>JAWNPM010000174.1:2760000-4140000 GCA_035047505.1 Drosophila parthenogenetica
TATCGCACTGTTGGCTCCTGTTATTTTCAGCGGTTTTTCCTTTTAGCTAACTGCGACAACGACTCGCCGTTGATTTATGAACTTGACCACGACCACGAAGTAATTTTAACGATTTAACCGCAGAATGATGGAACCAAAGCGATAAACGCACTCTCCTCACTAGTTTCTCTCTCTATTTATGTGTGTGTGAGTGAGTGTGTGTGTTAGTTGTGTGTATGCGTGTATGTGAAAAGCTATTAGAGACATCGTCTGCAATTTTTTTCATTTTAATACCACTTAGGGCAAGTCCCATAAAATGAATTTAACTTTAAGCACACACACACACACACACACTCTCTCGCTCTTTCACACACACACACACACACATACACACACACACACACACACACAGCACAACAAAATTAAAACGACGGCTGGTCACACTTGGCCAGACAGCCAGATTGTTAAAATGTTTTTCATTTTCCTTTTGTTTCTGATTTTTTATTTTGTTATTATTTTTGTTTGGCATCTGGAAGCTGCTGTTGCGGTTCTTCCCAATTTGTTAATTTAATTTGTTAATAGTCATGTGCACATGTTTGCTTTGCGTGTGTGTGAGTGCATGTGTGTATGTGGTTGTGTGTCAGCTACCAACCAATGAAAAATCATGCTCATTTTCGATTTGTTTTCTACATTTTTGTTCAACCTTTTATTTTATTTTAAAGTCTTTACTCTTTTTGGTTGATCGGCTAAAGCTTTTAGTCGAAAAAGCTTAGTTGTTTTAAAAAATAATTTAGTAAATGCTTTATGCCTCTAATGGATTCGACTAGGTAAAGCGGGACGCCCTGCAGTGGGCCAGTGCATGTTAAGGTATTCCCAAAATTTTATGATTAGGAAATTAAATAAAAACACTTCTTTAAATATTAATTTCTTACAATTTGTATATGGAAAATAAGGAAAAATCGTCTTGGGTGACCCTTCTGCCTACTTAATATTTTTAATTTAAAGAAAATTAAACCGTAACTATTGGTAAACAACATATGCAGTTTTTAACAATGCATTGTGCCCTTTAAAAATAGGATAAGTTTTAAAGGTTGTACCTTTTGAGCTGGCCTTGCAGTAAAGGACTTTCCTAACATAATTATATGAACGTTTTCACCTTAGACATTGTTAACGGGTCATACCTCTTAAGTACACAGTAAGTGATGATTATTTAAGGGCTTTAAAATAGATCAGTCTGTTTTGTTGTTGTATAGTATGAAACATATGCTCCGATGCCGTGTTTAAACGATGTATGCAGCTATTTTCATGAATAAACATGCAGTTGAAGACAAAGGCAAGGAGAAAGTGTATGTGTATGAGCAGGAGGATGGGTAGTGTAGGAGATGGAATATCAGACAAACAATCAGGCTGGCAGTCGTTTAGTTTGGTCTTAAACCAACTTAGCAACTAAGCAACTGCTTTTGACTGGTGCCCAGGCGGTCGCCATTGTGTTCATTCTGCACTCAGGACGCAGGATTCAGGGTTCTAAATGTCTCAGGCTGTTTCACTCTCTTTTTCTTTTAGACCTTCGTATGTGTGTGTGTGTGTTTGTACTCTGCCTGTGCCTGTATGGGTGTGAGTCTTTCTTTAGTTTGGCTATTTTGCATCTGTTTGCGGCATCATAAAAATTTGCCACACCCGTGACTGTGTTCGTGTCTGTTGCGCTGTTAAACTGTTCGCCTCAACATGCAGTACCCCTCTCGGATCATCACTCAGCACCCCTCTTTCTTACTTTTTTGGCCCATTCAACGGAATCTCAGCCACAGACGGCGACTGAGTTGGCGACTGCAACTGCTGCTGGCCAAAAGAAGTTGGCGTTTGGGCTAACACAATGGCTACCAAAGGCAGCCGCATATTAAATTGAATAGACAAGAAAAAAAAAACCAAAACTCTAACTTAATTTTGGCTTACAATATGTGTTGCCTACTTTTTGGGGCATGCATTAAAGCTTAACTTGATACATGCTAATTTAAATGAATTCTAAAATTTAATTTGTTTCACATTTCAAATTTTACAGCGCACGTGGCTATCCTGAACCCATTGTCACCTGGCGACGTGAGGATGGCAGCGAAATCGTTCTCAAGGACAGTCAAGGCACTAAGACACTCGGTAAATTGCTCAGCTTTTGAATTAACAAATCGTTTATGTTTTGTATTAGCTAGAGTTTACAACAAGTTTATATGAATTCATTTAATCATTTAAAGTATTTAGTTGCTGTCGGCTTGTATTTGTTTAAAGTTTATTGTTGCCCTAAAAAGTAGGCAATATGTTTTAAATGGATTATGCTCTGATATGCTGAAAATATTTTATTTTTAAAATTAAACATGAAATTTGTAATGGTAAAAACTTTTACAAAATCAAACATTTTAAATAGCGTGGTCTCAGTTCACTTAGATTTCCTTAGGACAATAAAGAGAAGCACTAAAATCAAATTTACTTTGTTTAAAAATAATTGAAAAGATTCAGACAGTTTTCCATTATTATAAATTATTAAATATATTTGTCTGCAATTAGCTTTGAAACTTAAAAAAATTCCCTTTAAAATGTTGGCAGACTTGTTTGGTACTTCGATATGTTTCTACAACTCATACTTAATTTTTATTTTATATATCAATTTAACCAATTAATACTTAAACTTGTTTCCTTTTCTGCAGTCTCCTCGTATCGTGGCGAAGTGTTGAAGCTGACAAAAATCTCACGCAACGAGATGGGATCGTATCTGTGCATCGCCTCCAATGGAGTGCCCCCATCGGTTTCAAAGCGAATTTCGCTAAGCATACACTGTAAGTAAAAGTATAGCCACAAGCCCGTAAAACAGAGCTAACAGATTAGAGTGAAAGGGACACAGATAGAGAATGGGTGGCATTAATTAGAGAGCTGTGGTTGGTCAACATTTCACTCATTTTTTTTATATATATTTCTGAATTTTTTCGGGTTAACCGTTTGCTATACGTGTGTGGGTGTGTGAGTGAGTGTGTGGGCGTGTGTATATATGTACATATCATTAGTCAGTTGTTGCCACAGCTCACAGCAAGGAAGTTCAACCTCAAGCTCAACCCGATGCTAAAACCAAATCTGAACCTCAAATCCAGTTGAAGCTGCAACAGCCTCAACTCTCGGCTTTGAAGCTGCTGAAGCTTCGTGGTGTTTATCTAGTTTAGTGTGCCCCCATTCCCCTTCGAACACACACAAACACACACAGTTAGCCACAGTTATCAACTGCACACACACACACACACACAGAGAGACCAGCAGAGTTGCGCCCTCAGCTATGCTACAAAAAAAAAAAAAAAAACCAAACTGAAAAGAGAGCAGCAAGCAAAGAGTAAAAAAGCAGAGAGAGGCAGAGAGAGAGAGAGAGAGAGAGAGAGGGTAAAGCAAAGAGTAGGTGTGTGGAATAAGAGGGGCGGGACAGAGGGGCATAGGGGAACTGCACAGCGTGCGCTGTGTGTGGCGCTAACTCGATTGTCGTTGTCGTTGTTGTAATCCGTTTAAATCCAGTCACTGATACTGGGCATTACCTTGATGCCTTGTGCATTGTGTGTTGTTGTTTTTTTGTTGGTGTAAGCCATGGCGGTGGTAGGGGGAGTGGAAGGTTAACAGTTTTTTGTCAAACCTGTCTGCAGCACGTGCGGCATTCACTGCTGACGGTGCTCGGTGGCCGCTGTCGCTGTCGCTGCTAGCGTCGCTGCCAGCATGTGGCAGTTCACTCAATCATCACGACATCAGCAGCAACAACAACAACAACAACAACTCCACTGCGCTTGTTTGTTCACGTTGCAGCTCCGCAATGGCAATTCCTCAACTACTTCTGGCCTAGACTGTGTTGACCTGGCCAAGACTGCCACATGGCGTAGTGACCAGCGCAAGTCCTAGTCTTAATTGTAGTGCTTTAGCTCGTGTCGCACACACTTTCCAAGAGTAATAAGGATTTGTTGATAAGCATGTTTAATAAAAAATGCATATTTTAATTAAAAAATTAACTATTTTTTAAGTTATAGTCAGCATAGTATCTGTAAGTCAGTTCAAAGAACTAGGGAGTGTTAAAGTAACAAATAAATATATTTTATTTTTATAAAATCTGCCAGTTTACAAATTTGTATTATTTTAATAACTAATTAAATAAACTCGAAGAAGTCGTAAAAATAGTTAATTGTTTTCGAAAGAGTATCACTTCTGCAAGGATCAAATTTAATATTTTAAGCGTCTGTTTGTTTTCCTCGATTTATAAGAAGAGTAAAAAAGAGAGAGTGAAAATGTGTAAAGGAGAGGTGTTGTCGCTCTGCTCATCCATTTCGTTTTTAGGTGACAAAATCACGCTTTTTAACATTTTGACATTTTGTTAATGTGGCCTTTAAGTGTGTTGGCCATCATTGCGTCAACGTAGCAACGTGGTCTCTGGCACTGTCTCTGTGTGTATCGTTTTTTGTTGCCTGTTTTGGTTTAAAGTCTCAACGAGGCTCTAACACTATCTTGGTGCTGCCAGAGGCAAAAGTTACCTTGTGAAAGTTTTTGATCAACTTGAAGGCTGCCTGCCATGTGTATAGCCCTTTTCCGTTGTACTTTCCGTGCTTTCCCTTGATTTTCCTGCATTGCATTTCCCGACTGCATCATATTCGAGTGTTTGCATTTCCTGTTGCTATTTTTGCTGCGAACTTACTCACAATTTGTTTGGCAAATGTTGCGTCTGTTTCTGCGTTTTCCTTTCCCTTCATCTGCCACACCCCGCTTCGCCTCCTTTAAGATTTGTCTTGCCAGCAAGTGGAAAACAAAGTTTTCCTCCAGCTTGCAAATTATTTGCATGCCCTTCGTTTTCAGGCGTCTTTAGAGCTGCTCGCACTGTCGCTGGCTGATAAAGTCTGCTTGCATTTCCAGCTTGCCACATGCGGCAACAACAACAACAACAACGACATCGACACTGACAACGACATCGACACCGACAACTAGACCATGGCACAAGGGGACTGAGAGACTGAGGGATAGTGGGGACAACGCATATATCTCTAGTCTACTCCCCTCGCGTGTTTCCGCGCCATTTGCTCAAGTTTCCTGTCTTGTTAGCCACCTTCCTGCACGGCTAATTAGGAACGTTTGCAGGAAACCATACCAGGACGCATTACAAACAATTAGGCCACAATTAGCTGTTCTACTACTCCATCTCCACCTTTCACTGCCACACCCCCACTACCACCTGCTGTTCCTTTCACATTGTCAAATCTTTGTTAACATATTCATATTGTTTGCTTTGATCAGCAGCGAAAAGTATCTGCAAATCTGCGCAAATGTTTGCCTTCTTGGCAAAAACATCTTAATTGTCAAGTATATTTTATAGCATTTTCCTATTGTTTTAGGGTTGACTACCACAGCCCCTTATAAACTTTTCTTTCAACTCTTTATTTCTAAAGATTATGATCAAAAATTTATTTTCGTATCTGCTTCAATCCACAAAAATCTTTCAAGCTTTAAAGTATCTTTACCAAAAAAGAAACAAATTTTAGTTTTTCATGTAATATATTCAATATTAATATTTATATACTCTCTGCAAGAGTATATTGGGTTTGTGCAAAAGTATGTAAGAGGCAGAAGGAGGCCTGGCAGACCCCATGAAGTATATATATTCTTGATCAGCGTCACAAGCCGAGTCGATATAGCCATGTCCGTCTGTCTGTCTGTCTTTCTGTCCGTCTGTCCGTCCGTCTGTCCGTATGAACACACAGATTTCAGAGATGGTAAGAGCTACAAGTTCGAATTTGGTCTCTATCGACTCGTTATTTATTTTATTTTACTGCATGCAACAATGCTTATATGTAATCAATAATTTAGTCTAAAGCAGTCTCTTATTTGATAGTTTCGAATAAGTCCAAAAATATTTTTTGTAAAATTAATTTTATAAAGTAAATATAAAATTTACAAACAAATAATAGTTTTCTTACTACTTATTTGAAACTTATTTATTATTAAATTATTATTTTATATAAAAGCTCAAGTTAACTAACTACGAATTTGTTTTTAAACACATAACACAGCAAAAGCTTAAAATTATTTATAAAAAATTCAAACTTATATTAAATAAGCTTTAATGCAATAAAAGAAACTTTAGTGGCTTCGAATACATAAGAAAAAACTATTTTGAGTCGTAAGTAACTTATTTAATTTCCCAATAACTTTAAGACTCCCTAAAACTCCACTCATTTTCCGTTACGTTCAATTCACAATTAAATGAAAACTAAATAAAAGTTAATTTAAATAGAATTGTGTAAAAATCGTAGGTAAAATTGTTTAAGCCAAATTCGTTTCACGGAATATTGCATTTTGCAGTTTGCAAATGAAACGCAAATAAATGTAACAAATCACTAAAAAATCACGTACACCTAAAAGAAAAACCAGAGCGCAAAACTAGAAACTGTAACAAAACTGCATAGAAAGACTGTAGTGGAAATTTGCACTTTTTTAAACATTTTTTACGCATTTCTCCATCTTTTTTTTGTTAGATATTCTTGGTATTCCCATATGAATTTAATGCAGAGTGTCTCCAATCTAAGTTGAGCCACGATTTTAAGCCAGAACACAAAAAAAGAGTAGCAAAAAACACAATGAAAATGAAGGAAAAACAAGGCAAAAGCGACGAAACGGGAGAAGAAGGGACAGGTTTGGTCTATTTGCGATGCCAATGAGGTGAAAAATACACGTCATTGGGTTTTGTACTGGACTTTTACCTTTAACTCAAATTACTACAATGGCCTCCCAGCTCTGATGAGCTGTCTCTGTCTCTCTTTATCTCACTATCTCTCTCTCTCCCTCTCTCTATATTTTTCTCTTTTGCACTTCGTGCTGCTAGGAGAGGTGTAATTGTAGTTGCAGCTGGTGTCTGGACCCATTCATACAGCTGCTATTGCTGCGACGACGTCATTAGTGCATATTTGTGGCTTTGTTTGCCACAAGTGAGCAACGTTTGGGGGGCTGGGAGGGGCAAAGGCAACAGTGTATGGGCAGGCCGGTAGGTAAGCTTGAGGGAATTGCAGGCAATGGTGGCTGCCAAGGCACATGCTCGGAATAATCATGGCAAAATTTTAAATCGCAAGCGAAAGTGTTTGCCTGCATTCCCCAAAACTCTTCAAACACCCCAAGCCAACCATGTGTGTGTGTGTGTCCGCATGCAGATTGAAAATAGACGCAGTCAACCAGCACTCATCCATTGGTCAAGCTGGCAGAGGCGACCGTCCACAGGAGCTGAGTGCCAGTGACAGGAGAGATTTTTCTACTTGAACCAAGTCCAGTTTTAGGCCCTACTCCACTACTCTCCTTCTCCTCGCTCTTCCCACACTCTCCTCACGCCCTTGCCCCTCTCTACTCCTAGCACATGTGCGTGACTTACATGTCAATTTTGGTGTGCCGAATTTAAAATGACACTAGCTACAAGCTGCCCTTCATTTGTCGATTATTCTTGTCATTTCAATTGAACGGCAGCAAAAGTTTATTAAATTTAAATATATGGCTAATATAGACCAGAATTGGCCTTAGCAGCCTTACTTAAGCAGAGTTCTTTAAAATTAAAGAGCTTTAATCAGCAAATACTTTAAGCTGTTTGAAGCTTTCAGTTGGAAAATAAAAATAAATTGCTTGTATTATTTGTCTAATTGGTGTTGACCTTAACTCAAAGTGACTTTAAAAAAGAATTTAACTCTGTATTAATCCACTTAACAGTACAAAAACATTACAATAGTTTTTTGAAGCTTATTAAGATCGAATTATTTAAATAAAAACAAAGTTAATAAGTAAAATAAGTAAAAAAAACTGCCAGTAAAAGTTTCAGCACTTTATATAAATTTTCAATGTTATTTTACTCCTTTGTGCCTTTGCTATACTTGCAGTCACTGTCATTGGTGTACAATTTACACAGTAGCGCTTAATTGTGATCATACACCTGCTACACACAGGCTGATCGCTCTTTACACATGTTTATCCATGTGCGTATGCTTGTTTGGCAAGCCAAAAGTGGTTTTACCAGAATACACACACGCACACACACACACCGACACACACACGTAGTTGAACTCAAGTCTATATGGTTACAGTGTGTGAGCAAATAGATAGTTGATAGATAAGACATATGCACTCGGCCATGGAAATCAATTAAAATCCAACGAACTTACAAAACTGCCATATGCTCTATGCAATCTACACACAAAAACACAAACACACACGCACACACACACACAAACACGCACACAAACACACACACACACACACACACGCACTTGGTAAGGCCATTGTTGCAAGCTGCTGTTGCACTGCAATCGACTACCAATGCAGCATGGCTAGCAGTGTTGCCACACGTACACAAAAACTGACACACACATACACATACGCATACGCACACACATGCCACTGGTTGTGGGGTTAGCCATGTTGCAAGCAACGGCCTGTGGCGGCTTTAGCAGTTTTACAAAACCACCAATTTTGGTTATAGCTCGGTGAACGTCTGGTAGACACTGTAGACTCAGTGTCGGGTGGCAACACTGCCCACTCCGCTTACCTCACTCTTTCTCTCTCTCTCTCTCTCTCTCACTCTATCTAAGTGACAATAAACACGCACAGGAATTGCAAAAGAGTTGCCATTCCGCATCAGAGAGAGAAACGTGCGCTGCATTTGCATTGCATTTTGATGACCACCCAATTGGCCTGCTAGATACTTAAAAGTGTATGTGTGTATGTGTGTGTGTGTGTGTGTGCACAAGTGTGCACAATAAGATACTTTATACTCGTAATACAACTGCATTCTTAAAGTTACACAATTTGAGCAAAACTCGCCATTGTTGTCGTTTCTTATCAGTGCTGGCAGCGAGTAAGCCGTCTAAAAGAACGAGTACAAAAAGAGAATCCAAGCAATTTCAATTGTGACACAACAATGGTGCATTGAACGTTCAACAACAATGCATAACCAACGAGGACAAAGCGCGGGGCTTAAAAGCCGTGTTGTACTCGTTTCATTTTGGTACTCGTTACTTTTAAGGCCGTTAATTTCCATGTGATTTCTGTATATTTCTGTTAAATGTTTTATAGCTTTGTTGGGCACACAAAAATAAACCTTCCAATTCTTTGATTGGTCTAGTTCTCGCTACTTGTTGCTTCTCGTTAGTATATTTACAAGTTTTAAGAATTAACCACAATCCAAGTACGATTAAAAAAAAAACTCCCAATTTTGGTAGTTGAAAAAAATGTAGCGAATTTATCTACTCCCTAGCTATTCTCGTTGTTTTAGCACTCGCTGCATTTGATCGTTAGAATTATTGGTCTTGCATAATATAGTTTTGGTTCTCGTTACTCGTCACTCGCTATTATTGACCATTTGGTCAATTTGAGATATTACAAAATCAGCTTGGCTTAAATTAAATACTTGAATATATGTCTACTCTACATGGGCATTACCTCACACTCTCGTTCCCAAGTAGATTATTAATTTTACTCTTGTTACTCGTCACTCGCTACTGTTGCATCAACTGACGGATTAATTATACCCGTTACTCGTAAAGTACAAGGGTATATTGTAGTCGTTGGAATGTATGAAACAGGCAGAAGGAGGCGTAAGCTGATCGAGTTTCATTCAAGTCTGACTACTATATCGTTTAGCTCCCATAGGAACAATCGGTCGAAAATATGCTCTGATCATAAATTTGTGTGGAAATTTTCTGTGTTTCCCAAACTATCTTAGCCATCCCCACTATTGCACTAATATTATTATCATTACCGATTGTTAATTATATATCAAAACTAAGTAAAGGGTATCCCAAAGTCGCGAGGCGACCATAGCATTCTTTCTTGTTTTACTCTCGTTACTCGTCACTCGCTAGTATTTCATGAACTGCTTTATAGCATTGCAAAGTCAACTAGGCTTAAATTCAATTCAAAACTATCTATGTAAAATTCTCTACACAGACAAAAGCTACACACACTCACCCCTCAGTGAGGTGTAACGAGTGGCGAGTGTAGAGTGTAGAGTGTGTTATAGGTAAATGGGAGTAGTTTGAATGCTGGTATGCGTGTTAAAAATGGTTTTATAATATGCTGCACTGCTGCGACAATATACGAGCATAAAATGACTTTTCCCAACTCTTCTTCTATCCACTTTTCAGTCCACCCTGTCATCCAAGTGCCGAATCAATTAGTCGGAGCACCGCTTGGCACTGATGTTCAAATCGAGTGTCACGTCGAAGCCTCGCCCAAATCAATTAACTACTGGATTAAGGATACCGGTGAGTATATACACACATATAATATATATATATATATATATATATATATGTACATGTATATGTATAACTAAGTGTAAGTGTGTATATGTGTTCTACTTGTCTGCTCAAAGCATCAGAACTTTTACATTTTATAGACATCTGGCCACATACATCGGGTATATGTGTGTTTGTTAGTGTCTCTGCTTTGACACTGTCATTAGTCAGTTTTTGAATCGTCACGTTTAAAGGCCCAAACACAACACAGCCTGCATTGCGCTATAAAATAAGCTATCAAAAGTTATTTACACTGACTGACACAAGTTAGCCAACGGTCACTCAAAGATTGCGAGCAATTAGTGTTAATTAACTAATAAATACTTGTGGCCGCAAATCAATACTACTTGTAGGAATGTTTTGACATATTTCACGATTTATTACAAATTCAGAAAATTAAAATCATTTTGATACTTTTTTAGACATTTTATTCGTCTTAACTGAGTAAATCTGTAAGAAAAAAATCTTTACTTCTGGGCGGTAGCAAGTGGAACACCTTTGAACTAACTAACAAATTAGTTGAGCTGTAATTATTTTTTTTTACATTTTTTTTGGCAATTCAAGCCAAAATCGCAAGTCGAGCACGCTCGATTAAAGTCTTATTGTCGCAGTCAAGTGTTGTCTCAGTGTTAATTACGATTAACTGTGGGCTTTTGTGATAAATCCCTCCAATTTATATATCAATAAATAGATTTATATATACAAACCTGTTAATATATATGTATATATGCAGTGCATTTATGTGTAACTGTGTGTAAGTCATAAACAGTTGCCAAACACCACGTGACTGTTGTTTTCTCAATCATTAAGCATCAAATGTATTGTATGGTCAAGCGAAAGGCTTTGTCAATGAACGGCAACAGTGCGTTATAAAACTATACACACACACATTCCTTACTTATTAAGTAAATTTATATATATATAAAGAGATATACATTTATATATAAATACTTTAGTTATGTCAGTTTGTGTGTTGCGGTCAAGTGTTTCATTGACGCCTCTTTCAATGCAATAAAGGAGCTATCTGTCTGTCTGTAAGTTCGTTACGTTCCTACATTCCTTACTCTGTTCCACTGTACTTCCGTCCCCACCTCTGACCGTCTGTCTTGGTGTTAATGTTGCGGTTGTCTTGGCTACTACGTTCCCCTTTGCCTGAGGTTTTATCGCCTGCATTATGCACATTGGTGAACTTAATCTCTGCATTGGCACTATGCCCTGATTCCCTGCTCAGTCCTCTCCAACCTCTTCACTCCCTGCTGCCAGCTCAGTATCATAAATCATATGCAATCCATTGACTTTTGTTAGGGGAACACTTTAATATCCGTAATGAATTAATTTATAATTGACTTTAGCAATTCAACCAAGCGTGTTACAATTGAATTCTAGCACATTCTACCCCATTGGTCATATTAAAGTCTTTACTCTGCTACTTACAAATCTAACTGACTGATGTTTAGGGTTAGTCGACAATATGTTACTCCAAATAGTTAAGTATTTTCCTTTAAATGCATTTGTATTAATAAAAGTTTTGGCTTCTTGCGGCTTTAAAGCTTAAAAGTAGCTGTGATTTCGATAAGCTTAATTAAGTTAAATAAATGCTTTAAGCCAACATAAGTTAATTAAGTTATTTCGATAATATTTTGTTAATTTTCAAATATATTCAATGCTTAAATATGTCATAATTTGACAAAGCTTATAAATAGTTGCATTGAAGTGAACTTAATTAAATTATTAAAGCTTATTTAACTTTAAATTAAATTATTTATAAATAGTGAAACAATTTTCTTAATCAACAGGTGAAATGATTGTGTCCTCGATGAAATACCATGTGCAGGAGAATTCCCAATCGATGTACGAGACGAAAATGTCGATGATTGTGCGAAAATTTCAGAAAGACGACGTCGGCTCCTATCGTTGTATAGCAAAAAACTCACTGGGTGAAGTTGACAGCAGTATCCGGTTGTACGGTGAGTTGTGGGCAGGGGGAATGAAGTGGGTGGGACGTAGGGAATGTTGTCAATGTGCATCGTGTTTTATGGACAATAAACGCGACACATACATACACATTTGGCGGATGTGTTAAAGCAGAAGAGTGGTGAAGGGGGGAATGGTAGGACTATCAGGTGGAACTGGCCCAAAAACCAGAGAAAAGAAGCGTATAAAAAAGAAGGTATTTGCACCTTTGTTTCAATTACTGTTACCTGTTACCTGTTACCTGTTAGAGTTACTGTTACCATTACATTTCCGCCTTCTCGTTCACGACAGAAATCCCTGGACCAAATCGTAAAAATCCCTCAAATAGTAAAGGAAACGGCGGTGGCGGTGGCGCTGGAGGAACTGCTGGTGGTGGTGGTGGTGGCGGTAACACCGCCGACACGGATGCCAATGACATTTTAAAACTGAAACAACAAGTCAAAGTTCCGTACCAACCAGACGATGAGGAGCTCTACGGTTCAGCGGAGGATTTTGAGGATGGTGATTTTGCCGGATTGCCGCCGTTATCGCCGCACCATTACTACACCAGCGGCAATAAGCCGCCAACACATAAGCCCAACGGTGGTGCTGGAGGAGGAGGAGGCGGTGCAGGCGGTGGCGGTGGTGTTGGCGGTGGGCATCAGCACCAGCATCAGCATCAGCAGCACCACCATCATCCACAGCAAAATCAAAATCAAATGGGTGGCGGTGCTGGTGGTGCGATTGCTGGCACTGGTGGTTCAACCAACAACATTGAATTGGCTTTTGGCAATGGCATTGTCAACTCTGGCAATACCCGTAAGCCGACCTATTACGGTGGCAGCGGTGTTGCCGGTGGCGTCAACGGTGCCGGTGGTGCGGGCAATACGGAAGTGCGCGGCCCCATGGACAACAACGAGTTGGGCAACACGGCAGCGACACTTCAACACTATCCTCAATGGTTGTGGTTCACACTAACACTCACACTCTCGATCACACTTACAGCCGTACACGGGCGAGCGCCGTTCTTAATGGGTTTGTCCGACTTGGTTACAGGGCTCACACCGTTATAATACATGCTGGCAGCAGTGCACTAGACACACACACACTACACACACATACACTACACACACACTACACACACAGAGGCACATTAGGTGCAAATGTTGAATTGTTTTTCTCCGACAGTTTTTTTTTTTTTTTTTTTTTTTTTTGGTAGCAGTTGAAAGTTAAAAGCTATATAAAAATACATATGTAGACAACTAAATCTACATGTAAAACGTTACTTGTTTGGCCTAATTTTCAGTTCTTAGCGATGACAGCAACTGAAACTGGATTAATCTTTTCGAGTTGAATAATTTTGTCGACATAAATGAATTCAGTTTCAATCGCTGGCATTTGGAATTGTAAGAAATTTAAAGTTCTTTAACTAAAATTAAGCTCATATGATTTGAAAAATATATAAAGAAAATTACATAAATGCTGCATTAAGTTTACAGAATTTATAAGAATTAAATACACTATATATATACTTATATATAGATGAACTCTATAAAGTGCGCTATCTGTATACTTCAATACATATACATATATAACTATGAACATATACACATACATATATGTACATATATGTGTATTTACTTAACTGTAAGTACTGAAAATCCTAAGCATAAATAATCGTGTGTGTGTGAGTGATTTTTTTTTTTTTTTTTTTGTGTGTAAACGATAAAAGGACCTCGATGAAACTTTAGATAAATAGTTACAAACTGTATTCATGGTCTTGTTAAAACTAGCATAGAGTGTTTATAATGTATAATCATTTGGAACTTAAACAGATAATAAACTGATGATTGAATTTCAAAAACGAGCAAAAAAAGTCATATAAACAAAACTTATTCGATAGCAAAATGTTAATTTCGTTGCTTACGTGTTCTTTAAATGAAGTTTGTGTGAACAAGTTGATAGGCCCATAAAAGTAGGCTACATTTATTGAAGCGATTTTTAGATTGAGTTAGGAAAGATCTAAAAAGTTGTGCAAATTCTAGGGCTTAAGCTGAAATTTAAGCGAATTTCTAATAAATGTGAGAAAATGACTAAATTAATCATGTTTCACATTTAAATAGATTCGATTGTCGTTGCATTACATCGTTTAATAATAAGCATTATTAATGATAAGCCTTCAAAGTTTTCACTTTCATTAAAAAACATTCATCATTTTCACCTTTTTCTTGAATTTCTCTATTACAATTGTCCGGGAATGAAGCAAAAGCATTAAGTTAATTTCCTAATTCGATTTATTTTTAAGCTTGCGAAAACCAACAAAGAACAAAAGTAGAAAGAAGCACCGATGAAAAAATCAAAAGAAGGATAAACCAAAAAAGAATATTGGAAAGTCAATTAATAGAAAAGTGTCGAAACTTTTGATTTGCCTTCGTTTGTTTTTTTTTTGGTTTGTTTGTGCTTTTGATTGACATCAATCAGGCGAGCGGACTTTAAGGAAGCGGAAATTGGCATTTCTTACCTTAAAAGGGATTTGTTTGTGGAATTGTTTCCAAAAAGAATTTCAACTTAAATGCAATTGAAAGGGCTGTGGGTGGGGACGGGGCAGTGTGTGCGGAGTTGCAAGAATTTTGGCCAAATGCGCATAATTTATGTAAATTAAATGTCATATTTGTGCAGCGCAGACACACACACACACACACACATACATGCAAACAATTTCTTATGCTTTGGAGTCCGTTGTTCAAATGGCAGCGAACAACACTCTTGCCCTTTATTCCTCTTTCAATCTTTCTGTTTCTCCTCTACCGCACTCTCTCCCTTCTTCTGTCTCTTTCTTGCTGCCTCGCTGTGCCCTGCTGCTTATCTGTTTTGGCGTGGCGTAGTGTTGCTGCAGATCTACCGACTGCAGCTCATTTTTCAGCGAAGCGGACAGCTCAAGCAACTAGTGTTAGTAAGTGTGCGTGTGTGTGTGTGTGTGTATTTGTGTGTGTATGAGCTCAAGAAGCTTTCGTCTTGACTGCAAGCAGGCAGCAGACATTGAGCACAAACACAAGCCAAAAGCACGCTTCAACAACTTGAGCCGTTTCAGTGATACCAATTTAGCTATTTCACGGCAGCTCTCAATACATTCTAATGCAAGATATAAGCCTAGCTTTTTTTGACACCTTTCAGTTGTACATTTGGCAGTGGTTCATAAGGTTTTTCAAAGGTACAGTTACATAATTTAGCTTCCAACTTATCGGTCCAAAATGCGTGCCTGATCGAGAACTTTGAATAATTCCAAGCGGCTGTTAAAGTAGGTTTATAGCCTTATCGAGTCTAGCCATTTTCTGCTAGGTTCAAAATATTTGAATACAATTTTTTGTACAGAAAGGAAACTTAATTTTAATTTATTTAAAAAAAAGCTCCTTTAAGCTTATTTTTAGCCACTTTTTTCTTTTATTAACTCAATTTTGGCTAGCAATAACCAATTCGTTAGCTACTTTTTATTATTTTTTGTTATCAACTGATCCCATTTAGCTTGAAAATATCTGTCAACAGTGTTGACTCAACACTGAGCTGTTTACTCACACACCCCTCTTTCCGCCGTTTAGCCCCTTGACCATTTTCTTGCCTGTCCGTTTAACCCGTTTGGCTCTTTTAACCGTTTTACTCGTTCGCTTGTCCGCTGTTAGTGCATGCATATGCAAAAAAGGTTAAAAACTTTGCCCGAATTGCACTTGCCACAGACTGAGTTGCACTCACTGTCTGCTCTAGTCTGGTCTGGTCTGGTCTGGTCTGAGCCGGGCCAACATCTTTTGGCAGTTTTTGTTGCGGCTACAACTTGCAGCATGATAAAGCCAACGGCAACACACGCACACACACAAACGCACAAACACACACTGGCGACTGCTGCTTGCTTTCATAGAGCTGTCAGTCCGTTAGTTTTGGCTTGGCATAAGATCTCACTCACTCTTCCAAATGCTCACTCTTTCACTCTTACTTCATGTGTGGCGACTGAATTTGGTTTGATGAATTGCATGCCTGCCAGTAAACGACACACACACATTCACACACACATACACGCAGACATTTTTTAATGAAATAAAAACTTTTTGGCAAAGTGAATTTTACTGTTTCGTGAAGAAGATGATGACGAAGAAGGAGAGAAGACGCTCGATGACAAAACAACTTGCAACTACTAAACTCAGGCAGCTCCTGCTGCCATGCCCCTGCAGCCGTGCCACAGCTGTTTGTGTTATGCCAGTCGGCAGCAGCAACACCATTTGCACTTGTGTTTTATATACATATAAACACATACATACATGCATATGTTTGTGTATATGTGTATACGATGGCACAAAAACCGCCGAAAGCTGCCACTGATGATGATAATAAGACGTTGACAACCGCAGCAACAACATCAAAACATGCGAGTTTTGTGGAATCTTTGCTCAACAACAACAACTACAATAATAACAACAGCAATAGGGCGCGCACATTGACACAAGTGTTTCAAATTACAAGCCAACAGCAGCAGCAGTAGCAGCAGCAACAACAGTAACACCAAACTAAGTACAACTACAACAAGCGCTGCTTTTAGCCCATGCCTAAAAGTAGGCAACACTTTTTTGTAACTACTCCTCCCCGTTGAGCTGCTGCTGCTCCTCATGCTACTCCTGCTGCTGTTTCTTCTGCGTCCTCTGCTCCGCTTTGGGTGCAGTGCCAGTGTTGCCTGCTGCTGCTGCTGCCAGTGTTGCTTGTAAACGCGCATCTTTTGTTATCATTGTTATTCGTGTGTGTGTTTGTGGGGGTGTGTGTGTGGGGCAAATACTACAAAGCACAAATATAATATGTGAATAGGTTTGAATATGAGCATATTTCTATGTGTGTGAGATGTGTGTTTGCGAGTGTGTGTGTGATTACACATGTATTCACTCATACAAGGCGGTTACTTAAGTTGTTCCGGTTTGTAATGAAGTTTGCGTGTGTTGAGTACTTTTTGCCATTTATACGCCTGCTGTTGTGTGTGTGTGTGCAACTGTGTGTATTTGTGTGTAAGAAAGGCCGCTTAATTGCTCTATTTGGTACTTTTAAATTGTATTTTAATTTCGAATTTCCTTGCCACACACCCATAAGACAGCGGCGTAGGTAGAGTGTGTGCGAGGAAGACAACAGACATTTATGCCTTGTCTTTTCTTCAACTTTTTGTCTTTCTTTTTTGAGTGCTGTTCTTTTTTTCCTGCTTTTTGCAGCGGTTAAGTTCTTTTTTTGTGGGTTTTTTTTGTTCTTTGTTAAATTACTGCGGTTTATTGTTTTATGCGCTCACAAACTTGTATCTATTTAAATTTTGGTGTGTGGCAACATGTTTATTTTATAACCTTAAGGCAGCAGCAAGAATGGCTGAATGACAGCGTCTGCAAGAGGGCGGGTGTAGCTGGTTGGGGTGTTACAGGGGGCAGTGAGTAGAGTGGTAAGCAACAAGCGGCTACATGTTTGGCGGAAGTTTAATTGAATGCGTCACTTGCTACCGCTCACTGTTGAGTGTGTTTCTGCGTGTGTGTGCCTGGAGCGGGTGGGGCTTGGGGGCGGGTGTCCGCTTGTTATGTGCAGCCAGTTAGCCGCATAACATTTGCCGCAAACACACTTACAGAGTTCGCTTAAAACAAATGGCAATCAACTTGAATTGTAAGAAACTTATACGCAACCACACATCATATGTACACTCAAAACACACACACACGCACACGCACACGCACAGGCACTCACGCATACCCACATACCGACAACAAACACACTCATCTGTCGACTGGCATTTTACATATTTGTTTGTGAAATTTACTCAAGTTTTTTGATTTAATAATAAAATTGTACACTCTCGCTCTTTTGTTTTTGAAAGTTTTGCAGCGAACAATGAAAATCAAGGGATTTAGTTAAAAGATGTTCGACTACGACATACCCTGGCCACACACACACACACACCGCAGATAATGACAAGCTATTACAAAAGCTTTAATGACTTTAATGTGGTTTTTATAAGCTTCTTAGGAGAGCTATGCCTAATTGTTCAAAATTGGCATTATCAACGACTGTTGCTTCTAGGACAAACCTTGAAATACTCTTTGGCCAGGGTATATGAAAGGAAGCCAGCCCAAAAGCGGGTATGGAGTCAGTGGCAGGGTCAGAGGGACCGTAGGAAACTCTTGCTGCCAGTTGCACAGCAAAAAGATGTCATTTCGTCAGTTTCTTGCATGGCAGAAACGTGCATGATACAAAAAATAAAAGAAATGAAAAAATATAATAAAAATTAAATAAAGACATTTAAAATTACAAGGAAGTCGAGCAAATCCCAACACAAATTCACATTCAAATGGGAATAGAGACGCAAGTTCAAATTTAATTACAGCTGCTACAACTTGCAGCTTGCAGCTGCAACAACACAGAGCCACATTTAATTGTCCAGGTGTGCGAGTGTTTGTGTTTGTGTGTGTGTGTGTGTGTGTGTGTGTGTGTGTGTTAGCCTATTGTCACTTGACATTTAAGACAGTCATGTCAATTGAGAATGTCACAAATGTCGTAACAATTATCAAGCTACAAGTATCTTCTTTTCAGCGAATTTTAGTTCAAAATTGTGCTTTAATTTAGTTTCATATAAATAATTAAGTTTCGAATATTTTACGTTTATGTATTTGTTTACATTCCAACATATACACATCTAACTGCATTTTAATTAAGAACTTTATTGTTATTGGCTATAACAATAAACAGCAGACGATGCATTCAGCCAAAAAAGCAAACTGCAGGGCGAGAAAATTCACAAGATTCAAATTGTTTGGTGTTCTCAATTTCATATTACACTTACAAATATCGCCAGCAACATTTTGTAAGATTTGAGTAGTGAGTAGTATTTCTTATTAAATAGTCACTGGAGATATGCATGCATTATGACGGTATTTAGGACTAAGTCGAATGGCATTTCCCATTTCCTAATAACTTGCAAGTCTTCTGTGTTGCAACTTTAGCTTATTAATAGCTGTAAAAGAAGATAACAAACTCAAAGCAACATTTTCTCAATGCTTTTAATTCTTTTCTCTCTATGAAAATCTTTGTTGTGTTTTCAATTTTCTATTCATCGCCATTACTCATTTTCCAGCAGAAGTAAAATCTGAATGTTGAAAGTTATCTTTATCGAAAACTTAATTCAAGCGTTATCAATTTGTAAAAATTAGTATTTACATAAATAAAATATTTAACAAGGTTGTTCATAAACAAACAAAAAACAAAAACAAATGTTAAAAGGTTTGTGCAAAAAAAAAATAAAATAAAATAAAAAAATAAAACAAAACTCATTAAAAGCTTAACATAAATTTTGATTTTAATTTTGTTGTGTGTCTGTACTTGGAAAGTGACCCATAAAGGGCATACACCAACTATGCACAGACATGCAGATTAAATTAAGTATAAGCATTTAAATATATACATATATAGTATACATAACTTTAAGGAGTTGCCAAACAATAATATTATGTGCCATTATTAGCAAACATGAAACAAACTACAAATGATATGAGATTCGGCAATACCGAATAATACATACCCTTGCATGAAGAAAGTTTTTTAAAGCCTTTAAGCACGAACTGCTATATTTTTCTTTCTACTTAATGTTTATTACAATTATTTAGGGGTATTAACTTCACTTTTCTAAACTGAATATTCCCAAAAAAATAGAATTTTATGCCATAAATAGTTTCTTAAAAATACAGACTTAACTTAGTAAAAACAGACAGCTTACGCAACTTGCAAATACCCTGTGTTCATTTACGAAATTTCCTCTAAAGACTCTGAGCCGACAATATCAAATTATATAGACCAAGTTTGCCGACAATTGCATTACATAGTATCCTCTTGTGTTCTTCAACAAATATATATTTATGCAAGTGTATTGTACCGTTAAAACATACTATAAATTAGTAGTATAAAGTAACTAAATCGGTTAATACTCGTACATAACAGAAGCGAAAAAAATCAACAGATATGGAAACTTGATGTATGTGTGTATCTAGATGAATTGACTACTGTCTAGCTATAGATACAGATAACTTTAATATAGATGTGTATGCATTAAGTATATATCTAAAATCAAACGAATTATATGTTACGAGTCAAAATATAATGTTAAATAAATACATGAAAGCAAAAGCGATAAACTGAATAAAGAGAAAACTTACAAGAGCAGTGCTTCAAGTACTCAAAGAAAAGTATGGAAACTCATAAATAAATGAATCCCCTTGAAATGGATTTACAAAAAAATCATTAAGGGTAGAAGTTTTTTTTTTTTTTTTTAAGATAATACAGCTTAATCAAAATTTAATTTGTATATAGGCAATCAAGAAAATGTTTGACAAAATTATAATAATAAAAATAAAAAGAAAAAATATTTAGTATTACTATATTGTACATACATACAAAATTGGGGCGTATTCAATTAAAATTATTATACATTTAAATAACTTATATAAGCAAATTGTATTTTGCAATAAGAATTTAATTACTGAATGCATTCAGAGTTTAACAAAAGGATATAAAATATATAAAACATAAACAGAAAGGAATACAAAAAAACAATAAAAGTTAGTATGAAATAAAAGAAATACAAACACATTGAAAACAAGTTACACACACACACATACACAACAAACTTACAGCTAGCGTAATACGAAACAAAGAACAAAGAATATATATAAAATAATATACATGTATTAAATCAAATATATCTTATATATGTATACATATACTTACATAGTTATATACGAGCATATATACAGACATATACTATATATACATACATATATATAATAAAGAAAAATATGACAAACAACAACAACAAAAATAAAGGACAAATATATTTATTACATTTAATTGCATTAATTTATTCGAATTCAAAGCCAGCAGACCGCAAATGATTAATAAAACCGTACCTTGTCGCAACTTTTTTTTAAACAATTTATTTTTCTGTAGATAAACAAAATAAAAACTTTAATGTTAACTCTACGAAGGAAGCATTCATTTTACTCTAACAAACTTTAAACTTTTGGCTTTTAGTTTTTCGGATTAATAACTTAAATTTTTACAACGAGAAGGTAGAAATTTATTTTTAACAGGAACTTGTATGACTTGAAATTGTTAACTGTTTTAGATTTTCAGTCTTTTGTTATGGTAAACAATAAAGAAAATAAATTCTAAAATGTGTTACTTAAACAGTTGGTCATAAATTTAAGCCTTTTGAATATCATGTTTCAGAAAAATGACTAATTTTTAACATTAGAAATTATTGACTTGCAGATCCCTCTTTTAGCTAAAGTTCAACTTTGATTAAAGTTCCAAAAAAAAACAATATACAAAAATTTTGAAATTCTGTGCATTTGCTGTCAACGGGGCTAATGCAACTCTGTGTGGCTTGTAGGGATGGGGAGTAGTTAGGGGTTATACACAAGAACCGTTAGCCCGTTAGTCCAAGCAGCTGCGCAAATTTAACTCTCAAACACAACCGGATGTCCGTTTCTGAGCAAAGCGGAAACTGTTGTGAAAATAACACAGCAAATAACTTCTGCAACCGCATTCAGCACACTTGTCTGCACACACACACAACAAGACACACACTTACACTCTATTGCTTATGCCGAAAGTGCACTTAAAGCTCTCGCACACACACACAAGCACACACACACATGCAGTCAAAGCTTTAGCTTGGCAATCACAGTTACATCTACCATTGAGATCACACTTAATTTTAACAAAGCCAAATATTTTTACACTTCGACAAATCATAGAGTTTAGCTTGCTTTATAATATAAGTTTTAAATTAAATGAAAGGGTATTTACGTCTGCTTAGCATTTTATTATTAAACGTTGATTTACAAAATCTTAGCATACTTTTGTGGGCAAGTACTTATTTATTTATTTTATATACTCTCTGCAAGAGTATATTTTGTTTGTGCAAATGTATGTAACAGGCAGAAGGAGGCGTGGCAGACCCCATAAAGTATATATATTCTTGATCAGCATCACAAGCCGAGCCGATTTAGCCATGTCCGTCTGACCGTCTGTCCGTCTCTCCGTCCGTAAGAACACACAGATTTCAGAGATGGTAAGAGCTACAAGTTCGGATTTGCTCTCTATCGACTCGATATTTAGTCAGTCAATACAAGAATCTTTTTTTTATAATATTTACAAATTGAAGTTGTTATAACTTCAGGTTACATCAATAATTAAATTAATATTCGGTTACATAGATCTTTTGGGTGACATCTTTTAAGGCGCCTCGGCCTCCTGACACCTCCTCTTCCATTATTCACTAATTTTTTTGCCAATATATTTGGATGGTTCCTTAGTCTTGTTATATATGCTTCAGTCTGTTTGTTTAATACATCTCCAACTTTGAGTACCTCCAGTTGCGTCTCCAGATCTGCAGTGCGCATATACCAAGGCTCCAGATATCGTCCTTAAAAATTTTGCCTGAAAAATCCCTATTTTTGCCAGGTTTGACTTGGCAGCAATTCCATAAACCTGGAGTCCATATCTCCAGGATGGGGCAAATATGCTCTTATAAATTAGAACTATATTTTTCAAAGATAATTTGGTTGTGCCTTTGAGCAACCAGTAATGGGCAAGTACTAAAGCTGTTATAAAAAAATGTATTGTGCTTTTAGACGTATTTGGTACAAGTAATTAAGAGGTAAAAATACCTTATCTTATCCTTAATAAAAGCGAATAGCTTTCAACTGTTTACTTTTCGTATGTACATTTAATTATTAAATATTTGTCACAAAAATTGTAGCATACTTTTGCGGGAAATTATATTGCTTGTATGATAAAAGCTCACGATTGACACAGAATATTTCTAACTTAAATAAGACTTAAAGCGCATTAAAGATTCCAAAGCCTAAACTATATATATCTGTTGCAAATAGCCTACTGTGGTGCATATTTTCCAAAATCAGCGCCGCCTTGTGGTAGCCATAATTATGCAGCATTTAAAGGCCTACAAAACAAAAGAGTAAAGAAAATAAAGTTAGCTTAACTAACTTAATCATCGTATTTGAAAGATGTTTAGCTGTTGGCAAGTATGCACAACATGAATACATATTTCCCCAGGAGCATTTCTGTTTGCTGAAATCTACGTACTTAGTTTCACTTTCAATCAGAGCCAGAAAGACGCGTGACCCTTAGCAGCCGTTACCGTTACTGTAACAGTTACAGCTACAGTTAGCCGTGCAATGGGCCATGCCCAACAGCATCTGCCAATACAGAATGCGGCATGTCCACCCTCCGACCCTCCCACCTTCATACAAGCCACCGAATTCTGCCTTGTGCCCACGGCAAAGGGTTGAAGTTGGTAGCCATTCCGACTGGCTTCCAGAAATTGACTTTTAATGAAAACAATTGAAAATTCGGTAAGGCAGCGTAAGAGTCAAGACATAGTCTTGCCACTAGGCCCCCTTTCTCCTCCTTCTACCAACAGTCACTACCCCTTTTGATGCTCAACTGGCTGCGGTTATTAATTTCAATTAAAGCATTTAACCGGCAAGCACAAACAGCCCAGCAATATCCTTTTTATTTGGGGCTTCTGTTTACATAACCGCCAAGAAAGCAGCGCATAATTTTCCAACAATCATCTACCCACCCACCTCCCCCTGCTCGACTCCCTGATTTCCCGGCACTCCGACCTCCCTTCAATGCCCACAAACCACCTGCTACACGCTCAATTGCTTGCCACATGAATTAAGGCGTGAAATATTCGCGCCAAAGTTTTTGCATTTGTATTTTAACTTAAAGTACTAACAGCTCTTGTCCAACAAAATGTCTAAAAATTTAAATATTGAGCTTTAATAATTTGACAGAATAGAGAGAAGAAAATAAGCAAAGTGAAAATTAGAGAAAGACAGAAAAAATCAGTTTCTTACTTCAACTTTTAATGCAAATTATTTACTTTAAAAATATCAAGACAGAAACAACTATAGAAAGCAAAAGCGAACGATTGAACTTTAATAATTTGAACATTGAGTGTTAATAAATTGATTAAAAAATGCTGCATTGAGTAGATGTAGGCAAGAAACAAAGTGAGAGAGGGAGAAACTAAGGGATAGGAGGAAAAATATGGGCAAGCAGAAAAGCTAACTTAATTAATTAAAGCAATCTCAGCTCAAGGTCTACGTAAAATGCCAGAAAACCTAACAAAGAACAGTAGTTCATTCTTTGTTAGCATCCTTCTTTCCCCGATGATACCGTAAATTGTGATATTTAAAATAAACAAGCAAAAAAAAAAAAATAAACTAAAACGAAAAATAAAGAGAGAGTCAAGAAAAAAATAGAACAACAACAACAAGAACAATAATGAGTGCAATTTGTTGTTAGATTTGCTGTCTGCAATGCAAATGCATACAAAATATGCTGCACATTTGAGCCTGGCCAAAAGCTATTTAAGAGCAAGTGTGGCCAGTAATGTGAAGGGAGTGCTAAGGAGGTATAGCGGGTAAAGTGGATGTACAGTTCGTAGCGGGTGATGCTTTCCACCCGAGAAGCTAGCTGCGAGTCTCGACTGCAATGGCAAAAGGGAACTAAAGATATTTATGGCACTCGACCCGTTGGCTGGCAATTTTATCGGGCTGCCGTTAACTTCTTAAACGAGTATTTCAATTTCGTTTGCTTCTGCTGTTTTGACTGTATTCTACACCGAATAGTGCACAGCGTGAACAACGGCTATGCAATGGTTCATAGTTGCTGTACCTAAACCTGTTACCAAAATGCTAATGCTAATGCTAATGCTAATGCTAATGCTAATGCTAATGCCAATGCTAATGCTAATGCTAATGCTAATGCTAATGCTAATGCTAATGCTAATGCTAATGCTAATGCTAATGCTAATGCTAATGCTAATGCTAATGCTAATGCTAATGCTAATGCTAATGCTAATGCTAATGCTAATGCTAATGCTAATGCTAATGCTAATGCTAATGCTAATGCTAATGCTAATGCTAATGCTAATGCTAATGTTAATGTTAATGCTAATGCTAATGCTAATGGTAATGCTAATGCTAATGATATCGCTAATGCTAACGCTAATGCTAATGCTAATGCTAATGCTAATGCTAATGCTAATGCTAATGCCAATGCTAATGCTAATGCTAATGCTAATGCTAATGCTAATGCTAATGCTAATGCTAATGCTAATGCTAATGCTAATGCTAATGCTAATGCTAATGCTAATGCTAATGCTAATGCTAATACTAATGCTAATGCTAATGATAATGCTAATGCTAATGATAATGCTAATGCTAATGCTAATGCTAATGCTAATGCTAATGCTAATGCTAATGCTAATGCTAATGCTAATGCTAATGCTAATGCTAATGCTAATGCTAATGCTAATGCTAATGCTAATGCTAATACTAATGCTAATGCTAATGATAATGCTAATGCTAATGCTAATGTTAATGTTAATGCTAATGCTAATGCTAATGGTAATGCTAATGCTAATGATATCGCTAATGCTAACGCTAATGCTAATGCTAATGCTAATGCTAATGCTAATGCTAATGCTAATGCCAATGCTAATGCTAATGCTAATGCTAATGCTAATGCTAATGCTAATGCTAATGCTAATGCTAATGCTAATGCTAATGCTAATGCTAATGCTAATGCTAATGCTAATGATAATGCTAATGCTAATGATAATGCTAATGCTAAATATAATAAATGCTCATATGAAACAATATGCAGTTCCCTGCTAAAGGGGTTGAAACCTACATGTATTAACTCGGAAACAATGAATGTAAACAATGCTCACCAGGCGACTACTTAAAAGTCAATCGAGTGTGAATGAAAGTGGGTGAAATACAAGCCCAATGAATTTCCAGTCGTTTCTAACAAATTCCGAAATTCACACATTACACTCAGATTTCAAAAATACGAAAAAAATTTAACGTTGGTTGGATAAAAAACACGTGGTTACCACCTGACGACCACGTGGCAACCAACGGCAACCAACGCACGAATTATCAATACGTTTATATATATATTTTCAAGAAAGAAGAAGAAATAAACAAATATTAACAGTAACAGCAGTGAAAGCGACAGGACGAAGAAAGAAAGCGCGAGTGAAACGAAAAATTACTCAAATTTATTAACAAAATTCAAGAAGAAAACATAAAAAATATTTAAAGATGGTAAGTTGTGAAGATCTGCAGTTAATAAGTAGGATCTGTTGCAAGCATAAGTAGCTTAAGTAGCTGTGGCAGCTGTTGTTGCAATAAAGCTGGCCAGCAGCAGCACCAGCACCAGCAGCAGCAGGAGCAACATCTTTCAGTTTGTCGTTCACTCTGATAAGAGTGTAACAGTGTGGCAGCTAACTGGACTGCAGTCCCTTTTTTCCATGCCACTGCCACTTACCACTTGCCATTTGCCCTCTTGCGTTGCATTGGCATATTCAATTTTTCATGCCAAGCCAGGCTGTTGTGCAGCAGCAGCAACAACATGCTGCACGTACACATTGTTTATATATACACATATATATATTTACATTTATAGGTATGTATATGATGTACATAATATACGTATGCTTGCCTCACAGAGTTGCCTACTGCTGTTAAATTGCAAAAGAATTGTGCAGCGCGTTAAATCTCAACAGCAGCGGCAGTGCCGGCAGCAGCCCGTGTTGCTGTTGTCCGTTTTCGACAATTTGTATACGCATACCTCTTGCCATGCTTCACTATATATATATATATAAATATATATATATATATAAACCTACACATATATATATATACTATTATTATTTATGAAAATTTTACGCCTTTTGCCGAGACACATTGCTTGTTGTTGGCGGCACAAGGCACTAGGAGAGAGACAGGGTGACAAAGGGAGGAGAGGGTACGCAACGCGTGCGGCTTCGAAAATTTTTGAATAATTTGCAGTCATAAAATATGCAATAAGCCAACAGCTGTTGTGAAATTGTTTTGAAAGCCGCGCCATCACATTATTTAAAACGGCAACGGCAACGGCAACGGCAATGGCAACGGCTTCGTTGTTGCCACTGCCACAGCCACCGCCACCGCCACCGCCACTACTACAGCCGCAGTATCGTCACCAGCACCCTGTCTCTGTTGCTGTTGTTTTCTTCTTCCTCAGACGCTGGAACTGATTCCGAGTCCGTCTATGGCTCCAACTCCAACTGCGACGCTGATTCTGATTCTCTTTTGGCCATCCAACGTGCCACGTTGGTGACCTTTTAAAAAGTGCGGCTCCAACTCCAAATCGAACAGGGCTCAAGGGCTGCGAGCACATAAAAACCTCTTAACGAGGCCCACAACTAGTGACGAAAGCTTGTAATTCAGTTGTCTACCCTAATACAATCATTCTTAAATGTTGGGCTAGCCCATACTGCTAGTGTTGTCTTTCGTCACTAGCGTTAAGCTAACATTTACATTATTACATACAGCCATATAAAAAACGTGTCTAGCCTGAGGTTAGCATAATAATGCGTTTCAGCAAGCGTAAAAATTGAGTTTAAAAATTGTTTTTAATCAATTTGATTGACAGAGCAGCACAACTGCTAAATACCCTGTAATAAAATAATTATGATTATTAAAACTTCTATTAAATAACAGATAGATCGCTTCGCTCGTTCCAAAAAACTTATCAATCCACTCAAAATATTCAGATTTTTAAAAAATTGTTGTAAGGTATTTAAAATGAATTAAATTAAGCAAATGCATTCAATTATATAGAAAAACTTATCATTTTTAGAACAACCGATGCTTCTATTGTTTCGTTAACAATTAACATAATTTTTCTATTTTCACAGCCGCCCAAGGGTAAAAAGGGGAAGAAGGGCAAAAAAATGCCAGGTGAGTGCTTTAAACGAACTGCTAAAACGGCTTTAACTGATAGAACTGATTGCCTGATTGACAGATGAACTGCGTTAAGAACTTAATGATTGACGACTTAAGATTTACAGACTGAATTATGAATTGTCTACAAAATTCAGTGACTAGTTAATTGACAGACTGGCCAGCTAACTGACTACCTAAATTATTAACGTTTTGGTCAGTTGTTGGAATTCGTAACAAGTTAATGAACTTCAATTTGGTTGAATTTCATTAAAAATGTTTACAGAACTTTTTGAAATGAAATCAGTCCACTTAATACAATAAGCCATACACATTTATTGGCTTAAAATACATTTTTAGTTTACTGTTTTCTGTTGTTTAATTAGTAGTTACTTAAAAAGTCAACTTGTAACATTTACGCTTGCGTATACGTAATACCAGAGAGTGAATGACAGAACGAAACAGAAATAGATGAAACGGACAGTATAAAACTAAAACTACACTTAATGCCCGATAGATAGGTCTGTCAGTTGGTTGGCAAAACAATTTGTCAAATAATGATAATCTGAGGCCTTGGTCAGCAGCAAAGAGAGAGAGAGAGAGATGGAAGCAGAAAGAAAGTAGCGTGTGTGACCAGTGGCATTCCATGTTGTTGGGCCATATGCTCTCAATACAATTTAATTGTGCAACGAGCAGTCGTATTAGAGCATGCCACATACTGCATGCCACACAGGCTGCACAACAGAAACAAAACAGAAAAACAAAAAAAAAGGAAACAAAAAAATTGTCCACTTAATTTCCACGAGTGGACAAACCAGCTTCGGCCTCTAACGCACATAATTGCTTCAAAGCAAACATGACTGCAGAGTGGGGAGTGGAGTGGGGTAGAGCTAGGGAAAGAAGTAAACGGAGGAGCTGCAGCAGCGAGAAAAGGAGAGTGCCAGTGGAGTTAAGAAGGGGTACAAGGGGTACAAGGCATGGTAGCAGCCGGCCAACGATGCCAATTACACAAACCAATTACAGCAAAGCCTGCATATATGCGGACCCAAGTGCAGTCCTAAAATACACATACATAGACACTCGTATACACACACACACTCAAACAACTAGTCCCATAAAAACGACATTTCTTATTCAATTTTCATAATACTTACTAGTTATGGCAGACTTTAAGGTCAGACTCTAACATGTTCTACCCCAATAACCAAATTCATTTCCAGTGCTCATCGATGGCGTCGATACTTCTTCGATGACACGTGATCAGCTGGAGGCGTTTGCTCTGCGTCTCAAGGCGGAAATGGATCGGGAGCGAGAGGAACGCAATTATTTCCAATTGGAGCGCGACAAGATTCGCACCTTCTGGGAAATCACACGACAACAGTTGGGTAAGTTAAATGAACACAAATGTTATTATAAATTAAAAATCTATTTTTAAACTGTATATCTTCGCTTCTCTAGAGGAATCCAAATATGAGTTGCAGCAAAAGGATAAGGAAATTGAGGCAACACAGGATCTGGCTGACATTGATACAAAGCACATAATGCAACAGATGAAGCATCTGCAGTTCGAAAATCACAGCAAACTGGGTGAGGTGCGTGCGGAGGCGATGACACAGCTTAAGGTCGCACAGGAGCATCATGTCCTGCAGGAGATGGAGCTGCAGAATGATAAGCGCCAGCTAAGACGCATTGTCCGCGAACGCGTCGAAATGAGCGACATGCAACATCGCCAGCTTGAGGCTCACTTCAATCAACAGTTGCTGTAAATATGCTTTTAATTTCCATAAATTAACTCGAACTGGGTAGGAAAAACTAGGCTAGGATAATTAAATACACAATTTGAGACGCATTCAGCATACAATTTCTATATTTTTAAAGCGTTTGAGCTAGAATTTTAAAATCTAATTTAAGTCCAACCCTTTCCACAGAGAGCAACGTCTTTTGTTCGAGAGCGAGCGCAAGGATAACGATCGTCTGCATGAGGAGAAGATGAAGGAGCAGCGCACCAAATTGGAACTGTTTTTCAACTCGCAGATGTTTGAGGTGGAGGAGCGCAAGAATCAACAAATCAAGGATTTGCAGGATCATCATGATCTGGCCTTTAACGACATGAAGAACTATTACAATGACATTACCTTAAACAATCTGGCATTGATTGGCAGCATGAAGGAACAAATCGAACAGTTGCGTCGTCAAGCGGATCGCAGTGATCGTATTGCCGCTGAGGCCAGCAACGAGACACGTCGCCTCAAGGAGCCACTGGAACAGGCCAAGACCCAAATGAAGGAGCTGCAACGTAAATTGGAGTTCTATGATCGAGATAAATTGCAATTGAGCCGTTTGAAGCGAAGCAACACGTCCCTCGAAAAGAAGGTGAAGAGCTTGATGTGGGAATCGGAGACACTTTTGCTGCGCAACGATGCCCTCGTTGGGGAACGAGCCACGCTCAAGGCTCGATTCAACGAAGTCATCGTTGAGTTGCAGCAGAAGACGGGTCTGAAGAATGTTCTACTTGAGCGCAAAATTGCGGCTCTCATGCGTGAGGACGAGAAACGTAATATTGTTCTGCGCAAAACGATGGCAACTTGTGCACCCGAATTCGCCAGTAAATTGGAAAATGTTGAGAAAACTGTTAGTGATGTGGTCGATAACAAAAATCAAACAATTATCGATTTACGCTATGAACTTGCCAAAGCCTGGAAGACCCACGATGATCTACTCGAAACCTACGAGGGAAAACTCAAACAATATGGTATTCCAACCGATGAGCTGGGCTTTGAACCGATACGACAACGCGACAATCAACAACTCTATATCTGTGGACCCGCTGGCATTGTTACCCAGAACAAGTAGACTGATAACTGAACCGGGAGCAACAAGATATTCATGTGTTTTGAAGTTCATTTTAGTTTATTCATCGTTATGCCATGTAAAAGAAGTATGTATACATACATATAAATACTTAATGTATATCTGCATATACAGATATGTGTACAATTTACAAAAACCAAGCAAAAAAAATATATATATTAAAAAATAAATGGATAAAAAAAAGAATTCAACTTCTGAATGAATAATACTATGTGAAATACCAATTTTTGTTCGCTTTTCTCTTGGTAATTAATTGAAATCGATTAATGCTGTATATGTATATATACTGTATATATATTGCTTCAATTTTGGCATCAATTATCATTAATATTGTAAACACAAACATTTTTCTGTATAACATTATTTATGTATGTATATGCTAAGTACTTGTAGTTATATGTATATAGGTATATTTTTTTTATAGAAATCAATCATGTTTATTTTGTTAACAAATAGCATGAAGTTATGAGAAATAAAAACATGTGTATTATTTAGAAAATATCAATTATGTTATGTGCAATTCGTTTATGGAATTCTTTTTTCGTTTCTTTTTTATTTATAATTTTTTCTAGTTTTCAGTTTGTTTGTGGTTTGCGTTATTTTCTCGTTTTTTTTTCGATTTTACTTTTTTTTTTGTGTTGCTTCACTTATTATTTTTCAAATAGATATCACATAAAGTTTTGCTGCTACTGCGGATTTAAATATTTTTTGTTGTATCGAGATTTCAAAATCATTCTTTGAACCTGTTTTCCAGTACATTTTCTTCAGTTTGATGAGTTCGTGCGTTTGACGATTTAAGTTAATAATAACGAATGAATTAGTTTAATACTTGATGATTTAATGATGTGTATGTATGAGTGTGTATGTGTGTGGATGTGTACCTGTGTGTGTGCCAGTTGATGCGAAAGTTGTTGGAGATTCATGTCTGTGTATTTTAGTATTCAAATTTTGCATTTTGATTCTGATTCTGATTCTAGGTACATTTTGGTTACGCTCTTTTACAATTATTTCATAAGTATATTTTTTTTCGAAATGATTTGACTTTTTTTTTTATTTTAGTTTTTTTTTTTCGTTATTTTCTGACCAACTTATAATTAATTAAGTATGTTCTAATTTCGATATTTTTTGCTCGGTTTCTTTTGTATTTCATATTTTTTTTTCTTGTTTTGTTTTTCATTTGAAATAAAGAATTCAAAGCGATCACAACGGTTTACTTCACAGACTCGTGTGGGACACTTTTATATCAATAATAAACTGTCCCTAGAAATATTATTAATTTTTACTTTAATCGTATTTTTAGTTTGCTCTTTTTTTTCATATTTTTCTAAATTTTAAAGTTTTTTCTTTTTGTTCAGTTTCCAAATTGTTTGTATATCAATTTAAATGTACTTAATAGAAATGTAGCTTAATTTATGTAGTCAAATTTGTTATGTTTTTGCTTGGTAATTATTGTTCTGTTTATGTCAGGCGCTTAATAATCTAATTAGTTTACATCTGTATGTCTGTATGTGAGTCTAGGTGTTTCAATGAGTAAGTGAGTGTGTGTGTGTGTGTGTGTGTGTATGGCACATTGGAGGAGGAATTTTCTTAGCTGTTAAAATTTGTGTATTGTACGCATTTTTCTAATAATTCTTCTGGTTTTTCTTATTTTTCATCAGTTTCACAGTATTTTTTGGGCAGTTTTTTCTTGAATATGTTTCAACACAAATCCTAATTTTAATCATATAATATAGTATTTTGATGTCGTTTTAGTGTGTTAACTTATTTGTTAGTTTGGACTATTTTTGTGTGTTTTATTTTCTTTTAATTTCATATAGTTTCAGTTACATTTTTTAGCTTTATCTAAATGCGTTGTTTTGTTTTTATTTTAGTTTAGTTTTTCTTTCAGTACATTTTCATTTTTTTTTTATTTCTTTTTTTTTCGACGAAATTCCTTGTATTTTTGTATGTTTGTTTTCTATGTTTAAGTTAAAATTAAAGATTGACTAACATTTTGTTTGTAAGGCAATTTGTTTATGTTGTTTTTTTTTTCGCTTTGCTCAGATTCACTTTGTATTGTTTTTAATCCAAATTTAATTTAGATTCAGTTCATTCGTTTTTATTTTGGATTTTTTTTTTGTGTTTTGATTTAAAATTTTTCTTATCGTTTTGTTTGCGTTTTCGTTTTGAAAATGAAATTGCAAATAAATTCATTAAATTACGACTAATACCAATTCGAAATTCAAATCGTTACGAAATCATTATTGTTGTATGAATTGAGATAAATATTGGCATATTTGTATGACTGAATGTTTGTGATGTGTGTGGGTGTGTGTGTGTGTGTGAGTGTATGGTTGTGAATGCCTCTTTATGAATGTAGCTTATAAGCTATTTAAGGTATGTATATAGAAATATGTTTAGTATAATAGAATAGCTTCAAAGGTGCCAAGTGACAGCACAAGCACCAATAAATGTGTGTAAAAGTGTCTGAGTGTATGTGTGTGTGTATGTGTGTTTATACTTTTATGTTAAAGTGAAAGAGATAGCAGCTGATTGCTTGAAAAAGAAAGAGAGCGCATTATATCGTTTTAGCTCTTCATTTCTACAATTTCCAAGCCGTTTCCATATCTTTTTTTTGTTCAAATTCTTACAGCTGATTTCTTAGATGAATTTGTCGTTGGCAAAGGCATTGATTAGACGCGGCATTTGCTCCGAAATTCCGCATAATTCCAATATATTATCCTTACGCTCCTTTGAGTACGACATTGAACCATGATTTTCACGCAAACTCATGATAATGAATCTACAAAAATTAGGATTATATTGAATCAAAATTCATTTGAAATTTAAACACACTTTGCATTTACTTGGCATTGGGATTTCGAGTCTGGCGATATTCGTTGAGACGGCGATGCAGTTCATCGGAATTCTTTTTGGGATTGCCACGTGTGGCACTTGGAACTAGCACCAAAAATGCATCATAGATATTTGTGGCATCATTTAGAGCATTGTCGATAACATCAGTCAGAGTTTGTTTAATTTTCAAAATCTGCAATAAGCATTTATATGAGACAACTGGCAAAATACTACATTTTCCATACTATCTAATACCTGATTAACAAACTAAATATGCGCATACCTTTTGCATTTGACAGCAAGTTTTGGCTTCATCAAACGACATCGCTGGAGTCCATGGCAAAGGTTTCAATTTCCCGCTTTTGTCAAACCAGATTCGCACACTCGCCTGCGATTCGCTTTTGTAATAACCGAAGCCAAAAGCGAGCACAGCATCCAGATATGAGATCGAGCGACAACGTCCATTGAGATATTCTTAAATAGATATTCAATAAAATGAAATAAAAGTGGTAGAAAACGATACAGTGTAGCGAACTGGCTATAAAAAACTCTGCACTTGTTGTGGGCAGATTATTCTTATGGCAGTTGTAGTTAGTTAATTACAACATTATAAATCCGAATATAGTCAGACTTTATAAAGCAAAGTATATGATATAGGAATGGATACCCCTACGAAAGCTATATGTATACACATAATGTGTCAGTTTGGTTCAAATAGCACCAATAGTTTTCAAATTACTTATAACTCTCGCTCTTGTAGTCTCTGAGCTAAAGTGGGTCATGCAGATGCATCGCTTAAACGTTGCAGCTGTTGATGCTGATTAAGAATATATATAATTTGAAGAGTCCCTTCCATATTTGCCTATAACTATGTTTCGACAAGCTTAATAGACGGCCCTAATATTTTCCAGTACAAGCACTAATCGGAAGTTAAGTCTGAATCTGTACATACTGCCTATGTAGCACATCTCCAAATTTATGGTAATATGTAGACGCAGGCCAAGCGCTTGGTTCAGGCCAAAGGAACGCTTGAAGAGATTGTACATAAAGCTTGGCTCAGCTGCGGCGACCATGCTCTTTGAACCCTGTAAGCAAATTATTTATATATATATGCCATACTTTATAAAGAACTTTTAAGAACTCACATATCGCTTGCGTTTGATGGCACGCGTCTCCTGCAGTAACAAACGAACTGGATGCACATTTGCCTCACGCAATTTGGATTCGTCAAAGAAACGTTCAACATAATTTCGAAGATCGTTGCGATGAAGCTTGAAGACATTCAGGAAACTTAGCCAAGTCTTTAGCAGCTGCTCGTAGGACATTTTGGTAAGCAAAGTGTTGACCAACTTTGGCTCGGACATGAGATTACGCGGTACATGCTGAAAGCCAAGTGATAACTCCTCAACAATTGGCAATGCTTCCTCGGGCTTTTGGGCCAGACGCACTCGAGCAATACCCGTGATTGGATCTTTAAAATTATTCAATGGATCTAGCACTTCGGGCCATAATACCACTTCCTTTGCAGGCATAAAGATCAAACGCAAAGCAGCCGCTATATCAGTATCGAATTTCTCATTCGTATAGTGGCAATGATAGAGTAGATCACGATGTGAGCTATATTCACAATCATTTTGCATCCACAAGTCCAGTAATTTTTCAAGAGGCTGCAGTTTATACCAATCAATGACGGCCTTGCGTATAGTACGGCTAAAGGGTGTCTTGCGGCCCATTAAACTCTGCACACGCTTCACAAACTTGACAAAGAGCAGCAAATCCTTGCCACTAGTCACCAGTATGGCAAAGTGTCCGCGTGCCAAAGTTCGTTCCTTTTCATCCGTGCAGGACGATAGAAAAATGGCCAAAATCAGCAGAGCCTCATCGCGTCGTGGCAGTAAAAGGGCATTTTTGTAGCTCAACACTTGGCCCAAACAATCGATCAGATCTTTTTGCTTGACCTGGGCGCACAGCTCGTGCACAGTGGGAAAATGACACTCAACCATCAAATCCAAATTTGGTGGCACATAAATTGGCATTTCCAATGTGCCCAAATAACAAAATCGTTGCAATTTGTCCACAACTGACAGAGTTGTCTCAGTTTCCGCTTGAGCTGGTTTAAAAATAAAAGATAGTTTATCAAATAAATAAAAAGATATAGATACATGTATGTATTTGGCTGTAACTAACTTTGATTTGCTGAGTTCTCACAATTGTTTTGATCTAAATGAACTTCTGGCACCGTTTGTGTTGTTGTGATTGACAAACTTTCGACCTTCGTCTCCAATTCCAATTCCAACTCCATGTCCATCTCCGTCTCCGCCTCCATGTCCGTTTCCGTCTCCATCATGTTGTGGCCAGCGACAGAGCCACTGCCCCGTTCCCCAATGACTTCAGTATTTTTACTTGATTGCTTTGTTTTCTCGCTTTAAGCTCTTGATTAATTACGGTAAACTGATTAATTGCCACTGTCACAACACATGAAATTTGCAATTGTTTGCAAATTTTTGCAATTTAACAATAGTTTGTAATTTTGAGCAGGAGATGTGAGCTCAGCCATTAATCGAAGGCATCGCATTGCATTTGCGCCTATCGATAGGTTGTGCGATATCGCGATGTATCGAATACTTTTATGCTCTGCGCAGGCGCAAAGAAGAGCAACTGGAAGCAGAAGAAGCAGCGCAGCACGTGTGTGCCGCCATATTAAATTTTGAAAATTTTAAATTCTTATATTTAACACTAGAAAAATATATATGAAAATAAATAAAGGTTGGCGATAAAAAAAAATATTATTTTTGTTGTTAATTTAAATTTTAATACAAATTCCTCAATTTCTGTTATATTATTTTTATATATACATATACATATATAGCAAAAGTAAGTAATTTATTTATTTTAAGTTGCTTGGAAATTTAAGCCGTGCGAGAAAAAATTATTTAAAATTTGACAGACTACCGCTATTTATCAAAGGTTTACAGTGTCCATTCACTTTACTGAAATATGAACAGCGTCAATCGAGCTGCGTATATTTCGTTCACTTTCTCAATTTAACTAACAAGAAGAGAGTCGGAGGAGCCAACTGAAATTAGTTATTAGCTGACTACTGTATGTAAATAAATCAAGCGAACCGACTGTAAAAGACCCCGTACTCCTTTTAGTGCACGGTTTTCCATGCAAATATTAAATTTTAACCGATTTCTTCTATGAGAACTATAGACCATAGTTTTCTGATCTAGACCAAATTTGGTGAGGATAGTTAAAACTATGATAAACACATAATGTGTCAGTTTGGTTGTGATAGCTTAACTAACCGACTTGACCGATTGGTCCTATGGGGGACCAAAGGTGTCTGATCCGGATCAAACTTGGTAAAGATAGTTATAATGGTATTACACACATAATGTGTAAATTTGATCGCAATAGCTTAAATTTTTTTACTTATGGCAAAACAAAAAAAAAAAAATACAATTTGTGGGGGCGGCAGTGGGCGTGGCAAAAGTTTTAAATATGCTCAACCTGCGTACACCATAGACGTACTTTCATTTCAAATTTTGTGGCTCTAGCATTTAAAGTCGCTGAGATCTAGATGTTCATATGGGCAGACGGACATACGGACATTGCTTTATCGTCTCGGCTGTTGATGCTGATCAAAAAAACATAACAAAGGGTCGGGAATGCTTCCTTCTGCCTGTTATGCACATTTCGCTTCTGACAAACCCAATAGACCCCTCCACTATTTTTTAGAGTACGGAGCCTACAAAAAATTATTTTACTGATAATTGCTTCTGCACAAAAAATGCAATTCAATTTTGTTTTGACATTCAATGATTTATGCAGAATTATGCAGAAAATATATAGCTCAGTTTGTATTGATGTCAATTTATAATTCAAATTTACACTGAGAAGTATAAAACTGTCAATAAAAAACATATTTTACATCAGTGTTTGCCCTGCAGATAGAAATACTTGGAACGAGTGTTGCTGGCGAAATTAGAGTAAAATATATTATAAGCATTTGTTTATATGCTTGAGGATATCATGAAAAATATAAATGAAATACAAAAAAAAATAAAATAAAATAAATAAAATAAAATTCAATATTCTGAATTACATATTTTAATTTTGAGCTACACCAAAGTGTGACTCATATTAAAGCTTCTTACTTACCCACAACACTTACCCATTAGAAAGTTTACCATATTTATTAGCATAGAAACGGTTTATAAGAAAATTATAAAGCATATTTGATTTGAAAGATAAGAGTTTGTATTTTTATATAAGTTCTCAGAATTTGAGCTGTGTTATTGCCGTTTCTTGTTATAACCATTTCTGGGCTTTAGAATTATTAATATTAAATGTATTTTAAAGTGAAGTGTAAACGATTTGCTCTTGTTATTACATAATTATGCACTCATCGCCAGTATTATTTTAATTATTATTATTATATAAAGCAAATATATGTAGATTGTGTTTATAGCAACCGATTCATACGTATATAATGTTGCTTATTATCGTTTATGTATTTTCTTTGCATTTTTTTCTCATTTTTTTATTAAGTAAATTTTTAATTGTGTGTGTGTGTGTGTGTGTGTGTGTGTGTGTGTGTAATAAAATAACAAAACAATGTTGTGATTATATCAGTTATTTTTTAACTATTGACTTATATAATTTTAAATGATTTCCATTATTTTGAAAGTATTCTGGCTTAGCTTTAAGCATGTCACATGCCTGATGGTCAGACCCGCCGAATTCACAATATATATATGCTATATGTATAGTGTGTGTATATATAAAAATTTCAATCCATGATGGATGTAATATTTTTCTTGATTTATTTTTATAATAATTATTATCGAAATGACTGTAAATGTGATTTATTTAATATTCATTGTTAATTATTATTATTAAATAGTATTATTATTAGAGGCGTTTGCAAGTAATTATTGCTAGAATTATTATTGCCAGGTTCGATAAGAAAATAACTTTTTATTGAATACTCGTACTCGTACTTCTTAATGCTTTTTCATCCCTCATTGTTGGCGTTAAATTTTCCTTAAATAGGCTCTTTATTTCTTCAATTTGTTTTCATTCTACTTGGTATTGATTTGTTTTTTTTTTTTTTTATTTTTTTTGTTGTCATTTGTTTAATATACATTAAATAATTGATGTATGCTTTTTCATATTATACCTAATTAAATATTTATTGTTATGCAGTTTGAATATTTTAACATTCTGTTGTTTAAAGTAAAATTTGTTGACTAGATTATTCACTAGCGGCATTCCCTTAATTTTTTATTTTTTTATTTAATTCATTAATTATTATTTTGATGCTATCGCACTTTGTTTGCTTTTCTGTTAATACTTTTTGTTTCATTGCTTTGTTATTGGATTTCTTTTTGAACATGCTACAGTTGGCATTTTGTCAAGATTTTTATTTAAGTTTAGTTACTATTATTAATTATAATGTACTAACTACGTTTTAATAACAACTGACAAAAAATAACATTTACAATGCATCTGCTAATTATTATTTAATACATTTCATATTGATTTCTTTTAGTTTGGTTATTTATCTATTTTATTTTAATTTATTTATATATTTATTTTTATTGCTTGATTCGATTACTAATTAGTTGAACTTTTTCACCGACACTAACTAACGCTTTGTTATTGCTCTCCATTGGCTTCAATCCATATATATATATATATTAACATATCCTATACCGCAGGACCCTGTACCCAAAGACTGGAAATATCTTGGAATATATATAAATATGTATATAACTATATATGTTACTCTACTAAATGTATTAAGTTAGTTCAGCAGTTCGAAAGTTAGTCAGAATCACATAAACTATAAGGTATTTTATTATAGTCAGTTGGGTAAATAAACTAATTTATAGTAGTTTGAGTAAACCCATGTGGTTAAACAGGGTACAGGGTATTTCATTTGAAAATTTGCAAGCTAACTGTAGTCGAGTTCTATATACAAAACCGGCTCCGAGTTCCACATTTTTTGAAACTCGAAACATGCACATTATTCTTTCTTTATTCCTTATGTTTTTCAGATTCTGCAGAAATAGACGTATCAGGCTCCAGATTTGTATAGTGTTGTATTTCGAGTCCATAAAGCTATATCCGTCTATTCCTTCGCCACTGTTATTGCATTTCATATTAATTTTCGCCTTAGCTTTCCTAAAATGTTCATCAATAATATTTGTTCTTGTTGTGTCTTTAGTCTATTATAATTTTGCATATCATAATAATAATAATAATATATTTGTTTCGGATGCACTACGTGATTTTATATTGTTTGTGTGTGTGTTTTTTTATTTGAAGTATTATTTTAAGAGCTGATTTTCTTTCTTTTTTTATTTATTTATTTTTTTTTATTAGGATTATGCCATACTACGAAACTTTGAAGCTGCTGCTGATTGAATGATGAGATTTGTATTTAGTTGTATTTATTTGCTTTTTGGGTACAGGGTATTAAATAGTCGAGAATTCTCGACTATGTGGCGAAGTCACTTCCTAACTGTTGTTGGCCGTTGCTGAGGACGGATTAACTACAAAAAAATGCAAACGTTATTCTTAAGGTAATTTTTAAAAAATGTCCCATTATATCTGATCAATTTTGAAATATCATCATAAACATATATATATATATATATATATATACATATATATGTGTATATATATATATATTATATACGATACTGTTGCTCATTTGCATTATTTTCTATTGTAGGCACGATTTCTCAAGCACCAGTTGGCCTTCAAAGAAAAATAGATAGAGCGATAGTTTGAGCGAAAGAGTTAGAGAGTAAGGAAAGGAAAGCTGTGCGAGAGAGTAGAGCGAGGAATGGTACTGATAGCGAGAGAGAGAGAGAGAGAGACAGAGGGCAGGAGAGCGAGAGAATCAGGCAACAGCTCAATCGTTATACAACTGAGGATTGAGGAAACCGGCCTGATGGTTTAGCATTGAATTACTTTCTTACATACTGTTATATGTAGCTGCACTAACTGTTATACTATTATACTGACTGTTAGTTATTATAAATAATTAATATTATTATTATATTTTATGGTTGTTGTTGTTTTTTTTTAAGGCAAACGCAAACGCATTTTAATTGTGAATACATAAGTGTCTCAATTATGTGAAGCACATTCTTCATTCATTCATCTTCTTAGCATTTTTTTGTTATTTTTTTTTATTTCTACATGTTGTTCTAACTGGTCTAAAAATGTTAGAGCCCAGTTAAGCTTACATCATGTATATATAATATATATATATCTATTTCTTTTCTCTTTTGGTATTTATTTTATTGATGAACTCGACTAACTCGTTCAGTGTTGATTTAACTAAATGTTTAACATTATTTATTAATTTTATAATTATTATTATTATTTATTCTTTTATTTAATAATATTTAAATTTTTAATATATATGTATATTTTACTTTACGTGAAATCACAGTCCGTATGTGAAAAGACTTTATGTACTTGAATGATAAAACATATACATACAAACATACACATATATGTATGTATGCACTGATTTGTATATGTATTTGTAAATATGTGTTGTATACATACTAAATACTTAGCACAATGTATCTGCATATGCGTGTGTATCTTTGTATCTACATAATAAATGTATCTAGATTTTTTTTCTTCATTATTTATTTTTTTAATTTTTATGCATAAGTATCTCAAGGCTGACTGACAAAAATCTGTTAACAAAATGTGTATTGAGCGATGTGTGTGGTTGTGTGTGTTGGCGTGTGTGAGGCTAGTGTTTAATATTAATTTCATTACTTTTACTTTTATTTTAGTTTTTATTTTTTTATATATATATTTTTTTTTGCATATAAATTGCTGCATTTTATGTTTAACAATTCAATTTTATATAATTATTTGTTAAGCATGTATTTAAAATATATAAACTTTTTATTTTTTGGTTTTATTCATTGTTGTTGTTGTTGTTGATGTTCTTGTTGTTGTTGTTCTTGTTGTTAATAAAAGGCATTTTGTTTATTCTTGTTCTTTCTTAGAAAAAAAAACTTTCTCGATTCATTTTGGTTTTTTTTTTTTTTTTTTGTTTTATATTTAGTTTTTTTCAAGTTCAAATTGATTTTTAACTACATAATGTTTTCATGTCCTATATAAGATTTGATTCAAATTGTTCATTGTTCATTAGCTAAAATTGTTTATTTGATGAATTTTCTCTATTCGCTGTCTAAGCTTAATATTAATTGTAGTTGTTTTTCCTCTGCTTTTTTTTTATATACTTTTTTTAAATTTATTTAGCTAATTTAATAAAAAAAGCTTCGTTTTTTTGTTGTCGATTTTTTTTTTAACTTGTCTTTGCTTTTAGTTGAGTTGATATGAGCATTCACATAAGTTTAATGTAATCTTTAACTTTTCGTTTATAAATTTAATTAATTGTGCTTGTGCTGTGTGTGTGTGTGTGTGTGTGTGTGTGTGTAGGTGTGTGAATGTTGTACCCATAAAGCAAATAGCGACAGCGCATTCTAAACAAGTTAAATCAAATTTTTGATAGCTCTGAATAGTTAGGATCTAATATTGTCATCAAAAATGTAGAGGGGCCAAGAGAGTGATGGAGATACACTACAGACGGTAGCAATTGGGTTTGTTGGCGTAAGAAAGGGATAGATAGAACAACATGTTACTGTTATGTGTGTGATGAGAGTGAGGTTAGGTTAGCTGAAATGATCTGTATTACAACTAATCATATTTCGCAGGATTATAAATAGTATTGCGTACATATTTTCAAGTACTTTAATTGCTTTAAAAAAACATCTTACTCACTGTTGTTCTTTGTTGATTTTGTTTTTCTTTGTTTTTTTTTTCGTTTTTTTTTTTTTATTGTTGTTAGCTAATTACTAAAAATGTTCATAAGCGCCATTTTGTGTCAGCTGATTTTGTGATCAAGTTTTCTAGAAAGCCATGCTAGTACGTCGCCCGCCCATACAGCCACCGCCCCCACCGCCCATGCCACGCATTGCGCTATGCGACACACTGCGTCCCATGCGCGCCTCGCTGCCACGCCTCTCGCGTGCACGCCTCAAAAGATCCGAGGTGCTCGGTCGCCGGCTGTTGCTTGCACTCGGCGTAACGCCAGCGCCGCGTCGACAATTGACAATATCCGAGGTCGAGGAGCGTCGTATATTCCCCGTAGCACAGTCATCGTCAGCTACAGTGGCTGCTCCCACACCGACAGCACTACCGACACCCGCACCACCGCCCACCGCCATGTAGGGCGAAAGAAAATAGGGCGACATGGAGTTTGTTTCCCGACTGTTGGGCAATAATTGTGTGCTCGAATTGCGTCGCGGTGTGAAGGGTGAAGCCGTGTAGTCCAGCAGTAGATTCATTGATTCCGGATCTGGATCAGTGTCGACCCCATCGATTCGCAAATGTGGCGGAATGCGTCGCTGGGGCAATGCCGTTGTGCCATCCAAAATGGTGCCCACGTCCAGGGAGGAGGAACGCGATTGGGACTGTGATGCGTTAGCGGAAGCAGATTTTTGACCCACTGTGGCAGCAGCACTACTTGAACGCAAGCCACTGTACAGGGAGCGGATGTGAAAATCAAAGGACTTGAAATTGAGCAAGGAGCGACGCTTAAGCACTTTTGTCTGCGTTGCTGATGACGTCACAGTGCTGTGGGCAGTGTCATGGTGTTCATCACAGCTGGCGGTGACTGTGGCAATGTCGTTGTTGTTAAGCGTATCAAATTGTAATTGCATAGCACCACTGAGTGGATCACTGGCTGCTGTGATTGCTGTTGTTAACGTGGCTTGCTGTTGTTGCTGCTGCTGCTGCGGTTGTTGCTGCTGCTGTTGCTGTACCTCATGCTTGCTTATTGTTGTTGTCATAGTATTGCTACTTAGGCTAGTTTTACTGCTAATCACTTTCAAAAATTTATTATCATTATCTAAGGACTCCTTTCGTCACTGAATAACACAGAAACCCTGCTTGGCAGCCTCCTTGGCATCCGCCTCCTCAATGAACGCCTCCTCCTCATGCTTCGGCGAATCGGCACCGCAGGGACCACCGCCACTCAGGCTCAGCGGTCCCTGCGGGCAGGCTGATTGTCACCGAAGCGCCAGTGTTGATATCATTGGCGGACGTACTGGTTTATTCTCCAAAATCCGTTCCAATTCCAGCATTACGCTCGATGATAAGCGCGGCAGCAGCTGCAATTACATAAAGCATTGCATATAAGTCAAAGTTTATCAAACATATAGCACACAGAAGGATATAAATATGCAGACTACAGTCAAGCGAGCCGGTAAGGTGTAAAGGACCCCTGAGGCAAAAAGGACCCCGTACTTATTATAGGGGAGCTAATGTATATAGTTGTTTGATCTGGACCAACCTTGGCAAGGATAGTTTTAATGGTACCGTACATATAATGTGTTAGTTTGGTGATAGCTGAAGTAGGCTCAAAGTTGTGCTGATGTTAAATAGTTTTCTGGAGCTTTTGGAGACAGTGGGTGCGTATCAGACTGAAAGTTTCGCCCAGACTGACTTTCATTCCAAATTTAGTGGCTCTAGCTTTTATAGATTCTGAGATCCAAGTGATGTACGAACGGACAGAGTGATGAAAGGTCAGACGGACAGACGGACATCGTTATATCGACTAGGTTAGTGATGGATAGGAAATTTTTGGTTTTGTCTGTTACGCAATTTACGCTTCTGACAAACCTTTGAAAATGGGACCTAAAGACATATATTATATATTCAGTAACGCCTGAGGTCGGCAGTATACGTTCAATGGCATCATCTCTTTCTAAATAGTAAATTAAATTTATTTAAGGTATTGAAAACTAAACTATCACAAGTAAATAACCGATTGCTGATTGAAATTCGTACTGAATGAAATGTTTAGCTCACCTGCAGCGATTGTAGGCTCTGATGGAGTTGCTCCGCCGATGTGGCGCCCAGCAGAAGGCACTGAACTGGCTCATGTTTCAGCGACCAGGCAATGGACAATTGCGTTGGACTGCATCCAAGTTTCTCGGCCAATGCGGCCAAATCACGCAAACGATCACAATGACGTCGTCCCTCCTCAATACGATCCTTGCCCCAGCTGCCTTGCGGCGATAAAGCAGCCTGAAATTGTAACTTTCTATCAAGTAAATCCCTTGTAGTTATTTTCTACAAATTTGCTTACATTCCGATTGATTTCGTCTTCGGTCCAGGAGAAACTCTTCGTTTTGAACGAGCCCTTGGGCAAGAAGAGTTTATCGCCATTCTGAGTATCGCTCAATGCCATGGACAGTGGTCCCCAGGCCATAAGGCCAACTCCAATTTTGTTATACATCTCCGGCAAATAGAGTTCACACTTCTCCCGACAGAACATATGGTATTCAGATTGCTCAACGATCGGTGTTATACAATTAAATTGTCTACAATTCGTATATGCCTCCATGATCTCAACTTGAGACCATCTGGCTGTACCCCAATACATGGCCCAGCCCTGCTGGATGATGTAGCTCATGGCGCGCACCACTTCTACAAGGAATTGGTAGTAAAAAAAAGGGTGGCAACATTTTTCGTATATAGATATAAGTATCGGTATTATAAAGCATTAGATAAGTGCTGAAAAGTATTCGGTTATTTTAGAGTTTATTTTTTTTTTTGATTTGGCTGAGAAGTACAATATATAAAAAGCTTTTAGAATTAAAGCTTGATTTCCTTTATGAAAAAGGATTAAAATTCACAATTTTGTGATTAAATCAAAATATTTGTTATTAAATTTACGATCAGAGTTTTTGAGAGCTTTTTGATTAGTGAGGAAAAACAAAAAGTTATGATACTGCAAGTTAAATTGATGTTTCTTTCTTTAAAGTTATTGAAGGGCACAAAAGCAGTGATAAATTAAAAATAATATTTTTAAGTAGCTGGGTAAATCAGATATGTTAAGATATTTATATGAAAAAGATAATATTATGCTGCCAGTTAGTTCTAAGATTACCCACCTTCCATGGGGCACATGGGATCCGCCTTGTGAATGATCACAATGTCGATGTAATTCAATTGCAAACGCTGCAAACTTGCACGCACGCACTCGATGATGTGTTTGCGCGAAAGACCACGCTCCTCAGATCTACAAAAAATTTGGTTATTCAATTAACACAAGAAATTATATCAAATATTATATCAAAGAGAATTAATTCAAGAAATCTTTAAACTTCGTTTCAAATACTTGATTCAAGTGCGTAGATTTTAAAGAATATTTTAAACATTGAATCTATTTTTTCAGGCTTATTTTCTGAGTAATTTTTAATTATCTTAGTTAGTCAATTTATTCCGAATTCGTGCTTAAAAATTGCAAGCTAACATGCTAAAATAAAAGCTTATTAAACGCTGTCTAAGTACTAAACTTACTTGGTGCTCCAGTAGACCTTAGTGGTGATCACATAAGAGGTACGCTTCCATCCCGTGCGCTGTAGGATTTTTCCAATTTCCGTTTCCGAATGCGCCTCGGAAATATCAAATAAATTGATACCGCTATCGATGGCCAATTTGAGTATGGCCTCAGCCTGATCATCGCTGACGCCCGGCGAAAATACCGGCCAAGTGCCCAGGCCCACATTCGATATGCGCAGACCGCTTTTACCGAGATTCTTGTACCTCAAACCCGGTGTCGGCGTCGAGCCGTGTCGCAATGGTAGCGCCGGATTGGAGCCGAGGCTTATCGAACGGCCTGTAGCATTTTTTTTTTTTTTTTGGCGTAGGGGTAACAACAGTCCAATATTTTGATATCAGTTTGTCAGGGTTGGGTTGGATTTTTGGATTTCATTTCGTTATTTATTTTCGATGTGTTAGCATGCAGTTTGGGGAATAGTAATTATTAAGTTCTTGTTAGCGATTTTTAGGAAAAATATATTATTTTTTGGAGAAAAGAATCGTGCAGTAACCAGCGAACAACAAAATTTAAACTAAAAACATACTACGGAAAATCCAAAAACTAAAAAATGTAATAAATGCTGGGAAATGAAATATGAAAACCAGATGTATTTAGCAAGAGATGAGAACAAAAATGATTCAGATTGATGTAAACTTCTCTTTGAAAATCTTTTTCAAAACTGTTTAAAAATTGCTCGCTAACATTTTAAATATGTATTATCGAGTTAAAATGCATATTGTTAAAGCAACTCGACTATAAAAGACCTGAGTGCGCGGTTTTTCAAAGAACTCGACAATTTTGTACCTATTTACCATATGGAAGCTATAGGCTATAGTTGTCCGATCTGAATCAAATGTGGTAAGAATATATAGAGTCATGATATACACATAATGTGTGAGGTTGGTTGAGATCAGCAGTTAAAAACTACATTTTTTCATACAAATTACTAATTTTCCACCAATTTGTCCTATGGAAGCTATATGATATAGTGACCCAATCCTGTTAAAACATGATTGGGATAGTTATAATGGTACCATATACATAATGTGTGCGATTTATTGCCATAGCTCAACTAACACATGTAGACTTCGTACAAATGTCCTACTCTACCCCGCCCGACGTCCAGAGATTCCATTACCTTAACATCCTTTCAAGTCCAAATATTACTTAACTTTAACTTTCATCTAAAGTTGATCTTATATCTGTTTTTTTTTCAATCTTACCACCAAAATTATTCGAATTTATAATTTCATATTTTAATTCTATCTATTTTTTTACTTTAAAAGTTAAAACAGTTTGGCATTCAACTAATACTAAATCATTATTTCAATACCAGTTTGTCGATAGTTTCTTAATTATTTGGAAATATGTTAAAGAAATTGTTGAATGTTAATTAGAAATTTCAAGCACATGCATTATGTCAATAAAACTGACAGAAAATGATTAAGTTTTTTTTTATTCGTTTTCCGCTTCGAGAGTTCGTGTGATTTTCATGGAAAATTGCTCTCTTTAGTCAGAGTTGATATATGTGCGTGATCTTTATACTCGTATGTGTATAAATGTGATTTAATAAAATATATGTGCTTTATGTAAAGATAACAAGCCAAGCAATCGAAGAGTATCAACTAAAAGAACAAAAAATTATAAGTTTTATAATAGTGAGAAATTCGATACCGAAATCAAGATGACCGCCCGTACCACTGAACTCCTCCATACAGTCGAGTGACGCAATCGGAGCCCGGCACCTGTGAATAGAGTAGTACAATTACCGATAAACTTAACGAAGAGGTTTGGAAAATATTATTCATTTATATTGGCATACATTTTATATATTTCTCGAGTCTTAATAGACATACATACTTATTTTTTGGTAAAATCGATTATAAGAAGAAGACTCACTAGAAGAGTATTATAACTTTTTCACAAATGTTATTTATATATAGGATATTCATCTGTACTCTTGATGGATACATAATTTTGTTTCTGCACTACAAAATTTGCATTGGTCACTAAAACTTATCGATACATTTATCGATAATTTCGCAAACTAATGCAGCACTTACAGTTCAATCTTAGTGGCTATCAAATCAAATTTAAAGACTTTTCGATAAGAAAAATGCAATAATATTTTTGCATTTGCACCTAAATCGATTTTATCGATTATTACGTTACGATAACAACATATGTAAACATTCCTTAAGCCACAGTTTGTAGGTTTTAATTCTTAAAATGGTTGAAAAAAAAGTAACACTTAAAAAATTTATTTTTTTTTCTATCGATAACACATTCGATAACACAAAACCTGTATGTTTTTATACAAATTGCGCTTGCAGTAGTTAACTACTACATTTTGCGGTAGAACAATAAACAATATGGCTCGTTCGATAAACTATCGATAACACTGAGCCATTGCTTTACCTGTAAATTGTCACCGGGTTGGAATCGTCGCTCGCATTGTCCATGTTGTTGTTGTTATCATTGGCATTAGCAGTTGCACTTCCCGTACCGCCAGCACCACCGCTCGCTCCAATCAGATTTGTGGTCACCGTGGCGCCCATTACGAAATTGAGACCACCTGGCAACGCCAGAGTGCCGTTATTCATGCCCATCATGGTGTCGGCGGTAGCAGCGGCGGCAGCGGCAGCAGCAGCAGCTGTATTAGCGGCAGCGGATGCTGATGACGTCTCTGTTGCACTAATTGGATAGTTGGCGGTGCCAGGCAGCAGAGTGGCAGGCAATTGCAATACCGTTATACCATTACTGGCATTCAGATCGGGTGGCAACACCATCGATTCATGGCCGAGCAACAATGGAGTGCTTGCATTGGTTGCATCAGCAATACATTGCTGCTGTTGTTGTTGTTGTTGCTGTTGTTGTTGGGCGTAATCAAATGCTGTGGCTGTTGCACTTGCTGTGGCACTCGATGTTGCAGTTGCACTCGTTGTTGCAGCTTGATTGGGCGTAACATTTGCCTGACTGCCGTCGCTGTTCAGACTGCAAACCATGGACATCTTTGAGTATTGTCGTTAACTATCAAACTCTACTCTAGGCAATTCTTGTTTTCATTGATCATTATTATTGTTGATTGATTTTTCATTGATTTGATGTTGTTTTATATCATTATATAATTATTAAACACTACTATTTGACTAATAATCACAATTTGAAGGTTTTCACAGTTAGCTTACAGCTAAGGCTGCTACTTATAAGGCAAGTCCAGTCAAAAATTTAGTTGCTTTAAGTATAAATATTGGTAGTACCATATTTACTTACATGTTATTAAGCACAAGTTGATTTTTGTGGCTTAAAACATGTTTTTATAAATTATTTGTTCACTAGGAAAAGTTCTTTATGACCACTAATTTTTATTTTTTTAGATTTTTTGAGAACTCAATTTTAATTATTTTTTTAAGCACAAACACTTAAAAAATGCAGAGTTTTTCAAGCTTAAAATACTTTTATAAAATAACAAGTCTGGGGTAAAAACATTTCTTAAAAACTGAGCAATATTTTTGCCTAATGATGTTTATATTTTTTATACATTTTTTTATCAGTGTATAATTATAATATTTTAACTCTTACGCTTTACTAAGTTGTGCTTTTCAATTTATTTTGTCAATTACTGCGACAATTTTGCTGTGGCACTTGCAACTTGCTACTTGCCACTTGCCACACGTGCCACACACATCAGTCAGCAATCAATTCACATTTTGTGTACGCAGTGCGACAAAAGCAAACACAAAAGCCAAAAAAAGAAACAACAGCAATTTACTATATATACTATAAATATTCTTTTCTTTTCTTTCTTTTAGTTTTTTGAAACTTCTTGCTAAAGTTACAAGTTCTTGACGGCCAAACTACTTGTGGCAAGCATATGACACACTACTTATAACTTTGGGTATGCATACATAAGTTAGGGTGATTTCTATTCGCATTGACTCTGACTAATTTGTCGAAAAGTTTCCCATTTTGACATGGTAATTGTTGGTAATGATTTAATAGACATATACCATACATGTCATATCTTATATCAGAGCCATTGATAATTATATAGGGTATGTTGATGTCATGCCTGACTATGCACTCTGTGGGGAATGTATCAAACTCTAATTATGGCAAATGATTTCATAACACTGCACAATGTGACATAACTTTTCCCCTATCCAAGTAATTCCCGCATGAATTCACTGCTTAAATTCATTAAGGAATTCTTAACTTTGTGCTTTTATTGTAATTACTTAAAATGATTTAATTGCAAGCCTAGGGTATGTGGTAGTCCAGTTAACTTTGCAAACAAAAACAATGGGTAACTGAAAAGAGCCGCAACCACATCCAGAAACAACGGAACTACAACAAAGGCTGGTTCAAAGTAATGGGGTCAAAGTTCACGATACCCAGTCGAACCTAACAAACAACAACAACAACAATAACAAACCACAACAATGTTGTGAACCATGCCCCTCCAGAGTGAATGTCTGAGACGTGAGTGAAGTGAACAGCAAACTGGGTGTATCAAACATTTGAATTACACACTCCAACAAATCAAACTAATTAGATTAAATGGTTAAGAGAACCGCAAATATGTGTACAAACATAATGACTGCAACTTGAGTGCTTAATTTTTGGAGTTTTGCTTTTTTTGTTACAAACCCTGTAGTGCTAATGTGCAAAGGGTTTGTTGAGTATGGCGGAACTGCAACTTTAAGTAGAGACTATCTAAATCTGAGCAACATTCCTTTAAGTATTTTTGCTACAGGGTATACTAACCTACAAAATCTTAGTACCACCCTTTATCTCTGCGCTTTTGTTCTATGTAAAAAGACCGCTCTTAAACCACTGATTGCTTCTCAAACAAAATTAGAGCCTCTAGTGAAAATCTCTAAATTTTGTCACACGTATTTATTGACTAGTAACTACAGGGTCTCCAGTTGTCGATATGCCAGTATTGTACACTTTCCACACTCCGCTTTTTTGTCAAGAACGTGACCTGAAACCAAAGATTAGCAGGGCTCAGCGATAGGGAAAAAAAGGGACTCAGGGCGATGGCGTATGCCACCTCACGTGGCACGATGGTCACGCAACACAAACAGAGCCTAGAGAAACAGGCCCAAATGCAAATGATTGTGCCCGGTAAGCGCAAAACATTGTATGACCCAGGCGCAGCATTGACTTTGGCTAAAATCCAATGACTACAACAATTTCTTTTTTTACTAGTGCCCGTACATGACCTTCGACCGGGCAAGGCAGGCCAGGCCAGGCCCAAAACTCCAAAACGTGCTGGCAACACGAACTCTGCTCAAAACTAAGTACATCTACAGAAAAGCAACCGACAAACCGACAACTGCCTGATATTACCCACATTACTCACAATTTATCGATTTTGAAGCAACAGCAAGAGCAAGAGCAAGCTAAGTGCGACAGGATGTGCATTAAATTTACCCACACTGGATTATGATCACCGATAAGTTTATTATACAAAATAACACCGATTTGGTATGACCCCAAACAACCTTACACACAAAAAAGGAGTACAGCAAATGGCCTTCGTTTGGCTTTCATTTCCATACGCAATCAACACTGTATTTTTAGTGCAATTTAACATTAAGAACTATGCAACACTATGACTGTGTGGAGCGTGAGGAATTCAACTTTATCCCGAAGTTGTTTTCTTAGCAATAGTATTGCAATGTGTTGATTATCTTAAGCGAAGGCATTTTTCAACACTGAAAAGTAGAAAAGCAGCCTTTAAATTCACCAACACTCATTGAAAACTTGTGTACTAGTTGGTATACAACTAGAAAAGTCTTCAGATAACAAATTCTTGATCAACGGGAACATACAAAAATAGTTAAATTTACGGCATTACACATCACTGAACATTTTTAAATTGAACATAAAAACGACGATTAAGAGAATTCTATTTCTAATAGGGAAACTAATCTCCATTACTTCACTCTTAAGACCAAATATCTCTTGCTGCTTTAACCAACACTGATATCTAACCTCAAAAATAACGATCTGCCAATAGTTTTGGTAGTAATAGTAATACTAATATTTAAACAATACAACAAATTATATCTAAATAAAAATTTATTACAAATTTTAAATAATTTTACTTAAAGATTATACAAAAAATTGTAACCTTAAATTTGTTTGCCTTGAATCAACCTTAGTAAACCCAAAAACACAAATGCTAACAATATAATTTATGGTCTGCTGACAAAAGCTTGGCCAAAATATGCGATGCGCTGTGCTGTGCAGTGTAAGTAATTATATGCTGTCGAGCTGTCAAGTGTAATAAATGCAGAGCGCACACAGAAACTGCCACAACCACTGCAAAAGTGTGTGTGTGTGTGTGTGTGCGACTGTGTGTAAGTAATTTATATTTATAAAATATAGATTAGCTGCATTGTATAATTTGTCCATTATATGCAATTATTTAGCGATTAAATCCTTTTGTTGCCGACAGCAAAAAATGCTATTGTGCCCCAAAAAGTATGCTACAAAAATGCAAATTGCTGATTAACTTCTTAGGATTAACGATGACAGATTCAACTTATCTGTGTGTCTGTGTGTGCGTGTGTGTGTGTGCGTGTCTTGCTTAGTTTCATGTATTGATTTTATTTAGCACTTAAATTGTCTCATTGGCGATTATCTGTTTAGCTCTGACCTTAAATGCACATATGTGTGCCTGAACATATACGAGTGCATGTGTGTGTGTCTGTGTGTGTATTTGTGCACATAGATAGGGGAAAGAGCATACTGTGCTTTGTTTGTTTGTTAGCTTATTACAGCTGACCCGCAAAAGTCCGCTGAATTACATAAAAGCTGCTGCTGCTGCTGCCCAGGGCCCTTGATCTTAATAACAAGTACTTCCCTACAACTACTCCAACCCCTGGCAGCCTCAACCCCATTGACACTGTTTTTGCTAGCAGCCTAAAAACAACAAATAAATGCAATTTTATGTCTATGCACTTCGTTGCAGCTGCCACGGAAACTGAGGCCCAGCAGCTGCCTGCCTTTCTCACTCCCTCTTCAGCCTCTTAGTCTTTCACTGTCTCGCTTGCCTTGACTGTGCTCGCATGGATGCTGTAAATAGCACATATATATATATATGTATATATACATAGACAGCACTATGTATGTGCCATATTACGACACTCTTAAAGTCGCGCATTCTTTTGAGCTGTAGTATTTTCCTTTTCACATTTCCCATTTCCCTTTTCAGTTTGTGATAAAAAAGCTGGAAAATGTCTGCATTAATTATGGGTTTTATAGCATAGATTTATAGGCTTGATACGGCAACTTGGTAGAAGTAGAAGAAGAGTTAAAGATTTAACTGAACAGATTCTTAGATACGCTGATTCTCAGATTCACGCGTATATGTTCAGCTCACAAAGTGTCACGGACAGCTGGCGATAGGCGTGGCAGTGGGCGTGGGCGGAGGCGTTTAGGCACTGGGGAGACGCTGGCGTAGTAGGCGGGGGGCGGGCCAAGGCGGTGTTTTGGCTAACACTTACAGTAGCGTTTAGGGCCAAGTGTTGGCCTGACTAAGACGCAGCACGTAGGCAACTGTATAAATAATAAAACAAATACCTAAATATATATGTACATACACTGGTACATAAATACACACACAGACACATACAAATACATGCACGTATGTACATAAGTATGCATGTAGTGACATCGTGGCGCACTTTGTAACGGCTTTTCAACTGTTTACATTTTACATTTACGGGTTGACTGGTCGATATGCCGCATTTTCCTATTTCTTTTTACATGCTACACTGAACAAAATATTACTAACTTAGCAGCCCAGCAATTTGTATGAAGTTAGCATTTTTTAGGTGCCAAATAAATAGCTTAATTTAAATGTAAAAAGCTTAAATTACTTTAAATATACTATGGAGCATAGATAATATATTTCTTTAAAATTTTTTAAATATTTTCCCAGATCTAAATTCAAGTGTTTCACATTTGTTTGCAGTACATGTGGCACTCGCAAACTTTGCGAATTAATTTTAGTAAAAGAGGTTCGTGTTTTTTTCAGTGTATGCATTAGGCTGACCCGCAGCGTGACAAACACATATATGTACGTGTACTTTTATATCTGTCATCAACTTGTCAACGTTTCGCTGGCAATGAATGACAGCGCCACCTTGTTAAGTTGGCTGCAAGCCATTGATATGTGACATGAGAGTCAAAGAAGAATAAATTCTTTTCCCCTTTTTGGAAAACTACCTAGTATAGTGCTAAAATAGATATTTTTGCCTAACAGCACTTAATCGGTGAGTAGGTAGATATATTAAGGGGTTTAGTGGGTTTCACAATTTTTTAAATTCAACTTTAATTTCTTACATAATAATATATTATATATAATAATATATTTTACGTTAAAAATGACTTTACACAACGGAATTTTCAGTTCAGAACTCTGTCAAAAATCCAAAATTTTATATATTTTTTATTTTTTATCATTCGAAAAGTAGTTTCATTTGTTTACTAACAGAAAAATCTTTTATTTTGCATTTCAGATAAGCCTATCACAAGATATCTTGACTACAACGAAGTTCCCAAGCTCACAGATCAATGGGCCACGACTTCTTAAATGACTAATGTAAATCTCTTCAACTGTAATTTGTTTTATTAAAACATTTCAGTGTGAAAAGTGCTTATTTTCAGGCTTTGAAATCCACTAAACCCCTTGAGATGATTAACTATGAAATATATATCTTGACTTTGCCCCACTAACACACAACAGGCAAATGTAACAAATTTCAATTCAAACTTAAAGCAGGGAAATCTTGTCAGGTTGGCTGCATCATGTCAGAAACCCATCCAACTGCTGTCAAATATATTTGCTCAGTTCCCAAAGGTACACATTGTGCTACGCACTCATTCGTATTACTTTAGCTGAGCTACCTTGAAAATTGGTTCGAATTAGTAAGTATAAATCTTTTTTTTGAACTTGAAATTCTTGGACTTCTGACATGACAGACGCAGCTTACTTGACTAAACTGTGTACTTTAAGCTTTTGTTGTTTGTTTGATATGAAAACGCTGGCAAGTGTTATTAACTTGTAACTACTGCCGAAATTTTGACGGCTTAAGCTTTAGAATCAAACTTAACAGTAAATTTAACTTACATATAATAAAATAAACTATTATTTCTTTTTTTTCAATATATTTTCAATTATGTTGTTACTGGCACTGGGCACTTAGTAGTTGAGCAGCTTAAGTCTGGTGCTACCACTTATTATTTCATGCCAAACAGCTGCAATGCATTTATTGCTGTTTGTCAATTATTTAGCAGCAAGTTGCATTGAGTTCCCAGTTATGGGGTAAAACAAATGCAAGAACTTTGTGAACACTTAATTGAAATTGAAGGGAGACGATAAAACCGCAATTACTTTAGAAGCGCATTCAAGACAATCAAATATTCATTTGGACTGTTACACAATCGATAAACAAACTTAAGTGAAGGCCTTTGGTATTACAAAGTCAAATATTTGTACTCGCCTTTGCAATGGTTTCAAACACGTAAAAACATTGAAATTATTATTATTGTTTTTACCTTTAGACCCTGTACTCAAAGTGGGCACAGTGTGCCAAACAGGCAAACCGAGACGTGTTTAAGAAGAGACAAGTTTTTCTCTCATATTTAAGCAGGTTAGAAGGGTCATAATCGAGTGAGCCGACTGTAAAGGACCCCGTACCCATTTTTTTCTATAGGAGCTATAGGTTATAGTTGTTCGATTCGGACCAAACGTGGTGTGAATAAGTATAATTGTACCAGAAACATGATATGTGAATTTGATCCCGATAGCTCTAGTCGTTTCCAAGTTATAGTAATGGGAAAATAGTTTTTTACCATTTGTTGAGACGGTAGTGGGCGTGGCATCAATTTGGAATAAACTTGATCTGCTCACGAAGAAGACGCACTTTCATTCCAAATTTAGTGTCTCTAGCTCTTATAGTTTCTGAGATCTAGGTGTTTATACGAACAGACGGACAAACGGACATTGCTATATCGTCTCGGCTGTTGATGCTGATCGAGCATATACATATTTCATACATACTTTCTTCTGTTTGTTATGCACATTTCGCTTCTGATCAACCTAATAGACCCCTCTACTCTTTTAGAGTACGGGGTCTAAAAAAGTTTATATTAATATAATAAAATATCTAATATTTTTGTATTTTTCTTTACTAAGTTGTATCAAATGTTAACCGTTTGACAGCTAAAACTCAGTGTTTAGTTGTACTCTGGAATAATTACGAGGACTTTTAGAGTCGACTCACTTAACTGTAGCTCTTGCCCACTTCCCCACTAGTTTTCTTTTGTTTCTGATCTCAACACGCATATTTACGTGAGTGCGTCCACTTGTTTGGCCGTGTGCACTGTGTGTGTCGTGTGGCATGCAACATTTGAAATAATATTCAAACGCTTGTCATGCTGCCAAATATGAGCAAAAGGATCAAATGACACGCGCATATAAAGAACACGACAGTAAATAAATAAATAAACAAAACTGAATATAAACTCATTATAAACTCGATTATGAATGTGGCATGTTGCTACAACAATAATCAAACTAATCAAATTCAATGCGATTCGATTCGATACAATTCGTTTGAGATTGTTTCAATGCCAAGGTGAATACTCTTTAAGTTATTGATATGGGCTCCATATCTACTATATATACAGATATTATGTCTTTTTGATTGACAGCGAAACACGCAAACTTTGACAAGCTTCAAATGTAAAAAGCACAAACTCAAAACACCAAGAAAACTAATATTTGAAATTAGTTCTCTTTCTTTTCATGCCTTAAAGCTATAAATATGCTTTTTAGTTTATTTGTTTTGTGCACTAAAATATGAGCATTAAATTCCTAAAAACACGACTGTCAACAATTAAACGAAACACTTGTGAAAATTTTGCTTCAAGTGGGCAAAATTTCATTTTAATTGTTCATAATAAAAAAAAACATTTTGAAATAAACAAAAGATTTCAAGAACATTAAACTAGTTTTTAAAAGATTTTTTTGGTATTAAAAAAGTGGACACAACCGGCTGATATCTGTGTTTAAATAATAAGCAAACTGTTTCTATAAATTTTGAATACTTTGAAAATACTTTTGAATAAAATTTGAATAATTGAATGAAGATACTTTACCAGCTCTCAGCAGCTGCAAGCAAAGGAAAAGCTAACAAAAAAAAAAAATACAAAATAAGATAAAAGAAAAAAACTAAAATATATAAACATAAATAACAAGGGAATTCTGCAAAGTTGTCAGAAGGACGGGACGAGGCGGGGCGCAACGGCGTGCAACGTGCCACATGCGGCACAGTTACACGTTTTGTCACATAGTATCTGTATGTGTGTGTGTGTGTGTGTGTGGGAAACACTACAAAAACACGTAATGCTTGTTTCTCTGCTATGCTTCAATCTCTGCCAAGAAAACATCACAACAACAAAACATCGCACAAAAAATGGCACACAACAAAAATTGGCAAAAAAAAAAAAAAAAGTTGTATTTGCATTGATTTTTTGTTGAGGAAGAGAAAATTTGAGCATCACTTGGAAAACTTTACAAGTTGCACTTAACATTTCCATACAGTAAAAACTTTCAGACAAGTCACAGATAATGTTTAAGAATCCTCGAAAATAATTTCGATACCGGTGCGAGACACAGCGAGAGCATTAAGTGGATTAAGAGCATCGTTTCAAAAACTATTCAAAGAATCATTTTCCGGTTTTCTTGCTATATAAAAATCGCCATGTGACAATTAATTGGCCGATACTTTGCGTATAGAGCGTTTCGATCAAATAGAGGTCAAAATTTGTATGGATGTGTTGCTAATTAAATATGCTGCCTTGATGCATATTTTAAAAGCGAGTGGCATGCATGTTTGTGCATGTCAATAGTACATGCAGAAACATGTAAATAAATAAACAAGCAGCGAAACAATCACATTGTTGGCACTTTACAGTCAATCAATCTGTAGCGACACATGTGTAAATATATTTATATACACGCAAAAAATACATGAAAATAAATAAATAAAAATATATTTTTAAATATATATTGATAGATATAGTTTCTCGATACGCGCGACACTTAACACATAGACATTTGTATACTTATGTTAGACACTATGCTATAATTTATTAATCTTTTAAAATTGTTATATTTATATGGATTTTTTTTTTTTTAGTTTTTATTTAATGTTTTGATTGCTTTTTTTTTATATTGTATTTTTTTAAGTTTTTGTTGTTGTTGCTGCTGCTGTTGTTGGTTGTTGTTGCCGCTTTTTGCCGCGCACCGTGGCCGTCCGTTGCGTCTGACACGCGAAACACGTAACACCGCAATGAAGTCGACAGACGAAAGACAAAATATTTTGGCCCGCAAGCCGAAAACGGCAAAAGCGAAAATGGCAAATACGTTGGCAGTGACTGCGGCAGCAGCGACAGTAGTAGCAGCAGCAGCAGCAGCAGCAGCAAAGCCAGCAAGCAGAACTTGGCGAGACCTGACAGAACGGCCACAACACACGAGCAAAAAATTGTGAAGAAGCGGAGCCAAAAAGGAAGGCACAATTTGTGCAAAAAAAAAAAGAAAAACGAAAAGAAAATAATAATAAAACGAAGAAGAACAACAACAATGGCATGAACAGCAGCAGCAGCAGCAGGAGGAACAACAACAATAACAACAACGAGAAGGAAAACGATAACGCACTAACTGTAAAACGGCGGCATCTCTCGGCAGCAGCAGCAGCAGCAACAACGACAACGAAAGCAAAATGCACGTGTTATTTGTGCCAAAAGAGAGAGGCGTAAAATAAATAAATATAACAAAAGCAAATGTCGCATGCACGGAAGCAGGACAGCGAACGCAAAGCGCATATGTGCGACAGCGATGGCAACAGCGACAGAGCAAGCATCATAGCGTGCCAGAGAGCGCCACAGAAATGAGAGCGTCGCTATGTCTGTGAGAAAAGAGCAGTAAGAGAACAGGCGCAATTGCAATTGAGAGCGAGCTTTCTTGTTTCTTTGCTTTGGCTTTGTTGTTGTTCTTGTTCGTATTCGTGTTCGTGTTGTTGCTTTTGTGTTTTGGGTGGCTCTCTGTTTTTGTGGTGAATTTGAGTGGCACACACGTGTTCCAGTTTTCAAGCGCAACAACACAAACAACCGCAGTGCAAGTCTAACCACCCCATTACCCGTTACCCCCCACACACACCCGAACCTTTTTTGCCATAACTAAAGTACAACTGTGCGGCTGTTGTTTCTATGTTTTGCCCAAAATGTGCCTTCATAAGGGATATGGAAATGTGCACACACAAACACACGCACACGCACACTCACACACAAACTCACATGTGTACATATGTATGTATGCCTGTTCATACACGATTTGTGTCGAGCGCAAGTAGCCACAGTTTTTCTTTCATTTTTTTTCGCTTCGTTTTTGTTTTTATAGTATATGTTATATTGTTTTCTTTTTTTTTAGTTTTTGCCATAAGCTTAGTTTTTTAGCTGGTTTTTATTGTTGCCGCGTGTATTTTACTGTCATACACTCAGACAACTGCAGCCAGCACAAGGGATATTTATATCAAAAATGAAGACAGATTCACGCTGACAACTGCAAGCACTGCGAGTATTAGGAAATTATCATATTCATTGCCACAAAATGGAAATGTATTGCATTTCAATCTTTTGACAGCCTCAAGCACTGTCAGGCTGAACGGTCATCAGCTGTACAAATATAAGTAAAAGTAAAAAAACCACACCGCCTTACTTTTCAACAGTTAAAAAGCACTCAATAGCAGACATTCCCTTTTTTAAGTGGTAGCAACAAAAGCATCAAAAGTTAAATAGTTTTTAATTACACAAATATGTGTGTGTGCCACACGGCGTATGCGTAATTTTTGAGCAACTACTTTGCAATTGTAATGCAAAAAAAGTTAAAATTGTTGGCAGAGTTTCATACCATGGCATATGCGTGCACTACACGGCGTATACGTAATTTTATTTAAAAACTTTTGAACACTGCTCTTTTAACTAACATTTCTTCTTGCTTTCTAAACAACACGTACAACTAATATTCCACGTAATTAAATAAAAACGAACATTATACTTAAAAGCTAATAATTAATTTTTAAATGCACTTGTACCACAAGTCGTATGCGTAACTTTTTTAAAATTGCATGCAAGTACTTAATTTTCAATATGTTTCCATAGCGGCAGCATCATTATTTTCAATAGATTTAATGACTGTGAAATTAGCTTGTTTCACACGTCGTATGCGTCATTTGCCAAAAGTGTTTTTATATGCATTTAAATATAGATTTAAATGTGCACATTCGCTTTGTACTCACTTTCGCCGAACTTTCAGAAACATTGTCATTATTTCTACACTTAAATTTAAATGTTTTTAAGCAGAAACTAAAAACAAAGCGCAAAAATTCATCAATTGAATTGCGTTGAATGACGACTGCCCAACCGCAAAAGGATTTATGCAGAAGTTTTTATTAAAATGATTTGCTATTCTCACAATCAATTATAAATAAGCGTGGGAATCAAGCAGGTTTTGCTTGCTAATTAACAGCAAGTGTTATTGAACTTTGCATTCTTTTTTATTTTGCACAGTTTTCTGTGCAGTGAATAAAATAAGTTAAGCTACTTAAGCTACAAATTTCAGTTGAAATTCGTATAAAAATAAATTTAAAATAAAATTTTTTGCAATTTTATACTTCCAGTTATCCTACAGAGTATGCTGCAGTCGGGCATACTACAGTTTTGCACGCGAAACATATGTGAACACGTATTTGCATTGTGTGACATTCGATTCGGGGTGTATGTCTTGGCTAATTAAGCATACGCCTAGTATGCCACAAGCCTTTCACGTATTTTATGACCGTGTGTCGCAAAAAGCTAACTGACCAAAAGCTTCACGACACTTACACACACACACAACCACTCGTGCACAGTCAAAGAAACACGCCCCATTGAAATGACGCATTTGAAAAGCTTTCACACAACACAGAGAGTTTTCCTTGCATAGCGTTTGCGCGTCCGCTTTTCTCGGTGGAAAAGAACTTAAGAGAATATGCCGCAAAACTCGCTGATTTTGTATTTCTCGATTAATTTATGCTCCTGTGTGCCATTAAGACTTTTATGTTACTTTTCTTTTTCGTTGAGCTTGGCGATGCCGCTAATGATTCACGTAATGGCAGGCATCCTCCCCATGGAGCTTATAAATAAATGAAAATGCCAAAAGCTGCGCGTTTGCTTGCCAGACTTGTGATTGTATCAAACGTCTTAAGTAATAAATTGGTAGCAATGTATGCGCCATGAAAGCACATTAAAGCTTTGCTTTTAAATAAAATTGTTAACATGCGATAAACCTAAAATAACTTAAGATTTGCGTAGCTTGAAACCATTTTTGGGAGCATTTTAATCTATGCAAAGGCTTCAATTTCACTACATTGCATTTTATGGAAAATTGCTGTAATAAGTTTTACTTTTTTTATGAAGCAAATTTCCTTTTAGGTTTAATTTATTCAGTGAAATTAAAATGTCATAAATTTGTAAAGACTCTTCAATGCAAAATGTTGTCCTTATGAGCTTTAACTGTAACAACTTTCATCAAACTCATTGAGGTCACACTTAGTAACTCTTCAAGAAATGTTGCCTAGTTGTTTAAAGCTTTTGAAAGCTTTTAAAGCACATTATATTTAGAAATTCATTTATTTAATAGTACACGCTTTCACTTTAGCTTTGAATTTATAAAAAAAAACCTATTTTAATTTTATAAAACTCATTATCTAGTTTATTAATTTAAACTTAAGACTTAGTCATACTAAACTAACATTCGCAGCCTGCCTAAGAAGCTATGAATGTTATGTTATGAAAATTGCACAGCTTAAAGCTGCTCTCGCCCTAAGTTAAACGCAAACTCATAACTTATTCAAAATGTCGTTGGAATTTTAACTATTTTATAGCCATGCCACATACATATATATTTTTATTTATTTATATTATATTTGTTTTTTCTTTTTTTTTCTGCTGAATTTGGCAATAAAAATGTAAATGCGTATACGTTATGTGCATGCGTATACGTAATATCGATTGCAATACTTACATGATGCGATGGTAGGCATCCGGCTGGCTCTGGGCACATGTCACGGACTGGTCGGACTCGGTCGAATCATCGCGGAGCGTCGCAACGCCTAGCGGTAAAATGGGTATTATAGCAGCTGTCGCCGCTGCCGCTGTTGCCGGTGGTCCCGCCAATGCCAACGCCGTGTATGCTGTGGGCGGCGTACCGGTAAAGTTTTGCGTTTGCGGCGATGGTGTCGTGCTTAAAGCCTCCTACAGGACCACAAAATTAATGAAACCGCAACAATAATAAATAAATTATACATTCGGCAAGCCGAATATTGATTACACTTGCAGAATATTTAATTAGCAGTGCTACGATAAGTTAAGTGAACTTTATGCAACATAATAAAAATAAGTGCCGAGTTAATAATTTCAGTAGTGTAAATAGAAATTGTCAAGTTTATTTTTCATATTAAAGAAAATATATAATTAATTTTTTTATGCATTTTTTTAATAAAATAAGCAAAATATTTGTGTTCTACAAAGCTAAATTTGATTGTAGTTCAAAAGTAGCACAAACTTTAAATTTTATTAATTATAAAAAACAAATTTGATTTACGGTATCGATTAAAATGTCGCTAAACCTTCAAACAACACGACTTGAAGAGTGTTTAATAATTTAAGGGTTTCATAAAAGTTAATTACACAGCAATATACATCGTGCCGAAATGTAAGCTCAAATTCTTGATTTACCATTAAAAATGTTTAAGTTTGAATTTGGTTAAAATTTGTTAGTTTTTTAAAAGAATTAGTTTAAAACATATTTTAAACAAATATTTACAAAAGCATATCGAAACGTATTTCCATATTTATTGCAGTGTACTTTTTAGGCTACTGCCAGAATTTTTTAACAATTTTTCCACTTTAACTTTTTTATAGAAAATCAATAGTGAATTCACGGACAGACGAGCACTTCAGGTGACTAATTGGTATTAGAGATTTTAGTGTTTTTAAATTTTCTACAAGCGCTAAATTAGCGTATTACTTTGAGCTGCTTTACAACACTGAACAGAGAAATAGACAGTTAGTAAGTGAGTTAAGAAAAACACCTTGAATTCAGCAGATTCCTGCACCGAGAAGCGCTTGCGTTCGTATAGAATTTCCCGCTCAATTGAGCGACTCCGGAATGCAGGTGGACACGATCTATCCGGCGGCGTTTGCAACTTGGGTGTGTCCGGTGTTTGGACGCGACCAACACTGGTTATTGACTGACTGGCAACACTTTGTTGCAGTTGCAGCTGATGTTGACGTTGCTGCTGTTGCTGTTGTTGTTGCTGTTGTTGCTGTTGCTGCTGCTGCTGCTGCTGTGAATGTGACGAGGTTGTAGGAGGACTTTTCTCCTGCTGCTGCTGCTGCTGTTGCTGCTGCTGCTGCTGTTGTTGTTGCTGCTGTTGTTGTTCTTTCTGCTGCTGCTGAAGTTCTTTCTGCTGCTGTTGTTGCTCTTTCTGCTGCTGTTGCTGCTGCTGATGATGCTGCTGCAATTGCTGCTGCTGCTGCCGCTGTTGATTCTGCTCCTCACGCTTTTGCTGACGCCGTATCTCAAAGTCCAGCAAACGCGCCTCTCGTTGCTCCTTGTCGCGCTGTTTACATGCAATTGTTGCAAAGTGCATTTTAACTATAAATTCGTCAGCTCAACGGCCATAATTTCTGATTTTTTTTTTTGTGCTTTTTTATTAAGTATTTCTTGTTTTTATTTGGATTACTTAATTATCAAATACTTAACGAGTTTTTCATCATTTTTGGGTCTGCTGATTAGTTCTGATTAGTTTGATTTTTTGGTATATAGATATATATGCTTTTTCACGCGCTAAACGATTAATAATAATATGCTTTAAATATATTAATTTGTTTTAAAATTATCAATTCGATTTTTGAGTTATTTTTTGATTTGTTTTTGTTTTGTTTTTTTGTTTTTTTTTGCTTGAAGACGCGTCTGCTTGCACACATACACATACACACAGGCACGCACACACACGCACAAAGGAACACAGCACTCGAATTTGGTTGAATATAAAAAACACTTGGAAGAATTAGAAGTAGACACACACAAACACACACGCACACACACAGAGATGGAGAGAGAGAGAGATAGAGTGACACACAGTTGACACAGTAGACGAGTTGACAGGTTTTGATGGGTAGACGGGTAGACAGGTAGACGAGCAGACAGGTAGACAGGCAGACAGGCAGTCAGAAGACACTGCACACTGACACACTCACCTTATAATTGATTGCGTCCTGTTCTTCCTTTTTCGCCTCACGTTCGTTTCGCTGCCGATCGCGTTGCTTTTCCTCGTCGGTTTGCGCTGTTTTGCTATCTACAAAAAATCACAAAAACACAGAAAAACAAAACAAAAATAAAACACAATAGAATTAAAATTAATTTATTCAAATTTAGTTGTTTATAAAAATTCTTATTGAATTTAACTGCCAATCAAAATTGTGGCGCTTTCATGCAACCAAACAAAATTCGGAAAACGAAAGCAAGAGAAACTGTTGGAAATTAATCAAGAAAATATATATATATTAATATATATATATTTATTTGAATACATATTTATATATAGACTTTTTAGTGTATTAATTAGACAAGATCGAAACTGGTACAGCATGCAAAACATCGATGCACAGGCAAAAACCCAAAATAAAAACCAGAACACAAGTAAAATAACACAAAACTTAAAACTTTAACTTACTGAGTATGCCAAAAAAAAAATAAAAACTTAAATAAAAATATTTAAAAAGAAAATGAATTATTGTACACTCTTTAACAAGTGTCTAGTTATTGCTTTATAAACTATGTACAAACTAATTAAGTTAGTTTACACCCAAATGGCATTCCAGTCATACGCAAGGCACATAGACCCCGTCTCACTTTGGCAGGCTGGTATGCAGTTGCCACATGCAACTTTCACTTTCACTTTTTCCATTTCCTAATTTAAACCTCAAACTGTGCACAGCAATTTGGTTTACACTCCCCCAAGCGAAAGGGACTCGCTTCCATATTGGCAATCAATGTGCTTGCAACCGAGCAAATTAATTAAACCCAATTTCAAATTCATTTCTGTGCGCTAGAAACTTTGTGTAAATATTAATTCAAAAGAAGAACTTTGGCATTAAAAGCTTTTGAACGCTGTGTCAATTTTGTACAGCTATACTTAATCACGCAGCAAGCTTTTAAAGTACTCAAAAGCTTTACCATAAACACTTAATGCACATTAAAAGCTTTTCAAGCGTATTGTAGAGCTTTAAAGCTTTAATCAAGCAACATTTTCACTGAATACTTAAAGCTTACACCTAATTAATCACAAATAAAAACAACTTGTATCTAAAAGCTCACATTCTTAGTGTTGCAAAGCTTTTTAACTACAATAAAAGCTCCATAATTTTAACAAATAGTTTCTAGTAAAAAGATACGGCTTGTGAAAGTGTAGAGAATAGTCATGTTAAGTGAGAAAGCTCATTAAAAGCACATTAAAGTACTAAATAAAGCTACTATTGGTTCGTAATATACTTCTAAAATCTGTAAAAGTTTGAAGGCTTTTCGAAAGCACATTAATCGAAAAGTAAAAGCTAATTGTGTTGATAAAAAACTGTTTTATTGCTTTAAAATATGCTTGGAGTACTAAATCTGTGTAAAAAACGCTTATAAAAGCTTTGAAGGGAATAAAGCTCATCAAATGCACATTGAAAAGCACCACTTGGCTGCTAAGTGCATAAATAAATAAAGAAAGCTTATTAATGAAATTGAAAGTTCATTAAAGTGCTGCTTAAACAAAAAGCTTGAAGCTTTTACATCTTAGAAAAAGCATGTGAAAGCTGTAAAGTAAAACTAAGAAGAAGCATAAAGCTCATGAAAGCTCACTTAAGCATAAGCTTTTAAGACACTTTTTTAACCTAAGTTGATTGCGGTAGTTACTAACCTTGGAACTACTTCGTTGCTGCACTTAAGAGTACCAAGAAGCTTAATGCTTTTACTCTTAGCTTAATTAGCTCAACATGAGCTAGACTTGAAAACTAATTATTATTGTGAAAGAGATACAAAGCATAGCCTTCGAGTAGGGCTGTCAGTTGCAGGCAGTGTCATTAGTGCAATTAGCCAAGAGTCGGGTATCAAGTACCGTCTAGCGAGCGCTACAAATAGGGTTATGTAAGCGACAGAGGGGACAAACGGACAGACGGACAGACGGATAGTGAGACTGGAAAACAGACATATCAGCCTTTAAGTGTGTTCCATAATTGTATTAAGTATAAGTACTACGGCTACTTTTACCGCTACTTTTGCAGCTACGGCTAAATATGTATGTGCCATAACCTTAAAAGGAGAATTAGCTGAGCGAGACACAGCTGAAGAGAGAGAGAGAGTGTGGAAGGGGAAGAGCGAGAGTGTGAGAGAAGGGGGTTTCTCTACACGATATTCTACTTATGTGCTTACAATTATTTTGGCATACAAGAGTAACAAAAAAAATAATAATAATAAAAAAAAAAACAAAAAAAAAACTCAATAATAATAACTGAGAAAGGCAAATAATGTGCATTAATACAGCCGCATAACGGTACAGGCTAAAAATGTATATTTAATAGAATAATAAACATTATAATCAGCGGAAAGCATAAGCTAGGCGATAAACAAAATTACAGGGTATTAAAATGCAAGTTCAATTCAAGGCAACAACTACGAGACTAGAGCGAGACAGCAAGCGCAAGTAGCAAGCACACAAAGAGAGCGAGCGAGACAGACAGAGAGAGAGAGAGAGAGAGACAGACAGTGAGATAGAGCGAGCGAGCGAGCGAGAGAGAGTGTGAGAGAGACTTACTCCTTACCTCTATATGTGTCAGTTGGTTAAGTTGTACTTTGTTGTAGTTGTTGATGTTGTTGTAGATGTTGTTGTTGATTATGTTGTTGTTGTAGATGTAGATGTTGTTGTTGTTGTTGTCGCAAATACTTGTTGTGGGTGTGTCGCTTGTATGTTGTTGTATTTTTTTTTGGTTTGGTTTGGTTTGATTGTTGTTTTCTTTTTTTTTTTTTTTTTTTTTGATCATTTAAATTTGGTTGCAACCCTAGAAGTGCGTGTGTTGCGTGTTGTGGCCAAGCAGACGAAAATTCTTTCTTTCTTTATTTGTTTCGCTTTTTTTGTTTTCTTTTTTTACTTTTTTTCTTATTTATTTATTATTTATTTATGCTTCCGCTTTCGCTGCTGCTGCTACTTGTTGTTGTTGTTTTTTATTTGTTTTTTTTGTTTTTTTGTTTTTTTTTTTGAACGGCGTCGACGGCGTTTAACGGCGTTATTAGCAGCGGGTGCAAGTGTGTGTGCGTATGGCTGTGTAGGTGTTGGTGTGGGGACAGTTTACCGTTAACAAAAATGTCGAATAAATGGCCCCTGCGGCATGTGTAGCTGTGTGTCTTTGTGTGTGTGTGTGTGTGTGTGTGTGTGTGTCGAAGTCGAGCAAACGCTCAATATACAAATTCCTCTAGCAGCAATGCAGATTCAGGTATGTGTGTGTGTGTGTGTGTGTGTGTGTCTTTGTGTGTGTGTCTGTCTGCGTAACATTTTCTATGACTGACTGTGTACCGTTACATGTAGGCACTATATATAGCATACATTATAATGCTGGCTATATAAAACAATTTTCAACTTGATCTTGATTTTGATTTAGACTATATATGTATATATGTATTGCATATACATACATATATATACTTTAAAATTATTTTTAAAATTTAATTTATTTGCATTTTAGCTGAGCTGTGGCGTTACGTGGTCGGTGGTCGGTGGTGGGCGTGGTCGGTGGGCGTGGTTAAGGTGGCGTGTCAGGATAAACGTGGATAAACGACACAATATCAAAGAAAAGATAAGAAACAACAAAATTTGTGAATGATTATTTCATAATTTTCGACTGTACTTTTTTTAATTTTTTAGCTTAGCTTTTTTTGTTAATAAATTTTAAACATTTTGAAAGCATAGTAAAATAAATAAACTAGTTTTAAATGTACACATATTTGAACAATTTCATTCAGTTTTTCCTTTATACCTTTGCCGAAAGTGTTTTCTAAAGTTGGTAGTATTAAATCGGGGAACATTTAGATAATATTTTCTGCATTTGATTGAGCGAAACTTTTTAAATTATTATAAACAAATTATGCAATGTATAATACGTAGTAATTGTCAATTTGATGGCTCTAGACTCTTTAGTCCCAGAGATCAAAGTCTTGGAAACTTGAGAACGGACAGAGGCACAGAGGCTATATTGAATACGTTTTGGGAGATCAAAAATGCACCTAAAAAAAACCTTATTAAATAACAGCTTAAAGACGTTCATTTTTGCTGGGTTTCTTAACTTAAAATTTCAAATTTAAATTAAGTAGTATCCGTTTATAGCGACTCCGCTTAAAACGTTCGTCCGGTCGTTGCGACGAAAATTCAATGAGTTGGTTGGTCCTTTCATACAAGTTTGTTTAGGGTTATGTACGGTTAAAACGCCTTCAGGGTATAACGACTAAGATTTTCATATTAAAATATCTGTATTAAATATTTTGTCCGCTTTAAGATCAGATTTAAAAAACTCAAACTCTTAAGTATTTTTATGCCTGACTAAGGCACCAACAGCAAAGGTATTTAAACGTCGGTAAACCGATGAATTACTTTCTAGTTTTATAATTTTCCTAGCTTACTAGACTCTAACTAAGAAGAATTAACAAAAAGTTAGCTTAAAAATAGAAAAAGTTTAAAAAAAAAGACTTTAAATTAAACCTAACTGTTCCTATATTAAATACTATAGTCCTGATCTGTTTCCTTTCAAAAATTGGTCTGCAAATTGTTTTAAAGCTAGATACAAACAATACACGTGATCCTATACATAAATATATGCATAAAATACCTAATAAACTGAAAATAAATGGATTTATATAGTTATTACTTAAGAACGAAAAAGGCAAATGTTTATAACAAAATAACTAAACTTTGTGGCAATCAGACACGATATAGATATATATAGTCTCAGATACTTTGAAAGATACATAGTCAATAATTAAGATACATATATATTTATGTATTTAGTAATTGTAATTGTACATCTATTTACGATTATACGATTCAGATTCACTTAGTTACATACGTACATACGTATACATAACGCAAGAATTTATATTTAGTATACATATATAGAGTATAGTTTTATTTAGTATTAGTTTAGTAATCGAACTGTAAACAGAGCAAGAGACTGGGTACATTTAGAGACTTGCCGTTAGAAGGAAATGAAACCAAATCAAACAGAAAGTAAAACCAAAAGAAAACAAATCAAATCAAATGAAAACGTAAAGGAAAATCAAAATGAAAAATCAAGAGAAAATGGATAGAATTATACGTATATATATTTAGAGATATATACACACACATATTTATATACATATATATATATAAAAACATATATATATATATACATATATTTTTTAGTAAAAGTAAATGCTGCAACACCCGAAAACCGTACATGCAACTCACTTGAGGAACCGCCGCCAGCGCCAGGTGGCGGATAGGAAAACCAAAATTGATGTGCCAGTTTGAAGTGGCCCAAAGATGGGCTTGCTGCAATGCAAGAAGAAGAAGAGAGACACACACATAAAACACAAATGTACAACACTTTAAAAGACACACAAGGCACCCGCACACAAACCCAAACACACACCCGCACACTCATTTTGTGGCAAGCACTTACAGCTAGATACACAGCGCTTTCTAAAAAAGTACAGTCAAATCTGCCTACCTTCACACTCTCACCCTATTCTCTCTCTCTCTGGTACTCCCTTTCACCAATTTCCTAACCTAAGACACTACATTATTTATTGATGACAACTAAATTTCTACTTCCGCGCACAACCATTTCCGCGTGCCTTACATTTCTTCAACAAAAATAATCTAACAAAAAATTCTTTTAAAATATTTGAAATTTCCTGTTGAAATACAGCGTCCATTTTATGTAAATGAGTCAACAACATTATTGTGAATGAATTTTAAATATTAGAAAATTTATACAAAAGTATCCAGTTGTGTGCGCTTCTATAAATGTTTTTAAATTTTGTTTTAATAAACTAATATAATAACTGTCTATAAATATAAATATACACATTTTAAACCTTTTTAGTTTTTTGAGAACAATTTTAAGAATTTTATCCAGTTTCCCATAAAAGCTCTTTATGAATTGAAAATAGTTTATGGGCCAATTTTTAAGGTCTGCATATAAAAATTTACTTTTCAATTTATGTGTAACAATTAATCATATAAAAGTTTAAAATAATTTTAATTTTAAGTCTGTGAAAATCGAAAAAAACTAGACTCTTTAGCTAAAAGCACATTTACTCTTGTTTTAGAGTGCCTTGTTTCTAGCACCCATTTTAGACTAAATGCAAGTTAAACTTGTTTTGAAATTTTTGCTAAAATAAAACAATTAAATCAAAAAACATTTCAAGTAACTGCTAATTATTAACTGCCTTGCAATAAAACATATAAACTACAAATTACTTCAAGTTTTCAAAAATATGCTCCATAGTTTAAAGCATACTTTTAGGCAGTCAGCTAAATGTAGTGTGATTTCAGAGCTATTAGCTACAGCACGTGACCGGCAAATTAGGAGCGGGCGAGAAAACGAAGCTAATAGACGAATACTTACCAATAAGCTAATAGCGTTTAGTTTCTGTTAACGGATATGTGTTGCTTGACGTTTTTCCAGTTCTTTTAAAGCCCTATTTTGAATTTAATTTTAGTTTGACAATTTTTGTGATTAAAAGTTGTTGTACAAGGAACGAAGCGAAGTTTTAGTTTGGAATTGAGGGTGTGTAAGTGTGGGTGAGAGTGTGCTTGTGTGCTTGTGTGTGTAAACTTTTTATGCTTTTAAATGGCACGCATACATTTGCAGTTGCAGCTGCCTAGATTATAAAAGTTTAAATTACAGTTGGAATATTCAACAAAGTTAAGTAAAAGCAAACACACACACACACGCACACAAATACGCAATACAAACAGCAGTCACACAAACACACTGCACATGCACTGCATGTATGCAATGATAAGACGACATTTACTGAGTTATCTATCAATTTTCAATTCAATTCAATTTAATTTATTTGTTTTTTTGTTAATCTTACGTGGTTTGCTTAAAACTGCTTTAAATTGTTTAAGGAAGCGCGGAATAGTCAAATTTATTTAATTTTTGCAAAATGAAGGCAAGTGTAATTTAATATGAATAGCCTGCGATATGGAATTGAAATTGGAATACGAGACACTGAGAGGGCAGCACTGAGCAGCAGCAGCCGTTAGCCGTTTATCGCGACTCGAGGAGGGTTTCTGCAAGTACCCGAGCTAAAGTATCACAAGCCGACGCCAGCGCCAACGTCAGCGTCAGTTGTAGCAGTAGCAGCATCAAATGTTTGTCGTCGGCCTTCGACAAATGCAAAAGGCGCTGTCGACGCTCGTTGTTCGCAGCCGACGCTTCGCTGCTCGCAATCGCCGAACAGCCGACTGTCTGACAACTTACTAAAAAAAAATAACAGTTCTTTGCTGCCGTTTTAGTTGTTGTTGCTGCTACTGTTGCTGCTGCTGCTGCTGCTGCTGCTGCGGCTGCGGCTACCGCTGCTTTCGTATTTTGTTACACTGCAGTTTGCACCCATAAGTACGAAGCAAATATTCTTCTCTCGCACTTTTCTACTCTTCACACGACCAACAGACGCTCTCGCTCTGACTGTGGCTGCGGCTCTGCTTGTGGGCGCTCTCTTCCTTTCTTCCCCCCCTTTTAGCTAGGCTCTCTTGTTCTCGCTATTAACGTCGCTTTTCTTTCATTTGGCATTAACGATACGAAACCAAAATAATAAGGTGCAAAACATTCACACACACACACACAAACACACTTGCCGAAAGAGCGAATAGAGAGTGAGAGAGAGAGAGAGCGGACCAAAGGAAACATTCATAACACACGCGACATGACAACTACAACTAATTACATACACACATACACAAATACAAATACATGTAATTGTTCATATGTATGTGTATGTGCTTACTATTTACACTACACAGTACACTATGTTGCAGCCTCGTTAAACTATTTACACGTTATGCACTTATGCACGTTTAGACCTGTTTGCTAGACAAAAGACGCAACATATTGCTGACATCATTGTCAAAAAAAAAAAAAATTAAACCAAAAAAAAAGGATATTTTGCATTTTAAACGTTTGCTGTGCCCACAACTGTTCCAATCACTGTTCCTCTTCCTGTTACTCCCATGTAGATCAGTATTTTATTTATACCAACTGCAGTTCACTTCCTTTGGCCACACTTTTTTTTAACTTTAACTAGATATTAATGGTTATATAATGCATTAACTAGCCCATTTCAATGCGCAACTTTTATAGTAGTTATATATTTTTCGATCGTTTAGTAGTGTATTTTAGAGGCGTACTTTCACAAAATTTACCAAAAAAAAAAAGTATATTCATGAAATAATCCTTTGATTATGCAGCTACCAGCTAGTCCAAGGACTCGTGCTCTCAAAGGATTCAACTACCGACACATAGAGTAAATGTATATATATATACCATATATATATGTACCATATATGTACTATATATGCACACATATCTGATTATCAAATTTTCTGCCGAGGGCGTATGTTAAGTAGTGTTAGCAGTAGGCAAAATAAAACACCCACTAAATATATATAGTATACTTCCAGTGTATATAGTAGACATAACAATATGAACAATACGTGACACGGTCCACTTTTGTTTATTAGGAAATTGTTGCAAAAAAGAGCAGTGATAACTGAGCACAGAAAACAATTTGATACAAAAAAATAGTAGACACTTTTTAATCAGTTTATATATAATTATATAGATATAAGAAGATATATATATTTATATATTTTTTATATATATCATTATTATTTTGGCATTACCATTGGCTACGGACGAGTAGCCAGAACCGGAACAAGCTAAACCAGGACACGTTTTTGATGCGTGAAGTGAGGACTTTTCGGGGACTTGCAATGTGTGTGACTGCGGCTGCTGGACTTGATTGCGCGACTGGAGAGTGCTGCCACGTTGCCGTCGTTCTTGCCCCCTAAAAACTATGCCACATTGTCTCATAATGGATGCCTGCCTGCCTGCCAGTCTGCCTGATTACAGGCCGAGAACGAGCGCCCAAAACACATGGTTAAAACTCTAACGAGCCACGACGTCAAGCTCTCTCTCTCTCTCTTGCTCCCTCCGCTAGAGAGCGCCAACGAGAGCGTCGGCTCTCAGCACGTCTGCGTGAGAAAGTCGGGAATTCAGCGTATGAGACCCAGCAGGAAATGTGCTTAAATCCTGGTCTCATTACATCCCTCTCCCTCTCTCTCTCTGTCCCTTTCCCTCTTACTCTCTCACACCTCTAAAATGTCATCTTTATTATTACCGGTTAAATGTCTTAACTGCCCATGTGCCCAGGGTCAAAGGTTAAACCCTACACTAATAGCCTAAATCATGCACATTAATTAAAAAAAAAAAAATTATGGTTTTAATTTCATTAAGGGATGCGCATTTGTCAGCAAAAAAGCTGTGCCTAACAGCGCTAAAATTTTAAGCAGCTGTGTAAATTGACAGCCGTTTGAAATTTGGGCGGTTTTTTGTTTATCTTTCTTTAACTATGAAAAAAGAACTGGGATTTTACTCCTTTTAACTTTTTACTTATTTTGAGCTCCAATAAAGTTTTTAAAGTTACCCATAAGATTTATTTGACTCAGTCAGAAACAGCATACATAAAATGGAGTTAGCAAAAATGTATAAATACTTTTTTTTATTAAAAAAAAAGGTAACAAACAACACAAAATTAAAGAAAAATATTAAAAACATTTGCATGTCTCAAATTGTTTATGCTTTTGCGCTTACAAGTAATCGCGTAGAGCGTGGCTATCGATATATATCGCTCACCCAAAGCTCCGCATTCAGTTTGTATCGCGTAAATAACCGGTTATCGACAAGCCTCCACTTTTCAAACAGCTGTTTATAGCTGCATTAAAAAGTTAAAAAGCTCTTTTTTTATTTAATTATTATTAATTATTATTTAATTCCTTAAACAAATTCAGATTTACTTCAGTTTCTTTTAAACTCCTCTAATACAGTTACTCAACAACCCCTTTTTTACACGTGTAAGTTTAAGCTCATTGTAAACAGCTGACTAACCGTTTTAACAGTTGTTTGAAAATTGGCGCTAAGTTTACAGGGAAATTGAGAAATTTTGGAAAATTCGTTTATTAATTTGTTATTGCAGAATATTCCGCTTAAGAATCATTTTCTAATAAGTTTTATTTTAAATTTAACTACATGTTTCAAATAATAATTAAACAATTAATAATATAAATATGAATAATTGATATGATTTATCTTCAAAGGATTCTCAATAACTATCTAACAAGCCAATTAAAAAAGAACATAAATTTAGATCATGTTGTTTTAGTAAGAAATCACTATATTACGATTTAAAGCAACTTTGACTAGAAAATCATAAAGAAATCTTAATTTATTACAGGAGGACCCTTAATATTTGCTATTCTCTCCTCTCCAGTACCTAACGGTAACTTTCGGCCATAATGTCGCACACTCTCACTGATTTCGCTCGCTCTCTTAAGCAGACCAAGTTCAAAGAGATCGCTGTTTCAAACAGAAGACAATAGAAATTGCTGAATAAATACATAAATAAGCAATAAGTTACCTTTATTGAAAATAATAAGGAAGTAGACAAAGAAGTAGAAGCAAAACATAAATACGTTAAAGCTGCGCTTAGTTAATATATGCATGTTATTTGACTAACAGAAATTTGGAGAAGAACTAGTAAGCATTTAGCAGACTACCATGAAAAGGAATATAAAATAATATTTGAGAGCACCAAACAGACTAAAGTGTGCATAAAAAAAGAGAACAATAATTGTTGAGTTTCCATTTGGCAGCTGAGTGCGAAGTGTGCGTTCAATGAATTAACGTTAAAACATATTTAACTAATCAACAAAGCCACAACAAGAAAAAAATAATAATGTGCGCCCAAAATAAACAAGATGTTGGAGTATTGGAGTGTGTGTATGCGTGTGCGTGTGTGTGTGAGTGAACAACAAAGCCAGCCTAGATTTTTAACTAGCTAAGAGAGGCAGACGTGAAGAGAGGCAGAGAGCAGCTTAAACAGCAGCAGGCAAGCCTCCATTAAACGTCGCTCGCCTTAACCGCTCTCCTTCCCCCACTACCACCCCACTGACAGCGCAGCTTGCGCCAGTGTGCAAAACGATGTGTGAGAATTTCAGTTCAGTTTGAGCTGAAGCCTGAAACGAAAAAAAAATTCATATTAAAAAAAAATAAGAAAAAAAGAAAACAGTTGCTTGCGCACAGTGAAACGCGAAACAAGCGCTGCCGACGTCGCGTCGCGTCGTCTCGTTCTCTTGTCCGCGTTTTTTAGTCGTCATCGGTCGCGTCAACGTGTTTACGTTGCGGCGACCGTTACACCAAAAAAAAAAAAAATTACAATAAATAAAAGCAACGAAATTATTAAGAAAAAAGTTATTTGTTTTCAAGAGAAATAAAGCTGCGACCAAAGAAGCATATTTAAAAGCTTAAATGTAATCTATTTGTGTTTTAATCAGCGTCACACAGACGCACACACACACACATGCATACGCATTATATATATAAGATTAACCGACATTTAAGTGATCAATGTCAGCCGCATACTGCTAGCCAGGGCTGCAGCAATCGCCTATATTCGTATTTACACAGTTGCGCCAGCCCTAGCGAACGATAAACCCCAAGAACGCGCGTGCGTGCGTTGACGCCAACGTAGGCAACAACAATAGCAGCCGCTGCGCCTGCGCAAGCGCTCACATCAAACACCAGCGTTGACCATTTTTGTATACGGCAAATGTGCGCAAATAATAATAAAAATAATAATAAACATAATAATAAGGCTTGAGGTGTGTTGTGTGTTTGCTAAAATTGCGCTTCTTTAATGAGCTTGAAGCTTTTGCAGTTTCATGTTGAAAGCTTCAATTTGAAAGCTTGCTCAAGCAGTTGGAGCAAAATTTCGGTCACTGGGCCACCAAGCAAAAACGACTGCAAGAGAACCAAAACAAAAGAGCGCAACAGTTTGAGAGAGAGAGAGAGTGGAATGCAGTGAAGTGGAAAGAAATCAGTGCACATGTATGGGTGTGTTTATGTGTGTGTAAGAGAGTTTGTTATCCTTCAGTTTACTTTGTGTTTGCCATTTCGTCAATTGCATTGACGTAATGCAATTGCTGTTTAAATAAGACAAACACACAGACGCACACACACACACTTGCACACAGAATTTAGTGGCTATCGCAGGTGTGTAACCTAAAGTGGTTTCAATTTCGCAACTAAGCAGCGCTGTACTTAGTCGTTGGTCGGCTGATGGGGGAATGGGCAGTAGTAGTTGGTGTAGATCAACTGCTTTAACGTCATATCAGCGTCACCAGCAACGTCAGCGTCAGCGTCAGTGCTGGCGCACCTTTTCTCCGTCCATCGAGCTTGTCTAAACATGTACTTTTTTTTTTAAATTTTTAATTATTTGTTGTTGTTTTTGTTATTTTTTGCCGCTTTATGGATTGTAATTTTGTTGTCAATCCATGCGTTGCTGCGACGCCGACGCCAACGCCGACGCCGCCCACAGTTTGCATGACTGATCATAAATGTAGCACGTGAGTGTGTGTGTGTGTGTGTGTGAAGCCTTGCCTCTCTTTGTCTGCCGCTCGCCACTGGTGGACGCTGTAGCGTCTGCGCTTGCGTCTGACAATTGAGCGCGTCATGCAGTCGACGACGACGACGTGTCGCCCAGTTGCCACTGACGTCATAGCAACAATGGAGAGCGTACAAAGTGCGTTGTCGTCTCGCACACTGGGACAATCGATCGTAAATCTTTTTTCTTTTTTTTTTTTGAAATTGATATTGATGTGACATTAGCTAAAGCTTTGGCATAATCGATCATTGTCATCGGCTATGAATATTCGACTGTTCAAATAATAGTCGAAAAATTTGCGAAAACTAATCGTTTTCTGCGTCACTTTTGAGTGATAGTCGTGACAAATTAGCACTCGTTTTAAGCCAGAACAATAAACTTGTCTGTTGATTCATCATTGCAATGCAATTCAATTGAAATGCATTTTTTATTTTCGCACAGACATTTCAATCACAGCTACAGCTGTTCCCAGGGACATACAATACTACCTATACATATGCACTATTGTGTTATGTTCTGGCTTGATGTGAAAGTAACGGTGATAAGTTTGTTAACTTACTTACCATAAATAAAAATGTATTTACAAATGAATGTTTGTATATTTTGTACATATGTTTTGTCATTTACTATATAGGACAGAGCAAAAGCTTATCAGGGCAATACGATTTCATTATTTTCCTGTTCTTTTGCGATATTAATTATCTGAAAATACTTAATTAAAGCACTTGGTATAATGTGATTCGATTAAATGCAATTCTTTTTTTTTTTTTTTTTTTTGCCACTTATCTTTGGGTTTTTGTGTTATGGTTTCTTTCAATAGATAATCAGCAACTACACTGATAAAAAAAATAGGGTCTTTAAGTCAAGAGCGTGGTCTCAAAACCAATAATTTATCTTAAAATAAATATTAAAGACTAGTGCACATGCTTCAATTTCTAGCACATTTACAATAAAACTCAAATATTGTTAAGAAGTCTAAAAGTTCTTAGTTTTTAAAAAATTGACATTTATTGATAAGGCAAGAAATTAGTGTTTAAATAATAAATAACAAAGTAGAATCGGTAAAGAGTAAGTGGGGGAATGATGGGTATTGGGGGGGGGGGGGGGGTTATTTAGATATCAGGAAAAACGTTTAAAATTGATTTAATAATAAAAATAAAAACTTAAATATCTTTTTTACGTATAGCTTGCTGCATTTTTAAAGAATTAATATGAGCTTTTAAAGCTTTGTTGTCTATTTTGCATTGTTTAAGCTATGTAAATATTGTGTGTTAACTGTTTAAATGCGAAATTCATTTTATGTTAAAGTTTTAAGCATAACAAATGAAGTAATTTTAAAATAAAAATGATTTTTAAACTTAAATTTAAAGTAATTATAAATGGTTTTTTTTTTTCTTTTACTAGTTATTAATATTACAGATCCTTGATTTTAGAACTTAACCCATTTTTAACAGTGTACTCCACTAAACGAAATAAAGTAGCTAATTAACAATAGAATTTTGTAAGATAATTTCGGGGTGAATGGCAAACGCTCATCACATCATCAACATGAACTGTGACTGATGTCATACAACAATGACAACAAAAAGAAAACAAAAATGAAAAAAGAATTATGCGCAGCAAACAAACATTTTGACCCACAGTGCGTCAGCATACGAACATGACGTCTGTCAGTCTGTCACACAAGATACACGCTCCGCGTGCGTGTGTGTGTGTGTGTGTGTGTGCGTGTATGTATGTGTTTTTGTGCTTAAATGCAATTACGCGCTCAAGTTAAGAAAACTAGCAAAGCAATTGGAGCGCAGCTACAAAAACGAAATACGAGTATAAATAAATAAATAAGCAGCAAACGAGAGTGTGTGCGTGTGTGTTAGTTAGTATGTGCATGTGCATGTGTGTGTGTGCGTGTGTACGTGCGGGATCATTGCACATTGCGTCAACGTTTCAAGATCACACACAATTCCAATTTCAATTCCAATTCCAATTCTGCTTACAATTCGCAGTCAGCGTCAGTGAGAGCCGCAGCGGTCGCGGTCGCGTAAGCGGGCAATGAGCAATTTCGAAAATACATAAGAACGGTGTAGGCACTATCACCACCAGCAGTACCACCAGCAGCAACCGGACCTCCACCTCCACCCCCACCTCCACTACCAGCAACACCAAAAACAACAATAACAACAAAAATTGGAGCAGTGTCCCGCTGCTTCCATCACATTTGCTGTCAACGTTGCCGTCGCAGTTGCAGCTGCAGTCGCCGTCACCGTCGCGGTCGCCGTCGCGGTCGCCGTCGCAGTTGGAAACCGAGTTTACAGCCAAAGCGACAGTTCAGCGACGGCAGCGGCAGGTGTCATTTGAGTTCCAAGTGCGCGGACGCGTTCAAAAATCTTAAAAAAAAAACATAAATATTCAAAGAGAAATAAGTAGAAAATTAAAAGTCGTGTTTATAACGCACGCGTCGCGACGCGAACAGTGACGGTGACGGTGACGGTGACGGTGACGTCGACGCCGATATCGACTGCGATGAGTGCGCCGCGCCGCGACGGTCAACAAAATGCCGCCGCGTTCAAAAGAGAAACAGAAACTGAAATCGTAAATGAAACTGATTTCATGCTGAAGATAATGACAGCGACGCCGGCGTCGACAGCGACGGTGACAGCGATGTCAACGACTACGACAACGACAGCGACGGCAACGTTGACAACGGTTAACGTTCAAAATAAATGCGCGACGGCAGCGCCAACGACTTTTAGTTATCAGAGAGCAGCGAAGCGTTGCGCACGCCAAAAACAGACAACAAGAGAAACATCAGCAACAGCAGACACAGTAGAGACAGCAGCCACAAGCACAGCCACAACAATTACAGTTACAGAAAAAGCATCAGCAGCTGTAACAATACCAACAACAATAAGCAAGGAGACAAACAAAGCAACAATCGAAAGAGAAACTTCATGCGAACGTCGGCGTCGTTTAGCAGAGAACAAGGCGCAACTGCGCGCTGCCTTCTTTAAGGATTTTAATAAGCTTGGAGCACAGCAGCAGCAGCAGCAGCAGGAAGAGCATCAGCAGTTGCAAGAGCGTAAGCAACAGCACTTAAGAGAGCAAGCAAAGACAAGAGCTTTTAATTCAAAGCATAACATAAATCAGCTGATTGAAAAGTTTCAAGCTATGATTGTGCAGCAGCCAACGGAGCAGCGATCGGGCAGCGCTGCAGAGCAGCAACAGCAGCAAGTACATTTGAAGCCAACGATGGGAAGCAGCGCTGCCAACTCGGATGAGGGCTGCAACGCTGGCGGCTTGAGTCCCTGCAGCAGTGACAATGAATGCGACATGGCTGCAGTCGCCAGGCGACAGAAACCAAAAGTGACGCGTTGCGCAAGCAGCGATTCAGCATTGGGACTAGAAGTGGACGATGTGAATATGGATGTGATGCCGCCATTGCCGCCGCAGCGACGCATGACATTAACCGTTACGGATTTGCCACTGCGACCGGCCTTGCTGCCTTTGGCAGAGCCAACTGCTTTACCCGATTCACCGCTAACCTCACCGACAAATTCCACAGCAGCGACTTCGGTGCTGAGCGTTGGTGCCGCTGTCGGTGTGCCCAGCAAAGTTCTGCTCGAGGAACGTGTCGTGGCAGCGCTGTCAGCGCCGCCAAGCTCACGTCGCGAGTCCACACAGAGCTGCTTCAGTGAGCTGGGCAGCACTGGCGGTGTCCGCTATGTACGCACACCGTCTGTGGTTGTGTCGGACTATTCGGATGATATAACCGCCTGTGGCATTAGCATGGAGGAAATGGAGTATTTTCGTTTGCAGCGCGCACGCTGCAACCGTCGCTGTTCGCTGGAAGCGAGTGCCGCTGCCGCCGGCGGCATCGGCAGCGCCAAGGATGAAGCTCAGTCGGATGTGAGCGCTGCCAGCAGTTGCAGTAATCTCTATTACTGCGGTTCAACCATCTCCGCTCTTGATGGCGGTGAATGCATTGTGAATGGTGTACGTGTCGCTCTTGCCCGAAAATCGAGTCACAGCAGCAGCGGCGAATTGAGCGGCGGCGATGAGGACGAAGATGAAGAGCTTGAATTGGATAATGACGTAGATGTGGAAGTAGAGGTGGGTCTGGGGGTGGAGCTGGAAGTGCAGCAGCAACAGCAGCAACAGCAGCAGCAGCTGCAAAGAGAACGAGAGCATGAAAGAGAACGCGAAAGGGAGCGACAACTGAGCGAGCTTTTGGCAGCGACACAGCTTGGCGATGGCTTTAAGAAGGTAGGCAGCTCTAGCGTCAGCAGCAGCGGCGTTAGCAGCAGCACAAGCAGCGACGTCGTCAACATTGGCAGCGACAGCAAGTCACAATTATAGGAAATCTCAATTAAGATTAAAGACAAACACACACATACACACACACAGGGTGACGTTGCGGGGGCGTGCGCTGTGTGTATTATTATTATTATTATTACTACTATTATTATTATGATTATTACTATAAATATTCTTTTTTTTTTTGCATTAGATTTTAAAAAGTACACGTATAAAAAAAAAGTATCTTTCTTTTGGGATGAGCATAGGGGTGTCTAGGGGATGGGGTGTAGAGAAAGCCAGAGATATTAGAGTTAGAGTGAAAAGTGGTAAGTGATAAGAGCGTTGCGAGGTGGGGAAAGACAGTAGGGAGTGGGAGAGTTGGTAATTAATTTGGTGCTTATCTTATCACCAAATGAGATTCCGTTTTGCCCTCGAACTTTTTGTTGTTGTTGTCGTTTTTTGTATCTTATGACTCGGCGCCGACAAATGATGATGTTGAAATTGGGTGCGCTGATAAAACGTTGTGGCACAGACTTATAGCCCAATGTGTTATCACAACACACACACACACACACAGACGGCTGCTTATCTTAGTGATTAACTCGGTATATTGTATTATAGATATACAGTATGTGACTATATATATGTATATATATACTATATCTGTATATACAACTCAATATCAAATGAGCCAAAGTGAAAACAATAACAAACGACTATAACTATCAGTTAAGTAAATAAAACATCAACATGGATATAAATCTAGTACATATCAAGCACATTCCTACAGTTACTCCTATATATAGGCATATATATACTTGTTCAGTAATAAAATTACACTATAAATATTTATCAAACTATTGTGTAACGGTATGTGTGGCTATATACATTATAAGCTTATCTATATCTATTCCATTTATATATATATATAAATATATGTTTATATCGCGTCGCGACTCAACTGTAAGTTTATATATATATATACTATATACTAACTGGTACCTGTTGGCACCACACAACAAATATGTTTTTAGGTTTTTCTTCTTTTATTTCTGTGTTTAGACTGGGTTCTACGTAATACCCATTTAGCTAAATCTTTTAATGGGCCTCGGGGAAATACGTGCATAAACATCGTTTCTGAAATTTCAACTTACGCACGAAATAAGTTTAGGAATTTTTGACAATTTGCGACTTTCGAAACCTTTTGAGTATTTTAAGCATTATTTACTCGATATTGGGAATATCGAAATACTATATGTACAGTGGGTAATTTAAATAAATAGTCGTTGTTATTATGAGTAACTATTTTTGAGTTAATAATGCATAATAAATAATTCTTTATACATTTTAGGAAACAATTTAGGTTATTTCCCGATTTCTTAGACATAAATCGAGTATTTTTCTTAAAATTAATTCTAAGGCATAACATTCTAGTACATATTTTCAATATTTGTTTTATTTTAAAACAATTAAATGCTAATTACATATGTATATAGTGAAAGCTTCCTTGGCCGGACAGCTACAGTTCTAGTATTTTGTCCGCCCCAGTTAGATGTCCGCCTATGAGAACAGATTTTGTATAAAAATTATGCTCTTTTCACTATAAAATTCGTCGGGTTAATGAAACTGTCCGCCAAATGGAGCTGTCCGCGACTAGAGCTTTCACTGTATATAGTAGAAATAAATTGTTTTTAAAACTTATCTATAGTCAAACTTCAGACTAACTAAATGATTCTAACAATTCTATGCTATACCCAACTATATTTCACATATTTTTACCTTTTCCTCAACTATTTCAAGAATCCTCTTTTTATACTCTCTGCAAGAGTATATTGGGTTTGTGCAAATGTATGTAACAGGCAGAAGGAGGCGTGGTAGACCCCATAAAGTATATATGTATTCTTGATCAGCGTCACAAGCCGACTCGATATAGCCATGTCCGTCTGTCTGTCTGCCTGTCTGTCCGTCTGTTTTCTCCTTGTATATTTCCTCGTGCTATGACTGCCAGCCTTGACACGTAGTATTTTTGAGTGCTGCGTGTCGTGGGCTTAGAAAAAAAATCTGTTTTCAATGGCTCAATCCTTAATATTTCCTACAGCCTATGTACTAAGCGCATATCTGTGCTAGTTAAAGCGCTTATCGCTTAAACCAAATAAACCAACGTCATAAACTATTTTATATCTTTGTTAAACTTCTATATAATTTATATATATAAATGTATTTTTTTTAACCCGAATTGGGCTCACTTAAGTTGCCATATTTGGCATTATGCTTAAAGGGTTTTATCGCTATTAGATTTTATTTAGTCTGTTGCAACTCTGATAAGATAATCACTAAAGAGTTTCCCGCTAATTAAAATGGAAAAATTTCTTTGAATTGTTTGTGTTTTGATTTAATATTTAACAAGAAGTTAAATCTTGTGTATATAGTTGTATATATATCACGATCAAAATCTGTTTATTGTTGACGATCGCATCAAGTTTTGTGATTTATGGTTTATTTGCGATATCAATGTCTGAAACTGGGCATTTCCTGGTAATCCAACGACTTGCGATCGCAGACAGTAAAAGGAAGGGAGGGAGAAAAAGAGGGAGACAGGGAGACAGGGAGAGTACATTTTGCATTCCATTTTGGAGATGCTGGCTGATTGCGAAATATTGTAGCGTGGGCCTCATAGAAAACTCACATGTTGATTATTCTAGATAACGATAACTCTCTCCCTCTCTCTCTTTCTCTCGCTGCCCGCTTTGTTTGTGCTCGTGTGGGTGCGCTGTGACGTCATTGAGACACCATTTACTTATGACTCGAGGCACCAGCGACTTCGGGTCATTAATAATGGCAAATCTTGGCTCCGACTTGCCATAAAACTTTACAAGCTAAAAAAACGCTTACAGCAAAAAACAATACAAAGTGCGATAAGCTCAGACCGTCACTGCTATACTCTACTGATGTCGCCAAATTTAACTCAACGTTTTAAACATTTATGGTTTTATTTAAACTTGGTTTTTAAATTGATTCATAAAAGTGTTTATGAAGTGAATGAACTGAGTTGTAGTAAATTTTTAGCTTGATATTCACATACAGTAAAAGCTCTATGCGCGGACAGTTCCCGCAGGCGGTCAGCTCTCGTAGCCGGACGAATTTTACAGTCCCAAGATCACGATTTTCGTACTAAATCCATTTACGCAAGCGGACATCTTCAGCAGGCGGACAAAACTACTGGAACCGTGACTGTCCGCCCACGAGAGCTTTCATTGTACATTTTTTATTCTATAAAACAGTTTTATTTTAATTTATTTGAAATTCAACTAGTTCAACACTAGTTCTAAGCGATCTTTTGTCCAGTACATATCAATTAAATTCATAATATTTATTTATTTCTAATTCTTTTTAGCCTTTTTAAATTTTCAACTAAGTAATTTGTATTCACAAGACTATGATAAGTCTGTATATAAAATAATGTAGAAGTAAAGCACACATTTCTTAGCACTTTCAAAGTCCAGCTAAGTTTAATCTTTTAGATTTTACTTTTTAAAATGTCATTCATTTCCACGCACATTTCAACTTATCTTTCAGATAGTCAGTTACTATATAGGCGACTTTCAGTTATGTTAATAATTTGCACAAAAGTAAATGCAATTTTTATATATATCTTTCTATTAGACTTTGAAACAATTTTTTAGCATTATATTAAAGTTCTCTTAAATTTGCTTTAAAATAGTTTTTCAATCAGAAAATCTTCTGCGTGCACAAATACGACATAAACTCGAGAGTTCTTTAGAATATGTATAACTATAACTATATACAACTACGTTTTACAACTAATTTTATAGGCTACCATTTAATTTCGTATGTAGTGAAAGCTCTACTCGCGGACAGCTCCATGAGGCGGACATTTTCCCTAGCCGGATAAATTTTACAGCCTGAAGAGCATTATTTTCATACAAAATTCGTTCCCTTAGGCGGACAGCTCCCTTGGGCGGAGCTTTCACTGTATATACTAGCTGTAAATTTTTAGAATTTTCTTAAATTTGTATTTAATAAATGCGACTATACTTACTTAAACTTTTATCGATAACTATAATTAATTTCAATAATAGTTTTGAGAACAAAAGTACGCTTGGATCTTGATAAAATTAGAAATTAAATAAATATATAAGATTTATATCAGTATTAAAGGTATTATAAATCGATATATACAATTATTTTATGTACAGTATCTTTCACAATAATCGTCCACATAATCTCAACTTCAGTGATATATGAAAATGAAACTTTTTCCTGCTGTGATCTTGGGTGATAATTACTCGCTTAATGCTCAGTGTATTACTATTGTTATTAGCTGTTGTATTGTTGTTTTCATTGTTTAAGGTTAAATGGTTATTGTTTATGTTGTTTTAGTTTTTTTTTTTTATTTGTTTGGCGTACAGTCCCGCGGCCATACATACATATATCCAACTATCCATTCATCAGTTTGAACAGCCCATAGTTGTGACAGCGACTGTCGCTTCGCCTCTAGTCGCTTCGTTTCGTTTCGTTTCGCTTTGCTTTGGTTTGATTTTGTTTCGGTTCGTTCATATCTAATCAGAACGTTGACTGCGCTGCCTGACTGCCTGGCTGCGTCGCTGCTCGTTGACTGCAAATGGTTGGGGGTGGCTGCTCGCTTGAATTATGACGCCTGCTAATGGCGAGAGAAATCGATTAAGTTGAATGAGTTGACGGCGACGTCAGCAGCGACAGTGACACCGACAGCGACGTCTTCGTGTTCGCTTCGGTTTTCGTCGCGTGTTCGGCAGCAAAGCCTCTCAGTCGGCTTCGACTGACAACAATAGCTACGCCGCCGTCGTCGTTGTCGCTGTTGATCGCGTCGCCGCTGGCGTTGGCGTTGGCGTCTGCGTCGGCGTCAACTTCCGTTGACGTCAGCAGCCCATCAACGGCCACCGTGCGATCGTCAAAGTAATTACATGATCGAGCGGGCGTCGCTGTAAGCCACGAAAAAACACAGCATTTATACAAAAAAAAAAAAAAAAAATCATATAAAAATAAAAAAATATAAAAATAAACTCGTTAAGTAAAATAGCAGCAAAAAACCGCAAGTCAAGAGTAGCATAAAGCAACAACAAAAACAACAAAAATAAAGAACTAAATTCACTATGCGCAATTTGCGTCATTTGCTCATGTCGCTTTGCTTGTGGCTATACCCTAACCTTGGGGCATACTGACTAGCTTGCGTCACGAGCAGCACAAGGGCTAAATGTTTAATGTCGAGTTACTCATTAACTACTAATTGATTGACTCCGTGTTATCGGCACTTCACTTTGATCGGCTCTACCTAACCCAACTCAAGTTAGTTTGTGGCTTTTTTTATAGTTTTGTTTAAAAAATAGTATTTATAGAAATAATATATAATTTACTTCATTTTGTTAAGCATTTATATTAATCGGCTCTACATAACCCAACTGATGTTAGTCTTTGGCTTTAGTTTACAGTTTTATTATCAACAATAGATAGTTTACTTACTTTTTCTTTGATTTCTAAAGCATTTGCATTAATCAGCTCTAACTAACTTATTTTTATTTTTTCTAGATTTTAATTTATTTTAAGCTGTATTTTTATACTCACTACAAGAGTTTATTGGGTATGTGCAAATGTATGTAACAGGCAAAAGGAGGCGTATAAGCTATATATATATATTCTTAATCAGAGTCACAAGCCGAGTCGATATAGCCATGTCCGTCTGTCTGTCCGTATGAAAAAACAGATTTCGGAGATGGTAAGAGTTACAAGTTTGAACTTAGTCACTATCGTCGACTTATTTAGTCAGTCAAAACAGGAATATATTTTTTTTTTTGATGCCACGCGCCATTCGCCCACAATGTGTCAAAAACCCAACATACCTCAGAAAAAAATCTAAGTTTTCGGCAAATATTTCAGTAACTATGGCACTTAGGTTCCTTGAAACATCATAAATGCATTGCCATTTAAAGTTCTGGACTGCCACGCTCCCTTTTCCCACAAGAAATCAAATAATTTTCAACCTTTAATGCCGTTTTATAGGCATTTGAGTTTATTGTACACCATTGTAATTTATGATACGTTTGAAGACAAATTATATCAAACTATCCTGAAAGTTTCATAAGAATCCGACTATAAACAAATAAACTTTATATTTGAGCGCAATGCCAATGCATGAGTGCAAGCGAGACAGAAACATACCGATTTTAATATGGTTATACCCACTCCGCTTAAAGCGTTCGTCCGGTCGTTGCGACGAAAATTCGATAAGTTGGTTGGTCCTTTCATACAAGTTTGTTTGGGGTTATGTACGGTTAAAGCGTCTACCGGGTATAATGCCGTACATAGTGATACTCCATTGTGATGGATATTTTAACTTAATCCAAACATTTCCATAAAAATATTAAATACTAAAATTTGATATTCTTTTTGAATTAGTCATGATTTGCATATTTATTTTAAGACAAATTAATCGTTATTTGGTTACATAATTAACAATAAACATATGTTGAAGTTTTTATTAATTTTTATACGTTTTTCGTTATAATATTTTTGATTTTATCAAAGTTAAAATTACTTTACAAGCAAGTACAAAACTGAAGAGCATTTAAGTTTCATTGGAATTTATTCAAGTGTTCAAATCTTCGTACGTGTTTGTTGTTTATGTTGTTGCAATTTCAATTTCCAGTAAATCGAACCCGAGTGGTTGTCGCTGCTGTTGCAGTTGCAGTTGCCGCCAGATCAAATGCCATTCGAGTGCTAAACGTAGACTCCAGTTGTTTGTGGCGTCTTTGTGTTACTTTACTCTTTTTTATATATTTTTTTTTTTTATTTACTTTTTTTCTCCATTGGGAGTTTGCGTGCCGATTGCCGGCAGCATATTTGTCATTCTTGCGGCCGCCTTGTTGCAAGCAGCAATCTTGACTCCTGCCACCGCTTTTCTGCGCTTTGTTGCAGTTGCAGTTAAAGTTGGAGTTGTTGTTGCTGCTGTTGCACTCGCTGCTCCGATTGCCTTAAAGGTTATGTCGCCTGTCGTGCGACACCCAAACACGACAACAACTTGCACACGGCACTGCAATGCTGCAAAAATAATACAGCCGTACTGCGGTGCATGCAACACGGCTCCCATTCTGTCACTGCTGTGCCATGAATACAGTATACACTGTAAACAGTTAATGTTTGTGGTCACTGTCAGCAGTCACTGTGAATTTCAGTTCGAAAAGTAATTACTAAATAGATAATTATTTAAGCAGAAAGTGCTGCAAAAGTAACTGCTACTTTTACTCATACTTTTTCCAAAGAAATGTTGTAAAACTATCAATTTTAGTTTAGTAACAGTTTTATGCTACAACATAGTTGAAGTATTAGTTTAATTAGCACCCGAGTGTTAACTGGTAATTGATATATGTAGTTCAAACTGTTCCAACAGTTACTTCCGTTGAAATAACAGTCATAACTAGTTACTAATCTGATACGGTTTAAGGTAACTGATACTTTTAACTATTTACAGCTGTGGGAAACGTTAGTGTTACTAAAACAACAGTACTTCATTGTAACCGTTATCAAAGTAACTGTGATTAAAATATATTGGCTTTTAACTTAGTTAAATAACAGCTATAAAAGATTAACGTGATTTTAAAACTACTGCTTAGTACCTGTACAGTAAGTGTTACAAAAATTAGTGGGATAAGAGTAAGCATTACATAGTAACTGTTACAAAACTGTGATTAATGTAATTGTTCCCAAAGAATCGGGTATAAAGATAACCTTTAATTATAGTAATATATGCAAGTAAGTGTTACAAAAGTAACTGTTACAAAGGAAACTGTGATCAAAGTAACTGTTACCAAAGAATCTGTTACAAAAATAACTTTTAATAAGGTAACCGTTACAGTAAAAACATATACAAGTTAGTGTTACAAAGGTAACTGTTACAAATTTAACTGTGACAAATAAATCGTTACAAAACAAGCTGTTGCAAAAATAGATATAAAACAAGGGTAGTAACCTTTACAAAGTAACAGTTACAAAACAAAGAATTACAAAAGTAACTGTAACCGTTACAGAAGTAAGTGTTACCAAAGTAACCGTTACAGAAGTCAGTGTTACCAAAGTAACCGTTGCAGAAGTAAGTGTTACCAAAGTAACCTTTACAAAAGCTAACTCTACCCCTGACTAACCACTGACTTCATTCACAACCGCCGAGAATAATTACTTCTTGTCACAGTATCTGCTAATTTATATGCCAAGTTATTAACCAACTTCGATTGGTTAACTGTTACAACCGTAACTTACTGATAAATCATTGTTTATGCGTTATCGCGTACACATGCGCGTATTTTCCGTCCACTGTCAACGTTATTTATGTCGTTAATCACAGTAAATATGTATATGATTGATCTGTGATCCATAAGTTAATCATTTTCGTTTTATATTTACCTTTGCCCATTTCTCACAGTGTAAACGGGAAACTATGGCGACAACTTTTTGTGGCATGTCACAGGCAGACACAAGAGGAGACTGCCAGAGAGGGAAATGGTCAAAAGGGAAAGTGTGTTGGGTGTACGGGGCGGGTGGAGTGGAGTTAAATGCATCACAGGAAATGCAACGTGTTTTCCCAAGTCCCAAGACATTTTGCCAGTTGGGCGCCAGTGGAGAATAGCTCCATAGAGAACGTTACGAAAAAAGTTACAACCCAAAGCCGAGATTAATGTACTCTCTCTGACTCCGTCTCTGTCTCGCGCTCTCTCTCTCCCTCTTCTCTCTACAATTTGTTAGCGCTTTATAGGAACTTAAAAATCCAATTGTTTTGAAACGTTTTTTTTTTCTTGAAATAATTTTAAATTTAAAAAAAAAAATGCAAAAAATAAGCTAAAGAAAAAACCTAAGTTTGTACCTTAAAACTGATTCAAATTTCATAATCTATGATTGATTAAATCAAACTGATTTCTATAAAAGGCTTTTAGAGTATCTGAGAGATACAATGTCTGCACTTTAGCTCTTCGCACCTTCGTGCCTAGGCGTAGTTTTGTGGCACGCCTCGCGAGACTGTTAGAAGCCTGCAAAGAGACGCTGTATAATTTGATATAACAGATAATTGAGAAGCCTTGTAATGTATTGGCAACACGTTCAGAAAAGGTCCAAAAAGTGTATCAGATAAGATAAACAAAAAATATGGAGACCTTATCTGATTTAAAATGGAGTACAAGAGTAGTTTCGATTGCATATTTATGTCATACATAAATTTAGAATCATTTCGTATAATTCTATTCACTAGTGGAGTAACTGCTATAGTAACTGCTATAGTAACTGTTAGCAAGTAACTGTTAGAAAGTAGCTGTTATAACAAAGTTGCCTCTTTTACTGTTAAACAATTTATCAAGTAAATTTATACTTACTATTACTTATTTATTACAAGCAATTTATAGTTTTGCTCCATATAAGCTACTGGAAAAAATTTCAAATATTCTTTCTTAAGCTATTTAGTTTTATGTGGTCATTAACGACTTTGTGTAGGGCTTAAAGCTTAGTTGATTTTTTTTTTGATAAAGCCAGTACACTAAAGAAAATTATAGTTATAATTTAGGGCACATTTCTAAAATAAACCAAGAAACTGAATAAAATTAAAAACAAGTAAGAAAGGCTACAGTCGAGCGAGCCGGGTGTAAAAGACCCTGCACTCCTTCTAGTGAGAATTTTTACATATAAATGTCCCGTTTTCGACCAAACTTGGTGGAAATAGTTATTATGGTTTCATAATGGTACCGTACGCGTACTGTGTACATTTGGTCACGATAGCTCTGTTAGTTTGCAAGTTGTAGTGTAATAAAAATAGTTTTTTACAATTTGCGGAGGCGGTAGGGGGCGTGCCAAAAGTTTGAAATAAACTTAACCTGCCTGACATATAGACGGGGACTTTCATTCCAAATTTGGTGGCGGACGGACAGACAGACGGATAGACGGACAAACAGACGGACAGACAGACGGATAGACGGACAGATAGACTGACGGACAGACAGAGGGATAGACAGAAGGACAGACAGACGGTTAGACAAACGGATAGACGGACAAACAGACGGACAGACAGACGGATGGGCAAACGGACAGTCAGACGGACAGACATTTTTATCAAGAACGTATATACTTTATGGGGTCGGAAACGCCTGCTTCTGGCTGTTACGGACATTTCGCTTCTGAGAAACTTAATAGAACACTCTAATCTTTTTTTAAGAGCACGGGGTGTAAAAAAAAAAAATAAAAGTTTAAGTTTAAGTTATTATTTTTTATCTGTGTATTAAAATATTCAACATAATAAGTACTTTAAAGTCAAAAAGGTTTTATTATAATATAATATTTAGTGGCCATAGAAAAAATAAATCAATTAAAAGGTCGTAACAAATTATAGCGAATCGACTTATTTAAACTCACGCGAACTTAATTTTCTACTACTTAACACATAACCAATAAATTTTATTCAAATCGATTACGTATTATATAGCCGCCATAGCAGTAAGTTTGAAAAAATTAGACTTAAATAAGAAATACTTTTTAATCAAACTACCCCAGATAAATGTTGGTATAAATCGGTTTACTATATCCGATATCATCGTTGTTTTGACACCAACTCGTATTGATTTCAGTCTGGAATTTCTCAGACTCTTTCTATGTACATGATTTGGTAGTATTTGCACTATGTGGAGGTAATAGATCAATTCGTTTCATTTCCTTCATTTTATGCTGCATTTGCAAATGTATCTCATTGTATCTGTTGCATGTAGCTCATAGACAGTCGATATCTATGACAGCTATGAGCTATGTGCCACAACCAAGGCACTCTCTGCTGTCTCTCTCTCTCTGTTCGCCACGCTATCTCTGTCTTGCATAGGCTAGCTTTGTGTGTGAATACATTGCCTGAGGCTTATCGCGCTGCCCCATCTGCCTGACTTCATAAAACACTTAAAACGAAGTCTCGGGCCAGGCGTCAAGTGGTCAATTAATACCGTACAAATATTGTGACAGCCGCCTTGAGTCTGTCATAAAGTTGCTGGCCGAGCGATATAGCTTGGTCAGAGATTAGGCCAAAGCCAATTTGCATATGGAACGGAACCGACTCTCTCTGTCTCTCTCTCTCTCTATATAGCTCTGTCTCTTTGGAGGTTTCATGGTTTCACAGTTACTCAGTTTGCCACACAGAAAGAAAAATTATAACAAAATGTTAAGTTCAAATTCACGAATATAGCTAAAAGTATTTAGCTTTTTGTTAGATGAAATTTGTATGCCAACCGGATTACAACTTAGTCTAACTTGTTACCATTATTTTTGACTATAAAAAGTTTTAAGCATAAGGCCTATATATTGTATGATGCAAGACTTGTAGGGAGTGGACCTTCACAATTAATATCATGGGTAGATTTATCAGGCTTAAGATCAAGATCCAGGCTCGGTATATCTGTTCCTTTAATTTATGTACTAAAAATTATATTTTAAAAAATTATAATTTTGCCAAAACGAAATGTTAGTAACAGATAGAAGGAGACGTTTCCGACCCCATAAAGTATATACATTCTTGATCAGCATCAACAGCCGAAACAATATAAAAATGTCTGTCCGTCTGTCTGTCCGTTTGCCCATCCGTCTGTCTGTCCGTCTGTTTGTCCGTCTATCCGTCTGTCTTACCGTCTGTCTGTCCTTCTGTCTATCCGTTTGTCTGTCCATCTGTCTATCCGTCTGTCTGTCCGTCTGTCTGTCCGTCCGTCTGTATGTACATCTAGATTTTAGAGACTACAAGAGCTTGATCTACTAAATTTCCCTCGCGAGCAGATCAAGTTTATTTCAAATTGGTCAATATTCTGCCAAGTCTTTTAGATGTGGCCCTACTTAGCAACCAGCATAATAATAGATTATAGGCAATGTTCTTCTTTATTTTTTTTTAATATAAAAGTAAACAAAAATTTCAAAATTTCTGCTAAAAATCCAATTCCAATTCCAATTCCAATAGAGAAGATATTTGTTTTCGTATATTTTATTTAATTTCAACATTCAACAGTTCTAAGTTAGTTATAAATAGTTTTAGCAGCGTCAAATTAGCATAAAATTTTGTTCGTTGAGTTAGTCATTAAAAGTTGCTAACTATTGCTAATTTAATCTCTACAAATAATAAGTTCGCTAAACATAACAAAAATAGCTCATTTTAATCAAAAATTCATAAAAATATATTTGATTTTCTTACTTGTCTTATTTATAAACAATTTTTAAAGTGGTAGAAATTATTTAAATTATTTATTTTTGATTACGATCATTTTGTATATTATTCGAAAATTTAGATGTCTTCAAAACTTCTGAAAAATCTGAAATTTAATTAACTGTTTTTATCAGTGTAGTGACATAGCTTAAAATTGATTTTAGTGTAAATATGCTAAGTATTTCTTACAGTGCAGTTGGTCAGCTGCGCAGTTGAACGCTGTGTGATCGTGGGGCAATTATGCAAATCAAATGCAAGCCGGCAATTTGCAATTTGCCGCTGCAATTAGCAGTCTTGTTATGAGGATCACAAGCTGAGATCGCGACACGATCCTTTTGGACCAGAATAGACCCAATGACGGTTGTCGCAACGCTTTTCATGTTTCAATCAGCGCCATTATTCCATCATGTTGTCGTCGCTCAACGCTCGACGATCGACGCTCTTCGTTCTCATTCCCATTCTCATTCCCATTCCCATTCCTGTTCTCATTCTTATTCTCGTTGTTAGCTGATTTAATGTTGATCAAAGCCTAGGATTAGCTAGAGTGTTGTAGAGTTGTGTGCAGAAGAAAAGAAATAGAAATAAACGATCGTTAAAAGAAATCAAAGGCAATACAGCTTCGGTTGCTCCTCGTGCCTCAAGCGTTCGTTTCGCATCGGTTTTTATTTTATTTTCTTTCTGTTTTTTTCCGAACTTTTTTTTTGGGCGATCTTGGAGCTTTGCTTGTCGCTGTTGGGCCAATGCGGCGTTCAGTTGATCGTGCGCCGTTCCAAAGTCAACAAGCGATCGGCGATTCATACGCGAACGCGTCTCGCTCGCAATTAACCGATCAGCCGTACCGATTCGATTCGATTCAATTCGAGCCGTTTCGTTTCGTTGCGTTTCGTTTCGTTTTCTTACCGATTCAATACGATCAAGTGATCAAACGATCGAGCTGCTTGCCCCCTTTGCGTTTCCATTTGCCACATTCCGTTCTCAATGTTGCGAAATAATATAAACAATTATTAAACAATAATATTTAGCAACTAGTTGCTGTTTTGTTTTCTTTTTCTTTTTTTATTTTGATTTTTTTTTATAATTATTGTTTGTTGTGGTTTTGTGAGCATAAGTGCTTTGTGTGTAATGAAACTTTAAATTGCTGCTGCAAGCGAAACAGTGAGTACGAGAAAAAATCCTACAATCCCCCCTAGACACTCCCCCCGCCCCAATAAAAAAAAAAAAACACCACAAACTTATCTACAAATTTTTATTTTGTTTTGTTTTCGTTTTCATTTTTGTTGTTTGAGAAATTGATTTTGTTGATTTTGCGACGCGGCTTGTTAATTAAAAGTTCTTTTTATTATTGTTGTTGTTGTTGTTGTTGTTGTTGTTGTTGTTGTTGTTGAGTTTCTGTTTTTTTTTTAATGTGTTTTTGCGTCGCAAGCGACGCTGCGATTTATTCAATTGCCCAACACTTGGCAGATACTTTTTCATATCCATTAGATACACTGCAACCGCATAGTCGAGTCCACAATTTATGCATTTTGCAACAGTAGGTTCATTAAAAAGCCATTAAATTTACAAAAGATACTTTTGTATCTTGCAGCTACAAATGCTTTTATGTTTTTAAGGTGCTTCTTGACTGTATTTCATAGAAATTGCATGATTTTCTAGCTAAATTGGCAAAAGAATTGATTGTGTATCTGTTTATTATGTACAAAAGATACTTTTCTATCTGGCAGATACAAACACTTTTTGTTTTTTTTAGTATTTCATAGTTTTGCTTTATTTTCTAGCTAAATTGGCTAAAGGTTTGTTTGTGTATCTTTTTACTGTTTCATTGTATTTAAAAAAGATACTTTTATATCTTGCAGATACACATACTTTTATGTTTTTTGGTGTTACTTAGCTTTACTTCATAGCAATTGTTTTATTTTCTAGCCAAATTGACAAAAGATTCTTTTGTGTATCTATACATTGCATGCATCTTTCGGATACTTAATCAGTATTCAGCATTGGAATGTTTAATTTGTTTTGGCATTTGAATTGATTTGCAATAGAACTTGCTAATTTATTTATGCAACAGATACGTTTATGGCTGGCAGATACGTTTCAAGAAACTATCAGATACTTAATATGCAGCAGCTGAAATGCTGTGGAATTTCAGACGCTTTTATCAATTAAACAACAAAAAGATACTTTTCCAACTGCCAAATAGAATAAGTAAAATTCAAAGCGTCAGTTAATGGCAATCGTAACTATCTAGCGAATTATGTGCACGTGAATATCTTATAGATACATCTTTAATTGTTTGTTTTATTTTGAAACTTAAAGATTGAATTTAAATAGAGTTTATTTTTATAAATATATTACTTACAAAGAAAATAAAGCATACAAATTAAAGATACTTCTCTTCATAAAGATACATAGATACTTTCTTTTTACTTGCTATATAAAATAAGAAAATGAATTGTAAATTTTAATTAAGACACTTCCCCTTCCGCTTCTAGATATTTTTGCTTACAAAGATACTTTTATCACTATGAGATACTAGTCGTACTTGTAGTTACCTTAATTTCAACTTAAATTCAAGTTAGTTGAGAACTTTCTTTAAATTCCTGTTGCATCTGCAGATAGTTATCTTAAGATACTTTTCGCCAAACTGAGCTACTTGCATAGTTGACTTATAGCCTCGATTTGAGCTCGGTCTTTCTGTTTCCCGCACTTTTTACAAGAAATAAGATACATTTCTAAGTGAAAGATACAGGTTTGCGAGTGTCTAGTTTAAAGATACTTTTTACTTATTTTTTTTTTTATATACTTTTTGTATCTGTGCCACGCAAACGGTTTGACCCTTGCCAACTTGCAACTGGCCAACTACCATAAACAGCAGTTGCCGCAGTTGCAGTTGTGCGTTTATGGCCAACAGGTAATAGACGGGGAGTGGTGGGAAAGGGGTGAAGGGGGTGAAGGGGGGGGGGGGGGGGGCAGCTGTGCTATTGTACAGTGGACACACTCGAATACAGTGGGCACATGGCGGCTGTTTTGCTAGCCACATTAATCATCACCAGGCAGCGATAAACTTTGACATGGATGCGTGCAACAAGCGGTGGCAAGTCGACGCCAAATGAAGCGATCTTCATAAATCAAACAACTACACTTAAAAAAAAAATAAATATAAATAAATAAACGCAAAATAAATAAAGTGCAGTAGTGGCCAAGAAGGTGGGCATGACCATAGACTGTGGGCTGTAGCTCTTGCCGCTTGTGGCATGCCCCAAAGCCGTCTACTGACGCTACCACAACTCCTCCCAATGTCCCGATGGCGGCTCATTTGATTTATCGCCCTGGCCAACGATCGCCAACAAGTTAATTGAAAACGAGGCGTGACAGTGAAATTCGCAGCCGCACGCCAAGCAAAAAATATATAGAAATTTATATATAAGTTAAATATATTTATATAGTAAATGTTGAGTTTGGGAGGCGCGGTAACGAGTCTGCAATTTTCCCCATTTTCCAAATGCGCCACTAAACTGACAGATTTGGCCATAATAAAAAACAAAAAATCGCCCCGTTGCAGACGCGAACGTTGCTCGGGGAAAATAAGTTGCCAACTTTAATTTATTGTGACATAACGGTATAATCTGACATAAATTATTGATAAGACGACCGGCCATAAAAGTACAAGACAGTTGGCTTAACCAGCAACAGCAACAACAACAACAGCAATGAGAAAACAGTCAACATTTTATAAACAAAGTCGACTTTGTGTTGCTCTTTAGACAGACCAAGTTTCTGCTAAAAGTCTTTGAGCAACTACTGATGATCATTTAGACATTTTTTATGTTTAAAGTAATACTGGGCTTATCATTTAATTATAAGAAGATTGGCTAAAAGCTGATCAGTTTGTACTTACTTTCCTTTCTAAATGATCTTTAACTTTATAATGTTTTCTTAGAAGCTGATCTTCACTTGAAAAAAAAAACATGGAATAAGATATCATATGACATTTATCAGCAGATCACTAGCAAATGGTCAGTTAATTTTATGCAGGCTAAAAGTGTTAAATACTTTAAAATTTAACCATTAGAAGATCGCCAAAAAAGTGATCAGTTGCACACTGCAAAAAGAGTTCCCCACCCATGATAAAGATTTATTTTGATTTTTTAAGAGTTCTCAGTGTTGCTCAGCTTAAGAATGATAAGATTCAATACAGTCACGTATTAGCTAAAAACTTATCACTTTCTTTTACGACGATAAACAATTTAAAACGTTAAATTCTAATAAAACCTAAGATTATCCTCAACATAACAAAAAGGTTCATTGCAGGACATTCCTAAATCAATCCTAAAAAGTTACTCATCTGTTTAAGATCAGTGATTTGATGTCAATCTGATCTTCAATCTTCATCAATCTGCGATCTGCCACAAACTGTTGCTTACGCATAATCTTTAAACCCATAAATATATGCCTCCAAAATGCTTCACTGATCAGTTGGTAAAATTAGCTATGATCACTTAAAACTACTCCTAATTTTGTCTTCAACCAAACTCGTTACCTATCAGCTGATCTTCAATTAAAATTTCCTGATTTCCCGATATTTAATACAACGAAAAGTGATCTATATGCACTTAAAATGATTGATGATCGTGCACGATCGGTTGAAGATTACAGCAAATATTAGCTGCAAGCTGTGTGTGATCTAATTGAGTGTGTAATACATGTGAGTGTGTGTGTGTGTGTGTGTGTAACACTCGATCAATGGATTGAATTATACAAAACACGATCACTAAAAAAATAATAGTAGATGCAATTACGATCATTTGATGGCACTTGCGTCAGAGATATCGTATTATAATGGCAACTGATCTCGTTTAGATTATATGCATATACACTGAAAAAAGGCAAAACGGATAAGCAACACTGGCTCAAGTAGTGATCAGTGAGAGGTCGCGATCACTACGTTAGCCACTTGAAATCTATTGTTTATAAGAATCTTTATAGCTGCATCAGCATCAGTGGGTGTGGATAAAGTAGTTTAGCTATAAAATGAATCGTTCTATGATATTTTTTACAGTGTATTTTTATATGTACTGCAGCAAATGTGTTTGAGTTGTGTGGCTCATCTTTTGGTCAGAGTATGGTCGAAACAGTTGGCTTATAAATCATTCGACTAACAACAATAACAACAACAACTGACTCTCTGTCTGTCCGTCTGTCTGTCTGTCCGACTGCAACGGGTTGCGCTGCTGGCAAAGTATCTTTTGGATCTATTATTTGACTTTTATGTGCGCATAAATGCGGCGATATGACGACGACTGCAAACGTTGCCAACATTCAACATTCAACATTGGCCAGAAACAAAAAGCCTGGCCAAGGAGTGCGGCTAGCCAGTTTGGTTTTTGGCCAGGCCCGACAACTTGGACGAGTTTTCGCAGCCAACTTGCAACTGGCAATTGCAACTGGATACGGTCAACTGTTGCAACAACAACAAGAACTGCAACAACTATTACAACAACAACAACAACTACGTACTGCACTTTCATGTTAATTAAGAAGAAACTTTTATCAGCATCGATTATACGTATGCCACACATCTATGTTGATATTATCGCCACGCCCCGTTCGCCGATAAGATGCGACAGACAACAAATTGTGGGCTATCAATCTGAGGCAGTTTAACAAGACGACAGTCCTACAAATAGATAAATAACAAACCGAAATAACCAAAAATAATTCAAAATAAATAACAGAAACTAGTTGAATAATCTGCAGTCATGTGAGTCGACTGTAAAAGACCCCGTACTTATTCTAGTGCCCATTTTCATTAATTTTAGACCGACTTGTCCTATGGTAGCTAGTGGCTATAGTTGTCCAATCCGAATCAAACTTGATGAGGATAGTTATAGTGATACCATATGCATACTGTGTGAATTTGGTCACAATAGCTCCAGTCCAAGTTACAGTGATATAACATTGATTTTGGTGAGGTGACCGTAGATTTTAATAATTTGCGGTGCGGTAAGGGGGCGTGCCAACAATTTGAAATACATTTTTATATGCTCGCGACTTCCATTCCAAATTTGATGGCTTTAGCTCTTATAGTCTCTGAGATCCAGGTGTTCATATGGGAGGACGGACAGACGGACATCGCTATATCGACTTGGTTGTTGATTGGCTCGAAATGCTTTCTTCTGCCTGTTACACACATTTCGCTTCTGGCAAACCTAATATACCCATCTACTCTTTTTTAGACTGCGGGGTCTAATAGGCTTGTGGGCGTTTCAAAATATCATTTTAAACTAAATTTCTAGACAAACCTCTAGACTTTCTACAGGGTCGATAAAGATCAGCTATCAGCTATTATTTGTCAAGTGCCTAAAACACAGTTAAATTAAAGCTTTTTCTGTCAAAATTGAGCTTTTAAAGCTACACTAGTAAAATTAAGCTTCGATAAGCGAAAAGCGCCGCCAAATTAGGCAAAGATCTGATTAAAAATGTTAAATATAATTTAATTAAGGGGCCCGGTGCTCTAGTACTCGAGAACTTAGGGTATTTTTTAGAAATAATTTTTTTCAACAAAGGAAATTAAAAAGAATATTTAATTTTTTTTCCACACAAAACCGAAAACAAAAATTTTTTTTAATTCAAATAATTTTAAAATGGCGCTGAACTTCACCTCTTTGAAAAATTGGATCACACTAGGCCGAAATAATTAGTTTTGAGCAAATTGGCTTTAAAGATTGAAGATAAGTCGAAGTTTACTCTAACCTGTCCTGTTAAAACGGCTGCAAAATCGAAAATAATGCGAATATCGTTCAAAAAATTTGACAGTATATTCTTGAAAGCCTATACTTTCGAAATATAAAAAAAAAATTGATTTTTTGAGAACTCTAGACCACCGGGGCCCCTTAAATTTTTTAAACAAGTTAAATGTTTTACAAACTAAGAAGCTTTTTCAAGTAAAAGTCTACTAAGTGCTCTGTTAAATATATTTATACATAACAATGCATAGGATATAACAAAACCCTGCAAAGTCCAGGGTATTTGCTAGTCGCCACGTGTTGTCAAACAAATCATTAAAAGCTTTTGCATTTACAGTTATTTCCCGTGCATAATACTAATGCTTGCCATCTCTTTCTTTCATTACAGGTATGTTGCAAATTGAGCATTGGTTAAAGTGAATCAGAGCATCGAACACCAAACAAAAGACTTAAGTAAAAAACTCGCCGCAGTGGCCATTTTATTAAACAAAAAATAAAAATAAATAAATTAAAAATAAAATAAATTGATAAGAAATTAAAAGAAAAAGGAGGCATGGCATTGTTCCCCTCCTCCTCGCGTCCGCGCACGCTCATGGAGCAGCTGTTGGCGCGCAAAATTGAGGCAGCTGCTGCGGCCGGTGGCGGCCCCTCTGCTGCTGCTGCCGCCGCTGCTGGTACTGTGCCCGCTGCTGGCGCCGCTGCCAGTGCCGGCGTCAGTGCCAATGCCCTAACCTCACTGGTGACGGCAAGCACAACGGTTGCTGCCGCCAGCGCTGCCTCAATTGTGAGTCGACTGCGACGCACCGATTCCCTGGACTCGACCAGTTCCTTGGGTTCCTTGGCATTTGGCGAGGACGTTTGCCGCTGCGACGACTGCCTGCTGGGCATTGTCGATTTGTACGTCATCAGCGCCGCCGAAGCGGCTAAAAAGAAGGTAGGTGCGAATATAGGCGGTAGGGGCAGGGGTTGGGCTTGGGCAGCAAAAGACGCGTGTTTAGTCGGAGTATACAAAAGAAGAAAAAAGCTCCTCGTTTGGTTCGCAACTTGACTGAACTGATCGCAATGCGTGCAGAGCTTTACTGTTAAAGTTCTGCGTCGCAACGCTGCCGGTAGCAGCGACAGCCGCAAGAGCAGCAGAGACAGACAACAGTTGACAGCTTTGACCAAGTTTGTGGCGGTCTCAGCTTCAGCTTCAGCGTCAGCTTCGACGTCGACATCGTTTCGCTGTTGTCGCGTTGAATTATTGGACTGTTGGACCGGTCTGAAAGCTGTTGCTGTCATTGACGTCACAGGCGTTATGATGCGTCGCGTCTCGTCGCGCCGTTGACGCTGACGCGCTTAGCCCAAGCCAGCGAGAGACAGAGCGCGAGAGAGCGCGCACGTTTGCTGAGCGCAGCAACAGCAACAGCAGCAGCCATGCGTGAAGCGATCAAAAAAATAAATAACAAAAATGCTCATAAGATAGGGAAAGTTCTCGCAAACTGATTACACCGATCAATAAGGAGCAAAGAGTATTAACGTTGTAATCTGTGCAGTCTGGAGAAAGCAGCAGCATCACAAAATGTGATTATTAGCGGCACTCACAGCTTGAATAATGAGTGTGATAAAGCGAGAAGATAAGCTTAGAACGAATTAGTTTCGTAAGCACGTTCCTTTATACTAACAAACTCTCTTATCCTGACATACGCTCTCTCTCTCTCTCTCTGTTTCATTAATTTACGCAATTTTACGCTCTTTATACGTCATAGGCTGCGCAGCTGGTAATGAGCTTTGCCCAGTCAATGAAAGCTTCGCACTATTTCCATGCCCATTGCTTGTGTGCCCTTCCACCCAAAACCAAATGCTGCTCTCTCACACACAAACACAAACACAGACACGCACGCACACACACTCTCGCACAATTCTGTTTTCGGTGCTGTGCTCTCGCGCTCTTTGCGCTTTTGCCATTTGCTGTTATCAGTTGGCGAGTCTATTGTAGTTAGGACTCCAAATGCTGTCGCTGTTGTTGTTGTTGTTGTTGATGTTGCTTTGTTGCTTGCTGCTCATCGTGCGCCGCTGACGCTAGCGCCGACGCTTGCGCTGACAGTGGCAGTGGCTCTGACTCTGACTCTGTATATCTGTGTCCCCCCAGACCAGTTGAGCTTTCGCAGCGATCGCGTGCGGCTCGTGGGCTCTGTCACTGTCCTCCGTCTACGTTTACGTCGCAGTCAACGTTTAGTAGTACTCTTCACCAGCACGCGTCGCGACAGCAGCTGCAGCAAACCGAAACCGAAACAGCAACATAAAGAGCAAAAAAGCAACAGTAAACATAACATCAATAACAATAACAATACTACAAAATAATAATGATAACATCAACAAACGAGAATTTTACGTTTAACCAGAGCTGTTTCAACTTGTTCGCTTTGCTGCTGCTGCTGCGCTGTTAAAAAAACAAAAAAAAGAGCCAAAAAAAAAAACAACAAAACGAGACAAAAATATTTTAATTAAATTTCGCTTCGTTTTGCGTTTATTGTGTGTATTTTCATTTTGTCTGTTTATTTTCATTTTTATTATTATTGTTTTTGTTGTGTGAGTGTGTGAGAGTGTGAGTGTGTGCGCACTTGTGCTTGTGTGTGTTGAAATAAAAACAACAACTACTAAAAAAAAAAGATCACACAAATTAACAAGCAAAAAAAAAAAAAAAAATACTGTACATAAGTATTTCTTGTAGTTGTTGTTGTGTTGTTGTTGCTACTGCTTGTTTGACACGAAAGCTCAATGACAATTTCTACTCAATTTGCGTTGAGCTCAGTTGCAAGTTACGCAGTTTTTGTTGTTGCTACTTTGTGTTAAGTGTTAATTGAAGCACGCGCCGAAAAAAAAAAAAAACTAAAAGAGACAAAAAGGGCAGAGTGGGCGTTTAACGAGCCAAGCGGGGGGCGGGGGGCGGGAGAAGTCGTAGTTGACCGAGAGACGCTGCGCTCTTGCTCTCTTTTACACTCTCATTCGCTGGCGCTGCTGTTGGCGCAACTGCTGCTTCCTCTGCTGCTGCTCTGCAACAGAAATGAATTCAAGTTTATGTAAACATTTTAGCGCCGACGTCAATGATGAGAATGCTACGCACTTTGTTTGTGTGCGTGCGTGAGTGTGACTGTGTGTGTGTGTGTTTGTAGGGTTTGTGGTTTAGGCAAATAGTGGGAGGTTTGTTTTGCGCACACAAATTGTATATTATATAATTATAATAATAATATTAATAGCAATAATAGTAGTTCGTCGATGCTTCGCATTTTTTATTCAACAAATTCGTTTTGCATCAATTTGGCAATTGAAACTCATTTAGCGTCAACGTTCCAAAAATGGCAAACCCAATGTCCATCTACATACTTCACACACGCACACACACGCACACACACACTCAAATACACACGCGCTGCCCCACACTTCCCCTGAAGCGCCATAATTGGCGTCAATCGTTCAATATACATCCGTTGTGGCGCTCAATCCACCCACCCAGCAACAAAAAAACAAAAAAAAAAAAAACCGCCCTCAATGACGATCAGCTTCACCTCCCATCAACGACTACCCCTCTGCACTCCCTTCCCCGTACACCTACCCCCACATCCCTTTCATTCTATCGCTATTTGTGCGTCAATGGTCGCCCCGACGCAACCAAAATAGAAAAAAAAAGTGTTTACTTTATTAATTTTAAGCTTTCGGCAGTTAAGAAACACAAAAAAAAACACACACACACACTCACACACATACATGGAAGAAACGTCGTTGTTTTTTTTTTTAAGTTTTTTTTTTTTTTCATTGTTATGCGGCGTGAATGCCACACATTAAGCGCAGTCCGGCAGGGAGTGGGTGGAGCAGCATGCCATGGCAGGCGTTAAGGGGGGTGCGAGGGGCGGAAGGGTGTGCATATGGGGTGCGGTAGAAGATCGTTGGGTCGCTAGAGTTAGCTTTAGGTTTAGCCTGAGCGTTACGTATTCCCCAATAATTTAACACACACCCACAAAGATACAGATACAAAGCTAGATACAGCTATAGATACATATAGTTTCGTATGTAGCTAACTACATTTGTATCTACAACTATGTAGCTATAATCTATACATGCATATATCGTGGTTTCTACAAAATTTGTATCTATTAGATAACGAAATGAGCAAATTTTCAAACTGATCGATCAAGAAAGAGAGCGGTAGGCAGGAAAGTATATAGACAGAGTGTGTAAAAGCGAGTGAAATTGAACTATGAATCTATTTTGAAAGAGACTTGGAGTAAACACTGTATCTAATTAGCCAAAATACGTATCTGAAAGATATATTAAGTAAACAATCAAAATTAAACATGTAAAAATAACTTAGAAACGCCTATGCCCAAATTCCATGAATTTATCCATTAAAGGGGCGTGTCATAGTAACAGAGAATGCCCAAAATTTACCTTATCACCGATTTACTCCCGTTTAATATATATATATTTTTTTTGTGGGCTAAACAGGCGTGGCACTGAGCATTTCAGGCACAATCTATAAAACTTGAAATCATAAGGAACAGGCAATCAGAAGTTTGAGGTTTCTAGTTATAACTATAGCTGAGATCGTCACAAATTTTCAAAAATATATATGAATAATCAGACTGATAAATCTAAGTATCAAAAGGGAGCGGAAAAATATCAAGGGAATTAAGAATAATAAGTTAGGGAAACAAAGGGATATATAGAAATTTTTAGAAGAGAAACTAAGACGAGAATTTTCTAAAGCTAGTGTTGTGAAATTTAGAAACAGAAACGATTTTTGGCACAGCTTGGGATAGAAGAAAAGGGCTGTATCCCAACCAGGAACTACTATAACATGCCCTAACCTCAAGGAAAGCATTTTGAATTCTACAAAAATGTATAGAAATAAAAGTCGCATTTAAAATAAATGTTGAGTAAGGTAAAGGCGTTGAAATTAGGGGTAGAGAGTTAGAAGGGGCAAAGCTAGAGGGTGATAACTATAGGCGATACTTCGAGTCTACTTCTGGACTGATCCGAGCAGATTCCTTTATCAGCTGCACTACGAAATCACACACTATGTAGAGTATGGAAAGACTATATATAGACTAAATCGAATACAGACATATGTACTCTATATATATATATATATATATATATAGTATACCTGATTTTGTTTATATTGTGTGCATTTTAATCGGTATACACTGTTTATAGCGATGTGCTTACGTCTGTTGAAATGTCTGGCTCTTTATTCCGATTACTTTGTCTCCCTTTCTACTATATATCTCTATCACTCACTATCAGAGCAGAGCGAGATGACTCTGCTGTGCAGTAGCAACGCTTTGTTTCTCTTTCTTCTTGCTTCCTTAACTCAATTATGGTTTGTCCTGATCCCTGTTTCAGTTTCTTTCCTCCCTTTTTACACATGTCCTCGCTTCCTTATCCCTTTCCGTTTAATGGTGTTTCTATGCCCCTTTCGCATACTTCTCATATTTTTTTTCTTTCTTCTTCTCTCACCTTCTCTCTTTACCCTCTTTTTCGTTCGCTTTCTTACTTTTTTCTTTATCACTCTCTCTTTCACTCGCTCTCACTCCCCGTCTCTCCCTCTTTCGCATATCTCTCTATAGCTCTCTCTGTCTCCCTAGCTCAATTTCTATCTTTCACCACCACAGTTTTCTTTCTCTATCTTTCTCTTCTTCTCTTTCCTCTTTTTTACTCTGACTTTAAGCTTCTCTTTCTTCTTCCTGTATCTATCCCTTTCTAACTGTTTGCTTGTATACAGTTTTTCCACTCTTTCTCCTTATCTCTCTCTCTCTCTCTCTCTCTCTCTCCCTTGTGTCCCCCTCCTTCTTCTATCTCAAATTACCGCATTGCAGTTGCATTCCCACTTTTTCATTGTATCTTTTTGCGCTTCCATATCGATCGGCCTACTTATAGTCGCCATATTGTGGCCTATATGCGGTCACACACACTCGCTCATTATATATGTACTATATGTGTATATACAATAGGTGGCGACGTTCCAAGGTTCCGATTTGTTGTTGTTTTGTTATCGCACAGCGCAACTTTTTGCTAATGACGTCAAATGTTTTCAGAGCGAAGAAGAGACGATTCAGCTGGCAAATGTTAGAGTGAGAGGGAGAAAGCGAGTGCACGAGCAGCAGGAGGAGAAAGGGAGAGAGAGAGAGACGTTAAGGGAAGGGATAGAGGAGTGAAAACTGGATAGCTTCGTTGCCATTCTTGATACTCTATTGTTGCTGTTGTTGTTGTGTTGTCATTACCATTTCCATTATTATCATAATGCGGTTGTTGTTCAGTTGTTTGGTTGTTCAGTGTTTACCTTGCTTGGCTCTGCTTTTGTATACCCTGTACTCAAATCTTACAATGGGAATCTCTTGTTTATGTAAACAAATTATAAACACAAACAAGCGAGTTAAATTATTCTGCTTAGTTTATTTAAGTTATAGGTTCCAAAACGTAGAAGCGGTTAAGTTAATAGGATCGGTAAATATAGTAAAATGTTGGCAGGAAAATGAAGTAGTTAAACACTGAATTTTATTCGCATAAACAAATATTTTAAATAATTTATTCAAAGCCGAACTTAATACAGTGAAAGCTCTGCCCGCGGACAGCTTCTTCAGGCGGACAGCTACATTAGCAGAACGAATTTTATAGTCCCAAGTTGAATGATTTTCATACAAAATCCGTTCCCTAAGGCAAACATCTCCCTTTGGCGGACAAAAATACTGTATTGTAAAATAAACTTCATACTAACTCTACTAAATTTAAGACCATAAGTCTTGAAAACTAAAATATCTAATACTTTTTATAACAGTGGTCTAAAAACAGTGTCGCAGCTCGATTAAAATTTTTATTATTTCTTTAAAAATTGTTAAAAAAAAATAGAGTGGGTCTTCTACAGTCGAGCAGTCTGCGCTATAGCGCTCGTTTAGCACTCGTTTTGTTCTGATTTTGGATTTGAATTCAAATCCATTTTGTTGTCGTGTTTTTGCGGTTTCAAGAGTCCACAGTCAACACGTAATTATCTAAAGGTGGTTTTGGTGGTTTTGGTGGTTTGCTGACTTGTCTGTTTTGTCAAGCTGCACTAGGCGTTTAAGCCAACACCACACACCACACTACTCATCACAGGGGAAGGGGGACTCGTCTTGAACGCAGACAAAACCGCAGTTGGAGCTACCAAGATGCCAGCACGCACCAACAATGCCTACTTAGTTGTGTGCGCTTGGTCTCTATTTCTATTTCTATTTTGATTTGTATTTGTATTTCTATTTGATTTTTCGTATTCGATTAAATTTAATCAATTTTGATTGATGTGTGCGACAGCACACAACCAGTAACCCGTACCCAATGTCCAATAACCGAGAACAACATTCAGTGACAACAAACATGCTGTAACAACAAATGCTGACAACATCCCAAAACAAGTTGCAGTTTCTTCAACTTTGCTACTTTTATTCGCATTGAGCAACAACGAATTGTTGATGTCCTCATTGATTTTCATTGAGTTTGACACCAAAATTGAATTCTTTCGTTGATTTCGCAGCACTAAGCGCTTAAGTAATAACCTACTGAAAATACGCTACTTAAAGCAGAACTATCCTAGGAATGAGCCTTAAACTTAAGGACCTAAGGAGGATAGGATTTCGAAGCACAAACTGGTTAGTAACTTAGCAGTGAATTAGCTTGGATTGAACATTCCTATGCTTAGCATTTGAATCTTCTCAAGTCCTAAGTCCTAAGTCCTACTTAAAGCAGAACTATCCTAGAAATGAGCCTTAAACTAAAGGACCTAAGGAGGATAGGACTTCGAAGCACAAACTGGTTAGTAACTTAGCAGTGAATTAGCTGGGATCCAACGTTCTAATGCTTAGCATTTGAATCTTCTCAAGTCCTAAGGACATGCTTTTATTCCCAACTGAATCTTAGCCTTTTAAAGCCAAGAAAAGGCTAAAAAAAAAACTTTACTCTAGTGTTGCGAAAGGTTGACAATTTACTACAAAAATTGTAGGGAATCTATTGAGTGGGTAACGCGACGTTTCAGTTGTAGCTTGAGATTAAAACATCAGACGATTTGACTTAGGAGCGAACGGGTTCGCAAATGCGCAGAAATCAATCAAAACGAAGGCAGCAAACAGCAACAACAGCAACGACTAAAACCACACAACAAACGTTACACAGAAAACACAAAATCATCTCAAATTGTAAGCTAAAAATGCATAATTTTAGCTTAAGTTTTTGCGCTCGAATTTGATTAAAATATTTGTACTTAAAACAAGTTTTGGCGTACTCGGTTTAAGCGTGAACGGAATATTACGGAATCTGCAATTGATTTTTTTTTTCCACTGTGTAGTTTAATTTTGTGTGCAGCAGTTTACAGTGCGTCTCGTGCGTATGTGGACGACGTAAAGTCCTGTTAAAATGTCTGTGTGCGCTCTCACACAGCCGCCAGTGCCACGTGCCAAACGAACGTCAGCAACAACAACGAGTACAACAGCAGCAGCAACAGGAACTCCAAACACACCCACAACGCCACCAACACCGCCTCCCTCACCGCAGGTACGCATCTACGAGGACTTTGACAGGATGAGCGCCAAGGAGGTTTACTACAATGAGGCGGGCAAGAAAGTTACCGTTAAATTGCTGCACTTTCCGGACGTACGACCCGAGGACATAGCCAAGTTGCGCTTTGACGATGAGGATCAAAGCGATAGTAATGCAGCTGTCGACGAGCATGCCGACGCTGAAGCCGATGCCGATGTGGATGACGATGATGGTGTGGATAGCGATGGTGCTGTCAAAATACCCACGGCGGATAGCGAGGATGCGGGCAGTGAAGCGGAAACGGCTGCTGTCGATATTAGCAGCGGTGGCTCCAGTTGTGGGGCAACCAAGAAAATCTTTCGCCGTAAATTATCCGGCAACAATATGCAGGCAAGAAAGTGCAGTTTGGCCTTTGCCCAGGCACATGGCATCAAGATGCGTGCCGAGAAGAAACTATCGATGCCTACGATTAGCATTACGGCAAATGCCGGCGAACATGTCAGTCTCTCCTCCGCCCTTGCGGGCCGTAAACTATCGCAGCAGCTCTCACAGCCGTTATCCATGATAATGACTTCACCGCCGCGTCGTTCGCACTCGCCGCTTGGGCAAAGTCTCTGCCCCGGTTACATACAGTACTCAAAGTCACTGTTGGAAGTACCGATGCCACGGGATTACGGCTATGCAAGCAGCGATGACCTGAGCTCCGAGTGGGATTCAGATGTTTCCACATCGGCGGGCACATCATCGTCTGCAGCGGCTTCAGGTTCCACCTCCGCGTCCCCAACAACCAGCACGAAGAAGGTAAGACGCTACGGATTGCTCTAACGGTTGTATCCGTTCATATCCGGTGCAATTTGGTGCTATCCGAATGCAATGTAGTGAACGACCGTCGACGCATTTTGCTTTCTAGTGCTTTTTTTAATTATCCGTGTAAATTTTAGTGTTATCCGTTACAGTTCAATGCCAAATAAGACACTGCGAAATGCTTTTGAGGTTTATTTGTTCATATCCGATGCACTTTGGTGCTATCCGACTGCATGTAATGAACAACCGTCAACGCATTTTGCTTTCTAGCGTTTTTTTAAATTATCCGTGTAAATTTTAGTGTTATCCGTTGCAGTCCTTTGACAAATAAGATGTTACGGAATGCTTTTAGGGTGGATTTGTTCATATCCGATGCACTTTGGTGCTATCCTAATGCAATGTAATGAACAACCGTCAACGCATTTTGCTTTCTAGTGTTTTTTTAAATTATCCGTGTAAATTTTAGTGTTATCCGTTACAGTTCAATGCCAAATAAGACACTGCGAAATGCTTTTGAGGTTTATTTGTTCATATCCGATGCACTTTGGTGCTATCCGACTGCATGTAATGAACAACCGTCAACGCATTTTGCTTTCTAGTGTTTTTTTAAATTATCCGTGTAAATTTTAGTGTTATCCGTTGCTGTCCAATGACAAATAAGATGCTACGGAATGCTTTTGGGGTGGATTTGTTCATATCCGATGCACTTTGGTGCTATCCGACTGCATGTAATGAACAAACGTCGACGCATTTTGCTTTCTAGTGTTTTTTTAAATTATCCGTGTAAATTTTAGTGTTATCCGTTGCGGTCCAATGCTTTTGGGGTGTATTTGTTCATACTCGGTGCAATTCAGTGTTATCCGGAAGTGATATATAAAGCCACCTAAGCCACTTAATCATTTATGTTGTTAGTTGATATTATTGATGTGATAATTAGTGTTATCCATAGCTCTAAAATTGGAATACTTACGGGTTTACTAGGAGTATCCCATCGCCTATGTAGTAATGAGTATTTATCCACATGATATTTAAAACTAACCATGCACTACAAGCTGAATTGTTTGCTTTACTCCAGTTGTTTTTTATTATCCGCGAGTTATTTAATGTTATCCGTGGCTGTTCCCTGTAATCACAAAGACTTAAAACATTACGAAGTACTGTGTTAAGACTGTTTTGGATGTTATCCGTTACTACGCGACTATGCCATCTACTTGGTTTGTGGTTTTACACATTTTTAAGCGGAAACAAAGTGTTATGCGGTGGCAATTAATCGTCATAAGAGTTTTTCGGTTCTTAAAAATGTTATCCGACTGCAATTCTGCTTAGTCGTTGGTACATGCTAGAGTTATTTGGACGTAATTCAAAAGAATTAGTCTTTATAAAGTTAAACTGTTTCTATTTGGTTGGAATAGCTATTATCCAGATAATATCCATTGTTTTCCGATGCAACCACATGCTGTTCTCACTACTGTAAAATGTAAAATAAACAATAATTTCACCCCGGCGGTACTTCTAACTAATATTCACAGTTATCCGATGCACATTTACAAGGTATACACAGCTTTAATGGTTTCTGCTCATATCCGGTGGCATTATTAGTATTCCGACTGTGTTAGTGATATCCGATTTAAACGCATGTGTATTTTAAAGCAATAATTAGTCAATTCAGACTTTAAAGGTGATTTTCAAAGCTATCCGGTGCTATCCAAGCGCCATTTAATTTTATCCAGTACAAGTTTTAGATGCATTCATTACCGTACTATGTTTTCAGCCAGTATCTGATGAGTATCCGCTCTTATAGTTCGTCGTCAAGTGCAATGCGGTCTTATCCGAATGGCATTCAGAAGTATTCGGCCCTACTGTTAGCTTTTAAGTGAAGTATTTTTACAGTACACGTGTTATCCGTTGCTATCCAGAGATTTTAAACGTTTTCTTGTGTTAAACCATGTAAAGAACTTATTAAACAACCCAATTTAAAGTATGGTAATCGGTATTAGCGCAGGCGCTATCCAGCGTTTCCCAAGACGCTGATAAGACGTTGACGTCATTTGACGGACTCTCGATCCCCAAGCCATAAATTTTAATAGTCTTGTATTTTTAATGGGCCTTGAGCAAAGTCAAGTTTTGGCGTCATCTACCTTGTGACCAGTTTACGAGTACGACTACGGGCTTCACTTATTTTTTTCACATAATTAATGAAGCGGGTAATTTAATGTGTTGCAATTGCCGCCAGATGGCGCTAACGCCAATAAAATGGAATGTTCTACGTACATTTGTTAAATTAATCGCTCTGTTTCTGTTTTCTGTCTCCCTCTCTCCTTCCCTATTTAGAGCTCCGGCTGGCGCAAGATCCGCAACATTGTACAGTGGACGCCCTTCTTTCAAACATACAAGAAGCAGCGTTATCCATGGGTCCAACTGGCTGGACATCAGGGGAACTTCAAGGCCGGTCCCGAGCCTGGTACCGTGCTGAAGAAGCTCTGCCCCAAGGAGGAGGAATGCTTTCAGGTGCTCATGCAGGATGTCCTGCGTCCTTATGTGCCCGTCTACAAGGGTCAGGTGACCAGCGAGGACGGTGAACGTAAGCTGTACCCACTGTACTTGTCCGCAAGCAAAGCAAACTAATTTTCCATCGTCTTCTTTCCCTTCCTAGTCTATTTGCAGCTACAGGATCTGCTCAGTGATTATGTGCAGCCCTGTGTGATGGACTGTAAGGTCGGTGTGCGCACCTATCTGGAGGAGGAGCTGTCCAAGGCCAAGGAGAAGCCCAAATTACGCAAGGACATGTACGACAAAATGATACAGATCGATGCCCTTGCTCCCAATGCAGAGGAGCATGCGGCCAAGGCGGTGACCAAGCCCCGTTACATGGTCTGGCGCGAGACCATCTCCAGCACAGCTACTCTGGGATTTCGCATTGAGGTAGGCCCAACTACTAGTCATGTATATGTCTAGTACTACCTATATCTTACAAACTGATTTATTATCCGTAAATTATTTATATCCGACATAAGTTTTTCTAAAGTTTCTGCCTCAATAGACAGTATTGATAGGTGTTTATTCCCCATTCAAGTTATAAATTAATTTTATATCAATTTTAATTTGGAAAAACTTCTTTCATCAGTTGCAGTTCGAACTGAGAAGGTCATGAATAACAAGTAAGAAAGGCGGCTGTAAAAGACCCCGCACTCCTTTAAGTGCGAATTTTTACATACAAATATAAATATGAAATTTTAGATCGATTTGTCCCATGGGAGCTATAGGCTATAGTTATCCAATACGGATAAAACTTGGTGGAGTTAGTTATAATGGGACGATACACATAATATGTAAATTTGTTAACAAAAGCTCTAATATTTTCCATGGTAATTGGTGTTTCTAGCTCTTATAGTCTTTCAGATCGAGGTGTTTATACGTACAAACGGACAGACGGACATTGCTATATCGACTCCGCTTTTCTCTTTGTATAAAAAAGACAGAAGATTCTCCATTTGTATTATTCCGAATATACAATTTAGTGTGTAAAGGCACTGAAATCTTTGTTTATTTTGAGAAATTTATAAATATAAACAGCAATAGTATTGACTCTGAAATAAAATTTCGAAACTTTCACATCATGTAATACCTCATAATTTGATAAGTTGTTACACATTTTTGCACGTCAGGTATAATTTATGGGGCAGATACGGCAGTAGCTACGTCCCTGTTCAAGATCAGAATTCCGCAAACAAATTAAATATTTTTTTATTTAAGAAATTACATTTTGGGATTATAAACAAGAAAGAAAAGTACAGTCGAGCCCGACCGAAGAGTACTCTCTGCATTTATTCCCGATTGTAATGTTAAAAATGGTATGCAAGTTTGAAAAGTTATTTATTTCTTACGTAAAAAGGGGGTGTGGCATCCAAAAGTTTTAAATGGCATTACATTTATGCTGTCTCTGGGAACCTACATACCAAAATTGGTATTCCTACGTGCCATAGTTAAGGAGATGTTCGCCGAAAACATTTATTTTTTACGAGGTATGTCTAGTTTCTTGCTCATAGTGGGCGAATAGGGCGTGGCATCAAAAAAAAAAAAAGATTCTTGTATTGACTGACTAAATATTGAGTCGATTGAGACCAAATTCGAACTTGTAGCTCTTACAATCTCTGAAATCTGTCTGTTCATACGGACGGACAAACAGGCAGACGAACAGACACACGGACAGACGGACATGGCTATATATACTTTATGGGGTCTGCCACGCCTCCCTCTGCCTGTTACATACAATTGCAAAAACCCAATATACTCTTGCAGAGAGTATAAAAATAGTGCAGTTAATTAAGAGTTGGGATTTGTCTCATCTGCAGATTTAAGCTAATGTGAGTTTTTAAATATTTGGAGTCTTCTTTGCTTGATATTCAAGGAGTATACCCTTATGGACTTGAAATACAAAATACAGATACAAAATTAATTAAAGAAATATCAAAATATTTGTCAAAAGTTCAAAATACATTACCTTAATCAGATTGATAGAGATACAAAGAGCAAGATAATTATTTTGGAACATTTTATTTGCATTTATTTAAATTTATTTCTTTGCACAGGGTATCAAGAAGAGTGACGGCACCAGTTCCAAAGATTTTAAAACGACCAAGTCACGCGAACAAATCAAATTGGCCTTTTCCGAGTTCCTCAACGGTCATCCACAAATTCTGGTATGTCCACTAGATCTATCAATTAGATCGATTTGTTTTATAATTGAGTTTCTTTTTTCATTCTTAGCCACGTTATATACAAAGATTGCGAGCCATACGCGCCACACTGGCAGTATCGGAGTTCTTTCAGACACACGAGGTCATTGGCAGCTCACTGCTGTTTGTGCATGATCAGACGCATGCGAGTGTTTGGCTAATTGATTTTGCCAAGACAGTAGCGTTGCCTGAACAAATGCACATTGATCATCATTCGGCGTGGAAGGTGGGCAATCATGAGGATGGATATTTGATTGGCATCAACAATCTCATTGACATATTTGTCGAGCTGCAGGCGGCCATCGATTCGGAGTCGACAACAATTGGCTCAGCAACACCATCGGCATCTGGTTCTGTTTCTGGTTCTGGTTCTGGTTCCGCTTCTGGTTCCGGTTCGGTATCGCCAGCGCCAGCATCCAGTGGCCAAGATGAGGAGGCCACCAAAATGTGAAAAGCACAAAACAAATAAGAATATTATGATTTATATAGAAAAACAAAACAAAAACGATTATACTGAATACGTTCCATTTGGGGCTGTGCCCCACTAAGAACACTTCCTAGCACATTCCCCCCGCCCCGTCCGCGTTCCACAACTTTTCCCATTCCCCCTGTCCAAGGCCCGCATCGTAAGCAAACGCAACAACGTTTTTTTTTTTTTTTTGTTTTTTTAATTAATTCCCAAACGTAGTTTAGTTGGCAAATCATATGCATACATACCTATAATCATAAATTTTTTTTCTCTCTAAACTGCATACTTTTATTCCGTTAAGTTTAAAATCAAAGACTGAACAACGATATGCGTATACCCTGTATAGGAATATATAAAACACATATATACGTATACAATATATATACACATATATAGTAAATTTGATGTGCTGCTGCATTGCTTTTGTAGTGTAATTTATTTATGCAATTATTTTTTTTTTTCTCCAAAATTTTACGCTGCACAAATCAATGCGAAGAAAAACTGTAACAACAAAAGAAAATGCAAAACAACATTTTTAATACTGTTATTAATTTTATGTTTATCTGATTATCTACTAATAACAATTTACTAATAATGCGCACTATTAAACTCATGTAAACCGTTCAAAAAGTTTGTTGGTTTTTTATTTTTTGAATTGGGCGCGCAATGCGCATTTACTCTGCAGCCCTGAAGTATGCAAGAGTTTCTTCACAACTACTTTGCTCTTAACTGGCGTCTCATACGTGTAAAACGGGTTTATATTTTCTGTAGCATACTTTTGTGTGCCAGCAATGCAAAATACTGCAGAGCTAGTATTTTTTTGAGTTTGCCAAATGTTGCGCGGTTTCTGACATTGCCATCTGCGGTCACACTGTTTCACTATTTAGTTAATGTTTGTTGTTGCGCGGTTGGCACGTCGCGCCTCTAAACGCGCACGCATCGTCGAACTGTTATTTTTTTTAAATGTTTGTTGTTGCATTTCTTAACGTCGCGCGCTGCTGATGTGCATTTTAAACTCGTGCGTTCTGGTCGGTGTTTTTTTTTTTTGTTTTTAAACTGTGTGCAGTGTGCGCTAAATTCAACGAATTTTGTGCTCTCTACTTTTTTTTTTTTTTTAATTTTTTAACTGGGTGTGTTGAGTGCGTTGTTTTGGTTTGTTGGGCGCACATTTTAGTGGCTGTTGCTGGAGTTGAATTTGTGTTTTTAAAAATAAAAACATTATACACCCAAAAACGCATACACTTGCAGTGTTGTATATATAGTACATACATATATGTATATATGTGTGTGTGAGAGTAGCGGTGTCTGTGGCTGCTAAAAAAGTTTCTGGTTTCGTTGCTGCGACAACAACAACAACAGCAACAATAAATAAAACTTCAATATGCGCCGACCGGCCTTCGACGCAGAATATTAACAATATCCATGCATGTGTGTGCGCCTCTTTGTGTATTTGTGTATGTACAGTGATACAGCAATAGCAACAAAAAAAAAAATAAATAAAACACCAACAACTGTCACGCATCGTCTGTGGCAAATCGTTGGGGCGGGGGGAGTCGGTCGTTCGAAGTTTGCTGTCGAAAATCGGAGAGAGTAAGCATCATCTCCTCTCTTTCGAACCGCCTCCGGGGCAGCGCTCAGCTGTTAAGAGCGCCAACAGCAGCAACAACAAGGCAAAGGCTAAAATAGCTAAAATAATCACATACAATCACGCGTGAAACACACACAAACCAAGGAAGGAGTGGGCCAGATTAAGAGAGAGCGAGGGTGAGAGAGAGACAGCTAGCAAGAACGAGAGATAGGCATCATTGGAGCTTGAGCCGTGTGCGTAAAGAAAACCAAAAAATATAAAAACAAAAGCCTCAAACCAAATAAAACGAAAATCGTTTTTTTTTTTGTTAGCCTTTTTTTTTTTGTTTTCTTCATCATCTGCTGCTTTTTGCTTGTTCTTCTTTAATTTTGAACGGTTGCTCTTGAAACGCGCTTTTGTTGTGCTCCGGTGTTGTTGTTGCCGCCGTTCAGCTGAGTTTTTAATCGATGCCAAAACCGAAAGGGTCCAGCAACAACAACAACAACAATCACGAAATTAAAACCGAAACTCGAAAAGCAACAAAACCAAAAATAAAAACGTTAATTTTGATTTGTTTGTGTTAATCTGTTTTTCAAGACAAGTGCAATAAAAAATCGTTAACTTGGTCAGCAGCAACAAAATTAAAGAGCCAACAAAATCAATATTCAAATTAAGCAAAATACAACAACTACAGCAATAATAATAACAACAACAAGAGTGGCAGCAGCAGCAGCAGCAGCAGCAGCAGCAGCAGCAGCTATTCGACAACTTGTCGATAAGCCGATAGATAACGAGCAGGCGGCAAACCCAGCATAAAAGAGAGCAAAACGCAAGAGAAAGAGAGAGAGAGAGAGAGCCGGGAGCGAGCAGACTGTGTGTGTGTGTGTGTGTGTAAGAGAGCGGACGCAGCAGCATCCCAAACAAGCCGAAGCAAGGGCGAAAGGAGGCGCAAAAACCACCCACAAGAAATAAAAGTTACACAAAAATTATGGGACGTCGCACATATCGAAATCGCTGCTATTCAATTTCCTACCCCAGTCGCGTCGAGGGCTGGTTGGATGTCTGTGGTGAGTCCAAGAAATATTTATCTACAAAATTTAAGTTGTCTAATAATGTGAGAAGTATGGCAGAATCAGATATACACATATATTAAGATATGGAAATGCTTAGATATAAAAAGAAATACTCTTTCGATAGTAGTAGTTTTTTACGCAATTTCTATCCCAAAAAGAGACGATGCGATTTGGTAAATTCTAAGAATTTAATTTTTAAAAACAATTAATTATTTTATCTTTTCTTAAAAGTCTTCAATTATATTCCTATAATTTTAAACCGCCTTACTTGCTATGCCTTTCTACCATATAATAAAATTCATTTAATTTGTCAATTTTTTTATACTTTTCTTTCTAAACTAAAAAGTTTTTATATTATAAAATAAATGACCTAATGAAATCAGCTAAAATCTACACTTTTTACAAGTCTCAACTTAATCTTAATAGAATTTTAGCTATAAAAACTAAACTATAAAATGTCTAGCATGTTGTAAGAGAAAAAAAGTGACTATTTTTTTAAAATAATATAAAATTAGTTGACCTAAATTTAACTTTGTATTTTAGCTTAAATGAGTAAACAATTTATAACTATAAAACTATTTATAAGGCTTAAATACAGTGTACATTGCAACCCTGGTCGTATCTACATATATATTTTTGTATCTGGGGGTGGCTAGGCACACAGCTGATGCGGATGTAGATGCGGATGCTTTTTGGTGACCTGTCTCTCGTTTAGCACCTGTGCAAATGCAAGCAATGCCGGTTTTGCCTGGGAAAACTCAACAGGGTTGCCTCTCAGCACTAACAACAACAAAAACAACAACAACACATGTCAACTTTGGGCAGGTTTGTTTGTTTTGTTGTTGTTGTTGCTGTTGTACTCACTGATGGTCGTTTTCCGTTATCTACGAGTATTAGCATTTTTACCTGTCGCTCATCCGTTTCATTTTTATGGTAGTTGTAGTTTCTGAGGGGTTGCCTTAGGGGCAAAAGATATGCAAACACACAGACGCACACACACGCACACCGGTAAGTGTATGACCAACCCACAGACAGGCGACAAAAACAACACAAACTGTTTTGTCTAATGAGTTGAGTTATCTTTTGAGTTGCGTCTTTAACAAATCGTCGTTTTTATGGCTAATAGAAAGTAAATAAAAATGAAATAAATTCTTTGAATTTTACAAATAAATACATTTAAAACGCGCTTTGCATATTAAACACAACAATTTGCATTTGTTAAAAGTTTCTTTCTGTGCAAAATTATGGCTTTAGAGTGGCATTTTTTAAATGAAATTCGAAACAATAGGCTGATTCTAGTAGCTCCACAGACTCATTCATCAATCTATTGTATAAAACTATGTGAACTTGTCTTAATGGAATGTTATAAAATTGATTGAAAAGAGAATGCATTTTTTGGTCTAAAGAAATGCAAATAGAAATTCAAAATAGAAATAGACGAGTGAATAAACTTGATAGTTATGCAATACACAAAGAAATTTAAGAAGTTGTTAATAAAAAGTTAAAAGTAAATAAAAAAATGCAATTGCAACTGAGAAAAATATTTGTAAAACTGATTCATGTTGTGCAAATTGCAAGAATTATAATTTAAGACCCCAGCACAGCCAACTTCACGTTGTAAGCGTACACCATTGAAATTGAATGCTAAACATTTGTCGCCTGTCGCCCGTCGCCGGCTGAAGAGGCGGTTGCCTGGTATCGTCACGACAATGATATGAGCTAAAGCAAAAGCAAAAAAAAAAAGGCTCCAAGGCAGCTCAAGACCAAATGCTAAATGGCAACTTACCGCGATTCAAGTTGAATCAAGTCGCGTCGTGCCGTGTCGTGTCTTGGCTCTCTTATGGCCATATTCGCATATCATTCGTTTTGTTTCGTTATGGTATTAACTTTATTGTCGTTTTGTTAAAGTATATATAGCTATATATACCTATATACCAACAGCGGAAGGAAGGTGTGTTTATCACCAACTGTGTGTGTACGACTGCAGGTTGGTGTGTCAAGGTCATTTGTGACATTCTAACAGCCTTTTCGCTCAGCCTTGCCTTTTGCCACCTACACGCACAGGTTTCGACCATTTGGCCAATGGCCCCTGCTGAGCGCCTTCTATTTTTTCTTAACGTGGTTCCTGTTGTTGTTGTTGTTGCTGCTGAATGCCCGCTGGCTTGACATCATTTCAGCCATGTTGCTGGCCGCTTTCGCTTTGCATGTCACTTGACCGTCTTGGTTAACACGTCTTTTTCGTTCCTTTTTGAGTCTTGGCTAGCACGACTTATGATGGTTCGGTTCTTGGGCAATTTGGCTCTAACTTTCATACCATTTGCCATTTCTAATACCCTCTAAATGGTCAACAAATCAGGGTGTTTGGCACCTAAATTTGGTTTAAACATAATGAATTTGTTTTTTATGAAGTACATTTTATTTGTGAATATTTTAAGCAGTATTCGCTTTTTTAATACCCTATAAAAATATATTTTTTGGACTTTAACTTTTTTTGAATTAATGTATTAATTATAGCACATATTTGCAAATTTCTAGAAACTTAAGACTACTAAAAAACATGTCTTCACCAAAAACACTCCTTAAATTCTAACAAAACTGAATGTATTTATACTTAAGCCACATTACTGCTACACTTGAAAACCAATAAACACTGCCAGCACCTTAAGCTTTTACAGGGTATGCTAAAGTCGCCCACGCAGTTGTTGTTCGATCGTTCTAACTTGTTTTTATATCATTTATTTTTTTGTTTTTTTCTAAGCGCGTAAAAGGAAGACAAGCAACACGATGAGAGAGGCAGAGTAAGAGCAAGAATTAAAGAGAGGGAGGGAGAGAGAAATCGTAAATCTTAACGAAGCGTCGATTTGCGATGGCGTCATTAAAAACGCGTCGTCGTCGTCGTCGTCGTCGCTGTCGTGGCACAGTTTGGCCAAAATGCAGCTTTTGTTACCGTTTGTTTTATTTATGCTTCGATTTTATTGTTTATGGGTTAAACGTCAGCCCAACGGCAGCGCCACCTGTCGCCAGAAAGTTCAATGTGCTCTTCAACTAAAACTTAACTAAAATACGCAAAGTTTTTGGGGATATTTTTGAATGCTGTGCGGGTTGTGGATCGAATTCGCGATGGGGTTTGAGATTGGGTTGTAAATGCCATTCCTGTTAGTGGATAGCTAGAAAGTGAAAATATTGTAAGAAAAATTGTAGGTGCAAGCTGACTGCATAAGACCCTGTACTAATTCAGAATTAGAGACATAAAACAACATAAAAAAATCCAAGAAAGCGCTTTTAAAACAAAAAGTTTGCTTTACTTAGTTATAGCAGCTATCTGATATAGTTGTCTGATTCTAATTGTATTTCTTGAGGACAATTGTAGAGGGGTCTATAAAGTATAAATATTCTTGATCAGCATCAACAGCCGAGACGATATAGCAATGTCCGTCTGTCTGTCCGTTAGTCCGTTCGTGTGAACACCTGGATCTTTTAAACTACAACAGCTAGAGCCACCAAATTTGAAATGAAAGTCCGTCTATATGTCAGGCAGGTTAAGTTCATTTCAATTTTTTGCCACGCCCCCTCCCGCCCCCGCATATTGTAAAAAACTATTTTCATTTGTGTGGAAATATTTTTACTAGAAGGAGTACGTGGTCTTTTACTATCGGCTCACTCGACTGTAGCCTTTCTTACTTGTTTTTACATAGCTGCAACTCATATAGTTTCTGAGCTAGAGAACGTCGCTATAAGGTCTCATCTTTAAATGATGGTCTTGAATATATGCGTATATGTACCTAATGGTATCAGCCACGCCTACTGCTGCCAACAAAACACATTCTCCTCTTATGTCCAACTAATAGTCTGCTGCACTGTTTCTGAGTACAGGGTCTAACAAAGTTGCAGAATTCGGAACTCAAACTGCGACACACTTGCTGTTGTCAGTCTGGGTTGGTGTTGCCGTTGTTGTTGTTGTTTCCGTTCGCTTGTTGTTGTATTTTCTATTTTCAAGTATCGGCAAAATGTTGTCCAGCAACTTTCTATGAAAAAATTCACTTTTTCCTCAAATGTTTTGGGACGTCGCGACATCGCATCGCATTGCGTCGCTTCGTTATACCCGGCCCAAAAGCAGGCTTTGGTGGTTAAGCCTATTTTCCCTCCCCCTCCGCCTTCCACTCCACCACTCCCTACTAACCCACCGCACAACTCATTGCACTGGTTACACTTCTTCTTTTTGTACAGGTTGTTGTTGTTTTTTGGCAAATCGAAGCAACGAATGTATTAACACGTCTTAGTCTCAGTTGCAGTCGCAGTCGCAGTCGCAGTCTCAGGTTTTACTGCTTACTCCACAATAGAAAAGCGGAAAAGCGACAACAACACCAATGAGTGAAAAATAAAAGGAAATTTTATAATGCGAAAACCTGTTGGCTATTGAAATTATAGTCGCCATATGCCAAACGAGATCTAGAAAGAGAGGTAGAGAGAAAGGGAGGCTGCGAGAAGGAGAAAAAGCAATACAATCATGTGTGTGGATTATCACATCAATAGATCCATACGATTTGCAAATCTGCAAATTGAAAACTGAAAGTCAACTTATCCAAGTTGAGAACTACTTAAAAAAAGAAAGCAAAACTGGATAGACGGGGAACAAAAAGTTGAACTGAATGATATATGGCTCAAATGAACTGATTGAACGGGAATTTACTACAAGTTAATGCAAAATGTAAGCTAAGAGAAGGTAAAGATAGTAACACATTTTTATACCCGTTACTCGTAGAGTACAGGGTATAGTGTAGTCGTTGGAATGTATGTAACAGGCAGAAGGAGACGTGGCAGACCCCATAAAGTATAAATATTAATGATCAGTATCAATAGACGAGTCGTTATAACCATGTCCGTCAGTCCGTCTGTATGAACAAAGGGATCTCAGCAACTATAAGAGCTAGAAAGACCCGAGAGATCGCAAATGAAAGATAAAATGCCCAAGCAGTACAAATTTGTTTTTGTTTTTTGACACGCCCACTTTAGGGCGTTCTATGTTCATATAAATGTAAAAGCACGTAAAAATAGCATGTGTTAGTATAGAAAACTTTTTGTTTTTGTTAGTTACGTTATCCGAACCAAATTCACATAGGATGTACACATCTATAGCGTACATATGCTGACCAAGTTTGATCCATTACCGCCTACTATATCGTATAGCGCCCATAGGAACAATCGGTCACAAATTTTTTGTATTTACCAAGCTATCTTAATGCAACTGACACAGAATATATTTATCAATAATATAAACATACTGATCCAAGTTTCAGCCATCGAACTACTATATCGTATAGCTCCCATAGGAACAGTCAGTCGAAAATATGCTCTGATCATAAATTTGTATGAAATTTTCCTGTGTTTTTCAAGCTATCTTAGCCATCCCCTATATTATTGCACTATTATTATTATTACCCATTTTTAATAACATATTGAAACTGAGTAAAGCGTATACAAAAGTCGTGGAATTTGAGATGGTATATACTTAAAGAAAAGTTGAGTTAAAATTAGCAGAGTTCGATGATTTAGCACTTAGAAATCTACTACTAGTAGTAGAATTCCCAAGGAACTAGGTTTGAGAATGGAATCAGTGGTATACCGGCCACTACATCTACTATATCTACTACAAAATTTGTAATGTTACTATATATCTTTAAGAAAATCAGTGATAAATATGCTATATTTCCAACTATATCTACTACTAAGCACTGTAGTCTTTACTTTTGCAAATCTACTACAAAATCTGTCATATACCACCATATTTCTACTACAGAATCAGTAATACCTACTACATATATATCTAACACACATCAGTGACATGTATGCTATATCTACTACTATATACTGTAGTCTATGTTATTATACAGAGTCAGAGTGAGTAATATATCTACTACTTTATATCAACCACTGTAAACTACTATACTTTTTACTAAAAAATCAGCTATAGTAAGTGTACCGTTCAATATCTACTATAGAATCAGATATTAGTAAACTACTGTATGTCGCTAGTTTTATTGGTGTTTTCCAGATCTTAGCAAATACCAGAGTTAGTTAAGTTAAGTACTATAAATTCTAAAGCACCGATCCTCGCTGATCTTTATAGTTTCTGTCTGCTACTCTATAAATTAGTGCCTTTACCTTACTACCAACAGCATTTAGATAAACTTAAACACACCTTGGCAATAGCACTAAATATTTAAGATAATAGCATAAGAATTGGTGCTACTTTAAAGAGAAGAATAGATTTTGATCGTTAGTCAAAAGTCAAAAGTTTGTTATCGCCCCAACTAATTGAGGTAGACTGATAAGACAATGTAAAGAGCCCCAAATGGAACTAGAATGATAAATAGAGGAAATGGGGGAAATGAGGCAGCATAACACCGATCGAAACAGATAAACTTAAAACCGAAAGATTGAAATTGGAAGACACTTTCAAATGGGCCCGAAGCGGAACAAGAAAAAAAAAAGTTGTAACGGCTTTGCCTGCTCCATTTACAATTCTTCCATTTCGAGTTCTTCATTACCGTCTGCGGGTCTAGACAATTTCCTTCACACAAAAGACGACATCGGGGCAAAAAGTAGAAAAAAAAACCAAACTAGTTTGCTTCGAGGTAAGAAAAAAAAGGGCAGTTAAGAGTGTTAACGTTAAATGACAGACAGACAGACAGACAGACCGACTTCTGGGCTGAACTGTTTTAACTGGAATATTTCTAATTTGCACTTTGATTTTTTTATGCAACACTTAAGTTCTCTTTGGGTTAAAGTGCTGACTAACTAAGCACACTCCTCTCTCAACCCTTTTGGATTTTCTTTTCTGTTCTTAATTTGCATTTCGCTGTTGTGGATTTCTTGTGCGTTATGCAATAAGCTTATTAATTCATATGTCGAGTGTGCAATTATAATAATAGCAACAATTTGAAAACTTTATTTTAAAGTAGTTCACACACACACACAGACACACACAGGCACACACACATTGTAAATTGCAAGACAACTGCGCATTTGCGTGTCTTCTGGGAAATATTGCAAAACTGCATTGCGTATACGCCCTGGAAACAACAACAAATATTGGCACAAAAAATGCTAACACACATGTGTGTGTGTGTGTTTGTGTGTGTGTGTGTGTGTGTGTGTGTGTTTGTGATTGAGTGTGCGTTTCTTTAGTCTGATGAATTTTGCAATCGTCAACACACGACAAAAAAAGTCAGCACTAATAAAAAATAGACAAAGAGCTTAGGAAAAGCAATTGATCGAATTGCAGTTAGGCTGTAAACTGGAGACTTGGCTTTTGTTACTAGTTAATAATTAATTGAAACAGCTTAGCCTTTGGCATCTTTAGTACGGATTTAATGTTGGTGTGCACAACCATTTGGTATTTGGTACAAGAAATGTTCGAAAAGTGCAAAGTTTTGTTAAAAAATTATATTTTTACTTCACTTGCTGAAAACTTGAGTACATAACTTTGTCTATGAAAATATTATGGGAAATGAGAAACATTTTCAAGAATTTTTTTAAAGTGTTAAATGTCTTTTAAAAATATTTTGGGAATCAATTTTTGATTGAAAAAAATAATTTAAATTCATATTATTAACATGTGCATTTAGCTTATAAAATGCTTAGCCCGAAAAACAAATCTTATAAATTATATACCCCATTCTAATAAATTGCTTCCGGGTAGACAAACGGGAACATTTTTTGAGTTGGAATTTAAAACCATTTTAAATGCAACATTTATGTGTTTAGATAATAAATGGAGCAGCAAAAATAAACAAAATATTATATTCCAAGGCAGTTTGTTTAGTAAGTTATATAACTGACATAAAAAATAATAAAACTTTTACATAAATTGAAGAAATTGTAAATTGTAAATGAGGTTTGATTTTGAGTTAGAACTAAACTTGGTTTATATTAGTATTAGTAAGTAAGCCAGAGAATAAATTTAAAGTTAAACATGTTTTATTTAATCTACAAAGTTAAGTTAAGTTAAATTAATTGTTTTTTATCAATTACAAAACTTTAGAGCTTAGCGAAAATTCTCTTCAATTAAAACAAAAACTTTTACTAAAAGTAAAACTAAAAGAAATTGATTGAACGCAGTGTTAGTTTAAAATACTTTGCTTCTTAGCTATTTACAGGGTATGATAAATCTATAAATGAATTGACAAATAAAATGCGGCCCGGTTTTGGTTGTGCTGTGAGATTGTGATTGTGTTTTGAGTCTTTGAGTTTTGAGCTTATTACATGATGCGAAATTCAAGTTATGCTATAATTCTGCATTGTTTATCTTGAAAGGGGAACGCAGACGAAGAAAGAGACGCAAGGCGATAAAGAGACAGAAAGAGAGATAGAGTGAGAGGGAGAGAGTTTGAGTTTGTTTATTTGTTTGTTTAGTTTTTGCGCTGATTTTTTCTTGTTTCTGCTTTTTTTTCACTGCCTTTTTTTTGACGTTACGTTTCGCATATTTCCCATAAACCTAATTAAATGCGTTGCTTTTTTATTATTGCTGTTGTTGTTGTTGTATCTTGTTGCATTTACGCAACTATTTGTGTTGTCTTGTGCATGTTTATGCATGTAGCGACATGCACATACATATGTTTGTACTTATGTTCGGCATATGGCCCGAATCTCCACGTCTAATAACTCTCCCACCCCCTCCAACTCCCACTACTTTTTCGAACACACCCGCGCCTCCGCCTGCCGACCCTCCCCCTTGCCTTCCAGTCTCTGTAGCGCTGCTCGTCTGTCAAACTTTTCGAGTTTTTCTTCACCCACACACAAAGCTAAAGCTGGAGCGAAAATTTCAGATCTATATTGGATTGAATTGGATTTTTTTTTTGGGGGAATCGCGTCTATGCTGGGTCTTTCACAGTAAATTGGGTGGTGTTTTTCTTCTCCGTTTTCTTTTATTTTCTTTTGGCCATTGTGTCTGGGGGCAGCTGGCAAATGCGGAAGTCAACTTGGCTTCCATTGTTGTCGCCTCTCATTCCTCAATCGTGTTGTTGTCGCTCCGCATGGAGATCTTGGCTCTACTTTCCACTCCGCGCATCCCCTCTGCTCTCTGCTCTCTGCTCTTGGCGCCTGCGACAACCAAATAAAACAAACATTTTTGTTGTACTTACAGCGTGGCTATCATAGCTTGACTGGCTGATTGGCAACTCTTCAAAAAGGGAAACAAAAAACTAATTCGTTAAATTTGAAGCTTACAGTTTTCGTTAAAAACTTTGCTATATATAATATAGTTCATTATATTTCATCTAATTATGAGTAACATAGGCTATTTTTAACCAAGCGGGCGGGTGGCTAATTCATATTAATTATAGAAACATTTATTTTGTATGTATTTGAATGTTTGTTTACTTTATGAATTATAACTATGTATGCATTAATAGTTTTTTGTTATCAAGACATTTTTTGCTTTCGTTATTCTATGGATGGTATTTTTGCTCTAATTAAGGGGTTAAGTGGGCTTAAATATTTTTGAATTGCGTGCTTTTTGCTTATAAAATATGTTTGCTATATTCTCCTAAAATTTAAAGCCGATCCGAGTAAAATTGTAATAGATCTTTGTAAAGTTACGCTCATTAGAGTATTTCCTCCTGACGCTTTGCAGTTTTATACAAATATTAAGAATAATTACTATGTATTAATAGTTTTTTCTTTATTCTTTGGATGGTATTTTAACTCTTGTTAAAAACAATTCATTTAAGTCGCTAACCGCATAAAATCTTTTACCACTTTAATCGTTTTTATCGAACGGTCGTTTTATTTACGGGTTTTATCGATATTTTTATGTTTAGAGCTACTATTTTTATTCAATAAAGTCATCAACTACTTAAAAAGTTATGCTCTGTTCACACATATTTGGAAAACATTTCATTTGTTTATTAACTAAACCAAGTCTAGTGTGAAGAGTAATAAAATCTGTCAAAATTTATGCATTTTTTTATTAAAAAAGCCAGTAAAGTGTTAAGCTTGTTTTACTCAAAATTGATGCAGTGCCAACTAGTTAAATAGTTGAATTTATTATTCACAAAACTATGGTTTTTGAGCATTAAATTAACTGTAAATGAATTCGTTTATAATTTGGAAATCAGTTAAAGTCTTTTTATTAAAATCAAAAGTGTAGATCACTTGAGTATGATAACGTTTGAAGCAGTTTAGAGTTCGATTTTGTAAAAATTTCCAATTTCCATATATTTAAAAAAATATTCCAAATTTAGAGTATTAAGTGTTCGACTTTTCCCCATGATAAACGAAGTTCTAGTTATTGTTTCTTTTAGTTTATGCTTTGTGCGACAAGCAAACACAAACAGCTTGGCCAAAGAATGGGCAATAGGCACGAACAAACTGAAAAGAGAGAAGGAGACACATAGAGAGGGAAAGAGAAAGAAATAAAGAAAACAGAACAAACTTTGCGCGTCGATCGTCACTAGAAATTCCCCCATCTCCCACACCCTCATACCCCCCACTCACTGCTGGCCGTTGCCACTGCCATTGCCAGTGTTTTCCGTCAACCGCAACAGGGCCACACACATATTAACACACAGCCACACCCTCCCACACACATACACACAGACACTTACGCACACATGACGCATCGCATAAATTATTTTAAATTACTTTTAATTGGCAATGTTTTTTTTTTTTTATTTCTGTTACTGGTTTTGTTGTATTTCTGTTCTTTTGGGTGCTTGAAACATTTAATAATTTCATTTTGTCACACTTAATTTCAATCCTTTGGTGTAATTAACACAGACAATTTATCGAATAGAATTAATCTTCAAATTGAGAAATGCTAGAAGTTTGAACAGATTGAAGAGCTACTGATTAAAACGGGAATTTAGACTTAACTACTTGGCCAGACATGCAGTTGAAGTCATGGAATTTTTTATCGATTTATCGAGTGTCAGTTGAAAAAATGCGCATCAAATTTAAATTTACTTATCAATTACTAAAGTCAAGAATTAATGGAATAGAATTATTTAATTAACAACACTTGTTTACATTCTGGCTGAAAAAATAATACAACATTTTTAAACTATATGAAATGTTTGCATAGTTATCGATTTATCGTGGGCATTCCTCTATAGTCCTTTAAAACTCATAAAACTATCTTTAAATAATGTAATCAAAACTAGAAACTATAGTTAATGTTATGGAAATATTTTAGGTCCGAATGTATCTTAGCAAAAGATTGTATTACAAATTTATTACCTGTAGTATCAGCGAAAATCCCTAACTAAAAAACAAGAAAGAAAAGTACAGTCGAACACGCCCGACCGTATAATACTCTCTGCGTTTATTCCCAATTATAATACTTAAATCGGTATTCAGACATTACAATAGATAGTTCTTGTATTAGAATACGTTAAAACAAAAAAAAGATAAGCATAATCAAGCATACATGTGTTTGTCTGTATGTACATACAAATTCGTTTGACGTTAAATGTATGCACATACATATGTGTGTATGAATACTATTGGTCGGCACGACTAGCGCTGTCTCTCTCGCGCTCATTGCTTTAGAATAAAATCTTTGTTGCTGCATTGCTTTCTTGTTTATGGTCGGATTCTTATGAAACTTTCTGGAGAGTTTGACATGATACGTCTTCAAACGAATCATAAATAACAACACTGTACGATAAGAATAAATGCTTTAAAAACGGCATGCAAGTTTGAAATTTACTTTTATTTCTTGCGGAAAAAGGGGGCGTGGCAGCCCAAAACTTTTGATGTCATTGGATTTATGCGGTCTTTAGGAACACGTGTACCAAAATTGGTATTCCTAAGTGCCATAGTTACTGAGATATTAACCGAAAACATCTATTTTTTCCGAGGTATGTCTAGTTTTTTGCTCATTGTGGGCGAATGGGGCGTGGCATCGAAAAAAAAAAAGATTCTTGTATTGACTGACTAAATATCGAGTCGATAGAGACCAAATTCAAACTTGTAGCTCTTACCATCTCTGAAATCTGTTTGTTCATACGGACAGACAGACAGACAGACGGACAGACAGACGGACAGACGGACAGACGGACATGGTTATATCGACTCGGCTTGTGACGCTGATCAAGAATATATATACTTTATGGGGTCTGCCACGCCTCCTTCTGCCTGTTACATACATTTGCACAAACCCAATATACTCTTGCAGAGAGTATAATAACAAATATTATATTTATATAAAACTTGAGCAACTTTGTTAAAGATAATTCCAAGAAATTTCAATAAAAGTGTACAAACTTTTTATACACAAAATAATAGAGCTCTGAAACTCGATGCCGCCCACTTAGTAAAGCCATAAATAGAGTCTACAAATTTTGCAACAACATTCGAGTTCCCAACTAAAATCAACAAGTTTTATAAGATTCATTTAATTAGCAGTTAAGTTAACTCTCTGAACAATCAGTTTCACTCGTATTGTCTGTTCTCTATCAAATCCAGTTTCAAGTGTATCTTGAAAGCTTATAAATAGATTACAGTGTATACTCGATTTGCACGTTTCTGGCCAAGTTAATTTGATGTGTTTTCAAATGAACAGTGTCAACATTTGAGAATCTAAGCAAACTTTGAACTAGTTTATTAAGTTTTATAAAATCTCAAAGAATTTTGTCTTAAGTCAACGTTTGTTTTATATATAAAAAAAATGTTGATTAATTTTGAATTTAGTTAAACTCAGTAAAAAGTATTTTTTTATAAAATGACTTATAAATTTTAAAAATATTTATAGAAATTTATAAGAGCTAGAGCCACCAAATTTGGATTCAAGTCAGGCAGATCGAGTTAATTTCAATTTGTTGCCACGCCCACTTCCGCCATTGTACAAATTGTACTTACATAGTACAATAACTTCGAAACTATTGGAGCTATCCTCACCACAATAAAAACATTATGTGTATAGTACCATTAAAGCTGTCCTTAGTCCGAAACGGACAACTATTTGCAATAGCTCCTTTAGTGCAACCCGGTCGAAAGTTAGTGATTCGTCGAGTACGAAGTCTTTTTCAGTTGATTCTTTTTGTAGTTCCTCCAGCCCATTGTACCATTAAAGCTGTCCTTAGTCCGAAACGGACAACTATTTGCAATAGCTCCTTTAGTGCAACCCGGTCGAAAGTTAGTGATTCGTCGAGTACGAAGTCTTTTTCAGTTGATTCTTTTTGTAGTTCCTCCAGCCTTTTGATATACAAATTTGTTTGTACATTTTTTTTTATGACAAGTTTTAGCACATTTTGTTTTAAGAAACATTAAAAAATTGATATTACCGGAACTACAACATTTTATTTGATCTTTTCATGAATGTCTTCAAAGATTTGTTATAAAAGCAGGTGTTAATTTGGTGCACTTAAACATGACGTTGTTACCGGGTATATGCTGTAGTCGGGAATACTAAGCTGTTCCGCATATTGATCAGCCGCCGGCACACGATAATGATCGCGATGATAATGATAACGATAATGATGTTTGTTGGTTGGTTGTGAAAAGTGATCTCAGTTTCAGTTCTTTGCTCCGTTGCAACGGCAGTAAAATAAATAATCGCGCAAATTGTTCAAATTCTCACGGAGTGCCGTTATCTGCATATGCGATTACAGCTGAGCAGTGTTGGAAAATGCCACTGTGAGTGTGTGCAGTGATTATTTTTTTCTTTTTTTTTTCGTATTGTTTGCTGTTTGGAACGTGTGCTAATCGATAATTAATCGAGCACAAGGTGAAATCCTTTTGCTCGGTGTGCAAAGTCGTGACGTAACAGTCAGCTGTTGTCAGTTGTCAGACATGACAGCTGTCCAACTGTGCAGCAGCAGCGCCGCCTCTTGGCAGGTGGGCAGACTACAAACGTACCTCTGTCTCTCTCACTCTCTTCTCCTGCTGCTGCTGCCCGCTCTCTTCGCTGCTTTGTACAAGTTCGCTGGCGAGGCATTAAAAAGCGCTGACAAAGTGCATTGAACTCAAAAGCGAGAAATTCTTATGCAAAAACAAAAAAAAAAAAAACAAAAAAAAAATGGGAAAAAGAAGAAGAAAAAAAGAAAAACGGCCAACGAACATTTCAAAATTAACGCAAAGTTGCTGAGCCACGATGCCCGCTAACGTCGCCGTCGCCGTCGCTGTCGACGCCGCAGCCAACGTCATCGTTGTTAACTCACTCTTCACAATTACACACAATATTTATGTTAAATGGCCAGACGGGCGCCGGGCTTAAACACTCTGCGCTTCGTACTTGTACTCATGATAGAGCAGCCACTCCTCAAGTGCCCCCATCCCCTTTTCATACCCCATCCACACGCCTCTGCCGCCACCTAGCTTTACCAATGTTTAGGTTAAGGTTTTGTTGTTAAATGCCCTGTACTAGAATTTATGCATATTAATTATATGCTGAAGTTTGTAACATGCAAACACTTGATTGAGCAGAACGTCTCCTTGGGTGTCAGTCAAGGTCAATCGTAAGTTAAAACACTAAGTTAACTTTAAAACTTGCACAACTCTTCGGTTATTGTTAAATTGAACTTATTGGGGCTTTTGTAATTGTGTTATAATTTATTACTATAAAAGTTTTTAGTATTTGATTTTAAATTTTTCAACAAAATAATTAAATTTATTATATAATTATAATATAATTTAATATTTATTTAATTTAATATATGTAGTTAATTAAACAGCAAATTTAGTATTTTTAAAGCATTTTATAAAACATACAATTACAGGGTAGCAAACAGTCGCAAACACACTGCGCTTTGGTCATTTCTACTCGCTTCATTATTTAAAGTTTAGTTTTTGTTGCTTTTTCGGGGTCGCGTTGGGTCGACGCGACGTCTCAATATCTCTCTCATCATGTGTACATCATCAAATTAAAACAGTCTTTACATTGCTCTTCTTCTTATTTATCTTCACATTGTTATCGCATACGTTGACGCCGACGCAGACAGCGTCGCAGACGGTGACGAAACCGGGAACCGAAGAGAAACGAACTTTGAGAACGAAACGCAACACAGAGAGTGTGGGGAGTGCAGGGAGAGCGAGAAGAGCGAGAAAAATAGGAAGATGGGATTAAAATTATTGAATCAAATGCGGGCAACCGCACGACTGGGGGCGGTGAAAAAGGGCAAGAAGGAATTGGAGTCTACAGTGTAGTAGGAGTAGGGGAAGTAGGTGATGGAGGCGGAATGGGATCGGTAGCAGTTACTTAGTTCAACTCCGTTGCTCATTGTTATAATTTGCTATTGCAATTGTGATTATTCTGCTTCTTCTCGTTTTTGCATTTTCATCTTCTAATTTTCACAGTTCCACACAAACGGCAAACGGCAATTGCACTCTGCCAGACTCTGGATCTCGTGTAGCCAAAATGCATTTATAATTTTTTGTGTTTTCCATTGTTGTGTTTTTCTTTTTTTTATCAAGAAACACGCGTGCGTGCAGCAAACGTTAGATTTGTGTAGTGAGCGGCAGCCAATTAGCTTATTTTTTTGCGTTTGGCATTTTTTAGCACGTTTTCGTTTTCAAACAGGCGCTGCGCGCGCACTGTAAATAATATTTTCGGTCAGCTGCCTGAAAGCATGCAATGCTTTTTGTTAAATGCATAAAATTGTTGACCTGTTGGCAGCGACAACTAGATGGCGCCAGTGTGTCATGTAAGTGCCAGTAAATAAAGTCGTTTTAATTAGTGGAATAATTAAATTAATTAGGTTAATTAGTTTTAAATTGGTCGCAAAAAAAAAGTAACAAAGAATTAATAGCTCTATAAGAAAACACATATTTTTGGTAAATAAACAGTGTAATAATATTATTTTAATGATAGATCTAATTCTCATATATTAAATGTGTTTTTAAGTTGTAACTTTTAGCATTCCTAAACGATGCTTTATTACTTCAGTTTAGTTACAATTGCTGTGTTCAAAGCTTTTACTTAAACGCGCTAATTTATTAAGCTTATTCTAATCAAATTAGAATTAGTATTCATTATTAACAAATTCTTACGAAGTGCTAACTAAATTTAAATTAGATAAGGAAATTTTAAATTAAATTTTCTTCTGTTTTGCAGAAACTGAAGGTGAACTGACGCGACTCATATACACAAAAACACTGCCCTGGGGACCGTTATATTGTGTGCTGCAGCAAGGTGATCAGACATTTACTGCCTACTGCAGCGAGGAGATATCGGTAAGTAATGAGTAGTGAGTACCCAGCACAAACTAAAGAGTAGCCCTTAAGTATCGATAAAAGCGATAGCGATAACTTTTCAATGCTCATACATTTTATTTGTACCATTTGCTTTTGTCTCTGTATCTCTCTCTCTCTCTCTCTTTCTCACACTCTCCATTGCACTCACTAATAACATGGAAAACTAAATTAAATAAAAAATAATGTAGATTTTCCCGGCTACGCCCAAAAAGGAGCTAGAGGTGGGTAATTTGTAGTAACCAATAGTAGTAGTAACATATAGCAGTAAAATATAGTAGTAAAATCCGCAGCTAGAAGAGCATTCATTTTGTTGTGTCTTTACTGTAACTAACGGTAATTTCCTCTGCTCCACTGTAGCTCGGCGATTTGTGCTATGATGACCTACCGCGCGTGCGTCTTGATCGCGTCCGACGCCCTGCCAAAGCTCTGTGGGATGGTCCGCCCACGCTCGCCGAGGAGAACGAGGATTCGGATACGTGTCTGGGAAATGGCATGAATGGACTCAACGACATTGTGCTAAACACAACGCTCTACAATGATCTAGGTAAGTTCTATTACACCATTTCGCACTATCGCTTCAATTTGTGGCCTATCGATAGTTAACTTCGATTATTATGTGCAATCGGTGAAATGATTTTGAAATGTAATCTTTGGGCAACACTTGGGTCCATGATGTTAAAGCAGTCAGTATCAAGAATTTACTATAAATTATCGATCAATTCAACTTTTTTTATCGATATTTACTTTGAATATTTGTGTCACTCCTTTTACTGGCAAAAATCAAGTATGAATTTAAACTAACAGCAAAATTCTTCAGCAAATGATGCACAAACTATCAACATTAAGAATCGATAAATCGATTTATTTTGTGGTTAAAGTAGTACAGTGAAAGCTGGATATGTTCTGCTAAGGTAACGGTTTTTATATGATAATCATGCTACTTAGGACTACAAAATTCGCCTGGCTTAGGGAGCTGTCCGCATGAGGTAGCTGTCCGCGAATAGAGCTTTCACTGTAGTAGTAATTCGAATTTATGGATTATTTTAATTGATAGCCTTTCGATTGCTTAACTCGATTATTATGTTGATGCAGTGAAAGTGCTGTTATCGAATAGTCCTAATGAGCTAATTTTGCTGCTATCAAAGGCGGACAACTGTTTGAACTAGACAAAATTGGCTCATTGGTAGGTGTTCGCTTATAAGAGTTTTCACTGTAGCTTAAATTTCCGATCTATTCATTAAGTTACTTGACCATAATTTACGCCTTTACTGAAAACCTAAAAACACAACTTTATTTTTGAAATCGTTAACAAAACTTCATAGCGCTAGTGAAGATACTTTGCTAGTGATGGTACTGGCTATCGAGCCCAGACCGATAACTGTATTATGCAATAGCTAAAACTGTAAAGTTTTCGCATGCGGTGAAGTTGAGGATTCCACTGCGGTGGTTTTTTAATTACATTGACCTACGATTGAGCAGCGCATCAGTAATTGCAATTCGTGCTGTTTATTTTTTTTTTTTATTGTTTTTGGGGCCTGTGATCATTATGGTACCAAGGCGTGTATATGAGTGTATGTGTGTGTAACTGCCCTTACAGTGAGTACCCCTCATAGTCACTCCTCCTTCTCCTCTGGCTCCGCTCCTCTTGGCTGTGTGAGAAGTCACTCAGGAAATTTGCTTGTATCGTCGTCACGCATGCCAGCACATTGGGCACAATAGCAACAGCAACAGCAGCAGAGCCAACGCTGAACGATTGTGGATGAGCTGAAGTAGTGTAGCGAAGTAGTGGGCAAGGGAAGAAGTAGTAGTGGCTCTCCGTGGCGGAAGAGCAACAAAACAGCAGACAACAAACCGAACAACAACCACCCGACACACGACAACAATGGCGAACTCGTTAATGACAATCTACGCGCGATTGAACAACACTGAACACTGAAGTGCAGCGAATGTGCAGGCGACAAAACGAGCCCAACAATAGGCAATGTCGCAAATCGATATTATTGTTTATCGATTGGGCATTAAATGCTCGTTTTTTTGCTTTTATGTCACGGGCATAGAATCAACCTGTTTCTTCTACTTTTTTCATCGTGCAGCACTTAAAACTAAACGAGAAATTATCTTTGTTACACAAATACTGTTTATCGATTGTTTATCGATTGATAGGGAGTGACCAAAACCATGTCTCCGCCTTGGAATTTGGTTCGTAAAGGCATAGTTATCGATCAAACTTAATGTGCTTTGCTTTGTGCTCATAAATTTTTTATTGTCGATTATCTATCGAACTATCGGTAGGTAAAATCACAAAATGTGTGTTGCAATTTTATTATATTTTTGGTTAAGGCAAATCATTACCTAATCACACCGATAAACTCTTAATGGCTTTTTGTGCTACAAAAGTTTTGTTTATCGATTTTCTATCGATTTGTAGTTAGTGGCAATTATGTGTTTGACTTTAACTACATTTTGTTTCTCTCTTTGACCATTTCTAAGCTAAACACTTGCAACCATTTTATCGATACGTTTATCGGTTTGAAGGCATTGTTATCGATTTTTTGGCAGCTCAAGAAATGTAGCAAATTGTTTATGTGTATAATGTAAACAAGTGAACTCCGCTGTTAGTTACATTTATCGATTGTTTATCGATTAAGAGGAAAATGCCTGCCCTTAATTAGACCAGTTGAACCTGTCTATATATTTATCGATAACAGACGGTATCACGACCTTCTTGTTATCGTTGTTGCTACTGTTTAGCTTTTTGGCACTTTTGCTTTGCCATGAACTTTCGATTGTAGTTTGCACCGTTGCCATTACCGTTACCTCTTCGTATCAGAACCTATCGTTATCGCTGTCGTAATAAACGTTTTATTGGTTAACGTTTCATGTTTAATTTTAAAGCTCACATTGTATTTCTATTATTTTTTACACAATTTGTAGTTGTTCAGTTTGTTTTCCACTCTTTCAACTGTTGGTAACTGATTATGTTGTTGTTGTTGTTGTTGTGCGTGCTTGTTATTGTTGTTAATGGCTGCGTATCAAGGCTGCTTGCTGATGTGTTGCTGTTGCTGTTGGACGCTGGACTCAGTAAATTCAATTTAAAGCTAAATAATCACTGAAGCGAACACTGCGCAGGCGTCGCTGCTCGACACCAAAACTAAAATGCAATTAAAACTGCGATTAGCTCAAGCCGCTGCCTTCTTCGCTGCTTCTAAGTCTTCTTCTTGTGGTTCTGTCGCTGACGCTGCCACTGGCTCTGCCTCTGTCGCTGCCTCTGTTTGCAGCAGCAAATGTAAACAAAGCACACAACAAGAAGCACGAGAAGTAGAAGAAGAATGCAAACACTTGCAACGCTTCATGCGTTGCCGTTTGAAACTTTTGTTTCGTCTACCAAACTGTTCCATCAATGAACCGAGAACACTAAGAGTCAGACAGAGCGAGCGACAGCTACAGCGACTGTGAACGCGAGAGCGGTTGAGCGTAAGCAAAGGCAGGAGAGCGCAACGTGTCTCATTTCCGATGCGTTTCATTTGATTGCAAGTCATGGCACTGTGGAGCGAGTGCTAAAAACATTCGAACAAAATTACAAATAAATGTTTAATGTTATGTTTGAATGTATGCGCACAAATATATTTTTAAATAAATATATTAAATAATTATAATATTATTTATTTATTATATGATTATATAAAGTATACAATTTAAAAAGAACAAAACTTCAACACTATTGAATGTATGCCTAAAATATTAAATACACATTAAATGCCTATTTCTAAATTAAGTAATCTTTGAAATTGGAATTACTTACACGGAGAGTTCATTTAAAATATTTTATTCTCGTCTGAATTTATTATCTCGATTGTTTGAATATTCCTGTTTTCTACAGGATATTTAAGCGCAACTTTTTTTATCTTAATCTTAATAATAAAGTCTTTTGTTAAAATACATTTGGCATTCCTCAATTGCAAATGGCCGGGAGTAACCCACACGGAATTTCAAATTTGGTATAATTTTCAATATTTCTATTTTGCAACATATATATTTGAAATCACTGTTCAATTGGAATTTATTATGAGAAATATTGAACTTAGAACTCATTTTGTTTACACTAACTCTTTTAAAAAAACATGTTTTTGTTTTTATTTGGCAAATTTTTACTTTATACAAATGATATTTATTTGATGAGCTGTGTACCACTGTGCGAGCATTTCGGCCAGCTTTGTCGCTGCTGGCTCGCTGCTTGCTGCCTGCTGACTGTTGTTGCGTTTCGGTTCGGTTCGATTCGTTTCAGTCCACTTTAAGCTTCCGGCGCAGGCGGTTGGGTTCGTTTTGCTTCGTTCGTTAGCTCTCGCGCTTCGGTACGCTTTTCTTCTTACTTCCAGATGAATTTTCTTGTTATTTTTTTTTTTAATTTTTTTTTTTTTTTCATACTCGGGTTTACAGCTGAGTAGCGAGTGCGAGTGTGTGTGTGCTTTAAATGTTATTGTTTCTGCGTTTTTTGATTTGCATGCCAAGAACAAGACAAACAGCAAATTGTGTTTTTTTTTTTTTGTTGGTTTTTTGTGTTATTTCAAACAAAAGTTGTTTTAGTTTTATAGATTTTTGAATTGTTTTCGCGTGTGAAGTGAATGAAAAATCAAAATCATCGAGTGAAAATATTTTGTAAAACTATGCGCGCCGTTGAGCGTTGCGAATTCGAAATGAAATGTTCTATAAATAAATGCAAAAAAAAAAACAACAACAACAAGCAAATGCAAAAACAACAAATCAATGGGCGACGCACAACGCACAACACACAACTAACAAAAACAAAAACAAAATCAAAACCAAAAACCAACAACATTTAGCAAAAATCGCCCGTTAAAACTGGGCAACAAGAACAACATAATAATTATCACGCCTAGTCTCATCATCATCATTATCATCATGATCTGGGCTATAAATTTAGCAAAAAAAAAAATGTATAGCATACGAAAAGAAAACAACGAAAATTTTTCTGTTTTCAGTTTTCAGTTTTGCGCTCCACAAAGGAAAATTCGTAAAGTCTACGAAAAGACGCCCACAAAACGCCAAAGACGCGTTCTCGGCGCGTTTCCAACGCGTTTTTTAAATACAAATTTTGTTCTTTCTCTTCGGAGAAGTGAAAGAAAAACTGCGAAAATGAATGAATGAGCGAAGCTAAAGAAATGAAAGAAATGTAAACTAAATTAGGGAAATGAGCGCTTGACACCATTATACCTACACACTTACAAACTTTGGGCAAAGAGTGGAGGGGGCGTGGCATGGCTAGGTAAGCGCCCAAAGACACCGGAAAGTCAACGATTGCGGTTGTTCTCATTGTCTTTGCTTGTTATTACTGTAAACCGTTTACGGCCATAATCACATCCGGATCAGCTTTTTGGTTAAAAAGTGTCTCCACAAGTGACATGGATCGCGGTCAATTCGTTGGCAAGTGAGGGGGGTGGTAAGGTGGCGGTGCCATCTATGGCCTATGTAAATCAGAATTCAACTACGCGTGTGTGTGTGTGTGTGTGCGTTTGCAAACTGTGTCAGCCACATTTGGCCAAGTTAACACAGCCAAGTCCAAGCCGAAAGAGTAGAGAGTGAGAGAAAAGTTACAAAAGAAAAGCAAAACAACACAAAAAAAAACAGAAACACTGCAAATGCCGCCAATTGACACCAATTAAATAATTTGATGCACATGACCCACATTTTATTTATATTAAGTGCCAAGAACAGCAACAACAAATATCTAAATATAAAAACATTTTATATAAAACTGCATAAATACGCAATTTACAAGTGTTTTGCTTTTTATTGTACTTGTTGTTGTTGTTGTTGTCAAAACTTTCTATTTTTTATGCAGCTCATAAATAATTGAAATAGTTGTGTATCTTTAAAGCATCAGATCATTAATCATATGCACTACTGCACTACAGACAGCAGCACTACCCCAGCACCAAGACTTGGGAACTGCTCCAAGTGAGACATTGTCTCGCACCAAACGAACAACAACAGCAGTGACAACCGCATCAAAATTACACTCTGACTAAAATTTGATTGCATTTTAACTCATTTACGAGTATACTCTTTCCTGTTGCACACTAATTTCCACTTTTCTTTTAGTAACAAACAATTTATTTTAAAATTAGTTTGCATTTTTAGTGCTTTACTTTTAAACTTAACTGGGTTTCTGCTCACATTCCAAACAATAAATAAATAAATAACTTATTGTATTTTAAACTTGTCAGCTATATAGTTAGATTATTTTTTTTTTAGATATTTTTCTTCAAAATATAAAACTTCTTTATAAAAAATGTGCATTTATTTTTTTTTTTATACATTAAAAATAACTTTTTAATCATAACTTTTTAATAGTATATATTTTATTTTGCAGAAATTTTCTTATATATTTCAATTTAAACCTTTCTCTTAAAAAAAACTTAAATTTCTGCATAACATATGTTTTGTAACCTCATAAATAATTTATTGAATTTTTAATATAAACATATTCAATGAAAATTAATAAAGAAATGGTTTATTTTGTGATTTTTGCAAACAAATTTTCTTATTCATTACTTAATAAAATTTTAAACATACAATACAATATCTCACTAAGAAATAAGACTTTAAATACAGTAAAAGCTTCACTCGCGGACAGCTCCATTAACCGGACGAATTTTATAGTCCCTGGTCCGTTCCCTTAGCCGAACATCTTCCTTTGGCGGACAAAAATACTGGAACCTTGGCTGTCCGGCCAATGGAGCTTTCACTTTACTTATTCTACACATTTCCGTACGAAATTTCATTATAAAAAATTAAACTTTTTACTGAAAAACTTGTCTAATTTAATTGCAATTCCAATTTCCATAGTTTAGTTCATTTAATTCAATTTAATATTATTATAAACGCTTAAAATGACAACTTCTTCTTAAGTAAGTGCCACAAACAAATTATTACAATTTAAATCACTAAGTTTTAGAACCTTTGTAAAAACTTTTCCAATTCAAATTCATACATGTTCTGTATTTTTTTTTTTTTTAAATTTCTTTCATCAACAAATAATCGATAATGTTTGCTAAAAATAACTAATTTAGAATAAACTGCTCTTTATGCAAACTAGCTTTAGAAAACTTTTTAAAAAATTGGGTTGTGCCTGGAAAAGTTCTGCGTAAAAAGGCGTACTATATTTCCATTGAACTTAGCTGTAAAAGAGTTGGCTATAATTAGCTTTTCTGCTAGGAATTTCTGCCCATATTTCGAACTGTTCCACTGTATACACTATATCTCATCGTGTATTTAAAAATATGCACAGACAAACCCAACAATATATTGTTTGATCTACATAAACGTCCGTTTTTTTTTATGATTCTTTTTTAGAAAGCATTTTGCAGTTATTTAATCCAAATGTCGAACAAAGACAATGCTATAAACAGCAAATTTGTCAATCGTTTAGATCGTTTTAAAGTCAAAATTTTATGCCAAACTATCTATCAATCTACTGTGCAAAATAGTGTATATAGTCGTCATATCCGCTATGAAATACTCTTTCTTTTTTTTATGTATTTCTCTCAGTTGTTTTTTTGTGGATTTTACAATGAAAACGCAAACTCCTATCGCAACAATAGAAGTTCCCTTTGTTAGGTGTTTCCATTGTTGATGATGGATTCCATTGTTGTTGTTGTTATAGTTGTCTCTGGAAATCTGTCTGTCTAAATGTCTACCTTGTTGCCTTGTTGTGGGTGAAATTGTCAGCAAAAAATAAAAATAAAAAAAAAGCCGGCAATTGCGGCGCGTTTTTATTGCGTTTTTTTGTCGCTGGCTAGTTGAGTTGTAGCTATTGTTCTGTCTCTCTCTCGCTCACTCTATTGCTCTCTCTATTTGGCTTTATGTTAGCTAATTTTATGCACAAATAGTTGAAGTCTAACTTAAAATACATTGCAACCTTCAAACCTGTCTCAAATCAACGCTGCTCTTTGCCTCTCTCTCTCTCTCTCTCTGTCTGTCGCTTCTCTGCTGCTCGTCGGTCTGTCTCACTGAACAGGTGCATTATGGGTGCTACCAGATGGAACAGACGTACCTAGATAGTTATAGATACACATTTACACACATTAGATACAAATGTATCTGCTACTGTTTGTCTGAGTGTGTGTGTTGATTAAAAGTGAATTTCCTCAGCTTGTATCCGTTACTTTGAAGTTGTTGCTATTCAATTGAACCATTTGAGGCATAACTACAAAACAAAAACAACAACAATTAACATCGCCACATTCAGTAATTCATATGTCATAAATATCTGTCAGTCACTCGGTTCACGCTCGACACATTTGCATGACTGTTTCGGTTTCTGTATCTGTATCTATAGCTGTGTCTGTCTGTAAATATTTTGTATCTATAGCTGTGTATTTGTGCATGTAAATTGCCCGTTCGCACTTTGCACAAAAACTGCGCGATGTCGTCATCGCCTTCATCATCATCATCATCATCATCATCATCATTACCATCATCATGATGAACGTTGAACGTCTTGTGGCCCCGTCGAGAGCAGTCGATCTACATATGGCAATTGTTTCCACTTCCAATTTAAGATAGCCAATTATATAATATACTGTATCTAGTATCTATATGACGTTGTGGCTTAACTCGCTTACTCACACTCAGTCTATTTCTATCTAAGATACGCAAAGAAAGTGTAAAGATACTTTTAATTAAGAGCGCCAAGTGAAGAACAATTTGCAGGGAAACAGAACAATTTTTTAGAACATTTTTATAATCAAAGAATTTTGTTAACAATTTAAGTAAATATTTTACGATTGTATGGAATACTTTGAGTACTTGGCTGTTATTCATTTTTTAGGATTCTTGACAAAAAGTATTACTTAAATGTTTGTTGTTTGTTTTTGTTTTTGTTCTAGTTTAAATTTGCCCTGACTCACTTGGGATAACAACACTTGAAAGCGTTTTTTAATTTGCCGTTTGCATGGATATGTGTATGTCCATTCATAAATTGATTAATTTGCCTATTTAACTAATTGTTTTGACCTCAATTTAGCATTTAAACGTATATTTATAACGCAATCAGTTTAAATTGTTTATTAAACATAAACATATTTAGTTTATTGTATTGGCTTGAAATAAAAATAATGCTTAGGTATGTTACTAAAAGTCTTTGTGCAGATCACTGTATAAATATCTTTAAATGATGATCACCAATGATCACTGTTGAGTAATCACTTTATAAAATTAATAATTTTGATTTTTAGACCCCATACTTCGTGAATGAGCAATAAATCCTACTTACAGCAATTGAAACTTCAAAAGATTTTGGTTGAGGATCACTGCACTTGATTTTGATACCATTTTTAGTGGCAGGCTACTTAAACAAGAAAGAAAAGTACAGTCGAACACGCCCGACCGTATAATACTCTCTGCTTTTATTCATAATTATAATGCTTAAACCGGTATCCAGATATTACAATAGATAGTTCTTGTATTAGAACGCGTTAAAACAAAAAAAAGAGCTAAGCATAATCGAGCATACATGTGTTTGTCTGTATGTACATACAAATTCGTTTGTCGTTAAATGTATGCACATACATAAGTGTGTATGAATACTATTGGTCGGCGCGACTAGCGCTGTATCTCTCACACTCATTGCTCTCAAATAAAATCTTTGTTGCTTCATTTCTTTCTTGTTTATAGTCGGATTCTTATGAAACTTTCAAGAGAGTTTGACATGATACGTCTTCAAACGAATCATAAATAACAACACTGTAGGATAAGAATAAATGCTTTAAAAACGGCATGCAAGTTTGAAATTTTTTTTTAATTCTTGCAGAAAAAGGGGGCGTGGCAGCCCAAAATTTTTGATGTCATTGCATTTATGCGGTCTCTTGGAACACGTGTACCAAAATTGGTATTCCTAGGTGCCATAGTTACTGAGATATTCGCCGAAAACATAGATTTTTTTCGAGGTGTGACGGGTTTTTTACTCATTGTGGGCGAATGGGGCGTGGCATCGAAAAAAAAAAAGATTCTTGTATTGACTGACTGAATATCGAGTCGATTGAGACCAAACTCGAACTTGTAGCTCTTACGATCTCTGAAATCTGTGTGTTCATACGGACAGACAGACAGACAGACGGACAGACGGACATGGCTATATCGACTCGGCTTGTGATGCTGATCAAGAATATATATACTTTATAGGGTCTGCCACGCCTCCTTCTGCCTGTTACATACATTTGCACAAACCCAATATACTCTTGCAGAGAGTATAAAAAGACGCTGTTAAGGATCAGTTACATATGTTTAGTGTTTCAAATGTATTTCTATTTAGCTTTAGTTCAAAAGAGTGTTAAATGATCACTTTAATTTACTAAATCGTCAAATAAGCAAACGATAGGCATTTATTGATCACTACAAGCAGTGACAACCTTTATGAAGATCACTGTACTGGAATTTTGAGAGATCCTAATACCTTTCTGGCTCTAAGACCCAATGTATTGTCCGATCTCCTCAAAATGATCGCTCGATGATCCCTTGATGGCAACAGTTGCAGTCTCTCTCGTCTCTCTGTAAACTGTGTAAACATGTCCATTGTGTGGCCAATTGTTTATATTGTAGTCGCAGCATGGAATGGGCAATTGTAGCCCCAATTGTATTGTTAGGGATGGGTATGATGGGTGAATGGATCGTGTATGCCATAGAGATCGCCGTTACTCTCTGCGATTTGGGAAGCCATGGCCACTATTTTGTTTTTGATTTGTTTACACGAATGTTTATCACACCTTGAGATGCGTTTGAAATCATTTCCAAAAATAAAAGAAAATTTCAGATACAAACGCCAATCCAATGTGTCTGTTGCTTGAGAAAATCAGATAAATTTAGCAAACTAAAGAAAAAAAATTAAAATAAGGAAAAATAATCGCGTAAACAACACAAACTATAGCAGAAGAGAAACAACAACAATAAGTTCACACAATTTCTGCCATTAAAACATAAAATGCCCAGAGAAATGAAGAGAGGGGGTTGCAGAAGGCGAGTGAAGAAGAAAGAGAAAAGCATAAAACAGTTAAATTGCTTTCTGTGCCCATTTCAACATCGCAAAGACCCCGTTGGGCGCTACTTAGGGCCACAAAGACAAGGCCCAGACCGATTTACCCCCTTTTCAGCCGGCCCCCTTTCCGCCTGTCACGCCCCTCGCCTAGTGTGGTTGTAGTTTTTTGCCCTGCTAAATAATTTACATAATATGCAACACATGTTGACACGAATAACGAGCCGAAAGTGGGCGGCTAGGCGGCTGGGCGGTCGCTTAAAAGACTCGGCAAATGAGCGATGAATCCCCGAACCCCCTCTTCCTCAACAGCACCCCTTATCACTACTTAAAGAATGGCATAAAGACGGCAAAATAACAATCGTTTGCTCCTTCGTCTTTATGTCTTCCTCTTTCATTCGCCGCTGAATCTTGCCTTCAACGCCTCACGCCCCCCTTGAGGTCCATCCTTAAGGCGTGTGAAAAGTTGCGTCTCCGAAGTGTTGACTGAAAAGTGTGGCTCATTTTCAAACCAAGTCTCTTCAGTCACTTTGATAATAATGTAGCACCAAGATAGCCAAGTTAATTGGTTAAGAGCTGGTTTAGACCGTGTGCTGAAATGTTACTGGCAAAAGCGCTAGAAATGTAAAATAGAGTAGAACTAGATTCTAGTAAAGCCTAACGCAAATAGAGTTGGTGAAGAAAAGATATAGAGAAAAGTCGTTAAAGACAAGTAGATTGATTCACAGCTAAAAAAAAAAGTTAGAAAGGTGTGGGAAAGTTTAAGGACAGTGCAGGAGGGCAAAAAAGGCAAAAGTACACAGAGAAAAAACCATACTTACAAGTTAACTGAAAACCATTCATTTAAAGATAGAAATTCCTCAAATATTTGTGCTGTGTAATTGTTAGAATGAAATAGAGATTGCGCTAAATAGAAAGGCCTTTAAGATAGTAAAATTATCGCTAGGTTTAGTTCATAAATTAAAAAACAAATAATGAAAAGAAAAAAAGGGGCACAAATAAAATAAATAGAGCAGGTAAGCTAACAACACAGAAAAGCTGCAGGAAGGAAAATAAAACACAGGAAAAGGAAGAAAAAGTTAAGACAATAAAATCCGAACTATGCAAAAACAAAAACACTAGAAAATTAACGACAAAACTATGCAAATTAAGTAAGAAAAGTGAGAGATATAAGGCAAGATCGATAGACAGATACAGATATATAAAAACGCTATAAAACCAGTAAAAATAAAGCCAAACAAGGAAGTCTAGAAAATAATATAGGTTTTTATCTTTGATTAAACAAATTCTGAACTGCAAAACTATTGTGGTAAGAACAACAACCATTTAAACGGCCCAACCTTAAAGAAATCTAAACTTTCTTCAGCTGCCTTGATCTATTTATTCACAAGACGGACGATAATCTACACAATAAAACCGTTTTTATAAGCATAAAATAATGGAATTCAAAAGTTTTGCTCAGGCAAGAAAAGAATACAAATTTTATAGCCAAAGTGTTAAACGGATTAAACTGTATCTGTATCTTTAGCTGTGGAGGTATCAGTATCTGTATATTGAAGCTTCAACGAATGGCAACTGTTTACAGCTTAAACTGATACTCATCATGATAATGATGATGATGTGGTTGATGCTGCCGCTGATCGAGGGGAATATAAAACGAGAAATTCTCAAGAGTTTTTACGGTGTTGAAGTTTTGTTGGGATTATTGCGAAGCCCATTGAAATGCACGGCCTGTTGTAGGGTTATTATTATTATTCGTATGTAAAAAGAAAAGACAATTGAAGAATTCTCTTTCTCACTCTGTAAATGGTCTGTCCCCGAAAAGAACCGCAAATATCCGTTGAAAAAAAAAAAACAAAAAATATATAAACGTACAGATGGAGAAGAAGTCAAAGAAGAAGAAGAGAAGAAAACATCAGACCGGACGAACTACAATAAACAACAATTTTCACTTTTTTTTTTCATTTTTCATTTCTGTATTTCTTATTGTTGTTGTCATTTGCTTTCTTGGCTTGTTGTTAATTTAATTTGACTGTGGCCAACGTACGATCAACGACCACAACAATAACGAGTGCCCCGCAGCCTCCAGCCCTACCGCCCCCCAACCACGCCTCAAAAAAACGCTCATTGCTTAGTTTTTCAGTTGACGTTTCGAGTTGTGTTTGACTTTTGCATTGTTCTCAATGAATCACACAAAAGGCAACACGTTTATGGCTATCTGCCCCCATGTACTGCGTCCGCTACTCCCCAACCCCTCTCTCTCCTCCACTCCCTACCCATACAACACCCTCTTGCCTGTATCGTCGCTCTTTTGACTGTTTTGTTCACGTACAAAACACACTTTCTGTCTTTCTGCTCATTTAATTCTCTGTGCGTGCTTCTCTCTCTATCTCCCTCTTACTCTTTATCCGTCTCTCTCTCTCTCTCTCTGGCTATATGTATGCCGCAATTATCGCCGCAATCATCGTGGTCCATTTTGATCATCGCCAGCGTCAATTACCCTGACGACCAGAAGAATCAAGAGTCTCTAAATCTGACTCCGATTTGGAATCCCATTTCATTCGTGCAAATAAACTGCGCATAGCATACACTGAACAAAATTTATTAGGGTTATCAAAATTTTACTTTTAAAAAAACGTTTGGAAAACGTTAATACCTGTTTAAAAAATTTAAATTATATTATGTTTATTTTTTTATTTAAATAAATTTATTTTATTTCAAGTAAAAATATAAATCAACAATTTAAAAATACTAAAATTCAAGACATAAAATAATTGAATGAAATTTTTAATACTTTTAATAGTTGTTAACTTGAAATAAATTTCAATCTTTTCAAAAAAGAAAAAAAGTCTTTAAAAAAACAAAATATTTAATTATTTAATATATTAACCGTCTCGATAATTGAATTTTTTTAGTATATACGCACTGAGAGATCTTAAAATCAATTTAATTTTGCAACACATGAGTATTTTAATGAAAGCATGCACAGAATTCAGTGCTTACCTTTTTATACACTAACTTCTGCCTTAAAGTAATTTAATATTTGAAATGCTATGCTGAAAGCCCGTTGTTTTTGCCAGTGTATAATAAAAATCTGTGTGATCTGCACGCGTTGAAACTGTTGTTTCTCCCCTCGAGTTGCTGGCGCCGCAAACAAAGTGGGCAACGACCTCTGGGGGCCTCGGGAGCTGCTACCTTCGGGGAGTTGTTTCTAGGGTCTATGAGCCCAGACCCAGACCCATAATTCAGTGAGTGAGGCAGAGAGAAGGAGGGAGACAGCTAGAGAGGCATAGAGAGTGAGGCAGAGACGCTGTTACTGTGCTTGCATAACACTCACTCATCATACTAAAATAAAAAATAAAAAAATTGCCAATGGTTGTTGTTTTTACTGTTGTTGTTGTTGTTGTGGCTAAAACTGCGTTTTATACGCCGCGTCTGACGTTTTCCATCTTTTGTTCTCTATGCGACAATCGCACAAAATTTCCCACGAGCTAAGCAAAGAAAGCAATGGTTGAATGCCTTCAGCGAGGGTCGATCGAGGTTTATTATTGTTTACTTAGCTTAACTGACTGATATTGCAAGAACTAAAAGCTTTAAAGGCGCTAAAAAGTTTTACTTCTGGCTTATACTTTTATATCTGGGAGTCTAAATCATAAGTAATCCAACGGTAGGAAGCTCCTAAGCTCTTAGCAGCTCTGACTATCAAAAAATGTCAAATTTTTAATATGTTACTTTATGTTTTATTGAAATTTAATAAGAAGCTTTAATAAGAAGCTTTCAAGCTGCTAGCAGCTTTTTTTCAATATTTTTTAAATAGTTTTTATAATGTAATTAACAACATAAAGCCAAGAATTTAATCACAAAGTTTAATTCACTAGAATAATGAGAAATAATTGTTACTGTTACGAGTAAATATAAACAAAAGATAATCACAAGTTGATTTATAATTCAACCATTTCCTTTTCTTCCACATTTTTTGTTAGTATTATTATTATTGTTAAATTTTTTTGTTTGCTAACAAGTGGCAACGCTCTTAAATACCAAGAAACAGAAGCTCATTAACATTGAAAGTGGCAGCACTGAAAATGAACTGACGCAGTTTCGCATTAGCCAACTCAATCAGCGTGTAATTACAATTATCTTTACCGTATAAACATTATTTGTTTGATCATTTCCTTGATTACACTCGTATTACGGCAGTAGACAGACAACTGGCCAAAAAATTGCTAGAAATGGCTAGGAAAGACAAAGAATATTGACCTATTTACGTCGCTAAATTCATGACAATTAGCACGTGTGAACTGTTTACTGTTTTAAGACTAATTCTCAGTTTGTTCAGATAAGAAAGTTCTTTACACTTTGAACTTGTGTAAACTGAAATGTTTGCCTTAGAAAAAATTTAAAAGTGAATGAAAATTGTTATTTTTATTTATATAAAATGGTTCAGAATAAAATAAAGTGTAATTCCTAAAAATTTAAGAACTTTAAACAGAGATTTTGGAAAAGATTTAAAAGTGAATGAAAATTGTTATTTTTATTTGTATAAAATGGTTCAGAATAAAATAAAGTGTAATTCCTAAAAATTTAAGAACTTTAAACAGAGATTTTGGTATAAACTCAGGTACAAAACATTTAAAACTAGCTGATTTAGAATTTTCTGTAGCCTTAAGCCATCTCTAAATATTTTATTTATTATTGGATTTATTTTGTGCCAATATTTTATAAACTCCAAGTTTTTACAAACTTGTTTTAAGCACTAACATATTTTCTAGTTTTGGCTGTCAATAGTCAATAGAATTTCTTTTATAAAACTATACATTAGCTTAAATGAACAACAAGTTTTCCATCTTAAACAGAAACAACAAAAGATAAATAAATCTGTTTTGCTAAGTAAGAGTCAACATAATTTTAAAACCATTTTTTTTTCAAGTTATTGATGTTTAAAATCGTTTGTTGTAAATTTTGTTTTGTTGCGACTCATGAGATTTAAGAAATAATTAGGATCTTACTGATTGTTACAACCTTAAAGTAAATTAAAATAAAGCAAACCTAAAATATTTAACTATGTATGAAATATGAATTTATTTATTAATTATTAATTTCCTTAACAAAATTGCATCACAGTTAGTCTTAAAATTAAGTTTATAAAAAACAGTTTCAGTTCAATAAATTTGATTTCCGTATTTAGTCGTCGAATTTTGGAATGCAGCGATTTTTAAGTTAAAGTTCAGTTTAGATTTCAGTTACTTGTGCTTAAAAAAAAAGGTCTTTCTCTGAATATACCATTTTTAGAAGCTATAAATTAATTAAAAAGTGTTTTTCCACATGTAAAGGAGTTAAGTTAATTTAAAACAATTAGCTAGCGCTGTGTTGGTGTTGAAGGAGTACTCGAGCAGCAACCCTCGTTGTGGCAATACTCCTAGCTCTCATGCATGAGTTGTCTTCGATGTCTGCGTGGCGACGCTGACGCTGACGCTCACGACGACGTCAGCAGCGACGTTGGCGGCGAATTTGAGGCGATGCCGCGACGTGCAAAAATGCAGCGCTGCCAAATTATTCATAATAGTATTTGTGTGTGTATGTGTATGTGTTTGTGTATGTGTGTGGGTGTTTTTTTTTCGCGGCCCACGCTGATTTGATTCCTTTGTGGTTGTTGTCTTTTGTGGTGGCATTAATCAACGTTAAGTTGGCTGCAACTCGTTGCAATAATATTGCTCATATCGTTGCTTTATTTGGCGTATCCGCTGCTGCAGTCGGCGTCGCTTTATTGTTGTTGTTCACACACACTAGCCAGTTGCGATCCCATGACCATATGCGCACGTAGTTGGTATATCAAATTCTAGCCATTTGTGGCCATTGGCTTGCACTTCCGTTTTCAAGTCCTGAGCTGGGCTCACAGGTGCTGCGTTCACAGTGACTGTGACGTCGACTGCGACGCTGACGTTACGCTTCGTTTGCGACAAAAACAGCTGGCGTTGGCAGCGACGCCGACTGCGTTTTGAGAACAGCTGCGTATGCGCTGTCTCGCTCTCGCCTGTGTGAAGAATGGAGAATGGAGAAAGTAAAGCGTTTCAGACAGCGAAATTTATGTTTATCGCTACAACTATAACCATAACTATATGCATATATATATATATACATCCCCAGGTGTGCGTGTGTGTGTGAATTTGGGTGTGCGTGTGCTTGGGTGTGTGTGTGTGTGTGTTTGCCCGTTTGTAGTCATCTTTTCAGACGTCATGCGAGTTTTCTTTTTGGGCTCGCAAAGAAAAACTGAAAACGATTATGGAAAAGTGTCTATGGCAAAACGCACGCAACTTGGCACCGTAACGCGACCAAAATGGAAAATTCATTAGCCACAAGCAGCGACAGAGACAACAACAATGGAAAAACCACAGAGCTTAAAGAAAATGTGGGGAAAATGGAAATTATAAATGCGGCCTAGAATTTACATTTGAGTGCATAATTTAATGCGTGAAAACGCAGCGATTATTCATGCTTAATTATGCAGCGATAACGGTAAACAAACTGTTATCGATAACATTCGTAGCGATTTTACCATTTATCGATTACCAAAACTTGTACAAGCTTTTTACAAGTTTGTGTGCTCGCTTTGAACTAAAACAAATCGATAATTTTTCGATTATTTTATCACAACATGCTTAATTATGCAGCGATAACGGTAAACGAACTGTTATCGATAACATTCGTAGCGATTTTACCATTTATCGATTACCAAAACTTTTACAAGCTTTCAAAAAATTTGTGTGCTAGCTTTGAAATAAAACAAGTCGATAATTTATCGATAATCGATTATTTTATAAAAACAACTTTGATACAAATAATCCAATTTCGATACTTATTGTAAATAATTATTAACTATCATTCAGAACTGTAACAGTAAAATTTATATTTTATCGATTAACGATAACATTTTAATCGATAACAGTTAAAAGTATGCTGGTGTTAAAGTCATTCATTTACATTATTATCGATAACTTTGTCACTCATAACGCAGTAAGAAATGTTCGTTTCATTACCATTTCGTTCCATTCCATTCCGTTCCATACCGTTTAATGGGGCACAAGCTTAACGAGCGTAAAATTGTTCAAGTTAAAAGGAAAATTGTTTAAACAATGATGACGATCACACTTTTGTCTAAAAACAAACAAGAAGAGCAAGAAAGTGGGAGAAGAAGGAGGTGGAGTTTAACGGCTGCAGGGACAGCGTCTGTCGCTGCGCAGTCGCGCGTGTTGCAAGCCCAAAAAACAGTCAGAGAAACCCTAATGAATTAGTTAGCAATTTGCCACAAAATGGTGGAAGCTTAAGAGATGGAAAGGTGGTGGGGGTAAGCGCGCGGGGAGTTTTTTGAGGTTAGGGGTTGTGCTAGGGACTGGGACAGTGAAGTCAGGGTCAAAACCTTAGGGCGCCCAGCACGCCATGACCATAAATCTTAATTGTTAACGCAGGCAAGCGAAACCGCCGACGTTGGCGCCGCTGTCGCAGTCGCAGTCGAGGCAACACACGACGCGTCGCTTAGTGGCCAACGATTGAGTCAGTCATGTCAGTTAGTTGCCCACTCAGCTGGTCGACGGGATAGGCAAACGTGGCGCGTTGTTAAATTTACTCGTTACTCGCTACTCGTTACTCGTTACTCGTTGAACGCTACGCGGCCTACGTAATACGCCGCTACACGTGCTCGCTTATTTTCAATTATAACTCGCTATAAACTACTAGTTACTCGTTACTCGTTACTCGCTGCTCCTTTACAAAAAGCTCAACGAGTGTTTCGATTTGAATTTTGCAGAGCAAGTGAATGGATAACATGCGCAGAACTTTAAGAAACTAACAAAAAACAACCAAACAAACCAAAAAAGTATTTAACTCAACAATCAACTAATAAAATACAAAATACCAAATAAATACCAAAAAAATACCAAGTGACTAAAGAAAACTACAAGGAAAACTCGTTAATTTAACATGAACTGCGGTGCACTGCGCACAGTCAACGACGAGACGCAGCTGCACACGTCGCAGCAGCAGCAGCGCAGTAAGCAGCGACTGCAGCAGCAGCAACAACAGCAACAACAACAACAAAAGGAACAAATTCAACTGGAAACGCAGCGAAAAATGCATTCAATGCCTCGCACACCGACGCAGCTGCAGTCGACGCCAGCGCAGTGTCGTGCCGTGGCCATGGAGCAGCCACTGCGACGCAGCACAATGCCGCGTGGGCGTGGCCTAGCCTCCTGTTTGCGCGGTGAACGCGATGATGCTCCAACGCCGCCCATACATGAGGTGCACTGCGAGCTGCAGTTGCTCTATCAACAACAACAACAGCAACAACAGCTGCAGCAACAACAACTGCAAATGCACTTGCAACAACAACAACAGCAGCAACAACAGCTGTTGCAGCAGGATCAACTGCAGCTGTGCAGCGGCGGCAGCAGCAACGGCAGCGGCATTATGCCAGCGGCAGCAGCGCTAGAAGCCGCAGGCAGCAGGAGTAAGTAATGAAAGGAGAAGAGGAACTGAAAATGGGGGAGTACAGTGATAACTCTCATAAGCGGACAGCTACCGTTGAGCAATTTTATCCATTCGCCTATAAATTTGTGTTGAGGCATTATCAAGATCACTGAAAACCTGTCCACGTAAGAGGCATGTCCGCTTATTAGGGGTATTCGCAAACAGAGGTTTCACTGTAGCTAATCTAACTATATGGCATGGTTATTGTTAGTTGCATCGGATCAAGTTAAAGTCGAAAAACAAACTATAAAAAAAATAAGACCCAAAATTTTCAATTCCATTTCATTGCAGAAGTACAGTACTACCTCGCTAGCACAGACTATCAAATATACGCAATTCCAACTAATGTATTGTATGATTAGTGATGACAAATCTAAACTATGTCAGCAATTAACTTATCTCAGTCTTAATCTGATTATGAACTACTTTAACTATCACTAATTTATTTACTTTTGTGCACTTTTAAAACTTTTCTTTATTATTGAGTTAAGAATAAACATGTGAGAAAGGCTACAAGCGAGCGAGTCGACTGTAAAAGACCCCGTGCTTATTCTAGTGCGCATTTTTCCACTCAAATTACAATTTTGATCAATTTGTCCCAAGGAAGCTATAGGATATAGTTGTTCGATCAAACTTGAACATATGGACAGACAGGCGGACAACGCTATATCGACTCGACTGTTGATACTGGTCAAGTATATATATACTTTATAGGGTCGGAAAAGCCTTCTTCTGCCTGTTACGCACATTTCGCTGCCAACAAACCCAATTAACTCCTGTGCTGTACTCCAGCAATATTAAAACCCAACTTTGATTATTTCTGTAACAGCTTTCTTGAGTTTACAACTCTTTTTCAAAGAGATTTTTCAATGTCAGTCCGATATGGTGTACAATTTAAATGACACAAAACTTTTATCACTTCAAAAAGCTACCGCCAAGCACTATGTATATAAAATATATAGACTGTGCTATAGTTTGTATTAAGAACTGTATTAGTAATATTAGCATTTTACGTCCAGTTTCGTCACTAGGATTTGTATACTTTATTTTAATTCGAACACAAATTCTAAAGGTTTCAAAATATCAATACCCCACAAAAAAATCTGAAATAAGTAAATAAATTCATGAAATCTTTAAATTATAAATATTTAAATTAAATCAAAATTTATAAACTTAAAAAAAAGGGTGAAATTTGAAAGGAACTGAAGGTTTTCGTGTATGTTTGAGGTGTTTAATGCTTTCGGTATTTAAAAGATAAACAAATTCTTATGCACATATAAGTTTCCCACTCTCAAAGCGATAAAAAGAAGGAGTGGAGAGGGGGAGTGGATAGGGGATAGGGTCTAGGGGACGCTGCTCATTACAAGCTGTAGTTGGTACACTGTTTCTCGTTGCTCGTTTCTGCTCCCTCGTTAATGTATCATATTTGATGAAACGCACTTCATGATGCCTATGACATCATCAGCTACTGTGACGGGATCTCAAATGGAGAGTTACGGGGGGCTGGCAGGCAGGGGGCAATTTTGCTTTGATGTCATTAGTGAGGCCTCGCAGAATTTTACAGTTGTGCGAATGAATAGTTCAGAGAGTGAGTGTGTGTCTGAGTGTATTCATGGATTCACTAGCGATGCGCTCAATTTGTGGATTACGTTTGGCCCTCTATCGGCTAATCGATGCAACTGAAACTAACTGTAACTGCGACGCTGACGTTGCAACATTTTGCGGCAAGCGCACACACATAATCCGTTTTAGCGAGCGCAACCTGTAAGACACCGCAACAAATGCAACAAAAGAGATGTGAATAAAGAAAAACTGAGAGAATTAGCCAAAGGGAAGAAAAGAGACAGCAAAAAGCGTTGAAGAAAAGAGACAACAGAAGCGTTGACAAGACACAATCAAAGTGTGAATGACTTGAATGTGAATGATTGAATGATTTGTGAGTTTTCGAAAACGGGTTTACCTATTCTAAAAACCCTTTCACTGCAGCGCTTCCTCTAACGCAGCAGGGGCGTAGGAGTGCGGCAAGGGGGGGGTCAACAATGAAGCTTGCCACATTCTATGTGAAGGCTATTCAATGTGCGTTCACACACGTGCCTTCGCCCCTTCCTCAACCCTAGCCACACTCTAGCAGCTGTTGTATCTTCCATTCATGTGTATCTATATCTGTATCTGTATCTGCATCTGTAAATGTATCTCGGGTCGTAAATGTAGCTGTATCTTTTGCTGAGCGAGGCATCTTTGTCATTTGACGATTGCTTGACGCTGAATTGACGCATTTTGTTGTTGTGCTTAGACCCTGTAATTAGTGTTTAAAGTTGTGTACCAGAAACAATAAGAAATTTTTATCTTTATCTAATAAATAAGCTTAGAAAACTAGTACTTACATATTTACAGGGTGTTTAAGCAGTCTAGTGCTCTCCACTGTAGACTCAAGTGCTTGTTGTCGCGCTGTTTTTCTTACTTATATATATATTTTTTTTGCATTAATTGAAATGAATTCATAACAAGCCGTCAAACAAAGGTCAAACTATGTAAATGGGTCGGGTTATTGTTAAAAATTCTCCGCTTCTGTGCGAACCTAAGCTTTATTATATAGTCATGCACAACTGATAATAACTCCACACTATAATAATCTTTCTCTCTCTCTCTCTCTCTCTACTTGCAGGTGAGTACAAATCGAAGACACTGCCTCGCATACACTTTGATACGGCGCTAAATGATACGTCACTAAACGAAGGTAAACAATAACGTTATTGGGCTGATAATGTACACTACATACACACTAACATTCACACTACTCACAGAATAAACATTATGTAGCAAGAGTTTTTGAGCTACGAAACCTTGGTCAGACATTATTGAAGTTTATTATCTATAAATGTATCCTCTAAATGGGTCTGGGCTACTGCAAATAAATAAATAAATAACTTTATTTAATTTGTATGTCATATGTCCTATCAGTTTACAACCTTGTCAATCTGAATATTTCGAGTGGACTTTGGAATAAATAATTTAAAGGGTGCTACATTGCTTGCTGCAGCATTCCTAAGGCATTTATTGTATGCTGACTCCATCTTTCATCCCACTAATATACCCATTCTGCACAAGTACTGGGTATAACATTTTGACACCACTAAATAAAGTCAGTCTCTCAGTCTTGTTCACACTTGATCACGACTCCAACTGCTTTGATGTCAACTTCCATTGCATACTTTGTAGCGCACGCGTAACATTTTATCATTGCATACTTTTAAGCTGGCAAAACAAACGTAATACAAAATTGAAAGCGTTAATTTTGTTTGGAGCCCGCATTAACAGTTCATTGTGCTGCTGGCACACGAAAATGGAAATGCAAATGCAAATGGAATTGGAAATGGGAATGGAAGTGGTAATGGAAATGAATATGGAAATGACTTGTCCAAGCTTCATAAATAAGTCGCGCAGTTCCGCAAAAGGCATCATTAAAGGGAACACACATAGAAGTGTGCGGTCTGTGGAATACTTGGGAGGTGAAGTTAGTGTAGTGTGGGGTGAGGTGAAACGTGTCGCGCGCACATAAAACGCAAAAGTCACGCACTTCCGTTAACCAGACTGGAGTTGGGGGAGGAGGTTGTATAATTTGCTTATTATGCGCTCGCTTCTTTCTACTTAAGTCCCGCACACCACACACACACACACACTTACACACACATGTTTGCGAGTGTGTGTACCTGCGCTCAATTAGATCAATTACGAGCCACATTGCCACTCACGCCCTTATGCCTTATGGCTTATGTCTGCGTCTCGTTCGGCGTCTTCTTCTTTAACATTACATTCTTTCACTTGTACTAGTTGTTGTTGCTGTTGCTCTTCTTTCACGTCGTTCTCTTCTTCTTGTTCTTGCTGCTTTGCTTTGCTTTCGATTCGATTCGGATTTTCAAAATGCGCTCCGTTCCAGTCAATCGGGCATATTACTTTAGCTTGGACACATTTTAGATTAGCACAGCAGATTTGTCAAGCATGATTGTTCATGTTTGCTGCTTTTGTTTTTTTTCTTGCTTTTTTCCCTGCACTACATTGTTTGGCTTGTTACGGACACGTACAAACATGCACAAGTGCTAATGTCGCACAGCCTGAACTCACTGCTTATGTAAAACAATAGAAATGGCCAGTTGCCGCCTCCCAGGGCGTTACGTACGAAACACGTTCCGCCTTAAGTCGTGAATATGCGAAATGCAACAAAAATACACTTTCCAAAATGTATTTTATGCATTTTGTTATTACCTAATTTGCAAAAATGTTTAAATAAACAATAATGAACACATGGAGAAAGAATGCAGACAAGTTAAAAAATATTTTAGCAATTTTAATAGCTTTAAACATATACAATATTTAATTTATTTATATGTGTTTGCACATTATTAATGCATATTTGTCAATTATAGGGCATTTGTCTGTTGGTTTAACTGAATCGTGACGCTCTCTCGCGCTCCTTACACTTTGTCTATCTTGCGCTCGCTCTCTCGCTCACACACGCTTGCTAACTCCGCTGTGTTTGTCGATAATTCGGTGGCTTTGTCAACGCGCATGGGCAGCACTGTTTCTATTTGGCAGCCTCGCTTGGCTGCACTGCGCATTCTCTCACATAATTGTTCAGGGATGCAAATGATGGGTAATTTGTTTATGCAGTACTTTGGAATCACTCGTTCGTGTAGATAAATATATACTTATATAACCAATGATAGTTTTTTAAAAGAAAAACATAAGTAATATATTTTATAAAATGAAATAAACAAAATTATTGTTTATAATATTTTATATTTTCGTGCGTTAACCAAAGAATTTGTTCGTAATTCGCCAATTGGTTCGTTGCCGAGCTGCTTTGCATCCCTCGTTAGAGCTGGCGTCGATCGCGCTTACGCTCTTGCTTTGTCGATCTCTCTCTTCCGCTCTTCCATTCTCTCATTCATTTTTTTTATCTTGGCTGTGTGACGCTGTTTGGTAGAAACGGCTGCGTCGGCGGCCGCGTCAGTTGTGAGAGAAGCGCGTCAGCGAGTGGTAGTGAAGCGGGAAGAATACAACAACGCGAAGAAGAAAAACGCCTGCGTTCCCCTTAATGCGTTTTTCTGTTTTGTCTTTCTTGTTGCGTTTGTGGTTTAGTTTTCGATATTTGTATCTCCGTTTTGTCGTGTTATTATTAAACTGTTTCTATATTTGTTATTGCCTTTTTTCATAGTTTTTTTTTTACTGTATTTTAATTGAAATTATTTATTGTGACTGCAACGCAGTGTGAAGTTATGTTAAAAGTGTACCAAAAATTGTGTTGAGAAAGTAAGTGTGTATATGTATATAAGCATACACAAACACTCACACACACACACAATCGCACATCATTAGTACTGTCTGTGTGTGCATGCAACGAAACGCAGCGAATGTGATGCAAAATCGCGATAAAATAACTGCAAGCAACAACAACAACTAAAACTACAACTACAGCTACAACTGGCGACAACGACGCGTGAAAAAAAACTAAGAAAACAGAAAATAAAATAAAACATTGGCTCGCAAACGCGGAAATGCACTTGAGCGCATAATTTTTATAAGCCAAGCGACACCAGAAACTGCACAACAACAACAATAAAAATAAAAGCAAAAAGAAATATAGCAAAATATAAAAAAAATAAAGTAAAGAAAGAAATAAAGAAATTGCTTGTCAGCAAATTGCAGCAGCAGAGCAGCGGCAGAGCAGCAGCCAAAGAAGCCACAACAAACATACAAAACACACACACACACAAATACAAACGCATACATATAAATACCTGCACACACACTGTGCGCTCTCTTCCTTACGCCCGCGCTGTCTCTTTCGCACATGAACGCTCTTATGCGCGCGCGCGCCTTTGCCTGCTGCGTAGATATATAACTGTGTGTGTGTTTGTGTAAGAGAACGTGCGTGCATTTATAGAGAGAGTAAAATAGAGCGTGCTTAAGAGAGAGCGAGAGAGGATGTTGTGCGAGGCGCCTGAGCGCCGTAATAGCAACAATTAAAACAAGCGCGCAAAATGTTGCAGGCGCATAGCGACGCCAGCAGCACAACAACAACAGCATTAACTAAGAGTCAAAGCAGCGCCGATAACAGCGACTGCGCGGCAACGACACCAACGCAGGAAGAGAAGACACAACGACGTCGATCCACGTTCTATGTACCGTTGGTCATTGAGGACGACGACGAGCAACAGCAGCAGCAGCAGCAACAACAACCAAAGGAACAGCAACAACTAACGACACACGGCGGCAGCAGCTCCAGTTTAAGCAGCAGCAATAGTTTAAAAAAGACCGCCTCGGTGAAAAGTGGGAGGCGTGAGCGCGGACAGGGACGAGGTCAAGGTGTGTCAAAGGTTAGCGCGTTGTTTGAGCGCAAAGCGAGCAACAACAACAACAAAATGTCACCACCTTGTGGTTTCAACTGGAGCATTAGTGGCAGCGAGGCAGCTGCCCAATATTCCGACTCTGACGATGAAGAGCAAACATTGCAACAATCGCTGCAACGCCAGCAACTGATCAAGTCGCAGCAGCCAACAGCAGCAGCAGCACCAACAACAACAACAACAACTACGCCTGCAGCAAAATTAAAACGTTATGGAATTGTCTTAAATGTGATTAGTTTAAACGGCAGCAGCGGTGGCGAAGATGGCGTGGAAAGCGGTACAGGCGGGGGAGGGAGTGGATTAGGGGTTGTTGGAGCGGGGGATGCCACAGTGGATAGCACCAGGTGTGCACCACGCACACATTTTAACGAAGATAACGACATTGTTATGGCAACGCCACCAAAACAACAGGCGCTCTCTCTTTCGCCCGCACACTCTCGTCAAACGTCAACGTCGACCGCAACGTCGACGTCAACCGCTGGCACTATCGCCGCTGCCGGCGTCGATGATGATGATGACTCAGAGATAAGCCGCATGCAGACGAATACCTCAACGCCCATCAAGCTAATGAAATCGCGTTCGCGCACAAATATTCTCGCCGTACCGTTGCCCAGTGTTGAGCGCGGTCTGGCCACGACAACAACGGCAACGGCAACAGCAACAGCAGCGGGAGCAGCGGCAGTAACGTCATCGCCAACGCGCACAACAACAACATTGATTACACTACGCGCCAAATCGAAAACTTTACCGCAAAATCTATCGCCATCGATTGTTCTGCGTGAAGCAGCTGCACTGGATGATACAGCAACAACCGCAGCGAACTACAGTTATTTCAGCCACAACAGCAATCAGCTGCAGCAACAACAGCTGTTGGGCAAACCACAACAGCAGGCGCAACAACAACAGCAGCACTCGCAGCGTCAGCTGTTTGGTGGCAGTCAAAGTAATTTTTCAACTGGTTCCGGTTCCGGTTCCGTAGCTGGTTCCAGCTGCGTATCATCGCCATATAAATTGCAAACAAGCGCCTCAGCTGCCTCAATAATCACACACAGTTTTCCACCGAAGAATCTATTCCTGTTGAAATCTACACCGAAACTAACAGCCGATGCCACGCCCCCAACGGCCGTGGGCGGTGGACAAACAGCTGTAACAATTACCTCACCCCCCAAGAAATCGTTGAGCTTTATACGCCGTGCACATTCCACAAAATTATCGCGTAGCAATTCCCTGTTAAAAACCATCGGAGGAGTTGGCGGCGGTGGAATTGGTTCGGGAGGAATTGGATCAGCGGCAAATGGTGGACAGTCGTTCGTGCAACACGGTGGCATGCAGTCAAATGGATTACACTATACCGGATTGTCGGCATCGAATAGTAGTGCCAGCGATACGGGAAGTTGGGGTAAACACTTCTATATGAACTATGATGTGTGTCCTTTGGGGTTGGATGAGCTGAGCGCATACTTTCAAACCGATCACTGCGAGGAGCTGATCTGTGAACGTTTCATGATCAAGGATCTCACCTTGCATTCGACTACATCAGCAACGGCAGCGACCAATACAACAATTGGTGGCACTGCTGCAGGGGAGTCATCAACAATATCGGAGCAGCAACAAACGACGGACGATGATGCAGGACATCATTCTGGTAGGTTGAATTTCAGTTGGCAGCACCTAAACATAGTTTGGAGTACTAGTTTTCAGTAGAATCTAACGGTCGGTGGTATGGAATGCCCACTTTACCTGAAATGAGTCTTTTTGGCTTGAATATGACTAATTTCTTTCGAAGTACGGCTGGAGAAGGGGTCACTTTTTGGCCGTTTGTGCTCTGTCCCTCGACGTTCAACGGTCACGGGTCGTTGGGTTTGTCACTTCCTGTTACTGTTGCCATTGCAATCCCACCAATTCGATCGATTTATAGCCCTACCCTTAGCCCTGATCAAACCCCACACCCCTTATTTTCATGCCTTATCCTATGGTGGTTGAAATTGCGCCTTACGATCAGGGACTGTCACTGCTTTGTTGTCCATTTTGTCGCCTCGCTTCGTTAGGTTTAGTTACGTTCCCCCTTGGCTCCCCTCAATCGTTGCAAGAAGAATGAGGTAAAGAAAGAACAAAGAACAAAAATAAAGTAAAGCAATGATAAGATAAGAGAACATGAATTTGATACTTCCCCTGCCCCTATAAAATGTACCTAACCAAACCTCCCCGCACCATCAACTTGGATACCGTTTTTATGTTCGTCGATCGACTATCGAGGTACTTCACACGTTCCCCTTTGCAATGCCTTTCCCCCACCCCACAACAACACACTTCCCCCACCTCTTCTTTCGTTTGTTAAGCCTTCCTGTTCTGCTTCTTCTTCGCCTTTGACAACGTGTACCTTCACTAGCTTCTCTTTATTTACACTTGGCTAGTGTCTGCCTCCCTCTCTTTTCATTCCTCCCTCTCTTCCGCTCTCTTGTTGTTGATATTCAATGTTCGATCGTGTGTCGTTTCTTTTGCTTTCGTCTTTATGTGCGTGTTTCTGCCTTTGTGTGTGTATGTGTGTGTTTGGTAGCCCAATTGTGTGGCTCAATTGTAGCCCATTTTGATGGCGTTGGCCCTGAGAAGGCAACGAAGCGTCGCACAATGGGCGTCAACTGCCCCAAAAGCAATGAAAAAAACAGTAGCTAAGCTAATAGTCGACAGATCTCAACTGTAAAAAGACCCTGTAATTACTGTGTTATTATTATTCTCTACTTGTTTCTGTTCGAACCAATTTGGAAAAGGGTTATCCACAAGAAAGAGAGACAAAAACCTTAAAATTTATTCTTAGAATACTACGAAACTCTTTCGTAGACAAAATAAACCCTTTACTTTTTGCCTACTGGGTCAAAACAAAACCCAAAAATTAGTTCAGTGAATGTTTTTACAATCATATTTGTTATTTTTATTTAGTCCCCGCACCACGTACAAAAATGTACTTTTGAATGTGTACATAATTCACATAATGACTTGATTATTACCCCATGAAATAAAAAAAAAAAGAGCAAAGAAATAACTATTCTATTAAAATTATGTTATTATGACTCTTTTCATGGAAACCCAAACTATCATATACAAGTATGAACATACATATGTATTTTTCGATTGTGTTTTCAGTTGCATTCCATGCACATGGCGCGTTTATCGTTATGAAGTTCTTTTCTATAATTTTTATAGACATTTATCAGAATTTAAAAAAAAATTAGAATCAATTTTTTCCACATGATTTTGTTTTCATAAATAATTAATCATTTATTGAAAGAAGAGATATAAGTTTTGTTGGAATTTTAAGAAAAAAAATTTAAAATTGTATTCTTAGTTTTTAAAGTACTATATTTTTCATTTTATTCATCTGCAAATTAAGAAAAATTTAATTGATTTCGAACTAATTTTTCTCCACAAAACAAACACATTGCATTTGACTATCGATTGCAAAAGTTGTAAATTGTTATAAACTAGTAGCAGGCGTTAACTAGGTAACTAGAGAAATTAAAAAATTTGTAATTTAATGCAAATTTAAACCGTTGCACGACAAAGCTATCGCTATCGTATGTTATCGATAGTTTAGCATATTAAACCAATTTAATGTCATGCAATACACGCAGCCACTCACACACATACGCACACACACATGCATATATGCATTTAGTCCACTTATGCCATTGTCCCGTCTCCATTGCCTGCTTCTGTCTCAGTTCTGTTGCTGTCTCTCTGTTGCGGCTGCTGCTGCTGCTGCTGCTGCTTGTTTTTCGGTCTCTTTGGCTACAATTTCAATTTCATTGCGCGTTCGCTTGTTATTGTTGTCGTTTGGTTTCTTTTTTCGCTGCTTGTATTATGATTCACACGCACGCACACTGACACCCGCACCAAAAACCAGTTTAGGAAGTAAACGAGTCGAAAACTCAGTAGAAACGCGACAACAAACGGACTCGTGTGCTGAGCGCACTAAAGAGCATAAGAAACAGTGTGCGAGAGAGTACCAGCAGCAGAGAGAGGGAGAGAGTGCAAACAAACAAACGTTTTAACTCACAAATTGTTGTTGGCATTTTTCGTGCATATTATTTCTGCTCTTTTCGTTGTGGTTGTAGTTGTTGTTAAGCATTCGCTCACAAACACCGACACAAAAGTAGATCTTGATGCCAGGCGAATAGAGTGAGAGTGAACTGGAACTAAAGAGAGGAAGAGAGATGCGGTCAGCGTTTGTTGCATTTGCTGGGTGCATTTTATTTGAAATTTGATAAGGCGAAAAAACGGTTTTGTAACATTAACTCACACAACTCACAACACACACTCACACACTCACACACACACACACACACACACACACACACGACTCAGCTGAGCGATTCTCGATAAAACCAAAGTTGCGAACAGAGAACACTAGACATAAAGACACAACAGAAACTGATAGAGAAACACATGAGCAAACATTTGCTTGGAAATGTGTTTTGAAATACTATAAATACAAACACACACACACACACACACACACACACAGGGGCAAACGTACACACAGATACAGACACAGTTGTATGCACTTTTTCATATTTATTATTGATCTATGCATTCTTATCGGTTATCTTTTTGATCGCAATCGCATCTGTCAGTGGCTAAGTCTATTGACATTTTTGGACTGTTCCTTTTCCCTTCTCTCCGCTTACCGTTCTCTAGCTTCGATTGATTGATCGTCGCCATTGCTATGCTTCGATTCCCTTCTCTCCCTTGTGCCCTATCTTTTGCTATTTATCAGTTCAAGTTGACGGATCGTGCTAGACAGGGAGACAGACAGACAGAAAGAGAGAGAGAGAGAGAGAGAGAGAGAGAGGGGGGAGCATAGAAAATAAATTTGTTTAACGCGCTGTTAATTGAGTTGACCTTATCGCACAGTTAGTTTACGCGAAAGAGAGAGAGAGAGAGAGAGAGAGAGACCCAAAGGCAAAACCAATCGAATTTGTCTACGATTTCCAATTCATTCCTTTTACAACAACAACAACAAGTACAAGAAATCGTCTTTTTATCGCTTTCACTGCCCCTTCACTGCCTTTTGCTGTAAATAACACATAACCCTTGGCCAATGGCCACTGGCCTTACCCGGGGACTGATCGCATACCAAACAATTTTGAGACAAGATACGATGAAATCACCACAACAGACAACGTATAAATCTCAATGTGTTTGTTGTACTCGCTCGCATGTAGATCACTGAGATCTCACTGGAGGTCGCTGCCTCCTCACATCGCATCACATCAAAACACATCACATCAAATCCCAACTCGTCTCATCTTTTGACCAAAAGAGTTACGAGACTCTCCCCAGTTGCTGTAATAGGCCCTGGCCTCGCCATATCTGGCACTTGATCGCGATCTCTAAAATAGAATTGGCAAAGATAAAAAAAAAAAAAAAATTATAAAATTAAAACACGCGTCCAAAATCATAAAAATATTTCTTCGTACAGGCGACAAAAAAGACAGTTTACGGCCTCTGATGTTTATTGAACCCAATTTATTTATTGTAGAACCAATCGGGAATCCATCATAAGAATGATAAATGGAACTGTCTGTTGACTGATAAGCAGATTTGAAGTTCAAACAGTTTACAATATTAATTCATTATCTTTTTGAGAAGAGTTGAAAAATTAATAAAGTTGGAGATAAAGAAGCTAGAAAATGTACACAATTTATGATTATTAAATTAACCAAGAGCTGAAGAACTCGAGGAGAAGATTAAATGAACTCAGACAGAGACAGATAGACAAACTTCATAAAGAGAATCAAATTGGTAAATAAAAAATATGTTTGAAGTGCTTTTATGATAATCAAATTAATGTGAAGCATTTAAGCAAGATTTTTTAATAGAACTGTAAAAGTTTAGAGTTTATGATGAGGAATTCGGAAAGTGAGCGATAAAAATGCTTCAAATATACGTTTAATAAACTGAGAGATAGGGAAAGAAAGCATGAGCTAATGTGGAAGATTTAATAAACTGAGAGATAGAGAAAGAAAAAATTTGTAGAGTTTTTTTTATGGTAATTAAATTAATTTGAAGCATTTAAGAAAGAGTTTTTAATAGAGTTAAAGAAGTTTGTGAATAAGTCTGTGATAAACTCTTATAATAGAAAAAATATTGAAGATTTTGAAGGCTTTTTATGATAATTAAATTATGTTAAGCCAAGATTTAAAAATAAATTTCAAGAAGTTTAAGACTGCAGCATTTTGTCGGCTTCCTAAGTAAATGATAATATTATACACTATTACTTACCTAAGTGTTTAAAAATTATGGATATTTTTAATGCATAAAGTAGCATTAAAGTGCACTTTAAGTCTAACTTTATACTTAGAAGACATTATAGTTGATTAGCTCAATTTTATAAGCATAATGACTGATAATAATGATAAGAACAGGCTTCTAACTGAATACAACGACTTCCCCTATAATTATGTGATCCATATAATCAACATATACACAATGTTTTGTGCACTTTTGTGGGGTGTGCCGTGGCTCACTGTGCACATCTCTAGCCATGGGCGTAGACGTGGGTGGATGCTTTCAGGGGGCGTCGCATTATAGCGTACAAAACATAATCAAAGTATGCGCCATTTTTGTAACTGTGGCTATATACATATATGTACATGCACGCTATGTATGTGTGTGTGTGTGTGTGTGTGTGTGTGTGTGTGGATTGTGTAGCTGCGCCTATTTAGGGCTGGCCAAGAAGAAGATACTGTTAACGAGTTTTGATCTTGTATAGAAATCTGAAATCTTTTATAAATAGATGTTGTTGCCACAACAAAAACATGACACAATTTCTGTGTCTGAGTGTGTGTGCCAGTGTGTGTGTTGTTGAGGGTCTTTCCTTTTGGGCTTTTGGAATGACAAATCGCGTTGTTTGCATCTGGGCAGCTGGAAATGAATCAACGATGCGGAAGATACTATGTTTCCACAAGCGCTTTCATTAAATGCAAATAAATCTTTAGAATTTGTAATTGGAGGGGGTGTAGTTGGGGGTATTCGTATAAATGATGTTTGCTTTGCTTGATGAATCAGTTTGGAGCTAAAAGGGCCACGACACAACTGATGAGCGGCTAATCTTCTAGCTGGGTGGCCTGGGCAAGGTCGTTGTTTGCCAGCCATAGCCTGTCTCTACGTCTCCCTTTTGCTCTGTCTTGTGCGGGCGGCAGTGGAAGAAGAAGAAACCAGTTTGCAGCTAAAACAAAAGCCAAGAACAAAGAGAAGTAACAACAACAACAACAAGAACAACATCTTGTGCCCGGTTACCTTTTTCGGGGCAGATAAAAATGATGATGATGAAGTTGATGATGAATCATGAATCATGCTATGAGTACCTGCCGTCAGTGCCTCATCAGAGGCGGGGCAGCGGCCACAGCAGCAGCTGCTGCACATCACCTGCCCCGGTTGTTGTTGTAGTTGTTGTTGTTGCCTCTCGAGTGGCATACAAAATACAAAAAAACCGGTTGTCCTCTTCTGCGGGTCTTTACTGCGCTTTGCATTTGTCTCTCTTGTTTTTCTCTTGTCTTTTTTTTTTTTTCTCTTGTAAATCTTAAGAATTTAATTCCTTCAAATTCCAGCAAAGGTTGCCAAAGGTCATACCCAAAAAAAAAAAAAAAAAATCCGAAACATTTCTCAAAACAAGATCTCAATCCGATTCCAATTTCAATACGAATTCAACCGGATATTGCAAATATCTTTAAGCCGATTTTGTTAAGAAAGCAAAACAATTTCTCGCCATCGTCATCGAATGCATAAAATTGTTGAAATAAATACGTATAATCAGTGTCCGCAGACAGGTTTGAGGACAAGTTTTGAAAATTCTGATGATTTAATCGGGCTGGCAAATGCAAACAATTCATTTCTTTCCCACATTTCAGTTCCATCCATAAACGGAATTATTTTTAGACAAAGTGACAAAGTTTTTTTTTTTTTTTTTGTGTTTGTCGCAGTCTGAGTGCAATAATTTAAGTTTTTGGTGTTTTTTTTTAACACTGTTTCCAAATTGTTTTACTTTTGTTTCATTACCACAACGTTCCTATGAGAGTTTAGTAAACAGCAGCATTTTTCAAATACTTTTTTATCTTATCTACAAACCACAAAACACAGGTTATTAAATAAATATTTATGTATTTTTATATTTAAAATTAATACAATTTAAAATTATGTATTTTATTTAACTAAAAGCTGAATAATTAAATTTAAATGATGTCTGCTTAAAACTATTAATTAGTAGTCAATGCTTAAATTCGAAGCAACACCGTTTCAGTGCCAAAACGTTCCACTTTACACCATGTCGATGTAAATGTCCTTTTAGTAACTGAACAATGTCCTTAATCTTTTAATTTACATAGAACGTGTACCAATGCCAACATGATCTTTTATTCAATTGAACTGTGTTCCATTGCCAAAACGTTCCACTTGAAGATATTAGTTCCTTGGGTTGTTCTTTTAAAACCCAAGTACTAAATTTTTTTAAAAAGCATTAAAATTGCAAAGATTGCGTTCTATGCCAAAACGTTCCACTTAACACCATGTCGATGTAAATGTCCTTTTAGTAATTGAACAGTGTACTTAATCTTTTAATTTACAAAGAACGTGTAGCAATGCCAACATGATCTTTTATTCAATTCAACTGTGTTCCATTGCCAAAACTTTCCATTTGAAGATATTAATTCCTTGGGTTGCTCTTTTAAAAACCAAGTACTAAATTTTTTCAAAAAGCATTAAAATTACTAAGACTCTGTTTCAATGCCAAAACGTTCCACTAGCCAAATTACTTTAAAATATAGTTTTTAAGTATCTTTTTTCATTCCCAAAACGTTTCACTCAATGAAACCTTTATTTCATATTGTTCCATTTCATTTCATTCCGTTTTTAAATTTATTTAGCTAATCAAATCATTTCCTCTTCTATTTATAGACACCTCATATGAGAAGGCCTGCCGTCGCGGATCAGCGCCCACTACGCCCATTTTGGGCAGTAAACAGCATCAGCCGGAGCACAATGCCGCCTCCCGTTTTACCAATTTCTTTTCCAAAAGGTAAGTTCAAACGGTTAATATATATGCATATAAAAATCGAACTTAATCTTTTTGCAGAGCAAATCCTCTGAAACGCACAAAGTCAGTGACCAAATTGGAGCGCACCAAGCGAGGATCAGGAGGCTTACGTGGATCACGATCCCATGAGAGTTTGCTCTCCAGTCATGCAGTTATGTCTACCATAGGTAAGTCGGAAGAAGGAAGTTATCAAATATACTATATCATATAGCAGCTATATGAGCAATCGATCCAAATCAATCATCAGTATTATATATAAGACTTGCAGAAGAACCGCAAATGGGCTTAGTATATATAGTACCAGATAAAAAATGTATATTTATTCCGAAGTTTTAATCAACTGAAGAAACTGAGTAATGAATATACTAAACGATTTTTATATAGAAAATAATAACTTTTATTGATTCAAGTTTATGAGTATTGAAAACTGTATGCATTAGGTTTATTATACTCTCTGCAAGAGTATATGGGGTTTGTGCAAAAGTATGTAACAGGCAGAAGGAGGCGTAGCAAACCCCGTAAAGTATAGCGAGTCTATATAGCCATGTCCGTCTGTCTGTCCGTATGAACACAAAGATTTCAGAGATGGTAAGAGCTACAAGTTCGAGTTTGGTCTCTATCGATTTGATATTTAGTCAGTCTATACAAGAATCTTTTTTTTTTGCGATGCCACGCCCCATCGCCCACAATGAACAAAAAACTGGATACAACTCGGAAAAAATAGATGTTTTCGGCGAATATCTCATAACCTATGGCACTTAGGAATACCAATTTTGGTACACGTGTTCCTAGAGACCGCATAAATGCAATGACATCAAAAGTTTTGGTCTGCCACGCTCCCTTTTTCCGTAAGAAATAAAAAAGTTTTCAAATTTGCATGCCGTTTTAAAGGCATTTGTTCTTTTCGTACAATATTGTAATTTATGATTCGTTTGAAGACGAGTCATGTCAAACTCTCCTGAAAGTTTCATAAGAATCCGACCATAAACAAAAGAGAAAAGAAGCAACAAAGTTTTTATTCTATTTTTATCGATAGTCGTAGTCAGTTTTACCAACGATTGATCCAATGTATCATAAAGCTGATTTTGTCTATGACTAACCTCCATGACCTCTGTAGAAGCACTGAAATCATTCGTTGAAAACTTTTGTACTCACTCGTTACTTTTACTCGTTGCAGATTTATCGTGCAGCGGTGCTGTGGGCGTGGCGCCCGTGCACCAATCGGTGCTGGGCAGACGACACTGTTTCCAGGTGCGCGGCGGGCCGCGTGGCGAGCGTTACTACTCATGCGGATCACGACAGGAACGAGATTTGTGGATCTACTCGTTGCGCAAATCGATAGCACCCAATGCCGAGCACACTCGTCGCACCGACAACTCGCTAAAATTATGGGTCTACGAGGCTAAAAATTTGCCCGCCAAAAAGAAATATTTCTGCGAATTGCAGTTGGACAAGACGCTGTATGGACGGACGAGTGTTAAGCTACAGACGGATCTATTGTTTTGGGGTGAATACTTTGATTTCCCAGACATACCGGAGATCAATGTGATCACAGTGAACGTGTTCCGTGAGGTGGACAAGAAGAAGAAGCGTGACAAGTATCAGTTTGTCGGCTCCGTCAAAATACCCGTGCACGAGGTGACGTCACGTGTGATTTGCGAGGACTGGTATCCGATATTGAGCGACAAGGCGGGCGATAGTCTCGGTCGGAGTGGCCTCGGCGGCAGTGGCAAGGACAAGGAGCGCGAATTGTTGCCCACGTTGAGGATCAAGTGCCGGTTCCAGAGCACAGACATTTTGCCCATCAATGTGTATGGCAATTTTCTGGGTTACCTCAAGGAGAACTACAAGCGTGTCTGTGAAACTCTCGAGCCGGTGATCGGTGTCAAGGCCAAGGAGGACATTGGACAGGCGCTGGTATTGCTTATGCATGCCCAGGGCTTAGCTGGTGCTTTCCTCACCGACGTTGTGGCCCTGGATCTGCTGCGTGTGGGCGATCAGCGTTTAACTTTCCGCGGCAACTCGTTGGCCACCAAAAGCATGGAGGCATTCCTTAAGCTAACCGGCGAGGAGTATCTCCAGGACACACTCTCGGCTCCCATCAATGAGCTGATCCAATCAGAGAGGGATTGCGAGGTGGATCCTACAAAAACGAGCGGCTCCTCGGCGGGTTCGCTGCAGCGTCAGCAGGCCGCACTACGTGCCGCCGTACGCAATGCCTGGCAGTGTATCTATGAGTCGCATAAGCATTTCCCGCCACAGCTGCGGGCCTGCTTTGCCACATTCCGGGAGCGTTTGCAGCAATTGGGTCGTCAGGATATGGCCGACAATTTGATCTCGGCAAGCATATTCTTGCGTTTCCTCTGCCCGGCGATATTGTCACCATCGTTGTTCAACATCACCAGCGAATTGCCATCGGCGCGTGCTACACGCAATCTCACGCTGGTGGCCAAAACGCTGCAGACATTGGCGAACTTTACACGTTTCCAGGGCAAGGAGAATTTCATGGAGTTCCTCAACGATTTCCTTGAACAGGAGGCATCGCGTATGCAACAATTTCTCGAGTTCATCTCGACGCGACCGGAGTTCACCACACCCGATTCCATACTCGACTGGGCGGGCTATATAGATCAGGGCAAACAGTTGTCCATACTGCATAGTCTGCTTAGCGAGAGTCTGGCCAAGTTGCCCGAGGCACGTCAGCATGAACTCGATCCCTTGCAGCATATACTCGATGACATCACGCGCGCCAAGGAGCTAACTGGTGGCCACGCCCTCGGCTCTGGTTATTTGCCCACCGTCATGTCCACACACTCGATTGCCAGCGAGAACCAGGAGAATCATCAGCCCGATGCTGCAGGCATTTCCAATATTGCCAGCACATCGACAACATCGTTGCTGCAACAGCCACAGCAGCAGCAGCAGCAGCAACAACAACAGCAGCAGTTGCAGCAACAGCAGCAGCAACAATTGGCACAGCCACAGCATGCGGTCGTGAGCAAACCTGTGCCCGCCGAGCGTGGCATAATGCGTGGTGTGCTCACACCCAGTGCGCTCGAGAAGAACATCTTTCGTTACAATGATCCCACGGTCAGTGTGCGACTACAGCAGCAGCAGCAACAGCAACAACAACAGCAGCAGCAGCAACAACATGCCCATCAAATGTTGTCCAATTCACAGAGTTCGATTGCTGGTGTGGCTGCTACAAGCGGTGGTTACATGAGCTCACCGGTGTTGCAACACGCACAGTCGCAGAGCTCCATGGCCTCCTCGTCTTTAAATGGCAGCAGCAGCAATCTGTTGATGCCACCACATCCCGCCCAGCAGCACATGCAACAGCAGCAGCAGCAACAGCAACAACATCACTGCCCCATTGCACCACAAACAAGTGCAGCCAGCACAATGGAGCGTATGGATCGAATGGATCGTTTGGGTCAGAGCTATCAGTATGTGGCCAATGGCAATGACTATGAATCATCCACAGGGAGTTCCAGAGCACGCACCTTGCCACGCAATAACAGCAGCAGCAACAACAACAACGGCAACAACATGAATGGCAACAATGTGGCATGCAGCAGCAGCATACAAAGCGGCAGCTTTGATGACATGCACGGCGACTTCATACAGATCTCTGGTTTGGACACAAGCAGCGCCTTTGTGCGTAAATCTCCAACTCCATTGATGAAATCCACTGGCAATGGTGTCAGTGCTCCACCGCGTGCAACTGCTGCTGTTGCTGCTGCTGGTGGTGGTGGTAACACACGTCTAAATCGTCACAATCTTAATCTAAATCTGGGCATACCAGATCATTCAAGCAATTATGCACGTGGTCCACTCAATCCCAACTCGAATATGCCCAAGAATCTGGAGGATCTCGATGATCTCTTCAAGTACGCCGAAGAGCACGAAGTGATTGCCGAACCACAGCCGAGTGGCAGCAGCAACAACCACGGCAACAATAAGCAACAGTTGTCGGCGAAGAGTAGTCATTGCAGTTCTGGCTATCAAAGTATTTCGACCAATCCATCGCCTGCCCAATCCTCCAGTCCCGTTGAGGGACAACAGCAGCAATTGCAGCCACAACAGCAGCAACAGCAGCAGCAACTCAAAATGGCCACTCCGCTGGCATTTAAGAATCCATCGTATCAGCTGCAGAGCAGCAACAATTGTTTGCCACAACAGACACCGTCCTCGAGTCGCAACTCAGCCACGCCCCACTCCCAATCACAGTTTGGTCTTGTAAACGCCTTTGGGCGTGTTAAACCATTGGGAGCCGGCTTGGTCGCTGCTCGTGCCGCTTTCCTTAACAGCGGTGGTACACTGGATGCGGCCACCCTAACACCCAGTTCATCGGATGAGCAATTGTCGGCCGATAATTACTACAACAGCTATGCGGCAGCAACAGCTGCTGGTGTGAGTATTGCCAACCAATTGGCCGGTCGCCTCAAGGGTCCATTAAAGCGAGAGGATGTGTACGGCAGCACAGGTAATGGCAACACGGCTGCCCTCAATGTTGCCTATCATCAGCAGCAGCAGCATCACCATCATCACCAGCAGCAGCAGCAACTGCAACAGCAGCAGCAACAACAGCAGCAACATAATGCTCACCTGCAGCAGCAACAGTTGCAGCTAGAGCATAAGCAATATGCAAGCAGTGGTGCAAGCAGCACAGGTGGTGCATCCACAACGGCTGTGGGGCAGCGCCGTCTCAGTCTTGACTCGGCGCGAACGCTCTCCGACAGCAGCACCGACACCGAAGGTGAGTTACAACCAAACACCACTTAGAGCGAGACAAACAGAAATATAAGAAGAAAGTCTGCCATGTCCACTTTGTTTTATCAATGAACTATCAGATAGTTAAATAAAATGCTTGGGTTTTCCTTTCTTTAATACAAAAAAAGGTCAGCAAATATTTGCTTAAAATTAAAGAAAATATTTGCTTATCGGTGTTATATCAACATATTTGGTACATAAAGTTAGCTATAAATTGATTTTCTGCTTTATTTGCTAGCTAAAAAATTTAACAAATATTTGCTTCATATTTTCTGCGATCTGATAAGAACATTTGGTGGCAAATAAGTGTAATTTGAATTGACATATCAGTTGTGAAATTCATCAACAATAGTAGTTCTTTGATGGTTACATCAGTAAATTTTACAGTTGTGAAATTGAATTCAATTAAGCAAATAAATTTGCTGCACTGAACCAATAAAGTTTGCTCCAGTTTTAGTCAGCAGGTTTCTAGGCAAATATTTGGTATGACAAACTTATGTAACGTCAAATATATTTGCTCAAGAAATAATTGCAGCAAATATTTGCTTCTTATAATGTTTGCTTAAGTTTTATACACCATTTTTATCTTAGTAGTGCAGTGTAACACTAGCATAATTCTAAGTAAGATTCAATTTGTTCAACATACTCATAGTTTTCCATATTCTCATACGCTTAGGACACTGCAATCAGTTGCAGGAGGGAAAACGACGTCGGCAGCTGCGCAGCAGCGGTGGCAGCGGCAGTAACGGCGGCGGAGGTGTTTCGGAATCGAGCCTAGGCAAGGGCTACGACCAGAATGGAGAGATACAGCTGCTGCAGGAGACACTGGATACGCTGCGACACACGCTCGACCGGGATGAAGCCGAGTTGCGGGACTCAAGTGATGAACTGTTCGCCTTGCAACGTCCAGCGGGCGCTGGCAATGGCAATGGAGTCGGTAATCTTAGCCAGCAGTCGGAGTCCACAATGCGCAGCATTATCGACAGGTTAGTAAACTCAAAATAATTCGAAATGATAAGCAATAGATTTTTCATTCTCTATATCAATTTACAGACTCATCACGATGGAGGAAGAGTTGCGACGCGAGCAGTTGAAAATGTCATTGGCTTTGTCGCACAAGCAGCGCGTGATCGAGGAGCAGGGACAACAGATTGCGGCGCTAGACGCTGCCAACAGTCGGCTGCTGAGCGCGCTAACTGCACTACGTCAGCGTTACGAGACACAGCAACAACAACAACAACAGCAACAACAGCAGCAGCAACAACCACAGCATCAAGCACCAAAGAACCAGAAGCCACAGTGAGCGGTTTGAACAGACGAAGGGCAACAGGAGCAGAAACAGATGTAGCTCCTTCCTGGACAACAAACAGACACCAAGAAAACCACACACATACACCCCAAACACACACCAACACACACACAAGTTGTAGACGCCGCCAATGTCGTCGATTTTGTCATAAGATCATTTTTGTTTATTTTTTTTTTGCGCCCAAATTTTTTTTTTCTATGCTATATAAATTATGCTACATGTTTAATATATATACACACAATTATATATATAAAAGTAATACACACATATTATAATGAACTTCTCAAGCTATGTTTAAAAACAAAACAAAACAAAACATAATAATATAAAATAAAACGCAACTGTTGCTGCAGCAGCGGCAACAGCAGAAGATGATTGTAAACAGGACGAAGAGGAAGAAGAAGATGCAGAACAAGTTAAGTTAATGAATAAAATTATAACCAAAGTTAGACAAAAATCGTTACGAAACTGATTTATTTGCTGGGTAAATTTAAACTGTGCAATTTGTAAATTCAAACAGGTAAATTCATTGAGGTTTCCAAGCGGACAGTACTATATCAGATAATGTATAAAGAAGTCGTTGCATAAACTGTGAAGGTCCAGTAACTATCCAGTGGAGCGAGCGAGCTCATGCTAGTGCCCATTTTTCTTACAATTAAGTCATTTTTGACCGATTTGTCGCATAGGAGCTATAGGCTATAGTTGTCCGATCCGGACTTGGTGAGGATAATTATAATAATTCAATGCATGTACTATGTTGGTCATGATAGCTCTGATAGTTTCGAGGTTGGAGTGTAATGAAAATAGTTTTTTATAATTTTCAGGGCGGTAGGGGGCGTGGCAGAAATTTAAAATAAACTTAATCTGCCTGACATATAAATGTACTCAAATATCAAATTTGATGACTCTAGCTCTTGTAGTCTCGAAGATCAAGGTGTTCATACGGACGGACATACAGACGATCATCGCTATATCGACTCTACTTTTGATGCTGATCAAGAATATATATTCTTCATGAGGTCGACCACGCCTCCTTCTGCCAGTTACACACATTTCGATTCAGACAAGACTAATAGACCCCGCTACTCTTTTTTAGACTATGGCGTGAATTCGAAACTTAAATTTCGTTAAATTTTTCTACTTTTTCGAGTCCAAGAAGACATAGCTTCTTTTTTAGATACTTCTTAATTTTTATGAGTTCAGTTTTAAAAAGTTAAGATCCGGAAAGACACTTTACTCGCTAAAATTAAATTAAATTTTGTAATTGCTATGTAAAAAGGATTATTAATCATTTAATAAAACTTGATTTTTCATCAAATCTATTACAAATTCAAAGTTAACACTTGTCACTGTTAAGATTTAATTTTATTCTAGTGACGAAAGTAGACTCCAACGGCCAAGTGCTTAATAACATTGTCTGTCGATAGGCGCCATCTATGTTATCTTTCTTTAACTACATTAATACGCAGTGGCGCCATCTCTACGTATGCTAAACGAAGTTGAAGTTACTGTTGCGCTGGCGCCATCTATACAGTTACTCCACAACTACAGCAACTCGTAAAGGCTTCTTAGGCGAAATACAAAAACGAGAAAAAGATGGCGGCACCTGGTCCGTTTTGTGTCTGCTGCAAATGGATGCGAATTTGCTGCTGATTGCAGGCCGCATTACGCAACAACGAAAACGCTAAGCTGGTGACACAGACTAATAAACATCCGCGCCTAATGTCATTAGAACCGTTACAAAGATGCAGGTAGCAGGCATCCTTGACCAGGTAAAGGGATCGTCAATGAGCGGAAATTCCAAGGGATTTCCAGTCGATTTGGTCATTCATGAATTGAAATGTTTGTCGCCGATGTCGCACATGTGTTGTCAATTACCAGGTCATAAGTTGCCTAAACTCGTTAAAACCCTAAAATAAATCCAGGTAGAACCAAAACGTGTGGCAAAACGGAATTATCCAAGCGATAAGTGAATGAATGCCATTCTGGGGTATAAAATCAACTAGACGCTGTCCAAAGGCACTTAGAAACAAAACTAAACTCAGAGCATACAGTTCAGTCGAGATTCGTGCAATTCACATCAGTTTAATTGAAATCCATCATGTCTTTAACGAAATATTTGGTGCGTTTTGCTTGCCTCAGTTGTTTGCTTGCCACTGCATTGAGCGCCACAATACCATCGAGCGCTGAAAAGAAGGATTCGCTGCCCTTTCCGCTACAGCTGAAGATTTGGCAGTGTCGCCAGCGCTGCTATCGGCAAACGTTATCGGAGTCAACACCATCCTCCCAGTGCCAATCCCATCCCGATTGCTACATGTGCCACGATTATTGCCGCGTTCTCGCCATCGCCGAGTGGAGTCTGGCTCTGGCCATGTGCTCCGATCACGTCTACTGTACACGCGGCTGCCGCACCGCTTGCCGATACCATCGTCACTACACGTCGGTGTAGAAGGAGACTGTAAGGATCAATGCTGACAGTCGTGACTTGTAAATACTTTCTAATTAGTTGTACTTGTAAATAGTGATTAAGCTCTAGTTAATATGGCTAATAAATGAAATTCAAATAAATTTCTTGGTGTTTTATTTATTTCACTATACGCCACTTGGCATTAATCAGGCAGCGCAGCCACTCGGCGTGCACAAATTGGCCAAGCTGTTGCCGCTTTTGGCCAGCAGCTGTTGACCCTTTTTTTTATATTTTTCTTTTTATTAATCAGCAGCGATGACGATGAGGCAGCCACAATAATTTAAGTTTTGCAAAAAAATGAAAAGAGAATAAAGACATTAAATACAAAAATGTTGAATGCGCATAGAAAAGCATGCAACAGCTGGGCAACAAATGCAGCAACAGCAACAGCGGCAGAGGCGTCTCCAACTTGTGATCAAGACATGAGTTTTGACCGGATATTGGCTGACTACAACATATGGCACTCGATCGATAAGACTCTTTCTCTGCGCTCACTTGCTTCTCTCCTCCTTCTCTCCCACTTTTCATCCTTCAAGCTGTGCTGCCACTCTGCCGCTTGTTCCACTGTTCCACAGTCCAGTCTTGCTCTAACGGTCCACACATCATCTTTCATGCAGAAGCAGGAACATAAATATTTGTCGACTCTTTTTGTTTGCCTTAACACCTAATTACATAATTGGAGGCTTCGTCCCGCCCATTTTCAGCTCTGTCTCTCTCCCCGCCACTGCTCCTACTCCATGACACAATGCCCCCCTGCCGTCGCTTGTCACATAAAGCAGCGGCGAGCGCATAAAACCCAGCGATGATCATAAAAAAATCGATTTGAAGTCCATAAAAATCATATCATACAAATTTTTATATGCCATGCACATTTTAAAATGTCACAAATGAACTTAAGTGGAAGAGGGAGAGGGAGAGCGGGAGTAGGAGGGGAGTCTAGAGAAAAGCGGGAGAGCAGAAAGCGTTAACTCTTTTCACACAAAAACGTTCACGGAAATAAACAAAAAAATTAAGCAGACTAAAAAGCAAACGAGTTTAATACACTTACCATTTATCCTTAGCTAAAGATAATAATAACTTTTTGTAGATAGAACGACATAGAATTGTCCGCCAGTCTGGCCGTATGAATCAACTTGAACAACTGGCGGACAATTCTGTATCGTTTCGTACTCTTTTTGAGAAATTTATACTATTTTACTGCGCTTTTTAAATATAAAAATAATAATAAGATAATAATGACTTTTTGTAGTGAGCACATGAGAGCTATAGGAAACATTATAGAACGATATAGAACTGTCCGCCAGTCTGTCCGTATGAATCAACTTGTTTCGTACTCTTTTTGAGAAAGCGGACTAAAATTTATACTATTTTACTGCGCTTTTTAAATATAAAAATAATAATAAGATAATAATGACTTTTTGTAGTGAGCACATGAGAGCTATAAGAAACATTATAGAACGATATAGAACTGTCCGCCAGTCTGTCCGTATGAATCAACTTGTTTCGTACTCTTTTTGAGAAAGCGGACTAAAATTTATACTATTTTACTGCGCTTTTTAAATATAAAAATAATAATAAGATAATAATGACTTTTTGTAGTGAGCACATGAGAGCTATAGGAAACATTATAGAACGATATAGAACTGTCCGCCAGTCTGTCCGTATGAATCAACTTGTTTCGTACTCTTTTTGAGAAAGCGGACTAAAACTAATACTATTTTACTGCGCTTTTTAAATATAAAAATATTTTTTTAAAATACTCATAAAATATGAAAATCATAAAAAGTAAGATATAAAAATGATTACAGTAGAATCCGGTTATTACGACACTAAAGGGACCGACGAGTTTACGTCGTTATACCCGGTAGACGCTTTAACCATACACAACCCCATACAAACTTGTATGAAAGGGCCAAATAAGGCATGGAATTTTCGTCGCAATGACCGGACAAACGCTTTAAGCGGAGTCGTTATAACCGGATTCTACTGTAATTAACAAAACTTTAATACTCAAATTTGTTATATTTTACTGATGATTTCTTAATGAAGAAACAACTGAAATAAGTCGCTTAAATTTTAATTGTATTTAGTTTATTAAATTTATTTATTTATTTAAAAAGTTGGCCAAGATTTATTTTAAGAATAAAAACCATGCATTCAACTATAAACTAAAATAAAATTATGAAATGCTTTAGCTATAAGCTATAGTATCTGTAGAATCTATTTTAACAGCTACTACTGACTAAAAAGAATTAATCAGCAGCCTGTTATGTAAGTTTTGAGTTTTCCTTTTTAAAAACTTAATTTCTGACTAAAACCCTTTTTAGTTTCGTATTAGATCAAACTTTGAGTAAGGAACAGGAATTAAAGGAATTAATTCATTGTTAAATCTTGTTTAAGTCTTGCTGTTCGACACAAAGTTAAAACTATTCCAACTGTATGCCAAAGTCAGCATGCCGTTCGGTTTCGTACACAGGGTATCATAGGCTAGCTGGGCAGACTACAGACTAGGCTACAAAGAAAGGTAAGAAGAAAGCATTTTGAAAATGAAAAACTAAGCTGCCTCTTTTTGAAAGCAAATTAAAAGCCACGACAAATGGCTAAAGAAAAATGACAAATAAATTTTCCATTGAGGTGCAACAGGTGCTTAAATATGCAGTTAGTCTGTCCGTATGTCTCTACGCCCAAAGAAGAATTGAAAAGTTTCCCGATGATGCAATAAATTCACAGATAAATTTTTATTTACGATTTAAACGTCGAGAGTTATGAACAGAGAGGGATAGATAGAGTGAGCTAGGTAGACTAGACAGAGATGGAGATAGGTACAGAGAGACAGGCTGTCTAGACGAGCACTACTAAGTTAGTAGGAACTGGGGATTACAAAGGTGTAGGTAATTCAGGGACGACTTTATTGAAATACTTTTTTGCGAATGATGATGATGTTGCGGGCGTGAGGCTCACGACTGAATCCAAGAGGGAGGCAACCAAGCGACCGATATATATTAATTAATTATAAAGCAAGCAATGTAGGGAGCATAGCATCAAAGGGGGTGGAGGTAACGGGGGCTGAAGGGGTAAGGACATAACGTGCACGAAGGTGAGAAATCAATTTTCAGTATCTCGCTTTGTGCTTAATACTTTTTCCAGTGAAATGCGCCGCTGAGTGGAGCAGCAAAGGGACAGGTCGGAAGAGAGGGTAGGGAGCAGAAGAAGGAGAGGGGAGAGCGGAGTGAGAGCAGCGCCTGGGGCCATCAGCAGGCAGCCAAAGTTGAGAGCATGTCGTCAAGAGACCCAAAAGCGACCTCGACTTGGAGTTCGGAGATCAGGCAGCAGGGGAGCAGGGGAGCAGGAGTTAGCAGAGCAAACTGTGAGTTTGCTGTTCGAAGCTATGGGTCCGCTGGGTCTTCAAGACTGGGCAGCCCCGGCACGTAAATTAGGATAACAACGTGAAACATAATTATTACTTTGGACAGATATGGCAACGTCTACTGCGCCTGCGCCTCCAACTTAAAGCAACAGCTTCAACTTCCACTTCCACATGAAGTTGAACATCAACTTTGGTTTCAACTTCAACTTCAACTTGGGATTCTCTTGTTTTGAGTTTTTATTTTGCTTTTGTGGCCCAAATAAATGTATTAAAGTTGGTTAACGCCTTCATTTTTGCTTCCCAGTCTCTGGGCAGGAATCCACAGCAACAGCCACAGCAACAGCCACAGCAACTTGCCCCAAAGTAGGTGTAATAAAAAATATGAATTGTTGTTGTTTTAAGCTGCAAGAAGCAGAGCAACAACAGCAATAACAACAGGTTGCAGCTTCAGCAGCCAAAAATCATTCAACGCTTTTTACGAGCTGAAAGTTTGAAGCTTGTATTCGTATTCATATTTGTGTTCATACTCACTCACACACACACGCACACACACACACTCATGCCAAGTGAATGTGTGTCCAAATTGAATCAGTCGAAATAAGTGGAAACACATTCATGCAGCGAAATTTACATGCGACTGAGCTAATTGAATACTAAATGAATAAAAAACGAATACTTTTTGCATGCACATACCCGTACACGGCAAGAAAAAACCGAGCTGACATCTTCACTAAATTAATAGCTTAAATATTAATAAAATAAAATAAATTTATGTTGAACTAAACCCATAATTTAATGGTCGAATAGTAATTAAAATATTTCCAGTTAATTTATTAACTAAAATGTTTTCTGAGATCCAAAAATAAATACATGCACTAATAGAAAATAAATCAAAATGTTGTCCAAATTGTGGCTTAAAATATTCTCGGAAAACACAAAGTTCCAAAATCTGTTGATGTCTCGTGATTTTAAGTAAGCTTTAGATAAGATTAAGTTTTAATCACTTATTGTTCCTATGGTAGCTATATGATATAGTAGTCCGATTTCAATGAAATTTTGTGAGCATATAGGGAATGATAATAAATGCACATTGTGTGAATTTGGTTAAAATCGATCAATAGACATCGAAAATTTTCATACTAAGCATTTAAACCGATTGTTCCTATGGAAGCTATATGATATAGTGATCCGATATTAACATATGAACATGCAGTTCAGGGAGAATACACATGTGTACCAAGTTTCATTGAGATAGCTTAAAAACTAGTTGTCAGAGAAACAGACGGACAGATGGACAGACGGACAGATGGACATGGCTATACCAAGTTTCATCAAGATAGCTTTAAAACTGAGAAATTAGTTCGCATAGAAACAGATGGACAGACGGACAGAAGGACAGACGGACAGATGGACATGACTATACCAAGTTTCATTGAGATAGCTTTAAAACTGAGAGACTAGTTGGCAGAGAAACAGACGGACAGATGGACAGAAGGACAGACGGACAGATGGACATGGCTATACCAAGTTTCGTAAAGATAGCTTTAAAACTGAGAGACTAGTTGGCAGAGAAACAGACGGACAGATGGACAGAAGGACAGACGGACAGATGGACATGGCTATACCAAGTTTCGTAAAGATAGCTTTAAAACTGAGAGACTAGTTTGCATAGAAACAGACGGACAGACGAACAGAAGGACAGATGGACATGGCTATATCGACTCGGCTGTTGATGCTGATCAAGAATGTACTTTATGGGGTCGGAAACGCCTCCTTCAATGCGTTACAAACAATATACCCACTGCAAGGGTATAAAAAGTCTGTGATTTTCCGACTTATTTTTTAAAGACCAAAAATAATTAGAAATGTTTATTATATTTTATAATTTTTGAGTGTTAGACAATTTATTGTTTATATGTTTATTTTCTATATGTTTTCCATGTGCTAAAATAAAGAATTTATTCTTACAATTTAGGTCAAAAAATTCTTAAAAAACTATTATTCATTAAATTGTCTCATATTGTTTTGAACAGTGTACATTCATACAGGTCTTAAACATAATTTTCATCAAGTCATAATTCGAAATTTTTGAACAGTGTACGTTACATAGTTAAATGCAAACCGCTTTATTGTTAACTGACTGTTGATTAAGGGTTGATTTGAGTACGATAAGAAAATGGTACACAAATTAAACATTGAGTGCATTCATGAGTGCATTGGAAAATGTGTTTTGATTATTCACGAATATTGTCTATAATTTAATCAATGATATTCGCTAACATATATTATGAAAAAACATGTATATTTAAGCACTGAATCATTCATTTATGCATTTAGGGCGTTGAGTGTATTCATGAGTGTTTTGGGCGTACCTTTCTGAATGTGCAGTTAATTAACTAAACGCAAGCTTTGATTCTAGATGCGAAAATTTATCATGCACTTGGCTCAACTTTTGATTTATGAGTCGATAGAACACTCATGAGTGTGTACATATATTCATTAACTTGTACGAATGTGATGTGAAGTAATTATAAGTAGATAATAAGCTCTTTAATCAGAAATGGCACCCAAAATATATTGTAGACAGCATATAAAATAATATTTATACACTTAATGTGTTCCAAATCATTCATTTTGATTCATATAAAAGATTGAACGAGTATATAAATGAGTGTTATAAAGAATACCTAAATAATATATAAAAAAATTATAAAACTAATGTGTCAGTATTCATAAGTATACTCCCAAAGTGATCATATGCGAATTTATTAGTGTACTCGTGAGTGTACTCATGAGTGTATTCGTTGGTTTGCGAAAGTATTAAAGTGCTTATATACATATGTATATACTTCCAAAATGTGTATTTATTTGTATACTCGTGAGTGTATTCACGAGTGTATTCATTATCGCATTTGTATTTGAGACCGAGTCAATAAAGGTATTCATAAAAATACTCTCCAAGTAATCATGTACATTTCCATGCGTGCATTCGTGACTGTATTCATGAGTGTATTCATAAGATCATTCAATGGTAATTTAATTTAAAGTGCACATAAAAATCACACGAGTGTTTGTATTCATGGCTACTCATAAGTATATTCATGAGTGTCGAGTCGCATTATTAATTGAATAAATTGTATTCAAGTAAAAGGAGCAATTCACAAATTGGCATTTGATCCTTGGGCTCATCAGGTAATTAACGCACAGCGGTGCAAGGCCGCTGTGGATGCAACAAATTGTGGCACAGTTGAAGTGTAGGTGTGAGTGGGAAAGGGAGAGGGGACAGGTAAAAGGGCATGGCCACCCGCTGTTGCTGCTGTCGCGAGACTCAGAGACTGGACTCATAGGAAATGCCACGAAATTGAAAATGCAAAACGAAATTGGCAACGAGCAACGTGAAACGTGGAAAGTAGAACGGGGTAAGTGGCAAGTGGCAGCTAACGGAGTGCAGCGGAAACGTAGGCCGTGCGTAATGAAGACGTTAAGCTGAAGCTGAAGTTGAAGTTGAATCTGGAACTCGCAGTCGAACTCGGAGTGAGACTTGGACAGAGACTGTAGCTGGGGCTGCGAGGCATGCGTCGCTGTTGCAGTTGCAAGTCGTCGTCGTCGTCGTCGTCGTCGCTGTCGATGTTTGCTGGCTGCGTAACTCTTTTAGCGGCGGCTCGTTTTGGTTCCGCTTGCATGTTAACTGAAAATTCGTATGAAGGCGAGAAATTAATGAATCATTCACACCTGCATGACGGATTGTCGGCATTACTCTCGCGCTCTCTGCCTCACTACCTCTTGCCCTTCCTCTCTCTCTCTCTCTCCCTATCACTAGCAAACCTTGTTTCGGAGTCGAAGTCGGAGTCTCGAGCTCACAGCTTGCAACCGAAGGGGGCGCGACGCTCCTGACGCTTCTGCCGAAGGAGTTGCCTTCTAATTTATTTGCCTGATGTGTGTATTACATTTGAGGCAAGTCTCCATACCCTTAACCCTTACACTGACAAAAAAAAGTGATTGTAAACTGAAAAATGTAGAAATTCAGTCTGGATTAACTCATAAGATTAAATATTGTTAACGGCATTCATTATATTTTTTATTTAAATGGTTTGAATAATTTATTCATAAGCACATATTTAAATAAATTCTATAAAGTGTATAAACCATTCTATAATTTCAAATATATTTTAATTTTAATATTTAAAATGTCTTCATAGGCTTTAGAATTATCTAGTAACATTCTTTACATAAAAAAAATTAGAGAAATAATTATAAAACATTTAATAATACCCAACAAATAAATTTGTTAATAAATATTGTAAAAAATATTCAACTAAAATCTTTATATATTTTTTTAATGTTTATAGTCTCCGAAAAATTGTAGTTTTTAAAAAAGACCTTTGGCTTTTGCGTAAAATACTTTTTAGTTTAAGTTTTATATTTTTAAGACGCATAATTAATTTTTAATTAAAAAGCTGCTCGCTTCGATCAGTGTACAATTACCCTTTGCAGTCACAGTCGCAGTTGAAGTCCCGGTGGAGCACCTTGCTTCTCCCGTTGCCGATTCGGATCCTAAAACCCAAAACCCAAACCCAGTACGTGTTGCATTTCTTAAATTGCCTCTCGGCAATACGATGATGGTGATGGTTGGTGTTGGTGTCGGTGACGGCGACGGTGACTTTGCTGCCTGATGATGCGTTCAGCAGAAGAGTAAGAAAACGAAAAACAGAAAAAAAATGAACAGAAATATCTGTAAGATACAGTTGCCAGCACAATGGCCGAAATTCGAAAGTGCCAGAGCGAAAATCATCATGTTTATTGTTGAATGTTGCACGTTGCACGTGTTAGAGCGGCCTGCCCCTGCTCGACACCTTAGCACCTTGCAACTCGGGACAGCGGGACCTCGTCTTAACCTTTGTGCCATTAATAACCATAAGGGTCGTGATCCCTCAACGAGTAGCGAAAATGACGGTAAAGACGGTGTTTGCCACTTGCTTAGTTTAAATTAGGCTGTGTTATCGATATTAATCGGCGGATATATCGATAAAAATGTTTGAGTAATATGGGTTTGAATTTAAACGGAACAATTTATTAAATTTATTTATTAATTGTAAATGTTGTAATACAAAATTGCCTGTTATCGATTGTTATCGATAATATACGAAAAATTTATTTATTTGAACAATCATTAAGTAAAGCTTTACAACAATTAAGATATTATTAATAAAAAGTTATCGAACTTATTTATCGATACTGTTATCGATAACAGATATGACCCGAATTAGTTGTTAGTTATCAAACATATGTAGTTTTTTGTTACTTCTAAAAATGTTATCGAACTATAGTTTTTAGTCTCTGTTATCGATATTCGATAACAAGCAACAGCTATGCTCACTTAGCTGTCTTATCGATTGTCGTTGTTAATAATTTTATTAGGATAATGGCGATAATTGAACACATAAACAAACAATTTAAGTAGAATTAAGTTGCCTTGATTATTGTTATCGATATTCAAAGCCACAGAGCCCATGGTCAGTGACCCTGCCTTTGAGTACAGCCACAGTAAAGCCTCAGTTGAAGCCTCAGCTACAGTTGCTGTTGCTGTTTCTGCTTCAGTTTCAGTTTCTGGTTGAGGTTGAGGTCCATATTGCGTGCTGCGTGTGAACTTGATGGATGCACTTCCTCCGCCTTCTACTGCGTTTTGCTGCTCTTCTCTGCGATTCGCACCACACGCAGCCGCCGGGCACTTTGTTGGAATTAAAATGCATACTCAAATTCGTATTCGCATTCGTCTCTGTATTCGTATTTGTATTCATATTCGCACTTGCAAGTCTGCAGCTAGCTGCCAGAACTTAGCCCTGTTCGTTCTCTATAGTTCCATACATTCAACTTATTTACATGTATGGGTATATGGTAATTGTTTAGTTCCAATCGATCAAGATTAAAGAAAAATAATCATTCAATTAAATTACTCCTTGTAAATATGTCAAAAATTTAATTTGAAATTTTCAAGACATTGAAAAATAAGCGATTGATATAAATTGTCTTTTTTTATATTATTGGTATACAATTGTTGTTTTCTTGTATTTTAATATATTTTACAAAATGTAGGAAACATTTTGGGAAACTTGTTCACCTTCCTCCAAGGAAAATTATTAAGACATCCGCCTGTATCTATATTGTTAAACGCTTGTAGAGTCCAACCCGATTGTCTTGATTCTTGCTTGACTTCATTTACGGCTGTATATAAAATTAGGCACTTAAATAAAAGCAGTGGGAATTGTTTTTAAAAACTAACCGGGATTTGTATACTCGATGTTAATGTGTCAAAAATTTAATTTGAAATTTTCAAGACATTGAAAAATAAGCGATTGATATAAATTGTCTTTTTTTTATATTATTGGTATACAATTGTTGTTTTCTTGTATTTTAGTATATTTTACAAAATGTAGGAAACATTTTGGGAAACTTGTTCACCTGCCTCCAAGGAAAATTATTAGGACATCCGCCTGTATCTATATTGTTAAACACTCGTAGAGTCCAACCCGATAGTCTTGTTTCTTGCTTGACTTCATTTACGGCTGTATATAAAATTAGGCACTTAAATAAAATCAGTGGGAATTGTTTTTAAAAACTAACCGGAATTTGTATACTCGATGTTAATGTGTCAAAAATTTAATTTGAAATTTTCAAGACATTGAAAAATAAGCGATTTATATAAATTGTCTTTTTTTTATATTATTGGTATACAATTGTTGTTTTCTTGTATTTTAATATATTTTACAAAATGTAGGAAACATTTTGGGAAACTTGTTCACCTGCCTCCAAGGAAAATTATTAGGACATCCGCCTGTATCTATATTGTTAAACGCTTGTAGAGTCCAACCCGATTGTCTTGATTCTTGCTTGACTTCATTTACGGCTGTATATAAAATTAGGCACTTAATTAAAATCAGTGGGAATTGTTTTTAAAAACTAACCGGGATTTGTATACCGGCATGTACGCAGATCGGGCAGAAAAACTGCACGATGTTCTCCATACAGTCCGTGCAGAAAATATGTCCACAGGCCAGTTTCACATTTTTGGTCTTGAGCAATTCGCAAATTTTGCAAAAGCGCGCAATGCTTCTAACTCGCGGCAATATTTCAGTCATTTTTTAAATGCTTCGCCTTTAAAAATATGTTTAATTAGTAATTTAATTTAAGACTCTTTTTTTTTTATAGATTTTCTTACAGTTGTTCACGCAGTTGACGTTTGATTGGAAGTGGGAATTTCGTCAGCTCAAATTTGGCAAGTAAAATCGTCGCCTACTTTGATTGAAAAATAATTTGCTGGTAAATCAAACAAAGTTATACCTCTTAACAGAGTATCGATGTCTAGCGGATATACCATTATTAAATAAAATTAAATATTTCTATTAATTACCACAATATATTTTATTGAGCGACTTTGAAGATGCTTTCCTCAGTCTGTTACATAAATAAGCACAACTTAATTATACCCCTATTGCCAGAACTAATGGGTATTACTATAGAGTTAAAAAAAATATTCTTAATTAAATAAATATTTATTAATTACAGTTGCTGCTGCTATGTGCCTAGCAGAGATTCGATGCTGAATGAGGAATTATAGTGTCCCTTGTGCTGTCGAGGGGCCTCCATGCGCGGAGCTGGAAGCCTGGATAGAAGCGGTACATCCAGAGGCTCTAATTTTATCACAGCTTGACCATTGCCAACGGCATCTGGATTGGGATCAGCATTAACATCACAGGAATCGTTGTGGTGCCAACTTCTTTGGTTCGCCTGCGGCGTCAGCGAGGCTAAAGTGGAGCTTAGGGACTGTGAGTTGTCCAAACTGTCGCCACAGACGCCAACCACATCGATGGGCAGCTCTTCATCCTCATCGTGATGCTGCAGTTCCTGTACCAACTCCAACTCCAATTGTTCCCCTGCATTCCGTTGAGCTCTCAGATAATCCGTTCGTAGTTGGGTCACATCCACCTCCAACCCCTTAAGACGCAGCTTCCGTGCCTGTCTCTCAATCGCTTTTTGGATTCGTTTGCTACGCTGTGCCCTGCTCGAATGTATCAACTTCTAGTATTGCCCCCTTTGGGTATTGTAGGGTTGTTGCTTCTACTTACCGCTCCTTGGCTTGCAGCTCCGTCAGCGGAATCGGTGCTCCGCTGCAGCTCTGCGGTTGGGCATTGTGCGCCGGTCGACCAGGACCCTTCTTGGTGTGCTCCTTCTTGCGCCACTTGGCTCGACGATTTTGAAACCATACCTGCAATGAGTGAGTTAATTGCAGTAATCGATAGCTATCGAAAAAAGAGTTATTTAAGGTACTCCTGAAACGATTTATGATTTGTTTTAGATTTTTGTCCTAAACGGATCTATAACAAGTAAGAAAGGCTACAGTCGAGCGAGCCGACTGTAAAAGAGCCCGTAGTCCTGCTAGTGACAATTTTTGCATACAAATGTTCCGTTTTATTCCCAATTTGGTGGCTCTAGCTTTTGTAGTTTAAAAAATCCAGCTGTTCATACGGACGGACGGACAGACAGACAGATGGGCATTGCTATATCGTCTCGGCTGTTGATGCTAATCAAGAATATATTTACTTTATGGGGTCGGCCACGCCTCCTTCTGCCTGTTACGCACATTTCGCTTTTGACAAACTTAATAGACCCCTCTACTCCTTTTTTAAGAGTACGGGGTCTAAAAATGAGCTCGACACATTAAAATCGTTTATAGTTGAGTTGGGTTAAAATTAGAATTAATATATAAAATTAATTAATTAAAAATATAAAGGAGGGCTCTGTAAATTGTTTAAATCAAAATGAAATCTTTATACTCAATCTAATAAAATGAAAATCTAAGACTTTTAAAATACAATTTTATAAATTTATAGTTACAGTTGACAATGTCAGTTGATTTTCAGTCTGATTTCTTAGTCATTTCCATAAAAAAAAAATTTTATATTTTAAGTAAAATATAAATTAACAAAATATCCAGGTTTTTTCTAATTTAATGCAATTTGGTACTCAATAAAATAAACAAAAATATAAAATATCACAAGAATATGTAGAATTTGTATTGGTTTACATAAAAGATAAACAGAGCGTAGAAAAACTGAATACTTAAGTAATTGATCACTTTATGCAGTTTAGAAAATGTTTAATCTATTTGTCTATAACTCGAATAGTTTGCATGTAATCGCTTCATATTGTCAAAGCATATAATCGATTCAACTAAATCAATTTGCAATTAACTACTTAATGTTTTCAGTGAATGCATTTAAATGCCTCAGCACAAACTGTGTTTGGCTCATTGATCATCATGGGTTATATAATAATCATAATTATAATATCGTTATCAACAGTTAAAAATAAAATTATGATTGACGTGGCGCTGTTAAACTATTCAAAGTATTCGATATGCACTCGTTAGTCACGGGGTTAACCTGAGCTGAGCTGAGCTGAGCTGAGGAGTCGCTCTGCTCTGCTCGTAAACAAAATGGTGGCTCTAATTGTGTCTCTAGTTTGTTGAGCGACTCATGCGCAACGCATTTCGCGTGGGCGAAAGTGTGTGTGTGTGTGTGTGTGTGTGTGTGTGGGCGTCTGAATACATGTGTGTGAGTGTGTCGCTTCAAATTGAAGTCATTTGCTTGCATTGTGCATTTGGTATACCCTGTGCAGCGGGTAAAATAAGTTTGTTGACGACAAGATACATCGAGTTGAAGGACTAGTGACGAAAGTATGTACAGCTATGGTCACATAATTGGCACAAAAAAATTGTCATCTTTGTAACTATTATTTTCGAAAGGCTGGTCACATTTTTTTCAAATTTGTGTATGCACTTCTTTCTGTGGTTGGTGCTCTTCAAATATAACTGTAAAATGTTCCGTTATTTCTCTTGGTTTTCCTTTGATCTGTATTTTCTTACTGTAGCGTGATTTTTTAGCTGGACACAGAATTGGCACAAAATTTTAGAAACCACGTTTTTTTTTAAGAAAAAGTTATTTTTGGCAAATATTTTTGTATATTTCGTCAAGATAATATAAATTTTATGCAAATTAATATAAAATGGGTAGCGGAAAGACATGTACTCTTGAAGAAAGGAGATTAATTCACCGGCTAAGTCAATCGGGCAAAAAGCCTACAGAAATAGCTAACCTTGTGGGCTGTTCCAGGAAGATGGTATATAATGCACTTGCCTTGGTCAAGAAAAGTTAAATATACTTAAGTGAAAACAAAACCAGGAAGCCAAAGCCTCGAAAGACTGACCCCTCCATTGACAAGGTCATAGCACGCAAGAGTAAGGCTGACCCGTTTAAGTCTGCACGTGAAATAATGGTGGAAATGAATGAAGAATATGACTTGAACATATCCCGAAAACTTGTGTCGAGACGTTTAAATGAAGATTTGCTCTTTGGACGCATGAGCAGAAAAAAACCGCTCCTGTCAAAAGCCAACATAAAAAAACGGCTTCGCTTCGCAAAGGCCCATAAGGAAAAAGATGTCCAATTCTGGAAAAATGTATATTATACAGTATTCTTATTCATATGAGTTATGATAATATGTATATATTATTCTAGTAACCAAATGTACAAATTGAATTTATAACTGCGTTTTAAATTACAATTAAGTTAATTTTGATAAGGTTTCCATAGACTTAAAGCTCGCTCTGGGTCTAATTGTGTTTGTAGTCTAATTGCAGTGACCCACTGTATTGCCACAGGGTATACTACAAACGAAACTACTCGACTTTCTTATCTTATTTAATGCAGAGCAAATTGTTTTTGAGTAGCTGCATGCGATGCTTCACAATGACAATGAATGCTTGCGCTTCAAACCAAAGCGAAGACCCTTTCGTTCCCTGTCTCCCTACCCCTCTCACTCTGCTTAGCTGTTCCACCTGTCTGTTTGTCCAACTGTCTGGTCTTGTCAAGCTTTGTCGTTGCCTAACTCCACCTTACTGCAGTTCACCACTCCATTGCATGCCACACCATCAACTCACCTCAGCTTGAATTTCTCTTCACCTCAGTTACCCTTTAAGCTCACCTCAACTTATCTGTCCTCCACTCTCCACCGTTCTCACCTACCTCAACCTAACCCGCTCTGCTTTGCATTGACAAATTGATATGTCATGTCAAGAAACAATTTTGGCCAAAAGCGTAGACGAATGTCCCAGAGTTTGTGCCAGAGTTGTAACACAAAAACACAACCGACGACGATAATCACACGCTCGACATGCAACTTGGAACATGGAATCGTCGTCGTCGTCGTCGTCATCGTCATCGGCATCGGCATCGGTTAAAGGGGTAATACCGAGTCTTGGATGCAATTGAAATCATTACAACAACAAGCGACACGAAACGCAATTGGAAATGAAATAAAATGAATTATAATGAATAAAAATAGTCAGGTAATTGGTTTTATTGAGTAATTGACTTGCAGTTTGACGTCAAATTGTTTTACAATGCACACGCACGCAAATCCTCTACAGTGCTCATGTGCGCGATATCAATAACGATAACGATAACGATTCAGTTACCACATATTCACAGCAACGATGCGCTAATAAATTGTTACTTAAACAGCTCGATTAACACTGCGAGACAAGTTAGATCGGGCAAGAGAACAACTATCGATAGACGGTTATCGATAACAGCACGCGACTTTTGTAAATACATAAACACATAATGAATTCTTAAAGAATTTCCAGTATCATTGATTACGTCTCTATAAGCTGTTATCGATATGTTATCGAACTGCTTCTAATGGCCAATTTGGCATTTAAATATGCCAATATGTAGTAAGACTCCGATTGTGACATTGCTATTTATAGTACAACTTATCGATAACAATTTACTTGTGTTATCGATACTAGTTTATTTGTAATGTCATTAAATACTTAAACTATCAACTGCAATACTCTTAAATACACTTTTGCTAATCGAATCTGTTAAAACAGTTGCGATATATTACTATCGATAATACTGTTGTTATCGATAAAGCAGATTTAATACGTCTTTTATGCTTATTAATAATTCTAATGGTTATTAGTAAACTTTACTTACTTTATCTACTTGCATCATCGATAACAATCGATTATCGATCAATGACTTACCGCTATGCGTCCCTCCTTCAGATCCAGTCGTATGGCCAGCGCCTCGCGCATAAACACATCCGGATAGTGATTGCTAAGAAAGGCTCTTTCCAGCTCCTCCAGTTGCCAAGTGTTGAAATTGGTACGACTCCGGCGACGCTTTGCAGCGTCAGCGTCAGCGGCAGAGCAGGCAGCAGAGGCAGCGCCGTTGGCAGCGCTGCATTCGCTAGCAGTTTCATCATCGTGGGCGGAGGTCGAGGAAACTGAGCGGCATTGAGGGGAGACACATGAAAAAAGACGAAGAAAAGGCGATAAGTCGTTGGCATTAGTCTGGTTTCACTGTAGCCAACAAACGAGCATAATTAACTGACAATATACGAGTAGAATCGGTGGTTTTCAGAGAGATACCAGGGATATGGGGAGTTGATATGGGGAATGAGGGATATAGGGCTGTGTGGGGGTCTACGATTGTCTGTTGTTTGTCTATGCCATTTGGTTTCGTTTACGCTCGCCTCGCATTATAATTGCAAACAATTAAAGTCTATTTATGTAAATTTCCAAGATATGCAAACGGCAAGCGGCGTACGGCAAAAACAGCGCAGGAACCGAAACCGAAAACTGAAACAGAAACAGAAACCGAAGCAGAAACGGCAAAGGCAACGGGAAGGAGAACGGGAATTCAGCCAATATGCCACGCCCTGCTTTTGATACCCTTGGCTCAGTTAAAACTCTATTTCCTACCAGTGTTGTCGTTTTGGCTCTTTTAAAGCCACAGAGAAAAAACTTTTACTTAAATTGAATTCATTTTAGCTGGAATTTTATTAAAAATAGTTTGGAATATGTTTCTTAAATATTCTTAACATTTAAAGCATATTTATTCGAATCATAAATGAGAAAAAATATTGAATTAAATAATTTTCAAGTAAAAAATTTTATATTTCAAACGCGACATTTTTTTTTAACCGTACACAAGTTAGGTTTCCATGATCATTTTAAGAATTTACAAGGTTATTCTTCTACTGACATCGTTTAGAAATAATTTAAGTTTAAAATTACCGTTTGTATGTGAGTAGTTAATAAACATTGTTACTTTCTTAAATTACAAAAAACTAGGATTGAAAAGCAGAATATATAAGTAGTATTACTGTTAACGTAATTCAATTTTGTTGTATTTGTAAACAAAAAAATAGAAATATTTTTATACAGCTTAAAAGAGAAACAATTTTTTTAATAATTCAAAGTTTTTTATATAATTTTTAATATAATATTTCTATATTTATTTATTTTATTTTTAGTTCAAATAAACCATGTAGTTCTAGCACTTAATCCAAAAGATCCTATTATAATTAAAACTTTTAGTAAAGTTTAAAAGTATTGATTTTGGTCATTTAAATTTGAGCGTATCTTTAAGTTTTAGAACATATTTAAGATATTACAACATGAAGTAAGTCGATAAGTAAGCAAGTTTTCAGTTTAGTGCAGTTCATTAAGACATAGCTAAGGAATAAACTGTATTTTCTTTATAATTTTCTATATATCTTATAAAAAATTCAGTATAAGGATTAAAACTAGTTCTGTTAGTAACAACTGATAAAAAGTTTTAAAATTCTCCAAAATTAACGGCTATTTGCAAGTTTACCACTTTCGTTAGCATTAGGGGCATGCAGCAAGTAATTCAAACGGTAAATGAAGTACAGTAGAATGCGGTTATAACGACACTTAAGGAACCGACGATTTTACGTCGTTATACCCGGCAGACTCTTTAACCAAACATAACCACATACAAACTTGTATAAAAGGAGCAACTAAGTCATCGAATTTCCGTCGCAATGACCGGTCAAACGGTCAAGTCGGTATAACCGGATTCTACTGTAGTAATTATAGCCATTTTTAATGACTATTAGTAATCAGACTGGGCAAACTTTCTTAAGGTCTCATCGGTAACACAATTTGATCTGTTCAAAATTAGATAATTCTTAGTTGCAATAAGTAAGCCAAGTTTAGAGATTACTTGCAGTTTTTCTGACTAATAGTTTAGTTTAGCCAGCGACTTAATTTAGCTGTTGAAATTATGGCAACACTGCGAGCCTGCCCCAAGCTGTGGCAGCAACATTGTCGGTGCTCGTTGGTTGTCGGTTGTTGCCGTTGTTAGTTGCTGCTGTTGTTGCTGTTGCTGTTGCTGTTGCCGTCGTTTGTCTTTCTAATTTATAGCAGCGCAAATTGGTTTTCACAATTAGGAAGTGGTGGGTGTTGCCTGGGCCTGGTGCCTCGGATATGTTTAAAACGCCGTTGCGGAAGTAAATTACATGTAACGCAGACCCAAATCGTGTTCTTTACCACAACCCCACCGCTTCCCAGCCCTAACGAGCCAACGCTCCACGGTAACTTCAAATCCACTGCCTGCAAAGCCAACGTCCCTACGCCTGCCACGCCCTACTATCTCCAACTACTTTAGTGTGCAAAATCAGAGCTTGTGTTTAGTTTGCAGTTTTAAGTGAAATTTAATTGCAGAATTTGCTGGCTAACCAATTAGAACTGTTGCGGGCAAGGACAAGGCATTAAATATGCCACTACTACAAGCCACCAGCAAGAGGAAGAGCGTCTGCTAGCTGGAGTGGGAGTGGCAACAAAGGAAAGCCAATAAAATGCACATCAGGTACGTGAAGATTTGATTTGATTTGAGCGCTGCTTTCTATAATGATGACAATGTTTTGCGGCAGACCCCAAAAATACGACAACAATACGTAAACGGCACTCGGTTGTGTTCCTTTCTAGGGTTTTTCTCTTTTTTTTTTCCTGATTCAGAAGTCTACTACGCTACTACGTGATTTTCATATGTTAAAATGCACACAGATTTCAACAATTTATAAACACATCTGCTACCAAATCGAAGGAGTGTCTCGAGGCCCGTTCAACCCTCAATTGACTTTGGCCAGCAGCAAAAACAGCAACAACATAGAGCCATGTGGGTAGAGGGGTGTAGAAGGGGGGTTACAGATCCTTGGTCTCGGTCCGCTTGTCCATTTATACGCAGCTCAGTCTCCCTGCCTCTCTTGGCTCAGCGGCCTCATCATCACACTTGAAAGAGTAAATAAAATATAATTCCTCAAGGGTGTTATAAATAAAATTATCTGAATTATGGTTTTTGTTGACTTTCTGACTTTGTCTTTACCCTCCTCTCACTCACTCACACACACACTCTCTCTCTGCCTCTCTCTCTCTCTCTGCCTCTCTTGTGGCATAGTTTTTGCCTCTGCTTCTGGGGTTTGTGCCCCTAATTTGCTAGCAGGCAACGCGCCTTCACATGTTAACTGAAATCGATACGAAACTCTTTGTTGCGGGCGTTGTGGGCGTGGCAAGAACATTGGGATACATTCGTAGTATAGAAAGTCTGGCACTAAATCAGATAATGACCAGACATATGATAAGCACACAAAGACCGATTAAATGACACCCAAAATTATGAGAATTTTAGTAGAAAACCAACAGCAGTTGCAATGGAGACAAATGAATCTTCACTGAGAAGATTTTAGTTAAGGAAAAAGATATGGAAATGAGTCTTAATACGGAGATTGGAAAATAAATAGAGTTGTTTGATATATATTCAGGCAGAATATGTTTTCTTCATGGAAACAAAGAATATTTTATCATCAATCTTAATATAAATAAAGATTATTTGATCTTTAGAAGAACACATCGTAGCCTGATAAAAAAAATGTATTTAAAATAATTGGTTTGGAATGATTTATGATAATAAATAAATCGTACAAAAATTTAGGATTAAAGTCTGTAATTTTTGCTTAAATTTTCGTTAAAAAACATTAACTGCATGGATGACATACTCTCTGATTTAAAAAGATAAATAATTTAGTGAAATAAAATAATTTTTAGCTTTTCCGATATCGAAAGTCTATTTATAGCTAACAAGACATTTCCACAACAAATTTTTAAAGAATAGAAAACAATTGGGGAATCTTAATTCCTTTGGAACTCTCTGTTATCGAACATTTTGTTATCGATACTTACCAATAAACCGTAAAACCTAAGCTAACCTAATTAAGTGTATTGCAACCTTTAAGTCTGTACTTAGTCAATATTTATTTTCGTAGACTATCTAGTCTCTTTCTAAGCTAGTTTGTGGAGTTATCGATAACACATATCGATTTCGATACTTATTTTAGACATGTTATCGTTTACAAAACATTTCTTTCTCACGCGCTATTGTTTTCACTCCAATCTAACGGACAAACGTGTATAGTTATCGATACTTATCGATATTTATCTGGTACACATATAAATATTTTGACGAACTTCTTCTATCTTAGCTGCGTCGGGTTTCCCTCTCTTCTCTTTTCCTTTCCCCTACAGTCTGCCTCTCTCGGTATTTCCCTCTTGGGTCAGCCATGCAATAGTTATCGATACTTATCGATATTTATCTGGTACACAACTAAATATTTCGTCGAACTTCTGCTTTCGTTGCTGCCTCCCACTTTCCTCTCTTCTCTTTTCCTTTCCCTCACAGTCTGCCTCTCTCGGTATTTCCCTCTCTCTTTTTGCTCTCCTTAAACCCGTTGGGTCACCCATGTCTCTCGGTGTCTCTGTCTGTGTCTGTTTTATATTTCTGTTTCTGTGTTTAGGCTAATTAAAAACGGTAGCCCAATTTTAATTAGGCCAGGCAAATGATGCACAGTTGCGGGAACTTTGTACAAAAATTTGCATATAAATAGTATAAATTGTTATTATTGTTTGCTGTACTCTTCGGATCGGTTCGGTTTTAGACTCTGTGGACAGTGTCTAATCTACGGGCTGCTGCATTGGGTCCACAGAGCGAATTGTCCCAACGCCTATTGCCCCTTAGTTTTGCCTAATTTCAAAGGTCGTTAAGCAAACAAACTCAAGTGGAACAAAATGCAGCCAAAACTAGAGAAAGAGGGAGCAAGATAGCATGTAAGGACTTTGGCCCGCCGGGACTTTTCCCGGCTCGTGACCATAAAGATGAGCGGGCAAAAACTACCCGCCGCAGGCAGTTGAAAGCGAGTCAAATCCAAGACCGTTTCGACATTCTAACGATTCCAAACGAGACCAGCATCCCAGCGGTACTACGGTGGCCCAAAAAATCACCATAAAAATCTATAAAAAAAAATTAACTTGCAACCTGGAAAAAAATATACACAAAAAATCTGGGTTAAAAGTACAAAAAAAAAAAAAGTGAAGGAAAAAAAGATGAGAATAAACGTTGAGCTCATTAGCATTTATAGGCCACACAAATGCCAGACGATGATGATGACGATGATGATGATGATGATGACGGTACGGTGTCTGTGGGTTGTTTGTTGTCACTACTCTCGGAGCACTCGGGTCGTAACACCTTTTGAGGTTCATTAGAAACTTGTCACATGATTTGATTTGCTCTGCTTTTTTTTCTATTTTTTTTTTTTTGCTCTGCAACGCGCACAGTCAGCAAAATACGTCTAAAAAATGCACATTTTCAAATAAAAAATCCAAGTCAAATAGTGAGTCGAAAAAATAGTATAGAAAATCAACGTCAACTATTAGGGTTTTTGGCTGCTAATTATGTGACCCTTGCCGCACTACCCTCGATGGAGAGCACAAAAAAAAAGGTGGAAGTGCAGAACGTAGCGTTAAGTCAGACACGCGTCCCTGTCTGATGACTCCTGCTCATTTTTTGCCCAGTTAGTTTTCCTTTTTTTTTTTTTTATCCTTTTTGGGCTGTGTTGTTTTAACCCCGTCACCCCTTTACTCTGGCCACTTTTCATTGCCTGTCAAAGTCGTTTAGCTGCTGGTTTTCTTCATGGCTCTAATGTTCTCGCTGTTGTTGTTTCAGTTTGATGAATTGTCCAAATGAGAGTCCAATTGGGAGTGTGTTAAATTGTTAGAACACCACACGCTTAACGCTAAGCAAACTCATGAGAAAACACCAGAATCGTGGGAATTTTAAGTAGCACAAATTTTATAATTGAAATTGTTTATAATTGATGTTAAAACAAGATGAAGAAGTAGCTTAATATGAGGTAAACTCTTTTTTGGTCACTCATTTTCTTTCCTCTTTACCCCGTTGGTTAAAATATTTAAAATAAAAGAAAATTAGGGAACCATTTCTTAAAATTTTTTAAAGGAAAGAAGTATTTTAGTATAAGAATTAATTGATTTTAAAGTTAACATTATTTTTGTGGTACTTGCAAAACATTCGCGATTCATTTAGTTTCTATAAACTTCTTGATGATCGTCTAATAATTGTTTTAAATTTTTGTGACGGACCTATAAATTTGAAAACATTGTCCAAAGCGGCTAAAAGGAATTTCACTGTGTTAAAACTTTATCATCGCATTGTTTTAACTTAACTAAATTAAAGGAATTTTATGGCAAAAAGGTTTTATAAAAGAAGTTAGTACATTTGTAAGTATTATACCATTACAGTGCAAGTTCTACTCTCGGACAGCTTCCTCAGACGGAAATAAAGCAACTCCGAAATGGAAACTCCTTTTAAATAGGAAATATATGAACTGGAAATGTTATGGTACAATATATGTACTTGAATTGAATATTAAAGCTTTCCATTTGTAAGTATTATACAATTACAGTGCAAGTTCTACTCGCGGACAGCTTCCTCAGACGGAAATAAAGCAACTCCGAAAAGGAAACTCCTTTTAAGTACAGATTTAAATAGGAAATATTTAAACTGGAAATGTTATGGCACAATATATGTACTTGAATTGAATATTTAAGCTTTCCACTTAAGTGCTTAGTTCTTAAAATTCAAAATAATTATAAAAAATTACACTGTGAATAATTGAATGCTTTTATTAATTACGATTTTTGCTTCTTGAACATGTTAGCGTTATTAGTAAGTTAATTAAAGCCTTGTCAACCAAGAGCAGCTTGTAATTTGGCCAGTTGAGCAAACATTTCGAGCACTTTTAATAGGTGCTACAATCCAAACGAACAAAAAGTGTGGAGAGAGGTGAATGCCTAAGCTCTGCAGGGGTCTTCTAAGGGGCCGTACAATGGAGACTACAAATGTGTGGCACTTAAATTAATGAATTTCTTTGCACTTTGCACGGAGGTAATTGGAGAGGCTGACCAATTGAGTGACTGACCCGAAGTAGAGACAAACAGTGTATGAGCAAGGTACAGGGCTACGGGCAGCCGGGCTGCCGGGATGCAGGGCGCAGTGTACAGGGTATAGCAACCGCATTCAATCTACCGATCTGACGTCGAGTTGAGTCGAAACGTCTGCTGCCAACTTGAACATGAATTTATATGAGTTGTTTGCATTAAAATGAATTGATCGACACGACGAGCAGCGGCTGTAATCTGCCCCCAGTTTCCCCCTCTGCCTGTGCCACGCCCTATGTGGCGCGTCCTGATCATGTCTGGCCTGTCTGGTCTGTCTGGTCTCGGGTGCCGGGTCATTGCTCATCTGCCACGCCAGGCACGTCAACGCAGCAAATTACTTGCCGCTGTTGCGATGCAAAATTGAAAATTCAAGTGGTTAACTTGCCAACATGTTGGCTCTTTGAGTCTTTGGCTCTTTGCGTCTTTGCGTCTTTGGCTATTTGGTTGTTTCGACAGCAGCCGATCACTTCATCTCCCTTTACTTCTTCTGGTTGCTTGTTGCATGTTATGATTAAATTTTGATAGCCAACAACAATCAAGTCAAGGAAAATCAATAATTTTTACGCATCTTGTTACGATGCCAAAGTCAGCAACGAGAACGAGAACGAGAACAAGTCTTGGCTCAAAAGCGAGCTCGATCCAGAGCTCGAGCCAGGCCGGAGGAGACAAAGCTCCCTTCCCTTCATGGAATCGACAGCTCCTTTGTCTTTGTGGACCGGGCATGACGAAAAGCTCTCAGAACGATCAAAACGATCGCTGCCTGTGATCGAGACATTGACGTCGACGTCAGCGTCGTCGACATGCCAAAGCGGCGCATAAATGTTTTGTTGTTTTAATGAAGACGTCCGACTGCAACTCCAGCAACTCCGAAGAAGACATCAAGGCGTTGCATGCCTGCAAAAATGTTTCCTCTTTTTTTCTGTTCATTTTTTTGTTTGTGCTATCGAGGGGCGCGTCTGCGTCAGCGTCTGCGTCGTCTGCACGCCATGACTGTAGGCCCCTGTTGGTGTCTTGTCTCTGTCGGCGTTTGCTTGCCATCTCGTTCAGCCTTTGCGGCTGCATTACGAATAGGGTCTAATTATTGTGGCAAGCCCCTGAGCTATAATTTGCCTGATTGATTTACATAACGATCGAAAATGATCAAGACATTAATTTCTTATTAACGTCGTTCGTTCGTTCGTTCGTTGGTTGTTCGCTCTTTCATTCGTTCGTTTGCTTCGTTTCGTTTCGTTTCATTTCGTTCGGTTTCGGCGTTGGCGTCACTGTCGCCGTCAGCGTCGCTGCCACTGTCAGTTGCAGTTTTGCAGTTGCTCTCTCTCTTTCTCTTTCTGAACATTGTAGCTTGTCTGCCTGCAGCATCTGTTGCGGAATTTGTTGCGCCTGCGCGTCTAGGGCGTAACTCTGTAGCCGTGTACTTGTAGCCACAGTCAAGCTCAAAACTTTGCTGGCATCATTCTCTGCGATTGCACATTTACTTTTCAATTTCTTTTCGTTCTTTTCATATGCTAGAGGGCGCTCAATCAATTGGTAGCTACCGCTCTCGCTCGCACCCGCTGAGCTACATGCACTCCCACTCTCACTACTTAACTGCGCTCTAATTTCGTGAGCTTTCGTTGTTTTCTAGTCTGCATGTGACAGTTCTTGTTGCGCTCTTCTTGTCGCTTAGGCAAGCCTCTCTCATGCACTTACGCTCTCTTTAGCTGCTGCTCTCTTGAAAGTTTAGCCCAATTTGTGTTGCTTTCCTTCTGTCGCTTCGCTGTCTTCCTTTTACGTTTTGTTTTCCTTCTCTCTCTTCGCTGATCGTTTTGTTCGTTTCGGACATAATTAATGTTAGTTTTAACGCTGCTTGAAAATGTTATTTCCCTTGATTATAGCAGGGCACATCGGACAACGGCTGCCGTAGCGGCTGTTGCTGTTGTTGTTGTTGTTGTTGTTGTTATTGTTGCTGTTTACTGCCGCTGATTGTTGGGTCTCGGTGTTTGGTTGTTGTTGTTGCTGCTTGCTGGTTGCTGGCGTTCCCTTGCCTGGCTTGCTGTAGGCAGTCATGGGGAAACATTTTATGACGATTACTGTAATTCGTTGCCGCAAACAATAATTACTTTCCATTACGAAAATGGCGGGCATATTATCACCTGAATATCACACACACACACATACATACACACAGTCACACGCTTACATATACACATAGATGGCGAGCAACAACGAACACAGGTGTTAAGCGTATGTGCCGACAACACTGCAGCCGACGTCGCTGTCGCTGCCGCTGCCGTTGCCGTTGCCGCTGTGGACGCCACGTCAACGTCGTCGACGATCGCAATTCGCCACGGCAAATGAAACGTTTCGCTGCGGTTGTGCCTCAAAGTCGTTGTGGCGTTGTCTAAAATTTTCGGTAATAAAATATGACAACTCAATCAAGGCCCATAAAAGCCAAGCTACAACAACAACAATAACAATCACAACAGCACAAAAAAAAAAAAAAAGAACACCAACTGATGATCAGGGCGGGTCTCTGCTGGGCTCTCAGGGGCTTTGAGTTTGGGTCTTGAAGCAAAAAAAGCTCAGTAATTTGCAGAGGCTGCAAAGACGATCAAAATTTACGATCATTTTGTTTTCAAAATCAATTTAGAAAGGAAGCGCGGCAAAGATCAGCAGAGCAGACCAGAGCAGAGCGCACGACAGATGCTCAGCAACAAGAGCACAAGAGAGCGTGAGCGAGAGAGCTTTAAGCACATGACGCCGTGTGTGCGACGGGGACAGCAGCAAAGCTTCAAATTAAGTTCTTAACTTGACTACGTTTTGTTGTTGTTCCTACTTCTTTCCCCCTCTACACGTTCACAGGCCGCACGATCAGTTCAGTTTCGAGGCTGCGCAGTTGGAGGCGAAGAACGGAGTGGACCAGGAATGGAGGGAAAGTAGGTTTACTGGCATACTGGGACTTTTCGCTTTTCGGCAGTTATTAGCCAGATAAAACACGAGTCTTGCACATTTGAGAGCTTGTAATTTACTTAATTTGATTACGAACGACGACCTCCTCAAGTGGGCGTGTCCCATGCCCAAATATCTTTCTCTCTGTCTCACTCTAAACGGCTTTAATCTGCAGAGAAGTAGAAGATGGAGAAGAAGAGAACGAACAATATAAAACAGACCTGCAGGTGCAATACCAAGTTTAGCTTAGGCAAATATGCAATTTAAGTGGGTGGATGGAAATTGATTGGCTTCGAAACCCGATAGAGTAACGCTCAAATGGGCAGTTAAAGAGGAAGCTATTAGCACAGGTGGTAATCAATCAAATTACCCAAGTATCTATACCATAAATGGCTAAAATAATACTGTTTTGTTGGCCTTTTATGTTGGGGAATTTTCAGTTTTGTTGATTTTAACAAATTTTACTCAAGTATATATATTTGTATAATTATCTGAATCAAATTTTTAGACCCTGTACTCAAAAAGGGTTTGTTTGTCAGAAGCGAAATGTGCGTATATATTCTTGATCATGTCCGTCTGTCCGTATGAACACCTGGACCTCTGAGACTATAAGAACTAGAGCCGATAAACTTAGAATGAAAGTCTGTCTATGGTCTACGCAGATCAATTTTTCTTTTAAATTGTTGCCACGTCTCCTTAAGCCACCGCAAATTAAAAAATAAACTTTTTTTACATCACCATTACTTGAAAACTACTAGAGCTATCCTAAACAAATTTACATATTACTTGTATGGTAATATTATAACGCCTCACCGTACTTTGTCCGGATCAGACCAGTATATACTATAGTTTTCATAAGACAATTTGGTTAAAAATTACTTATTTGTATGGGAAATATGCGTACTAGAATGAGTACAGGTTCTTTTACAGTCGGGCTGGTTCGATTGTAGCCTTACTACTTGAGACTTGAATCTGGAATATTTCTGCTTAGTGTAAGACACGACTGTAACCAATTTAAGCTTCTGTTCACAAATTAAAATTAATTTTTTTATATTTTATTAAATCTACTGAACTTTTTAATTAAAGTAAAGACAAAACTTCTGAATTCTTAAAAAATTTGACTTAATTTTCTACCTGAAGTGACCTCAGTTCAACGCGATCAAATTGACTGCTAAAAAGAACTGGTTCACGGAACCAAAGCTCCCAAACTAATCGAGTTTCATTTACAATTTTTTCTGTTTAAGTTTTAAGCTTCCTTTAACGCACACACACACACACACACACACAGACACTTTATAATATATGTATGGAAGAAATTAATTGTGCAAACAAATTTAATTTATGAGCAGCGTGTGAAGAGCAGCAACAAAAATCTATTAATATAAACAATAGTTTATTAATTGAAAGTTACGTCTGTCCGTGGCTTATGATTTATACCCAACCCCAACAACAACAAAAACAACAGTGGGGAGAAGTAGCACAAAAGAAGGCAACAAAAGCTAAGCTGAGCTAAACAACAACAACAACAACGATAAATACAAAATCAAAGCAAAAAGTAAAAAGCAAAGCGTAGAAATAAAGTTCAGCATAAAAATTGATTTCTGCTGCTGCTTTAATGAATTCTCAGCTGCCGTTGTTTTTGTTTTTGTTGTTGTTGCTTTGGCTCTGGCTCGGGCCAATAACAACAGCAACAACAACAACAACACAATCTCAATCAATTTCAAGTCGCACATCACATCAAAACAAATTACCAAGGAATTAATTTGCCATCAGAATCACGCAAGCGCAGAGACTGAAACCGAAACTGCGACGTCAACGGCGACAGCGACTGCGACGTCGACTGCGACAACGACTGCATATTGAGAGTCAGACAAAGTTGACTGGCACAGTCCAGCGCGCTGTCAGCTGAGAAAGAGACGTCAGGATGTTGTTGTTTTTGTTGTTACTGTTGTGTTGGGGCGATGGCGATTAATAGAGCGTCATGATGGTCCCAAAGGGACATAGAGAGCGCAAGAGAGTGGGAGAGGAGTTAGGTGCCGTGATTAATACATGAGGATTTAATTAACTTGCCATGATGCGCGCGTGCGCTGTCTCGCTCACACTTGCACACACACACACACCGCCCACTCGCTCTCCCGCTCTCTGCGCTCTTCGTTCTCTTTGGTCGCTTCACTGCACAAACTATGGCGACGGCAATATGAACGTCAACAGCGACGTCGACTGCGACTGTGAAGCGTTGACTGGACTTTTAAGAGAGAGAAAGAGAGAGAGAGATCAAGCAAAGGAACGAAGAGGAGACAGAGTGAGAGGGAGCCAAAACTTGATGGCAACTTGTTGTAAATACCCTGTATTTTTAATTGATAAATATACTAAATATATTCATTCAAAATATATATATAAATTCATGAATTTTCAGCACAAAGCATTAACAACATGGCTAGTGCTATGTGCAATTCCAATTAGCAGGTGGGCAGCTAAGAGGGGGGTGGAGGCCAAGCAGGTGTATGTGTGTGTGTATGTGTATTGAAACGTGTTTTATTTATTTTTTTTTTGCACAGCCTTGTTCATTGTTGGTGTTTCGGCTGCTGTCGCTGGTGAACGCCTGCAGCGCGAAAATCGGTGGCATGTATAATTTTTATCACCTTTAATTAACTTTTCAATTAATAAAAAAAACGTAGCAGCCGCAAGAACAACAACAACAACAACAACAGCAACAAAGACAAGAGCAATAACAAAGAGCTTACATCGCAGCTGCCATTGTCGTTGTTGTTGTTCTTCTTGTTGGCCAATAAAATGCCGACGGCATTTGAATTACCTTTAATACTAACGCAAATTTATGCGGAAATTCAGCAAAGGGGGTGGCATCTTGGTTGGACGGGGGTGCAGAGGAGTGGAGTGGCATTTAAGCCTTGCAGACAACAAGGCGCTAAATGTGATAACTGACTACAAAAAGAACACAGAACTCATCAAAAATCGCTCAGATTTACATTTTGAAGGATATGTAATTAAGTTGTAAGTTTTCTTTATTACCATCTACACACAGCTCTTTAACGGTAAAAGCTCTTGATCAGTTCCGGAAGATCAAAATTTGTTGGCATAGTTCCAACATTAATAAACTGGGTCTATAGAAGACAAAGGGGACAAAGGTGTATGGAAAAGATTGGAAACATTGCGCTGAAATCAAGCTTTAATCGATATCAGAAGTGGGGTTATGGCGAATATTTCCTACTTGGTTTAAGTTATTATAAAAAATTATATAAATTATTGAGATTTAAGGAAGTACACGAATATAAAAGTGCTAAGAAATGAATTATTTATTTATAATTATTATTTATTTATATGTATCTAGAGTTGTTATACATAAAGTAATTCCAGCAGAAATCTAGACTTTATTATTTGGCTTTTTTACTCATTTTTCTGCATATAAAAATTTTAAAAGTCTTTAAAAACAATGTGTTTTGCTGCTTTTATTGTTATACCTATTAATATGGGTACAAATTTCTGTCGATAAGTTAGGCACAAGTTATCGATAACATTAATTTGTCCATTATAATATTTTAACTAAATAAATTTAAGAAAAATACCAAAAAATACCAAACAATACATTAAGAAAACTTTTTCGATAACGCTGTAGATGGCATATGGAATCGATAAATTCGATAAATAATTGAACTCATAGAGCTTAGAGAAAAAACATATACTCTTGCCACTGAGACTTATAGAAGGCCAGGATACACAAACACTTACTCTCTCACACACTCACACACACTTACTCACGTGCACACACAGACATTTATGAAGCAAGGCAAAATGTCAAAAATGTTTGAAAAATTGATTAAAACCACACGCAGCTGAACAAAGAATGCCAACAAGAACAACAACAATAACATCAACAATTTTCAATGGCAACGGAAACGGAAATGAGCACAAAATACACACACACACACACACACACACACACACACACACACACACACACACACACACACACACACACTCATGCGGCATGTGTGCAAGGAAGACAGCTAGCAAAATGGCTACAAAGTCAGCTAAAAGTGTCATTACAACTCACAAAAATCCAACAAAAGTTAAGCAAAAACCAAAGCTCGACAAAACTTTCAGGGACGTCTGTGTTGTTGTTGTTGTTGTCTCGTTTGTTGTTGTTGTTGTTGTTGTTGTCGCTGAGGCATACGGCTCAATTCAATTTTATCGTTTCAATATTAACCCAAAACAACCCCACAATATTGCCTTCATTTAAGGTTTATTAGATACAACGACAACGACAACGACGGCGAAGAAGTCGGAGACGAAGGCGGTGGGCGTGTTGGGCTGGGGGGATGGGGTGTGGCGGCGGAAAGGCCCAACGAGCGGAACGTCAAGCCTTGGATACAAGATATATGTGTGTATATAGGAAAAGACCCGAACGCACACACACACACGCACACACATACAAACACACACACACTGTGAAAGCAAAAATTTTCCAATTTACAAACGTCGCCAAAAGCCAACGACGAGAAAGCTTTTTGTGTTGCTTGTTGTGTGTGTGTGTAACAAGGATAAATGCCTGGCCGTGATTGTGTGTGTGTGTGTGTGTGTGTGTGTGTGTAACGGCATAAACATTGATCCAACCGTAAAACTGGCTGACAATCGCAGGCGTCTCGGCCCGCCGCCTGCCGCAAAGAAGCCCCACCGCTCTATCCCTCCCACCCTTACCTCCTGCCTACCCTCCTACTCTCTATCATGCTGCCTGCTCCTCGAGTCCTGGCCAGGCATGGCACTGAGCCAAACCGAAACGACGCCAAGCCAAGTGTATAAATTGTATTAGCCCCGAAGTGTCGTGCGGCATTTTGATGGGGGACAGAGTGGTTAAAGGGGCGTGGAGCAGTGCAGAGTGGGTGGCCAGCACAGGGGAGAGGGTGTGGGGTTCGGGGTGTATAGGCAATTGCTGCTTCGGCTACGTTTGGTGGTTGCTGCGCATCGCAGTCGCTGCGTCGCCTTCGCACGCACCAATATGGCCGCCACCTTGCCAGACAAAGAGAGAGAGAGAGATAGAAATAGAGTGAGTGCGAGTGAGAAAGAGTGTGAATTGGAGTGGGCAGCGGGGAGGACTCACAACAAGTGTCATTTGCAGCAAATTGCAAACCGCAACAATTTCACAAAGGACAACACAACAGAACAAGCGAGAGACACGAGAGACAACCACCGGAGAGTGTAGCGGACTGAGAGGTGCAGAGGGGCAGAGGGGTGGCTAGCCACCCTACGTCTGGTGGAGCAATCTGTTTCAATATAAACGCACATGAGGCATTTACGAGCGCCAAAACAAGCGTCGTGGGTGGGTGAAAAAGCACAGGATACGCCTCGCTGAGTGTGTGTGTGTGTGTGTGTGTAAGCGTGTGTGTGTGTGTGCTTGTGTGCACTGGTGTGTGTGGGCACGGATGCCACTTAAATGCCTCATGATGTAGTTTTAGTTTAGATTTGATTTCTTCTTTGCATACCCTGTAGTCATAAAATAGTCAACTAGGGCATGCTCAAACTGTACTACTCTTAAGCTATGGTCGCCATATGCCATATCTGACAACTACAAAGCTATCCTAGTCTACCAACTACACATTTGTTGACTAAAATCATTGACGATAACAAACTCTACTGAGTTGTACTACGCCCACAGGGTATCTGCACGCACATACACTTTCAGTTTCAAACTTTATGATGAGCTGCCTGGGTCTGGGGACTTTCGGTTCGGGTAAAGCACTTGACTGTATTCCCATTATGGGCAAATTCCTGTAAAATTGCTTTTCCTTTAGGAATTTTGCATGAAATTAATAATTTCATCAGCATAAAATGTTTGTACTTTTATCTTTCAATCGTCACTCGTTAATCGTCAGGCACTCGTAATCAATTTTTATACTTGTGGTTTTAACATGCATTACTCGTTACTTTTTACTCGCTACTCTGTAGTCATTACTTGAAGCTGTTGGCATGTGATTCGGTCTCGTCATTCGCTACTCGTTATACGTCTTCACCTAACTCGCTCGTTAGCAATCACTCTCTGTTCAGTTTACACTCATTATATAGCAAAGTCTGTAGTTACCCTTTACTTTTCACTTGCTTCTCTTTACTGTACATCTGCTTCTCGTTACTTTCTACACGTTTTTATTCACTTCTAAGCTACCACACTCGTGTCAACTTTATTTGGCTGCCTGTCATTCGCTACTCTTCGATCATAACATTCAATTCGGTGATGATCTATCACCGTCTTTATACGCTACTCGTTTCTAGCTAAATTTAACCGTTTTCTTAATATTCGTCACTCGTTACTTTGAGTCATTTGACATCACTCGCTACTTTATTTGACGGTTTGTCACTCGCTACTTTTCACTCATAACCTTCAACTTGGTAGTGATAACTCACCGTCCTTCACACGCTACTCGTTTCTTTCCAGATTTATACTTTATATTAACACTCGTCACTCGTTACGTTTAAATTGTTGTTCCTAGCTCGAAAGTCTTTACTCGTTTCTCATCACTCGTTACTCTTCACTCGTTTCTCATCACTCGTTTCTCATCACTCGTTACTCATCACTCGTTACTCATCACTCGTTTCTCATCACTCGTTACTCTTCACTCGATTCTCATTACTCGTTTCTCATCACTCGTTACTCATCACTCGTTTCTCATCACTCGTTACTCATCACTCGTTTCTCATCACTCGTTACTCTTCACTCGATTCTCATTACTCGTTTCTCATCACTCGTTACTCATCACTCGTTTCTCATCACTCGTTACTCATCACTCGTTTCTCATCACTCGATTCTTATCACTCGTTTCTCATCACTCGATACTCATCACTCGTTACTCATCACTCGTTTCTCATCACTCGTTACTTTAGCACACACTATACTCGCTCTTAAGGGTATTCCGCATTCGTTTATGTCTCCCTCGGTATCTATTTATATGACTTTTTGCATTTTTTCCAGGGTTGTTTGCCCGACAACGACAACTAGAGAATTCCATGTGTTGTTGTTGTTGTTGCTTGTTTTATTCACTGTTGCGCTTTACACACATCTTCGTCCCTTGGGTGTCATAATTCTTGACGAGCTCATCTTTTACTTAAGTTTTACATAATTTTCATGTCGTTGCCAGTGCACATTCTGTGGGTGAACTGAGCTGGGGCCCATCACTTGCTAAGTCCCATGGAGATAACATAAAATCGAAACGTGTGCGCTTCTTCTATCCAACCAAAAAGGGACGACATAACGGAGCTCTGAATGGTGAAAGGGAGAGAGAGATGGCAGAGGAGGATTTGGTTTAGGGAGAAGACCGGGCGAAGTTGGTTTTTGTGGTAAAACGCTCAACTCTACGTGTCTGCGGCTTTTCTGCCTGGCTTTTGTCCTTATACTTCATACAACAAAGGACATGCGAGGCGAAACAACATGAGGGGGCACGAACGGGTCTGGGATTGTATTAACTTTGCTTAAAGTGTTCATATATCGTTGATCCATGTTCAGATATTATATAATTGAAAGTACTTGTATTATGTTACTCGTTATACTTCGTTTGTTGTGCTTTGTTTGAATCGAATTATGTCGCTGATTATAATGACTGAGTCGAAAGTATGTAGCTTCCTAAAGTTAACTTAGTATTACTTAATTTCCTTAAGAAATGTCTTGATTAAGTCACACATTTCTTGCATTTGGAACTTGTTTCTTTCTATGAAGAGTTAAAGTTCAAAATTTGAATAAATTGCTTAATTAAAACATGTCTAACACATTTTTGGGTCGAACTTAATGAACTCAATATTAATTGAATTATTAAATGCAATTTTTTACGTCACAAATTTGATGTCTAATATAGATGTAGCAAGATAAGCGTTTTAGTTTCTAGAAGTTATGAAAAAGTCTGGAATAAGTTCTTCAGTATGCATTTATAGTTTCAATTCGCTCTTAGATCTAATATTTTATATTAATATATAATTTTGTATAATAAATTATACAGAAATGAAATAAAATATGAGGTATCAGACAAAAAATAATACTAGTAAAATGCTTATGGGCATATGGATATTGTAAAAATAAATCCAAAACTAACACAAAAGAAATCCAAAACTTAAATGAGCGCTTAACACTTTAAAACTTTAAATATTCTATACTAGTAACTATTTAAGTTTCCACCTCTTGAATCTATGAAATAAATTTTGCCCTATTCGCGGACAGCACCCGCAGGCGGACGAATTTTACAGCGCAAACGGACATCATACGAAGGTGGACAAACCTACAGGAACCGTGGATGTCCGTCCATGGAAGCTTTCACTACATTATGATTATAGTGTTATGCTTATGTATATTTTAACGACTCTTATTGAACAATTTGTTGTCCTATCGTTGATTTACATTATACTTTTAAACATAATTCAGTAAAATTCTATCTAAGAGATTGTAAGTATTTGTTTTTAGAGTTTTCCCAAGCTCCGATTTGTATCTAATTAGTTAATGATGATAATTAAGATTATGCTAAGCATTTATTGCCTTCTTTTTTGACTAATGTTGTTGTCCTTCAGTAAGGAACAGAGTCACGCCTTCAGCCTTTCTGTGGCTCAAAAGATTTCAGTTTCCACTGCTCTGCACTTGCCAAGTAAATTATGAAAATACGTTTCACAAAAACAAAAGACAAAAAAAAAAGGAAAGTTGACAACAAGGACAGGCAAAGAAAAGCGCAAAAAGTAGTAGAACAGAAAAAAACCTTAGAGGAAAAGAGATCTGAAAAATGGGTGGGAAATTCAGTGAATTCATTTGCAATCCTTCTGCTTAATGGCACTTCTAAACGGCTAATCTTAAATGGCCTGGCCAATTTGGCTGCCAACTTATTGGCCATTTGTTAGCAGCCAGTTGGGGCTCTGGCATGGGGCAGAGGGGTGCAAGTGGGCGGGGCTGTTTAAGAAAAAATTACGCCTCAAAACTGAAACTGTAAATGGGCAACAACAGCGCGACGAGATATAGAACAAAGTGCAAAAATGTTCCATCCCTAGCGCCAGCTGACCTCCCCATTCCCCCACCCACTTGCCTTCCGTCCCCCTGCTACCGCACTACTTTCGTACGCTGAAAGGCCGCCAAATATTTTGCCGTTGTTTCTATATTTTTTTTTTTCGGCAAATTTCATTATCTGCAGCCGCCATCTTTGTGCTAAACGGCAACACACACACACACACACACAAGCGAACGCTGAGAGAGCGACACACACACAGCCAACAGTAGCAGAAAGTCTAAGAGAGGCAGGCAAAGAGAGCGTGCTGGCAATTGAAGGCAAGTGAAGAGTGTGAGAGTTGGGCACTTGTCCTTATTTGGGGCTGTATTTCACCTAAGCCAAATCCCCCCTTGAAGTGTTTATCCTTTTCGCTGTTGTTGTTGTTTCACCAAAGTGTTTTCAATTTAAGTTTAGCGAACAAAACGCCTTTTGATTTTTATTAGCTGTATAGCTTTACACGCCTTCAAACAGCTTTTTTTTTTTGGCTTTTTTGCGGGGGATTAGTGGCACAGCGACTGGCGCTGGGTGTAATCTAAGGGCTGATTTGCCAAAAAACAAGAAAAAAAAACAAATGCATTTCATTTTGTTGGCCAGTTGAGTGGCTTCGATGTTGGCTAACGTCCAACGGAAATTTATGTGCCTCAGCCAGGGTTGTCGCCCTCGTAAATTATGCAAAATGATTTGAGGGCAGGACTCCAGCAGCTGTTTTAATGTTTATACCCTTTACTAGTAGAGTAAAAGGGTATACTATAGTCCTTGGAGTCCATAAAGTCCATAAAGTATACATATTCAGAAGCTAGAAATCCCCAAGCAACGGGTATCCTAAAGTCATGACTTTTTTTATACAATTTTGAACAAATTTTCTTTATTTATATTTTTATTTATACTGTTTTATTTTTTGGCAGAGTTTTGTGAGCTAAATGAGAGTCACTTAAATAATTATCGTTTCCCGAGGCAAAACGCTCGTCAAAAGCTCATTTGGAGCATCTCGTTGTGTCTCATTTGGACTTGTTTCGACTCGTCGCTTGAACCGACGATTGACCAATTAACCAACGAGACGAATCACGTCTGATGCTCAGCGGTTTATTAATTAGGGGAAAATCAGTGGAAATTGTACCAAACGGGCACACACACGCACACACACACACACACACACACACACATATACACATAGACCCAGTAATGCACATTAGTCGTTGATGTTGATGGCTCCATGGGCTTCCAGTCTTGCTTTTTTTTGGGTTTCTTCTGCTGCCCTTTAAATGGGCGCTACACAAAACTGTGATCAGCTTGAGTTAGCTCAATTAATCAATAAACAAATTGTAATGAAAAGTTGTAAAAGTCTGAGAAAATCTTACTTAAGGTGAAAAGTTTTATCGATTCAAGAAACAAATTAAAAAATTAATATAATTTAAAGTATATACAGTGAAAGCTACGGTGGACGGACAGCCACGGTTGCAATAGTTTTGTCCGCCTGCAGAACCTGTCCGCTTGCGGAAATGCATTTTGTACGAAAATCTTGCTTTGGGCACTGTAAAACTCGTAGAATTCCACGGAAATTGGAACACATATTTTTTTTTTGTTAAATCCCTCTTATAGCGGCGTTCATAAGGGCGGTAAGCGTATTTGGAATGCGGTGCGTGTGTGACTTCAATTCTGTTGTTCTAGAAGCATCAATCCAATTGACTTACTTACCGCCCATAACATTCCATTTCAACCCACTCCACTCTGTCCTACTCCATTTGAATCCATCCCAATCCGCAATCCACTTGAGTTTACATCACTACACACAATTAATCTATGGTCTAGGTAGCTCCCATAGAAATTATGGCAATTACCAGACGCGCTCGCGGTCGGTTGAGGCTAATGAGCAGTAGGAGATCAGCTCAATTCATTCATCACTGATGATCACTGATGATCATCAGCCCGAGCGAGAGTCAGAGACAGAGCCAGTGTAGCAGCAGCCAGAATTGGTCTTGGCCAAAAAGGGAATGGGAATGCGAGTGAGGAAAAATAAAGAAAATAGGTTTTTTTTTTTTCTTTTTTGGGGTTTTAGGTTTTGGGTTTGGTTGTGGGCAAGGGCAACTCTCTGGCTCGAGTTTGAACTCGAACCGAAGCGTTTTCGGGGCGTGCCAATGGCGTTCTTATTAATTTGCTCAATTTCCACCAGAAGAGAAAGAAAGAGAGAAAGAAAAGAGGGAAGGACAGGGAAAGGGACAGGGACAGAGGGAAAACGAAATGAAAAACTTAATTAAAATGTCGTAAACGAAAATTGTATGTTTGGTTCGCTGTCGGTTGTCGGTTGTCGATTGTTGGTTGTTGTTTGTTGGCTGTCGGTTTGTTGTGGTTGCTGGACGTACAGACAGACGAGGGGACGGACGAACGGAACGGACAGGAGGCGATTAGCTCCCAAAATAATTAAGACATTTCACTTCAGACCTTTCGGCCAAATGGAAAAATTGTTAATACAAATTGTTTGTTGCCCAATTTTGGCCGTACCAATGTTTTTCCTCATCTATTGTTGTTTTGCTACTACTATTTACTACTTGTTGTTGCTGCCGCTTGTTGCTGTTGTTGCGGGGCCACGACCGAAAACAATAAAAATGACTAATGGCAGCTAATTTCCCGTCGTCAGAGCAGAAATTTGAAGTCAAGCATCGAAGTAGGAGCAGTAGAAGGGCCTAGAGCGCGGTGGAGTAGGAGAAGGCCTAAACAACTGCAAGACGAAGAGGAGTTTTCACAATTTGGGCCACTTGCCCATTTACCCGAATTGTTTTTTGTAGGTGGCTCTAAAATAAAACCCAAATTAAAAATATACTAAAGAATTCTAAAGGTGTTTCGCGACTTTGTAATACCCATTACTTCAAACACTATAATTATAAAATGAATTAATTTCATAAACAAGGACTCGGCAACTATGCCCCATATCGTAATATATCGCATTCGTTGTCTAGTTTAATAGCAGAATATTAATTTAAGTTATCTGGGGAAATATGTGATATATAAGGTATATATATACGCTTCTTATGGAATAGCATTTGATGAACTCAGAGATTGATTTTGGTTGAGATATATCAAGTCCTACTTACTAATCGGCAATTAATTATTTTTTATAGTTTTTAGATCCAAGATTATTTGGTTTGGGAGTTTGGTTAAGTTTTTTTTAATAAACATCAAAGTTTTGCCTAATAATAACGGAATTTTAAGCGATTGTTTCTACAACAGCTAAAATAATAGAAATCCTCTTTAAAGGATAAAATATCAGTTTGCTTAAGAAGTTAACCTAAAACTTTTAATAGACAATGTTTTGAACCCTTTTCTTACTTTGAAATAATTTAATCAGATTAATCCTATTCTATATCCTATTCATCAGCTGGTTGACCAATCAAGAGGGGTGAACCTATATACCGAGTATATTTCAGCTCTTAGAGCATACCCCATTACTCTGCGAATAACGGGTATATAAATAGTTCGCTGACTTTGCGGGGGCGTTGCCTTAATGGTCGTCACATCAATTGGGCAAGTAGGCAAACGCCGGGCGATAGGGAAAGAGCGGGACAGAGCGTTGACTTCATGGGTTTTTTATGTGCGCCACCTGTCGTTGAAACTGCATAAACTACAGCTGCTGTTCTTATTCAAAGTAACTCTCTTATTCGTCTCCGTCTCTATCCCTCTCTTAAATTAAATTATCATATTTTATTTTTTAATTCGATGTTTTTTTTTTTGCATGCAAATTATTTTATTTTTAATTTTACCTTATTTTAATAATACATTTAAGAATATTTTTTTCAATTTTAAACTCTTGAAGTCCTTCTAGAACTTTTTCTTAACGCATCACAGCTCTCAGAGGTAAAATGATCGAAAGCTAAAGAGAGCACCACGAAACAAACCGGCTCTCTTAAGTTGCTTCAAATGTAAGCACTTTACTCACACACACAGTCAAACTCCCTTTAGCTGCCTTTTCACTCATGTACTGCGAATTATTTGGTGCATAAAATGCATAAAATCGTTTGCTAAATTTAATTACGCGCATAAACCAAAACAGTAATAACAACAGCAACACACAATGAAACGCGAGAGAGACTTTGTACAACGAGAGAGGCAGACAGAAAGAGAGTGGGAGAGCAGCAGCAGCAACAACAAATGTCACAAATGGCGCACAATGGCCACAGGCGAAATTTCGTTGTTTAAAAATTGATCAAAAAACATAACAACATACAAATTATGCATGTCTGTGTGGTTGCTGTTGTTGTTGCTGTTGTTGGTGTTATGTGCGTGTCGCAGCGAATTGATTAAAAAGAGCAATGCGATTGAAATTTTATTGGTAAATTGAATAAAGTGCGCGCCGGGGAGCCAACAAAACTTGATTCTGCTGCTGCTGTCGCTGTCGCTGCGGCAGCCTCTGCCAGCGCTTCCCTAGTTGTTGTTGTTTTTGGTTTTTGCTATTTGCTTTTGCTTGCGGTTCTGCCTTTGCTATTTTTGTGCGTCGCTGTTGACGTCGCTGCCAAAATGCTGGCGTTAAATTAATGAGTCTGCATATAGTGAGCGCTGTATGCGTGTGTGTGTGCGTGTGAGAGTTTGTGTGTGTGTTTAAGCTCGCTTGCTATTGGCTGTTGTTGTTGTAATCAGACAATTGACTTTTGAGCGTCGTTTTTAAGTTGAAACTTTAAAGTCAATGAACACAGAGATAATTTAATAATTAACGTATGCAATTTAAATAGTTCATTTAATTTGTATGCACATTAATTACTTATTTTAATTACTAGCCCTATTAATTGATTAATGCGTGAGGCCAATAAAACGACTACGAATTAAAGTTGTTTATGTGATCAGGTGTGTTAATTGATTTGCTTACCTTCGTGTGTGTCGACTAACGGCAAATTATTGAGCGTTAAGTGCTCCTCTCTATTCCCCGTCTCTCCTTGAGTCTGCTCCTCGTGCCCCTTGACCTCCTGCAGTTTCGAAGCGCCGACACGCTGCAGCAGCGCCATGTGACGCAGCATGTGGGCGGGATTGGGGGCGGCGTTGCTTTGATTATAATTGGAACTGGAACTGGAGTTGGAACCGGAACCAGAACTGTTGTTGCTACAAATGGGATTGAGGGCTGCAAATGGTGTCCAGCCCGCTGCAGCAGCCGCAGCGGCAGCCGCTGCATAAAGCTGCAACGCGGATGCTGCCGCATGTTGCACCTGCGTGGGCGGCTGAGCTTGGCCTGAAGCTGAGAAGGTGTAACTGGCCAACGACTGGTTGTGCGCCTGCGCAGCTGCCGCCAGCTGTTTCAACAGCTGATCCATGTAACGGTAAACTGTTGCATCACACGAAATCAACAAAAACAAAAACAAAAATTGTGAAGAAAAAGAAGAAGCAGAAACTGCTCAGTCAAGGATGTGCACAGTAGACACTTTGGAGACGCGGCCACGATACGAATACAACGACTGCGACCCACTGTGCGGTGGCCGCGGCGGCGACAAACAAATTGATTCGAATTAAAATTACGCTCAAAGCTCCGTGCGCTGATTTACGCGAAGAGCGACAGAGACAGAAGGAGAGAGGGAGAGAGCGATTAAGTGTGAGACAAACAGACAGTAAAGTAAAGAGAGCGAGAGCGGGAGAGCAAGTAAGAAGACGACGCGACGATGCTTCAAAGTTGACGTCTAAATGAAAATGGCAAAAGCGACCGCAGACAACGATGACAACAGCGACAACTGTCTGTGTGTGTGTGTATGTGTTTAAGTGTGTGTGTGTGCGTGTGGTATTTGCTTAATAATTGCATACATACAAGAACAACAACAGCAAAAGCAGAAGACAACAAAAATTGTCACTGCGTCTTAGCTTGGTATTGGTGGGTTTGTGTCCATGCTAAAAAGTGAGATGGCTAGCGACACCTGCAAAATAGCAGCAGCAGCAGCAGCAGCCGTAGCCGTAGCAGCAGCGGCAGCGACAATAATAATAATAACAACAATAACAAGCATAAGTATTTTCAACACTTTGTGGCCAGCTGTTGTTGTTGTTGTTGTTGTTGCCGGTCGCATGCGCGACTGCAAGCAAAAATCATTAACGTTTAAATTTATGTGTGCCAAAGCGAGAAATAACAAAACGACAACAACAACGACACAGCAAACGCAGCCACCAGCGCTGCCAACGTCGTCGTCGCGTTGCGTCGCCTCATCGTCGTCGTTGTTGCAATAAAAAGAAAAATGGTTTCACTTAACAAACACGCCAAGGCGCTTGTTCTCCCTCTCCCGCTCTCAACTGCAGCCCACTCCAACTGCGCTCTCACAGTCAGCACAGCACAACCACACACAAACACACACATACGTGCACATAGCGTAATAATGGTATTTTTCTGCCTCAGTGCGCGCATGCTAAACAGAGAGCGAGCGAGGCGTGCGTGTGTGTGCAAGTGAGTGAGCGCAAACTAGCCAGAGAGCAAAAACGAGCGCAAGAGCGAGAGGTGTGAGAGCGAGAGCTAAGAGCGAGCGAGGCGCAACAGTCGACAGCAACGACAACAACGACGACGACAACATCGTGAAAATGAAATGAAAAACGCTAAAAAAATTGATTTAAAGTGAATTTGTGTGCGTTGTGTGTACAGCTGTGCCTGTTCGTGTGTGTGTGTCTGTGGCCTTACACTCCGTGTAAGTGAGAGCAGCTGCGCATGGCTATGGCCAGTGCGCGTAAGCGGGACAGCACTAAAGACACAGGCGTGGCCAAAGAAATACTGGGAAATTCTGTTGCCTTACGCTTGATGGCCTCATGAACAATTTAAGCAGCGTCGCTGGCAGCGCTGCCCAACTGTAAAAGCTACGCTGCTTCTCTGCCGCCAGCCTCTCCACAGCCAACTGACATTTTATTGATTGTTTTATGCGATTATAATGTAATAATGTCTTAAATATGCAGTAGACGAGGTGGCACAGGGAAGTGGGTGGGAGTGTGCGCCCAGAGCAGAATCTGCCCCAAATGACGCTGCTCCGACTGCCGCTGCGACTGCGACGGCTGTTGTGGTCCCTGCACACTGCGCAGCTGCGACTTTTGCGTCTTTTAAATGAATTATGCACACACACACACAAACACACACACACTTACTGTGGGGGTGGGAGTGAAAATTGCCGCCCTCGCTGACCATTTGCTAGGCTGCAGCTGCTTCGTGTTTCGTCTCCAAACTCCTTTCAGTCTTGTGATTGGCAAAAAAGAAAATGCCATTCACATTTCACAGTCTGCACTCTTCATTTTCCAGCGTTTTTCCCAACTTTTGCTTTATGCTCCTTCCTCTCACGTTCTTGGCTGTTATGCTTCTCTTGCTCCTCTGCACTTCGTTTTCTTTAGCTTCTTTTTTTATCGGCACGCAAAAATCTATAAACGGGCAGCGGTCGCCGCACTCAACTCAATTCAATTAATTTTCACTTGATTTTTCCACACACAAACAAATTTTCATTTAATTTGCTGCGGGGCGTTTTTCTCCACCTCCCCCAACAGCGCAAACTTTTCTCGCTTTTCCGTTGGCCGTTTTTCTTGTTGTTGTTGTATTTGGTATTTTTTTTTCTTGCTTTTACAAGCTGCTGCTTTTGCTTATCGGACGCCATTTTCTTGCGCTTGATTTTCTATTAGGTTTCTCGCCAGCCCTGGGTCAAAACTTTCTGGCAATGCTCACCCCAAATTTCTTTTCTTCTTTTTGGATAAAAATCTTTTGTGACTTTTTCGTTCTCTCATTATGTTTTATATTTTCATTATGTTGTTTATTGTTGTTCATTTGTTTTTGTCAGCTTTTGATTAAATTTTGTATTTGCATGTCTTGTGTAAATGTACTTGTGTGTGTGTGTGTGTGTGTGTGTAATTAAAAATAAATCATTTGTTTGTGAATAACTCAAACTTGTAGGAATTTGTTTGTTTTTGTTTCTAACTGATTTAAAATAGAGTACGTAAGAAACAGATACTTTAGAAATCTGTACATAAATCATGAATTTAAAGCTTCAGTTTGAAAGGCAATTAAAAAATATTTTAATTAAATTTTAAATAAACAAGTCTTATAAAAACAGCTAAAACAATGAAGCTACCAAAAATAAAAGTGTTTAGAAAACTTTTTAAGGAATTAATTAAAATAGAAAAGTTTGACTTCGTTTCATTATTATTAATCTTCTTTTCATTCTATTTACATACTAGTTATGTATTTTATTAGGTAATTTTCAAATAAATAATCTTAGAAAATATCTCAATTAAATTTAAATAATTTTTACAATATTCTAAATACGATTGCAATTTATGAAAGAAAAAAAAACATTGTAATTTATAACTAGTTTATTTTTTTTATATATATATATATTTTTTATATTTCAAAAAATATTTTAGATACACAAAATTAAAAAAAGTTAAACAATAAAAATGTATGTTAATTTGTTTTATTTTAAGCATTTCTTCTGAACTATTTTCTGCGCCATAAACTTTTGTTACTATCTGAAAATTAAGTAAGTAATTAAATTGTAATTATTGAACCATTTTCATTATTATTAATCTTCTTTTCATTCTATTTACATACTAGGTATGTATTTTATTAGGTAATTTTCAAATACATAATCTTAGAAAACATCTCAATTAAATTTAAATAATTTTTACAATATTCTAAATACGATTACAATTTATGAAAAAAAAAACATTGTAATTTATAACTAGTTTATTTTTTTTAATATATATATTTTTTATATTTCAAAAAATATTTTAGATACACAAAATTGAAAAAGTTAAACAATAAAAATGTATGTTAATTTATTTTATTTTAAGCATTTCTTCTGAACTATTTTCTGCGCCACAAACTTTTGTTACTATCTGAAAATTAAGTAAGTAATTAAATTGTAATTATTGAACCATTTTCATGGACAAAAACTTAATTCGAATCGAATGTTTGGCGTATATTTAATATTTAATATCGATTATGAGTGCCATTCATTGATTCGATTTACATTTCAGTGTCATTTGTTGTTCAGTTATTCAGTGGGTTTAATTTTGGTATTGTATTTACTTAAATTGACGCAATCACAAATCAATTATTATTAAAAGCACATTAAAAACAATAAAATTGTAATTAATATAAAATAAAAAACCAAAACAAATAAAAGTTAATGGAAAGAAAAAACGTTTTTAATCATTTTACAATTCGAATCAAGTAGCGCTTATCATCGATGGATTCATATCAATTCGCCTGCCTCCAAGCACCTCACCTGTTCTCCCTTTCTACTCCTGCCCCAGCCCCTTCTGCTGTTCTGGCTGTGATTTTTATTACACTTTATTATTATTTACCTACTGTCGACTAATTTGTTTTTAATTTGTTGCTGATAAAACTGATGAATAAACAAAACGAACGTTGAGCAAATAATGAAATTAATAAGCTAAAAGTATTATTCACAGGGGCGCAAGGGAAGGGGTTGGTGTAGGTGGGCGTAGGTGTGTACTGAATAAAGCTTCACTAAAAAAGAAATACAACTAAACGATAAACATGCCACAATAATAATTACAATAACAAATAACAAATAATGCCAGCAAATAATGACATTATTTGCCCCCGATTGATTTGTCAAATCAGAATAATTCGATTCAAATTGGAGCGTTCTACGATATGAGCTCAGCTGAGGGTCGGGGTCTGCTGGGTGGTGTCTGGTAGTAGAATTAGGCTGCGGCATATGCGGCTTACTAGACCCAAGAGAGACGCTACCTAAAATGTAAGAAAATATAACACGAGAGATAGAAAATCATTTCTTCCATTGACTTTTTCATTAAAATGAATTAAGCAAATATTGGAAAATTTAGCTTGGGTTATGGAAGATCCTTCATCAGCTTTTTCAAGGTTTTTAAAGTAGTAAACAGTTGAAAGTTTTTGCAAAACAAACTGGATTACAATGTCAAGATATTGAATACATTAAGTCAAATGAAATATGTTATGATAATGTCAATGAACACATTAATTCTCATTAGACCAAATTACATTTCATATTTTAATAAAATATTAAAAGTTTACAGTGTTGTTATTAGTTTGTTAGGATTATTTTTTTGATATAACTCTTTGAGAAATCTTTATTAAATCGTAATTAATTTTAAGCTGGCATAACTTTAAACATTATGTTGGATTTACATATGTTTTCGGCCGCTTCATAGTCTTTATCAATTTTATTCGGCAGCTAGAACTTAATTAAAATGTATTGTGCATATTTAAACATTAATAAACTCAAAATTGTTATAAAAATATTTAAAAATTGTATGCACTCTTTCATGTAGTCCATTTTGAAGTTTATTTATTTTATTTAAAAATAAATTTGACAAAAAAGAAACAGAGTTTAGTGCTCTGAACTTTAGAAAATTATTGAGGCTCTTTACAAATAAATTTCTTTGATGCCTTAAATATTTCGAATAAAATGTTTATTACCAAAGAAGATAAATTATTAACGAATCCTTACAAAACAATTAACTGAATATAATTAATGAAGGAATTTTTAAAGTATGCACCTAAAAATTTCTGTATATCCTCTAGTTTTTACTAATTTAAATATTTGTTTAACCCTACACTTTAGCTATTTTCAGTAGCTATTTATAACCGTCATAGGTAAATTCCATATGCCCCAATAAAACAATTGTAGGGCATGTGATGTATTCCAAAATAATGAAATAATGCGTGTGTTTGCTATCATAGAACTAGTCCGGGAATGGGAACATAATGACTTTATTAGCTAAGCACAAATCATAAATGTGACAATGGCAGACAGGAGTAAGCGCAGAGAAGGGCAGGTGTGGGGAATGGGATAGAATAGAGGCAGGAGAAAGGGGTAGAAGTAGAGATAAAAGACAGACATGTCTGTTACTCAATGTTCGTTTTGATTTGAGCACAAACCTCAAAAATGAGCCAAAAGCGAAAAAGTCAGACAACTCAGGTGTGTATTAAGGTGTCCAAGAGATGGGCGGCGGGGGGCGTGGCGTGGTGTTTAGCTGGGCTTAGGGGTAGACAAGGGGCTGCCACATTTGTTGATTTGTTTGCGGCGATAAGCACTTAAATTAAGTCTTAATTCCTAATGCCTCTTGTTGCACACGTGTCGCTGCTGCCACAAAGTGTGAGACAGGCAGTGGCGTAGTGGAAGGGGGTGAGGGAGTGGGCAGGAGCGGAAAGGGCGGAAAGGAGCAGTGAAGAGTTCAACGGTGTTGCCCTGTGAAATGGACATTTAATTATTTGCTGTGATTACACACACACACACACACACACACAGTGGGCATGTCTACCTACCGCTGCCCTCCCCTCTCGTTTCCCTCTTTATTTGTGTCACACGACGTGTGTCAATTCTGTTGGAGCAGCCGGAAGGAATAAAGGAGGAGGCAAAAATGAGTTTCCAGGGCGGATTTGCTGCACTGCTTCAGCAGCTTCATATTCCAATTATTTATCTTATCAGCGTATCTAACAGTTTTGATTTTCAACGTTGCCATTGCCGCAAATGTAGTAGCGTCCTCTCCTGCCACGCCCCCCCGCACCACTTGCTCCCTGCTGCCACCCTTCTTGACTGCCAATCCAAGTCCCTTGTTGCACTACTTTTGACAGTTGACAGTTGCATCAGCCAGAAGCTGGTGTCTTTGTCTCTAATTTAGTATCTGTGAGATACATTTGTATCTCTATCTAACTGTAACTCATTGTATTATGAAAATATTTATCTTTCCCAGCTACGAAATTTGATCAACCCCACGCTCTGTCTCCCTCACACCACTACCACCCCTCTCTCTCTCTTACTCTTATCCCCTTTCGCTCAGTGCTGAAGTGCAAAGTGGTGTGCGGGGTGTGTGTGTGTGTGTGCGAGTGTGTGTTGTGCGCAACGCTTGTCAAATTAATGAGATTTAGAGTTTTGATTTCTGATCGATCGACTGCGATAGGAAATGCAACCACAAAAACGTCTCTAAGTAGATGATTAAAGCGAACAAGAAAATCGAAAAGGCGGAAAACAAATGCCAAACCAGAAACTAAATTGAGTTTAGGAAAAAGCAGAAAACAAGCTTAAAGATACATAAAAGGTGTGACGGAAAGTGATACAAAATTTTACTTTAATAAAGATATTTTATCTTAAAGATAAACATGTGTGGGACTTTGTATATATAAAGTATTACAGCAGCATTTAAGACAAATTATACACAGTAATCAGTAGGCACCGCAGCTGAAAAGAGTACGGCAGCGAAAAGTGGGTTACAGGCAGAAGGAGGCGTGGCCGACCCCATAGAGTATATGATTTCTTGATTCGCAGATTGACAACAGTCGAGTCGATAGAGCTAGATAGCTAGATCTCAGAAACTATAGGCACTAGAACCACCACAAAAGACTAGAGGGGTCTATTAGGGTTTGTCAGCAGCGAAATGTGCAGATCAGGCAGAAGGAGGCGTGGCCGACCCCATAGAGTATATGTTTTCTTGATTCGCAGATTGACAACAGTCGAGTCGATAGAGCTAGATAGCTAGATCTCAGAAACTATAGGCACTAGAACCACCACAAAAGACTAGAGGGGTCTATTAGGGTTTGTCAGCAGCGAAATGTGCAGATCAGGCAGAAGGAGGCGTGGCCGACCCCATAGAGTATATGTTTTCTTGATTCGCAGCTTGACAACAGTCGAGTCGATATGAACAGCTAGATCTCAGAAACTATAGGCACTAGAACCACCACAAAAGACTAGAGGGGTCTATTAGGGTTTGTCAGCAGCGAAATGTGCAGATCAGGCAGAAGGAGGCGTGGCCGACCCCATAGAGTATATGTTTTCTTGATTCGCAGATTGACAACAGTCGAGTCGATAGAGCTAGATAGCTAGATCTCAGAAACTATAGGCACTAGAACCACCACAAAAGACTAGAGGGGTCTGTTAGGGTTTGTCAGCAGCGAAATGTGCAGATCAGGCAGAAGGAGGCGTGGCCGACCCTAAAAAGTATTCTTGATGAACACACGACATAGCGATGTCCGTTTGCCTGTCTGTCTGTCCGTTCGCCCGTATGAACACCTAGATCTCAGAGACTATAAGGGCTAGAGACTCCAAATTTAGAATGAAAGTTCTTCTTTATGTCAGGCAGATTAAGTTTGTTTCAAATTGTAAAAAACTAGGTTTACCTCACCAAAACCGATTGAAAACGACTAGAGCTACCAGTACCAATAGTACAAATATGCCTATTCTAAACAGGTTTGATCCGGATAGCACAACTATATCCATTAGCTCCCATGGGACAAATTGGCCGAAAATTTCTTGTTTGTAGGGAATATTGGTACTAGAATAAGTACGGGTCCTTTTACAGTCGGTTCGCTCTAGTGTAGCCTTTCTTACGTATTTTTTCTAAAAAAAATTACAATGAAAAAAAGATTCAGATACTACTAAGAATTCTAAACAATAGCTTTGATTTCAAGAAGTCTATTAAGCAAATTTGTCACTTAATAGATCAAGAAACAAAGTTAGAGCTAGACAGAAATAGGAACTAACTGAAGTCAATCTGAAGTAATCTTGAAACGGTACTCAAGTGTCTGTCGAATGATGCAACTGTTTGGCCCAAAGGTAATTACTGGATGAACCCCTTTTAAGCACACTTGACAACACAAGCAATACGTGTTGAGGGCGGGGGCGTGGCAGTACGGTAACTTGTAAATATGCAAATGCATATGTTAAATACACGACCTTTTATTGTATTGAATTTTGTATTTCGTATTTTGTGTTTTATTTTCGCTTGGCGTAAGCAAAAGACAATCATAACAAAAGTGTAAAAGTTGTCACATAGTCGAAGCCCCGAGTTACCTATGAGACAAGTTAATGGCGATTGGGGTGGGGGTGCTGGTGAAGCGAGGGGAACTGAGGGGAACTGAGGGGAACTGAGGGGAACTGAGGGGAACTGAGGGGAACTGAGGGGGGTGTCAGCAACTCAAATTGACTTCTAAAAGCAGCAAAATCAGCAAAAAATTTGCATTTCAATAAACGATTATCGTAACTTTGCGTACGGTTTTTGGTTACGGTTTACGCTTTACGGTTTACGCTTTACGGCACTTTTTCTTCTTCGTCCTACACTTGGGGTTAGGGGTCGCCATTTTGTCTGTCTCTGTCTATGTGTGTGTGCGTGTTTTAGGGTCGCAAAGAGCTCGGCTATAGGCAGAAAAATTGGTTAGGTTCGTTTGAGTAGGGTAAGGTTAAGGGTGGAGCACGGCGCAGTGGTACGGCGTAGCGGTACGGCTGACTGGGCGCCTGTTTACGACAGTCAACGGCCAAATTGTCGTTGTAAAAGTCAAATGTGGAAAATTTATTTTATATTTTTAGCTTTTAAATTAAATAAAGTTTTTGTCGCCGTCGTTTTATTTGCATTGGCATTTTGTCACCTTTGACCCGGCTCCCTTTCCACTTCGCATACCGACACACACACCCAGCCGAAACTGCTACCAATTTCCACTCACGTTCTAAGCTTGCTGTAGTCTCTCCCTCTCCTTCTCTCTCTGTTTCTGTCCCTTTCTGTATGTGTGTTTATTGTTTAGGCTTTTTACGATTTTTTCCCAACTTGTGAGCGGGTGTTATTTGACTGATCTGTGTGTTCTTTCATTTTTGGGGGGGGCAGTGGGCAGTGGGGATGTTGCGGGTGGTGTGTGGGGCGGGGCAGCATGTACCGTTCAGAATGGCATCACCACAAATCACAGCTCACGTACGACGCTTAAATATGGCGCTCGTTTCATGTCCGTGTCCGGCAAAGCAGAAAAATAACAATAATAATAACAGCATACGAAACAGTCCTACAAACAGGCAGTCAGAAAGAGATGGCAGTCCAGAGAGAGAGAAAGAAAGAGGGAGACAGACAAATATATATTCCCCGCAAAACTGTCCATTCTGAATGCAAACGCAATTTGATAACGAGCGAACGTATTAATATCATTGAGCTCCATTATTTCTTTATTTCTGCATTTCTCCCTTTCAGTTACCTACCCCTCACTCCGCTCAGTCCTTCCTGTGTCCATTTGGGCTACCAAAAATCCCCATGGGTTGTCCTAAAAAATGATGTTCATTTTGTTGCCGAGCAAAGATTCTCAACAGCGAAAAGTCGCTATCAAAATGCACTTTGCTTGGAAGTATTGACAATAACTGTAAAAAGTTTTAAGAAAATCATTATACATGAACACTGAGTATATAATTTATATAGGGAAGCCTAGAGATATGACTTGTTAGAACCCGTACTCTAAAAAAGATAGAGAGGTCTATTAACTTTAAGCGAAATAAGAAATAAGAAGGAGGCGTGGCCGACCACTTAAGGTATATATATTCTTGGTCAGCACCAACAGCCGAGTCGATATAGAAATGTCCGTTTGTCCATCCGTCCGTATGTCTGACTGTTTGTCTGTCCATCTGTCCGTCTGTCTGTCCGTATTAACAAGCACATCTCAGGCACTCTACAAGTTCGAATTTAGTCAGTATTGACTCCGTATTCAGTCAGTTAATACTAGAACCCTTTCACTTATAATAAGCTAAAAACACCCCGAAAAAATATGTTTTTGGCGAATATCTCATTAACTATGGCACTTACTAATACCAATTTTGGTATGCAGGCTCTTTTTTGTTTCTTATAAAAAATAAAAGAATTTTTTCGTCCAGTGTAATAAAACTTAATCTACCGCAAGAGTCTTAAACAAATGCATTTATTGAATATATTGTTAGTTTTAAAAAATATTTGGGAACGTCTTTCCTTTCTGCTTGCTTTTAGCTCCTTCAATTTTCCTCTTTCTTACTTTTAGACATATCATTATTAAATACCTTAAGTTTCTAGAAAACTTTGCTTTAATCAAGGCCAGTCCAAAAACGTTTACGAAATCAGAACACAAAGCGCAAATGCAATAAAATTTAATGCTGTCTCTACCTGCAGAAATCAGAAAACATTTTTAACACCAATATAGCTGAAACAATTCTTAAAATCAAATTTTCCAATCGCAGACTTGACAATGTGTCAATATTTTTTCTGATTTTCAGTTTCGTTTCAAGACCAGTTGGCAGTTTAGTGCGAATATTTGGAATGGTTGAAACGGCTCTAAAAGATAACTTGCAACATATGAGTGATTGTGTGTCCAACAAATTGGGTTTGTGGCATGTCTTCGTTGCAAACACATCGCACATTTTCAAGTGCAGTGCAATTTTTCCAGCCGAAAATGTATCAATGGGAAATAGTGGGGGAAAGAGGGGAGGAATGGGGAGACTATGCGATAAGAGGCAGATGGCAGGTGGGTGGCGAGGCATCTGGCATGTGGCATGTGGCATAACGGGCGTAGCTTATCGGCGCCCGTGTGCAACATATTGCCACAATTTTCGTTGCCACAATTCTCGTTGCCCCATGTTGCATTGCCAATTGTGACTGATGGCCAATAAATTTTTACAGTCATGCACTGGACATGAACGTGCTCCAATACAAGCGATAGGGGGGAGACAGAGAGAGTGAGGGGGCAGGGTGGATGGGGTAGAGAGGGTGGCAGATTTCTTTATGTGTTCGCGTTCCATGAGCATGTTTATTAAATAAATCACACCAAAAAATAGTTGGAAAATGTGCGCAGTGCTGTAAACCCGACTGCTGGCAGACCTGTACGACTATTGTAAGCTGAACAACAGTTTATGCTGCTTAACAACTTGTTATACTCTCTGCAAGAGTATATTGGGTTTGTGCAAATGTATGTAACAGGCAGAAGGAGGCGTGGCAAACCCCATAAAGTATATATATTCTTGATCAGCATCATAAGCCGAGTCGATATAGCCATGTCTGTCTGCCTGTCTGTCTGTCCGTATGAACAAACAGATTTCAGAGATGGTAAGAGCTACAAGTTCAAATTTGATCTCAATCGACTCGATATTTAGTCAGTCAAAATAAGAATCTTTTTTTTTTTTTGTTGTCACGCCCTATTCGCCCACAATGGGCAAAAAACTAGCCATACCTCGAAAAAAAACTATGTTTTCGGCAATTATCTCAGCAACTTTGACACTTAGGAATACCAATTTTGGTTAGCTGGTTCTTAGAGAGAGCGTTAGTGCATTGCCATTTAAGATTTTGGGCTGCCAATCCCCTTTTCTGACAAGGAATAAAATAATATATAAACTTTAATGCCGTTTTTAGGGCATTTATTCTTATACTACCTAATTGATATTTATGATTCGTTTGAAGATAAATTACAACAAACTATTCTAAAAATTTCATTAGAATCCGACCATAAACAAAAAAGAAAACACAAAATACCTAATACCTATATACCGATTTTAACAATATAATCGGAATAAAAGCAGAGAGTACTATGCGGTCGGGTGTGCTCGACTGTACTTTTCTTTCTTGTTATTAAACATTATCGCAGTTAACTGTTTGACTCTCTTTGCTTGAAGTGAAAGAAAACCTGACACACCCACTCAATACGCTACAAATACAGGGTCTAGCTAAGATAGCTGCAGTAGCGAGCCAGCGAGGGGCAATAGGAGTAACAGAGGTGGGGTAGTTGCTGGGGATAGCGGATCACCGGGGTAGCCACTTGTCATTGCCAGAGAACCCGGCGCATAAATTCATGAGCCCAATTATCTCATTTGTCTACGCATAACGGAAATGTGAGACAGCCACTGATAGCAGCAGATTCTATACGATTTGTAAACATAAATCGCATCCGAAATCGAAATCTATATAGGCGATACCAGAACAAGATCGGGATCCTCACAGACATTTCATTTCATTGGTTTGGCATTTCAATTTCTTCAGTTGCAGCGGGGTCAGAGTTCAATTGTGGTACACAGCAAGGCTTGTTTCCACTTCCAGTCACATATCATGTGTACTGATTCTTCTTCTTTCCTTGTCCCCTTTATACCCAGGTCCCAGGGCTTTGTTATCAGCGTCGTTCGCTTATCAACGAAAATGCCAACAAAGCATAAATGAAACTCGACAACGAGAGCAGAGTTTATGGCGGGGCGGGGTAAAGGTCACTGCGGGGCGACTCAAGCGAGTCTCGATTCTCAGCTTGTCTGCCTCCACCTTCCCCACCACCCCCCCCCTCTCACCCTTCTTGGCATTCTGACAAGCGGCTGCCTTCAATAATAATTTGGCCATGACTAATTGGATTTATTGGAATCGAATTTATTATGTTATGCTTATTTAATATTAAATTTATGCGCTGTTTATTTTGTCTTCAACCATTTGCCATTTGCCTCGCAGCGAAGCATCTCCGCAGGGGGGGAGGAGTGCAGTGGCTGGAGGGTTGGGTCACTAGACTGAGGGGCAGAGGAAACGCAGCTATAAACTATTAGCTAATCATGGTCGAAACAGTCGAAGCTTTAAACGCTTATTTGCATTTTAAAATCTTACAGAAAAAGCACATGAACTTTACGCTGCAAATTCTAGTTGGAAGTTTTGAGTAAATTTTGTATAATGTATAATTTAAAATATATAGAAATGTATAAGCTCGGAATTCTTTATGAATTCGTTGTCCTTTTAGTGCGAATTTTTACGAATATGCATTTTCGATCGATTTGTCCCAGAGAAACTATAGGCTATAGTTGTTCGATCCGGATTAAACATGGTGAGTGTAGTTATAATGGTATCATACACATAATGTGTCAATTTGGTCACGATAGCTTTAATTGTTTCAAAGTTATTGTGTTATGAAATTGATGTTTTTTATAAATTGCGAGGGCAGTAGGAGGCGTGCCACAAATTTGAAATGAACTGGATTTCCTCGCTAAGGAAATGGACTTTCTTTCCAAATTTGGAAGCTCTAGCTCTTACCGTCTCTGAGATCCAGGTTTTTATACGGACGGACGGACAGGCGGACAGACGGACATAGCAATATCGTCTGGACTTTTGATGCTGATCAAGAATATATATATATATATACTCTACTACTACTACTACTCTTTTCTAGAGTACGGGGTCGAATAAAAGCTTTCCACACCGTTTCCTTTAAAATAACAATACAACAAAGGGAAACTGGGAAAAATAAATTGGATTTTCCCTCGAAGGAGACGGACATTCATTCCAAATTGGGAAGCTCTAGCTCTTACAGTCACTGAGATCCAGGTTTTTATACTGGCGGGCGGACAGACGGACAGACAGACGGACATTGCTATATTGTCTCGGGTTTTGATATACTTTACGACTACTACTACTCTTTTTCAGAGTACGGATTCTCAAAACCGCTTTTCACAGCGTTTCCTTCCCAAAATAACAACACAACAAAGGGAAACTGGGAAAAATTGAATAATTTCTATTTTAATTTAAATACTTAAGATAAATGCAGGCAAATAATACTTTGTGCCCGTAATAATAATTATGAATATTAACCCAAAATGGGTCTAGTAATATTTGCCAACTGTTTGGAGTCTCTGACAATAATGATCCATTAGGTTATTTTGATATGATAAAGTTGCCCCAGTTCCCACTCCTTCCCCCTCCTTTCCTTACCCCATCCCTGCACTCTACGTGCAATGCTCTCCTAAATAGACTGAAGACTTTCCAGACTCAGCATCTCCCTCATCCTCTTGGCCATTAGGGGGGATTTGTTGGTAAACACCTGCCAGTGTTGGTCAGGGCTATTTAAGTCAAGCTGCTTTTGCTGCTGCTCCAGTTGCAGACAGTTACGGTTGCTGCTTCTGTTGCCAGCTCTATTTCGGGACAGGAGAAATAAAAGAAAAACAGAAGGAAATGGCAAATAGGAAAATGGGAAAATGGGCCGAGAAGCAGGCTCTAAGGCGCCGCTAATGACCCTAATAAACAGTTTTGTGGGCGCTACGCATACTAATGAGCATCCGGGCTGGCGGCTCTAGCAGCACTACCAACAACAACAACAACAATGCAAAATGCTCTACAAAGTGCAGGACGTCAACACCTTGCACAGTTCCCTCTTCCTCTTTCCACTCCCTGTGAATCCTGCATCTGAGTCTGCGGCCCTTCTGCTTTCTCTTTCTTTCCTACTCACTTTCTCTTCCTTCTTCCCTTTGCCTGCCCTCTCTCCTCTCTAGATAATGAGCAATCCATCTGCACAACACCCGCACGTAGTTTAGTGAAATTTGTTGATTTACATGATTCAAACTACACCACCACCTATCTCCCTTTACCTCCCTCCCTCCCGCTCTCTCTCCCTCCCTCTGTGCTCCCTGCGGTGTGCGCCCTTTGTGTCCTGTCCGAGGAGTTCGTCCTCGCAGCTTAATAAATTGTTTGCCATTAATAACAATAAAAATAGATAATCTCCGTATAACAAATTAATGATGTGCGCACCAAACAGGCAAAAACAAGGCCAGAAAGAGAGCAAAGTATATGAGGAAAAGGAGCGGGAAAGAGAGAGAGCGAGTTGAAGCCAAGGAAGGCAGCAGTCAAGCCTGGCATAGAAAGTGCCAGAGAGAGAGAGAGAGGACAATTGACGAAAGGAGACAGAATATGCTAAGCATTATGAAATCTTCACTTGCTTATTACACTAACCAACCAAATGCAGTTTGGAAGGCAGACATTAAGCAGGATTTATTTAAAAAATATAAAAAATAATATATAATTCTTATCGTTTAATTAAAAGAAATTGTTAGTTAAATCTAAGTAATATTTAAGATGATTTTAAAAATATTTCAAAATATTTTTAATATTTAAATTTAGAATTAACTAAAAAATGTTAATTTTTAAAGACAATAAATATTAATTTATAATTTAATTTATAAGTTTACGTAAACTTTTTTTGCCTATTAAAATTGAGCCGAAAAACAAATAGATTTTATATTTTAATATTTTTTTTATTTTCTCACATAAACTATTTAAATTAATCATTTTAAAAAACGCTCAAAAAATTCTGAAATATTTCAAAACACATTTTTTAAAACAAATCGATCTCCGTACAAAATATAAAATTAGATACTCATTGATTACTCCAATCTTTCCGTTTAGAAAATTAAAAAAGTATTTTTAAAAAGTTAAAATAAATAATTAAAAATCGTTAAATTTTTAAGTTTTTATAACCGAAAAATCTGCCCAGGTCGGTCTCAATTTTGCTTTGGCTTTGTTAAAAGTTTTGTAACACAATTTGGCTGGTTAGTGTTGTTGGGCTAACGGTACTTGTTGGTGGTTGCATCGTTCGAAAGTCAAAAGTCGCCATGTCGAGTAACAGCGCCGCGTATGTGTGTGTGTGTGTGTGTGTGTGCTGTGTTGCATGTAGATACTTGTACGTACGTGCCACTTGCCACAGGAACAACTCCCCCGGGAGCCATGTAGTTGAGTACGGATTTGAAGTAAATTAAAAGTCACTCACACCAAGAGGACAGTATCGAGGGGTCGAGAGAGTTGTCCCTGGGTTATCCCCCTCACTCGTTGTCCCGTCCTCGTCCTCTTTCCCTGCCCTTCCCTGTGCCCTTCCCCTCTGCTTGTTCCTGGCCACGCACTTGAGTTCATTATTATGATATTTTGTGTCAGCGCCATCCCCGGGACTCAGACTCTACCCACTCCTCCGACCATGGGCGTGGCAGCATGTGGGCTAAAACTCAATTATAACAATATGCTCAGATTTTCATAGCAAGTTTTATTTATTTATTTTTTTTCTGGTTTGGTTTCGTTGGTTTTTCAATTTGTTAGCGCTACCTGCCGCACGGTAAACACAATGCAACGGATGAAGGCAGCCCCATAAAAATTTCAGTCCATAAACTACTCGTTTGACCATAACTATGGGCTAATAAGACGTCTTAAAAAAAACACACACACACACTATGAGACTATAAAACTATCAAGTGAAAAAACCAAATAAAATTCCGAAATCAAAACAAAGAAAGTAGAGCAAACCACGTTGCGTTCTGAGCCAAGTTCATTTTGGCCAAAGAAATGCCTGCTAATCATCGCACAATGAAATAAATTACAAACATTGTTCGGATTTTGTAGACATCGGTGATCATGAGCTACCAAAACTCTTACCCCGATACCTTTTTCCCTACCCGATCCCATTCCGACCCGCTGTGAAAATTGAAAAGCGCTCGAAAGTAAATAGAAAACGCTCGAGACTCCAAGACACTGAGGCGCAAAGATTAACACCAAGAGCCGTCTTTTTTATCATCTCTTTTTTTTTCAAGCCAATTCCAAGCTTCTTCTGCGTCTTCAAAGAGTGTGAATAAATTAAGGCATCAAGATCATAATACAAACGATCTTCCACGATAAACACTTTGATTAGCAATCAGTTTTCTCCCAGTATATGCGAGTGTGTGTGTGTGTGTGTGTGTGTGTGTGAGTGGCAACTCCCGCTGCGAAATTGAAATGGAAGCGGCAGCAAAACGAGCCAACAACAACAACAAATACAACAACTACAAAAGGAGCCCAAAACTCGACTCAACTCGATTCAAGCCGAAGTTGATGAAGAAGTCAAAATCCGACTCAAACTCAAAGTCAGAGTTGGTTAAGAGAGCGGCAAACACCAAAATGCCCATAATTATGACAATCAGTTGTTAACGTTGTTGTTGTTGCCATTGTTGTTGGCCATGTTTATGATGAAGCGTTAATCCGCATTGTTGCTACGTTGTTATTCAGTTCAGTTGTTGGCTTAAGAATCTGTTACAGAAAACTTAAAAGCGTCGCTTTAATAACTTTATTGATTTCGATTAAGCGCTATAACATAGTGTGCTACAGTGGGCACATCGATACAGTGGTGCAGTTTGGCATATGTTGAGTAAAGTGGGAATGAGTTCTCTACTATCCTAGTAAAAGTTTTTTAAAAACACATTATTAATTATTTAAGTTGGTTAAAATACAAATTTTTAATTTATTTTAAAGTAAAAATTAAATTTAATAATTGTTTAATAAATAGAATTAGTTTAAATGATAAGAATAAAGTTTAATTTGGTTTAAATTTTCCGCTTTTGAAAAATTATTAACTTACTTACAAGAAAGTGTCTTATTATTTATCAACTTTCATTTTAAAATTAGTGGGCCGGTAAGGGGCGTGGCAAACATTTGAAATGAACATGATCTGTTCCGCGAAGGTGAGGGTATTTCATTCCAAATTTGGTGACTCTAACTCTTATAGATTTTGAGATCCAGGTGTTTATACAGACGGGCAGACAGACTGTCGGACAAACGGACACCGCTGTATCGACTCGACTGGTGATGCTGATCAAGAATGTGGCTTTAAAAGCCTTCTACCAGTTACGAACATTTGGCTACGAACAAACTAAATAGACCAATCTACTCTTTTTATACTCTCTGCAAGAGTATATTGGGTTTGTGCAAATGTATGTAACAGGCAGAAGGAGGCGTGGCAGACCCCATAAAGTATATATATTCTTGATCAGCATCACAAGGCGAGTTGATATAGCCATGTCCGTCTGTCCGTCTGACCGTCTGTCCGTCTGACCGTCTGTCCGTCCGTATGAACACACAGATTTCAGGGATGGTAAGAGCTACAAGTTCGAGTTTGGTCTCAATCGACTCCATATTTAGTCAGTCAATACAAGAATCTTTTTTTTTTTTGATGCCACGCCCCATTCGCCCACAATGAGCTAAAAACTAGACATACCTCGGAAAAAATCTATGTTTTCGGCGAATATCTCAGTAACTATGGCACCTAGGAATACCAATTTTGGTACACGTGTTCCTAGAGACCGCATAAATGCAATGACATCAAAAGTTTTGGGCTGCCACGCCCCCTTTTTCCGCAAGAAATAAAAGAAAATTTCAAACTTGCATGCCGTTTTTTAAGCATTTATTCTTATCGTAAAGTGTTGTTATTTTTGATTCGTTTGAAGACGTATCATGTCAAACTCTCCAGAATGTTTCATAAGAATCCGACCATAAACAAGAAAGAAATGAAGCAACAAAAGCAATGAGTGCGAGAGAGAGAGCGCTAGTCGTGCCGACCAATAGTATACATACACACATACATATGTATGTGCAAACATTTAACGTCAAACGAATTGGTATGTGCATACAGACAAACATATGTATGTTTTAACGTGTTCTAATACAAGAACTATCTATTGTAATATTCGGATACTGATTTTTAGATTATAATTGGGAATAAAAGCAGAGAGTATTATACGGTCGGGCTCGTTCGACTGTACTTTTCTTACTTGTTTAAACTGAGATTTCTTAAATCAAAAAAAAATTAAAATCAAAAAAACTTTATTCATTTTGTTATTACATTTTAATCAAACCTTAAAACCAAGATAACTGATAGTATAGTGTATTTCTTGTGCGGTGTCGTCTATTGTAGGTCACATGCCAATAAACAATAATTCATAAACAATAAGGCAAACAAAAATATCTTTTCAGCTCCACAAAAACTCATTTACCATAACCAAACTCAGATACATGAGCACACAGATACAGATAGAAATATAAACGGAGCTGAAGATACAGATAGACTGAAAAGGTGAATCCGTAAAATTATGAGCCAAAGCAGAAGGTATTTTTTTGTTGAACTTTTTATTATTTTCTGTTTCAGTGTATGGTCAAGAGGGTTTAAGGAGGCAGTCAAAAAGTAGAAAAAATAAAGAAAAGAAAAATAATAATAATAATTTAATGAAAAACGTGTGAAGAATAGTTAAAAGCGACCAATTTGATTTGCATCGAAAAGTAATTGAGCCAGAAAAGTTATGGATGCGCGACGGGGGCACACGACCACGAAACGAATGGTAGAGGTGGGCGGAGGGGCGAGTGGGGGGGGGGGGGAGCTAAGGAGTGATAGGGGAGTAGAAAGAGCCAGAGCATAGAAGAATTAAAGCAGAGCAAAAAGAAGTTGAGCAAAGGGAGCGAAACAAACTGAAACTTAAGATCTAAACGCAGCTGAAAGCTGCTTGAGAAATCTACACACACACACACACACACGTACACTCGCACACACAGTCACTGATGGAGCGCTCACAGAAAATCTTTCAAATCATGCACAATTATTAAAATACATAAACGTAATAATCATATCAAGAGGGCAACCATCGACAACCACAAAAGGGGGCAAAGCAACATGCGGAATCATTAACAGCATGCAGCAGCAGCAGTAACCACAACAACAAGAACAACAAAAGGAGTAACAACAACAGCAACAAGCAAAGCGCGAACACTGAAAAATTAATAAGCAATAAAATTGCCATGAAATGAACTCCACAAATTCCCATGAAAGCGCTTGCCGCAGTGAACGTTAACGTCGCCGTCGCAGTCACCGTCGCAGTCTACGTCGACGTCATGCTGTGCAGCAACACAAGCAACACGCAGTTAAACTAACCGGGCTTAAAGTTTAAACGGTTAATTGTGCCATACCGCAACTTGGGACAACAAAAATTGCATGCAAATTCAATTGACACTCTTTTGTGTGTGTGTGTGTGTGTGTGTGTGTGCTGGTGTTGGTGTGTGAGTGTGTGTTTGCTTGTGTGCATGCTTGTGTGTGAGTGTGTTGCGTTCCACATTGTAGCCAGGATCAGCCTGTTGATCAGCACGCGTTCAATTAGCTTAAGCGCTTACCTAAAAGCAGCTCCTCTTTCTCTGTCTCTTCTCTTTTTCCTCCACGCTATCGCTCCTCCTCCCTTCCTCATTTTGTCTGCCATCTGATGTATCATATTGTACACATTTTGCACCAAATTTCTTTGGAAATTATGTACTTTTCTGTTATTGTTCAACAATTAAATAAACAAAGTCTGTTTACTCCGATTTCAAGCTATAAACTTTACTAAAAGGTGTAAATTGGTAATATCTATTTGATTTTTATTGATTTATTAAATATATATACGACTTTTTAATTTTCTGTAGACTATAGTTGTCCGATCCAGATAAAACTTGGACAGTTACAACGGTACCATACGAATTCATTCATTCCAAACTCCATACGGACAGATAGACGGATATAGCTTTATCGTGACGGCTGTTGCTACTGACGGACAGTCACGGTTTCAGTAGTTTTTCCTCCTGCGGGAGCTGTCCACGAATAGAGCATTTACTGTATACATATGAATATTTGTGGCATTCATTCCAAAATCCATACGGACAAATAGACGGACATAGCTATATCGTGTCGCCTATTGCCACGGTTTCAGTAGTTTTGTCCAGCTACAAGAGATGTCCGCCTGCGGGAGCTGTCCGCAAAAAGAGCTTTTTTTTGGATTTTATTTGTAGGATCGGAAACGACTCCTGCCTGTTACGCACATTTCGCTGCTGACTAGCCCACATATATTTTTTTTGACTATGGGATCCAAAAACCATATAGTACTACACATCACTTGTTCAGTTGGTGGTGCTAGTTTAACTAGTATAATTTGACAAATTTCCTCCAAACTTATTAGTCCGTTAGCCAACTTATTAATTCAAGTTGCATGAACATTAAATACTTCTTAAAGAAAGCTCAAGTTTAAAAGTTTTGGATGATAGATGACATTTCAAATGTAAGAATTTTGCACATATTTCCAAAAATATGCAATTAAACAGTTTTGAAAGAAAAATAAATTAAAAATCTCGCTTTTAGCTTACCACTCTAATGTAAGTATTAAGAATATATGTATTTTTTGATTTAGTTATGCAACAGTTTAGTAGAAAAAGGAATTTCTTGGGAGCACAAATTTCACATTAGAAGTTGACTGAACTTCTGCTTAGCTTTACATGAAATGTACCGCTTTTATAAAAAATAAACTAAAATTCTAAAAATTTTTATCAAAAGATTTTAAAATAAATTAGTTAGAGAAATAAGTGCGATCGGGGTAAATTCTTCAAAGAACAACGCTAATGAATCCAATTGCTAAAGCTGACTAGGAAAATCCCCATAAAATACTCTTCTAAATGCGCCCCAAACTTACCTCTATACTAAAGCTGTTTCAATCGGGGATTTTGATCAGAATTCTGTTCTGCAACTGAAACCAATTTAATAAGAATATTTCTGTGGATCTGAAACTGTCAGAGGCATATAATTTTTTGTAGACCTTATGGAGTTCCGAGAAAATTCCACAGCAATACTATATACCACCATAGACAATTCTGCGACTTTTGCGGGCGTGAGAAACCAAAAACCCGATATCAGACAATGCAGCTTTTTAAACAGCTTCGTCGTCAATTGATTTGTTTATCCATATTTTTATGAGCAATACGAAACGAATTAAATTTGAAATAGGTCGCATAAAAATCGCTCTAATCCATTAACTGCAGATTTGCCGACTTCCCGAAATGAGCTACCAAATGTTTGTTGGCTCTTAAGCGGAAGTCAAAAAGACACGTTAACTCGTTTATGTGTTTCACTCTTTTGATGCCATTTAAATTGTTGTTTATTGAACTTTTTCTTAGCCAATTTTTATTTGCCATTTTATTGCACCGACAACAACAAACAAAATCAAAAAAAAAACATGTTTTGTGTATATTTTTGTTGCTTTTGTATTTTTTTTTTACAATTTGTTTTTTATTTTTGTTGGACAATATGTTGCTTTTGTGTTTATAATTTTTTATTTTTTGTTTTTTAAATACAATATATGTTCTTTGCATTCTATTTGTAATATTTTTGTGTGTCTCATATGCGTTATATGTTATATATATATATATTCTTCACGTTCTCCCAATACTATATATTTCTCCTGTTCCTCTTCTACTTTTTTTTTCAAGACAAAAAAAATCGCTTAAGTTCATATTTCTTGTTTGTTTTTTGTTTTTTCTGCTAGTTTAAATTACATTTTTACACTCACACACACGCTCATACACACACACACACACACGCACACACTCTCAGTTATACGTCACAAAAAAAAACTTATTTATTATTTAAGTTTATTATTTAATATTACATAGTATATTTATCGTAAGTTTTATCATTATTTATAAGCATTGCTTTGCGTTTAAAATATGAATTACAATTAAAAAAAAAAAAAAAAAAACGAATAAATTGTTTAAAATTAGCACAAAAAAAATGCAAACTACTCACTAATTTTAGTCTCTCTTGGAACAATAAAATTTACGCTTACGCAAAAAAAAAACTGGAATAAATAAAATCACTTAGCTATAATTAAGCTCGGAGCCGTAGGAAAGGGATAACTGTGTTGAAAAATATAGCCAAAAACAGGAGAAAGAATAAAAAAAAATGATTAAGGTTAAAGTAGATTGAAAAGTACCCGAGTAGTAAGAAAGAACAAAAATAAGTGTATAAAGTACAAACGACAAACACGAAATGAGCAAAAACATTTAGGAACTCATAATTCAAATGACAAGGAAATTAATAAGGAGCTTTCCAACACTGAAAGCCTCAGACGGTTTGGTACAGCGAGCCGAGCACCAGCCCAAGTCGATAACCAACTCCATTAACATCTCGATACCGATCTTGATCACGAACCCGTTCCCGTTCCCGTTCCCCATTCCGATCTTGATCTTGTATAGCTCGAACTGAACTGCCTCACGTATTGTTAAAGAGCAGCGACTCGATGCTGAACGGATTGCTGCGTCGCATGCTTATGGGTGACGTCTGATGGACAAGATTCGCAGCAGCAGCGACTGCTGCCGCCGTTGCCGTCGCAGCGACTGCGCTGTGATGCTGTGTGCTCTGCAGGTTCAGTTGATGGAAGGCCTTGGCGGGAAAGAGCAGCGATTTGGGGGATACCGATTCCCGTACGCTTGCATCGCGTTCATCCAGCTCACCGGCATCGGATTGCTCCGAGTGTAGATTATAGCCAGTACCACCGGTACCGGTACCAGTACCCATACCGCTGCCAGCGCCTCCTGCTCCATTGCTGCTCGTGTGCAGTGTCGACGGAGGCGCCACCGAACTGGGACTACCCAAACTGCCACCGCCTCCAATGTAGCTGCCCGCCCTTGAACTGTCCCCGTCATTATCAAGCCCACCACAGTGTGGCATCCCATGATGACCACCGCCCATCCGTGCCGGACTCACTGCATCGCTGTCCAGCTCATCGTCGCTGTCCGTACCGCCAACCACATCGATCTGTATGCCATCGTCCTCCAGATCAGAGTCAGAGAACGTACCATTCGCCTTGTGCTGTGATATGTATTCCGCCTTCAGCGCCTCCAGGTCAACCGTTATTCCCTTGGCCTGCAGCTTACGCGCCTGCCGATCGATTGCCTTGGCCAGCTTCTTGCGTCGTCGCGCTCTGCAAACATCAGAGCAAAGAGAAGAATAGTTTTAAAAAAGGTTTCGAGGAGATTGGCTGGGAAGTACTAGAATTTTTCTGCTCTACGCAGCTCTAGTCAAATTTGGGTACTGCCAACTTGCTACAAAGAATATATTATGCCCCTAAATTTAGAATATCCCTGGCGACAGCGGAAAAGTTATTTGTTATTACTGGGTACAGTTTTAAAGGTGTTGCTACTAAGAACAGCGAGTCGGTGCTGCCAACTTGCTAAATAATTTGCATATTAGTCAAGTCAGACACCATAAGATCCTATTATAAAGACAGGGCTGCCAGCTGGTCAAGAAATATTCAACATTTTGAACAGAAAACACATTCGAAAAGACTAATGTAAGCTAATATGCACATCATATCATCATATTCTCATCAGCACAAAAAACCTGAACAAATTTTAAATTGTGCGGCACTGCCAACTTGCTAAAAAACTTGGTATTACAATGATTTCAACGAATGACTCGCAGTTTAGCGCTGCCAACTTGCTGAATTTTAACTCAGAAAACTTTTTGGATATTGATTTAAGTGTAAAAGTGGAACTGCCAACTTACCGCTCCTTGGCCTTTAGCTCGTTGGGAGGAATCGGTTCGCCGCTGCATGTCTGTGGCTGGGCATTGTGAGCGGGTCGTCCAGGACCCTTTTTGGTGTGCTCACGCTTACGCACCTTGGCTCGTCGATTCTGGAACCATACCTATCTGGAACAAAGCGTATAATCTCAGCAAAGATGCAAAAACGGTTGCAGAAAGGTAGTTGGGACAACTGGAAGGTGTGGTCAAAAGGGAAGCCTTGTCAGAGGCAAGTATTGCAACTAAACTCACCGCAACTCGTGATTCCTTCAGATCCAATCGCATGGCCAGTGCCTCTCGCATAAATATATCCGGATAATGACTGGCCGAGAACGCACGTTCCAGTTCCTCAAGCTGCCATGAGTTAAAATTCGTTCTTGATCTGCGACGTTTTGCAGCACTGCTGTCGTCATCGCCATCTCCAGGAAATCCTGCAAAAAATATATTAAAATAGTTTTCAATTTCGGATTATTTAAGGCAAAAAAAGGTTATTAGGTAGAAAAGTATAACTTTATTTTGTATATGTATTAATTAAATCTTACTTAAATCAAGTCTACATATACCCGACATAGTTTAATATTAATTTAAGACCCGAGTTCCAAATTTTTTATGTATTTTTTTGGGCATAGTTATTAAAACTAATTACGGTTATACAAATGCCCAAAAACTAACCACCAAACCAAACACATACACTCGCTAGGGACTTGAAAAGGACCAAGCACAGGAACAGGGTTGGGAATTGGAGCTAGAACTGAAACTGACACTGAAACTGGAACTGGTTCCTACCAAAAGCCCATTGCGACTTGTGTTAATGCCAAACGCTTTGTTATCTAACTAAATAGCTGCATAATTAAGTGTTGGAAAATTATTTAAATTAACTAAGACAACACACAACAATACACACACACACACACACACACACACACATTAACACATGACAAATAAATAAAATGCATAAATATTCATAATCATATATTTCAATTACAACGCCCCACAAATGTGGATACTCTCTGCTTCTGCCCCTCGCCTTCCTTCTCACGCCTCCTTCTGACCCCTTGTTTCCCCTCAGTCGACCCTTTGTTAACCCTAAATCCAATGGACATATCCTGTTTGCCGTCGGCTAACAATAAAAACAAAACAATTTAATTACGTTTCTATTTTGTCGGTTCGCTTCAGTTTCGACTGAACTGGATACAACTAAGGGGCGTGGCACACACACACACACACACATGGAGTCTGGCCGAAATGCATTGCAATTTATCAAATTAACTGCGATCGTACCAAAAGAGCGAGAGAAGCGCAGAAATGCCGACAAAAGGCCAAAAAGGTGTTGGACGCAATTTGACTGCGCTGCACAGCGCTGGCCATGAAAATAAGTCTGCTTAGATGCTGCACAGAAAACCAGGGACCACTCAAGTGAAAAAATATAAACAAAATTTATTGAAATAAAAAGAAAGTATATAAAATAAATTATATTGGATAGGTTTTGCCGGGTGTCCTTGCGGGGTACAGTGCTTAGGTCAGTGGGGACACATGGTATTCCAAATAAAAATAAATAATAAATATAAAAAAATGCTTTCAATATTTAATAAATTTTAGTTATAAATAATTTCATAATGAATAAATTATTAATCTAATTTGATGCATATAACAATATGAAACCTTTTGGTGCTATTCACTTGAGTTGTTGTATTACTGTATGACTAGGTTCCCCTATTTTAATGCAGTTTCCATTACTTTTTCTATCTCACAGTACCAGTAAGATGAAATATATAACTTCTTTGTTTTTGACTACAAAACATTCATAAATAAATGTGAAGTTTTATGAATATTAAATTTATTGAATTATAAAGTACTTATAATTATATATAAATATATATTTTAAACATGCCTTTGTTGACTCCATCGCTCTAATTTAGTTTTTGTGAATTTATACACAACTGAAACGATTCATAAACGCACTCATTATGCTATGAATAGTAATGCATTCAGTTGTAGTTGGTATCTGTCTCTAACTGTATTATAAATACCCATAAATACATTCATTATATTCACTTTGAGTTGGCTAAGCGAAAAGAGCAAATCTAATATGCACAAAGTCGTATATTATTCATGCAACAGTGAATACACTCATGCATGCTATTTGACCACTTTGTAAACACATACGAGAGTTGATACAACAATATCCTTTGTGGTGCTAGCGAACCTAATGAATGTTCCACCTCTCAGTTCTTCCAGCTACCCCTAGCCCTCTCCCATCTCACGCTCTTTCTACAACTCAGTGTCTGTTGTAATTTCCCTTTAGAATATTAAGCTAAAAGTCGCTGGCTCCTTCTACTTGTCCTTCGCTTTGTATAACGCACAACTGGAGCACGCCCATAATGAATGGTTTGCGCTCTTTGCTGCTAAGTGTATCTAATTATGCGGCAGGCGCTGTGTTACGTTTGTTGGCCGCTCGCAAAAGCGACAAAAAACTCGTTTGTTTTAAACGACTCAACGTCGCCTCAACGGTCAGCGTGTGTGTATGCGTGTGTCTAAGTGTGTGTGTGTGTGTGTGTGTGTGTGTGTTTTAATAACTCAATAACAACGTCAAATACACAAGAATAATAGAGACATTAAGAGCAAAGCGACAAACAAAACGCTCGACGAGACCAAAGCCAAAAGGGCGGCGTCAGCGTCAGCGTCGGCGTTGACGTCGTAGCATAGCACAGCGTTGCCACATTTCATAGTGTGTGTGTGTGTGTGTGTGAGTGCGTTTTATGGGGCGTTCTTGCATGCACACAAAGTGCATTCAAATGACTTAATAATAACAGTTCATGTGCGAGTGTAAAGACACATAATTCATGTTATGCTTGCCTTCCTCTTCCTCCTCCCCTCCACCAGCTAAGTCCCCGCTCCCTCCCTCGCTCTGCCTGTCGTTTACTTTGGGATTTGTGTTTTGTGATTTGTGCTGTGGTGCAAAATGCAAACGATAATTGAAATTTATTATGATTATTGCGCCCACCGTGTGCCAAGTGCCATGTGCCATGTGCCATGTGCAACGATAGGTGGCCCCGGCCCCTTATTTTTTACCACTACCCCTACCACAGCCCTACTTTGCCCATTTCCTGCTGCACTATGCAATTTGGCAACGCTGCAAAACGATGCCCGGCACCTAACCTCAAAAAAATGAAATCAAAAATCAAAATAAAAATGAAAATCATAAGAAAATTGTAAGGAAAACGAGTTGTGTGCATGCCACAATCACATTCCGTGGCATGTTATATTTCGTTTAGAGCGCGCGCGTCAGCTAACCAATATAACAGTTATGTGCACACACATACAAACCCCCGGAGTGCCCACTGTACCCACTGTACCTTACTTGAAGCCCACCAGAAGAGGAGTGAACGAGCCACTTAAGTCATAAAAATTAAAACGAAACGAAACAAAAGCCAACTCCAGAACTCTTTGACCTGTCCACGTTTGAAATTAAAACCGTGTTTTTGCCCTTTTTACGTTAAGGTGTGTTTAGCGGGCTTTATGGGGTTAAGGGTGGTTTCGCTAGTTTTTTTTTTTTTTTTTTTTTTTTTAAGGCTCAAACTTAATTACCGGCATTTGCAAAATGTGTGTACACTGTAAATTTATTCATGTCAATCAAAACGCGTCAATTAAGCTTTAATTTCTATTAGAAAATTCACGGGAATTTTCTCCACAACATTTAATCACTTGGCTTAATTTTGGAAATTAATTGATTAGCTTTTGCGCAATGGAAGTTTTTTTTTAAATTTTATTTTAATATGCATAATTTAATCATAATAATTAAAGATTTATTGTGTGTTGGAAATGTTAATGCCAATTTGAATCAAATTACTGTTATAAAGTGGTTTGCTATGGCTGTTATAACACTTGAGTTATTTAAGTATTTATTGACTAGTTTCTAGTTTATTGTGGCCAATAAACTTCATGTTCCTATATTGCGTCCTTTGGGTATATCTTATTTAGTAGGTTATATTTTAAAATTTTTTTTTATTTATTTAAATTTTCGCTACTCACAAACATTATTTCTTAAATTCGATTTGAAGAACATCTTATTTCCTACTTTCTTGATCAACATTTTCTATTTTAAAAACTTACAATAATCTAAATCCCATTCACATTTTCATTTCCATTTTGTTTTGTTTCAATTCCATTACGTTTCAATTCAATAATTTACATTTTCTCTACTTAACTTGCAATAATTTTATTTTAAAATCGATTTGAAAAACTTTTGCATTCTTATCTACCCTAGATATCCATTTCCATTTTGTTTTGTTTCAATTCCATTACGTTTCAATGTAATAATTTACATTTTCTCTACTTTACTTGCAATAATTTTATTTTTAAATCGATTTGAAAAACTTTTGCATTCTTATCTCCCTTAGATTTTCATTTCCATTTCATTTTGTTTCAATTCCATTACGTTTCAAGTTAACCCTTTTTGCCTGGTACATAAAAAGCTCATTATGAAACGGAAATGCTTAAAGAATTGAAATCAAATCTATTTGCCAAGAAACAATTCATCATACACGTATCACAAGTCAGTTGTCAGATGGACCTGATGTCGTTCTGCTTCCTCTTCTTCTACTTCTTCGTTTACTGCTATTTCTGCTTCTTCTTCTGTACGGCTCTGTGAGCCGGAAGTGCTGTGTGTTCCTTTAAGCTCATTTCAAATTCATTATGAAAAACAAGAGAACAACACACACACACGTACACGTACACGTACACCCACTCACACACACACACACACACACACACACACACACACTTGGAGTTAGAAACAAAATGGCGGGCGCCTTGGAAAAATCGCATGATAAATGATTTCGATCGTTTTATGACAGTTTCTTCATTTCCGGCGTGAAATGAGCAAAAAGCAGCCAAAAAGAAAACGGAGCACGGCCAATGTGACTGATGGTGATGTGCCCCTTTCGCTGCCACTCACCCCTCTCCCACTCCCACTCTCTTGGTGCAGCCCCGCTTGCCATACGACTGCTTGCAAGAGTTCTATAATTTTTTTTTTATTTTTCTTTCTTTATTTCAGCTCGCAAAAATGATTAATGAGCATTGGCAACGACACAAGCGTGGAAGCGTTTTCCCCTCTCTTCACTTCACCCCTTCTTCCCTCACTGCAACGCAGACGATCCCAACACCCACCACAACGGCAGCCAGCCAGACCACGCCCACAGCCATGCGCCCACGTCTCTCTGTGTGTGTGTGTGTGTGTGTTTGGTAAACTTCTCTATCTCTCATCAGGTAAGTTTGCTAATCAAATTGAATCAAATCAAATTAATAATTACTTTTGAAAATGGCGACGCAGGAAGTGGGCGCTGTCTTCCCTCTCCCTCTCCTTCTTTCCTTCTCTCCCTCTGTCTCTCTGCCTGGCAATTAATTAAATGTTTGCGCTCTTTTAGCTCCCTCCTTGCAGCCTAAATGCAGTTAATAACAACAACAAGGCAGCAGCCTGCTGCTCACCTGGCCACGCCCTCTGAACGCCCCCAGCTGTTACTAGCTGGCATATCACAGCACTGTATATGTATATGCATTATGACCATAATTGTTACCAACTAGCCATCATTTGTTAATGCTAATTGGCCAATGAGCAGCAACTCGCTGTGTTTTTTTTTTTAATACTCTTTTTTATTTCATTCCACGGCCTCTTGGCCAAGACGGTATGGGCCCGCTGAGCGAGGCAACAATCAAAACGCAGCTAACGCAATTGTCTCGCATATGAGAGCTCATCAATTCTCGGGCCCAAATGATTGCGGGCCAAGCAAATGCCATGGGCCATTTCAATTCGAAATGGGCCAAGAAGCGCATTAAGAATACTTCCCCCAACCAAAATAGCCATCAAACCTTCAAACTACAGATTATTACTGTTAACTGTATGTGATTGGGGCTCAATTGGAGATTGGTAAATTAGCCATAAACTCCGCACTAATCTGGTCTAGAATACTTAATCTCTCAGTAGCCAATTACAAAACTAAATTTATTCTTTCTTAATTTAATAACTTAATAATCAATGATAATTTTAAAATGAACAAATACAAACAGTTTCATAACAATTCAAACCAGTAAATAATTTTTTATTTTTTAAACAATAACTTTTACAAGTCGCAAGTAATTCGAGACAGTAAATATTAGTGGTATTGTTTAAAACAAATATTACTTTTTATTTATGCGGTTAACACCGACTTTAACCAGTTACAATTTAGTAATAATTTATATTAATACTAATTGTTTGACACAAAAACAAGTAGGAAAGGCTGCAGTCGTGCAAGCCGACTGTAAAAGACCACGTACTCAATCTAGTGCACATTTTGGGACCGATTTGTCCTATGGGAGCTATGGGATATAGTTATCCGATCCAAACCAAATTCGGTAAGAATATATAGGGTCAAGATATATATATTGCGTGTGTTTGGTTGAGCTCGGTTAGTTAAATCTACATTTTTTTATACAAATTACCAAATTTTGACCGATTTGTCTGATTGGAGCTATAGGATATAGTTATCCGATGCAGATATAATGATATACTTGTAAGGCGTGAGTTTGGATACGATACCTCAACTAACATTACATGTCTTCATACAAGTCTCATATTTTCAAGCGATTTGTCCTATGGGCGCTATAGGCTATAGTTGTCTGATTCGGTTCAAACTTGGTAAGGATAGTTATAATTGTATCATACATAAACTATGTGAATTTGGTTGCGATTGCTCAAATAATACCACGTGTCTTCATACAAATTTTGTATATTCGACTGATTTGTCCTAGGGGAGCTACAGGCTATAGTTGGTAAGCTAGCTTTTGTAACCTTTTTTAGTTTCAAAGTTTAAGAAATGTTTTAAATGAACTGAAAGTATCCCTAAATAAATTTAGAAATTATTGTTATATATGACAGTTAGCTAAAGAAAACTTTCTTTTAAAATCATAGGTTAATTTGCTTTAAAATGTTTTCGTTACTGATAATTACTGTAAAAATAATTTATATTGTACAACGATTAATTTTCAAATGAGATTAATTTCTAAAATTCACTTTTGCTTAGGTTTTGAAATTGGCCTAAAAGTGTTTAACTTGTTTAACAGCTCTGAGGACTGACTTTTGGCTATAAAAGTGTGGAAATCACAGTGGCCATATAAGAAAGTGTTAAAATCCATTTAAATGCTGCACAAACGAAGCTCAAAGCGTTTGGCTTTAAGTAGTAAAACTACTTAAAGTTAGGATTAAAGACATATAGCTTGGATATCGAACAATGGCATTATGTGAATTCTAAAAGATTTTATTGAATGGAAAACGAGACACGGCCTAATGATGATCACGCATTAACTTATGACAACTCTCATTCAAACCGAATCACAATCGTTTAACAGGTGAATATAAAAAAAAAAACTAAAAAAAGAGATTCGAATTCAGTTTCGATGCCGACCTTCAATCGCATTCATTTCGAGCTCAGCTCAGTTCAGTTCAGCACAGCGGGCAACGACAATATAAAATTCCGATCAGTAGTTCCCGGAATGGACCCGTAAAATGTGTGGAGACGAGGGTGGGGTTTGTGGGGCAAAGGACAGGGGGCAGGGGGGCAGGGGCCCAGGGGGAACCAAGCTACTTTGTATGCAAAAATCAATCGAATTTTACATAATAAACGATCGCTGATTAGCTAAATCAATAAATAAGTTTTTTAGGTAGCAAAAGTCAAATGCGACTGGCAAAACTGACAATCCAAATACATTTAGCACATGGCTAATTGAATGAATTAACATAATCATCTTACTCCCCCTCTCACTCACCAACTCTCTTCCCGTTTCCCCTGTATGTGTGTTGATAAGACATAGCTACGTTCTCAGACGTCTATAGTTTCTATATATTCAAGTAGGCGCTTATAGTTTTGACCTCCATGCGATCAGTTTGCATTTTACCTCATCGCTGTACGATTGATCAATGATCATTCAATCACAATTCGCACACTTCGCACAACAAACAAATTGATTTCTGGGGAATTCCGATCAATAAAATGGTTCTAATTTCAAAGGGTTTCGAATTGAAAGAAAATCACAACTTTGATATATTAATGAATATATGAATATATCTTAAAAAACATTCATTTTATGGTAGCTAACTAAACTAAGGTGTTAACTAAGAGTTTAGCATTGATTATGACTCTATCGGAGAATCTTTTTTTTTTTTTTTGATAACTTTTTTCCTTTTTGTAGTTGCTTCGCTTACAAATTCATGTGTTTGCAGTGAATGAATAAATGAATATTAAAATTAACGACTTGAATTTATTGAATTTTTGCATTGAGTTGTTTCCTTAAAGATTAATAGACGTGTTGTAAATAAAAGCAGAAACTTTTAATAACGTCTTTCAGTAGTCTGAAGTCTACTAACCAAAAAGTATGTAAAACTTAGCTAAATATGGGCTACTTAACTAATCAGCTAAAGTTTTATATATGTTTTGCTTAAAGCAATCGTAAATTTAAACACAAATGTATGGTAAATGAAAGTTTCTAAAATTTCTCAAAATACTCTTAGCTAGAACTGCACGAAAAAGTCTCCTAACACAACAAAGTAGGGAAGCCAACAAGCTAAGATTTAATTTATACTTATTAAGGAAAAAGGACTATCATTGAAAATATATGGCTAAGTTTGTATATAATAAATAAATAAATAGTAACGTCTTTCAAAAATTTTGGCTTCTTAACTAAGCAGCTAATGTTTTATTTATGTTTTGCTTAAAGCAATAGTAAATTTAAACAGAAATGTATGGTAAATGAAAGTTTCAAAAATTTCTCAAAATACTCTTGGCTAGAACTGCACGAAAAAGTCTCCTAACACAACAAAGTAATGCAGCCAAAAAGTGAAGATTTAATTTATACTTTTTAAGCAAAAAGGACACCATTAAAAACGACTATCATTGAAAATAGATGGCTAAGTTTGTATTTAATAAATATTCGTACTACCAATCCGGAAGATTCCTTGAAGAGTTTTCCATTTAACTATAATTAATTATACTTGGTTTTCCATTAAACTCCTTAAGTATCGACTTAGAAGGTGCTTCCTACATTAAAAATTACATGAAAATTACTAAACTTGATTCAAGTAAAGGTATTCTCTAATGATCTACATATAGAGTCAAAATATTTGTCAAGAGAAACTCCTTGATTGCTTTTAAAATATTTATGTTCAGTCTGTGTATATTAAGAACTACTGGGAGTACTTCAGACATTACTTAGGCATACCGTTATTATTTGTTTGCTAACTGTGTACTCACCGCCATCTTCGTTGGATCCTTCGCTTGGTGGTCCCGCCGGCGGCAAGCTCTGTCGATTGCCGATCATGAGTCGATGCTGTATGGTGGCCACAGTGCTCGCCACGGCGGCAACAGCCGTCGTTTGGGCTGCACTCACATTACGTAGCGCCGCAGCGCTGAGACCGGTGAGATTGGCAAAGGCATTGCTGGCATTAACCGCTGCCATTTGGGTTGCCGCTGCTGCGGCAGCCGCTGTGGTGGGATGTCCGCCGGCTGTGGCCTCGAAACGCGGTCGGCCCAGGAAGGGGCCATTTGGTCCAAAAACACCCGGTACGCCAAACTGTAGAAAAGGTCCCCAGGGCGGTACACGTACGCCGCCGGGTGCCAACTGTGCGGCAGCGGCATAAAGCTGCAGTGCCGCCGTCGGATGAAGACCCTCCGACGGCATTGGTACGGCGCTGTTGCTGCTACTGCTACAGCTGCTGCTACTGCTGCTGTTATTGCCGGATGCGGATGCCGATGCGGACGCGGACGCTGCCGCTGCGGCTGCGACGGCGGCTGAGGCAGCGGCCAAAGAATTTGTTGGAGCGGAGATGCCGCTCAAACGTTGCTGCAATTGCGGCGGCGTGGTTGCCAAATGGCTATGCAGTTGACTGTGACTCGAACTGTGACTGTGACTGTGACTCGAACTGTGACTTGAGCTGTGACTGTGACTTGTCCTTTGGCGCTTGATTTCCGTTGTTGTTTCTAGCTCTTCCTGTTTCAAGTTTAAATTGTTGTTGTTATTTACGCTGAGCTTTTTGCTCTCTGTACTCGTTGTTGTTGTTGTTGTTGTTTCTGGTGTTGTTGTAGTTTGTGGCTGTTGTTTTTGCTCCAGTACCATTATGGCCCACTCTTCTGCTGTTGCTCAGGCCATGGAACGCCTTAAAGTTGTCAATCATATATAGATTTATTTGTATTTACTACACGCACGCGCACGCACTTGTTTACACTGGAAAAACACACATACATACAAATACACGGGAATTGCACAATTGTTGCTGCTTTTGTTAACCGTTAGTTTTAGTTATAGTACGTGCTCAAAAAAAAAACGATTCGATTTATTAATAAAGTTGCTGCTTTTGCCGTCGGCCGGCAAAATGCAAAAACAAAACACACACACTTTATAAAAAAGCACAGAGCGCGTTTAGTTTATTCAGTTGTTGTTGTTGTTGTGCGTGTGTGAATGTGTGTGTGTGTGTGTGCGACAGCAGCAACAGCAGCAAACGACGCAAACGCTCGCAATGAAAATTCAATTTGAACTGAGCGCCGCTGACAACGCGCCAAGCGAGGAAACCAAAAGTCCAAACACACAAAACGTCGTCGTTGGCGTTGGCGTCGGCGTTAGCGTTAGCGTTAGCGTTGGCTGCACCAACCAGAGAGCGAGAGAGCGTACAATTGGCAGAGCGAGCGAGCCAGACAGCGAGGCAACCACCACCATACCAACACCAATACCAACGCCAACCAAAACGAGCATCGGCAGCAACAGCAACAGCAACAGCAACAGCGACAGCGACGCCGAGCAGTGAGCGAGCAGAGATTGTTGCCATGTTGTTGCGGTTTGTGTGTGTGTGTGTTTGTGTTTGTGTGTGCGTGCGAGCGAGCTGGAAATTCATCAAAAAGCAACAACCACTTAATTTTTATATGCGCAGCGTCGCCTGTTTCAATTTTGATCAACTTGGTGACGCTGCCGCAGTCGCAGTCGCTGCTGCTGCTGCTGCAGCTGAAGCCGCTGCCAACGTCGTTGTCCCTGGGTAATTCATTTAAAAGAAATGCCAGCACAAGAGCGTGCTTGTGTGTGTATATTGGCCTTGTGTGTGTGTGTGTGTGTGTGTTTGTGTATTTGCCTGTGCGTGGCCATTTTCAATATGGAGTCACTGCTCGTTGGACTAAAGTGTGAGCGAGACAAATAGCTGTCGTCTCGCCACTTTCATTGGCTGTCTAAAGCTTTATGAATACTGGGAATTTTGTTAGCGACTGAGGCGCCATTGCCAAAAACGACTTGAAGAGTTTTCAATTTTCTTTGCATGTGAGCAATCACGGGTGTGTGCCTGTGTGTGTGTGTGTGTGTTTCCCTGTGTATTTGTTACTTTTCCAAGGGCGGAGTTATGCAGCATTTTTCAATTTGCGCCACATCAAATTATTATGCTTCGCTCCTCTGCCGACGTCTACGCAACGCATTCAACTCTCATGATGAACTCAAGGCAGCGCTCTGCTCTGCTCTGCTCTGCTCCACTTTGCGCTGCTCGTTCGCTTGTTCGCTGCTCCCCAATAACCATAAATGGCAATTTCGCAGCGCCAAATAGAAAATGAAAATTCGTTAACAATTAATTAGCAAACGATTGTGCACTGCTGCAGCCCCCAAGCCTCCCACGCCCACGCTCCCTCAACTCTCGCTAGCTTTACCCAAAAATAAATAAAACGTTAGACAAACGCGTGCGTTTTGCTAGCGTTTCATGCGCGTTTTAAGCGCGTTTGGTTACATTTTTTGTTGTTTTTGCTCAAATCGCTTCTTTTTTTTTTCAATTAAAAACTCTTCACTGCCCTGGAGACCTGGTGTGTGAACGAGATGGCAATAGCTCAGCTGCGCCAGAAACAGACACAACGGCGACCAATTTGCTTTTAATTTGCTAACATAAACGCCTTGTCCTGCGTCGCCCGCTCGAGCCCCAAACCGACTTCAGTTCCAACTCCAGTTTCAGTTCCGACTACAGCGCAAACTTCGACTCCAACTTCGGCTGCAGCTTCAAGGCGTGTGTGTGTGTGTGTGTGTGTGTGTGTGTGTGGCCTGCGCATGAATCATTCATTTTATTATTGCTGCTGGCAGCGACGTCGACTGCAGCAGCAGCATCGCTTCACTTAACCCATTTGCTCTGCAGCATCCACCCATCGTCTCCCCTCCCTACCTCTTCCCCTCTCCCTCTGACGGTCAGTCAACCACCCAGCAAAGCTGGCTAAAAGCTGAGCAATCAATGTCACTGTTGCGGGGGCGTCTATATAAAGCATATTTTTTCAGTTTTCGTTAGCCCCCAAAGAGACAGCGCCCGCTTCAACCCCCATGGAGCACTGACTGTTTGCCACACCCGCTAAGAGCAGCCCAACCGCCCCTTCACCTACGCCAGCTGCAGTGTCAACTGTTTTGTTGGCAGCTTATTTAATTGCTCTGCTCTGCGTTACAGCTTCACTAGTTCCAGTTTCAGTTCCAACTCTAGTTCCAGTTCCGGTTCCGCTACTGCTGCTTGCTGTCTCCTGGGCAGGAGTGGTTGCTTGTCACATGTCGCCTGGTGTTAATTTTATTAATGACATACAACGCCAGTGACCAACTCCCACCCCCACTCCTATCCCAAGCCAGCTGACATTCCCTATTCACCTGCATGTTGATCAAATTTTCATGCGTACAAAAACTTAATTAATTCTGCTTCAGTTCTGTTGCGAAAAACTTTTTCCTGCTCATTTTTTTTCTCAAAAAGAGAAAGGGAGTGGGGTGGGGAAAGGTGCTTAGAATAGCACAAGTTTGAGCTTGTCAACTCCCTGTTCTTCCCGCTTCCATAAACCACCATCTTTCCTCTCTCACACTGTTGAGCCTTCGGCAAATGAAATGAATGAATTTTAATTATTTTTTGTGGTTACTCCTTGCTGCCACGCCCCTCTAAGCCTTCCCACTAGTCAAAAAAAAAGAGACGAAACAAACAAAGCATAAAAAGGAGAACGAAGAAAAGTTTTTGGTAAAGCGAAAAGTTTTTGGAGCAGGTAGCTGGAAAAGTTTTTGAGAGCAGCCGGAAACAGGAACATAAGCCCCGAGGAGACTTTCCTGCATGCCACAAGAGCGGAAATAATATGAAAAACAACAGCAAGCAACAGCACAAAATATATATACATATATTAAAGTATACACAACATCGGACAGGAGTAAACTACGGGGAATCGAGCATATCACACTTTCGCATTCCTAATTCCGCTCTCTCTCTCTCTCTCTCTCTCTCTCTCTCTCTCTAACTCTCCAGTGTGATAAAGTAGAATAATTCCTGTAGAAAAGGCTGAAAGACAACACAATACACTCAATTATTTACTTTCATGTTGCTCTTTAACATATAAAAAATGTTAAATTTATAATTGTTTCATAAAACTGAATTTAAAATATTTAAAGAATTTACTTTAAGCTTTGGTTTTTCACTCTTTGCCTATAAGACTTTTCAAATATTCTAAAAATCGGCAAATAAACATGTTTAAAAATATATATATAAATACAGTAGAATCCGGTTATTACGACACTCAAGGGACCGACGATTTTACGTCGTTTTACCCGGTAGACGCTTTAACCATACACAACAAACTTGTACGAAAGGGCCAATCAAGTCATGGAATTTTCGTCGCAATGACCGGACAAACGCTTTAAGCGGAGTCGTTATAAACGGATTCTACTGTATAATAAATATTTCCCGAAGAAATGTACAACACAAATTTAGTGAAGCTATTTAAAATAAAATACCACAGAATTGATTAATAAATTTGCCTATTAATCAGCTTAAACTAAAGTTTATTTACACACCAAATAATTGCACAGCAAAAAATAACTTTGTTTTTCAAAATTCTAACTTTAGAAATAAAAGCAAATCCCATTTGAGACAAGAATAGCTTATGCTAAACTATACTAATACAAATACTATGTAGTAATATAAATTCTGCACAATTTGTTTATGTTTAGACTATTAACAGTCATAAAACCCATTTCAATTAACAGTACGCAACTAAAGTATTCTCCTTTTCTTTGAATAAAACCTTTTATTAAGTAATGAAACATTGACAAAATATTAATTGAAAGAATATCATAACAATAATAAATAAATGCTTTAAAATATTTGAAACTTACAATAAATAATTAATTATAATTATTATTTCCTATATTAAACGGAACTTCCAAAATAGCACACAATACATGAGAAATGTATCTACTAGCTGCGTTGCACTGCAAGCATGAAAATAATACTGGGAAATGCGACCATCGACAAATACTGGGCAATTCAGCGTTCAAGCCAGAGGACTTTTGTGCTGCTCTCGACAATGCTTTGGTGGAATTGTTGTTTGATTGTCACACGAAGTGCCACAAAGGGGCGACAAAACAATGACATAAGTTGAAGAAGAACGAAGAGAAGAAAGAAGAGAAGCAAAACAAAATAAAACAGACGTAAATAAATAAAGTACGGGATATTAACAATCGTTATATTATACTACATTCTACACATACTATATATAAACACACACAAGCATAGGCCATAAACAAGACAGTTATGTGGTTCCCCAAGCATTTTCTGCTTTTTTTATGAAGAGCGATAAGTTAGGAAATATACTACAATAATATAAACGATACAAGATGTAAGATGTTAAAGAAAGTAGAGAGCGTATTAAATGTATGTAAAATATGTTGTGTTTAGAGTTAAAAGTCAAGTATAACAAACAAATAATAATAAAAATAAAAATCAAAAGAAATATAAAGTTTAAGTTAGATATTATATAAATTATGTAAAGAACAAGCAGTATATGCCAGGGACCAAAGCAGCCCCAAAAATGAATAAAAAACACTTTAACACTTTTGCGTATAAACATATTGATTTTAAATGTATATTTATATAAAGAAAATAAAAAAAAACTATAGAAATAATTTATTTAGTTTTTTGATTATAATTAAGAAAAATAAATTAAATATTTAAATATTTTTTTAATTGAATAAGAAATTAATAATTTATTTTATAAAGTTTAGTCTTTATCTGAACTTTAATTAAATAAAATAGGTAACAGAAGTATAGAAAATACAAGTAAGAAAGGCTACAGTCGAGGGAGCTATAGAAAATAGTTTTCGGATCCGAACTCAACTTATTTTGGATAGTTATAGTTGCGATAGCTCAACGAACAATACATGTCTTCATACAAATGTCCTATTTGTGACCGATTTGTCCTATGGGAGCCGTAGGCTGTAGTTGTCCGCTACTGTACTGTCCGTACTGTATGAATTTGGTCACGATATAGTTATGTATAGCCTGACATATGAATCAATCAGTAGCTAAAGAAACTTAACATTAACTATTGCTAACAAACAAACAATATTTATAACCAAATACCAGTCCCCTCACATTCCCTCATCCTTAACTCTCAACTCAATCGGAACAGTTGTGCTTTCAATTAAAGATTAGCACCTAATCGCCGTGTTAATTGCTTGTCAACGAGACAGGAAACAGATAGACCATAACCATAACTGTAACTGTAACCATAATATCAAATGCCACGCCCACTTGACGCACTCGTCGTGTGGCAAACTCTAAAGATTCAACAGATGCAGCGCAACATTTTTGCGGCTTCTTCATATTTTGATTTTTATTGTTGTACATTTCCAAACTATAATCAATTTTTTTTATTTTTTTGGCCTAAGAACAACAAAAACAATGCACATGTGTCGCTAATTTGGACCGGATTCTGTGGCACGCCCACTTTGGCAGCAACAATGACAATAACTGAACTGTACCGAACTGAATGTGGCAAGTGATGCGTTGCAATCACTCGTAAAAAATTGAGTTTCAATGCAATTCAGTACAACCCTGAAACGGTGGATTTCAGATCACCCCTCTTGCCTATCTTACCTCTGCTGTTTATTATACCCGTTCCACGGCTGAGCAATGGTATGCTGTTCATGGGTTACTGGCAGCAGAAGAGCATAAGATTATTTTTTCATTAAAATATTTATTATTAATAAGAAATATATTCTTAGCTTGTTAATTTAAGTAATGATACTTAATATGTGCCTTAAAACAGTCCAGCTAAAGTTAAGTTTTCTACATGAGAGCTAGAGATCTGAAGTTAATTGATTAGATGCGTTTTATACAGCTTAAATTGTAATTAACTAGCAAACTAGGAATTTAATTAAAGATGTTTAATTCACAAACATGAATATTTCAAATGCATATTAAATTTACTAAGAGCATTTTAATTAAAACAATTGAAACACGCACTCTAAACAAGTCTTTTAATGTGGAGTGTACTGAATAAGCACCAGCTGTATGTAGGTACTTTAGTCACTAGTATGTACTATTGTCTAAAGTGACAAATACTGCTATATATAAAAAGTTATAGCTGTTTCCAGTAGTGCACAAAGGCATCTCCTATAAGTATGCAGCGATTTCTTTGTTTTTAGTTTAGTATAGCTAAAGTAACGGGTATTTCATGGTCAGTAGCATGACTAGATGTTGTAACTTGTGCTGTTCTTGTTGTTGTTTTTATAGTTGCTGTTGTTGTTGTTGTTGTTTGTGGTCTGTGGCTGTTGCATCCACCAAGCAAAGTCAAGTCACACGAAATTATGGCAATTACGTTAAGCAGCCATTTATTTTTATGAGCCCACGAATTATGAATAATTGCGCCACAAACAACAACAACAACAACAGCAAAATCGGCAACAACAACAACAACAACAGCGGCAGCAACAACAACAACAGTTATTTGCCACACTAACTAGAAAGTGCGATTCTGTGGCAAGTGGCAAACATGTGAAGCGGGTGGCTGGAGTGGGTATAGTATGTGTGCGTGCGTACGTGTGTGTGTGTGTGTGTGTGTTAGTGTGCGTGTGTGGGTGTGTGAGAGTATGTGTTGCTTAGTGGGAGGGGTAAGTCAAAGCATGTCAACAATATCGTTAGCACGCAAGTTCGAAAATCCATTTGACACTCGAGTGCCATATAATGAACATGTCCACAGTCTATCAATCAATTGCACGACCCACACATACCCTGTAATAACTTAAAATCAGTTTTATGAGCGTTAAAACTAACGAGCTTTCAACTATTTATGTATTTTACTTAAGAAAAACTTCAGTAATTTCTTGTTACACTCCAAAACGTGCAGAGCGCGACTCAAACATACCCTATAAGTTTAATTAAAAGTAATTTTCTTACAACTGGTAGTGTAATCTAATTTCTTTATTATAAACATTTGTAAAAATTACATAAATTTCTTTTCAACTTTATGTAATTTTTGATAGAACTTGGCATACCCTCTGGGAAGAATTGCCAAAAATTGTAATGCATAAACTACAAAAAAATAACGTTTTAATGTAACTTTGTCAATAAGCCTACTGATTTGTATTTAATTTACACAGTAGCGACTCTGCTAAACTCTGAAATACCCTGTAATTCAATAGAATACCATATGCGACGGACTATACGCGATAATACAATCATAAAGCTCAATATCATAGTTCTCTTAGTGAGCAAAGCACAGCCAGTTTTATTATAGACACAACAATACCCTGTAAATTAATAAAAAATAATTAGAACCACTACAAAATTATTTTTAATAAAATTTTATATTATTAACTAGTATATACTACTATATAGTAGTAGTAGTTGTTGTTGTAGTAGTAGTGACTGGACTATACCCTGTAAATTTGTGTACAGCTTAGTTTTGAGTTGAAGAATTTAGTATTTTATCAGCAACTAGCTTCACTAACTTGTCTAACATACCCATTAACTTATTTCTAAATTATCTTCTATCTCTTGGGCTAAGGGATGACCATGAACGAAATGTCAGACAGTTCAGACGACATCAGCTCATCATCAATGTTGTATTGGGGGTGTATGATGGAGTGTGAATGGATATTTGTCATTAGGCTCATAAAATTGCAATGATTCGGCAAAGAGTGCCAGTAAAATCCAAAGAAAAACTAAGGGAAACTTGACAAATGACAGGCAATAGCTGAACTGATGATGTGTCGCAACGAATAGTGAATACTCTGTCATTTGAAGAGAGAAACTAAGCAAATTAAGTTTGGAAAGGGGAAAACTAGTCTGTATTGGCACTAGCGTGGGTTTTACTAATTTTGAAAATATTCCTTTATTTGTAGTATTCGAAATTTCATTAAATATGGACAAACTTTCAGGCAAACATTTTTAAAATTAAAACAAAATTAAATTTAAATTGTATTAATTTTAAATAATATAGAATTAATATTTTATTTATTATTATTTATAAGTCTAGTTTCAATCAAATCAAACCTGACCATATCAAACAGATCACACTCTGCAAACTAAAGCCCTTAATATTTATTTATTTATTTTTTAGTTTTAAAATATTAATTTAATATTTTATATTTTTTTTTATACCCAAATTTTCAATGTAAATAACAACTACTGTTCTGTATAAAAATATATTATCCAATATATTATATAAATTATTTATTTTTTCATTAGTTCATTTAAACTTCATCTCTTATTTAATGATATTATACGATTAATTTCTGTCGCGACATATTAATTAAGATTAATCCATTTAAGCAAAAGTCTGTGCCAAAATGGCTCAGCACTTGAGCTAGTTCCATTTGCGGTTAGTGTAATGGTTTGTAAGATAGACAGCACTGGGGATGCCATAAGATGGTTTCTGGTTGGGCGCAGACGATGACAACAATTGACATTCATTGGCCAGTTTGATGGCTCAGGCCCGAAACGACACCATTCCCTGCCCCCCTAAAGCCTGTGTCGCAGGGCGCAAGGGAAAAAAGAAAAACTTTTGGGGAAAACTTTCGCGCCATTGTCATTGTCTCGTTTGGAATTCTCAAAGTCTCTCCAACTCTAACTCCAACACCAAGACCAAGACCAAGACCAAGAGCAAATCCATCTGCGAAATTTCCAATTCCATCTGCTTCCCATGCTCAATTTCTGTGTCTCATTTTCATCGTTGTCTTCTTGGCTGTCGCGATTGATTTTCTCTAACGCTAACTTCGGTCATCTGTCGTCCCTGTTTCTTTCTCCATCCCTGGGTGGTTTGATACTGCTCCAGCATTATCCTTGACTGCGTCTCAACGCGACGCTGGCGGCAAATAAATTACATTGTAATTTGTGTGTCCCTGTCCCTGTCCCTGTCCCTGTCCCTTGTCTCTGTCGTTGTTATTGTTGTGCTGGCTAGACCGCGTCCAACCCTCAAATTTGGGGCGTCGACTGTGCATCCCTGATACTGTTGTTGTTGTTTGTGTTGTTGTTGGTTTAGTTGTGTGCTAGTAATTTGATTTCGAGTGCCTTTTTGCCCACCGCCCACCGCCCACCGTTTTGGCATTGCTCATTTTTAGCTTGGCGACGTGCCCAGCAGCCCACACTGCCACGCCCACGCCAACACCAACACCACCACCGCCCTCTGCCTTCTGCCTTCTCCTCGTGAGCTGTGAGCTCATTTAAAGTTGATGGTGTGTGAAAAAATGTGAACAGATTGTTATGTAATTGAGTTTTTAGGCAGCCGTTTTGAGGTCGACTTTTGTGGCTGACTCGTTGGCTGACTGCCTGAATGTCCTTGCTGCTTCTTACCAACCACTCCCCTCCCCTACTCTCTTCCATTTCCCACTGCTTTGTTGTCGTATTTGTTACATTTATTTGTCGCTTGATTTGATTCTGTTTGCCAGCCCCTTTGCGGTTTATTTGGCATCACAACTCTTGGCTCGCTTTATTAGCTGCCCAATTTGGGACTCGAACTCGTATTTTAACTTGTACATAGTTAAGTGATTATATATGTGCATGAATACAATTATATATTAGGCATATTATAAAACAATGTGCTACAAAGTAGAACACATTTTGCTATCACATAAACTAAATTTACACAAATCTTTCTATATTGGGTTTCTATAAATAATTATATACTTCGTAATGTGCTGTAAAATAATTTTACTGTATATGTCTATACATTCGTATTTATTCCTGTATTCCATTGGAAGTTTTGATTAAAGACAGATGGATAGACATTATATGAGGCAGAAGGAGGCGTGTTATACCCCATAAAGTATCAGCATCACTAGCCGAGTCTATATAGCCATGTTCGTCTGTCCGTCCGCCCGTATGAAAACGTGGATCTCAGAGTGTATAAGAGCTAGACAGACTAAATTTGGAATGCAAGTCCGTATACCTTGCTGTTACGCACTGACAAACTCAAAAGACACCTCTACTCTTCATTAGAGATAAAAATAAGTCTGTTATAGTTAAAATACCGAATATTTCTCAATACTCGCAGCTTTCTTTATCCCCCTAAAAATGTTATATGCATTTTATTTATAAATTCATGCACTTTACTCAAATTAAAGGTGTTTGACTAACTAAATTGAAAGTGTACAGTGATTATATCAATAAATGCACCTTAGGATCACACTTAACTGTTGTATTCGTTTAGCGGTTTCAATATGAATATTCATTGTGTTCAAAGTTTCCTTTTGTTCCGAATTTCGGAACCAGCCATAAAAGAGAGAGGCAAAAAAATGAAACAAGCGAAGAATGCAACGATCTACATGGATTGGTCATGGTTGTCTCGGTCTCTGTTTCGGTTTCGGTTTCGGACTCGGTTTCGGTCTCTTCGATTCTCGGCTGTTCGTTGTCGGTTGTTGCATGTGCAGCGATCACGAATAACAGACTGAGCAGTGCTGTCATAACGGCATTAAAAAGCTACATCAAGCTAAAATAAAAGCTAGAAAAGGCTATGAAATAATAATTAATTTGTTTTAATTATTTAAAATAAATTAAAGTTATTGCGTAGCTTAAAAAAAGCTATACATTTTTGTGTTTAAATTAATGTTAGACTCACTATTAAAAAAAAAAATGTTTTACTATGTTTTCAAAATTAAGATTTCTGTTTGAAAATTAAGGCATAAATTAAAATTAAAGCAGTTAAAAAGTTAAATAAAGTCATGTTTTTATAATAAGTTCTTGTTTTTTTTAAACTGAACTATAATAATTAAATTAGATAGTTTTTTAATGAACAAAATATTCTTAAATAAAATAGAAAAACTCTAAGAATTTTATAAATTTAAATATGTTCGATGTCAAGTGCACACTGTTTAAACAATTTGGTTATTGTAATTAAGCGAGTTTTAATACTTTAAATCTTCAGCTATTTAAAATTAAATCATTTTATTTCTACAACTGCAATTTGTAAAAAAATTTTTCTTTTTAGAAATGCAAAAACTCCAAAGCTGGCTGAAATAAAGCTGAGTGGGCAACACTGACACTGCGTTGTAGACTCGTTTGTGTGCAGGTTTCCTCCAACGACTCCGCTCCCTTTAATTCCCAGTGTTTATTTCCCCGATCCTGTTCTTATTAGCTTGCATTTAAAACCCAGCAGGGTTTTCACACCTTTTGCGCCCCACTGCGCCTGTCTGTCTGTCTCGCTCGCTCGCTCAGCAGTTGCCCACTCGCTCGCTCGTTCAGTGCAAAGTGCCGACAATGAGAGAGTAAGAGAGAGAGAGAGAGAGGTACAAAGAGGGAGAGCGCACGCGCGGCACAATCAAATTCAAATCACTTTGCATCTTTGAGATCTCAATAAAAATCTTGTTCTTTTCATTCTTCTTCTTCCTCCTCTTCTGCTCTTTGTTGTTGTACTTGTTGTTTCTCTTGTTGTTGTTGTTGTTGTTTCTCTTGTTGCCGTTGACTTTAATTGTTGCCGCAGGAGCATTGCTCAAATATTAATTGGTTTTGTCTGTATGCCTGTGCATAGGATTTCTGACTAAAGATGCTGACGCCGCCGCCGACGCTGACGGTGACGTTAACGCAAGCAGCGACGCGTCGCGGCTGCCTTTTGTATTCTGCGTTTTGTGGCTGCAAAAATTAATTACGATATCATGATTTACAAAATTAGCCGCAAATGGTGCGGCCTTTCTTTCAGTCCCTACCGACCGCCCGTCCCCCTCTCCCTTAGGTTGCTGTGGCCAATTCAAAAAGGGGCGTGACATTGAGGGCATGGTTCCTGTAGCGTTTTGATACCCTTCAGCCGTTAAATGGATAAATAGAGGGTATCAATAAGTTGTGTTTATATCTGCGAGTCATTCTTGTGCCGAATTGATATGTTCCAAAGGTTTTGATAGCCATGGTTTAAACACTTTTAATTAAGTTTACTTTTTGGGGCCCGAAATGTTGGGAATATTTTATGAAGCACTCAAAGATATGCAGTTGAGTTGAGAGTAAAATTAGTAAATAAAGTGGTAGAATTATAATAAAGTTGAATAACGAACTAAACTTATTGAAATATATTTGCCTAGTTTGCTTAAATAGTTAATTAGTTTTGCTATAATAGTTCTGGTTTTGTTCTGAGTTTCAAGACTTTTTTCCTTAAGTAAATAATAAAGTATAAATAAATAAAAAACTTAACATTTTATTAATAACAAGTAAGAAAGGCTACAGTTAAGCGAGCCGACTCCTTACTCCTTCTACGGACGGAAGGACGGACAGACAGAAGGACAGACAGACGGACGGACACACGGACGGACAGACGGACGAACGGACAGACGGATGAACGGACAGACGGACGGACGGACGGACAGACGAACGGACGGACGGACAGAAGGACGGACAAACGGACAGCTGGACGGACAAACGGACAGACGGATGAACGGCGGACGGACGGACGGACGGACGGACAGAAGGACAGGCGGACGGACAGAAGGACGGACAGACGGACGGACAGAAGGACGGACGGACAAACAGACAGACCTTGCTGTATCAACTTGGCTGTTGATACCTTATAGGAAAAACATCCTTCTGCGTGTTCCGCACATTTGGCTTTTGACTAACTTAAGACATAGACTCCGCTACTCCTATTTAAACAACAGGACTAGAAAGTGTACTTTAAATCTTCAAATAAGCTTAAACTTGTCACTTAAAGAAACCTTTATGGGTATATATAAATCAGAGGATCTCATACTTAAAACTTTATGTTAAAGTATGAAATTGGTCTAAATTTAAAAACACTTTTTCTTGATCTAAGAGACTGTTTGTTCGGAAAGTTGTTGGCTATGTATATGGGGGGTTTAAAGCAGAGCGGAAAACGCCCCACGTTTGCCAAATTGTTGCCTTATTTTCCGAGGGAAGTACGGCCCCAATAGCGAGCCAAACCTGGCCGCTTTTCCAATCAGAAGCCGCTCTTGATGGACACGTAGAAGTCATCAGTGGCATTCATTATTGTTTGGTGATTGGAGGGACGAGGACATGCCACAAATTGTGGCCTCATTCATTTTCATAAGCACTAAGCTGCCTCACGCCCGGCGAGCGGAAAGAGCCCAAAGAGGTTCAAAAGGGGCCAAGAGGGCCAAAGGGGCGTTGGTAGCTTCTTTGGATTCTACGGTGCACTTTGAGTGCCCGGCAAGGGCAATTAATGCACCCAGTTGTGGTCCACCTGATCGGCCTTGGGCCGTTTCCGCAATGCTCTACTCCACATTAAAGACAGTAAACTGAAGACTTACCACTTGGTTCGCAGCTGCCCCAAAAGATTTGACCACGCCCCATTCTGTGCTGACTGCCTCCATTGAAATGGGGGGCCGCAGGCGTTGCCACTGTTACAATTTTGTCGCTTTTGCGCTTTGGTAATTAACATTGCTGCACAGTTGCAAAGTTGCACAGTTGCAGTTGCATTTGCCGCTTTTTATTTATTTTTTTTTGCATATGTTCATTGCGTTTGCATTTGCGTTTGTGTTTATTAATGTCATCAACGCCCAGGTGCCACGCCCCTCACCGCATCGCCAAGTTGACAACTCAATTGTTTGGGGCCATCGTCGTCATTAAAATGATTTCTGCGATCGCTCGGCAAAAAGTCGCCTAACAACAGCCAAAGGCGAGCAGAAAAAAGCATAAAACAAAAAAAAATTGGAGCTAATTTGATTAATATGCAACGCACAGAGAGACGGTAGCCTGCAGTACAGCCCCCCTTTAGTAGTACCCCCTCCATGGACCCCCTTTGTAGCCAAGGCACCCTAATGATGGGAAGTGCGAATGCGTTTTGGCTCCCAAGCTCTTTGATGCGGACGCGGACGTGCTAACCCGCCAATCGCAAAGCGCAATTCGTAATTCGCACGACGCGTAATTGCAATTGTAATTAGTGCAAGTATCCAATGCGACAAGTCGAGCACTTGCATACAATGACCCCTACACGGTGCAACCTGTACCCTACGAATACCACAGCGTACCGTCATGTCCTGGAGTACCTGGTGCCCTCAGGGACTGCATCCCTTTGACTTTCCCCATTTTCTCGGCTTTTTAGTGCTACTTCCTGCTTCTGGCATCGTAGCACCCCGAAAGCCTTGCTAAGAACTCGAATCCTTATTCAAATCTACAGCAAATAAAAAAAAAACTGCAATACCTGATCACTTTTCCGTCTTAACTTACTGATTTGCCAGCCTATTTAAAACCTATGGAAAAAACCCGCTCTATCTTTGTACCGTATCCGCTATGGACATTGTCATCTCTTTACTCCATATCCATATCCAACAAATAATCTATAACAAGACTTTAAGCAAAAGCTTAAATACACTATGCTTCACTCAATAGACTATCCTTTCTACATCCTTTACACTACATTTTTAAACCTACGCCTTGCACTCTTTACCCTGACCAACTCCCGTATATGCTACAATTTGAACTTCTATTTTAAAGTATTAGTATATAAGACCTTAAGGAAAAACTCCTTATGCATATTATGTATATTATCCACTATGCACTTAACAGATTTTATCCCATATTCTTTTGCTAATTTTCTTCAAATATCTCTCTCATACATGTTGAAAGGAAAAAGTCCTATATCTCAAAATCTACTCACATTCTATATTCTACTACAACACTCTACAAAACTCACTGAAAAGTACTTTATGGAAAAGTTCTTAAGCGCCGGATTCCCTATTTATTTCTCCGTAGACCCTATACCTCTTATTCGACCATGAATCCTTTAATAGATTCTCTTCAAAAGTCCTCAAATATGTTCAATATGCTAAAATATTCCCTCACAGCCTATATTCTGCTTGTACACTCTATTAATAGTCTATATCCCCAAAAAAGTTCTCAAGGAATGGTCCGCTTGCACCCTGCAGTCTAAATACACTTATTACCCTACACTTCTGATCCAATTTCATATTCCATATATCCTTCATTCTTTTTCCCCTACCTAAAAATCCTCAAGGAAAGGTCCTCTTGCACCCTGTAACCTATATACTTGACTCTTTATACCCTACACTCCATTCAAGTCCTAAGCCGTACACAAACACAGCTCGAAATTAGACTAATCCCGCACACATGCATAGCATCGATTTCACGGGAAAATAACCGCAGGCAGTTGTCTAGTGTTGTCTAGTGCTCCACAGGGACCAGCTTAGGCAGGACGCTTGGCTGGTTGGTTGGGTTACTTGGTTTGGACGGTTTTCACGGTGCTTGCGACACAAGGATACAACCTGGTGCAAGTTTGGGATGCGTGCGTTGAGGCTTTACCTTATTCGACATGGCCACATTTCACGCCTCCATTTGCGAAATATGTTTGGGAAAAGCAAAGCTCAGAAGGGAAACCAACCACTGAGATGTCGAGATGCGTACGGTTGGATAAGGATATGACAAATTTTCCGCACCTTTTAGGACTGAGATGGACGTCGCCAGCGGCTTAACTTTCGCCCTTCAACATTGTCGGAACGTTGGCCAGATTTCAAACAAATATATATACACTATATATATATTTGGAAATTTGAAAAGCCGATAATGAAGTCAAGATTACAATCAGCCAATCGGAATCCAGAAAGGTGGTTGAAGACACACTTTAATCAATCGCAACCGATTTGTCGGCTTAACATGTACAACATGACGTAAATAGAGGAGAATGAGAGTGGGAGTGGGAATGAAAAAGGCAAAGGGAATAGACGTGGAATTGAAACTGGTATTGGGTGGTTTTTTTGAACAGAACAAAGCCTCGAAGGGTGTCGAGCATTAAAGTGAGCAATCGACAAGGATTTGCGTCTCTGGAGGCGGCTTGTGTTGCTCTTGCTGTGGCTGTTGGTGTTGTTGGCTTCCTCGGGATTAGCGCCAGTTTTGTCTGTCTAAAGTGGCCAACTAATAGTTGTTGTTACAAACACGGAAAGAGCGTGAGAAGCTGCGGTGACAGGAGTAGGCTTAACACCGCGAATCCCTGAAGGAAGGGAAGGTAGGAAACATAAATGATGAACTGGGGGTATTAGAAAATTTGTCTAGACTTTTATTGCCGAACAGAACATTATTAATATTTATGAATAGAACAAAAAATAAATCTTTAATCTTAAAATGAAAAATTGTGAATTTGATTTGGACTTAAGAACAAATTTTCAACGTTGTAAGAAGTAGAACAATGTCCGGTATTATTTAACATTATATGGAAAACTTGATTTAACTAGGGAAATTATAAAATAGAAACTGAATTTGTATTAATCGATCAATTAAAATTTTTAATTAAATTCATTTAGTGCTGAATTACAGTCGTTTAAAGCAATTAAGTACATAAATTTGTACTTTAAAAGTCATAGCCATAAATAAGTCATAGCCAATAAGAAGATTCTTATTCTTCCAATTAACGAATAGGTTAAAAAAAAATATTTTAATATTTAATAAAAATTATTAAATATATAATAAATAAATAAATTAAATTAAATTGTTATCATAAACAAAAAACCCATTTTTGCACAGTATTAGATATTAGAATAACAACGCGGTTTCCAGGGACCACTTAAGTAACATTTGTGGGATAAATAAAAATTAAATAAATTGTCCTATGGGAGCTATGGGCTATAGTTGCCCGATCTAGATCAAACTTGGTGAGAATAGTTATAATGGTACCATACACGTACTGTGTACGATAGCTCCAAAAACTTGCAAGTTGTAGTGTAATGAAAATAGATTTTTACAATTTGGCGGGGGCGGTAGGGGGCATGGCAAAAATTTGAAATAAACTTAACCTGCATGACATATAGACGGACTTTCATTCCAAATTTGGTGGCTCTAGCTTTTGTAGTTTAAAAGATCCAGGTGTTCATACGGACGGACGAACAGACAGACAGACGGACAGACGGACATTGCTATATCGTCTCGGCTGATCAAGAATGTATATACTTTATGGGGTCGGCCACGCCTCCTTCTGCCTGTTACGCACATTTCGCTTCTGACAAACCTAATAGACCCCTCTACTCTTTTTTAAAGAGTATGGGGCCTAAAAATTAAAAAAAGATTAAAAGTAAAAAAAAAATATATAAATATATAAATATAAATATATAAATATAAATACAGTGAAAGCTCCCGTGGACGGACAGCCACGGTTCCAATAGTTTTGTCCGCCTGCAAAGGATGTCCGTTTGCAATTAAATTTAATAGAGTTACTAAAAATAGCTAAAGTAATAAACAAACAAAAAATATTTGCCTAAAGTAAGATGAGCTTATTAACAGATTGAAGATGGACATGAGATCTAAACTAAATGCCACTCGACAGGGACAGGGACAGGAACAGGGACATAAATGAACAAATCTAATGGCTTAAATGCAACTATTATAACTAATCGGAAGTTGGGATCAATCGGCTTTTGTTCCACTGACTTTGCACATAGGCGACAATGCAAACATCCCCCAAATAAGATGAGGAATACCCTGTCTATAAAGATGAGCCGGGACTTGGGCCCTTGACAATGGCTCAATTTTTATGCGATTTACTGGCTGTGATAAGCAATCGTTGACTGTCGGTTGTTGGTTGTCGGCTGTCGGTTGTCGTGTCAAACGACACCCTGGACAAGTCGAAATCAAATTCCATTAGCAACCCTAAAGCTGCTGGAAATAATTTGGAAATTACTTTTGTCCAAAAGAGGGCAACATTTTTATGAAGGTCGCGTGCGGTTTGAGTTTGAGATCGCTGATGATAAGCCTCAAAAACCAAAAGTGTATAAATCATTCAAATCTACATAAAGGCAGAGAGAGAGAGAGAGAGAGAGAGAGATTGAGCTACACTGAAAACAAAATTTATTATAGCTGGAATTCTATAAGTGGCACAAATAATCTTATATCTAGTTTTAATCAAATATTTAATTGCTTTTAAGATTTAGGGTAATATAAGAATTTTGGGACTAAGAATATTATCTTTATTGACGTATTCTTAAAATCAAAATTTATTTTCTTTTATTAAGAACTTTATGTTTTTTAAGCATTTTATAAAATCTTTTAAAATGCTTCTAACAATCTAAGTTTTATGAACAAAATGCCTGATCCTAAATATTTTATTTTTGTGTAGTTTTGTTTTTTTACACAAAATTTCGAATTTTTTTCGCTGTGTATGAGCGAGCGCCGGTAAAGAGCTAACCCCAAAGCTAACCCTAATACCCGACACCCTCTGACGCCTATCTAAACTTGGGTTTTGCTTTATTGTTTGATAAGTATTTTGATAATATTTTGAGTGTTGTGCGAAAACAATGGGAAACTCTAGAGCGTTTAACACCCCGCCGAGTGGGCAGGAGCAGAGGGTGTGGTGGAAGGGGGAAGGAAGAAGTAGAATGAATTGTATAACATCTGTAAACAGGTTTCTCATTATTAAATTGAGATTTATGACAAGTTAGACAACACTTTTGTGCACTAACCGCTGGCATTGTGCAACACTGGCAACACTGACAACACACAGTCGCAAAGTCGCCGTCTCCAAAGCAGTTGGAACCGACAGGTAATGAGCACCTTGGCGTGCCAAAATGACAAGCTGCGCGCAAATTGGATTACTTCATTGCAGCGCGGTCAGTTAAGAGCAACAACAACAACAACAACAACGTCGGCTAAGATCAAGAATCGGAGAAAAAAAGTAACTCTGCGGGCTAAAAAAAGGCGAAATAAATAAATAAATACAATTTTGTGGCCATGCATTTGGTCGATTGATTTCTCCAAGCACGAAAATGGCAACAGCAGCAATCGAGGGGGGAGGAGTAGTGGTTAGAGAAGAAGGCGGGGCTATGAGGGCTATGAGGGCTATGAGGGTTAGGGGCAGAGAGGAAAAGAATGAAGTAAACTCTCAACTTGCTCGCAGCTCGCAAATTGCCGCATATTTGTTGAGTAATTACGCTTTAACTTGTAATAAAGAAGACAAACAATAAAACGAGGATCCGGCCATGGATCCCAAGCTAAAGATGAGCTTTAACCATCGGTCAGGCAGCAAAGGTAGCGGAGTAGGAGAAGGAGGCCCGAGGAGCTGAAGAAGAAGGGAATTGAGAGAGAGAAGGAGATCGGAAAAACGGAGAAACTGAAGATCGGACAAGCGGAGGGTCCGCTGAGTGCAGTTTTAGAGGAGCAAGAGATGGGAGGATGTGGTGATAAGGAGAGCAAGGAGTGCAGAGAACACATCTGGCGGCGCGTTCTCAATTGAAAAGCGTGAATAACAAACGTGAACGGGCCGCAAACGCGCAAATTGGCTAAGAAGTCAGTCAGGAGACACGTCCCAAGCAACAAGTCCGATCACGATGCTACCACGTTTATACGTGTCCGCTTATTGTGTTTGCCTGTTATTGTAAAAAGTCTCCAACTTTTTATTGCTAGAGTACAAAACAGGCTGAGGAAACATTTCCGACCCCATTGATTATATATGTTCTTGATCAGCATCAACAGCCGAGCGATGTCGAACTGTCTCAATAACTGTAAGAGCTAGAGACACCAAATTTGGATTGAAAGTCTATCTATGTGTCTGGCAGATCAAGTTTATAACAATCCCCATCCTGATGGGACAACTATATCCTACAGCTCCCACAGGACAATTGTCTATTTTATGAAAGAACGCACACTAGCATGAGTACGGGGTCTTTTACAGTCTTTCTTATTGAGTAATCCCAGTTTTAGATTGATTTTCGACAAACTGAAACTGTTTTCTGTTAATCTGTATCATTTTCCTAGTCTCCTTTTCTACTTTATTACGACTGGTATTCTCCTTAATCTTCTCAGAGTTTCTTTCTTAACTTTATCATAACTTTTCTCCTATCGTTACTGGCATATTTCCTACCTTTTCTCAAAGCTTTTCCTTAGGCTTTTCTTCGCTTTTTCTTGTAATTTGCTCAATTGATTGATTGTTAGAGAATGTTGCACGCATAAACCTCTGCTTCTATCTTTTGCACCCCTCTATCACTCTCTATCTCTTCTTTTCTCTGGCTGTCTCTGTCGCTCTCTCACTGGGTTAGGCACAAAACAAATCTTTGCACTAAGCAGGCAGTCAAACCAAAGAGGCAAACGTAGCATCGCTTAATTTACTGTTGAGGATTGTGGGATGGAAATCAAGAGAGACAGGGAGAGAGAGAGAGAGAGAGAGAGAGAGATGCTGGACTGTAGCAAAGTCTTGAGAGCTAAATGCTGGCAGATTGGGAGACTGGCTCGGTGGGTTTCCTTCAGTTCGGTTTGGACGGTTCGGTTTGGTTGGTTCGACTGGCAAACCATAAAATGCATTATTATGCTAAATGACTATAAAAATCACGTTTACAATCCATTTATGCCTGGGATAATAACCCATCTCTTTTGAACTGCGGCGCAAGGAAGCAGCTAACATCGACTGCACACTCTTTAAAATGTTTCTTCTTCTTTTTAGCCGTATTTCTTGGCCGTTTTTTTTTTTTTTTTTTAATTTTTTTGTGCAGTTGTTGTTTGGGTGTAGTTGTAGTTGTAGTTTGAAGTTGGCTAAAAACGAAACCAAAGGAAAAGAAACCCTGAAAGGCAGCATTTGTTTACGCCGCGAATAATTGAGTTATCTGATCCCTGCTAGCCACAAGAGACAGACACGAAACATGGCCAACACATGATGGCCACGGCTGGGGCCCAAGAGCAGCTGAGTCTAAATGGGGGCCCTGCCAAACGAGGCTTGGGTTGAGTCTAGGAGTGGGTAGGTTGGAGTAGTGAAGGGAGAGAAGGGAAGGGGTAGCAACAGTGGACCGGGGGGTGGTGAACGTTGCAACACCGCGATGTTGCATGTTTGGCAGCAGGTAGGTGTGGCTGGCCTACGTAGCAAATTGCTGGGGCGCATTAGAAGGCAGCGCCGCCCAAAACCCCCCCTTCCACCCCTTCCCACTATCTGTGCACCTGCCCCTGCTACACCCCTTGCCTTGCAGGCCAAACAGTCTTGTGCTTAGCCAGCTTGGCAGTTGGTAATGACTTTATTTGGTTGCTGCGTTAATGGGGCGCTGCCACGTTCGCAGCTGCAGTTGACAGCGACGTCGACGCAGGCAGCGCAAATTGAAAGCGCATTTCAAAATTTTTCACACCTGAAAATTGTTTCGTTTCAAGATGATTCCAATTTTTGTTGTTTTTTTTTTATTTTTCACTGACTGACGGACGTGGCTGCTCCACAGGGATGCAAAGGCGGGGGCGTGGCTGTGCAGTGGAGGGGGCTAGGGCCAGGGTTAGGGGTAGGGGTAGGGGTAGTGGCAAGTGCAGCGAATTTTGATGCGGCCTGGAAACACTTTTCACGTAGCGCCGCTGACGTTTGCAGTCGACGTCACAAAAGGTGCCGACCGTCGACTGCAATTAATCAAAATTTAATTTCAAATAGCGCAGTCAGCGCCGACGTCGACAGCGACAGCGACAGAGACAGAGACAGCGATGGCGATGGCAACTGCACTTGAAGCAGCCGAAAAAATTGAAAAGGCTAAAGAGAAAACTGGCTAAAGAAAATGTAATTAATCACCACTTGTTGTTGTTGTTGTTGTTGTTGTTGTTGTTGTTGCTGTTGTTGTTGTTATTGTTGTGGCTGCCTTGTCTCGTTGTTGGGAACCAAATGAAAAGCCGCAAAAGCAACAAAAGCAACAAAAGCGACAAAACAAAAGTAACGCCAAGCGTTTCCCCCTTCCCCCTCTTTCTCTCTAACCCCTCCCCACCCCTGTAGATAAACCGTTACACTCCACAGAAGATAACTCATATGATAATACATTATTGGCTTTAAATTCGTTCGGATCAAAAATAATAACATAATTCACAGCGAACAAAGGCAATTAAATGCGTACTTATGACTGCATCTGATTCGATTAGTCGATTATTCGATTAGTCGATTGTTTGATTATGATGTGTCGAAAGTTTTTGATCGTATATAGATTTCTTGTAATAATAATACAGTTATGTAACTCTTTTATATAGCTATTACAGGAACAATCAGTCGATAATGTATACTCGGCTAGTTTTCACAAGTTTTTGATTATTGGAATATTCCAAACCAAAATCTTACAATAAACACTTACCTGGCATAGAAATCGAACGAATCAAATATATAGTTGGCAAAGGGTCTATTGGGTTTGTCAGAAGCGAAATGTGCGTCAGAAGAAGAAGGCTTTTTCCAACCCAGTTATATAGCGATGTCCGTTTGTCCATCTGTCCGTACATTCGTTTCTGGATCTCAGAGACTTTAAGAGCTAGAGCCACCAAATTTGGTATAAATGTTGCTCAAGTCAAGTTTGTTTCAAATTAATTTTTGGCATAACTAAATTTGTAATAATATAGTCACTGGTTATATGAGTGCATCGTCTCCTCTTCACTGTATTAGGATTGTCGTCAATACTCCAAGTTGTCTGGGAATCTATAGTTTTTCAGATAACGCATCACTTGACTGAGTTATGATCGTTAAAGATTAGAAATTTTAAAAAATGAGGTCAAGTGGATTCTCATGAGTTCTTTCAAAACTTGACACATTTAAATACGCCGTTTACAACATATTTATGAACTACTGCAATCACATGTAGATGGCGCCACTTGGACATTTAGCAAGACAGCGCTATTGTATTGTAAGTAAATTGCAATAGGTGGCGCCCTTAAAGTGGGCAGCTTTGCAGTATACGACAAAGCAGAATGAGTCTTATACTACACTGCCATCGCACAGCTTGTGCACTTCCGTTTGTTAAAATAAAACAAAAGAGTAGCAACAATTTCGTTGAATTTTTATTATTAAAAATTTGTTATATTGCCTTTCCATTGCTCATTTGCCTGTGACCATTTTATTTATATATTTTTTGTTACGTTTACTTTATTTTTGTTCTTATTAAGTTTCCTGGTCGTTTTGTTATTGTTTTTTTTTTTTTTTTTATTGTATTTTGGTTTTAGTTTTAATAATTAATTTTGTATATTGTTCTATTGCTTAACTCATTTCCATAGACAAAGAACACACTATGCAAACGGCTCCTCGCTTATGTTGCACAGTGCAATTTTGTTGCTTTGTTATTTTCGCTGTTTGCTTTTGATTTGTTAAGGAAATAAAATTCATTGACATTCGTTTTGTTCACATACACATATGGTATATTTATATTTTAATAATAAATTCAATTAAATAAATATATACAAATAAAAAACAAAAAAAAATAGGTGCACAAATAATAATAATCTAATCGAAATGAGCCTAAAACATAAATAACAAATAAGTACAAAACAAACATAGTTTAACAATCGATCAGTTAATTAATTAATTCATAAAATCAATGTACATATTGCGTTTGGCAAGCGAATTTTCGTTTGCAATAGCCCCTTTCCCACTGCCTCAACTAATTAAATACATAATAATAATTATAATAATATTAAACACATAATTCATTTCAAGCATCAACATACATATTTCGTAATCATTTCGTTACTTTTGTGTCTTCTGTTATTTTCATTTTGTTTAATTGATTTTCATTTCGTATTTTATTTTTGTGTTGTTTACCAAGACTTTCAAAACTCTGGGCACGGATTTATAGAGAGCGTTTCTGGATGATTATACATTGTTTGAGGGCACACAAAATTAAATATCAAATTGTGGACAAGAAGTGACAATTATTTTGAGCAAATATTTTGAGTATTTTCTCTCAATGTTAGAGCAGAAGTTTGCCAAAGATTCACAAGTTGCAAAAACTAACATTATTGATAATCAAATATATGTTTTAATTTATATATATTTATGAATAATTATATTTTGCTGCTTCGTTGTATTGTTGATTATTATCTGAGCAAATTTGTAAGCTTAACAAACGAAATATGATTAACTCGAATTGAAACTGAGAAACATTCTTCACAATCTTAAACTTATCTTATAATAATACACATACATTCGTTCTCCCTTTTATTCTCTCTCCATTCAGAATGTTACATTTTCTTTTTGGGGGGAAATCACAGCTAAAAGGCAAGCATTAAAGTTATACAATTCTAGAATTTCATCTCGCTCGGAAATGTCGTGCACAAAGTCTGGAGCTGGCTGCGTTTTCTTGTTTATTTATTCTTTTAATATTTTGGTTTTTTTTTGTCATTTGTTAGCTATTATAATTGTTATAGTTATGCATAATTATATACATCTATTGTGTTTTGTTTTTGTCTCATTTTGCTGTTGCTATTGTTTGTTGTTGTTTTACTTGACTACGCATAATCCATATCATTTTATATATGTTTTCTTTTGTTTTGTTTTTTTGCTTTTACTTTTCATTAATTAGTTATTATTTATAGTATAGCACCGAGTACAAAAAATGATCAATAAACAGAGTTTGAATTTTGTTTTTTGTTCTTCTCTTCTTACTTTCCTTCTTCTACGTGTTTTCTTTCGTTTTTCGATAACGATTTAAATGCCTTTGCTTTTCTTTGCTGTATCATTTGTTTATCTGTTTTTTTTTTTTTTTTTGTTTTTAAATTCTACTACTTATATAATGTAATAATTTCTGTTTGCTTTCGCTTTCACTTTCACGATTACTTTAATCGTCAGCTTCACATTCTCTGTGTGTCAGAAGCCAATCATAATCATCAGTTGTCTTGCTAAATTTTACATGGATCCTTCGCCCGAAATCTGCACAAAAGTTTGATTTATAAATCAGGAATTCAAAGATTAACAATTTAACACTGTGACACTCACCTGCGAGTGCGAACTATCGCTCTCCACCTGCTCGGAGTAGCAATGCTTATAGTTAAGATAGTCTAGAAGTCTTCTTGGTAATGGCAATGTCTGTATTAGATCCTTTCGTATAACCGCTTTTAGTATAACAAATCTGAAAGCAAACGAATCGTTTTAGTAAAAAAAGGTTACACCGAACCTGTTTACACCTGCAATAACTCACCTGCACATATGCTGCAAGCTTTGTACATGCTTAAATCTAGATACGGGATTGGTTAATTGCACGCGCATTGGTCCATGTTCCGGCCGACGATGCAGAAAGAATAAATATCTTAAAAAAAATATATATATATTTAAGTTAATAAACTTTCAGTTGTGGCGGAATAAATGAAGCGGATTTTACCTGCCGCTACGCGAATGCTCGACGGCTTTCTCAATGAACTCGGTTATAGTCTGCGATTTGAACTTGGCATATGAACCAAAGGAGAATGTGCCTGGAAATGAATAAGAAAGGAACAGAAAGAAAGAGAGAGAGAAGGAAAAATATTTATTAAATCTTGAATTTGTTTAAAAATTGTATTAGCGAGTAAATTATGTAAAGAGCTACTAATACAATTTAAGCGAGTCAATGGGACGTGTAAAACTAACGAGATGTGTAAGTCGTTCATGTTTCTCACCGAATATTTGTAAAGGAGAGCAACAAGCTTTAGAATAATATAAAAACATATCTGGGTAAAAGACTTTTTAATAAATAAACCGTCCAACAAACTATTTATGAAACGCAAGCGATATATTATAACGAGTATAACTACCAATAAATATTAATAATCAAAGACTCCGTGCCCTAATAGTGTTAAGAAATACGCTCTTTACTTGTTTACTTGTACACGCTTAATTTACTCGTTGCAGTTTTTCGCAACTCAAATGATAAGATCTTTATACGTTGACCATGCTTAACTAAAATCATTTCTATTGTCAATAATACCTAAAACTATGTTCTGAACCGGCAAAAGTATTTGACTCGCTGTGCACTACCCATGGAAAAGATATTTACTCATTGAAATTACTTAACTAGATGTAGCTTACTCCTTGCTTTGACCAACAAAAACTAATAGCTTCTAACAACAAAATTGAAAATAGTCTGACTTACCTTGGTCCTGCTCGATGCGCACATGGCGCACACAGTTGTTCAACTTAAAGCTCAACGAGAAAATATAATGATCATCGGAACTGTCGCGAACTATAAACGATCCATCTGGTTCATTGGAAAGCACCTTTTCGGCGGCCTCGCACGACAATGGACCCCAATACCAGCCATACTGCAACAAACCGAATCAATTAGTAATGAGTAAAGAATAGCGAGTAAGCAGTTGCAACTTACGTCTTTGACCTTCTCAATACTTGAGGTAAATTGTAGAGCACGCGGCTCTTCTGCTGCGTTGCTTTTCTTTGGATCCTCCGTCTCCGCTTCACCAGCATCAATGACATAAGCTGCAAGAGGCGTAAAGTGTAAATTAGTTGCAAGTTACAGCAAAACGAGTAGAAAATAAAACTTACCCTTTTTTGGCAACGGCGGCAATGCACGCGATTGAAACTTTTTGCGCAAATCAGCATTGGCTTCACTGCGATTGAGGCAATTGTTCGTCTCCTCAGTGGCATCTGTGGCGTTCGCCGCACAACTGGCCGACGAGGCAGCCGTTGCTGTTGACGCTGTGGCAGATGCAGCTGTTGCCGCTGCTGCAGCCGTTGCAGCCGCCGCATTAGCACGACAACGATTGTGATTGCTGCGACGAAAGCGAAAGATGCTACAGAATTTCTGCTTAAGATTTAACGAGAATTGTGATTTCTTTTCCGTATGCAAGACATGTTTGTTGTTCGTTTGATGATGATGTTGCTGCTGCTGTTGGCTGTCGCTTGTTGCCGTTGACAGCAGCAACTTGTTGCTATCGGATGAGGTTGGCAGCTGCGTTGCAGACGTTTGTTGTGCATAATTGCTGCCGTTGTTGATGTTATTATTGTTATTATTATTATTTAGCTTATCATTGTCAATATTATGTTTGTTTTGTTTGCTCAGATATTTGGCGCTGCTCTCACCGCTGCTAGCACCACCACCACCACCGCCATTAGCGGTGCGTGTGGTGCCAACGCTGCTACGCGTGCGCGCTGTTGTTGTGGTTGTATTTGTTGTATTGGTGGTATTTGTGGACACGCTCCAAATCGTTTCATTGCTTGATTTGACGCCCATCAGTTTGCCGCCGCTGCTGCTGCAGTTGCCCATGCCCGCTGATAAGCACCGCATTTTATTGTTGCCAGCAACGTTTGCCACACCCACTCCTCCTACACCTCCGACTCCTCCTGGACCCGCCCAACTGCTTTTATCCGCATCAGAGTAGAGTGTATGATAAAATTGCTTCACTTCATCGAGTGTCATGTGCAATGGTTCTGTTTCACTCTGCATCACAGGCGTACGATATTTGCCATGTTTGCTACTGATCTTGTCACTACCAACGCCACCACCACCATCATCACTTGTTTCCGCTGCAGGTGCCACGCCTGCTGCATAACGCTGCTTGCGTTTATTGCGCTTATTTCGCCTGCTTGCCGCCTTGTGATATGCAGCCATCTGCTTGTTGTTGTTGCCACTTATCACATCCTTGTCCTGTTGCTGTTTCTCCAGCTGCTGCTGCTGTTCGATCATGTCGACGGGAAATGCATAAATATCCGAATCGATGGGTACATTATAAAAATCTGAGATTTCCCGTGTAAACAGTGCATCATGTGACATTGCCTGCGTTATAAATATCGAATCATCGGGTTTATTTGCCGACGAAACATTTAGCGAGTTATGCGAACTACTGAGACGGCTGTTCAGTGAATTCCTCGAGTTGGGTCGCTGGCCATGCTGATGATGATGGTGTCCATGATGCTGATGGTGATGATGTGCTGCATGATGATAGTGCGAATGATGGGAATGATAATGGCAATGACTCGTGTGCCCCAATGGACTATAAAGCAGCTGTCTGCGCTGCAAACTGCTGTTGTCAGTTGGCTGTTGTTGTTGTTGCTGCTGCAGCGTTGATTGCCTGCCACGTGCTCCATAGTACAGATCATAGTCATGGATTTCCGATAGTCCAGCGGTATTAAAACGCTGCTGTGCCGCTGCTGCCTTGGCACTAGCTATGTTATCCTGTTCCGTGGGTATGGCCTTGAAGTAGCGCGTATGATCCTGATAATATGGACACAACGTTTGCTTAATCTTAATTATGGATACGGGCGGCGGTGGCGATGGCAAAGATGGTGAACAACTGCTTTGCTCCGATGCAGCCTCCTCCTCTTCTTCCTCATCGTCTTCGCCATCATCATCATCCTCGTCGAGCAGATCAATGCTGTTGCCCAAGGAGCTGCTTATTATATTATTTGGCTCATCGTATATGTTATCCGTATGGCTATTCAATATGGAATCGCTTGAATATAAATGTTTGTTGATGGCATACGATTCCTTGAGTGTACGCTCCTGGCACAACACCGTCGTTGCGGTGGGTTGTGTGGTCACCACCATCACATCGTTGGTCATTGTCGTCATCGTCGTCATTGCCATTGCCTTCTCGGGTTTAGCCAATAGCAATACCAGCTCCTGGCTAGCTCGGTGTGCATCACCATTGGTTACAGCCGCACTGACCATAGTCACGTCGTCCTTTAAATGCTCAAACGATGACTGCGATGATGTCCAGCGTCTCAGGCTATTTACAATATTCTTCGAAATGGAACGCACGAGTGTCGTTTGCGGTGAATCCTGAAACTCTGGCGGCGGATCAATCGGTGCCAATGGACCCTTTTTCAGTGTATTGAAATTTTCTGCACTCATGCCACCCTCCGAGCAATTGTCCAGCGAATCAAACTGCGAAACTTCGCCATCACTTTCCACCATCTAAGAAGAAGTTGGAAATGAATGAGTGAAGATTTTTGGACAGATCAATCCACTTTATACTCACCTCAATTTCAAATTTGCACATGCCGATGCGATAGGAGTCACCGCTGGATATGGAGCTGTTTGTCGTTAGGGGTACTCCGCTGTCGTCGCTCAGGGATGCGGCTGCGTTCAGTTCGATGCTGTTGGCACTTACGAGTTCGTGATCGCGTTGCAATGACGCCGGTGGTGGCATAATGCTGCTGAAGCTGTCGCTGGTGCAGATGCTAACGGTTACACCGGTTCCGGTTCCCGTACCGTTTGCAGTTCCACTTCCGTTTCCGGTGGTAATTGTTGTGATGCTGGCGCCGTTGCCATTGCAAAGGGAATTCTGATTAAGGCTCTGGCTTTGATTACCATTTGAATTATTGCTCTCCTTAAGCTTAATGGACGATTCCATGTTCTGTATCTGTGTGTGTGTGTGTGTGTGTGAGTGAGTGTGTGTTGGTGTGTGCGTAGGTGTGTGCTGCACGTCGGAAGAAGTAGAAAATTAGTTTGGGCCCAATTAAATTTAGTTTGCGACTCTTTCCAAAACGGTTAACCGTTAAGCAGCGAAGCGGTTTTAATTCAACAGCTTTTCTAATTTAAATTCAAAACGCCTTTTTAATTTTTTGTAGCTTTTGACACATTGATTAATTGATTGATTAATTGATGACACACATCGCATTCAAATCACATGACCTTTGGGTGCGGCGAAGTTGATGCTGCTCCTATTGCAACGAATGCAGCGAATGCACCGAATTGAAGGTCAATGACAGTTGCGTGCGCCTACCTAACGCCCACGCCCCCTACTACCTACCGCACCCCCCCTTATCGCTCACACACGCTCACAAAATGTTTTGACAGCATTCGCTTGTGCGCAGAAAAATGTTGCCAATTTTAGTAGTAGATTTTTGGGCGTAGATTTTTGCTACGTTTTTAGAAAATGCGCTGTTGGCGTTGTCGTTGGTAATTTTAAAACTGCACTCATACGAATACATTTGCAATTACAGGCACACATGTGTACATACACTAATACAAGACCAAAACATTTGAGTGCGTAAAAAATGCTGCGGTGTGTGTAGTACGCTAGCACACATACAGACAGACAGATTCACACATACACACCAACACGCACACATATGCAGCACCCGCCCAGCAGCAGCCTTAAAGGAGTAGCCGGGAAATGCGACGCTGATTTGCTGCCACTGCCGACGTCGCTGCTGCTGCTATCGTTGTCGTCGTCGTAGTCGTCGCTTCGTCCTATGCGTCGTCGTCGTTGGCGTCGTTTTCGTAGTAAGTCGTGAGCTGTAGTAATTTTTTTATGATAGCTAAAAGCCGCTGCCGCTATTTTAATGCGAATGTAGCCAGCCAAGCGTTATTGCATTTCACTTATATATTTTGGCAGCTATAGCTACAGCGAGTGAGCGGGAGCGAGTGGGAGAGATACTGATAACAAATATTCTAATTAGAATTTTTGTCACTTTGTATATACACAACTGGACACTTATACACTCACACTCGCAGGCTCTAACACAAAAACACACACACGCACATATATATATATAGATATATATACTTTTTATATATAAGTATATACGTAGGGAGCGACGCAGCAGCAGCATCAGCTCACATGCACGTAACACCTTTGCTTAATTTAATTATTGCTCTCCTGGCTCTCGCGTACTCGCTGTCATAGACATTTATACACACACATACACACTGCCACTCGCATACACACTCACATTTTTACATTTTATACGTGTGTCGCACACAAATACGCACTCACAACACACACACACACACACACATATAAAATGCATTAGCATTCATTACAATTCCACGGCGCATACAATTTTCATTGCACTTGCCTTGCTCTGGCTTCAACTCTGTGGCTCCCTTGCCTGACTGTGATTTCACTGCAACGCCTACAGATCGCACTATTTGCTTAACACACGCACTTTGATAATAAACACATATTGATTGCTTGCATTTGCACACATTGCAATTGTTTTTTGGCTGCTGCTTTCAATTTCAGCATTATTTTATTCGTCCAAAACTCCGACGTCGTTTCAGCGTCGTTTCCAGTGTGGCCAGAGCGTTACAACTCGCGATGCCGAAAATCAAGCTACTGAGAAAAACACCAAAAACAAAAATATCGACAGCAATACCATTTTAAGTTTATCGATAACCCGAGCTAGTCAAATTTCAAATGTAAGTTTCAAGTTAAGAATTAATTTTGAATTTATTCACATTTAGCGCAAAAAACAATGACATTCAACTTATGTACTAGAAGAAAAAAGATAAAACCAGCTCAATATAGCAGTTCCAATAAATGCAAACACTGATCCGTGCAATGCACTACTCTAGCTTAGGGCATCATACGCAGGGCACCGTCCAGACGAATAATCTCTCCGTTGAGCAAGGGATTCTCGTAGATGGCCTGCACCAGGTGGGCGTACTCGCTGGGCTCGCCCAGACGCTGTGGGAACGGTATCGACTTGGCCAAAAAGGTGCGCACCTTCTCTGGCAGAGCAGCCAACATGGGGGTGTTGAATAGACCCGGAGCAATCGTGCAGATGCGAATACCCTGCGTGCTCAGGTCACGAGCAATGGGCAGGGTCATGCCCACAACGGCGGCCTTGGAGGCCGAATAGGCAGCCTGACCAATCTGGCCATCGTAGGCAGCTACTGAAGCAGTGTTGACAATCACACCACGTTGTCCATCCTGGTTGGGTGCATTGGCGCCCATGAGACCAGCCGACAGACGAATCACATTGAAGGTGCCCACGGTGTTGATGTTGATCACACGCTGGAAATCCTCCAGCTTGTGGGCCACATTCTTATTGAAATTGAACGTCTTCACAGCGGTTGCGGTACCGGCGCAGTTCACCGTCAAGTCCAGGCGACCAAATTTATCCTTGGCCGTCTGCAGGGCAGCGCTCACATCCTTCTCGGAGGTGACGTCCACGGGCACAAAGACGACATTGTCGCCCAGCTCCTTAGCCACTTCGTTGCCTTTCGATGAGGGCAGATCAGCGAGCACTACACTAGCTCCCTGCTTAGCCAGACGCTCAACTGTGGCACGGCCCAAGCCGGAGGCGCCACCAGTCACCAGGGATACAACGTTCTGCATACAAAGCAAAAGATGTAAAGTTTATCAATGATCCTTATTGGGATTAGATCCCTCCTCCTCTAGACATAAGTGTAAAAATTTTGAAATTCACAAGTATTTAAAATTAGCATCCCATTTAAGCCTTTGAACCTTTTTTTCTGCCCACACATTTTTGTTGTGATCATTGTGTAATGATAACGGTGCACGAGTACATATGTTTTCGGTACAAGGTACAGATACAGTTATTCTTAGCAGACAATGGTCGACGTCCCAATTGGACTTTGTACCCGGCTGTAGCAATTAATTTGCTGTCAACCGCAGAATCTTGGGCAATAGCACTTTGATTATCTTATTTTAGTAGCCTCTTTTGTGAGATTCTTACCTTGATCATTTTGTTATATTTGGGTTAAATTAAAAACAACTGATTAGGCAACTGTGGAGAAATCTGAAAGACTGGCGGCTTCGTTGCAGAAAAACACCGGTTGCTGTTGCTGCTCTAACGACTAGGGCTGCGAAGTAACCTTAAGTTGTATCGATATTTCGTGAAACATCGTAGCACAACGACGTAACAAAGTAAGGTCAAAAAATACTACGTCATACATACTATCGATTAAATAGTTATAGATATGGTTTTAAAATGCACAAACAACTATCTGCGCAGTTATAATAATAAGTTAACTGCCTTTCTGCTCCAAATGCATTTTTTTCCAACTATTGGTACGTAGTGCTATTTCGATAACTTTGCCTGGCAGGGTTGGCTGCGAACAGCTGATCATGTTTACTGTTTCATTTTACTGTTTAGTACCGTTGACATCTTTGCTTCCATGAAAAAGAATAAAATTTTCTGCACCACGCACAATGGATGGGGAAGAAAAAGTTGTTTATTTCAATAAAGGTTCAAAACGACCCATTGACAGTGAAACGCAAGAAAAAATCGTTAACATACGACGAGAGCAATGTGAGTAAAAGTATTATTTTCATCTGCCTGAACGGTCAATTATAGAGACAAAACTCGACACTTTTTGCAGTGAACAGCAACAACAAACAACTGGCCCAAGATCGCCTAAAGCGTCTGCAGACGAAGCTCAAGCTAGTCAATAAGAAACCTGATAATGATCGACTTGTGCCCAAAAGGAGCACCAGGCACACAAGCAGCAACGCATTCAATTCCAATGGCACCATTGTTCACCAACGCAGTGTGTCGACTGTCAATGTCCCTGTAACACCACCAAGTAGAGTACATGAAAGGCTAAAATTCCTGTCCTTTTCCGATAGGCCAAACAGGGAGACAATTGTGTCGTCTTCCAGCGCTGGCCACAAACGTCGATCCGTTCCCAGCAGCCGCAGCGACAGCGGAATCAACGCCTGGGCAAAACCCAAAGCTCTGCTTGATGCCAGCAATAGACTGAAGAGCGGTCAATCCCCCACAAGTGGTAAGTGCACCACCAGTGATTTCCAAAAACACCCCTTAACAAAGGGTAGTCTACCAAACGAAGGTACAAACTATACACAAATTTATGGTTTGCAGACTTCTTAGTTTTTGAGTGCCACGCCCCTTTACCAATTGACAAACACTTAGCAGCCGAATTTAGCTTGAAGATAAATACTTGAAATTTTACAGAAATTAACTACAGTAGAATCCGGTTATTACGACACTCAAGGGACCGACGATTTTACGTCGTTATACCCGGTAGACGCTTTAACCATACACAACTCTATACAAACTTGTATGAAAGGGCCAGTCATGGAATTTTCGTCGCAATGATCGGACAAACGCTTTAAGCGAAGTCGTTATAACATATTCGTCCAGTTTCTTTAAAACCGTTTAAAAAAGAGAAAAGTCTGATTTCTGGTGACATGTGAATGAGCGAGACAGAGCGAGTAGTAGGCGCATAGCATGCTGCTCTGTGATATAGCAGCCAGTTGTCAGTAGCTTGACTACCAATCTACTAAGAGTGGCTAGTGTTTCATGTACTAATATCTACTCCAACTATACAATCTCTTATTAGACCCCATAGTCGAACAGAGTACCAGGCTTTTGCAACGCCATAAAGTATTCATATGTAATGTCCGTCTGTATGTCTGTCCGTTCGAGTTTATGAACACGTAAATATAGGGGACTACAAGAGTTAGAGCCACGAAATTTGGAATGAAAGTTGGACTATATTGTACGTCAAATTTATTTCCAATGGTTTCTACGCCCATTAACGCCCCCGCAAATTATAAAAAATTATTTTCACAACAGCATAACGTTGAAACGATTACAGCAGTCGGGATCAAATTCACACATTTTGTGCTTGGTACCATTGTAACTGTTCTTACCAAGTTTGGTTATGATCGGACTACTATATCCTATAGTTCCCATAGAACAAATCGGTCGAAAATAGTTTATTTCTATTGAAAAATGCTTGAATGCTAAAAAACTTTTTGAATAATAACTCTAAAGCTTGTTTTTGTAGTGTTTCCTATTAAGTGCCGACTATCAAATCTATCCTCTGCCTAATATGATTAAAATTAACGTTTTTACTTATCCCTTGCAGCTAATCAACGTCTGTCCTTATTGCGGGAATCCCTTCAGCAAGCACATAAGGATAACAATAGCAAATTGATTAACAATATTAAAATCAATAACAATAACAATGAATTGCCTTCGCAAAGCAAAATACTGCCAGGTGCAACTGCCAGAGTGCCCGAATCGATAAAACCTGAAAAGCTCATCCAGTTGCCGGACAAGAATCCGCCAATTGACGATTTTGAGCCAATGGATGTAGATATGGAATTTGAGGAGTCGCAGGAGGAGGAGAAGGAAAAAGTGGAGAAGAAACGCGGTAACACCGCAAAGGTGTGTACCGAATCGAACTCTTTACTTAGATATATTTAGTATAAATAGATAGATTCGTTAGCTAACTTAATTTTCTTTCTATTCAGTTGGCATTTAATGAGGGAAAAAAACCGGATAGAACTCTACTCGAACTGATATCATCTGGACAGGAGTTGCCCAAACGCCTAGAGGATTATATGTACTTTGTGCTGGATACAAATGTGCTAATTGACAATTTGTCGTTTGTTGAGGACCTGAGTCGCGTGGCCCTGGGGGGTACAAATGGCAGTATGCTTTATGTACCCTATATTGTGATCAAGGAACTGGATAAGCTCAAGGATAGACGCAGCGAGGATGATTATCTGAAACGTAGTGCTGCCATACGTGCTATACACTATCTGAACAACAAGTTTGACGATAGTTTAAAAATACAGGGTGAGTAGAGTAGAGTAGAGTTGTTAAAATTTGAAGACTGTCTAATCCCCGACATGTCGCATTCAATTCCAGCACAATCTGCCATGGAGGAGGCGGAACATCTGATTGAGGTGGATGCACCCGATGACAGCATTATCAACTGTTGTCTGCAGTTAATGACACAAGTGCCAAATCTAATGCTCCTAACCAACGATGCCAATTTACGGCTTAAAGCAAATGCCTCATCTATATTGGTTTCCTGTCGTTCCGATTTACTCAACGATTATCGAGAGGAGTTTGATGCATTGCCATCCTAACGAAAAGTGTTGTGCATCCTAGCGATGTTTGGATATGGAAGACTGCATCTGTGATAGACATTTGTGGGTTGAGAGTTCGGAGGGGAAGGCGATAAAAACATGGATTTTCTGGTGGAGCAAAATGTAACCACTGCACCGTGGGCAACATGAAGTACAATCTCATCTTATCAAATCATCTATAGAGATAACAAATCAGTCGTTTACAAATGTATATACAAACACATAATCACACAAATACACACATATTCTACTGAAATATAAGCAATGGAGTTTTGTACATTAGAAGATCCGCTTTGTTCTATTTGCATTCTGATAAACCAGCTATTGACACTATATTTTCAACAGCATACTATTCCGAGAGCTTTGACTTTCTGAACTATTTTGGTAGCGGAAAGTGTTCCTTTAACAAAAATTTGTTTAGCTATATTATAACTTAGTTTATAGTTTAGTTAAGAATAGGTTGTAAATGATTTAAGTTTATAAGAGAGCCCGATACTATTGATTGTTGTTTTAAAGACTTTATGATACTTTTAATCAGAAGTTGGTCTAAATTTAAGCAAAAAACTTCACTAATAGTTTGTTCGATGTTTAAAAGTAGTTCTCAGTGGCTTAGATTTATAATGATCTGATCTGGGCATCTGAAATCTTTTAGTTTGTATTGGTTTTAGTCATTTTAAAACATATCTAGCGTATAGTCTGAAAGATTTCAGTTGATCTATTCAGTTTTCTCTGTTCAACTCTTTTCAGATCTGATAGGGTAAAGATTACTATGTATCTAAGTTTTTATTTTAAACAGATCTATGACGATTTCAGCTATAATTATATGCTGGTTTAATATTTTAAATGATAGCTTAGAGCTCCAAATATATCTGATTCCAATGCTTATATTCTGTAACTGATGAGCGATGAGCTAAAAATACAAAAAATGAGATTTTACTATACAATTAATTTTCTTTATTACTTTTATACAGATCCATTAGTTCCTATTATGTCTGATAACAAAATTGGGGACTTAAAAACTGTCTTAGAGGTTTTTGAAATTCATCTAAATGTATCCCATAGCAAAGATTTTCCAAATTATGCAGGCTTTAAGCTTGAACCTAATTATAACTAAGCGTTATCTGTAATCACAAAGTTCAGATAACGCCGTGTTAGAGTATTTCGACGCTGGTGCCCGAGTTTTGGATGAATCATTTATGGATTTCTATTGTTTGATTTTAATTAAATTCGCCTCAATGTAAAATATTCTCGCTCTCCTTAGTGGCTTATCGAAGTGTAAATAGCTTTTTTTGGAAGGTACTTCCGTTTGTGGTCTTTTGTGTGGGTCTGGATGCAGTTCATCGGCTGGCAGTGAGTTTAAAGCGCACTGGATGCTTGTGGTGTGCGGTGGTGTTCACAAGTGAAGGAAAAGGAGAGAAGGAGAACAGGAAAGGGGAAGAAAGACACAGCGATTCTTTGGGTGACAGCGACAACTTTATTATTGCCTGGCACAATAACTTAAGCTATATATAAATTGTAGGTATGAACTATATATATGAACTATATTTGTTATGTGATTTATGATGTTTGGAGTGTGCCGTATATATAGTGTGTGTGTGTGTGTGTGTAGGTGTGTGTGCATGGTGATGTGTGTAATGATCGTGGTTTGTAATTGCCATACGCTCTGCTAATGTACAAACTGGCGAGTTAAGTTTTTTGAATTCCACGGTATTTAGCCGTAAAACCGCTGAATTTATATACACTGCAATTGCATATTGATGTCGTTCCAAACATTATGACGCTCCCATTGTTGGAGCAGGAACGCTGCCCGATGCAGCGCCATTAACTGACGCCAGCTCCAGGCCAAGCTCCTGTCCTACAATTTATTGTCTCCAATGCCCATTAATTGCATGCGCTCCAATTGCTCCGCCAGCGCCCGTTGTTCGCTGGTCAAACGCAGTATCTCCTGTTTCTCCTCAGGTGTGTGGCCCTTGCGCTTTGTCCGATACTGCAGCATCCGCTTGTAGCACTCGAGTATCTCCTGATCGATAGTGTCCAGTTTACGCTTGAGTTCAATGCGTTTAATTTCCTCACTGGCAGCGGCACGAAGACGCTTCAGTTCATCGCTATTAAATTGTGCCACACTGCTTATCTCGGCGGTTACACGCTTGATCTCGAGGAGCACCTCGTCGACATCCTCGTGGGCAGCCAATTCACTGGCATCGATCAGTCCGCTCTCGATGAGCTCCTTTTTCAGTCGCTGTTCGATGCCAACACCGTGTTTGAGCATCGAGAGGGAGCGAAAGTTTGTGGATGAGGCAGCGGCTGCCACGGCATTGCTGGAGGAGGAGTGTGTATTCTCGTTGCTGCTACTATTACTGTGCTCCCCCACTGCCGCCTGTTCGCTTGGCAGGGATTCATCCATCAGTGCACACACTAAACGTTGAGTTAGCGGTCCTGTTATGCTCTCCTCGAGCATGCCATCGGCTTTTTTGAGCATGGCATTGGCATTCTGTGATTTTTGACGCGCTCCTCCAGGCTGCAGGGTCTTCATGTCCTCCTGTGCCCAGACCGTGGAGTAGTGCGGCCCCAGCGGTGGCACTGGCGGCACCAAGGGGCCACGATACTGATCCAGCAGATCGTCAATCAGTCGCAGATCTTCGTTTGTTAGTGGCATGCAATATGGCTCAATTGATAGCCAAAATTTATTGGGCATATCATTTTTGGGCATGCTCACTTTTGGCAGTTGTTGTTGTTGCTGTTGTGCTGTTGGCTGCATGTTGTTGCTATTGCCGTTGCTATTGGTTGGTAGTGATACGTAGTCCATGCTGTCATCGGTGTGCACAGTCATGGGACTGTTTTTGTTCATCTGCTTGGATACGGATCCCTGCAGATGCTGCTGCTGTTGTTGCTTCAATATCGTCATTGATGAATGCTTTTTACGCACACCCGTTGGCTCCTCGCGCAATTTACGCTTGCTATTGCCCGATGTGCTGTTGGCGTTGGCTGGACTGCCCACACCGCTGCTACTGTTTGCACCGCCAGCACCGGCCATACCCATAATACCATTGAGCATGCCATGATTGACCGGCGGTGAGCCGGGTGGTATGCGTTCCAGTTTCCGACGATCCTGACGCTTCTCGTCCTTGTCTAGGCTATCGTATTCAGCCTTAAGTACTCTTGCACGCAGTGCCACATTCGAGAGCATTAGCTCCAGTTCAAGCTGCACTGCATCTAGATCCTCGGCAGCCAAGTGATCGTCTGCGGGTCGTTGCAGGGCAGTCGCAAATGTTGGCAACATTTTAGGCACATCGCGAGTTCGTATTAACGGTATTATTGTCCCATTTGGCATGGCAAACACGTCAGGGTCTGTTATTGCATGGGACGCTGATTTGTTATTGCCGTTGCTGCTGCTTGCTCCCCCACTGGCCCCGCTGCCACCAACATTGTTGCCATTAGTGTTATTGTTTGTGAGCAATTTGCCAGCTGACATGCCAAAGCCAGCGCCACTGGCCCCTCCAGCGGTGCCGCTGCCATTTCCGCCACCTCCAAAATGGCCCATTTTGATACTTTTGAGATTCGTACTCATTTCAAGCAGCGAAAATCTGCGCAGTTTCACGTGTTGTTCGTGCTTGTGAAATTCTATCCAATATATTTGTGAAAAAAAAAATGAATCGCGAGTAAATGGTGAACGAGTGTTTTTCGATAAATCGCAGAAATATCGATACAGTAAAACTAATTACCGATACATTTTACAACATCACTATCGCATTTATACTATCGATAGTGCACTGATTCGATCATATACAAAAGGTGGCAGTAGCGGTGACGTCAAATGCTATGGTAACGCACTGGATTCTTTGATTGAAAATTGTCGCAGATTTGCAATAAAATGATCACCGCAATTAACAATTTTGATTACTTATAATTATTTAACCGTAAAGCACAACAAGTAGAAAGTGTTTAATTGTATTTTGTGTTACGCGCCATGCATGCCAAGTATTATCGAAAGTCGCGCGCACCGGTAAATGCGATTGGAACGACCATATCGATAGTGATTTTTTTGTGTACTAATTTTACGGATTTTAAAGTAATTATTTTTACTAAATAATTAACTGAAGTTTGCCGGCAAGTGGTTGGTTACAATAAAAAATTAGTTGAAATTTAAATTTTAATCTAAAAAATCCACCTACCGATAGTTAGAATGAAAACGATCACAGATTAGCGGGCATTTCGCAATACTGTCCGTCGATAAGCATCGCAGAGTGCGTTTCAGCCCTGGTTTTTTGTTTCGTTTGCATTTTGTTCTTTGTTGTTCCTCCGTGCGCGCTATTCTGTGATAAAGTGTACTTAACCCATTAGTTAATATTATCAATCAGTAATGCTTAGGTGTTCGCCAAACTGCATGCTAGTTAACGTATGCCCATAGCACGGTACACAATTTTAAACAGCGGCAATTCAAAATAATATTCATTAAACAATAACAACCAACAACAACAAAAGAAAGAACACAGAAGCAGTGAACATTGCAGTCAAAAGCAAACAGCGCTGCAGCAGCAGCACCAGCCGCGGCAGCAGCCAGTGTTTGTATGTCAACAGAGATGTGTAATTTTATGTAATTGAAAAGCAATTTCGAATCAACAAGAAAGTTAAACTTAATCTCGTGATGCCGTCAATTAATGCGGGGCTGCTCAATCAGAAGATCGCAGTCACAGAAACAGTTGATTGACAGTCAGCATTAAAAAAAACTAAAACAAAAAAAAAAACAACGACAACTTATCTGGCGCCTTGTCCAGACAGCGCTGCTTTCTTTTTATTTTATTTTTCTGTTCTTATTCCCAGAATTAAATCTCTGAGTCAGAAATAACAAGGCGCGCTTTGCATTTCTTTGGCTTGACAGCTTTATTGATCAAATATTTAACGTAAATATGTATGTGCATGTGACTGCTGTGTGTGTGAGTGTGTTAGTGTATATGTGTTTATTTGATATTTGTCGAATATGTTTAGCAGATTGTTGTTGTTGTTGTTGTCAGTTGTGTTATCAGCGCAGACAAAATCAGACACAACTGCAACTGATAAGAGCAAGTGAACAAGCAACAAGTGTTTTTACTACTGTTGCTCTGCAGCGCTGTAAGAAACAAGTAACGCGAAACAAACAAACACACATTTACACAAACACATACATACATACATATATACACTTATATTTATGAATGTTCCGTTATTGTTTGAATGGCCTGCAATCCATTAAGCAGACAGTTTGAAATCTATATTTAGGATTAAATGTTGACGTTAATTGAATGAACGCTTCAATTTGACGTATTGACGCTCAATCAATTAACACCTGTAGTTTTATCGCTCTCTCTTTTCCACCCATCCACATTGTCTCTCTCTTTCTGCTTGTAAGTCCTTAACAAGAGCGGAAATTAAGCCAAAAGTCGTTAAGTTTATTTCACATTTTTTCTCTATTTTTTATATCTTGTGTCTTGGCAAATATTTGTGCAATTAATTGATTAAAATGCAAACGGTTTTTTTTTTTTTTTGTTTACTTTGCGACGGAGAGTAAAATTTTCCAATTTACTTAGCTTATTAAGCGCAACGCGCTAATGAAAATAAACAAAATTCTCGTAAGGCCAAAAAACCCGAAAGAGCTAAAAATTAAGAGACTAAATTTGCTGCTTCTTATCAGTTGCCAACTGCGTGTGTTTTTTCTTATTTTCGCTTCTTCTTTTATTATTTACAACAAGTTCTGTAACTGCCCTCTGATTAGATACAGTTCCTTCCTGCCCCTCTGGCGTCCTAACGCTCTCCTCATAGCCATATCAGATTTAACTATCGGGAAATTAGCAACTGCAGTCGTGCATGAAATTGGCCAACAGTTTGATTTTTTGTTGTTTAAATTTTGAATTTTAGCGCCGGTGGTAGCCCCAACTAAGAACCAAGCCAGGGACACGACTCCAACGATATCGCCATGAAGTTCGCCGAGCATCTGTCGGCGCACATAACGCCCGAGTGGCGCAAGCAATACATTAACTATGAGGTAAGTCAAACTATGTAATACTCCAAAAAAAAATTTTTGTAAAAAATTTATAAGCTTCCTTTGTAAGGGTATTTGCAACTGCTGGTCGTAAAGTTCAGTCTTAAAGTCACAAATCGGTTATAATTCGGTGTTTTAGTAATGAATAATTTCTTGAGATGCTTTTGCTAACATTTTAAATAAGCTAACCAAATTTTGTTCAAATCAAACTACTATATCATATAACTCCTATTGGAGAATCTGTCGAAATTAGTGTATAACTTCATATTGGTGTACAAAATTTGTTTGTAAAGTTCGCTAACTGAATTAAACGCACACAGAATTAATTTGCTAACATTTAAACCGAATTAAATCAAAATCGGTCTTCTTAACCATATAGACAGAACCATTCAAAGTCAATGTAAAACATGAATCAGCGAACAAAACATGCTTTAATTTAGTGATTTTAATCTAATTCACATAGAATAAATTTGTTAAAATTGCAAAATTAACAAATCGGTTGAAATAATCACTCGAAAATAATGTATAAATATGAATTAGTATAAAAAAATCTGAAATGATAATTGGGGAATCGTTATCAAAGTTTTATTAAGATTTAACTTAAAACTGACTAAATTTTGTTCGTGTTATACTATAATCTATAGTTGCTATAGAAACAATCAGTTGACTTTGTATGTGAATTATAACAAACCTCAAATCAAATTTGCAATTAAATTTTAAAGGGGCTAATTTTAAGCAGACCATAAAACTGGGAAATTCATTTTATAAAGTTTTATTTTTTATTTTATTTTATTATTTATTTTTTTTTTATTTTTTATTGATTTTTGCAAAAAACGAAAGCCACAAATGTAGGATGTTCGATTTATAAGATAGCGATATTATTTTTTTCGCAATCACATTTTACAAAAATCCGTTTGACAGGTTCTAACTTGTCTGATAGCGATGAGACAGAGATATACAATCCATCTTAAGACGAGCAGGAAACTATTTGATGTGATCTATCATAAAAAAGTTATCACTCTTATCATTACGGCTTTGTAACTGATAGTTTGTGCACATATGCTAGAGATGAGTGCCAGTCATGACTTTGAACATCAAGCGATATTTTAGATGGTGTACTTTTTGAAGTCCCAAGTAGCTAAATCAAATACGTGCTAACTATATTTAGTACTTAAGAGGGCTAATCAATCAAATTTCAATATTTATTTAAACTTGGTTAGCTTCAAGTCATGCATATTTGGACTTAATGAATGAAGTCTTTTTATAATTTGTATTTTATTTTGATTCTGTAATCAATTTAATATATTAGTCGCGTTTTGCCACAATATATCAATCATGTATCATCAATCATCTATCATCAATCAACAGTCAACCAATTCGTGACAGTTTGACAGAATTTGTTGGCTAATGCCGTGCAAAGGGATGATGACGTCAGGGCTACCGATATTTGTTTTAACCGCCTTCAAGGCTTTTTTCGTGTTTGATATTTTCTTTTAAAAATAATAAAATTAGTTTTGAATTTATTTTTATTTATATTATATGTAGAAAATGATTAAAAGTACACAACTCAAGTAGTTGAATTAGTTTTATATAGTTTAAATATATTTTTATTAGTTTGATGTAGTTTTCAATAGTTTCCTTATTTATTGCAATTTTTAGTTATGTCACTAGAGTGTACACAGTTTGTTGTAAAATTTTCAGCACTCTATAAAAGGATTCAACTCAAAATCCAATAACAAACTTAAATGTATTTATTAACGAATAGATAAGTAATTTGTGTTATTTATCAAACATTCAAAGTATTGTTTAACTCTAAAATAAATATAGTTCCATGTAGGTTTATTTTATTCCTACAAATAAACCTAACAAAACTAGTCAAAGATGTTTCAAATGTAACTAAGAAATCTTTTAGTGCTAAAGTGAAAGTAAATATATAAAAAAAATATATTTTGCAGGAAATGAAAGCGATGCTCTACCTGGCCGTGGAGGAGGCGCCCTCAGTGGACAGTGTGGAGGATGAGGTGTTAAAGCGTCACTTTGCCAACTTTGACGAGAATTTCTTTCATTATTGTGACAAGGAGCTGAAGAAGATCAATACATTCTATTCGGAAAAGTTGGCAGAGGCGACACGTAAATTTGCCACACTCAATGCGGAGCTTAAGTCGAGCATAGAGGAATCAGAGCGTACGGCAAAAAAGGCCAAGGGACAGAAACGACACGCGGCTTTACCCGATCGCAAGGCGCGAGAATTGAAATTGGCTTTTAGTGAATTCTATTTGAGTCTGATACTCTTGCAGAACTATCAGAATCTGAATCACACTGGTTTTCGTAAAATACTTAAAAAACACGATAAGGTAAGAAAAACCATAATTGTTTTTACAATTGTTATTAATTAATACAAATGTTGCAGCTGCTGCGCGTGGATACGGGTGCAAAGTGGCGTCAAGAGTATGTGGAGGCATCGCATTTCTTTATCAACAAAGATATTGACAATATTATCAATGAAACGGAAACAACTGTCACCGGTGAACTTGAGGGAGGCGATCGACAGCGGGCAATGAAACGATTACGTGTCCCACCATTGGGTGAACAGCAAAGCCCATGGACGACCTTTAAAGTGGGCCTCTTCTCGGGCAGCTTTATTGTGCTGGGTATAGTTGTTGTGCTCTCGGCCATATTCCATGATATCACTGGCGAGAATCTTAAAGTTACATTTCGTTTATATCGCGGCCCATTGCTGATCATTGAGTTTATCTTCTTGATTGGTGTTAATATCTATGGCTGGCGTTCGTCGGGTGTTAATCATGTGCTTATCTTTGAGCTCGATCCACGTAATCATTTATCGGAACAACATCTTATGGAACTGGCGGCTATATTCGGTGTCGTTTGGACACTGAGTATGCTCAGCTTTTTGTATAGCGCCAGTTTGAGTATACCGGCATTTATAAATCCATTGACACTCACTCTGATAATGGTATTGTTTTTGATCAACCCGTTTCATGTGCTACATCATGATGCACGCTTCTGGTTGTTGAGAATCACTGGACGCTGTTTGGCAGCCCCATTCTTTCATGTCGGTTTCGCTGATTTCTGGCTGGGTGATCAATTGAATTCATTGGCTACAGCTATACTTGATTTTGAGTATCTTATATGCTTCTATTTCACCAATGGCAACTGGTCAGAGGCTGTGGATGCCTCCACATGCATGGAAAAGGATTTCATAGTGCGTCCCATTGTTAATTGTCTGCCTGCCTGGTTTCGTTTTGCCCAATGTCTGCGACGTTATCGGGATTCACGTGAGGCATTCCCGCATCTGGTCAATGCGGGCAAATATTCGACAACTTTTATGGTTGTCATATTTGCCACACTCAAAAGTTTCAATAGTCGTAAGTGTTTACATTTGCCTCTCTTTCTCTCTGTAACGTATTTTTATACGTCTATCTCTTTCTATTTGATGTTAGCCAACTATGCCAGCACGTTTGACAATCCCTACACTTGGCTGTGGATCATATCATCAATAGTGTCGTCGTGTTACTCCTACACTTGGGACATAAAGATGGATTGGGGTCTCTTCGATAAGAATGCCGGTGAGAATACTTTCCTGCGCGAGGAAGTGGTCTACTCCTCCACGGTGAGTACTTAAATTTAGCATACAATTCTTCATTCTGTAATTTCATTAAACATTTTTCCTACGCAGGGCTTCTACTACTTTGCCATACTGGAGGATTTGGCTTTGCGTTTCATTTGGGCTTTGTCCTTCTACTTGACTGAAATGAAAATTGTCAGCGGAGACATAATGACCTCCATTACAGGCATACTGGAAGTATTCCGGTAAAAATCGCATGGTCCCCGACAATATCATGTAATTAATTTGATTTCTTTGCCTTTCAGTCGATTCGTTTGGAACTTTTTCCGTTTGGAGAACGAACATCTGAATAATTGTGGTAAATTCCGTGCCGTGCGTGATATATCCATAGCACCGCTTGACTCATCCGATCAGACATTAATATTGCGTATGATGGATGAAACGGAGGGTGTCATCAATCGCTATACTAAGACGAACCGACCAAAGCCAAAGAAGGTCAAGGATCCTGAGAAGCGCAGTCTGCTGCATCCTCGGGGTTCCCTACAGGATCTGAGCATTGACATGGATGGCAGCAAAAAGCTTTAAAACAAAAATTATTTAATTTTGGTTTTGTATTTTTTTGTTTTTTTTTTCTTGTCTTTCATTGAGCTTCCCTGGATTTCTTTTGAGCGCGTTTAAGTCTTAGTTTCCATTTTTTTTTCTTCTGGCACCATTAATATAATTGTACTAATTTTTGTTTGTTTTTAGTTAATGTTTACAACTAGTTACTAAGTACTTAAAATCAAACCCCGATTCCAGCAATAATTAGTCCTTAAGTTTAACAACTAAACTATCATTCCATTAACGCATCTAACAAGTAGAGAACATAAGGACCAATGCTTCCTTCCCTGCAAACTTATGCCAAAACCCAACAAAAATCCTCCACATTCAGATAACTCTTAGAGCGGCAGTATTACTTATACCATTACAAAACCCATTATTCCATTACAAACCCCATAGATAACGCTTTTTGTCTAAGCACAAAATGTAAACAAAATCCCAATATTGGCAATGCCCTAAAGCAAAACAACAAAAACAAAAACATTCCTTTTATAATTAAACATACATAATCTGAGACCTTAATTAAGCTTTAGTTAATTAGGTTGAATTGTCTTTATAATTTAAAAAAATATTGTAAAACGATATCTGTACACAACTGTACTTAGTATGTTATATAAAGTTGTGCTCATTAGTTCAATTTATTTATGATTCCCAAATATTTGTTTAGATGCTCTAGAGTTTTGGGAATACTGTTGCCACAATATTTTGTTTGCTTTTGAAGAAATTTTGTATAAATTAAAAAGAACAGACTTCAGACGTCTAACGTTAGTAAAGTACCAAGTATAAAGTTTAAAGATTAGAAAGCGGCCTTGTCTTGTCCCCTCCTTAATATTTGAATGTTGTACATACATACAAATTATACAAAACTTATAGAAAAAAACTAAAAAAAAAACATTTATGTATAAACAATTGAACAGAACTGAAACATGGACTGTTATATAAACTACAGAAATCAACATATGTAACTCGATATACCTACATATAAATATATAGCTAAACCTTATGAACAGATTCGATTGATACCATTAACAATAACAAACACTCACATATGCACATATATACATATACATATACTACACATATATTACGAATAAATTGAATTGTATTATCGGGTAACGCCTCGAAGGGAACACCCGAAACAGAATCGAAACGAATTGTACGAAATAAAGTTTAGAAACATGCAGCATACTATATATCTATCGTCACGATCGTATTTCTTTTTTCTCTTTACCTCCATTAGCAGACATTCTCGAGCACAGCACAAACGAGGGCAGTTCCACGCATTATCCAAAACTCTGGATCATTTTTGCTTCGCAAGAGTATAGCGAGCACAAAGTTGGTCGAGTGTCCGGTTGTGGAGAGTACGCCGGAACGCTGCTGAGTCTTGTACAGTGGCGCCTCATAGCGCACAATGGCACTGACCTCCAGGCAGGGCATAAAGCGTACAACGGGCATGCGTGTGTATAGTTCCCCGAATCGGGCATCACACAGTCCGCCCTTGGAGAGATCCCAGCGAGCAGCCTCTACGAAAATACCGTGGACATTGATCATGGCATCCGTGCACTCCTCTAGGTTTCCATAAAGACGTGCATCCTATGGGGAAAATAAGTTAGTGGGAATCGACTGTAAAATATCCTGCACTTATTTCAAGGGTTCGAAAAATATCTTAAAAATGTTAATACTCTTCTCAGTGTAGGCTACTCACACTCGTGTTTGCATTGTGCCGCTCATAGAAATCCTGTTGCACCAGCTCCATTTCGATAATTTGAAAGTCGATTTTCAAGGAATCGATGGGAAGAACACGACGTCGGGCGTACGTCTGCAGTACCCCGGTCAGGAAGGATTGCGGAAAGAAGAAGCCGCTTATCCAATACGAGCGCGGTGCACCGTTCTCTGCCCAATGTTGAATGAAATCGATACGACGCTGAAAGTCCGCTATGTAATTGGGCAGTGGTTTAATGGAGAGAAAGCTACGCTTGGACCACATGGCGGGCACAACATTGGCCAAAAGTGAACGGAACACCAACTCCAAATCCTCGGACATCACAACCAGACCCTTGATGGCTTTGGCCAAATTGCCAAGACTGTCATGAATGATGGCTAAAGCAATATTAAAACGATCAATCTCCTGTACCAGTACTGTGGTCAACGAAGGCATCTGTCCCTTGCTATCCAACTAAGGAAAAGCGGTATGAAAGATGTTTTTTGGTTAATATTAGTGGTCAACTCCCGTACTTACCACAGTGAGTGTGTCGTGTATGGGTTCACGTTGAATTTTGTTGGTGAGTGCGCCTTGGATGCGTACAATTATTTGCTGACAGAGCTCATTCTCCATGGCCTGACCCTCGTCCGCGGAGGACCGCGGCTGTCCCAGTAGCAAAGTGCTTATAAAGAATTCAGTTTCTTTGCTCTGGAAGACAATGTTGGCATTTTGATTCATGCCAAATATCTCCGGATCCTCGAGTACAGGAAAACCTTGCACATAAGCCGCATACTCCTTGAGTGTTTGCTTTTGAGGATCACGGTAGTAGGGATCACCACGGCAATATTTGTAATCCGGTTGAACAATGCGTTCCGAGGAGAATATGATTAAAATTGTTCGCAGACATCGCAAGTCCCAATAGTCTGTTACACGACCTCCCCAGGTTATCTCGCCATTGATGTAGAGAATGGCCTCCCATGGAATTGATTCCAAGACTTCGCGGTTGATGAAAAAGTCCAGAGTCTTGAGACCGCATTCGCGATCACTTTCACTAAACTCATAAGTAATATTCCAGCCAAGTGGACCAAACTTACGTCGCTCCAACAACACTGCATGGAACATACAAAGCCCAAAGATGATCGCTCGCCAATTGCCCTTCTGGACATGCTGTTCGAAGAAGTCCACTTTGAGATCGGACAAAGCACCGATCACATTTGCCTTGATGCCTTTGGGTGGCTCATTGGTTATCTTCACCGAGTTCTGTAGCACACTGATCGGGAATGATTGGGTGGGCATCGAGGAGAGGAACAAACGAAAATCGGGATTTGCCTTCGTGATGCCCAAGGTAAGATTCCGCACAATTGTTTCAAGCACACGCATCCAGGAAGTAGCCAAATGACAATTTTGTAGGAAGACCCAGTGACCCAAGCGCAAACTCTTGTCGATTAGACTCTCCGCGAGGGGTCCCTGACCCTGACCCAATGAAATGGAGTAATATTTTTCGGTAAACTTCATTTCGGTGGTGAATTTAAGGAAACCAGACATAGGATCTGAGCCCGTTGAGAGCACAAAGATCAGCGGCGTTACAGCTGAAGTATCTAAATAGCTGCAAAATCAAATGGTTATGTGTCTTACTAAAGAACTCCTAATTGTATTGCAGTCTTACTTACACTGTGCTCAGCTGAGTACCGGTGGCGGAGGCCTCTGTGAAGTACTTACCCACTGTGGCATGCAGATAGCTAACCACATTGAGCAGAAACCGGGGCTTTCGGAATGTGGCAATGAACATGAGTCTGTGAAAGAGCTTAAGGCGTTTGTTCCACTTGTCAGTGGGTTCATCATTCGTTTGGGCAAAGTCAAAGACTTCCTTGTTGTCTTGTAGCTTTAGGAAGAACGGCTTATCGAGTTCATTGGTGAAATTAGCGAATGTATCCTTGAAATTGTCCTCCAGAAAGATAGCTGCCTCCCATTCCGTTTGGCTGAGTTTCAGGTTGGGGGGCATAGGCTTGGCACGCACTGTACCGACAATACCACGGGTCAGAAAACCGAATTCATCTTCAGTGACACGACCCTCCTGACGCTCCACAGACAAGGTCAGCAGAAAACTGAAAATGAGCTTATGGTTCTCGAAGAGACCTCGGGATATATTATCATAGATGGCCTTCAATTCATCTACCATAAGCGTAGCGATACGCTGTTCTACGGCCATGGTAGGATGTTCCAGACGTAGGACATTGCAAAAGACCTGAGTGAAATACTTGAGACTGTACTGATACATGGGATCGATCTCCGCCAGGCCAGCGACCACAAAGTAAAGTATAGCTCCACGTGATGATAAAATTCGATATCTTTCTCGTGAAGCGGTAATAATCTTCTCCGTTTCCTCGGTATCAATCAGCCGAGCAGCAATGATCAAGGACGTTTCCTTAAGAAGATATCGATTAGGTAATTATTGTACATCAAGTTTTAAGGAATTATACTTACTTTGGCATCATTAAGGGTCTCAACGAGCTCCTCATCGTCCAGTATATTACCCTCGGAGTTAAAGAGCAGCTTGAGCACTTTATCCTCCAACCCCAGCAGCTGCTGTTTATCTGAGTTGATCTTTACCACGAGGTCATTACGCTGTGCCTCCATTGCGGGCAGCTCAATGGCCACAATGTCTCTGTAAATAGAAAGACAATTAGATGAAAATGAATAGATGTTAACCCGATTCATCCTACGCTAGCAACTGATCCTCTAGACCACTCTCAGTGACCAAAAAGTTGACCAAGGTCACGTTGATGCACACCTCGGGCAAATAATGCGGATTGGGCAACTTGGTGGTCATATACAGCTTAAAGTTATCATCGTAATCGATTACTTGATCTCCCAGCTTCAAATAGACACGACCCTCGGACTTGAAAGTTTCGCGCTGTAGTATAGGTCGCAGGGAGGGATCTATGGTTTCATCGAGTTCTTCGAGCAAAACGGGATTACCCTGACGCACACTGTTCTCCAGCACTCGCATCATGGAAGCGTCTGTCATTTTTATGACCTGCAAATTGTTTGCCTTCTCCATGTTACGGATCCAGCGATTTGCCTGTTCCTGGGGATCAATCATGAGGGCCCAACGTAAGGCACGTGTGGCATAAATGCCGTTCTCGATAGAAATGTTGTCCTTGGGCAAACCATCGACATTCCACTGTCGCATTTCGTAAGCATCACCCAAAACTTTAAGGAGATTGAACTCCTTACTTGATGGTATGTTATACTCGCGGCATTTATCCACCCAAAACTGACTCATTTCGCGACGATATTCATTGGAGAAGGCACCTAGATAGGCAACGCATGCAGCTGCCACGAGGACATCGCCAGGTACACAGGCCAGATCAGCGGTCAAGGATTTCACTGTCTCTCGCCAGCGAATTTGTTCATCAGCCAGAGCTGAGGTCAGCCGTCCCGCTCGATTGATTCGTCCATAGGTTAGATCAACATTGTCTTGAATGACCTGGAATTCGCGCTGTTTCTCCTCAAGGCTATCGCGTAAGGATTGAATTTTTGCCTCGACTGCTGCCAGCTCCTTTTGCTTTTGTCGCAGCACTTTCATGACTTCCTTGAGCTCAGCTTCGGCAGCTTCCTTACGTTTGATCTTTGGCTCTACCACTTTATAGACCTTGGAGAACTTGTCCATGGCAATTACCCACATGCTGACCGACTTGGCTACTTTGGAGACTTTCTCGAATTTCTGTAGAGTTCATTAGACTCAGTTTAGTAGGGTATTCGTATTGCTTAAGAATTTTTACTTACGGCCGGCACAAAGTCCTTGTGGTCTATGTACTTCTTGACCTTTTTAAGGACATCTTCCTTCATGTGCTCCTTGTCATACTCAAACAGTCGCTTGATGAAATTGATGTCAGCCATAATAGCCTTGGCCGATGCCCAGGTGGGTCTGATAGGTGTAATCGTTTAATGTCAAAACTGTAAGAAATATTTTGGAACTTACTTGGCGCCTAGCAGAATGCAAACGGCTTCCATGCAAAACTGCACCAGGGCTGGAGGTGTAGTGAAGGACTTTAACTCGTTGATGTCCGCTTTCGTGAGACCCTTGAGGGCTTCCTCCGATTCACGCAGTGCTGGCATTGCAATCTCCAGATCCTTGCTAGCATCTTCGGATATGGCCTGGGCAATGGCTGCCTTCTCCTTGGCATTCGCCTCATCCTCCATAACGCCCTGCTTAACAGTGTCCGCCTGTTTGGTCTCCTTTGTGAGATTATCCACCAAAGCTTTCATCATTGCCGACTTTTCATCCAACTGGGGCACCATAACCTCCAGTTCCTTTTGCATAACGGCAATCTAAGTAAATTGGGAGTGTCTGTAAGCAGCCGATCGTGTGAATTTTTAAACTTTACTTACCACTTCGTTGGTTTCTAGCAGCTTGTTTAGACCACTAGCAATACGTTTGCGTTTGGCAATGATTTCCTGGGTCTTGACCTTTAGCAAACTTTGGTAGAGCTTTAGCAGCTCCAGATAACTGCTGGGTGTGGTGTAGTAATGCCGTTTCATCTCCTTGTAGAAACGCACGGATGCATCCTCGACAGTCTGCAAACAGACAAAGGGTTATTAAAAGTGTTGATAGGTTTTCCACAATCCCACCTTGTGCATAAACACTGTAGTGCTTGCCAGGGAGATACGTTCATTCATGTTGGGTGCGATCTTTGTCAGCAGTCCCAGGGCCACGGAATACAGCGCCTCAGTGGGCCAGCTGGTAAACCAATCGATGATCGTGCAGTTGACCAGGGAGGGGAACATGCGGCAACGACGTCGGAAGGCATCGCCCACGGGACTCATGGACATGACTACGTGTAAATTATTACGCACACGATTGATGAAAAACTTGTAGATCTCATCGCGGTGACAAGTCTGTGGGGAAATGATTTTTTAGGTATTATATCAAGATGTTTTCAACCTCCACTTAGGTAAGGAAAATGGCTCTTACCTCATCCTTTTTGCTGGCATTGCAGGCATCACGTGCATCCAGAATAACTTTCTCGTATTCATCACCATCGAAGAGATTGGGCACCTCTCCTGAGTTCAAAATATTGTTGATATCCTCCAGGAATTCCTCTTCCACAATCTGGCTGTCGATGAGCAAGAACGTTACAGGCTGGTTTTCAATCTAAAGCAAGGGGAATTCAGATTATGGGTCTATTAAGATTTTATTCCAACTGAAACCAACCCCGCCGATGCGATAAAGTACTCGCAAGTCCTCGTGGAAGGCATTCAGATCATAGTTGCGTCGCATTTCAATCTGCCAACAGTTGTATTCGTTGACATGGGAGGCCAAACGTGTGAGGGACTGTTTACCCATACCGGCCACGCCCACAAGAAGGCCATTGCCGCGATCACTACGCAGGAGACGAGCCAGGCGCACCGTATGCTCCATGGCATCTTGGAAGAGTATCAATTTCATTTGCTTGCCCACCGCCATCGAGTTGTAATCAACAATGTAATCATTCAGCACACTCTCCAGTTTCGTCTGATCCTTGATTTCGTCATAGATTCTTTCATTCTTGGGCTTGCCAAATATCATAAAGTCTCCGAAAAGAACTTCGGGTTCATCCGGTAATACCACATCACGACCAAAGTGATCGCGACACACATCGTTCATCAGAGTCTTGAAGATCGCCTTGTCATCGTTGTTTATGAGACGATCGTGAAAGACACGAGTGGTTTCGTGGTAGAACAACCTTAATATCTGTGTTTCCATATTGTAATACATGTTATCCGCCTGCAGAATACCTTGTATGCATTTGGAAAGATCTCGCAGATTGAAGATGTAGTGAGATCGATCGGGCGTTGGCAACATCACTTTGGATACACGCATATAGACGTCCACGCAGGCGTGCACCATCGACTCGGACAGTGCCCTAATGACTGAAGAAAACGTTTGCAAGAATCCCTTTAGAATACCATTGAAAATTTGCGTGAGCGTCTCCTCGTTTGGTTTCGGTAAAGAGAACAGGGCGAAGTGTCGAACAAAGCGTGGGGTAAGTGGATTACGACCACCACCGGGTGGTGCACAGGCACAGCCTAATACAACGTCAAGTATGTCCTTCCAGAAGAGCTTTTCCCGATCATAGAAGCCCTTAAAGTCCAAAAACTGCCTGCAAATCGATGGAAATTAATCAAAGCACCAAAGGACTACAACAAAATAAAAACCTGAGCAACTCGATGGCCGGTTGACTGCCGTACGTGTCCAGCTTGGGCATGTTGACGTCATCAATAAAGACGATAACTGTTTTGCCTACGGGGGCACCAAGTTGTGTGCGTTTGCGCTTTTCCAGCGGTCCCTCAATCATTTCCTGGGTACGCAAACTGCTTGTTTGGGCCGAAAAGTTGAGGACAACTGGTATGACCTTACCCCCAGATAACCGCTTCATGCAACTGATGGCGAGTACGGTCTTGCCCACACCCGTTTCACCCGTAAACATGACCGGAAAGTCGCGCTTAAAGAGCAAATCAGCCACGTACCTATAAAGAATTTAAATCAGATTAATATTTCTATTAATTTGAAGTAAAGTCTCACCCATATTTGGTAGTATCCACTGTGGGCACCTGCATATCATAGTAGGAAACTTCGGAGCTGTAGGTAAAATCGGGCATAATCTCATTCCAGTTGCCCCAATCATTGGTCTCCAGATTCACTCGATAGTTCCACATAGAACGCTCTGGCATGCTGAAGAAGGAAACATTTAATTGAATCCCAAAACTATTATGGGAGAGTACCTACTCCATGTGCGGGTGCGTTGCCATTGCTCGCCCCCAATAGTCCTCGAAGGACATTTTCTCCGCATCCCGCAAATTGGATGCAATTGCCCAGAGCACACACCATGTAAATATCTTGGTCAGCAGATTCTTGGCTGCGTCCTCGGCCATGCCATGCCAGCGTACACCCTCCAACTGGGAAGATATAAGGGCACAACATAAACGTACCTTCGATCCCAATACCTGATGTATCGTGTAGGACGCCCGTTTGCGTTCGATTTTCAAGGCTTTCTCGAAGTAACCGATAAACAATTGATATAGGTACTCGGCCAAATTAGTTGGCAACTTGTGTGACATGTCCAGCTCACGCCAGGTATCCACCAATGGCACCCAACCCAGATCCCCGGGATCAACGTAGACCATTCCACAACGGGAGACAGTAGCTGGCGAAGCCTGTAGCAAATCTTGCACTTCAAAAAGCATGTGTATCCAGGCGGTGAGTTTGATACGCTCCGAGTTGGCCAGACAGAGCATCTTGTTGTCGTCTAGAACGGTATTCAAGTTCTCAATCCACACCGCATCCACGGGACCATCGCACATGATCCACTGATGGATTTCCTCTAAACATTTTAGGCCGTTGGTAAGAACAGGGTATAAAAAAGTGTGTCATGACTAACCTTCGACATTGACGGCTGTGCGTACCGCCAGGCCGAGTAGTCCGTCCTGCCATTCTAGTGTTTTGGAGTCCACGTAGCCGTAGAGCTCGTTCATGTTGACAGCCTTCGGGTTCATGGTCTGTATGACAACGGGACGAAAGTTTGGATCCGCAATCTCCTGTTCGTACAAATTTTCCAAGGCGAATTCAAGAGCATGCAGCACCACTGACTTGCCACCGCCTGTAGGGCCCACAGTCATGACACCCCAACGCACACACATAGTCTCGTAGAGCTGGAGACACTTTCGTATGGTCGTGGGTACGGCTTGAAGACTCTTATTGCGCAGACCGATGCGAAGACTAGCCTCCAGATGCGGATGCTGTGAGTCAGGCAGCTCGACACCCGGAAACAGATCACTAAGTATACCGCGAAAGAGTATAGCATCGTCCGCCAAAAACTTGGGTATATTCGAGTCACGCAAAGCAGCAATCAGTGTGATATCCTCCCGTTGCTTTGGATTAGCTCGCTTCAGTGCACCGGCCATGACCAGGACAGATTTGACCGCACGCATACCGAAATCGTAGTGATTCTGTTGACTGAGCTGCTGACTGCAAAGTTGATACATTTGCACCATTTTGCGAGCCAGAATCTTGGGATCCTCGAAGCCCTCCGAGTACAGTATGACCTCGGAGATGAGAGCATAGTCCGGCACCATCATTGATATAGGACGGAAGAGGGCCTTCAGATTGTCCGGCAGCTCTGTACGTCCGGCATAGCCCGGATTCATGGTAATAAACACACAGCAAGAGTGATTGATTTTGATTTCGCGACCCTCAAAGACAAATCTGCGGGCAATTGTTTTGAATTGAATTCAAAAAAGTCAATTTTTTGTTTTGGTCCTTACCGTTTGACCCTCATGACCTTAGCCGTACGTATGGTGATCAACTGCTGGGCTATCACAGACAACACCTCAATGTCAATACGATTGAACTCGTCGAAACAACACCAGGCACCGCACTGAGCCAGACCCGAAAAGAATCGACCCATCATCTTGTAGTCGAGGCCATCGGAACAATTGAACACAACGCACTGTTTCGCCAAAGCCTTGGCTAAATCTTTGGTGGTTTCTGTTTTGCCCGTGCCCGCTGGTCCAGCCGGTGCACCTCCCAAGTCCATCTGGAAGGCACCCATCAAGCACAGGTAACAGCGATCTGTCAGCGGGGTCAACACCAAGACACCACCCGCCCCCAGGTACTCATAATAATAGGGTATATTGGCGGCTGCCATGCGTGAGTAAACCGTCTCCGTTTCGATGGCCCAGTAGAAGCGCAGCATTTTTAGCCAATTGAAGTCGGTTCTGAAAAGTAAGTCAATTTATTTTACAGTCAAATATAAACCTACCTAGTCCGGAATAGGTTGGAAAAATGATCTACTCACGAGTTATAGACACCCTTCTCGACCAGCATGTGCACAGAGTCCTTGGCGTGCACATCGATGGTGATCAAAGCGCACAAAATCTTTCTCAACAATGAACTGATATTTTTGCGAGTAAGAGCTGCGAGTGCGCCCAGGTCCTGTAGGCACTTCGTCTCGAATTTCATCATCTTTTCGACGACGCTTTGTTGGGTCTTCTCTTTGACGTCAAAGATGCGATGAATATCGGTTGCCCAGTAGACCTGCGAGACGGTGATGACAACCTGATTGGGATGATCCTGAAACCATTCGTCACGCTCCTTGGCCGCATAGCACTGATAGCCAAAACGCATGTATCTCTTACAGGATACAAACATGGCATCTTCGACTTTGCTTAACCATTCCTCGACAGCACCTCTCGCCTTTAACCCCTTGCCAAACTGTAGCTTTTCGCCCTCGGGCGATAGGAAGGCAATAATATCATTGGTGGCTATCATTTTGCCATCGCCACCCTCCTTTTGACCAAACTCCAGGCGGTAAATGGCGTCAAAGCATTTGCGGAGATGTGGTTGCACAGCTTGAGGTATACGAGTCTGTGCCAGAATCTCCAACAATTCGTCATTGGACAGAAAGTAGAATCTGTAAAGCGATAAGGAGGATTATTTGATGGGGTTCCCTTTGGAATTGCCTTTACTCACCTGGGAAAAACAACACGTTTCACTTCGAGGTAAGCTTCTAGACCGCGTGAGATGAGATCGAGTAAACGATTGTCCTCTTTAAGCATTTCATAGACCTCAACACTGGACATAGTGGGTAGTGCCAGAGCCACTTTCTTTGCCTGTCTCACAATTTCCTTAAAGTTCTTGTCTACCTGATTGAACATTTTGGCCTCATGAGGCAGTTGACGCTGTATATCAGCTGAGGCAAAGATTGCTTCTAAATAGATCCAAGCGCCCTGACAATCCATCCAAGTCTCTGCGTTTTATAAAAATTAAACTGATCAAAATGTTCTTGCATTTCCGTAAGATTTATGATTACGACTTACCAAATGTTTTGCCAAATTGGTCCAAAGCGGCCGTCCACTCATCCACACGCGTCTTGATGGGTCCCACAAACTTGGATGCCGCAATTGTATTGATACTGACATTGGCATCATCGAGTACAGCTTGAAGTTCCTCGGTACCCGCAAGTATGAAGACGTCTTTTTGATCGTGGTGTGTAGCAATCGATAATTCGGTTTCCTTCCACATGGTCTCAATGCCTTTGAGCATATTCTCCAGTTGCGTTTCGCCCGTTGCTTGGGAGGAGATTTGCATCAGAGATTCACCATTGCTCTCATCATCGAAGGCGTGAGACTCTTCATAGGTGCTAATTCTAATATCCTTTTCCTGAAAGAATTTCCTGCCCAAAAGCTCTTCAATTTCGGTCCAATGGCGCTGTCAAAAAATGTTTTTAGTGTTTAAACAAATGAAATATTCTCGGGATTCTTTTGCTTACTGCACGCAGATTAGGATTTCGTAGGTAACCAATAACCGGCAGCTTCTCTTTGAATTCTTCTGCGGATTTGTGTAGCACTGGCACTATATCATTATCGGGCAAATACTTTTGGAACTGTAGACAGTTCTTAATAGTTTTGGCATTCAGATCAACCATGTCAGCGACGACAAGTGTATTGAAATCAGATGCCAACCAGCTGGCAAGTGATTCCTCCCAGTCGATGAGAGTTTTGTACAGATTTTGTCGCATGCGAATGTCGTAGAAACCGGATGCCATTTCATCATAAATGGTCAAATCGATTCTAAATTCCTTTTGATAACCAATCAGCTCGTCGGCTTTCTCCCGACAGGCATTCATGCGGTTTAAAAGATCGTCGAGTTTATCATTAACCGCATTACGATCGGATTTGCTCTAACGAACGAGAAGTGAAGTGAAAAATAGTGTAGCGTTTTGGGGATTACTACTCACGGTCAGTAGCCAATCTTCGATAGCCTCGACAGCCACTTCGTGTATGTCCTCCTTGAGAGCTTGTATATCCTCCTGCATTGCCTCGTCCAGTTGATTGATGAATTCCTGACGCTTTTCAACAATTTCCGCTAAAGTTTCCCTTGTTCGATTCAGATAATCCTCCGTGTCCATGTAGTCCTCCTTCCGTTCGTCATCGATGGGAATATTGAAATCCTTTATGATCAGCAGCAAGTCGTGTACATAGTCCACCACCTTGAATAACTCATCTAGTTCCTCGTCACAATTGTCCAGAAATCGTATGTGGGCCACAAGTGGTAATGTCGCTGTTGGTTCGTAACCAATGCGACCATAGAAATCCTGTGCATCTTCATAGAGTTTTGTAGTTTCCTCCTCAGCCAATTGTGGTAGGTATATGGCTAACACATTCTGCAGTCGTTGACAAACCGGAGTGACTGCATCTTTGAAACCACTCTGACCTAACTTCAAAAGACCCAGGAAAACAGAATCAAGAATACCATCTAAGGCCCTCAGATTGTTGCAGTAGCGATCACAGTAGTTGCGCAAGGCGGTGAGATCTAGGGGGAGAAAAGGGGTCGGCATTATGAAGGAGTATATTAGATCGGATGGTATATGTTCTGGAAAATAATCTGATAATGTTCAGAAACAGTTTAAATAACAAAAAGCTTTTTTAGGTTTATTTAATTTTCGATCTATCTGAAATCTTCAGCACTTTTAAGATGCAGGTCTTAATACAGACAGATGGGTCATAAATAAATGTACCTAATAGGGTATAAATTAGAATGGATTTCACCGATCTTCACTTCCTTATTCCGTAATCGATCTTACCTCTTTCTGTGCTTAGATCCTCGGGATCTGTGGTAGCATCTATCTCGTAGTTCTGCCGTATGGTCCTAAATCGTGCGGTATAGAGATGTGCCATCTCATAGGCAGTGCGTATCAGAGCAAATATATTCTTACTACAAAGGAAAATGATTATTTAATGTGTTTCAATTAACTCAAGACTTACCGATTAAAATTGAATGTTGCGTCCTGTTTCAATAGGAAGGTTAAATCGGGGGCACTTTGATACAAGCACTCCTCCTGACGTCCCATGATAGAGGGTCTAAATGAAAGAAAATATTTAAGAGGAAACTTTCACTGGGCATAGACTTAATTAACCCACTGTGTGTACTGCGTGAACTCCGCGTCTGTAGTAAAGGGTGGTATGTCCAGTACGGTTTCTAAAATCAGACCTGTAATGCGTTGGAAAATTAATCTAAGGACATCCTCCAGAGGTTCCACCTCAATGCGATCTGGTAAGAGACGCAGTGAAGCTAGGAAAAATGGATTTTGTGGTGCATTGGGTGGTCGCTGTTTTTCCACGCGTGAATCGAGCCGATCGTGTCGAGTGATTTCCGCTTCTGTCGGAGCTACCAGGTGATGCTCATTAAAGGCATGATGAAGATCCGAATAGCTTTGTATTGTGACCCGATACAGTGCCTGATACAACATCATGTCACAGTAGCTCAAAAAGCTATGACATCAATTATTAAATCGAGTAATTATTGGGTAAATCTTAAAGTAGACCTACTTGGTAAGGGTCTTACAGAAGGCCCGCTTGCGTGCTCTATCCATAAAGCTGTGGGCTTCTCGCATCTTCTTAACGGATGGATAGTAGTTGATCTCATCATCGGGATAAAAGCCACGTGCCATAATGGCCTCCGTGCAGGAACGATCTGTAGATTAAATTGCAATTATCAACTGGGAATGATTGTGGAAATTACACTACTAAAAATAAAGTCTAGAATGTTCTTAAAGCCAAGATTTAAGTTTTAAGAAGTGTTGAATTATCCATAGCAGCTTAAAATTCGTTTCTTATTTGGAAACTTAATTTAAGAAATGTTTGCATTTGATTTCTTTATCAGTGTATACACTTACACAAAGCTCTGCCGACATAGGAACGAAATTCGTGAAACAAAAAGTTGAGCTGCTCGTAGATGCGCATATGCAGCTCAAGGAAGTAGAATGGATGCCATTCCTCGATATTCTCAATATTGACAAAACTCAGACGTTCCAGGACAACAATATCGGAACGCATGCGAAGTATTGCCTTGGCCAGTTGGGGAATGACAATGAACAAATTGTTTTGTAGGTGATTGCGGGCAGCGTTCAGTTTGCGCCACTTGATTGTTTTTTCCCAGACCTTAAAGCCCTTCCAAAGACGAAATATGGAGAATGTGCGTATCTGTATGATGCTCAAAAATTGCTGAAACTCCTGTTGCCATTGATTAAGGGGTGTGAAAAAGTTTTCGGAGACACGCCAATAGGTAACGCCGTGTCGTGTGACGGTATAGTATGGTTTCAAGATATTCAAATTGGCAAATTCGACTTCTCGTAAACTGTAGGGTGTAAAATATTCACTGTCCTTGGGCAGCATATAGTCCAAATACACATAACTATCGTCCTTCATGTTACGCATCCGATTAATTATTACATTCAGATCGGGAATTAGTGAGGCACCAGTTTTGATCGTCAAATCATTATCGATGGACATTTTTGTAACACGTTCCTTGAAACCAGTGCGCATTTTTTTCGAGCTTTTGCGCGTTAAGCGACCCTTTGACAAACCCAGATTAGGACTATTGCTGCCACTGCCACGAGCCGATGCTGACTGCACGCCGCCAACTGTTGCAACACTGCCACGCTCCGTGTCCACCATTTCGCCCTTGTCTGTCCCATTGCCACTTTGGCGGTCCACGGATCCCTGGCTGGCCCGCATTCTGCGGCCTCAAGCGAAGCGTTACTCTGACACTTACGCACGACCTACAACGCACCACATACAGTTACTCGATATCGGTGTTACAATGCACTTAATATTTATTCGTATATGGGTTTTATTTTATATATTAATATATTTATATATAGATATGCTGATTGGAGGAAATACTTTGACGATGTTCGCCTGGCAACTGTTGATTTGGTAGCTCGATTTCCACAGTTACAGCGAAAGTTACCGTTACAAGCAACTTGTGGACGTCATGGCAGCCACTGAGCTTTCCCCGCCAGAGCTTGCAGCCCTTGCAATTCATTCAAAGCTTGAAGGACCACAATTAAAAATTGTATGCACTTTTATGAAAGGCTTAAATGATAGCATTCCTAATAAAGTTTAAGCTTTTGGCACTTTGGTACTTATGTGACATAATTTGCATTAATTTTTAATTATAAGCTTTGGTTTAAAAACTGAAATTAAATTTTAAAACATTTAATTACTTATTTATTTATGTACTTTTGACTACATGACTACTACACTAAAATAAATAAAATATTAGAAATCGGAATAAGCATAATTTAATTTATTAAATTTACTATATGTTTAAAAAAATGTTAACTCCAAAAAAAAATATTAAAGTTAGAAAAAATAGTTGAATTATAAAGTTTCCTTTTTTATTTTATATATAAAGTATTTTTCTCTTAGTTGATCATAGTGAAGTACTGACAAATAAGTATCCGGCATTATATTAAAATAAATTATTTTTATCTTGGTACCAAATAGTATAATTTAAATTTTATTTAAATGTATGAAATTAAATATTAATCTGCCGTTCATTACAATTTTTAAAAAATTAAATTAAACATATTTTTAGCTCAATGAATTTATCATTTTATTTATTTTTGGTTTATTGTATAAAACTTGTAATTTAGATGAGTATATTAATTTAAAAATATTATTTATTATTTTTTTGTTTAACTCAAATTTATAATTGCAATCCATTAAACATCAAATGCATTCCACTATTTGATTTTTGAGCTACAGTTTGGTGGTTGCTGTGCATTTATGACGTGCATTGTGCTTATTCCGTTGTGCTTTTTGCTGAAAAGCTTTTCAGCTGCTCAATTCTTGTGAATGGAAATGGAACTTCGAAATTGCACTGCAGTCCGTTTGCGGTTGCCCCACTTTCTGGCCGCTCATTCCACGCGTCAAAAGCTCTGCCGGCATTTTGGCACACTTGGCCAGGACAGAGAGAGAGATTGTTGCGCTTTTCTAGCTAAAAAGCTCAAAGCCTGACCTTCAAACTTGTCGCTTATAGAGTGGTGTGAATGGAGAGAGAAGAGTTGTTTGCACGCTGCGGCGCAAGAGCTTTTTGGCGCCATTGGGGAAGTAAAGCTTTCGATGTCGAAAAACGGAAACTGCTTGCGCTGATGAAGCTATGAAATCGCATTAGCCAAGCAAGCAAAAGCTCAAGGTGAAAGCATCATCATCTGCTGGTGCTGCTGTCTCTGCTGGTGCTGCTGCGACTGTTGCTGCTGCCAATGCTGCTTCTGCTACTGCCGCTGTCGGCGTTACGACTTCGCACATCGACTGCGACTGCATTCGGATTCCGATTCGTGTGTATGAAATGTTATTTTTTTCTTGCCGTTTTTTCGGTTACGTTTTCGGATTCGCTCAGCGTCCCTCGTGCGTTCAGCCGAATGAGCCTGCAGCACGCGGTCTCCAGCGCGTCCGCTGCGTCAGTGGCCAAATAGTCGTTGGGTAAACGCCGCGATGTACAGAGCCGCGAACGCGCAACGCAACGCAACGCAAACAGCAAACAGCAAATCGCACGCAGCAAGCAGCAGTTGCCCGTAGCCCGAAGAGCCAGTGCCAGAGCCGTAGCCGTACAGCCGTTGAGCTTGAGCCGTCGAGCCGTGTAGAGCTTGAGCCGTAAAGCCTATCGAGCCCAACGAGCCGTGCTCTCTCTTTCTCTCTCTCGCATCTCGTTGTGTTTTTAAGATTTTTTTTTTGGATTTTTTTTTGTAACACCGCAGCAGCCAAACGCCGCCAAACGCTGCCGTCGTCGCCGTTGTCGTCGTCGCTGCCATTGCCACCGCTACTGCCGCTGTCGCCGTCGCCGTTGTCGCCGCCGTCGTCGTCGTTGTATGCAACGCATGAGGAAGAGGAAGAAATCTCATTTGCATAGCACCGTACGGTTCAAAAGCAACTAACTACCAACATAAATAAAAAATAAAAAAAAAATCAAGAAAAGAAAAGAAAAAACAAAAACTTCTTTCTTCTATTTTTTACACTCGTACTATTTTTTTGCAATTTTTTTTTTGGTGATTCTACATAGATTCAGTCTATCTCTCTCACACGCTTTTCTCTTTCACACACACTTATGAACTTTATGCTGTCGCGCGCATCTTTAAACAATCTATCAACTCAAAACTCAAACTTCACTATTTAGCTATAAATTGTTGTTAAATTCAAACAGTTTTTTGCAATTATTTTTGGTTTTTTTCTTGTGTTACTGCTGGTGACTGTCTGCTGTGCTCTATGAGGTAGGTGCCCCATAAAAAAATACAAAAACTATATACTATATGTATATATAATCGCAGCTCTATATGATTTTCGTTTTGGCGGTCAAACAGTTTGGAATCGCCGAAATGTGTTGAATATTTTGTTGTTGTTTATTTTTTGTCTCGATTTGAATTTAATTAGTATTTAAAGAGCGATAAAACTTTTGTGACGTAAATTCAAAAAATCCAAAAATTTTCAATACATTTAGCTATACCTTATATACTAACGATTTTCGAAGGTGTCGTCGTTGCCGTCGTCGCGTCGTTTAATAAAAAAAAAGATATAAATATAATAATAATAAAACTTTGTCATGTATTCAGGAACGGCAAGAATCTATATTGCCATAGGCATAAATTTGGTGTTTGTGTTTAAACTTTATGGCAATCAGATGTGAAATAATTTAAAAATTATTGTAATTTGGAATTTGGTTTTGGGTTTTTTGGCTTTTGGATTTCGGTCTTAGCATGGGATCTTCATAAAGAATTTCTTGCCGTTTTGCGCAAAGCCATTTCAAATGTCCTTGAAATTTGCTTATACGTAGATGTGTGTGTGTGTGTGGGTTAGTGTGGTGTTGGTGTGCGGTAAGCATCAGTCAAATTCGCCATTTTGTTGCAGAGAGGCAATTATATGACAACATTTGGGCGCAGCTTTATTTAAACACAACAAAATGTTTAAATTTATTTAATTATTTTTTTTTTACTTTAGCCTGAAAGAGGACACGGTCAGTGGCAAAGTCAAAGGCGGCTTAAGTTGAAATTTTCGCTTAAATTACGATACGAATTCTCGACTAGAGAAAGAATTTCAGAGACAGAGAACGAAACGGATGGAGACAAAAAGAGAAAGAGAGAGAGAGATAGGGACTGAGACAGAGAGCCAGAAAGTTGTTGAGTGTGCAAAATTTCGGCAGAGTACTGATAACTTGTACAGGTAGGGGTTGGGGGAATCGAGAGGAAGTTTGAGTGGGAGTGGCAGTTGGGAGACGGCGGAGAGTTGGTGGTTGCTTTTGCCAGAATGTGCTGACAGCATCAAGCCCGCAGGACGAATTCAACTTACTTATATCAATATGCATGACAAGTTTAAAAGCCTTGTGAAGAACATTAAGCCAAAGAGCTAAGAATGAGCTGGAAAGTCAGTAAATGGAAGGAGGAAGTAGCAAGCAGTAAGAAGCAAGTCGCAAAGAAGGCAGAAGAAGAAGAATAAGAAGCAGTAGCCAAAGGGGATGAGCAGAAATGCCAGGCAGATGCTATCTAAATGAAAAGTAAGACAGCGACTGCGACTACGAATTGGCTAAAAAACAGAAAATAATGTATGAAAGAAAACTAAAGAAAAGTGCCAAAAATTAAAAGAATAGCAAGAAACTGTTATCAAGATCTAAAAATGCTTAAACGTTTAACGAGTAGTGAATTCGGCACTGAAAAATACATTCAATTTATCAGATCAATGATTTCAAGTAATTGGAAGTAGAGTTAAGAATGGAAAGATTACAAATTTAGCGAAGAAAAGTTTGAGCCCACCAAAAAAGTTACTAAAAAAAGCTAGAAAGTTAAGTTTGTTTGAAATGAGTTCAAAAACAAATGGAAAAAAGTTAAACTTATCTTATAAAATATAAATAAAGGAAAATAAGAATTGGGAACAGAAAAAGGAAAATGTTTGAATAGAATTTTACAACCTAAAATATTGTTAAAGTCAATGAATAAGAATGCAAAGCAGAAACAATAAATTCATTACTCAGAGAAACAGTAAAAAAATGAGCAAGATAAAGAAATATATAAAAAAATGCAGGAAAACGTTACCGTTAAAAATAGCTAGCATAGAAAATAAATTAAAGTAATAAAATAATAAAATAAGGTAAACTTAAGAATGTGAAGCAAAAACAGAAAAACGACTAACTAATTGCACTTAGGAGAAATATGGTAGAGAATACAGAGCGAGAATTGGAGTAGAGAAAGAAACAAAACAAAGTGAATTTAAAAGCACTTACAATGGGTACGAAAGACTGCAAAGGGGTTAACAGCTCTAAGCCAAATTCAAAGCAATTTCGTATAACGTTAAAGTGGAATACAAAATTGAAAATTGCAAACTTGAGTGGAAACCAAAACAGCAACAAATGGAAAGAACACAAAAAAGGAAACCAAAACGAGATGCTTAGAAACGAAGCTAGCTAATGTTTGAGCAGCTCTAATTGAAAAAGATACTTAAATTCAATTAAAAATGTACTAAAGAGAGCATAAGAAAGAGACGGAGAAAGTGAAAAGGAAGCCCAAGGATGTGGTCTAAATGGACATTTGTTATTAAAAATAAATGTACACAGGACAAACACCTGCAAAAAACACAAGTAGATACACACACACACACACACGCATACACACACACACACACACAAATTTAAGTAATTTTGGCAAGGTACAAAATTTGCCTCATTTTGTTGCAGATTTATTGAAAAGCCGATAAAAATTTCAGATTTTCTTGTTTCTCGTTTTGCGTTTGTCATTAGAAACAGTCTAAAAAAGTTATCAAAGAAACAACAGTCAGTACCAGTACCAGTCAAAGTCACAGTCACAGTCAGAGTCATAGTTAAAACTACAGTCGGCTAAATGAACTAGAAACAGTCATGTGTCTAAATGTGCGACGGCGACAGCAAACAAATTTAATTACCAAATAAATAATTGAAATTATGAATAACGTGACAACCTTAATAACAAGCAAAAAAAAAAACAACGTTAACGAAATTTAAATTTATCATATATGATATTTTCTCGTAATTAGCGTGAATGCAATTCGATTACGTTTCAAATCCATTAATTAAAATCAAATATGGTGACCACGAGCATGCACGTGCATGTCGACATATTGATGCTCCATCTGTCTGTCTGAATATGTGTGTGTGTGTGTTTTACTATATTTTTTTCAATATTTTTTTATTGTTATTATTTGTGATTTGTGCAGCAACAGAAAAATTTTGTAAGATAAATCAATATTATTTTAATGAAAATAATAATGCTATCAATAATGATAATGAAGATGCCAAAACCAAAGTGAAAATAAACTGGAAGAAAAGAATAAATGAATAACAGGCAAATAAATAATTCGAGCTATATAAAATGATCTATATAAACTGCAGTTGATCCTCAATCGAAACTCATTACACAATTTCCATTTTCGTTCTTTACGCTTTTGAATCGAAATTTATGATAATATGATAACAGCTGGTAATACTTACCTAAACAAAAAGAGCATACTATACTCAAGTAATATAATCATAATACATTTTCAACAACTACGAACTTAAATCTACGTCAAAATAATGCACTAAGGTAAGAAATATATAATTAGTATGTATATTAATATAGATATTAAGCTACATAACTTTTATCAGAAAAAAAAAAAAATAGAAAATTCGCTGTAAAAATTTCAGGCCACTAAATTACCGCCAAAAATGATTAAAAAACTTTTATATAAAAAAAAATTGATTTTAGTTATATTTTTGGCTTCTTTTAAATAATGCTATCTCCTTGTGCTGTGGTACACCTCGTCGTATGCGCAATGTGTATAACATAATTAAGCATACGTCACGTGCTCAAGTGAAAAACCTCCAACCTCCGAAAAGAAAAATTCGACGACAACAACAAGAGGGATGGAATACAACAACGAAAGAATTCAATTTGCTTGCATTTTATGAGCCCAAAAGCAAATCATTGACAATAATAAAGAAGCAAAAGCCTCAGAGGCAATGTCGCTTGGCCCATGGCCAACAAGAAGCGGATTGAATCTGTTGATGGTGGCATTAGGGAGGGTGGGGGTAGACTGTGGTAAGGTATGTTGGCGGTTGCCTGAGGGCGTGCCACACTCCCATTGTGGAAGCAACAGCCTCCATTTCATACCCATTTCGAGCTATCTGCCTCTTCCATCGCCGTTTCCATTTCCATCTCCTTGTTGTCGTCGTCGTCGTTGTTGTTGTTGTCGTAAATGTGAATGATGTTGATGATGGGCGGACGGGGACCACACAACAGCGGACAGTGGCCAGCTAAAGTGCTCATAAACATTTTGTGAGTCCAGCTCACACACACTCACGCACACACACTCACACCAAACACACGCATACGTTCACAACACATATGAACAGTGGCTTTGCTTATGTTTTATGAAAGTCTCTTTGTGTGCAAATTTGTTGGAGGCCACAAAACTGAAAGAAGAAACACTGCAACAATATTTGGAAAATGTTTCCCTTTCTTTCTCTTTTCTCATTCCCGTTCATGTTTTTTTTTTTTTTTTGATTTTAAGTTTGGCATTTTTTGTGCTGCTCCACGCCGTTTCAAATTGTGCGAATTCTCTGAACAGTTGCGTCCTTTGCGCATTTCTTTTCTATTATTATAACTTGTTGTTGCTGTTGTTTTTGTTGTTGTTTGCCTTACATTCATTCGCCTTTATGCGCCTTCGCAAAACTTACTGAATTTAATTTGCCCCAACGCTCGATGCTTACTGTGCGCAGCTGGAGCCAACAGCAACAGCAAAAGCAGAGACAGCAGCAACGGTAGTGGCGACGGCAACGGCAGCGGCAGCGGCAGCGGCAGAAGAATCCAAAATACGACTATGGCTCCAAAATCCCATAATATTCCTCTACCCTAAACTTGGTTATACTCCTGATACTGGTACTACTACTCCTACTCCATTTGCTGCTGAACCACCGCCTTCAACTCCTCAGCGACAAAGAGCAACAATAATAAGTTAGCAAAACGTGTTTTCAACTAAGAACTTGACTATAAAATACTCTGTAATTTAACTATATTGTAGAAATTAAGGTAATTTAAACTGCCAGAGGAAGAAGAGCTGAAAGCTAACGTATAGTCTTAAAAATGAGTGATAGTTGCTTAAAGTTATACAACAAACAAACTAGTATAAATATTATTAGAGTGAGGAAAAGCTACAACATACCTTTGTGAGACCTTGCTACTTTTACAGGGTATAACAAGCCCCGCTCGCACAGTTTTATGACTCGCTGGAGTCTTTCTGTCTTTCGTTCTCAACGTCGTTGCTGCCAACTGCTTATTGTGTGTATGTGCCTTGAATTTTAGAGTAACCATCCCATGCACAATGGGTACCGAGGACAATGTTTTGGCATTAACTCCACAAATAAATTTAGAGTCTTGTAATTGGAATTCAGACCTTATTTAATTTAAATTTAATATGAATTAAATTAAGTAAGGAAATATTTTGATTGGACTGACCTGTTTCCCCACTACCAAGTATTTTCGATAAACATTTCTTAAGATAGATTTTAGATAACCTTATATAACATAATATATATATAACTACATAAATAAATTAATTATATTCAATGTACACAAGAAAATAATATAAAAAATGAAGAACATATTTATTTAAGCTAAATTTTAAGAGTTTTTACCCATAGTGCAACAACAGCAACTGTCAGTGGTACAGTTCAGGCCTCACTCCACCCACACACGCACACTCAAACGCACACTCACACTCAGTCGCACGCTCACAGCTGTATCTACACTTGGAAGCTGCTTGAACTCATCCTTGTTGGAGACATGGTCGACAAGTGCCGACTGTTTCTTTTGCTAATAGCATTCGCGGTTGTTGCTGTTGTTGTTGTCGTTAGCTATGTCAATGGCAAAGACAACGACAAGTTGTTTGACTGTTCGAGTTGCTTACAGCAAAAATATATGAACTGACTTTTCTTTGAATTGTGATTTCAACATTCCCATTGCTGCTGCGCTTATTAACTGTTTAAATCAAGTTTGTCAGCCTGGTTAAAAGCAAATCAACTCAACGTTTTGAATTAGCTTTTCAAGCAAATTTCAAAGAGTTGCAGTTTGTTTAAGTGCAATAAGTGTTGTTGTTGTTGTTGCTGATGTGTTTGTTTTGGTTGTTGTTGCTTGTCCAAAAATAAAAAGCATTTTGGGAGCAATACGACAAATGACAGCCAAACGCTGCCGCCGCCGCCGCTTCTAAATTTATGTAAGTTTTATTTTTAATTTTATGGCCGTGTTGTTGTTGTTGCTGCAACTGCCACGAAGTCACACCGCCAGCTGCATTCATTTCACTGCCTGCATTTTACACTATTTTCTATTTTTATTTGCAGTCGAGTTTTTTATGTGCGAACGTTCTTTTTTTTTTGCGCATGCATTCGATTTTCTACTGCATACCGTGTGCCCATTAAATGGGTAAGTGGCTGTGATCGAATGCCGCATCAACACGCACTAGGTGCGCTTACCAGACGTATACGTAATGTGCTCGCTTTTTTTACAGGGTAGCTGTTAGTTGAAGCACTGTATTGCTGCATTTCGCTTAACACAGCTAATTTATTTCACATAAAAACACAGCAAAAAGTGTTAGAAACGAAGAGAAGACAAAAAATAAGATAAAGTGAGGAAGATAGAGATAGAGAAAGAGTTAAATAACATCAAAGGGGCAAGAGATACACAGTAGAGGGTTGACTGGGTGAGTCTGGTACATGTCTAGGACATGTTTAGCAACGAATCACTTTGAGTTTTAAATTTTAATTTAAATTTAAATTTAAAAAATAAACTGCCAACAAATTAAACTTACATAATGAATTAAATTAAATTGACTTTTATTATTTTGGCGCTTACGCATTATTTCCACACATGTAGAGCTTAAAACGTCAGTTGTGTTTGCCTTTATTTTGGCCAAGTTTATACAATATGTTGGAATTGTTGGTAAAACATTTTGCGCACATGTGAAACTTAAACATAACATATAAAATTTATTGCCTGAATTAGCAAATTTTGCTCAAATTATGTGTAATTGTTTTAACAAATACTTGTAATAAAGGAGTGAAAGGATTATTGGTCATGTATTATGTTTCAAATTTTGAATTGTACACTGGAAATCACTCAACACTTCTAAAACGCTTAATAATACATGTAATAATTATGACAATTAATTTTAATTGTTATTTATAAATTCGAAATTATCAGAGCAGTGAAATTTGTGTTTACTTATTTGTTTTCAATTAAATACCTCTTAAAACACAACCTAACCTCACTTATTTGTCAACATAACCTTACTTATTTGCCTTGCATATTGAAAATTACAATGAATTGCTAAATACAAACACTTTTCCCACAATAAATTGAATGTGTGACAACCCAGGCTGGTAAGGAGCTGTACTCGATTACCCTTTAGGCTACAATAAAATACATACATACATATCGTACCATTTATTTGACCACAAATATTGTCTTTTGTAAATCGGTATATGCCACGCCCACACAGGAGGCTTGGCACTTTATGTATCGAATTGTTCGATTTACATTGTGGTTTTTAAACTGTGGCAACCCTGCATATTTAATCGCTTCACGCTGCGGCTATGCGGGGATGCATAAAATGTCAGATGGGCTTACAGCCAAAATGGCATACTTCGGTTTCAAATTAACACACACACAAACACGTGTGCAAATTTAATCACAATGTTTCTTTCTGCTGAGAACAAATACTCGTATATTTGCAAAATCAACTGAACTGAAAACGAAGAAAGAGAGCAAAATGTGTTTGAAAGGGAAAGACTGAAGTGAAATAAAAATGACAGTGAAAAACTAAAGCATTTCCCTTTGTTTCCAGCGTCACAGATGTCTTTTATCTCAAACGGTGAGTGGTTAAAACCATTAAGTTTTTGCCCTCCCTTTTTTTTAGTTCCGCTGCATATCATTCGATTAATCCCATTGCAAAATTTATTTTCCACTCGCGCTGTGAAATGCACATTATTTCACTTTTATGGCGTGAACTTTTTATGCTAATAGTAATAAAAATAATTTCTTTGGACAGTTATTTAATTTACAGTTGAGATTTGAAAAGGAAATAATAGAGTAAGTCACCGCTGAGAGAGGAAAAAGAAAAATAAATTGGGAAAATAATAGAGAGTAGAAAAAAGAGTGAAAGGAAAGGAGAGAGAAAGAGGGAGAGAGAGAGAGAGAGAGAGAGAGAGAGAGAGAGAGAGAGAGAGAGAGAGAGAGAGAGAGAGAGAGAGAGAGAGAGAGAGAGAGAGAGAGAGAGAGAGGTAAAGAAACACTAAAATCAACACTTTCATATGTTACTAAAATGTATCTTATTCAGACAATAACAATTTTTAATATAAAATTACTTAGAATTAGATGCATTAACATTTTTAATTTAGTTCAATTCATTGTTTTAATAATTATTATTAATTTTTTTTATTCTTTTTTGGTAACAGTGTAGATTATTTATAATAAATTGCCTAATGGAGCAATAGATTAACCTTTAGATAGATAGACACATTGTATAATAGTGAGAGAGATTTATTTTGCTCTAGAGAGAGCTCTTAAAATTAATAGACTTCTGTGTACTCAGTGAGCTGCCACAAAAGTTTGGTTTTTCCAAATACTCATAAAAAATTATAGTATGTAAATAAACGACAAATTCGTGACACAGTTCGAACTTACATAGACTAAAACCAAAACTAAATAAAAATCAAACATATGTTGTACAAGTATTTGTAAGTCTATTATGGCTAAACAGAGAGGGCTCATTAATTAGAGGTGGTGGTGGAGGAGCAGAAGCTGGGGCAAGCGGAGGCGGAGGTGATATTAGCTAGGTGACATGGCACAATAATGAAACTGAAATTGTATCAAGAACAAGTCAAAAATTGGCAAACGAAATCAAACAAATTGAAAATGGGCCGAGGCGAAGATCAAGCATGTGTTCTTGTTGTTGTATTTTTAAGATATTTTGTAGGCCCACGCGCGTTAGATACACCCGCATACACGCACACTCGCACACACACTCGTACACACACCCAGCGGACTGTAGATGTGTTGATAAATCGTCAACGATATTTATAGGAGTTTATTCGTCGTCGGAGCGTCCAAATGCGAAGGACACACAGCGCTAAAAAGCAAACAAACAACAACAGCAAACAGCAAACAGCAAACAAACAACAAACGACCATCGAACATTTTGCGAGATACATTTTATAGTACGCGCGTGTCAATTGATAAACAGCAGCTCAAATGCTGACCTTTCCCTGCGGTGACCCCGCTATTTTCAAGCCCCAGCTAGTCCAGGCCACACCCCCAAACAGCCTACTCTACTGTGTCCACATTGAAAATGTCATAAAACTGTCGCAATAAATCGTTAACAAATCGCGAACGAACCTAAATAATTGTTGACAACTTTACCAGCTAAACGAACATCGCGTCCAGGCCCTAAAAGTACTTGAATTGCCTAGAAAGCCCTAAATCTATTTTCATCACTTGACAGAAAGTTTGAAAACAAAAAATCAGAGAGAAGAAGGGAAGGTCCCTTTCCAGCTGATCCACTTATATTTAGCGGAATTCGATTCCACTTCTTAGTAATAATTTTGAGTACATAAAATAAGTAAGTAAAAGTTTAGCATTAAAAAAAAACAGAAAAAGATTTATGATTTTATTAAAGTCATTTGAGATAATCAACGATTTTTTTTCTTAAATTTAAAGCCAACAACTTAATTAAGTTAAATTTAAACTAAACTTAAATAAATTATTGATTATTAATATACAGTTGAAATCCAAAGATTAACAAAAAATTGGAAAAACCAAAGTCTAAGCAAAGTTTTAAAAATGGTTTAAATATATTAATATCCACACATTTTACAACATTTTTCCAATGCAGCCAGTGAAACGTTTATGGATGTTCTTCTACCGTCACGACGCATAGTCTGCGAGTGTACAGATCATGTATAGTATGAATCATGTCTATGAAGAAGAAGTAAAATGCCGACTAGTAATGATACAAAGCATGATCTTTCTAAATATTTATTTTTGTTAATTTTGCTTTTTTTTTTTGTATATTAAATAAATTAAATAAATGTAGATAAATTATTGCGTAGCTTTGGTTTTAGATATTGGGCACATCACATTCGTATTATAGAATTTATTTATAGAGACTGTTGAGACAAGGTGGGCGAAGGCGTCGACTGAGGCAGTGGCAGAGGCGGGAGGCGAAGGCAGAGGCAGCACGCAAACTGCTGACGTCGCGTTGGTTTAGTTTAAGTACTAAAGAAAGCAGCAAGAACAAGAATTAAGTGCAAATTGCCAAAAATCACATTTTCTGTCTTTTTTGCAGTATTTTAATTGGAGGAGTTTTAAGGTCAAATACACAGAGAGACACGCACAATCAATACATCAATTGAAATTGGCACAAAAATCCAATAGCAAAAGAGAGTAAAAATAAAAAATTATCAAAATTTTAGCTGGAGAAAATATTGCGGAAGCGATTTGAAAGCGCGTCGATTATTCAAACAATAACAACAACGACAAAATTGCTGCTAATCAAAAGCTGCACGAATGTTGTAAACAGGGCTAAAATCACCAGCAGCAGCAGCAGCAGCAGCAACATTAGCAACAACTATTACTAATCAAAACTGAGTCTAGTGGGTGGGCACTTTGGAAAAGGTCCTGACAATCCACCTACCACCACACCCACACACATACACACGTGCGACGCTGGCAGCTGAAACAATTGTTGTTGTTGTTGTTGCCAGCAGAATTCATTTTAAATTGAGAAAAATCGCAGCTACTGGCACGAAATCACGAAAAGTTTTAATTATTTTCTAACAGGCAAACACACGCAAAGTGTGAGTGCGAGGAGCACAGAGTGAAGGAGATAGCTATAAAGAGAGGAAGAAAGGTATAGCACATAAGTGTAAGAGACAGTGAGAGCATGTTGCTGTTGTTGCTGTTCCTGTTGCAGTTGTTGGTTTTGTTGCTTTGGGTTTGCTGAACTTTTCTAGGCACGCTATTGTACCGAGTTGGAAAGCGAACTATGTCCATGTGTGTGTAGCTCTGTGTGTGTTTATGCGGGTGTGTATACACTGAGAAAAAAAGGGCTTCTATATTAAGAAAAAAACTGCTGATTTGCGTTTTATAATCTAACAAAAAAAATTTTTTTAATCTGCACTTAAAAATTTTATTTCTTAAAGAAAATGCCATAAAGTTTATTATACCTTCCAAAAGGCATTCTTTATATAAACAGCAAATAATAGTTACACAGTGGTTTCTTAAAATATTTTTTGTTTTAAAAGAATCGTTTAATAAAATAACTTTAGTTTTTAATTAATAGTCTAATAACAAAAGGGTAGACGAATTTTATACTAGTTTATACTTCTGCATATTAATTGTGTTTTCTTTTCTAAGCTTTAAATTTAAATTTGGAAATTTTAGGTATTAAATTTTAGTTAACAGAACAAAGTATTTATTAGTAAACACGTTTTCGTTTTATCAGTGTAGCTGTGTTTGAAATTAAATACGTTAAATCGCTCAGCGAATAACTGAGGCTTTGTCTGTCTATGTGTGCATGTGTTTGTGCACATGTGTGCGTATGCATGTGCACATAGCGTCGTCAATTTGTGGTCATTTCCTTTTCATCAGCTTGTGAAATTTTTCTATTTTATTGCTTGTGCTCCTTCAAGTTGAGCTGAGTACGTGCAGATGCTCAAATTACACACATTTAGTGCCGTGGAATGCTAAGATTACACTAACACATACACATTCACATACACACACACATTCTTACGCACACATACATGTGTGGTAGGCAAAAAATTTGTTTTCTTTTTTTTGTTTGTTAGGGCATTGCTTTTAAGAAGTTGCTTTGTACAAATATTATTGTTGATGCTGCCTCAGCTGCCACGCCCACAAAGTACGTATCCTTTGCCACCTAGCTTTGGGCTGCAAAACTCGGTGGTTGAGCCTCGCCCCATTGCCCCATATTTTGCAGGTCATCCATAACAAAAAGAAAGTAGAGAAACCTGAAAACCAGCTAAAATTAAGTATACGCCGGGGTACCCATTAAAGTGCATTTCCAATGTTTTAAACGATTTGGAAACTTAACTCAAAAGTATTTGGTAATTAATTATAAGTAAAATGAGCAGAAATAGTTACATAATGTAGCCCTTAAAGTGCATTTAATACTCAAACTTTTGTGCTTCGATAAAAAACTCTCCCATTTAATTTTCAATTTTATTTAAATAATTCAAATAATTCTTTTGTTAGTAGAATATGTGTTATAAGTTATATATTTTTCAGTAACATTTGCACAACTTTTTATACTTTTACTTTAAACTAGAGCAAAAGCTCAACATATTTGTAAGCTTGTTGTATCACAATTTATTCCCAAAGGCGAGAAACTTTTGACAGAATACAAAACACTGACATATTTGCTGCGCAGATTATGCTGGGAATCATGAGATGCCAATGCAAGTTTTATATACACAAAAGATATGAAAAAAATCTTTTTTAAACTGAAAAATTGCGTGAATTTGTATGACAGCTTCTAGAGGTAAAGAAATCAAAGCAAACAAGTCAGAGTCATAGATTTAAATCAGATTTAGTTAGGAAATTGCAACTTAAATTTAGAAGAATGTCAGAACTTTTCAGCTAAAACATTTGATTTGGGCAGTCTCGAATTTTAGCAGTAAACAAATAAGGAGATATATAAAGTGCGGAATATTTCAGTGATTTTATTCAGCACGTTTTGCTTTTGGTTTACTTTATTTATGTTACTTTACTTGTATTTGTTTTGGGGCTGAGACGCATTTTTTTCATGTATTAGAGCATATTTCGAGCGATTTTATACAATATACAAAGTTTTTCTCACGATACGATGCAGCCATTTAACAATTAACCTTAATCAGTAGAAATTAAATTTTAAGTTCCTGACTTTAATTTGTTAGAAATCAAGTTTAAAGAAGGTTTATTTTTGTTTGGAGTATTTTATTTGGGTACATTTGACTTTTTTAAGCCAATTTTCTTGACATTTTAAGCAGCTTAAATCGGGTTAATCACAAGTTTTTGCTCTTTTTCAAAATTTTTCATGTTTCTGCTTCCTTTTTGCCTTTTCTTTCTATTTATGTTTTATTTTAATCTTCTTCAATGCTGAGTTTATGCTGTGCACAACCGTTGCGCAAATAATTGAAATGAAATGCATAAATTGTGGAATGCAATTAATAAACACGCACATGCACACACAACCCAAAACCACACCCCCAATTTTACACACATATTAGATGCTTCGTTGTGCACACTGTGTGTGTGTGTGCGTTTGTTGTGCGGTCGCTTGTGCATCTAAAAATGTATGACAAACTTTCACGCCGTGCTCCATTTGCATAAATATTGCCATCAGAGTCGTCGCACAATCTTTTCTTTACCCCTTCCGCTTCCCTCTTGCCTCTTAGCTGCTTCAGTCCCGTAAGCCGCACATCCTTCAAACGTCGCCCTTTACACTTTGAGCCACGACCCCGCTTAGCGGCGTGCGGTCGCTAGGTGGCGCTGTAATCAACTGTGTCAAAATGCCAGCGTAGAAAGTCAAAAGTCGTTGGCGTCGTATTCGCCATCGTCAAGGGGCAACAGCGACAGCAACAGCAACAGTAACAACATAAGCAACAACTTTGAAGGCAAGTCAAATTTTAACACACACGCACACACACACACGACACAAATTTCAAGGCAGGTAGCAGGCAGCATCCTAGGCGCAAAAATTGAGGTTAAAAACGAGGCAAAAGTCAAAGAATTACTACAGTAAAGTCAACATAAAAGTGAAACAAGCTAGCATACACGACTTATAGCTACCATGGGATAAAACATACTTGCAAATCTTTTTAAATAATTCTTATAAATAGAAAATAAAGAAAATTGTTGTGCAGCAAAATGAAATAACTGTGAAATAAATTAATAAATAGTTTTCAATAAAGTGTTCTGATCTATGAAAAGAAAGAATGCATTTTTCTACAACAACCATTGTCAAATATGCATTTAATTCTTTTATTGAACAAAAATACTTTTTCATAAATAATTTAGTTGTTTTTCTTAATAAAAGGTGGTTTATTAATTTAGTGGTACTTTTAATTAAAGGGTATGCTCAAGATGCACAGCTACATTTGTTAACACTTTACTCATCTATTATGTATGCAATTCATGTACTTTGCAACCGCTGCAAACAACTAATCCACCCCTTTGGGCACATGTTGCTCTTACAGGATATGCTATAAGACGAAACGAAACGGAACGAAACGAAATGAAATGAAATGAAAAGCAAAAGCTGACAGCTTGACTAACGCTGACAGGTGCTGGGAGAGGAGAGGTGTGGACTCAAGACAGATTTGCCACGTGTGTGGCTCTAAGCATGTGTGTGCGTACGTGTGTGTGGCTGTGTGTGTGTACGTACGTGTATGTGAGAGAGGTGTTAAGGCGTTGCTGGAACAGTAGCAGTCGAAAGTGTTCGCCTTGTTTTGCTTGTTTGTAATTGACACTTAAACTCGAAATTTGACGCAAATTGCTAAAGCAACAACAATGGAGACAGCAATCACAGCGGCCTCAGTAAGTTTGTGTGTGTGTGTGTATGTGTGTGTGCTTGTGATATACACATGCATCACATGTTTGCCACACATACATTTATTTTTACAGTAAACATTGGCATGAGCGAAAAAACAACATATGACGCTTATTTTACAGATTTGATTTTATTTCATTTTTATTTCTTTAAAATATTTAAGATGTTAGAGGGAAATACATTCCAACTATTCATTCAACGTATCATTTATATATTTTTTTAATCAAGAACAATTTTAATTTGCTATGAAGTGAAGTGATGACTATAGTCTGTTAAATATTAAATTTATTTTCGTGCATATTGCACAATTTGCATTTGACACATTTTTTGCATTCTGCATTAAGTCGTAACCAAAGAGTGTTCACTGTATGCATATTGATGCTGACAACTGCGTTTGCCCAACGGCAGCAACGACAACAACAATGCATTTCAAGTGTCGCTTGCGTGGCGGAAGTTCTCAAGCTGCAGCTGCCACGTTGACATATACGCACACAAACACACTCATGAATTGTAATTTGAATAGACTCGACTTGACTTGACTGAGTTTCCTCAGCCTCAAAGTCGCCTGCTATTAACTTAAATTACGTTGCATACTTTTGTGCGCGAAAGTCATGCGAATTTAATGCCAGCGGCAAAAGCAGCAGCAGCAGCAAATGTTACAAAAGCCGCGCATTAAATTCACCTGCGCTTCTCTAACACACTCAGAGAGCGACAGAGAAAGGGAGATAGAGAGAGAGAGAGTATGTGGGAAACGGCAGAAAATTTATTGTGTGCGCCAAGCAGCATTTTTAGTGCGGCAGCTGCCTTTGCCTTGATTAAAGTAAAAATTCACTCACATACACATGGCTATAGTGACACACACACACACATACACCCAATAGCTAGAGTATATGCATAGTTATGTTTGTCATTTAACACATGTAATGCTTGGAAATGGCTTTTGTTGTTGGCTGCCTGCTGTGAAAATGCGCGAATGTTTAATGCTAGCAAAAGCAAAAACAACAGCAAATCGACAATCACTACACTGTTCAAAAATAGCACAGCTGTTAAGCTACAAAATAGTATGTCTTAAATGTTCATTTTATATTAAAACTTTTTTAATTTTTAACAAGTTAAAGTTTTTTAAATTAAATGATTTTAGTTTAAGGAGTCAACTCTTTTTTGTTTTTTTTATTTCTTTTTTAACAGTGAGCATTGGCAACAGCTACAAATTCCAGTAATATACAACAAGATGCTGCTCGCATGTGTGGCAAGTTAATGCATGTGTGTGCGTGTGCGTGTGTGTGTGCTTGTGTTTGTGGCAAGGCATTATGCAAGTCGCTGTCTGTCTTGGCAAGCACCTCGAGCAAACGTTTGGCGTTATGTGGCATATATGTGTATTCTTTTTCACTTTTTGCACTTCCATGGGAAAAAGGAAGAAAATGTTTCCCGTTTAAGTGGATGTACCGTAACTTTTATGGCACTATATGCTAATGCCACAACGGTAAGACATACTGTTGCTAATGTCTTTGGCCCATTGTACGTGCAACACACTCTCGAGTTGTAGTCTTCTGCTTTCTCCTCTTCTTCTGGCTGGACTATAAATAACTGACAGCTGACAAGCGATCTGACAGTACTAAAAGAGCCCGACTTCCAACCGGATTTCTAGTGTCTCACTATACGCTAATTGGAATTAGTGAAAGGAAATGGTGTGAAAAATGTATTTAGTTATTAAAAAGTTTAATGTAGCATTTAAATTTTTCCAGTAAATGGAAATTTTATATGAAGATATGCAGATAAAAAGTCTAAATGTAAAATAGCTAAGTGAATAGGTAAAAAACATTCCATTGAATTGATTAATTGGCTTATAAACAGATTATTACGATTAGGAAGAATATTAGTAGGATAGGACTTATAGTAGACACATATATAGATTCGAAAAAATTATTTAAAATGAGAATTAAAGTGATGTAGTGGTGATAAGGAAAAAATGGTTTTTTTTTAATAAACCTATTATTATATAACACTATGGGTAGTAAATTTATAAAATTCTTATAACGAAAACTACAAAAATAATGTATATATCTGAAAGGGTAACTTTAGTTTAACTACAAGTATATTTAAATCACGACTTTTAAATTCAATGAGGATAAAATGAATGAAATGTTCGTTGCTTTATCTTGCAGCTCTATCTCAATTGATTTCTTTGCCTTAATAACATCTGTCGAGTGTGTAGTTCAAAGTTCGTCTGCGCTTTTTCTTCCTTCTTTTTTTGTGTGATGCGATAAATTTATCGCTTTATATGCAGATGAAGAACATTTCGCTAACAACTCTATTGACAGGCTCAATACACAGGCACACACACGCGCTCACCCATACACCCACACAATCATATGTACATGTTAAATGTTGTGACTGGCAAATTAACATATTCTAAGCGAGTTATCCCTTAATGCGATATCCCTTCTTTCAATTTTTCTTTTAGTCGCTGCCACATGCGGCGTATACGCAACCTAAGTGTTTGTTTGTGTGTTGGTTGAAGGTCAACGGCAACGTTAATGTTGGCGCCCATCTGTCTGTGGCTCGAGCAAGCCTCCGACATTATCCCCCGTACCCCGTATCACTTCTCTGCTTCTTACCATCTCTCACGCCCACCCACACGCCCCCTTTGGCTTGGCTTTCCTCTTCCTCTTTGCAATTTGCCCTCGGCGCCTGTTTGTCTGCCGCTTGGGCTGTCGTTTGTTTTGTTAATGAGCGACCGGCATCGCACTCATACTCATTTCCGTGTCACGCCCCCTCTACCCACACTAGCCCCTTCTTTAGTATATTTTTATTTTTTATTTATATATGTTTATGTGAATAAATAATTAAAAACTTTTTGTTTTTCTGGTGTACCTAAGCAGCGCCAAATTGAATTCATTGCAAAACGAAACAAAATGAAACGAATTGAAACAAACCACAACAAGATTTAACATGTTTGCACGTCTCGCTCGTCGCTGTCACATTTAGCACTTAAATTTATAATAATTTTTTTTCTTTTCATACATATTTAGTTATTGTTGTTGTTCTTGTTATTTTTCCTGTGGTTTATTCTTCGTTTGCGCTCGTTGTTCTTGTTTGCCCGTGATGCTGATGCCAATGAGCATGCCTCAAACCACATAACACAGTTTTGTGGTTGCCTGTTGAGAGATAGAGCGCAGGCACGTGGCATGTGGCAGGTGGCAGGTGGCAAGACTGTGGGTTCGACAGGGGCAGGGCAGTGAAAGGGGCCGGTGACGGGTACGAGCTGCGGCTGATTTGCGGCATACGTATTTTTGTTGCCAAATGCAAGTTACGTATCCGTTTCCGTTTCCGCTTTTGACACCTGCTTGCAACCAAAAGCCGCAATAAAATGAGTCAACATTTTAAATACCCTGCAGTCGCACAAAATGTGCATAACAATACTAAGCGAGGCCTCTGCAGACAGCGACGGTTTTTTTTCTTTACTTTCTTTAAAAATAAGTAAAGAAATGAAGAGTCGTTCACAGTTAAGGGTACTCTTTTTGGTAAAGCTTTTTATCACAGCGAAAATGTTCATCACTGCTCTTTATAAAGTTTGGCAATTGATTTTTTATATTTAATTTCAATTTGTAAATTTTATGAGCTATTTTATTGAATTTGGCAGCCTTTATATTCATGCTGTTTCCATTAAGTTTTAAATTAATTTAGCACAGCTGGAGTTAGTTGTAAGTTATAGTAGTTTAATTTTAATTTTAATTATAGAAATTATTACATTACTTTTAATAGATATAAAATCCACTACCAAATCATTTTAAATTTTAAAATGGTCTTAAAATATTGATATCGGTATGCTTACTATGAGGGAATTGATTTTTTTAGAGCTTGCTTCAAATCTGATTTTATTTTTATAAATATTTTAACTTAAGACCTTGTTTGAGTTGAACATTTGGCTTTAAGGCTTTAGGTATTCTAACAGCTTGACCACTTTCATTAAAATTTATGAAGTTGTTTTTTCTCAACTTTTCTCAGCTCTCAGCTCAGCTCTAAATAATATGCAAAAAGCTTACATAGCGCATAATTTAAACTCTTTCTAAGTAAGAGTTCTTAATGAAAGCACAAGCGATATTTAGTTCCGTCATGTTTGGACAGCTTTAGGTACTAGAGGATTAAACCATAGAGGTCCTTAATAGAATTATAATCCAATTGACGACCCTTTCATGTCCACAACTAATTCAATAACTGCCAATTCCTGGCAACTACAGCGCATAATTTGTAAAACTATAAACAAATTGTATTTCCTTTGACCAACAGCGACAACATTTGATTTACAGCGCAATATGCGAGGATTTTCCATTTGCAACAGGACGAAAAACAAAAACTGAAAAACAAGTGAACGAAATTGTGCAATATTTTCAAATTGACAGTCACAACTTTGCAATTTTCCGGTCTATTCATACATAATGAGCTTGTATGATGTTTTCGGGCGTGTGAGTATGTGCGAGTGTGTGTGGGTTTTCCGCGATTTCTGTCATTTACCGCAAATGAGTAAATAAAATTAAATGCCAGCTAATTCAATGTATTTTGCGCAACAAAAAAGACCTGGCCAAAGTAAGTGCTTACTTAGTTGGCTCATATTCACACACACAAAGGGATTTAATGGATAGTGGCCAGTTTGTGACCTTTTGCGCAGAATAAAAAAAAAAAAAAATAGCAAAAAAACGAATATAAAAGTTGAAGCCGCTTAGCTGTCAGAGCATAAATTTTGTTAGCAGCCCGCAGTGAAAATGGAAAATCGGAAAATATTAAAAGGGCAAAAAGAAGCAACTTTCATTTCATCAAATATATGAGAGAGGGCATGTGAGTGAGTGAGTGTGTGTGCGAGTGTATGTCTGTCTGTGTGTGTGTGTGTCTGTGCTCAACTTGGTCTAACATTTGCTTGGCTTTCATTTCATTTTACATAAATTGTCGAAAGGGCTAAAATACGAGCTCTTAGCCAACATTTTTGCCATGTTGCCATATTTATTTTTATGCTTTAATTGAAAAAGCTTCATGCGGGTGTGTTAGTGTTAGTCCTAGTGTCTGAGTGTGTGTGTGTGTGTGTGTGTGTGTGTGTGCCAATTGACACTCAACGTTGCCATCAAGCGTCTGACTTGACTTCGTCGCTGCTAACGTGGTCAAGTGTAGACAACTGTAATAAATTTGCTCAGAGATTTGAGTACTTTCGAATGAATAATTTTAACTGCCGACTGCTGACCATACACAGCTTCACAATGTTCAAAAGGGCACGAAAGTGAGGCGTCTGCTAGTGCAAATAGTAAGTGGTGATAGCTATAATCGAAAGCCATAAAATAAGCACGGATTCAATAAGGATTTCAAATGCATTCAATGAATGCACTTGTATTGTGTTCGATTCTCAGGAGAGCTCAGTACAGAAATATAAACGATTCCTTTGTGTAAAAACCAATCAATCTGAATTAAAAGTGCAGTATTTATAGTCTAAGAGAATCCGAACATATATCACACTGCGGATGTATCTCTAAATTATTCGGACTTTTTACAATGGAAAAAAAAGTAAAAGAAATTTGCACAAAAAACTTTTCGTCTTTTGGGAATGGGAATAAATTTGTTGTTTTGCAAAACTCTAAGTAACTAGAGTTTTGAAAATCTTTTAAATAAATAAATTTAAAAAATCAATCAATTTTAATTTGATTGGGTTCGTTGAATGCATGACAAGCGAAGGGTTTCTTTTAACTCAATTATCTGACACAGAAACACTTTTCAGTGTCTAGTAAAATTTTGTTTAGAATTTTTATATCAAAATACTTAGAAGAAAATAATCTGTGCAGTGATAAACTCTTAATTAAATTGCATAAAAGTTCAAATTCTTAACTTTATTATAAATGGCTTTCAAACTTCTGCTTTTCAACATAAGCTCAGCGGCCTTATGCCCTTTAGAATACTGGCAACATTATCTCTCAGAATCGGGCTCATAGTGCGCTGCTTTTCCAGACTAACTGGCTGGGCATGGGCCTGAGAGAGCTGATAGAGATCGGCATAGTATTCCATGCCAGGTATACCCACCGCATTAAAGCTGGCCGAGACTTCTGTGCAATCAATTATAGAGGTCTTAAGTGGAGTGACGAGCAGTGTTGAGTAATACGGCACTTTCTTGCCCTCGAGTAGTTCCCGAATAAGGAGTACGGCGGTACGTGAACCCGCCAATAGATTCCATCTGGACCAACTGAAGTTGTGGGATAGGGCGAGAGTGGAAACACAGGCATACGTATGCATCTCCATCACATAATTCTTTTCACATGAACCCTCTGTATAACAAAATGCATCCTCATCGGGAAATATATCCACAGCCGATAATATGAGCATTGCCTTCAGCTCAGCTAAGGATAATGTTTTCCCAATCATTTCGGTAATACCTTGTGTACTGCCACCTTGAAAATTATTGACCGTATAACCGGCTTCCGTGATGGTCATATCCAGGCTTATCAGAGAGGCGGTGAAACTGAATAATATGTTGCCAAGACTGCAAAAAAACAACAGTTAGGTGTTTAAATACTTCCGGAATTTTCTATAGCTTTACTTACTTCTTCATGTCCGGTCGTAGGTCCCAGGTTTGGTAGGGCATGTTACTGTATTTGTTGAGTGCAAAGCCAAAGATGCCTGTTAAAAGACCGGAAATTATTAGGACTTGAAATTAATGAATTAAGACTGAGTTTTAAGTTCAGTAGGCAACAGTTTTGTTTTGTTTGTAGAAAATATCAATCTTCATTTTATTTTAGGCACTAGTTTAGGACAAATTCAACTATTTGTTTAGTTATTAACTTAGTTAGCACTTAAGAACGAGAAAGGACACTAGTTTGGTACATCTTTTGCTATTTTTTGTAAGACTAACGAAGACACTAGCAATTGGCTACTGTTTAGACACTAGTTTGGAATAGGCAGGAGTTGAGGTTGCGAAAGAAAATGATAACTTTAGCTCAAGATAAACAGGCGGAAATGAAAATAAATCTATATACTCGTGCTCGGGGTAGCCTCCTTCTCCTAGTTGAATACATTCCGAGTATAGAGTATGATAATTACACTCTAAATTTGCTCACCCAATCGACCTGTGCGAAACTGAATCGACAGTTTGTCCTCATTGAATTTTGTGTCATGGACATCGCGGGTACTCCATTTTCCCTGAGTAATGGCCGCCGTGTTGCTTAGCTTCTGTCTGCGCCTGTAATTAAAGTAGCAGGATAAGATTCTGAAAAAAAAGGATGACCATTACATTACTCCTCAGTGTCGCAGCTGTCGTTGTTGCTGTTACTGTTGCGGCTGAGCATCTGCTGAAGAGTTGCCCCCGCTGAGGAATTATTGCCGGTCGCGCCTTCCAGTAGTCCCAGAATGCTGTCCTCGTCATCATCTGCGTCGTCCTCATCGCTGCTATCCTGACTACCAGCAGACTTTGGAGAAGCTTCCGGCTCCGTTTGAGCCAGCAGCTGCGAGTCGCGCACAAAGGAGATGCCCGTGTAGTAGGCAAAGGCAGCGGCAGCAGTGGCAGGTTGAAGTACCTCGACCAATTCTTGACTAAGCGGTTGCATATCATCTGTTAGCTCCTCGGTGACGTCATGCTGTGAGCCGCTGGGCGAGAGATGTTCGGAGATTTGTTGCAGCATCTCCTCCTGCTGCTCACGTGGCAGTTGCAGTTGCCACAGTCGATCCATGTCCTCGATCAGCTGCGAGAAGAGGTAACAAGAGCTGGGTGTGACTGGCGGTGGACGTGTCAAAGTACGGAACTTGAGCACTTTGTCAAAGAAAAGTGGTGGAAATAATTCCGCTGGTTCATCCTTGTCCAGAAATTCAGCTCCGATGCCCAGTGAGGCATGCGTCTGTGGCAGGGTTGTTCTCTCTGCCGCTTGTGCCGCCGTCTTGTCCACCTGTCCCAATCGGACGTGGGCCTGACGTGCCAGGAACATCACCTGTCGCTGTGGTTGTCCGCTGCTGGATTGTGGCGTTGTCTGCTCCAGACGCACACAGAATCCTTGGGGCAGTCGCGGCACTACAAAGTCCTTAACGAGTCCATACAGATCCACATTACAGGGTATTGCACGCAGATCAAAGTCACCAATTTCATGCAGTTTCTGACTTTGTGTTCCCGCCAAATCGGATTTCTGCGAGCGCAACTTAGCCGGTCCACGTGGTGAGCTCTTCAGCGGACTTGGCTGTGCGTTGGTTGACAACGGTGTTGCCTCTGTGGGTGTGGCTGTGGTTTCCGCCACTGTGGCAGCAGCATTTTCCGTCGCCGTTGCCTCCGGTTTGACGCCATCCGCAACCTGCGATTCAAGCGTCTCGATGTGTGTCTCCCAGCGGCAGGCGATCGGTGGCTCGAACCAGATAACCGAATCCGGTAACCTTATGGAAAAACAGAGTGACAGTGTAAGGAAGAAGCAGAAAAGGGTGAAGTCGTGCAATGTTATGGAAGTAAAGAACTTTAACCTAATGGAGCCCTTTAGACCCCTGTACATCGGTAGAGCGGCAGCTAAAACTCACTGTAGTGTAACCAAGGCCAGTTTGTCCAGCGCCGCCTCAATCATGCGCATCTCGGCCTCGATTTCTTCCGGCAGACGGCGTACTCCCGGCAGTACCGGAGGCGGTGGGTGATACGTTTGGTAATACTCCTTGTGCATCAAATTGTTAGCAGCAGCAACTGTGTACAGTGTCAAAGATAAAGAAGATCAGCTGGTGACCGTTTAGTTCGTAGCACTTTAATTGAAACTCACTGGTGCGTATAAAGGAACGCGCATTGAGCTGTTTGTCCTGCTGAGGTGTTTCCAAAAAATCAATGCAATATACACCGCCAATGATTCTATACTTGCGTAGATTTACATCCGTTTCGAGCATGCCATAGGCTTCCGGTCCAATTGCACGACGCCTGGCCTTGTTTAGCTCATCCTCGTATTGCGCATACAGTTTGTCTACGTCATAAGTCCGCTCCCTCGGCGGTTGAGAGCTCGCCGAGTGCTGCTCCTGCGTCAGTTGCTCCAGCTCTGACAACGGAATTTCCCTAGCACACTCGTCCAGCATCGATTGCAGTATCTCTTTTCGCTTGCGCCACTCGCGCTTTGTCTGCCGCAGTATAGCTGAGGGACAGCAGCGCAGAAAGGGTATTGAAAGGGTCTTGATATGAGATCGATAAATTCTTATATTTTTAAGAACATAGATAAAAGATTTAACAGTGTTCTGATATTTTTTAAGAATTCTAACTTATAATAAATTAAATTAATGGCTAAAAATCTCAAACCGAACTGGTGCAGTGTGCTGTTGCTTACAATCAGGTGCACAAATTATATTATAATATATATAAAGGTTTAAGTACAAAATATTCAGTCTGATGAATGGCAAAATCAAGAGGAAAGTAGCTAAAACAGAGATGTCGAGCTAAGTTTAAAAAATATTTGTTGTTAGCAAAACCTTAACTTAAAAATTGTAGTAGATGCAATTAAAAAAAGTTGTTTTCCTCAAAATGAATGAATTCGATTTTAAAATATGTCCAATTTCCTGTATGGCTTATGTAAAGCGGTTACGCTTACAGCGATTTTCCATGAATTTCCCCCAAATGTTACTCACTGGCATTTTCGGAGCGTGCATGTTTAAGCTGAAAACTGCTGCAATAGTCACTAAAGTGGTCATAGTTAAGCCAAAGACCACGCAGCGCTGAGCTCTGAAGTCGCACAGTAGGCGGCAGGGAGATGAGCATCTCGATGGTGGGAAAATCGATCTCATTGTGTGCCGATTGTTCGCCAATGCGCGCCTTGGGATTAACAGCGCTGTGGGATGACCAAAATGTCGGTTATAGAGATGGAGGGAGAGAGAGAGAGAGAGAGCGAGAAGGGTGAGCAAATTAGTTAAAGGCGATTATGCGATTAATTGGATTTCGTTTCGCACATTTGGGCATCCTTGGAGAACGTCCAAATGAAGCTCTGAAATACATCAGAGCTATAGATGTGCTTCGACACGCCTGGCCTATCAATTCTGTAATAGGTATGGTTACGTTTGAGTTCGTTTCAGTTGTCTACAGTGATACTTCATTTGTTGTGCCCTTACTCCATGTCACGTTCAATGTGGGACATTGTCTTGTGGGTAAACTCATCCAAATGATGTTTGAGGAACACACGCATCTCAGTCTTTAACTTGGTCAAATCAGCAGCCACATGTGCCGAACGCTCTTTGGTGTACAGCAGCGACTCGTCCAGCTCATTGAGTATCTAACCAAATGCAGAGTTCAAAATAAATGACAGGGAAATGTTCTTAACGGCAAATAGTTAATACTCTCTATATGACAAGTAATCAAATAAATTGTGGTAAACTATTGCAAAAAGCACGAAATTCTTTGCTTACCAAACTACAGTCTGCTTTCTACATCTAACCAAAAAACTAGAAAATTATCTTCCCTGTACTGGCATAGTCCAATGCCAGCTCGCTTTTTCCAAACATTTTAGTGGTGGTTTACTGTACTTACGCCAAGCACTTCTTTGATGCGCTGAGCGTACACATCTCCCAGATTTCCCTGCTGTTGGCGGAGTGAGGCGCGCGTCAGGTCAGACACCTGAGCATCCTGGGTAAGCAGAGTCCTCTCATCCGTACGCAGAAGCCAGTTACGGGCCTCACTCTGTCTCTTGGCTATATCCGCGTACCACTGATGTATATACTTTCTCAGATCGCTGGCACTAGCGGCATTTGGTAGACCATTGCAACGCATAAACTTTTCCCAATCCCGTTCGTGGCGTTCTCCCGCCTTGATGGCCTCGATTGTGGTATGAACTGAATCGAAGAATCTCATGCTGTCCTTGAGTTGGCCACGTCTCAAACGATTCTCGGCCACTTCCTGTTGCTGTCGATGTTTGGCCTGTTCCATTTCCAGTTTCTTGCGCTGACGTGCCTCCTCCAGTTTCTTGAGTCTGCGATGGTATAAAATTGTGGTTATCTTATTTGTGGTGAACTTCCGTGTTAAATGTTCAATACGAACTTCTCTTTTTCCATCTCGATGCGTAGCAACTCGGCCTGCTCCGCCTCCAGGCGTGCCTTCTCCTTCTTGGACAATTTCTTCTTTGGCGGCTGCAATTAAATTTCATTATTTATTAATATAAATTTAATAACGCTTTCAGTGCGAATGCCACTAACCATGTTGGTCGGGACTGTACTTCCGTTTCCGTTCTTGCCAATTTCCAATTGCCAATTGCCGCACAGTTGCAACTTTGTGTGCACTTTTCCTGTTGCCTTTCACCATCCAATTTATTGATCCAACGGGCAAATGCAACAGCAACAGCAACTATGGTAACACTGTGTATGTTGTCGTTGCCATTGTCACTATCGCTGTTGTCGTTATCGTTGTTGTTGTAGTTGTTGCTAAGCTCTGGACAGTCGCCCGAATCCAACTTTAATCCCATTGTCAATGCTCTCTAAGGTACAACATAACATCAGCTCCGGCTTTGGTCCCAACGGACGACATCAGTTACAACTTCAGCTTCAGCTACGGAAAATACACTGCAAAAAAAAGAGTTTTTAAGACTTTACAAACGCTAAAAAGTAAAAAAAATAGTTTAAAAATATTAATTTTAAAACTCAAAGGTAATTTAAGGGGGTAGTAAAGTTAATTCAGTGAAAATTAGGCCCATTTTTGGGAATTTTTTTAGCCGACACAGTTGATTTATTTAAAATTTTAAGTTTACTACAATATAATGTAATGTTTAAGGAATATTATGCTAAATATTTAATTAGTTTTGATGACGTCATGAGCCGGTGGCAGCGAATCTCCGCGGGCGCTTTAACAAAAAGGTCGTTTGCGGTGTCCCTCATAGCGCAACATTGAATCAACAAAAATTTTAAAACCAAATTGATTTCAATAGTTAATGAATTTTCGCAGGTAATGACGTCGAGTTTTTTTTTCTTTTTAACTTTTTAATTTTTTTACAGCGTTTTGAAGTCAAAACAGCGATTTTTTTCAAAAAAAATCGCAAATTTTAATTTTTTTAAGTATGTTAAGAATAAAAAATAAAAAAAACTCTACGTCATTACCTGGTCAATAAAGTAAAGAATTTTTGTAAAAAATTTGAAAAGAATCGGTTCAGTAGATTTTAAGCTAGAGTGGACACCGACCTTGAAAAGAGCCAGTGTGGGAAAACGCGTTTAAAGATTTTCGGCAGCGTGTAATCCGACTGCAGAGGAGCAAACTAAACCATCTGTATCTTTATCAATTTAACTCCGATCGACTTCAAATTTTCACACAATAATCTTACAACATTGCTGAGTTATATAAAAAAATAAAAATAAAACGACAAAAAAATAATTTAAATACTTTACTACCCCCTTAAGGAAAACAGCGTCAAAATAGTTGATAATAGTAAGCTTATAAAATGTTTTAGTTTTTTTTTTAAGGTATATGGCTTTTACGATTTATGGATTCATCAACTCTTAAGAATCTTTATGCTTGAAATTCAATAGCGTGTTATAAATTATATAGAATAAAATGTAAGCTGCTAAATCTTTTACTATTCATGAAAAAAAAAAAATATTTTTTAAAATTTTTCATCTTACAAATGAGATTTGCTAACTATATTATCTCGACTAATCATTTTTCTCAGTGTAGTTCTTCCAGGGGTGTTCCTTAATTAAATATTCCATGGCAGCTTAGCGCCCACCGAAAAAATTCGTCGACACGTTTTCAACTCCCTAAGGTAAAAATGGACAAGAGAGCGAAAAGAAGTGTGAGGAAATGAAAGAATGAAAGAAAAAAAGAAAGAGAAGGAAGAATTAGGAGAGAGGAAGTCAGCTTGGGAGGTAGCCATAACTTGTGGTTATTCTGTCATTGTATTTGGCACCAAAGTTGGTTGGGGATCAACCTGAAAGCTTTTTTAGTTTTTCCTTTTTTTTGTCGTCTTCTCTGCTTTATTTTGTTGGTGTAATCATCTTCCCACTGCGATAAGCTAGAGGTGTCATAGACCACACCCACGCCAATATTCACGCCCATTTGAGAATTCTTAAGCGTGTTCAAAGCTAACAAAATGTTAAAGCTCTGCGACATTTTCAAGTATAACTTGCATAACTTTGAGTTTGCAGTAACCTAAAATGAGTCGATATAGCTTGAATTGTTGGCAACACTGACATTTGAGAGTTGCCAGATCGTTTTTAAACGATTAAACTCTTTTAAAAATTACAAATTTCACATGTCAGTGGCCATAAAGAAACAATTAATTATAATTTGTATGTAAATTAAGTGCCTGTTGATGCACATGAAGTGTAACAATTAACACTGTTGATTAAGTGTCCAGTAAACTGTCTGTTAACATTGACACGAGCATGGCAACCAAATAAAAAATCTATTTAATCATGAATTATATCATTTAACTAATAAATTGTTGTCACTTTCGCTACTGGATTTTATTTTTATTTTGCCAACTGTGTTGTGTATTTTTAATGCTTTTCATGCGGCTTTCAGGTGTTTACCAATTTTTCCTATTTTCGTATATTCCCATTTGATATGACCAAAACTTTGCCCTTTGAAGAGATAGAGATACAGTGTGTGTGTGTGCAAATAATGAAGATTGAGAGAGGTACGTCGTTTTACGCCTAATTTAAACTTTTCTGTCAACCCGCATTCTTAAACAGCGGCGCTTCTCCACCATGGAGTCCCTTTCTGCATTCCCAATTTGTTTCAGTTACGAGTATGCGTTTATTTTCTAGCCCGACACGTTGCCTTGGCAGCGAAGTAGGTGAAAACGACAGCTAATTGCCTGGCAATTTAAACAGCAGCTCAGATTCAACCCGCCCTCCTTTTGGCCCTTTTTGTCGCCAACAACACGGCTAATTGGCTCTCAACAGTTAAAAAAAAATAATAGAAAGGGTTATCAATTAAATGTGCAACCCCATCAAGCGATTGAAATTGCAACGCGAGTTATGTTATCCATTCGGAATTGTCATACTCATTATAAATTTAACAGTTTTACCGCAATTTCTTTCCATAATCTGCAGGCTAAAAAAAGTTATAATTACGATAAACTTTAAAATAATAATGCCATGAATTACCCCGTGTATTAATTGTATATTGGATTTCAGTAATAGTAATAGTACTAAGCAATCATTAAAACATTTTGATTTATTGTATAATAAAAACTTATTTTACCTAAGAAAAATCTTGTTAACGAGCTGCAAGAAAAACTTTGTTTGTTTTTTGTAATAAAAGTAAACTATTTTAATGGGAAAGTCAAATTTAAGACTGTAAAATTTGGAACACATCTTCAAAAGTTGCGCATTGTGTGCACTTTGCTATTAATTTAAGCACGAAAATTGCAGGGAAAACGTTATTTATTACATTCCGAGCTGTTGTTGTTGGTCATGTGATAAATACGTAGAACTGTGGGCTTCTGGGGGGCGATGGGGCAGATGAAAGCGTTGCAGAGTGCGCATAATCCTTGATGTAAGCTGTGCAGCTGCTGATATGTACAAACATATACTGTAGACATACATTTATGTTAACATATTTGCTGCTGTAAGTAGAGATTGTTGTCATGACAATAAATGATAAAGCCGCATGCGTAATTAGCTCCGTTTTGGGCCATGCCCCAGAGTATTTTCTCTAGCATTTCATTTAATACAATTTTCATTTTTATTTTATTTTTTTTTTTTGTTGCATTTAGGCGAGCGTGTGTGAATATGTGTATGAATGTGTATTGGTATTTTGTGTGTGTGGGAAAATTGCCACAAAAACGAGAGCTGCTGAAGCGCAAGCTGTTTGAGCAACGGCAAAGGGCAGAAACAGTGCACAATAAAAATATATCATACGCACCGTTGACGTTGACAGATCGTTGAGTTGAGGCAACGGCGAAAGGCGACAACCGACAGGCGACAAGCGACAAACGACAGAGGACAACGGACAAACGACGGTGGTTATAACCATGAGGACATCTGCGCTCCTTAACTCTACACTGACAAAAACTATGAAATTAGTCTTAAATAAAATAAATTATATACGGAAATTTCCTTAATTGTTCAACAAAAATATATACAGTCAATAATTGAACTATTTTATCTTCAAATAAAAGCTTAAAATATGTAAAGTGTTCTGAAGTTAAAGATAATTACGAGATTTTCTTTTAATTTTGTTAGCTGTTTCTCCCAGTGTATATATGCTCTACAGTCCACTTGGTTTTCTTCTGCTCTTGCTGTTGGCAGCATTCTTTGAATGCAACACGCTTGAGCGCACTTTGCAATATGACAAAATTTGCGAATATGAATACTCTGTGAATGGTCTGCCACAATAAGCAGCAACTCAACTTAACTCAACTCATTTCAGCTCAACACAGCTCAGCTCAACTGAGCTTAAAGCAACTCAACTGAGATGAGCACTGTCTCAGCTTCTGTTGAAATTCTCATGATTTTAGCCATTGTATTGCATAAGCCATTATATAGCAATCAGTCTTTAAACCCATGACAAAGTTTTGGAAAACAGTTTGCCAGCAGTTTGCTAACTCTTCAACTATTTAATCCACAATCAATTCAATTAAAAAACGTTACTTTTAAATTTTTATTATTTGATTAATAATCTAACTAAAATAAATAATTTTTTAAGAAATGGCTTTGACTCACTTCATAATAAATTATTATTTAGTATAATTAAATAATTTTTAATTTATTATAAGAAGAAGAAAGTTAAGTGCGAATTATGAAGCAGAAAATATAGAAAAAGAGGCTAATACACCAGACAAAAAAGAAAGAGATGACAGTCATTAAGTTTTATTTGTGTTGACGAAGAAAGCGACGCCTTGAATACAGCTGCAGCCAATAAAAAAGGAATTAAATATTCTTCTGAAAGTCACTGCCAAAGGGATAAAGAGAAAAAGAGCGAAAAAAAGAGAGAAAGTAAAACTATAAGAAGGAGAAGATGGAGAAATACATACATATGTATGTATCCACAGTCAGCAATTAAAACTCAGAATTTGTTTTAAACAACTTTTTGCAAGTTAGCTTTGCCTTTGCTTCAGGCATACAAGAAATTAAGCACGAGAAACAAAAGGGAATTTCCCACACACACACATACACACTCACACACATGCATACGCTTCTACCAGAACCCAATTCATTTTCATTTTCATGTAATTTTCTCCTTTATTTTTATTTTTATATTTATTCGTTTATTTTCTTGTTGTTGTTATTTGTTTTCATTTTAATTTTTTTTTTTTTTTTTGTCAGTTGCCTTGACAAATTGCTGCCTCGCATGGTGTCCAGATGCTTCAGTATGAATGAGCAGAATGCAGGATGCTGGATGGAAAATTGCCAGCCAGTTAAGCGAGCAATTTGCCAGAGGCATTCAATGCAGTACGCACACAAACCATGACAAACACACACACACATACACACATACTTACTTCAGCTGAGAATATGAGACAGACGCAAGTGTAACGATTATTAATTACTGTCAATTTACATGCAGATGCTTCAGTTTGTGTGTGCGTGTGCGGTGTGTGGGTGTGTGTAAATGCTGTCATGTTTTAACGTTGACGTTTCTTCAGAACATGGCTTCATGTCCCGATTTTATAATTATGTATTCTGAGACTCTGGGCTATCATCTGCCCCAAGGAGTTTCAGTGAATTTTATTTTATTTTTTATTTTTGGGGAGAAAATAAAGAAAATGCTTTTTCATAATGTGCTTATTGCGACGTTGATAGCTTTGCAAATGTCCACAGATTTGGTGTGGCATGCCACACCTCCCGTTGTCAGTCTTTCACTTTATGCCTTGGTAACAGTTGTGGTTACGGCTTTGCGTTTGCCATCATCTTGCCACATGGCTAATGAGACTGTCAGTTTCAGTTTTCGCTTTAAACATATTAAAAGCCAATAATAAAATTATATAAACTGTTACTTGCCTTAATTTGTCTTTCAAGTGATTTAAACTTTAAAATACTTTAAACACATTTTTTATTTTCCGTTTCAGCTGCTGTTCAAACCGGATATCATATTCATATCGGCCAGTATATAAGTATAGAATCGTTCAAGCGGAGCAAGAATAATGCACCGAATTATCAGAGTTGCAGCTACAATTAATTTAATTAGTTTTTTGATAAATAAACGATAATAAGCAACAGTAAAGTATCTAATTTAGGCCAGCCGTAATTTAGCTAGTGACATATTTAAAAAATAAATTTAATAATTTAATTGAAATGCATAAACAAAGGATATATAATTAAATATATATACCAAAAATATCTAAAGCAAGGCAATAATAATTCGTAAATTTAATAAAACAATTATATAATAAATTAATTATAAACTATATGCTTAACAAACCGATACAAATTAGTTTAATATCAAAAAAACAACAATATAAATCTAACTATACGAACACACAAAATAAACATTTAACAATAATTAGTATTAAATGGTTAACAACAAATAATAACAAATTATAGCAGTAAATTAAATAATTAATTGGCATTAAAAACAAAAGAAAATAACCAAAAACAAGCAACAATTTACGCCATTGTGATTCTTAATTTTAAAAAAATTATGCAAATAGTTATATTAGGCTTAGAATTGAAACCAAACCAAAGTAATCGCATCTAATAATAAAGCTTTAAATAAAATACGAAAAATAATTCAACTAAATTCAGAATAAGGAGGAATAACTGAAAGCAGCATCAACCACAAATCGAGCCAAAAAACGACCAAAAAGCCGCAAAAGTTGAACAAAATTGAAACCACAAAAAATAATAAAAATACTTATACCAAGTCGAAGATAAGCAGAGAATAAAGTGAGCAGAACGCAACGCCAGCCGCCCATGACGAAGAAGAATAATTAATTATTAACAATACATATATATAGCGAGAGAAACCAAAATAAATTCTTAGCTAAATTCCATCCAGAGAAATTCAAATTTGCAACGGTCAAAAATTGTAAAAGCCTGAAAGTATGCAACACAAATTTTAAATACCGCTGTCGCTGCCGACGCCGATGCTGATGCTGATGTCTCTGTCGATTCCTCTGTTGCAGTCACTGTTTCTGTCGCCGTCAATAGCCACAGTCTAAGCTGATTGGCAACTCTTCAATTCGCTTTCGACTTTGACACTGCAACAAATATAAGAACGCTAAAGTGAAGCAACAAATTGCAAGCTTATACACAAAAATCTAAACTTATGCAACTATCGCCGTTGGATCGTCGATCAGGTTTCTAAAGAAATTTGTGCGTTTTGGATAAGCTGCTAGTGCCACACCCAAGCCGCCAAGATGACCATGTGGCAGAGTGGCGGCATGGGAGGCCATGGCTCCCAAAACAATCCATGGATGAAACTGATGGGCATCGTACACAAGGAGCGTCGACACACGGATAATGTGCAGAGCCAGAGCGGTTCCAACGAGCGCAACTTGAATCAGTAAGTACATAAACTTTACTCAACTTTAATTTTATTTGTTGATTAGTTTCGAAAGTATTGATCTATTTTCTATACACAAGGTATATAAGCGTAAATTTAAACTAGATACGTCAAATATCAATAATGCTTTTGCCAGAGTTCGATAAATCGATTGACATTTTCAACTATCGATATATTTGCATACATCAGTTGTACCTAACGGTCTAAGAATTATTTCAGAAACTATGTTGAAACAATTCGCTCTGCTTTCAACATGCCAGTGTGGGAAATTCTAAACTCTGTGATTTGTAATGTTAAAACTTCCACATTTCCCCCTTACCCTTTGACAACTGTAACAGCCACGAAAATAGCCCCACGGACTGATAAGCAACATTTTGCATAACTGAATGTGCACTAAGTGCTTGAAAAGGGATACGTGCGAGTACGCTCCTGTGGCAGAGAGAGAGAGAGAGAGACAGAGAGAGAGAGAGAGAGAGAGAGAGAAAGGGAAAGAAAGAAGAGTCATGAATATGGCATAGTACAAGTGAATACAAGTGAATACTGTGAATACAGTGAGCACTCGTAAAGCATGCGGCAATTGCGCAATTAAATGGCAACCTGTCCCTTGCCGAATGAAATGCGGCCAGGACATTAGGCTTGGTCGAAGCACAAAGGACGTGGGATGTGGCATAAGGGACATGGGACATGGCATAGTCATTGCATTGAATTGAAAATTCGCTTCGTTGACTCCACATGCCGCACACACAAATCAGTGGCAGATGTCCTGCCACCTGACCAATGTCAGTTACTCCCGCTTCCGTCCCCGGACCTCAGCTCCCGTTCCCCTCCCTTCCACTCCCCCGATTACGCCCACAGCCTCGTGTACATTTGGCCAAGTGCAGTCGCGCTGCGGCACTTTGGGCTTTTAAAATTGGCTATAAATGCTCTGAAGCATAAATGGATTTACACACATGCAGCTTGTTGCTGCAGTCCACTTCCACATCCATTTCCATTTCCACATCCATTCCCATTTCCAGTTTCAGTCACTGTTCCATGCCGCATGCAATAACAAGCCTTCGCATCGTGCCACACCCACTGTAAACAGCCATTAAACGATGGGAGCAAATGTCAAATATTTTTCAGACAATTTCAATACATACAAGTAAAATAACAGCACAAAAAAAAAAATATCTTATTTTAAATGTGATGTGGTAAATTCAATAATATTTTATATCTGCTGACTTTAATGAAGCGTAACAAATTCCGAAAATTTCCAACAGTCTAAAAAACTATTTTTAGGTACCTTTAAAAGCTTTTAAAAAAACACAGTGTAATTTATGAGAAAATATCATGTTGCATCCCATAGTGCAGTTACCAACTATAATACTGAGAACGGATATATGAGCAGTACTCGGTACTCTGTATTTGTTGCACTCTGTACGCTGTACTGTGTACTCACTGTTTGTTTTGTTGTTCTTACCACTCGGTACTGGGTGCTCAGCTGTCGCTTATTACATTTAATATTTTATGTTAAGCATGGCACGATATTAAAATTGTAAAACTTTTGTTTATGTTGCTCATGGTATTGTTGTTGTTAGTGTTTCTAGTCTGTAGCTTGTGGTAGCCTCAAGTGAGTAATCAGAGTAGATGAAATTAAATACCGACTAAAGATTTAATACACACTAAACCGCTTCGGTCTACCCATTTATCTTTATATTGAAATTATTTAACTAAAATATTACCTTTTTACAACAATTAACAAGTAAAATCGCTTATAAACTAGGACTTTTATTTCGAACTTAAATGCTCCATTTGTAGGGTATATGAAATTATAATGAAAAGCACTTGAAAGAGAATGGTAAATAATAATTTCTTTTATTTTTTATACCATATACTCCTCAAGAGCTCACAGAAGCATCATCATGGTTTCACTTGAAGTGGGATTGAGGAAATTGTTGTGAGTGCTACAGTACACTCCAGTGCACTCGCTAGAGTACCGCCAACTTAAATGAGTGACAATCAGTATACTGCAATATATATGGTATATATAGCTAAACATATATAGGTTAAGTTGAGCGAGTAGTTGAAAGTGCTCTCAAGTTGCATTTAGTTAAATTATATGATTCCCTGGAAATGGGTTTGGTTAAATTGCCTTAATGTCAGGGCACAGGACAACAGATCAATCTAGCTTTTTGTGAAATAGAAAATCACAAAATGCATTTAAAAATATGCAGTAAGCTGGGCACACATATATGAGAGCGTAAGGAAGTTGAGCGAGACTGGAATTCATTATGTATTAGTCGCGCAAACTTAGGATACGAAAACAAAATCTTAGAGACGGAGAAAATATTGTAGTTTCTGAATAATTTTATGTCATTAAGGGATTACAATATATTATAATAAGACTGAAGACAAATTATAAAAACGGGTTTGAATTGAGACATAAAATTTACAAGTGCATATAAAAGTATTCTTCAGATACTACAATTAATAAATTATGTTTTTTTTTTGATATGAAGTGTACATTTGTAAATATTAAAGCTAATTTTATAATATAATAATATAATTTTTTCTATATTGTGTTCGAATTTTTGCACAAGGTAAATGTTGCTTGCATTTATCATTTGGTTATAATTTGTCTTTCACACACAAACATTCTTTTGCTGCCCACACATAGACCTGCTAAAATGTGTTTAAAATGGCAACAATAACACCAAAAACAAAAAAACAGCAACAAAAAAGAATAACAACAACAATGGCAGTGGACACATTTTATGCATAAGCACATCGAAGGTCAGAGAGGCTGACACAAAGGGTTAGGCAGGGGCCCAGTTTATGCTACAGTGGGGCACGAGAGCAGACCGTGGCGACCACTCAAAACATTCCATAGTGGTTTGGGTTGTTGTTCGCATTGGGGTAGCTTTTTTTATATTTTATTTTCTGTTTTTGTTTATTTATTTATTTTATTTTTGAGAAAAGGGTTATGTTTGGCTTGAGCTGCTCCGAGATCTGGTCGTATCCAGGCTTCACTGCCCAATGCAAATGTGGCGCCTCAAAGTAGGCAGCACAAAATTTCCTTGTTACTTTTTGCCATTACGAGTAGAGTGTTTGTTGGGTTGTGTGTGTATTGTGTGCAACAGTTGAACATTTTGAAATTTACATAAATTTTGTTACACTCAGTCATAGGCTATGTGTGAGTGTGTTTGTAGGCAAACTTTGAATTTATAGAATTGTGCACGAAACTGTATCCATTTGCTTGGGCGTTGCCATTGCCACCGCCTTTGGTTGTGCCAAGTCACTGTCTTCCTTTCTCTCTCTCTCTCTTTCTGTCTCTGTCTTGCATTCTGCTTCTCCTGTTTCTCTCTGTGTGTTGATAGCTTCAAAGGCATGGGACTGGCATGTGCATATGAATATTTTATAAGCCTCTCATATATAGTTGTGTGTGCCTTGCTGTTATTTATGCAAAGGGTCGCACTGTAGATGTGGCTGTGAATGTGGTAGACACAAGCGGCAACATCAGCAGCAACAGCAGTAACAGCACAGCAGTAGAATAAGTCGACGTGGCCGTAATGTTTAACGCCAACGCTACGAAATACTTTGGACACATACACATACACGTACGCACACACACACACAATCACGCACACAACTCCCAAAAGCAAAAGCAACACACACAATACACACACATTCATAAACCCACACACGCAAGAGTAACACTCAGTCAACTATTTTGCATTGAAATTGAAATGTCCGCAGCTTTTGTGACCAATCATTGGACATTTACTGTTGTTGTTGGGTTTTTTGGTTTTCAGAGAAGCAACACCAAGGTGTGTGAATGTGTGTGTGTATATGTCTGTTAGTGTGTGTATGAGTGATTGTGGGTGCACGTTTATGTGTGTATTTTAAAGGTGTATTTACTGGCTCACTACCTAACTGCCTGAATGGAGTGACTTTAAAATTTGAATACATTGTTGTTTCAAATGGCTTGTTATTTTAAAAATACCCTTTACCTGAACAACACAAAGGGTAGATCGAAATATTACAAACATTCAACATTGCCTTATTAGTTTTTCTACTCTGCAGTCGAGAGCCAAAAAAGTCAGTCGTGGTATCTGTTGGTGGAGCATTTGCTTAATACACGTATTATTTCATTTACTTGTTTTACAGTTTTTATCGCTTTAGTTTTTGTCAATGTAAACATTGTAAATGTAACAACAACAAGTACCGATTGACTTAAAAATACTTTTTGAGTTGCTAAACAAACCAGTGATAACGAGGAAAAAAATGATAAGCAAATGTATTTGTTGTATCTCTTTAATTGTATTAGGTGCACTAAATTGCTAATGCTAATGCTAAAGCTAATGCTAATGCAAATGCAAATGCTAATGCTAATGCCAATGCTAATGCTAATGCTAATGCTAATGCTAATGCTAATGCTAATGCTAATGCTAATGCTAATGCTAATGCTAATGCTAATGCTAATGCTAATGCTAATGCTAATGCTAATGCTAATGCTAATGCTAATGCTAATGCTAATGCTAATGCTAATGCTAATGCTAATGCTAATGCTAATGCTAATGCTAATGCTAATGCTAATGCTAATGCTAATGCTAATGCTAATGCTAATGCTAATGCTAATGCTAATGCTAATGCTAATGCTAATGCTAATGCTAATGCTAATGCTAATGCTAATGCTAATGCTAATGCTAATGCTAATGCTAATGCTAATGCTAATGCTAATGCTAATGCTAATGCTAATGCTAATGCTAATGCTAATGCTAATGCTAATGCTAATGCTAATGCTAATGCTAATGCTAATGCTAACGTTAAGGTTATTTCTATTTTTGTGTCTAACACGTGCCACAAATTGTTATTTGCAAGTCTTTAAAGTCGACCATAAAACACTCAACTCGCTTGAAGCTCAAAGAAATTTGTGCTTAATATTTCAGTGTTGCAACACCTTTAAAATGTTGCCCTGATTTCCATTAGACCCTAGTTATATAAGGATGGTATACCCATGCTGGGGCCATCCAGAGGGCTTTCTCACACAGCAGATATGGTAAATGATTCGTGCTCGGGCAATGCCATTTACATTCAGTTGCTGTTGTTAAGTATTTCAGTTGTCTAATTGCTGGTCATTTGTTAGGTTCATGTTCAGCTGACTGTGCCTCTAATTTAACTGCTTCTGCTTCTACTTCTTCTGGCTTTTCCTACATTCCGGGTATACTTATCACTGGAGTAAAGGCGCAACACGCGAGTTTTTGGCGAGTTAGCAACATTTCGAAGCAAATAATTATTCATTTGCCTGTTGAAATTTGCACCACTTTGTCTATGGCAGATAGCCGTAACGCGAAGTACCGCTGTCAGTAGTGAGTAGGGAAGAATGGAAGATGGGGGGGGGGGATGTATCTGGTATGGAGGGTTTTCCATTGAACTTCGCTGAAGCGAAATTAATGAGCGCATAAGCGCCTCAATGGCCATAACACGCGTCGAGGGGCGTCCACTGAAGTGCACTAAAGCGAACCATGGAGGAAAGGCCCCAAACGCTTGCAGCTGGGTAAGAGGTGCTCTATATATGTATATATACACACTGTATGTGTGTGTATGTGCTGGTCATTTGGCATTTTAATGGCGGTCATAAAGCGCAAAGTGTCAATGCGAAACGATTCAAAATGTCGCCAAAAACAAAAACGACACAAAACAATAGCAACAAATGGAAACTTGGCTAACATTTCAATTGACGCAGCTATAAAAAAAAAACAAAGCACAAAAAAAAAAAACAAAACATAACAACAGAGACAGAATTTCGCTTTGATTTCAAGCAAAATGGATGAGAAGACACAGTACAGAAAAAAATGCTAACAAACGAACAGAAACAAATGAAAATCAACCAGAGGAACAACGTACATAAGTAAGCTTTTGTCGAGAGTGTCTGATGACGAAGTACTCTGCAAAAATACTTTTTACTTTTTTACTTTTTTATATTTTAGGTTTTTTTTATAACTTTCACTTATTAAACAATTATGATTTAACTGAGAATTTCTACATCTACGATGCTTTTGTGTACAAATGCATCTCTTGAAGCTTAAGTTCTGTCCTTAGTTACTTTAGCTCCCATTAACTGATGAACCCTCGACACAGGGTATTAGAAAAAACAAATGATGATGAAAAAAAATTGGCAGCACTCAATTAACGCATTTAAAAGTACAATGAAAGGCATCAGCTGTTATCTCAGTCAAACGAGTAGTACCTCCCTTTACCCCTCTTTTTTCCTGCCTTGATCATCCCATTTCTGTTCCTTCTTCTACCCCCGCTTTGCTGTTATCTTGGCCATTGTGTAGGCTACACTTGGCCGAGTGTTGAAACCAAACTGATGGAGCAAGCGTCATCATGATTTATACACAGGTGTGTGTGTTTCTGTGTGTGTCGGCGTGTGCGTCTCTGTGTGTGTGTATTTATTTTGGGGCATGACAATCGTTGGTGCTTTTGCTTTTTGTTTTCTTGTTGTCGGCTTGAAGCTTTTGTTTGTGGCACGCAGCAAACGACTGGCATCAGCAGCATCAACCTGCACCATTGTCTGCCACACAATGCTGCACCATGTGAATGACTACAACAACATCGAAGCTTCAGTGAGGCACGTGTGCATAACAAACTGCAAGTGGCTGTATGTGTGTGCGTGTGTGTGTGTGGCATGTGATATGGCCAAAGTTGCACATGCTTCTGGCAACTTTGGTCACTGCATGGCATCGTAATCAATCAATCAATCTATCCATTTATGGACTTGATCCAATTTGGACATTAATCAAAAGTTACTTCAAAATTAGCAGTTTATTGAAACTTTTTCTGTGTTGTAAAATTTGCTTAAACTTTGCCAAAAAAAAAAACGAGTGCTTAAAGTTAAGCTTATTAAATAAATAATTTACTAAGTTTATCCAGCTCCGACTGTTTAGATGTATTCTAATAAAGATTTTAGCGAATTTGTTATATGAAACATGCAAAATAAGTTGGAAAAATGAGTTGATTTATTCTTAAAGTCTTCTGTTAGTAAAGGTATAAAATTGGTTTCACCTTGACTTTATATTTCATTAAAAGCCTCTTTGCCAAGTTTGTAATTTAGAACTTTCGCTTACTTAATTGCTAACTATATCAATGTAAGCCCCTTCAGTTTGCTAAAGCCAATTTGCAGTTTCTCATAATTAATAATTAATCAGATTCATTACACGACTTGACTTGGAGCTTACTGGCAAGATATAAAGGCAGAGACAGAAAGGGATTGGGATGGAGTAAATAAGAGAGCCCAGAGACTTTCAATCTGGCTGTCCTAATTTGCATAATAAAAACAGTTGTGTTAACGTGGCTAAAAACTAAAACCTGTTCAAGTTATCCTTGTCTAATATTCTTTGATTTGCAGTGAAAATACACCGTTGTTCCATGCAAATCGATCAACTTTCTTTAATTATAGTGTGTTTGGTGGTTAATGCAGTTTTAATTGAGACGCCACGTACAAGTGCTTAGCGCTGTCAACGCCCACAAACCTATTGAATATCATAAGAAATAATTTAACGCTTTGGCAAATTTAGCATGAATATTGCGACCCTGTTCTTTGGCTTTTGAAGAGTGGCTACCTTGGTTGGTTCATCTGTTTTCTATTGTTGTTGTCTTTATTGTAATGACTCCCATTGTTTGCATGCAATTGAGTTTTACTATCATTTGCTGGAGGCAGAAGCAGATGCAGATGCTTCCAAGTCGAGAGCAAATCAAACCCATGAAACTGTATTGGATTTTATGGCCCAACACTAAAGCACACTAACTTAGAAAGTTATTTTTGGTGTTGTTTTTATACGCAAGTCTGGGGTATAATAAATTTGTGTAAATCTTTATTTTGTTAGTTGGTTTTGCTTGGTTAGGAATTAAAAGCTGATAAAAATATTTATTTATCGTTGTTCAAATATAAATAAGAAATATACATATATAAAAGTGATTATAAAGCTCGACACAAGTCATTGTTTAAGGTGTTTCTCACAAAAGACTCTCTGGTCAACAGGTTTCTTATTGTTTACTTGTTTTCAAACACAATTCCAGTTTTCATTTATACCTAGGTCGATTGTGTGTGTTTTCAAGCTGCAATTGATACCGATAATTGAGCTAAGCTTTGTGTCAAAGGGCAAATAGAGAAAAGGTTTTAGAATAAAAGGCCAGTCGTGGGTGTGTGCTACAGAAAAGGCTAAAGGGATAGAGCTTTGGTTAGCCAGAGCAGCAGCTGAAGCATAACAATTGTTGTTTTTGGCCAAATTGAAAGCAAAGTGAAAGTAACTGCCAAATATGCTTAGTGCTAAACAGCTGTTTCTGATCCTGTAATGCAGGCAACCGGCAACCAGCAACCACCAACCATCAACCACTTTCCATAACCCACCTCTCATCCTCAGCAACCACTTGCCTCACTGCAGCGACTCAACTCACTCGTCTCGACTTTATATACTCTCGCAGACTTTTGGCAATTTGACAACGGCGCATTATCCTTACAAATGGCTGTCCAACAGCAGCTGTGTAAGGCTCCAACAAGAAACAACAAAAACATTACTAAAAAAATATATAAAAAAGAATATGAAAAATGATATGAAACGAACTTGAATGGTTTTTTGGGTCTGTTTCTGGGTCTGGGTCGGGATCGTTGTCGTTGTCGGTGGTCAGGGGTCATGGGTCAGGGGTATGCTGTATACAAGGGGCTCATGTCAAGCTGGTTTTTGTTTGGCACTTTGCCAAAATTTCGTGTTACATTTAAAGCGGTATAAATCAAAATAACGCTAACACATGAACGGTCACACTCGAAATGCTAAATTAATTGCCTAACAAATGAACGCCAGATGGCGCTTAATTAGACCGTGATTGGCCGATGATTGAGTAGACTGAATAATTGAGGCTGTCAACGAAAATAAATTCTAATTTCTTCCTTATCACACTTAAATCAATAACATAATAGCGCTAAGATTGATGATGGTGTCTTGGCAGATGGGAGTGATAGATGAAAGTATGTGTACATGTAAATAAGCTTTTAAAATACATATAAGTGGAATCTAGATCAAAAAGTCCTTAAAAATGGAAACAATCATATAGTAAGCTAGTTAAATAAATTGACCATCTTCCACTCTTCCTGCTTTACAGTTGAAAACAAGCTTGCCGATTTTCAGATTGATGCGGCAAAGTCAAAGGAAAATTCTTCAGAAAAGGAAAACACATATATTTTTGGGGAAGCCTGCGAGGAAACAGTTTGAAATTGCGCTGGCAATTACAAAAGCAAACAAGTCGCAGGGTTGAATGAAAAGAGACAAAGTGTGTGTGAGAAAGAGACAGAGAGGTTGGCAGAGGAGTTGGGAAAATGCAAATTGTCAAACATGCAACGCAATTCGGAGGCTGCTCATCAAATGAATGTGGCACGCACATGTGGCAAATGTCGAATGGGATTGAATTGTCCTTGCAAAGCAGGCGAATGAGCTGGATATGTGGGTGGGAACAAAAGCGCAAAGCAATCAATGTGATTGGGAAAGAGTCAGACACAGTCGGAAACGGGAAAAGTAACAGCAAATAAGGACACAAGCGAGCTGACATGATTTGAATATACCCTGTGGAATTTCTTTTCATTTCTGTTTTCTATCTGTAAAAGAATTGATTCTTTTAAATAAAACAAATGTCACATATCCAGCAATAAACTAATTTTACTGGTATTACTTTCAGTAAACTTATTACACCCTCTGCACTGAGTATAGAAACAACAAAAATTTTAAGCTGGTTTTGTGCTGGTTGCTAGCAGCAAACTGTCAAACAGCGAAATGCTTTTGATGCCGATAAGTTTACTGACGGCTTGTCAATTAGACAGTCAGTAAGTCAGTTAGTCAGTCAGTCAGTCGGTCAATCAATTAGCTAGTCAGTAGGAGAGTCAGTCCCCACTTGGTCGGTTAGCTATTGTACAATCTATGAGCCGTGACTGCAGTTATGACCCAGGACCCAAACCTGCCACAAATGCACATATTAACTGACTTTTAATTTACACTGAAAAAAAAAAACAATCATTTGTGTGTTAAAAAAGAAACATTGTTTAAATTTTAATAAATGAATATTTGGGATGACTCCGGAGATCGCTATAGATCCTGGAACATTTTTGTGATCTGTGTAGCACTCTCTTTCCCTCTCTTTTCACCTCTCTGTCACTACCCGTCTCTTTCATTTTATCTTTGTCACACTCTTGCGTAGTTTCCGCTGGCTGCGTTCCAATGTTGGCGCTTTGCTGCTGCTGAACTTGTTGCAGTCACACTCTGCATGCCGCATGTTGCATGTGGATTGTGGCAGGAGAGGGCATGTGGTGCCACTGGGCAACAGCATACACATAATTGATGAAGCAGACGAGGATAATGTCAACATTATTGCAGCTAATTGCAGACAGAATCGCCATGGAATACGGACGAGCATTCGTTTTAGCTCATTAAGGTCAACACAAAACTGCTCCGAGCTTAAACCACGCAGTGAATAACAAAACTTTCATTTCTCTATTTTCTTTCTCTCTACTTGCCATTTTTTTGTGCAAAATTCCAACTACTTGCCATTTAAGTTGGGCAACAATTAACTTGATTATAGTCTAATTTCATATTTTCTTGGAGTCAAGAGTATACTGCAAACAATTGCCAAAGAATTTTATGGCTTTGAAGCGTTTTAATTAGATTTTCGTAAAATATTTTGAAAGAACAATTTAATCTTGGTCATTTGTGCAGAAATTTTATGGCACAGATAACCACAATAAATGCCATTAAAATAGATATATTCATGATTTAATAGTACACATTTTTACGCTTGAAAGTGTATGAATTTTTAACGGGTTTAACGAGTTATGCGTAATATTCACAGCGATTTATTCCGAAGCGTACAAATTGTTGTCACTATTAATTATAAACAGTAATTAATTTGTGATATTTATTATTTATTGTTGTCGTTTCATTGTTGAAATTTGCACTTGTTTGCTGTGACAAAATAACGTTTCGCACCTAGCAATTTATCAGATCGCATATTGAGGTATTTGGCTGCTTTGTACAATCAATTATGATGTACATGGCGTATACACAATCTGAGACGCATTTCTATGTAGACAGGCGATTGCTCGAACTGAAAAGGCCCTGTAGCATATATTTTCCTTCCTCCCTTGCCAGCAAAATCTTAAAATTTATTGGTAAAAAAAAGAACAGTTTATTTTATTTATTTTATATGAAACATGATTTTTACTATTAATTATTTTCATCTTGATTGCGTTGCTCATTATACCGTATGGGGTATGTGAGTGCATTACCCTTATCCCATGAGTAAAGTTCCTAGAAAGCAGAATATATTTTATTTTCCAGCCATATGTAATTTCTGATATACATACCACTGATAGGGGATTATAACCAACTGTAGTTGTGAAGCTGAATGGATTTGAGAAGGGCAGATTGGCATTATGTAGTTTCCCTTTGTACAGATCAACCATATAGCGTATTTGAGTATTTTTATCAGTACCGGAATCAATCGCATACAAATTTCCACACACAATGAACATTTCACCAAATTGCTTATGATCCAATGTGATATTAAAATTGTATTGCATTCTCAGAGTTTCAGCATCCAGCTGCAATATTTTGTTTAGGTTAAAGACATAAGATTTTCGATGTACGCAGAACTTACCTTGGCCACTAGCGTGTTATTGGAGTCGTGTGTGCTGTAGATGACCCAAAGACCCACCTCATCTACATTGAAATCCATGAAATTGTGATTTGTTGTGTAGAGTCGATTTCCAGCAGCGACTCCGGCGTAGGGTAATTGTACGCCTACAAGCAGAGCACAATAATTAAGTAATGCAATTGTAGAGATTTTGTTATCTGAACTTACTTATCTTTTTGTTGGTCGTCAAATCCAGCTTGACAACCAAATCCGTGTTCCGTTGATGATAGTAGAAGGAGTTGTTATAAACTATGTGTGCATTGCCCTAAAAGTACATGGGAAATGAGTATGTTTTTGTAATATAGGAGCAGCGTTTTTCTGTCCTTTTCTTACCTGAAATCCTTCAGATATTTCGTACTTGTGTGTGGGCACAATATTCAAACGGTATTGTGTGCGTGTGGAGTATTCAAATAGATTATAGACATCATTTTCGTTGGTCACAAAGGTCTTATCGCGATCAATATCTCTAGGAGCAGCGTCACGTAACCATGAACCAAACTTCTCATTCACAACTTTGTGGAAAACGGGCTTACCCACCGCATACAAGTAACAGCCTGCAATTGGCATAGATTATAGGTAAATTTATCAATTGGATTTTAGAGAGCACTTACTCTTTATGCGCTTCGGTAAACCTGGATAGCTGCGGTTACCCGTTGGTTGTATCTCAAAGTTGTTCAATATGGAATCCTTACACTGATACAAGCTAACCAAACAAGAAGAAAACTTTAAACAGTTGTTTAAGTTAAATGTTTAGTTGTTACCTTGGATCTGGGCATTGATCGCAGACGGGACATTCACTTTCGGGCGGACGCTGGCCGTACACCTTGACATTGTTGCCCACATAGGGTGTCTCGCTGTTGGGATCCTGGGCTGTAAATCGTTTCAAAAGTGTTTACAGTATTTGTTAACAATTCTGAACCGATTAATGTTAGTTATACTTTATAGACCTTTGATTTTATATTAAAGAAATTTGAATTTGGTAAAGATAGACCAAAAACAGGAAAATATCTATGGCAGTCATTTCATTCCAGTAGTTAGATTATTTTAACTTCTGTACGTAACACGAACGGACGGATATTGACACAAACGGACACATATTGATATGGTATGAGAATATATGTATATATTCATATTTTTTATAGCCTTTATATCCTAACAAATCACTGTTCCTCTTTTAGGTAAGGTGTCTCGGCCTTTTAAAGACTTATACTTAAATTACTGTTCTCTTTTTAAGATAAGGTGCCTAAACTCGGCCTTTTAAAGACTTATACTTACGTGCTATTTCAAAGTTGACCATTGTAGCGTTTAGCTCATTTCGAGCCACACAGTGGTAATAACCAAAATCATCCTTACGCAAATTGCTGATAGTCAAACGCATGGAGGTCTTGAAGCTAAGGAAAGTACAAAAAATGTTAAAAAAAAGAAGACGAAGCACTGAAAAGCTATGGACTTGCCCATCTGGGTAGGATTCAATGCGATACTTATCGCTGGGATCAAGAATTTTGCCATCGTATGCACGCTCCCAGTAGCGTATAGCCTCCGGGAAGGCCTCCACCTGGCACTCCAAGGTAGCGCTGCTCTGGTACTCCGCATAGATCATCTGCCTGTAGACGGAGATCATAGGTGCAACTGAAAAGAAAGTCACTCAAATATTGTTTTACTCTTATGCATACCTCAAAGATACTCACAGTGCACCTCGACCAAAAATGTGGCATTTGCAACCGGTGCAATGCCGTTGTTGGCGTGGCACGTATAAGCGGCCATCTGATGACGCGTAATGTTCGTAAATTTGATAAACTGTCCACTAATGGAGCTTACTGAGGGAGAAGAGTAGAAGATGATTACTGGCATAGTCTGTCTTAGTTGATTACTGCCACATGTGGCATGCACACTTACACTCAACACCATTCACATTGATGGTGCGACCATCATCGCGACGCCATTCTACTTGGGGAGGCGGGTTGCCTGTCGCCGAGCAGCTCATGTTAAGGGTTTTGCCCTCCTCCACGATGATGCTACGTCGGAAATTGGGTGCAGTTAGGTCTGAAAAAAAGTAAGTGAAAAAGTCGTTACATTAAAGAAGAAGAGCAGAAAAATGAGTCTAGCACTTGAAAAGTTAAGGAGTTCCCTGAACGCAAGTTATAGGAAGAACGAGGCGTAGCCGACCTCATTAAGTGTGGTTCATCAGCAGGAACAGCCTTGCTAATATTAAAAGGACTGCCTAATAGAACTGGTAGGTCTCAGAGACTATAAAAGATAGAGCTACCAGAATTGGTAGGAGAGTTCGTGATCTCTTACCTGTGATTGAGGGTGGTATAAGCAAGTCATTGGCGACGCTGCCGTTCGGGTACTGCATTTTCCAGGTATTGATGCCGGGAACACCCGGCGTGCCATTGGTACCGGGCTTGCCAGGACGTCCGCGTGGACCAGCAATACCTTCAGAAATGACCAAGCTTTTAGTTTAATTTTCAGATATTTAGTTGTAGTTGTGCTTACCCTTTAGACCCCTCTCGCCGGGTGGTCCTTGGGCGCCCTTTGGACCCGTTATTGACAAGCCATCCTTGCCGTCCTTACCGTTCATACCATCCTTGCCGTTGCTGCCTGCCAGACCGTTCTTGCCATCAGCACCGGCACGACCCGGCACACCATCTAGTCCGGGTTCACCCGGCACACCATCCCGCCCATCCAGGCCAGCCCTGCCCGTACTGCCGGCATCTCCCTTGGGTCCACGTGGTCCCGCCGCACCCACTTGACCCACTCCGTCAACACCGCGGGCACCGGGCAGACCAACATCACCGCGATTACCTTTGGGACCGGGTATGCCGGGTAGTCCAGGATTACCAGTAGGCCCCTTGGGCCCCACTGCGCCGGGAGGACCTTGTGGTGCCGGCGGACAATAGTCCTGGGTGCCCTTGCAAAAGCCAGTGATAATCTTCTCGGGTACACGACAGTATGTGTTTAGATAGATCCATTCATCGCCTCCGGGTGCTGCACCTTTCAAACCGGTTCTCTTGCGAATTTCGGTGTCCTGTTCTTCCAGCGCCTTACGATGATTCGGATTAAAGAACTCAATCAATGGATCTGCTGCAAAATCAAAGATATTAACTTTAGTTCCAAGTAGTTCAACTGATATCGGTTGTTGCTTGCTTGCCGTGCATAGAAGCGGGTGACGTGGAGGCGATGTCTCGTCGCATTCGTTTTCCTTCAGGAAAATGACTCAGGAAGTTGTCGTTCATTTTACGCTCGTTCCGGACAACACTGGCGCCTAAGCTGCTCGGGTGTGTTGTTGTGGTGCTGGAACACAGTTTGGAAGACCGGATGTACAAATTAGTTGCGAAACTAATATTGGAACTAATTTAAGAACTAGAGCGGAACTAGTTCTGGTTCTATTATTAAATATACATTACCCCATATCCGAAGGATAATCCCTCTCCATAATCTGGGTGACCATCGCTCGCAGCATATGTTCCGATCGCTCCAGTTCCGCTTGGAACTGTAAGTGGAAAGCCCGCTGATTGAGCATCACTGGCGTGGGCGATTCCTCGCCCGACTGAGTATACGTATAGAAGAGTATGGCCAGGGTTGCCAACATAAGAGTTAGGGCGCCTAGGTAGATGTAGACAAGACCTAAGGATGTGCGCACACTGGCGCTATCATCGAGCTTGTTAATGCAGTTGCAGGAACAGCGACAAGGAGCGCATGTTGTTGTTGTTGTTGTTGTTGCCAACGTTTGTTGCACGACGTGGTGGCAACGTTCGCATTTAGCTCCCATGGGCCCTTCGGGGCTAGAGGCATTTGTAAGCATATTGGCCACCAGCTGTGTTGTGGAATCCGTTGTCTCCCGGGACTGACTGTCTCTAGATGCTATATCTGCGGTGGCTGCTGCCTCCTCGCGACGTCTCTTCGAGTTCTGGAGACTTTGATTAACTGCGAGAAACATGTTCTCTGTGCTAGTGAATGGGAAAGAGTGAGAGCACTCTTAGCACCTGTTCGAGGGCATTCAATTGATCAGCTTCTTGTTGATTTATGGCCCACAAGTGCAGGCCAACTATAAATGGACGATATATAGTATATATATGTATAAAAATCAAACTGAAATCGAAATCAGAATCGAAATGAAAATCAAAATAATGTGAACAACTTTGTTTATATTTTTAGAATATTTAAGTGGGCGCTCTCTATTTATAATGTTCATGTTCCTAGGCATAGGCATTAAGAATTATTAAATAAAACAATTTAAAAACGTGAATGGGTGGGCTGTATGCCCCATAACACCCCACTACTCCCGCCGTAGCCCCCTGTAGCTCCCAATCGTATACAAACACACCCACTGAACTAGACGATGTCCAAACATTAAAGTTGTGAAAGGAAAACAAACTAAAGTCAATAGCTTGACATTATTGTGTGTGTGTGTGTGTGTGTGTGTGTGGGGTTTGAATGTGTGTGTATGTTGTGGTGCTGCCAAAACCAATTGACTTTTAAGTTAATTTTCTTGTTTTATGTGACAATTAATGAAACTATTTCTACATACGTTTAGGCATAAGTTCCAATTGCGAATTAATTTAATTTCATTTCATTTGATTTCATTTGCTGTGCTCAACAATTTTATTACACTTGCTGGTCTCACTATGCCCACAGGCAATAGAGTGCGACCGAGAAAGAGAGCAGAGAGAGAGAGAGAGACAGAGAGATAGTGTGTGTTTGTACGTGTGTGAGTGAGAGACTGTCAAACCGAACGCGTTGCCGTCTAATTTCCGACTAAACTTTGCTGTGCGACAATTTTCCATAGCGGCGCTTCTTTCGCCGGCATTTTCCTATTCCCATGTGTGCGTGTGTACATGTGTGTGTGTGCTTGATATTGTTTTTATAAGAGAGGTAACAACGTATAGCCGCAACTTCAAAGAGAAAACCACAACACAAATCGGTGCCCACACATGCCAACCAGCTAAATATTCACTGCCTATTTCAGCATATACCAGGGAGACTTAAAAAAATGTAAATATGTATTAAGTAAAAGCATCATTTTGTATATAGAAATATAGTTAAAGTTTAAAGTTTGGGAGAGAGTGCGAGAGAGTAAGAGCAAGTGTTGCTCTTCTGGGCCAACGCATGCGCCCAGTTACATTCACTTTGCTGGGGAAGGGAGTGAAAGAGTCGTGCAGCTGGGAGCGGGAAATGCTGCAAATAACAAATAAAAACAACAAACGCACATGTTCCGAATGTTCTCTTCATTAGACAGCAATACCACAATTTATACACAAATAATGTCACACTCTTTAAGTAACGTACATACATGAATATGAATTCAAATAAATGCGCCAATTAAATGAATATTCTGTGCACTTTTCGCGCACTGCGGCTGCAGGTCTAGAGATTGCTTATTTTGCAATAAAATGGCAATAACGTCAATTAATTCTATTTCAAAATAGGCAATTTGTCACGATGAAATGCAAAGTAAGCGGAAATCATTCATAGACATGTTACTTTAAAAATTTCTGGGAAAATTACCGTAAAAGATTTTTTTTAAAGACATTTTTATTGATATTGATCAAGCTTTTTACAAACTATTAGATCTAATGCCTTCAAGCACAAGAAAAATAGTAAATCTCAGTATCATAATTTGTTTTTCTTTTTTTTATTTGATGCCACGCCCCATTCGCCCACAATGAGTCAAAAACCCGACACATCTCGGAAAAAATCTATGTTTCAGGCGAATTTCTCAGTAACTATGGCACTTAGGAATACCAATTTTGGTACGCAGGTTGTTAGAGACATGATTTAAAATTTTTGGCTGCCACGCATTTGTTCCTGTCGTACAGTATTGTTATTTAAAATTCGTTTAAAAACATAATATAACAAAAAATAAAACAAGTAGCACATTTCATATTTGAGCGCAATGATAATGCATGAGTGCAAGCCAGACAGAAGCCAGCATACATAATCGGGAATAAAAGCAGAGAGTACTATACGGTCGGGCACGCTAGACTGTTTTCTTCTTCTTCTTGTTTTTATTAACTTATATATGCCTGTATCAATAAAGTATTCAATTTATTTAATTTTTTATTTTTTAACTTCCGACATAAAAAGGTAGAATTAAAATCAACTATTTAATTGTATAAAAATCTAATTAATATTTAAAAATATTAAAAAAAAATTGCTTGAACCATAATTATTTTATATATTTGCTGATTAAAAAACCATTCGTAAAATTTGCAAAATTTTATTGAACATGTTAAAAGTTACAAAGTTTATTAAGTATACATTTTTGTGTAATTAAATTTAAGAAGGTAATATATTCAAGGCAGGATTATAAAGAATAATAAAATAGTTATGGAGTTTCATTCCCTTTATTTAACACGAATTTTTAAATTTAATAAATTTAATTAAGGTTGGCAACTGTTTTATAAGTAACTTTAAGTAACTTTAACTTTAATTAATTTTCTACCTTTCAATCAAATCAAATAAAATTTAAAGCGTTATGCTGCTTTTATTATACACTTTATCCAAAAAGTGAGTGTGCATCTTTTAGCATTTCTTTTGTGCTTTTTCTTGAAGCAACTAATCTTTTCACTGCACACTTTTCAAGAATCTCTGCCCTGGTTTTCTTTACTGCAGTTTGCACTTCATTTGCATTTCTGGAGCTAAGCGGTTCAGGGAATTCAATTCCATTAGCCACAATATATATACATATTTGGTTATATATATTACGTTGGCCAAAGTCAATGAGTCGTGAGAAGCTCGTTAACTGTGCAAGTTGAAGCAGCAGCAGTAGTTGTAGCTGCAACAATATCCTGTAACTGCAGCAACAATGAGTTAATTTGTTGCTTATTTAAGCTAGGGGAAAGCTTGTTAGCTGACTTTATGGTAGAATGAGTGAGTGTTTGTGCGTATCACACGGCAACCAGCTGAGCCAAGGGACAAAGGCCAGCTGAGAGCAAAGGTAAACAGTAACAACAACAGCAGCAGCAGGAGCAACAATTTGCCATTTGCTAGTCGCGATTTGGCATCAAATTCAGTATTCAGGAGCCAAGTCAAGTCAAGGGAGCTTGGCATTGGCAATAAGCCGATTATGTTTTTGCCAAGCAACAAGCCACGGCAGCAGCAACAACAGCAACTCTACTGCCAACAACAGCAACAGTTTTAGCTAAAGCCACATTGAAGCAAATAAATCAAAATGTCAAGCTGTTGGCCTTTGAAGAACCTCTTAAATAACATCAAGAAATGATTAGAGTGGCAGACAAATAGGTAAATAGAGAGGAGAAGAGTGCTGTCTGAAATTGGGATAGCGCAAATGACAAATTAAATGGCCAACTGACATATAGCCAAATGGCTTAAGCTGCAACACATTTGCTAAGCACAAGCTAAAAGCGTGAACGCTGCGTATAAGTAATGTGTCAGGTATGTTGTAACCGAGTCAAATTAAGCAAACAATTTTATGGCAGCTCCAGGCGCACTCTCTACATTCATTTATGACTCCACACAGGAAACAACAACAACAGCCACAACCCGACCATGCAAGAGCAGCAATGAAACTGAAAATGTCACAAACACATTTATTTATTCCACATGAGAAATGAAAACCTTCACAAAAGTGCTGCATTTTCCCCAAGTATTCGCATTCATAATGCTGAGTTTATGCCTTTGCAAGAACTGTAATATTCTAGAAATTCCTGTTGCAACTTTGTGACAAAAAATAGTACTTTGCCTAAAGTAAACAGTTGTGGCACCGTCTCAATTGTTTAACTTTAAGTAAGATAAGTTGCTTTCACCTGATGGAGCACATAAGTTAAATAATAATAGTCAAATTAAGTTTTTCAGTTCATTGATTTTTTATTGCTTCTTGGCAGCTAAATTGGCTTGAATCATACTCAAAAACCATAAGAGTACTTAGTAAATCATTCAATAACATCATATTGCTCAAGCTAACCAAGCAGACTGTAGATTATTTCCAGGAATCAAGCACTAAGTTGTTTTTATGCTATTAATTCCAAGAAATATATTTTTTTAAAGGAAATTTGTACATTTACATTTTGTAAAAGGACAATTGAGCTATTGCTGAGCATTGTTTGTTTAATTTCATTTCTGAATTCAATAAATTGAACGTTAGCTGACATTTAAAGCTAAACATGAAATCTTTGGTTCGAGTCTTAAGCTTTTATTCTGATTCTATAAACTTAAATACTTATCTAAAATTTTTCCTATATTTTTATTAAACTAGTGTGCAGCCGTTTGTGTAAATTTAATCTATTTTAAATCTGGCAAATACAGCAAATGTTTATGTTGCGTTGATTGAAAGCGCACACATTGTAAAACTAAAATCTAGCTCGAGGTGGATTTGCAAATTATTTTAAATGGTTTGTGTGCTTTGCAGTACTTTGCCAGAGGCTGTAAGTTCTCATTTTAATGAGCTCAGTGTCTATATGCTAATCGTTCTGATTATTAATCTATTCAATAGTTTGCTTGACTCACTTAAATGGACACTCCCAAGTGCATGCTTTTGCGCTTAATCCTTTAGTTTTTAGTTTGCTTTACATTATCTGGGTGTCTTTTCTTTTTACTTGCTTCATGTTAAATGCCCTGATTGGCGCCGTGGGCGTGGCAATTGAACAGTTTAAATATTCACACGCCCCGTTTGCCTTGGCTCGTTCTATAGAAAGAAAATGCGGCGTTGCCGTTGAAGGAAATTTCAACATCTCGTCGTTTGTCGCTTCCTTTTTGGTCTTTCCGTAGATATCCTTAGCATTTTCTTGCTATTTTTCTTTCTTCTCCATCTGTTTTCTTTTCTTTTTGCTTTTTTTTTTTGAGGTTTGCTCGTTTAGTTCGTTTGCAATTTCTTTGCATATTTATGAGGGCGAAGTCGACGCCAACGTCGGCATCAACGTGGAGTAAAGTTGCTGTTGCTGGATGTTCAATAACCCACAGGAATGTCAAGTGTTGTGGTTTCGGGCAGGTGGGGGTAGGTGAGAGGCTGCTTTGACGGATCAAGAGTTTTGGCAGCGCGCTGACAATAAAATAAAAAGCAGCAGGCAACAGTGGTGAAGAGCTGCGAAGTTCCAAGTGTGGCACGTAGGAGCATCCTGAGCCGGCAGTGCAGCAGTTTTTATTGCTAAGCACACACACAGACACGCATACATACACACACATACACGTGTGTGCAAAAGACATGCCTGAGACACGCAGCTACTGAGACATGAACCCTGTAAGCAGCTCATGAATGCCTCAAAGTGTGCGCAGAGTAAACGGAAGCAACATCAACTGCCGCAGCAACCGAACGCAGCTAAGCCGAAGTTAGCCGAAGTGAGCACAAGCCAGTCGAAGCGAGCCGAGCGGCCACTGACGACAGATAACGAATGGTGCAAGCACGTGCTCGCTGCTGCTGCTGTTGCTGCTGCTGAGCAACAAATGCCGACCGTTCGATGTTGACGTCGCTGCCGGCGTCTGCGTTAACGTCAACGTCCGCGTTGTCTGCAGCATTCAAAACGGAACTTGTTGAAATTTCGAATTTTTAAGCACTGTAAGTTCGAAAATAAAAGCTTCTTGGCTTTTTCTGAAGCTTTCGCAGCTTTTACATAGAGGGCGCTTCTCTGTGCGGCTGTGTCGTCATTGTCAAGCTCTCAACCTCACACAAGCACATTGACGTCATTGAAAAGCTCTGTGAATGATCGTAAAGCAAACAGCAAAGCTTTCACATATAGCTAAAACGAAAGCTAAAGTCACTGAGAAAGCTACTGACGTCACAGTTGCCCTAGCCTTTGTCGTAAGTAGTGGCTCTAGAACACTACGACATTGTGTCAATGTCCCTTGAACTCTGGCACACTGAAAGAGGTCACGGGGTCAGGCCCACTGCATTGCTGTGACGTCAACGCTTAACCTCCAGCACTAGAATACCAACACTAGCATACAAAATAATAAAAAAATAAAACTAAAAAATAACTTCATTTCTTTAATGCGAACTTCTTTCTTTTCTCTTTTCTTTGCAGGTGAGTTTTGAACTAATTGAATTTTTATGCGCCAAGGCAACGCAATGTGCATGTGGTTTGTGTCTAGGCTAAGACTAACAGAAATTCCGCAATATTTTATTTTTAAAATATAGATAGACAAAGAAATTAAATTTCTATATGCAATTCACAGCGAACATAAGTTTTTGTTAATGATTTTTCTCTTAAAAATAATTAATTTGAATCATATTTTAATTTGGGGGCTTTTAAAAATTGGTATAGAAAGCTTAAAAAAGAAATGCATCTAATTGTGAATTGAAATTTGATTTATAACGTACATTATAGACGATTTATGTGCCCAAATTAATTGATAGTTCTTACTTAAAAACTTTCCCACATTTTATAGAGCTTTTAATCATGTTAAAAGAAAGGAACAAATTTTTGTTAAAGTTAGTTTTAAAGGTTGAAAGTTTCCTTTCATAATAATATATGTAGTACTATACATAGAAATTTAAGATTTATTTTCTACCCCTGAAATCAATGAGCTAATCGCCTTCTAAATCAAATAGAATTGAGACCTACCTTACACAACATTTTGCTGAAACATGTTTGCTACCAAATGTTGCACAACATCTGAATTTGATGTGCTTCTAATTTTCTTTGTACTTCGGTTTGAACACTTTTGGTGCTGACCGTCGCTTTAGGTGGTTGTTGTGTCAACGCTGACGTCACAGCTTGCAGTGCTTGTTGCATGATTGACGCTACAATCGTTTGTATCAATCTGCATGCTGTGCATCAATCGTTGTTGGTAGCGAACAATCTGCCAACACTTGGCAAATACACAATTAAAAAACAAAACCGACCAAAGAAAAAATTAAAATATTTATTCGAAAAGTATGTCCGTAACTTCCTCTCTGATTCCTCTCTGTCTTCCGCTGACCTTTCCCAAACCCGTTGACGGCTTCTTAATCCCTCTTGGCCATTTATGTTAACCGCACTGCAAATCATCAACTCGCGCTGCTCGCCCATCAACAACTCGTTACTCATACGTGTGTGGAAACGCAAAAACATACACTGCACGAATAAATGATTAAATTCTTCAAATGAGAAAAATCGTTTAAAATCGATATCACTTTTTGCGTTTTTATTTTAATAGCTTCTCGGGGCCAAAACATTTAAAACCATTTTTTTTGATAATTAAAGCCATAAAAAATATAATTGTATCTTTGCATATTTATGCAATTAATCTTAAACTTTGATTACTTTTCGGTGAATTATGGAATTTTTTTTAGATTAAGGGCAAACATGATTGACTTGCTCATAAAATCCAGATGTGTTTTTTCATGTCTATACATGCAGAAATAATTGTCGTTCTAAAAATAAGTGCCACTGACCTTGATTTAAGAAATTTCTTTAGTTTATGGTGTACTTGAGTCAAGTTTATTAAGCTTTAAAGATTAGGACATTTTAGCTTAGGAAGTAATGAAGTCTTAAAATCAATTCATGTTTTGAAACCAAAAGAAGAATAAATGCAATGGTCGTCTCTCGGGTTTTGGACACCCGTTACTCCGTTTCAATATGATTTTAATAAAGGAGTTTTATGATAAAATTGGTGCGATTTATCAAGATAGCTTGATAAATACAGATATTTTTTATACAAATTCATTTTTTGAGCATATTTTTGACCGCTTGTAATTATGGGAGTTATACCATATAGTAGTCCGATTTGGATGAATGTCATCTGCTCCCTGTTACAAGTATAATAATAATTGTAAGACATATTATTTTTTTTGAGTGAACGCTTCTTCCACTCGCACACACCTGTCTCCTTTGGTACCGCTGGGCTCGAAAAAACATGGTGAGCAAATTGTTTGGTTAAAACCACTTTTCTGGCAAATATCAACAGCAATCAATCGGCATTACTTGGGCATTGCCGTTGCCTTTCAAAATGAAAACGAAATGAAAATGAAAATGCATTAAAATTATTTTTGGCATTTCTTAAAATGTTTCTACATTCCACCCCGCCCCGCTGCGCCTCCCCCTGCGGCACTCCCTTGCCTGCTTGGGTTGATTTGCCTTTTGCTTTTCAAACAAATAAAGAGGCACATTAAAATCGATATTGTCGACAATTGACGAAAACAAGGCAACAACATTGCTATCTGCTTGTATTCTTTTCTTTTAATTTTTTTTTTTTTTTTTACCGTGCCAGAGTATCTATGTATCTGAGTATCTGCGTAGCTGAGTATCTGCGTATCGCAAGCATCTAAAGCGACGGCCGCTTTACGCAATCTTCTTGAGTGAAAAACTAAAGAAAATGCGAGTGAAGGTCGCGTCTTCTGCTCCGATCTTATTGTTAAAGCTATAAAAACGCATTAATAACTAAGTAATAATGCTGAAAGATTTACATTTAGCTGGAAGAAGAACTAACCCTCTCTGACTGTCTGTCACTGTCTGATTTCCTCCACGTCATTATTAGCTTCAGTGCAATAATAAATCTGAAATGCATTGAAATCTTTTCTTTGATTTCCATCTATTTTGATTATTTTTCATTATTATTTGCAATAACTGACGTAGTTTGCATCCCAAGAAACAGACACAACAAATACTCATATATATATATATATATATATTTGTATATATCGAAATAAATGATGCTGAAATGCATTTTGTGCAATTTCTATAATTGCATTTGCGTCGTTTGCTTTTCCCCCAAAAAAACATTTTCTTGTTTTCTCTTTTCTTTGTTATTCATTCCATTTGCTATTTCCATTTCCAATTTTCATTTCCATTTCCATTTCCATTGCTTTTTAATATATCAATTTCTTATAGTTAGCAACAACTAGTTGCTAACTTTTTAGATTAACTATTTCAACTTTGACCCTGTGTGTGTTTCTGACTGTGTATGTGATTGATTTTGGCAGTTGTTCAAAACTTTACTTGTTACGAACATTTACTTATGTATTGTGTAATCGATAGTTTTTGGCTTTTGTTTAACTTTGAATTTTAAGAATTTGTTTCGTACCGCAAAAAGTTTATAAAATGTTAGTTTTAAATGCCAAATGTTTGAAAAGCTTAGCTTACATGAAGTGGAGAATTTTTTAAATTTTTTTAGTGCTTAAGTTCTTTGTTTGATATGTAAATAAATTTAAACTAATCATAGATTAGTATTAAGTGAAGCAATTCAAATTTAGTTAAAAGTATAATTTAAATTTAAATCATAAGCTCAGAGGAAAATAGAAGGTTCTTTTGAATCACTTTTCCAGCAGAAAAAAAAAAATTAGTTGATTTTCAATTACTGGTTTTGTTTATTTACTTCTTAAGAGGATCAAAATGTTGTAACTAATTATTTTCTTGAATTGCTATTTTTTCACATTTAAAATAAAAATGCATCTCAATAGCTAAAAAAAAAATATTTTTTTAATGACACATGAAAAATAAACAATTGATGAAGCTAAAAATAAACAAACTTTTATTGCTACTATAAAAATGGTCTAAATCATAATTATGATAGATGCTGTATGTGCATTGCATAAGCGACAAGGCCGAGGTTGTAGCATGCAACAAATGTGCTGCAACTTGAGACAAGTGGACAAGGCTCCCAGCCAAATATTGAAGAGGTTTATGCGTTGTTGTTGATCTTTCTGGCAACAAGAAGTGCATGAACTGAAGGGAATGCGTTTATATTTTGTAGTCGAATGAATTGTATTATTAAACTAGTTAAGATGACTAAGACCTTTTATATGAACTAAACACATATTTTATTATTGTTTTTATTTAACACAAAAGTTGTGCAATAATCTGCAATTTTCATTTACTTTTCCACTTTTTTTTTTTAAATTTTTTTATTTTCTTAAATTTTAATTATAAACTACTTAAATTTTATTCGTCTCTCGTAAGTAAATAAGCAAAATTTTGTTTAAATAAAGTAGAAAGCAAAATGTATATTCAATACTTCCATGGTAGTTATGCTCGCCTTCTTAAAGATTTGTTATTAATGGCTACATTTAGTTGTCAAGATTAACAGTATTGTTTCTTTGTAAAGGTAAATTCACGTAAACAGTTGGCGCATAAACGCACGTCAAAGCGGTTTCAGCTGGTTCCGTGGGCCGTTGGCCGTTGACGTTCCCTGTTGCGGCTGCTGCAAAACAATTTGCGTGAAAACACTTTGCACATACATACACCGACTCACACACACACAAACACACACACACACACACACACACACACACACACACACCCATAGTTAGACATGTGTGTACAGAGAGAAGCTGTGTTGAGTAGAGCGACATGCGCTGGATTTGCTCAAAACGTCGCAGTCGCTGTTCACTCCCCCTCTCCCCTTCATCGCCTTTGCCCCGCCCATTCCTTGCTCGCCTGAGCAGCAGCAGCGGGAGCCGCAGCCGCAGCCGCAGTCGCAGCCGCAGCGATCTTCAGTAACGCGCACGCCGGTGAACGCTTCGCACTTGCCCCACAATCGCAAACGGCCAACAATAATAATTTCCAGTGCGTTTTTTCTCATTTCCCCACTAAAAATATATGCAAATGGGTCTATAAGTAAATTCATTTATATTTTTTTTAAATATTTTTTTTAATTGTTTTTTTTTTTTTCGGTTTATATTATGCGTGTGCGCTGTGTGTGTATGAGTCGCGCGCGAATTGACCAACGTTTTTGTGCAGTGTTGTTTATTCCAAAGGAGAAACAGACGATGGCAATTAAGCCAAGCAAATGATGTGAAAACTGTCACCGATGACGTTGCCAAACGTCTGTGCCCCTTACCGCCCCCACGCCACGCCCCTTTCTACACCACCCAAGCCCCTGTCCAGATCGCCATTTTCGCGTTATCGTTTTCGTTTTCGTTTACGTTTCTCATCCTCATTCGTTGTCGTCTTCAACAACATCTTCATCTTCGTGGAATTCACGTTGAGATTTTGTTGTTGATTTTTTTTTATATTTTCAAAAGTTTTTCATGTTGCTGTTGTTTTTGTGGAATATGTGAAAAATGTGTGCGACAAATGTTGTACCCCGCCCCCCAGTGGGCCATCTAGCCGCCCCTTACCGACTCACGCGTTAAAAACAAAAAAAAAAATGAAAAGAAACAGAGAAAATTGTTTCGGTTTCGTTTCATTTCTTTTGTCATTTGAATTTGAATATAAATAAATATATATCTAGACTTTAGTCTGTCTGTCTATTCGTTGTCTCCTCCATAAATACGGGTCCCCCACCCACTTTGGCCCGCCTGCCCCAGACCAGAATAGAGCAGCAGCAACAGCAATAACAATATTACGTATACGTAACATATAAATATATTTATTGTTCAGCTCAGTGACTTGTGTTTGTTTGTGCGTGTATCTGTAGCTCTGTCTGTATCTATGCATTTGTATCTATAAACCGTATATGTGTAGCTGTATATAAGTATGCAAAAAAAGAGTAAGAAGACAATTCCCTAAAAAAATAACAATAAAAAAAAAGAGATCCATCCCAATCTCTTTTGTAAATATCTAAAATTCTTGGAATCCAAATTGTGTTAGCCGGTGTTAACCCAAGTGGAACCAAGAGTGTGCGTTGGAGTAAGTTAATGGATCGCCTGCATGGCCCACATCACGACGACGCACGGCAGCTTAAGCCAAGCGCCAAGGTAAGCCCCAAATCCAATCCCCTCCGTCCAAACCTTTTCATTTACCTTCTTCTCACGTTTGTTACCATTTTGCTCCGCCTTGCTCCTATTAATTTGTTGCTTCTTTTCAGCTGCGGCTGCTGCTTCTACTTCTCCTTCTTCTTGTTCTTCTTCTGCTGCTGCTGCTGCATTAAAAATTCATTTTATTACTTTCTAAATATTTACTTAGAAACGCAAAATACCAAAATTTCACATTTATGACTCGATTCGACGTTGCAAACAACAAATTTCTATCGCATTTTCGCAATTAAGTATATACATATATTTATCGAATGTATATAAAAATAGTCGAATTTTCATCTATGTCTTCTTTTATGAAGATAAAACTTATGGATTCTCTATGAAGTTCATATAATAAAAGTATTAATTGCCCTCCAGTTTAATGCTCATACGTCATGTGTTATCGCTCGTTTTAGCAATTGAGAATTCTATAAACTGTTGTCTACAAAAACAATAACAAAAATAAAACAAAATTTATATGCGTGTAAACAGATTTTAAATCGCTTTGTTTTAAGCACTCTTAAGTTTAGTGGTAAATCAATTGCGGTTGCCTGAGAGTTTTTCTCATTCCGGAAAGAATTTTGGAAAGTTTTTTTTGTTTATTTCAGTTTAATGGCCACAACTGCAGTTGCCAATAAGAGCTTGAAGCATTTATTTGCCTTTTTGTTGATAAAGAACAGCAGAAAAAATAAGCTCATCGAACAATAAACTGTTTTATAAAAGAAACTTAATTTTTACATTTTTAGACTTTTCTACCAACTAAATTTTAATCTTGCACTGATAGTTTCTATGACAGCATTATGATAGATGGGTCCGATTTGGCACATATTTTGTTGGAATGTTTGGGCCTAACAGATGAGCTATGCGATTATTAGATATAAGACAATTTTAAAAATGAAACTGAAAATTATTTTTCAAGTGCTGAAAGGTTTGGGATTATAATCATGGATAATTTTGTGTCTTATTGATACAATTAATCCCAAAACAATCAAAATCAGTGCCAGAGTTGTAGTTTGCCTACGAGTATTGATAGTTTCACTAACTTAGCTAAAGATTTCTCAACAAATATTTTTATTTGAGATATTTAAATTACGTTTTCTTTCTTTATTTATGTTTATTATGTTCGTCTTTTTCTGCCGCTCTTTCTCTTTAAATTAATTCCTCTGACCTTTTGCTTTATCAACTTGCTTGGCAACATGAAAGAGGAGGCCGTAGCATGCCTTTGTTTTCCATTGTTGAGTCAATTATAACACTTGCCACTAGTGAATTGACCTCCACAGCTGTTGATCAATGAACTTGTTCAATGTACACATGTGTATGTGTGCCTGTGTGTGTGCCTTATTGTGTATTACAGTTATGCTTTAGACTTGTCATCATCGATTGTCGCCTGCAGCTAATTAACAATGCATATATGCATAAGATGTTAAGGGTGAAACAGCGGCACGACTAGAGGATAGCTGAGGGCATAGGGAAGGGTATAGCATAGTGTTGGGCCATGTGGTGTCGTATAGTGTAATATAATGCACGGTTTGAGTGTATGCTCATATTGTGGCCGATTATTAAGCACGGACTGAGTGTGACCGACTGTTTTGACCTTGGACATGGCTTAAATTGCGCTAACAAGTGCGCGTGCCGTTCCCCTTTCCCCCTATCTGGCAAAAGAAAACAGTCGATTATGAGTAAAACAGTTGGTCACTCATAATTTCAAGACCTCTTACTTTCAGTGTCTCTATTTGTTTTTGGTTTTCGCTTTCTGTATCTTTGCGGCTCTGTGAATTTCCGGTTGTAAACAAAAAGAAAGCAAGTGGGAATATTTGAAGTGCTCGACTGATTTTATCCCATTTTCCATACAATAAAGTTTAATTTGTATTACATATGGTGATTGCATGTCGCACAGTCGCCTTAATCAGTGTTTTAATGCAAAGTCTGGCATTTTAAACCTAAGAATTTGTTGATTTTAGATCAAATATCAGTCCCAAAATCATAACTCTTTAGTTCCCTCTAAATACTAGGCAGAAAGTCCACAAGGTTGCTGAAACAACCCTCGTAGTGCTGAAAATTAAATTAGAAATTTAACTGTTTGAGTGCCGATCGCTGTCCGAACCAAACCGAGTGGCTCCCGAAGCCCAACCCCAAGTCAAAGCTGTTCTCGAAGTGGAAATCTACTACCGGATGCGAACCCAAGCCTCAATACTATATGCATTGCACTTTAGAGTAACGCGCGCGTCCGTTAACAACAACGGGTTGCTCTGAATGCTTTCGCTGCTCGTTCCGTTATTGTTGTGTATAGTTGCGGTGCGAGGCGAGGCAATTAAACTACAAAGCTGGTGTCGGGAATTATGCACGCGGCGCCAGCAGTGCGTTCGCCAGCCGAGATGCGACACAAGAAGAAGAGGTAGAGGAACAAGTTGCAGTACAAGCACTACTAAGGCAGGCAAACAATACAGCAAATCAGATACTGATACTGATACTGATACATATATAAATGTCTATATATATACGGAGTTAGAGTTTGAGAGCGCGAAATACGCGTAAAAAAAAATAAACTTTGAAAAGTTTTTTGGAAATTTTTATAAATTCTTTATTGTTTATTACTTTTACCTTTTTTTGCATGTGTTGTTTATCGTTGTGTGTCGTGTTTTATTGTTTGTGGCCCATAAAATATCAAACAGGCAGAAGCAGTTCGTCATGCAGGATAACTTTAAGATGATGTAAATATGCATACTCTTTAATTGCTTAACTCTTCTCTTTTGCGTATTTATTTAAGCTCTTTTCGAACTGGTTGACTTTTGTTTTATTTATTGAGACAACTGTCGTTATTCAATACTAAATTAAAGCATTTAATCATTTAACAAACACAGAATAAATCAAACATTTTCAGCTTTAAATTTATTTGGCACAGTTGTACTCAAATCTCAGTCAGTTCGAAATGCGCTTTATGAACCCAATTCAATAGCTAAAGAATGTTGGCTTTAAGTGTAGTTTAAGCTAGTTGTAGTTAGATTTGATTTACCCCCCTCTCAACTCACACCACTGTATATTAGTGGCAAAGTGGTGCAGAGCGGAGTATGGGGTAGCGGGCGGAGATGTCGGAAGAGCGGCACAATGACTCGACCGCAGTTGAAGTCGCTGCCGGAAATGTCAGACGGCACGAAAGAATTCCATCAAGTGTTGGTAAATACTGGTGTTGCTAAAGGAAAAGGGGGAGACCTCAGAGTGTGTCAAAGAAATTTTGGACTTTTTGGAGGCCAACACGAAGTCAAATTTCTATACGTAATTGCAAAGTCCAGTGAAATTCTGGCCGCGTTCGCTTTTGTTTTGATTTTTTTTGCTTATCAAAAAAATTTTTTTAATTGATTTGCTTGTTTTTCGCCTTCACCGTGGCCATGACCAGCTAGCCGAGAAACCACCCCTTGCCCACCCCTGTTGCCCTTACCGCGCACCGGGCTCCACAAAAAAAAGCCGTCGTGTTTGTTTGCTATATGGAACACATATACGTCTGAGTGTGAGGGGAATTTGGAGTGAGTGGAACGCGGGGAGTATGGGAAGGTATGTAGAGCGGGGGACGTTTAAAAGACGCCATCAATTTTGTTATTTTTAGCACGAAAATCGTTTTGCCATTGTGTGTTTGCTGCCTCATGACAGAACAACAAAGAGCGACTACAAAGGTGGCTGGAAGGGCGGTGGAAGGTGATTGTCGAAGAAAACAGTTGGCGGTGTATGGCAGTGGTCTATTTGTGCATATGTCATATGCAAAGTGCAGTTAGAGATGGAATGCATAGTCACAAGATGATGATGATCCATTACAGAGCTCAGTTGGGCACTAAGAATTTATTTATTTGTTTGTTTTGACATTGCTACGAGGAGGGAAGACAGGGAGGTGTAAAGAGGCGTAAAGTGAGTGCAGGGGGAGGAGTGAGAAAGGTCTAAGAGAGGCAGTGTAGTAAGCGAGCGGTCTTTGCAATTTATTTGTCTCGTGTTGCTGTTGTGGCAACGCTGACAAACAAAAAAATTTGATCAATAATTTTTGTTACTACTTTCTGTCTCTTTCTGCTTGCACTCCGTCCCGCTCTATTAACCTCCGTCCTCCTCTGGGCGCTGGAGTAAGAGTGACCTATGCAAAAAATGTTCAGAGTGAAAAGCAGGTCGTATATTCCACGTGCCGTGACTGCTGCCAGGCTGCTTATTAGCCATGAAGGTTGCCGCAAATGCAAAACGAAAGCAACAACAACAAAAACAATAACAAACAACAACAACAAATATACGTATATATATTCAGTATGACAATGGCAATTTGCATGTGTTATATGCTAGCCATGATCTGGCCATGTTTTGGGCCATGCTGCGTATGCGTCATTTTACGTCGCCAGATTGCGCATGCGACGCGTTGCACATGCAAAGACTCGTACAACAGCTACAGCTGTTGACCTCCACCTCACATATACATGGTACATTGTATATCTGATACATCCGACGTCATTAGCGTGGCAATCATATGACCATGGAGGCAGTAAATGACAGCACAGCTAACTAATATCACAAGCTAATAGACTGGAATGTGTGATACGGGGCATAAGGATACAGCTTAACGAGTTCATTTACATATAATGTGACCAAGGAGGACGTTAATGACAGACTAACATGCAAAACTGTGTAATGAAATAAGTTTTGTATGCAAGTTTTTTAGCAGTAAAAGTGCTTTAAAAATCGCTGTTCATTTTTGAGTAATGTGACCATGGAGGACGTCAATAACATGAGTAATTAATTGTGTAAATAGTGAATATTTTGTTATTAAAAATTTTGTTAAAACAAAATATAATAGAAACCAAAGCTTGCATTTTTTTCACAAAAAGTGAGGATGGAGGACGGAAATAACTCCAGAAATTATTAACTTATAATATGCAGATTGAACGAATCGTGTTTATTGTAGAGTGGCTTGCCAGTGGATGAAATATTTAAGAAATTTTTAAAGTAAAGTAAACATGGAGGACCGTTGAACGTTATTGGACTAATAATTAAATTGAGGTATCAGATATGCTAAGATAGATTGAAGTTGATATTTAGTCAAATATGCATATCTGGCACAATATGTAAAGTTTATTGTGAGTTCTTTGCTCTTACTAAATAATACCTTATTAAAATAATGTTATAATATTAAGGCATAGACTGTTTATACGGTAAATACGTTTGGCTTGATATTCAAAAGTTGAAAAGTTTGCAAAAAACAGCGGGAATTGAGTTCATTGAGTAACGGTTTTGGTTGTTGGAACCAATTCATAAGAGGTTAAAGTATCATTCCTCCTTATGTCTGTCAACAGCAGCAGTGACAGCAACAACAACAGCAACTGTAACAACAACAACGGCAACAATGAATGTTGTTGACAAAAAAGCGACGCCGCGTGTTGCAGATGTTGTTGATTTTAAGCGAATAGCAGCAGATGCTGCAGCAACTGCACAAAACTAAAGCCAAAGAGTAGGAGCAGGACAGAAGGTTAAACAGCGACAGCCCGACTAGAGAAAGAGTGCGAGAGAGTGGGAGAGAAGTTCATTTATAATAACCGTCATACACAGGCACACAAACACAAACACATAGTAAAAACTGTTACGAAATCGGGCAAAAAAATAGGGAAAATAGCAACTTGGAACGAGGAACAAGGAACGAGTACTAAAAAAAGCGGCTGCCGCACGAATCGCTAAATCCGAATTGAAATGTTGACTTCTCGGCTGGCAGCAAAGGCAACAGAAATGCCAACAACAATAACATGCGCCAGTGTTGCCAACTAACAGCCAGAAAAGCAGATAAAGCTAAGAACTGAAAACAACTAAAAAGGAATAAAAATTTCAAAATAGTTTAAAGAAATACAACTAAAAATTGAAAGAATTTAATAAAAATTGCAACCGAATTTTAAGTTTATACCGGTTTTAAAATATTCATTATTAACTTTGCATAAAGCTGGACTGATTTAAAATTTTAAATCTAGCGAATGGAAAGAAGTATTGAAATTTGGCTGAATAAATTGTTTAAAATATGTAAGGCAGGAATACACAATTTATTAGCACAAAGTAAAAAAATCCATATGTTTATGTTTAAAAAAAAAGGCCAAAAAAGGCTAACTTGACAACACTGATGCGAACAACTATAATACATTAGTTATAGTAACAGTTGTTGTCAGAGTTCACGAGTTGCCAGCCGATGAATAGCCGAGTTGAGTTAAATTCAAGTGTATGTGTTGCTGTGTGTGTGTGTGTAAGTGTGTGTGTAAGTGTGTGTGTGCCTGCTGCAGCAGCGCGGCATTTAGTTAAGTTAGCCATGAAGTGAACTCAACTGAACCGAAACAGTCCCGAAATTCAGTCCGAGCACGACAGCAACTATGAATGTAAGTGGTGAGTGTGTGTGTGTGTGTGTGTGTGTGTGTGTGTGTGTGTGTGTACGTATGTGTTTGTGCCTCAAGTGGTTTGTGTGGCGCTTTTAGCTTAGATTTCTGGCCAATTGTTTGGCATTTTTTGAAGAAGTCACGACGCTGGCAGACAGAAAGCGCGCTCGATTCTACCGAACTCAAACTGAAACTCAAACTAAAATTCAAATTGAAACTCCGACAACGAATCGAGTCTCGAGTCTCGAGTTAGCCAACTCGTCGGCCCAGTTAACAGTAGCAGCAGCTTGTGGACTTCGTGCGTATGCGTTACCTCTCTCTTCCTCTCTCTTTCTCTTACACTCTGCGTGTGTGTATGTGCTTGTGTGTGTGTGTTACGACTTCGTAGTTGCTGCTGCTGCTGCTGCTGTTGTCGATGTTGGCATTGTCAACTTGGCGGCACAGAGTTCATACAATTGTGGCACGCGGCGCGTTAAGCACGTGGCTCTGACTGATAACAGTGCTCAGAGACAGAGACAGTGAATGCAGGACAGAGATAGAGAGAGAAAGAGAGAGAGGGAGATAGGAAGAGAACGATAGACAGAGCCGCGATCCGTGCAATTTTGTTTTTTACACAATTTTTTTTCTTGTGCAAAATTTTGAAACAACTTTCAAATTAAATACTCATAAGAGTGTGAGTGTGTCTGTGTATGTGTGTGTGTGTGCCTAGCCTTATCAGTGCACCTACCAATACTGTGATAATCAAGTGGCCTACAACAACAACAATTATCACGTTTTTCTTGCCACAAAAGAGCAGTGAGAAATGCATTAAAATTTCAACGCTTAAATAAAAATAGGTATAAAAACAAGCAAACAACAACAAAGATTTTTCAAAACCTATAAAAAATAAATAATAAATGCAAACTTTTAAGCAAATTAAAATAAAATAAACTCAAAGTTTTAGAGCAAACCTTATACATAAATAGACTTATAAAAATACTCAAATAAAATGCTTATTCAAATACGAAAAAATTATAATGAATTATGTCACCTTACAAATAACATTTGAAAAATTTTAAAAAATTATACACAGTGAAAAAAAAAAGTTACTTAATTGCACAATTTACGAATAAAAAGAAGTTGAGAATTGGATTAAACAATGAGTGCATCCAATGGCAATGGCAATAGCAGCAACAACAACTGCAATGGCAATGAACACCAGCAGCAGCAACAGTCACGTGCAACAGCAACAACAGCTAACACCAACAGCAGCAGTAGCAATCGTCAAGTTGTTGACATATCGACAACAACAACAACAGCTGATATAACATCAGCAACACCAGCACGTCCAGCCACAGCGCCAGCACACAGCAGCTGCAGCAGCAACAACAATAATAATAACAACAACAACTACAGCAGCAACACAAATAGCAACAACAACAATAACAATGCAACCCAAGCCAGTAACAACAACAATGAGAGCAGCAACAGCAGCAGCCTGGTTGTTAGCGGCATTGCTAGCAACACCAGCAGCAGCAGCAACACCAACCACAGCAACAACAACAATCACATTTATGTGAATCCACACAGCTATGACAGCAGCACCGCTAGCGGCAGTGGCAACATCAGTGGCTCCACAGCAGTCATGTTGCCACTGCCACTGACATTGCAGCTGCTGCCACCAACTGATGCCAGCAACAGCAATGGCCTCAGCCTGGGTGCAATCAGTCGACCAGCAACATCCACAACACTGAGCACCTTGAACACATATCTGTTTCCATGTGGTGCCGATTCCGCTGGCACAATTGGCGGTGGCACGTTCAACGGAAGCGTCAGCTGTGATCTCGATAGCAATTTCAGCCAAATGGTTGCCGGTGGGCAAAATGGTAGCGAGGCAGGCAGTTCGGGAGCCCACAGTCCCTGTCCGGGAGCTGGAACTGGTCTGGGACTAACCGTGAATTTTGGTGGATTCATAAATAAGCGACGCATAAGAAGATTATTTGGTGTTGGTGGCGGTGCAAATGGTGATGGCTTTGGACCATATGGCACCGCACTGCGGCGACGTAGCTCTCACCTGGTGCAGTTCCACAAGAAGAAGCATCAACAGGAGCAACTGGAGCAGCAACAACGGATTGCTACCGTTGCCTCAGCGAATGCAGCATTTTTAGAGCGCAAAGAGCAGCAACAGCTGCAGTTGCAACAGCAACAACAGCAACTGCAACAGTTTCCACCGCAATTGCTGTTACCACAGCCGGAGCAGAAGAAGAAAAAGAAGCCACCTGGTCCACCTGCACAGGTGCGTCAACAGGCCTCTCGTACCATGGATGATCCCATGATGAATCGGCCGAGGAAAGCAACGCCAGCTGCAAACAAGAAGAAGGACAAGGACAAGGATAAGGACAGGGAAAAGGACAAATTCAAGGACTATGGCTATGAGAAGTACCCAAAAAAACAAAGCACAGTTTTTAACACACAAAAGCACACACAACTTAGATACGAACACAGACATTTAGCCAAAACATAGCTATAAAATATACTAAGCTTTTAAGCCACCAGCCAATTGCCAATTCTACAGCTGATTTTTGATTTCGATTTATAACTAAAGTATACAGTATATTTATAATTTAGTATTTTAGTATTTATAAACCAATACACTGCTCAAAAAATATTCCAAAATTAAGCAAAACAAAAAAAAACTTTTTGTTCTTTTAAGATTTTGTATTTTGCTTACAAAACTTATTTGCAGTAAGAAAATGTAATTAAGTAAAGATAGTCTTGTAACAAGAAGCAAATATTTTATAATTTTTGTAAAAATTAAAAAAGTACAAAAAATATGTTTGATTTATTTATATTTTAAAACAACCCTAGTGCTTCAAAACTAAACTTATTATCGTTGTTCATATAAAAACAATTTTTCTTTTAACATTATTATAATTTGTAAGACTTTGAGTTAAATACTACCAATTGGGTGAAACAAATACTTCACTTTGGAAGCTATTTTTTCTAACAGTGTATTTACAAAGTATCTGAGCATATTTTTATTGATGTACTTTTCTGTTGCCATTTGCCAAAAGAAAAAAAAAATATATATACAAATTTGAATAAATACTTTTTGAAGCATATAAAAGTTTGCCGTTTTCTTTACTGCTTTCCCGATTTCCCAACTTCTCTCTCTTGTCCACATTGCGGCTTTCAGCTTAAGCTTCCTATGAGAAGCACAATTTAAATTTTTTTTTTTTTTGGCTTCTGCACAGCTTTTACACAGCATTAAGAGTCTGCTTTAGTGACATTTGTATACCCTAGAAATGAATATGTATATGGAGTCGGGCATATTACAACATTAGTTGCAAATAATTGATTGAATATGATTTTTGCATACCTTAAAAAAATATGTTTACATATGCATAGATGAATAAATTTACAGGGTGTTTTATAGGTACCAATTTCAATATTTATTATATTATTTCGTATTCGTTCTATATGATAGTTTTTGGGTGAATAGTCCTTAAATAATATTCACAGCATATGTGGTCGTTTCAGTCTGCAAGCATATTCAATAGATCTGTACAGCTACAGCTACATATGTTATATATTTGAAAAGTAGAAAACGGTTATCAAAAATTGATTACATTTTGTTAATCTATAAAAAATGTATTTCAGATACATATAAATATTCCAATGGGGTGTATAACAGGGTATATTTCAGTTCTATTTGGGCTGCACTTAATATTTTTTAAGGACTGCGGTAATGACGACTTTTATATATTCTATTCCCTAAAATTTGAATGCCAAATCAGTTGGTTTGGTTGCAAAAACGGTCGTGAAATCAGTGAGAAAGTTAATCTTAAATTGTGATTCATATTCATCCAGTACTTTTAAGTATGGTTCTTACAAAATGGCAGAAAACACATCGTATTTCTCACAGAGTATCTTTTTTCGAGTGCATACTGTAGTTGGAGCAACTCCGTTCGTTTAACATGTCGTATGCGTAATGCTAGGCGTCTGACGACGGGTTCAAAATGCCAAAATCCAAGTCATTGCCCTGTCGCTGCCACTGAAGACAACGACTCCAAAAATGGCGAACCCTTCCGCCTTTTTTGGCCAGCCATTTTCAGCTTATATATATCTTTACTATAGATATCTTAAACAGATTCTGTAGCCGGCGCCGTTGTTGTCGTCTGGCGTCTGAAGTTAGTGCTTGGTTGTTGGTTGTTGTCGCCACTGTCGCAGCCAAAAATCGCACAAAAAAATTCGATAACAGCAGCAGCAAAATGGAAAAGAAAAGAAAATAAAAAAAAAAATAAAGCACAAATGAATGTGCGTAGTCATCTGTGCGACTAACTGGAGCCGACATAACTCAGCTAAACTCAACTTAACTCCACACACACACACACACACACACACATACATGTTCGCTCGCACACACGCGCGCACTTCTCACAGTTGCTGACGCGCAATGCTTCATTACGCATACGCCATGTTGCCACGTTGCAAAAGCAAAGTTGCCGTAATTAAAGCGAGCTTGAGTTTGAGTTTAATGTGTTTGTTTACAACAATATGAGTCCAAGGTCAAAGTCAAAGCAGGTGCAAATTTTATTGTTATGCAACAGATTTGCAAGTCAAACTTATCGATAAAAAACTGAGCAAAATTTCGATACATTACTCAGCAAGGGGCTTACATTATAACACTTTAAGGATATTAAATTATTTTTTATATCCAAATGTTTCATGAATATAATCTGCTGAGGTATCAATTGTCAGGTATCAGAGCTAATATTTAAGGAACTATTTAGGCTTTATTTTAGACTGTTTGTTACTGAATTTTAAGTACATTTGTTACATAAATCTAGCTATTAAAAGAATTCTTAGATTTAGAAACCTTTGCATTGAATTTCTCGGCTTAAAATGTTTTCATCCTTAATTGCCTCATTTGCTTAGGTTTCAAGTTCTTGAGCCAAAATTTAACACACATTTGCTTTATGTTGTTTTCAAGGCCTTTCCTTGTTGTGTAGTAATTTTTCAAGCCTTTAAAACAGCACTTAGAGTCTGCAATTACAAACAAATCGAATATTCGATTTTGCCTACTTGTTTCTCATCTGTAAACGGTATTTTCTTGTTCATTTTCTTGCCGTTGTCAATGGATTTCTATATGCTATAGCTTGTTTCGTATTTATGTAATGTGTCACAGGCACAACAACAAAAACAAAACTGCGGAAATAAGTAACAACAACAATAAAAAACGTCAACAGAATAAAAACAACAACAAGCCAGGAAAAAAATAACTTATAATAAAAAGCAAACAGGAAAAATGTTGCGAGAAAATTTCTTTAATGTGCCTCGCGTGTGTGGTGTGTGTATGTTGTTGTATCAAAGTGTGTGTGTGTGTGTGTGTGTGTGTTGTATGTCGCGTGTGTTGTTTGCCCTTTGCATTGCGGTTGTTATTGTTATTTCTGCTGTTGTTGTTATTATTTGCGCGCTTTTTAGCTGCTTCCGTTGCTGCCATTTCATTTGGCCGACCAAAATTTATGTCAATGCCACAGCAACAAAAACGACAACGACAACAACAACACGAAGAACAACAGCCGGCACACCACAACAATAACTTAAATAATGAACACAATGTCATTGCTTAAGTGTATGTGCAGGTGTCTTTGCATGTGTGTGTGTGTGTGTGAGTGTGTGGGTAGACATGCAAAACAAAGTCAAACTTCTGACGGAGTTTCGAGCCTGGCAAACATTACTCTGCAGTTTCAGTTAATTGGCAACACCAACACAAACTGTCACGCCCATTTAACCGCCCACCCACACCCACACATACACATACGCAGCGCAAGGCAGAGTCAGGGGTGTGTCACTTGTCGTCCCAGCAACTTCAGGCGACAAAAAATAAAAAAAAGACAAAAAATTAAAATAAAATCAAAAAAAAAAAAACATGCGACTTTGCCGCGACTTTTAGCCGCCATTTGAATTGGCATTCCCCGGCAAATTGGCCGCCCACAGCGACCTCGCCCATTTTACCAGTTACTCCTACCCTAACCCTAAAGGGGCGGGCTCGGGGGGCTGGTAACATGGGCCAAGTGCCCTTGATTTGTGTGCACGGCATGTGGCGGCGTGTTGACTATTTGCATTGCATGTCAGCGACTGTATGTGTGTGAGTGTGTGAGTGTGTATGTGTATGTGAGTGAGTGTGTCCAATAATTTCGTAACATGGCCTTTGTGGCGATCTTTGCGGAGCGATAACTGAAAGCAGAGTTGAAAAAAATTAAGCAAAAGCAACAACAGCTTGAAATGCTCGACTAAAATATACCCTGCTTAAACTAAAAAAAGTAAGGCTTAAATGGTTGTATTGGAAAATGTGGTTCAATGAGATTTTTTTCTTTTTTCGAATGCTAGTTTAGTTAATACACGTTTTAAGCTGTTGCCGAGCATACCTCTACTGCACAGGGTATTAATAATGGCATACAAAATTCGACGCAACTTCATTTTGCACTTTGTAAGTAGAGCTAATTACAAAAAAATTCACATGAGAGAAAAAGAGAGTCACAAAGAGGGTGAAGAAGAGGGAATACATGGTATAAAAAGTCCTTTGACGAGGTCATATGCAAGTACTTAGCATGTGGGCGTGGCATTAAGGCAAGCACTTGCACATTGCCAATTCAGATTGAGACTGATTTGCAATTATGCAAAAATTTTGAGTTCTTTCTTTTGTCGATTACCAAGTGTATGCAGTCATGTTTCAAGATATGTAAAATGTACTTTCTAAACGATAATTTATAATGAAAGCATAATATAGGTGACAACACAAATAAAAGTAGACTGTAGAAACCTCATTCTATTGAGCATTTTTAAACGATTTCTCCTATGGGAGCTATGGGACTAAACTTCGTGAGGATAATTATAATGGTACTATACAAATACTGTGTGAGTTTGGTCCTTAAAGTTTTTGCCAAACCAAAGCAATGGTGATCTAAAAATAGTTTTTGGTCAGGTGAATATAGTCCTTTAAATAACTACGTTATGTTCTTTAACACAAATTATTGCTTTAGTCTTTCAGTGCATTTAATCATTTAAAAATTTAATCAACTTTAAAATCGCTAATCGACCAATTAATTAATTGTCCAAAATTGTTATTAATTAGTCAGCAACACAACACTTTTGTTTTCATTTTAAAAACAGTACATAAATAGAATTAAATTGTTTAAAATACATTAAAATTAATCAAAATGAATAATGCAATGAAATGCGCAAAAAATCGATGTGTAGCACACTAAACTGCCATAAGCGGTACTTTAAATAACATAATCCGTTAATTAAATAGTGGCTATATTTTATATCAAATAATAAAACATTTTTGTATGCCCATTGGCTATCAGAGGCTTAAATTAGTATTACCATAGGTGTCATCACTTAAATTTATTCACACCACAATGCTTAAAGGCAAATCTGTACGAAAATTTAATTTTGTTGGAATATTCATGTGGTTGGCGCTGTAAAGTATGCTATGCATTTTGTGCCTGCCACAATAGCAAGTAAATTTGAATTGAAGTGTGTGAATTTGTGGTGTGTGTTTGTATAGAAAACTTCAGTTCAAGTACCGCCAATTAGCTGCCGATGTTAACGAAGCAAGCAAGCCACTTGCCACACCCACCACCCCATTGTGTTTGGCACTCACTTGGCCTTGAACTCGCGCCCGGCATATTGAACATGAAAGCGAATGAAAGTAAAAGTTGCACGTCGTCGACGGTCGTTGCTTGCCACTTGCGGCAACTGCATGCATAATGTGAATACCTCCACACATACACACGTACATGTGTGGCAACAACACACCAAGCTTGACTGCATGTGTTTGAGTGTGTACACTGATAATAAATAATGGCGATAAAGTCAAACTGTGTTTGATTTTAAGACTAAAAGTGTGTATGGGGTGAGCTTAAACAAAAATAAATATATATACGAGTTTCTTACTAAACTAATGCCACTATTTAAAAGACTTGATTCTTAATGTCCTTAAAAATTCCTTAATAAATAATTGAGGAAGCCCTACCTCATTTTTAAGCTTTAATATTCCTTATGCACTTAGTTTCTAAAAAAAATTAATTCTTTTAAACTTAGCACATATGACATTCCAGTTTAAACTTAGTTTCCTGTGTTACTTCTATTTTTTTTTCGTTCAGTGTAGACTTTTCGCATGCTGGAAGTCAAGCGAAGGTCGGGTCTGCAACGGCACTACACTGCAGCGTTCCCATTAGCTATGCAGTCCCCCCTCTTACCTCTTTACTGTTTCGTACTCCACTCACCTTGCCGCAGACTTCTGTGCTGCAGTTGATGAACTCACTGACGTCATAGCGTCTAGCCATCGCCCAAGACTATGCACACATTCGCTCTCACCTGTGCTACCTTTGTCTTACGACTTCTCCCTTAGCTGCTGCTGCTGCTGCTGCTGGTGCTAGTGCTGTTACTGCATTTATTTTATTTATTGGTCGCTGCGACAAAGTTGCCAAAGTTTCGCCAATTGCCAGAGTTGCCACTGTTGCCACGAACGTTGACAACGACGTCAGCAGCGATTTATTTGCTGCCTGCCTGTCTGTCTGCCTGTCGTTCATCTTTTTTTATAGCTTGTCGCTGACTTTAAGCTGTTGTCATTTGGCTGCTGTTGCTGTTGCTGCTGCTGCTGCTGCTGCTGGCGTGCTTTTCCGTCTTCTTCTACTTCTTACATTTGCTGTTGTTATTGTTGCTGCTGTTGTCATTTATTTACAGTCATTCGCATCACGCGAGCAACTCTCAGATTTCACTGAATTGCCCGCCTGCTGATTGCTTTTATTACTGAAAACACACACAAACAAATACACACACAAAATCATTTTCTTTTTTTTTTCTCTTGCTTCTTCCTTCTCTTTTTCGCTCAGTCTCATGCTGTGCGACTTTCAGTTAACTGCTGATGTCAGCAACAACAGCAACATGACCGTTGTTGTTGTTTATGTTGCGAATCGAGATGGTCATCAAAGTATCCTCTTATATATCTCTTTCTGTCTCTGTGTCGCTTTCTCTCTCTTTCTCATCGTCTCCTCTCTCTCTCTCTCTCTCTCTCTCTCTCTTATATATATTTGTATTTACCATATTCTGTTGCTTTAGTCAAGTATCTCAACAAAATCCCTTTTGTTGTCGCTTGTCAACAAATCAGCCCCAGAAAGATATAAAACTCGTCTATTTTACTGACTTACTGACTAGCGGATACCCTCTACTTATATTTTTAAACCAATTCCTTGAAAATGTGTCTAGTTCATTGTATTGGCTCATTTCATGAGCTTAGTTGCAACAACTAAGCAGTAATACTGTTCTCAGATACCCTGTAACTAAGTATTTTAAATATACATAAAGTGTGATTATGCAAAGTAGTATAAACAAATGGGTTAGATATGCTTCAGTAAGTTTGCTATTTTAAATAGTTTTCATTGAACTCAACTTGTGCATACCCTGTAGTTATGTGATTAGTTAGTAGTCGACGAAATGATATACTTTAGTTTCATTTTAAGCATTCTATTCATATATACAACTTTGTCAAAGTTTAAGCTCGGGTTATTTAAATGCAGTCGACGAGTAGATACCCTGTACTTTTACTTTAAATTAAAAGACTATTATATGTGAGAGCCAACCAATTCATTTCCAAAGTTCCAGAGGGGTATTGAAACCCCAAGCGTTTCTGTTTGCTAATAAAGTATTTTATGTGCTGATATACCCAACGTTCAGTAGAGTATAAAAATTCAAAACTAAAGCTGGCTACAATGTTGAGGCAAATGCCAAGAAACGAACAATAAGCGCATTGACTAAAGGGCGTGCAACAACAGCAAGAACCACAGCAACACCAGCAGCAATAACAGAAGCAACAATGAGCAGCAACAACAGCAACAACAACAGCAGCAACACAAAAAATCTTGCCCTGTATAAATAACATTTTTGTTGAGGCGCCTCGTATGACAAAGTGTCCGCTTAAATGTGCGCGACACACACACACACACAGTCACACACACACCCATTGCTCTATTGCGCACTCAAGTGGCTGCATTTATTGCTGTTGCTGTTGTTGTTGTTGCTGTTGTAGAACAAACGCCAAAAATGGCCGCAACTGAATCAACTAAAACTTTGACGCTGACGCTGACGTTGGCGTCGCTGCAGCAGCGCTGTCTTTTACGATGTCTTAGATTGTTGTTAGTATTGATATTGCTGGTGATGTCGGTGTTGGTGATGTTGCTGTTGTTGCTGTTGTCCCTATTGTTGTTGCTGCTTTTGCCAGAGGCCGACGCCTTTCGTCAATTGATGAGCGTCGGGGCCAAAGCTGAGCGTCAGCTGCGTCGCTGTTGGCGTTTCTAGTGACACATGTTGTTGCTGCTGTTGTTGTTGTTGTTTTAATTTTTAGTGCTGTAAGTTGACATTTTTGCAGGCGTTTGTTGTTGGCCAGTGCTGCTGCTGCTGCTGCTGGTGACACAAATGTTGTTGTTGTCGCTGCTGTCCCTTATGATTTTTTAGCTGTTGTTGCTGCTGTTGTAGTTGCTGTTGCTGTTGCTGGAGCGTGTGCGAGCCGCCTTTCAGCTGTCAGCCATTTTGCAATATTTGCTGTGTGATATCGTTGTTGTTGGTGTTGCTACTTTTTTTCGGCAGTCAGGCAAACATTTTTGGTATTTTTTTTTCGAGTCTGATGTTGCTGGCGTTTGGCAGTTGCTGTTGCCGTTGTCGTTGCAGTTGCAGTTGCAATCGTCGCGGCGCGGCGCACAAATAAAAGCGGAAGTGTCGACAGCTTTAAGTACTCGCTATTTTGTTTCAGTGTATTTAGACGAGTGTCCCGTTTTGCTTTCCACTTGCGGTGCTTGTGCTTTCCCGCATTTCCCGATCTTAAAATAAAAATAAAACGGGAAAATAAAAAAAAAAAAACATGAGCAACGCGTGCAGTGCCCGCAAATTTGTTGGGCCTGCGGTTTGTTTTCATTTCGTTTTCCTTTTTGTTGTGTTTTCTGCTGTGGTTGTTGCTCAAGTGGCAACAACATTTCTGTGACTGTGCCGAGTGTGTAGCGAGCAGCAGCTGCTGCAGGAGTACGCGCAGCAGCAGCAGCAGCAGGAGCAGCAGGAACCGGAGTAGCCCAAGCGGTGGCAACGGCAAGCGAAGCAGACACTGCGTTTGACAGGGATTTGCCCCGCACACGAGGATGTCCTGCACAAAATGTAAATATTTTCATGTCTCCCGTTCACCTGCAAAAACAGTCACATTTTGGAATATTCCTCAATTTACCAGCAACCACGCCCACTTACCGCTCTTCTTATTTCATAGAGTTTTCTGTTTTCTCTGTTATGTTTTTGTTGCTTTCGAGTAAAAAATTCATATGGAAATTGCGTTTGAAAATTTGTAAATTCTGCAAATTGGGGGAAAATCAATTGGTACGCAAATCAAATTTTCGCTTCACTTTACATGTGTGTGCGACTGTCAGTGTGTGTGCGTGCGTCTAGTTGACCCAGTCTGTAATAAAATACTTGCTTTATTGACCGCTTTCCTGCCACAACAGCAGCAGTAGCAGCAAAACATGAAACTGGAATACGCTTGTTACACTGAACAAAATAATCTACACTTTTTCAATTATTGCTCAATAAATTTGAAAATGTAAATATTTTTTGTGCATGTGTATGTAAGTCACGAAAAATGTTTTAATTTTTGCTCAAACATTAAATATATTTTCTTTTAAATTAAAAGTAATTTTTCCAATCTTCTTCAACTTTGAATCAGTTTTTCTGCTTTTAATTATGTTTCACATAGATTTCCTTGCTTAAAATAATAAACTAAATCAAACTTAATAAAAGAAAGCTATTAGTTATTAATTAGCTTAAAGATAAAAGCTTTTAAAGAGCTTTATTTAAAATTCATCTGTCAATAAACCTCTTTACATTTGATTGTTTCAGTGAATTTAAAATCTATGCAGCATTTAACGAAGCAGACTTTGATATACAAAGTGAAATTTAGTATTCAAAATGAAGTTAGATTACATATATTAAATAAATTGGTTAGAGATAAATTTGAATTGGCACATAAGGCATAAGTTTTATAATAGTCAGAGAGTTCAATTTCCATATGCAGTGACTATGACATAGCCGATTTACTAATTGCTGCCCCCAAAATTAGACTTATTTTCCAATTATATTTCCTTCAAAATTTGTGCAGAATTGACATTCAAGAAACTTGTAAATTTCATAAGCGACCTTGAGGTGTGCTTATTTGAAAACTTGTATCAAAGCATAGAAAAAATCCAAAATAAGCTTGATCGGCATGACTTCTATCGGGCTTGTATACCAAAGTGAGTAGCTCTAGTTCTGTTTCTGACATAAACTTTACTGCTCACGCTGCTCAAGAATGTATACAGTTTATACGCTTATTATTGTTTACAAACCAAAGGAACCCCTTGGTAAACAGGGTCTCAACACGTGTAATTACTAACGTGTGCATACCGTCCCACATTTCTCGCCGTGTACATGCTCTGATTAAGTCCACTTGATATTCAATGAATGAAGTGAACTATGGCAAGCACTTGATGGACGGATAACTGTTTTCCATCGTCCCTTTGTCTCTTATGCTCCATCGTTTCTGCGGTTGGCAGCATCTGCTTTTCCGAGAATGAGATAATTGTATCAATTTCGCAACAGAATTAATTGCAAATTGATTAATAATGGAGCACTTAAAAGAGCTTGTCAGACACTTGAGCAAGTAATTGAATTGCAGTGCACTCAATTAGGTTATCGATAGCCCTAGTATTTAGGGGCGCATCACTAAGGGAAATTTGGGGTAGGAACAAATAAACGATAGGTCAACATTTGATAATAAAAACGTTCAGCAGTGAAGGAAAGCAGCAAATAGCTCAGTAGAAATTAAGCATAGCGGTCAATAAGTTAAAAAGCAGAGTAGCTAACAAGGAAGTAGTGTGAAGAGAATAAGTTAAGAAGAAAATATGCAAATAAGAAAATTTGCAGTAGCAAAGATGCAAATAGCCAAAGAAGCAAATAAGAAATGTAAAAATGAAATCAAAGAAATAAATAAGCAAAGAGGGAAATAAGCAACCGCAAATCCCCAAATAATCTCATCACTCATTTAGCCAAACTCATGAAAAATCAGCCACAACATGGCCAATTCTTGTTGTTTCTCTAGTTGTTGTTTTAGATTGGCTTACTGACTGTCTGACTGGCAGCTAAAACGTCATTAGAGCGAACACTTTGCGTGTTTTGTTTGCGCTGTCGTTTACTGTTTGTTGTCTAAGCCCCAAGACGGTTTGAAATGCATATAATATACTTATATATACATATGCATATACATATATGTATCTTGACAATGTAGAGCAGCTGTCTATAATTACACATGTGTGTGTGTGTGTGTGTGTGTGTGTGTGTATTTTGGTCTGTTTATAGAGTATTGTGTAACGAACACACAGCAATAAAATTAAAAGTAAAAGTAAGAGAAACAAAAATTACGCTCCTATCTTACTTTCTACCTCCCTCTCCCACCCGCAGTGCCGCTCTCTGCGTCTCGCTCACACTCTTTGGTCTTAAACTTTCAAGCAAATTACAAGCATAAATTTGTTGGCGCTAAAGTGCAAGTGACGATGAGGAAATGGAGGCAAGAAGCAGACTGCGATAGCAAATAGAAATTTTTTTGTGTGGCGGGTGGTGCAAGGGTTGTGTGCGGTGCGGTGTGGTGCCTGAACCGGAAGAGGGCGTGCAGTGGGTGAGACAGGAGGTTGGCATAAAGAAGGGGGGCGTGAACTGGGTGTTGGACCAGCTGATGGTGCCAAAGAAAACGTTAAACGTTATTTTCATTCGCCATTTTCATTTTCATTGCATTTTCATTGCATTGTTTTGTGAGTCCTTCAGCGTTTAGCAATCAATTTTTTGTTGTTGCTTTTTTTGGCCTGCTCTTGTTGTAGTTCTTGTTCTTGCCATTTCAATTTCTAAAGCAGCCGAAACTCATCGAGGTGTGAGTATGTGTGTGTGTGTAAGCGTGTGTGTGTCGCTGCAATGGTGAAATTGTTCTGTGCCATCGCCAGTTGCATAAACGGCGCACGCGGACGCGCATGAAGCGAGCGAAAATTTTTAATGAAAATTATATAAATGAAGTGGGAAACAACTTAAAGACAACAAAAGCATTTACAGCTACAGCAGCCGCTGCCGCAGTCGCAGTTGAGTCGCATCCCAGCAGCAGCAGCAGCAGCAGCTCAAACAGCAACAAGGCGCCAAACGGTCCAGCCAGAGGAAGAGAGAGAGAGAGAGAGTGCAGAGCAACTTCATGAGTCAAAAGTTCAAATTATATTTCCTTTCTTGTTGTTGGTGCTTTAGCTCAAAGGCAACCCGACAATCAAAACAACAACAAAAACAATAAGAGCAAAACAAGCGAAACGCTCAACTTATGCTAAAACAATAAAAACACTAATGGGAGCAACGATTGTCGCATGCTGCCATTCCATCTCGCTCTCTCACATGTGTTCAAAGTTTTGCTGCTCTCGCTGACTGAAATGAAACGAAAGGCAATGCTCAAAGGCAAATGCAAAGTCAAAGACAAACACTGACACTTTAGTTCTCGCTCATTCTCTCTCTCTTTTTTTGGGTTGCTCTCATTTACGCGCTCGTTCGCTCTCTTGCTTGTATTGTGTTTGCTGGTGCTGGTGCTGGTGCTGGTGCTGGTGCTCTCCGAATAGAATACTCTCACTTCGCATCTCATTGAGTGGAGGCTGCTGGAAACGTATTGGCAAAATGTGAAACATGCAATGTAGTATTTGTTGTTGCGCAGCGTTATCCGTTTACTGTTTTAACGTTTACCGTTTATCGTTTACCGTTTACCGTTTACCGTTAAGCCGTCTCTCGGCTGTCGTTTGGCCGCTTATGTCGCTGTTTGTCTTATTATTCCCGTCGCGTTTTTGATTCTTAATTCTGTTTGAAATTCATTTATTTTTTTTACACGTATTTTTTTGCTGTGCGTTCTGAAAGTTTTAATTGATTTTAAAATAAATTAAACATAGTTTTCTGTGCGTCTGGTTTGACTTGCGCGTAAGAAGACAAAACAAAGAAGTGCGTGTATAGACATGTGAATTTCTGTGTCTGCATGTGTGTGTTTGTGTGCGTTTGTGCGTTTGTGTGTTTGTCTATTCCTTCATTACATTGTGCATTTAATTGAATTTACCAGAAACCGCAAACAATTGACTAAAATGCAAATCAGGTTGAAATATGTTTAGAACAAAAGTTTTACTCTGTTAAAAACTACCTGCAATTTGCAACACACACCTGCAAACAACGGAATGTATGTGTGTGTTTGTTTGACTTTGTGTCAGTGTCTGTGTATGTGTGTGTGTGTGTGTGTGTATGTGTGAGTGTTGTATGGCAGTGTGTCAGTGTTACATTGCCAAAGCCGGCGCTAAAAATGTGTGCGTGCCATTTCCATAACGTTCCCTGTTTGCGTCCGTCCGACGCGCGTCTCAGCTGCTGAAACGTTTTGGCAATTGGAACATGGCCACAAATAGAATATTGTTGTACTAGTTTATGTTGTTCTTGTTGTTTTTTCTTCTTTCTCGTTGTGCTTGTTCTTGTTTACTTCATTGCGTTTTGGCATAAACGCGCGCGCGGCATTTACGTTACGTATACGCAATGTGTGCCGCGAATGCGGATGTAAATTGTTGTTTGCTCTGCTCATTTTAGCCAGTTGTGTTGCCCGCAAATTGTTGCAAAAAAAAAGCTTGGTGAATTCGTTGAAAATGCGCTTAATCTTATTAACAATACAACAGAAAGCATAAAATGAATGTGTTGCAACGAAAGTAGCAGTAGCAACATAGACAGTGCCTGTCTTATGTATTCTCACGCACACAAATGTGTGTCTGTGTGTGTGTATGGGTGTGCTTGTGTGTGTCGCGTCTTACCGCAACGTTTACAGTATTTTCTTTTTATTTTTGTGCCCGGTTTTTGCAAATGTAAACACATTTTTTTGATGGCAATAAAGAAGGAAGCAAAAAATAAAAAAAGTGACGAGACCGCGTTTTTCTTACAGACTGTGTATATGCATATGCTTGTGAGGGAGTGTGTGTGTGTGTGTGTGCCTGTGTCTGTGCTTGGCGCATGCTTATCCTCCAAGTTCCTCGGTTCTAACTGCCGTACACCTCTTACCGCCCAAATAGCCATAACAATGACACATTTGCCGCAACTGTCGTCGTTTATTTACGTTTATTTAACGCCAACCAACTAACTGTTTTATTGTCTATATATATCTTCACATATACATTTATATATTTGTGAGTGTGCATGCGTGTGTGTGTAGGTAGTTGTCTCTGTGTGGCGGCTTCACTGCAGCCTCTAGGGAATTGATGGCGCCTTGTGGCGTATACTTAATATTTAGTTTTGTAATTATATGCGCGACCCCGTCGCATAAATGAAATTGTGCTTAATTAATTAATTAAAACACAGCACCAACAACAACAAAGTCAACAAAATTTTTTGAGCTACTGTTGCCGTTCGCGTTGTTGTCAGTTGGCCGCGTGGCGCCAAGTTGAGCGCAACTCAATTGCAGTTAACGCCGTCGGTTAACTGAGAGTAGAGAAAGACATTGGCCTTTTAACCCCGCCAACTACCTCCACCCGCAACCAAGCCATCACCATCTTTTTGCCAGCTTTGCCCACCCACAACAACAGCTGCTTGCAGCAGCAGCAACGGTAGCAACAGTGGCAATAGTGGATTTGGTGGCAGAGAGCGACAGATGTGGCAAACAGCTGTGCGCGTGTGCAAGCGAGATGGCTATACGCCGCCGACCTTGTGGAACGCAATGAAATTCAACGAAACGCAACGAAACGATATGAATCGAAACAAAAGAGTCAAAATAAATGAGCCACAAATTCAAAACCAAATTACATTCAAAATAAAATCAAAAAATTATAAAGAGAATTCAAGAAAATTTCTAAATAAAATCGGTTAATTTTTTTGTGTGTGATTATTATTTTTTTTTGTTGTGAGTTACCCAAATAAGTAGGCAATACTTTTCGGCAAACAATATGTATTGTGTCGAATTTACAACAATAGCAACATGGGGCCCAAAACAAACAACAACAGCAACTAGAAAAAAAAAAAATAAGAAATGCAACCAAGAAAATGTCTTTCAAGAGTATGCAACCAACTAAGCAAATTGTCAACTTGAAATATAAATAAACGTTTTAAAAAATAACAGAATTTCTAAACAAATTTGCTAAAAAGTGCGGCAATAAACACGACCAACTTTTTCATGAAGTCACCAATGCTTCACTGCTAAAGTTTCATTTACAAAATAAAATAAAACCTTCACCACATTCAAAAAATGTAAATAAATAATAAATAAGAAAAAACATTTGGTGCCATGCTGATGACAGACTGTCAACAACCGCTAAGTGGATTCAGCTAATAATAGCAATTTGGACGTATTTGAAATGTGAACTACAATCAACGAATAGTTTTCACAGTCCACAAATACTCAATGACATTTGTTGAATGTTTGGTCGAGTGTAAAATTTTATGTTATTTTGACATATAAATAAACAGTGTCAATAATTCCTAATTATACTTTGCAAAAATTTATAAAAAATAAAAAATCATTTTTAAAAAAGCCTGTCAAAAGTTACATCCTTCTTATAATTACTGATTATATATTAAAGCATTTTAGTTTCATTTCTTTCACTTGTAATCTTACTTCAAATTTAACGCTTGTTTCTTGAAATTTTCTAAAGCATTTTAATAAAATTTTTATATAAATTAAATGTTTTCAAAAAATCGATTTGTTTATAAAATCACAAAGCAATTTTCCAACTTAATAAAATGAGTAGAGTAAAGTCTTAAGTAAAATGAGTTTATTTATTCTAAATGTTTTCCCCAACACGTAATCATAAAAAAATTAATTCAAATTTAATTAAATTTAATCTAAACTCCAGATTATTTTAAAGTTTGTTGTATTTTGTTTGTTATAACACACTTTAATGCTCTTGCCAAAGCAAATTGTACGCATTTTCAGCTGATGTCATTGGCCAACAGCTATTATCTTTCCTCGATAGGGAATTCCCCTTGACTACTGTCATGTTCTGATTGAATTTCATAGCTCGAATGCAATTGAAAACTGTTATTATGTGATACGAAATGAAAGGCTTCAGATTGGTTGGAAAAAGATATGTTAACATAGCCAATTGCTGTTCTTGTTGTGATTGTAGTTAGCCATTGCCGTTCACTCTGGCTTAATATACATGTGTGTTTTCGTGTTTTGTAGATTTGTTTGTGTGTGTGGGTGCTCATGTGTGTCTGTATGCCTGTGTTTTCCAGTGATAAACTAATTTAAATGCTGTGCAGCGAATGGCAGTTGCCAGTGGCAGTGACAGTGACAGTGAAACAAAGCTAACACGACCGGCAACAACTCGACAATAAAGTAAACAACATTCGGTTAAGTGGGCCTAAAGAACGTAACTGCTGGGGTAATAGTAAGCTGGTCAACATGTTGCAGTTGCACGTGTGGCCGTTGCAGCCCCAGATAATGTGGCCAGGAGCTGACCTGGAGCCAATTCACAACAGCAGCAGCAGTAACATGAACAACATCAACAACAACAGCAGAATTGATGTGTGTTAGCGTGTGTGAGTGCACATAAAGGATATACGCGCACACACACTCACACACACTCGCACACACACACCCAACACACACGGCACAACAAAAAACTGTGCAACATGCAGATGATACTTGTTGCTGGCGGGTAAGTTGCAATCAAATCTATGAACTTCGACCTCGCCCACTCCTTATTTCACCAACCTATTATCGGATGAATCCAGTCCGATTTTCCCTCTCTCTCTCTCTCTCTCTCTGTCTCTGTGTCTCTTTGGGTGTGTGTGTGTGTGTATCTAAGCTGTATATAAAACTCGTTGTCTAACAAACTCAATTGCAACTTGTATCTTTACCTTAACTTTAACATGAACTTTTAACATTAAATTGAACTTTATCTCTTGGTCTCTGCTTTGGGCTTTTTATTGCTTAAAAGCACATTGCACATTGCTTCTCGTTGCCTTTGCTTTATGTATAAGAAACATAAATATATATATATTAATTTATGTGTGTGCCTTGTCTATATCTGACATTTAATTTTATTGTATATTCAACTAATTAATAACTGTTTATTTTCTATTTTCATTACCATCACTCGAATGTGGCTGCCTCTATATATTGTAGGTAAGTGTAAAACATATTTATTTAAAGTATAAGAGTAAGTTACACATATGTTTTAAGTACGTATTTTTAAAAATATTTAAGTACATTTAATTCACACCTGAAGCGCTAATCTAAATTGAGTAAGGGGAGATTAGATCAATCATTAATAATTTCGAAAGGTTAGCTGACCTTAAGTTGGAGTACACTCTCAGATGTAGAGTATCTCGTCTCATTTGGTCTGCTAGTTTCCAGAAACTATCGACCATGACTTCAGCAGGAGTTGTGCCAACGAAGAAGAAGAGGAGTCGGTAATCCTCTGTAACTGTCCTGCCGTAGGTCCACTTTGACAGCGTCATCTTGGAGTGATCCTTTTCAATGAGTTATCCAATATATCGGATAAACAATTTTAGAAAACAGCTAGATTCATGCAAACCTCGAAATGGTCTTCTGGAAATCTTCTTTAGCAGAACTCTTATAGTCCCTTTCTCCTGTATTTCACACATGGTACCACAACAGGCCGAACTCGGCTCATGTGAGTTAGCGTGCAGAACACCAGCAGTCACAGCAGCAGATGTTTGTTGCATCTATGTTTATCTACAAAGCCGTTTAACATTATTATACTCTCTGCAAGAGTACATTGGGTTTGTGGAAATGTATGGAACAGGCAGAAGGAGGCGTGGCAGACCCCATAAAGTATATATATTCTTGATCAGCGTCACAAGCCGATTCGATATAGCCATGTCCCTCTGTCCGTCTGTCTGTCCGACTGTCCGTCCGTGTGAACAAACAGATTTCAGAGATGGTAAGAGCTACAAGTTCGAATTTGGTTTCAATCGACTCGATATTTAGTCAGTCAATACAAGAATCTTTTTTTTTTTTTTATGCCACGCCCCGTTCGCCCACTATGAGCAAAAAACTAGACATACCTTGTAAAAAATAGATGTTTTCGGCGAATATCTCCTTAACTATGGCACTTAGGAATACCAAATTTAGTATACAGGTTCCCAGAGACAGCATAAATGATTTGGCATTTAAAACTTTTGGATGCCACGCCCCCTTTTTTCGTAAGAAATGAACAAACTTGCCCACCGGATACCAATTTTAACATTATAATCGGGAATAAATGCAGAGAGTACTATACGGTCGGGCGCGCTCGACGGCACTTTTCTTTCTTGTTTTTATTTTACAAAGGCCAAGTAGCATATTGAACCTAAATAAGCGGGCAACACTTAATCTTAAATATATAAAATCTAAATAAATTTATAAAAAATTAATCTATAATCTATATTATATTGGTGATATATCTCATATAGATTAATCCAAATTGAGATAAATCAGCTAAAATAAGGAAACATAAAAAGGAACCCTAAGTAATTTAGTTGGGGCATTTTAAAACACAACAAACTTTTTCATACTCTTAACTTATTTTCTATGATGTTGCTGTAGTTTTCATTTTTTTGTGAACATGTACTTGGTCAAAATATCAAAATGAGGCTTGGTCAAAATTGAAAGCCAACACAATGTAGACTCACTAATATGGTTCATTTTATAATATATATAATACTTGCGTTTAAAATAAGATCATGAATTAATCAGCGTGCCGTCTAGTCGGTGTGACAAAGCTAGCTTCTTGGCCAAGTTATTGTACACCTGGCTTAAGCTTTACGCAAAGCTTTTGTTGAAACTTTCCTTTGAAAGCTTTTGTGGCTGCATTTTCAGCTCAATCTAAGCTTTTGGTTGGTGTCCTGAAGAAGCTTTGAACTTTGAAACTAGCTTTTTCTGCAAAGTTCTAAGCGTGAGCTTACTGCACATCTAAAGCTTTTACTCAAAGCCTACATGAGTTGGTATGTGACTGTGTTTGTGTGAGTTTGTTGGATTATTTATAATTGCATTACACATACGCAGCGTGGGCGCTCTGTGGTTGTCGTTGCTGTTATTGGTGTTATGTGCGGCTTTTGCGGCGCTTGTGGTTTTCAGTTTGCGCGTTCAAGTGCACACGTGACACAAACAGCAAGAGACAAAGGAACACAGGCAGAGGAATAGGGAGATATAAAGAGAGAAAGAAAGGAAGAGAAAGTTTGAGGAAGTCGGTCAAATAAGTTGTCCCTGAATATTTAATAATATGCACATTTAAAATCAAAATTAACTTCATTACACTATTTTGGTCTCTCTCTTTATGTCGCTCTATATTTCTAACTCTCTTTTATTTCGATTTTTTTCTTTGTGGTTGTGTATTGTGTTTTGTTGTTTTTTTTCTATTTTCATTTACACTTTTCACCTACTTTTCGTTTTGGGCGCTTCAAAGCTAGCGGCATTTGTTTTGTTTCCCCACATGTGACTGTTTCAGTCTCTTTCTCTCTCTCTCTCCTTTCTATCTCTCTCTCCCTGTTTAATGCTATCCCTTTCTGCTGTTCGTGCCACACGCTTCACTGCTTCAACGGTCTGACCGGTCTGAATGTCGCCAGTTCGTACATTCGTCCAGTTATCCTCCGCTCCTCTCGCCCCTCTATTCTCGGAGTACGCTTCTTTCGCGACCGCGGACTTTGGTCAGCCCAATGTGCCCATGTTCATTGCTTTTATCCCTATAGCACCTATCCCCGTCCCTGTTAATTCCCCCAACCCCTAGTCATTTTGATTTTGGACTCTGCTTTTAGCCGTTAGCTGTTAGCCGTTGGCTATTATGCCGTTACACATTGCCCATTCTCGTGCTCAGGCAATGTTCAGTCAGCGCTTCGTTTCTAGGTTTTTAGCCTTTGCTTAAGCCGTGTCCGAGTCCTGAGTTCTGAGTCCTGTTCTCGTTACTGTTCCCGTTGCCGTTACCGTTCCTTTTTCCTTTCAAGTCGGCTTCTCAGTTCTTGCTTTTACATAGCTGCACTGAAAAAAAATGTTTATATTTAAAATAATAAATATTTTTTCTGTGTTTAAGGACAATTGAAATGTAGATAAACTTCTGATCAAATAATTATTCTGTCTTCCTATTAAAAACTATTTCTTATTAAAATTGTCTTTACACTCTACTTTCTTTTGATGATTAAATTATGGCAAGCATTTGTGTTTCTTATTTTTTGTTCTTAGTTTTAAATTTAAAACTAAAATAAAATTATTTGCTAGAAAAGACTTAAGCCTCTTACATTTGACAATACATTTTTTTACAGTAACTCAACAAAAATTCCAACTTATATACGTTTTGATCTAAACTTTAGCTATTTTCAACAAACCAATAGTTCCAAAGTCATCAATAAGATTATGAAATGATTATGATTAATAAATAAAATTTGTCACAAATTCAATTTTTTAAAATTTTCTTTAGTTATTTTTATGTTCTTACTCTTGATTTTTAAAGCTGTTTTTTTAAACTGTATATTTCGTTGTTGTTCTTATTGTTTCTGGCCTTTTTTTTTTTTTTTGGTGTTCTTTTACATGTTCGTGCCAAGTGGCACTAAAACTATTTGCCTTTGCTTTTGGCAGTGGAGTGTTGTTGTTGCTGCTGTTGTTGGTGGTGTTGCTGCTGCCGCTGTCGAGCTGCTGACTACTAGCTGCTGGTGGCAGCAGCACCTGCCGGGCACGCAACACGCAGAGTGCAACAGCAGCGGCAGCGGCAGCGACAGCGGCAGCAACGACGACGACGACGAAAGCAATCGAGCCGAGCGACTGCAGCAATCGCACGTGCTTTGGCAAGAATCGTTGAAAAGCCGAAGCTTGTGTTGAAGCTTCGTTTACGATTTTTGTAGATTCGGGTGTTGCGGCCTCGGGACTGCGGCTGAATCGGTCTACGGGTCTCATTGTTGGCCGTGCTTTCATTTGCAGCGCTCAGTCGTCGCAGTCGCAGTCACGTCGTCACAACGTAGCGCGTTTTTTTTTGGTTTGTTTGTTGGCCCAGGCGGCGGCTGTCGTCGTCTACGTCGTCGTCAGTCAGTCAGTCAGTCAGTCAAGCAGTCAGTCACTCAGTCAGTCAGTCAGTGAGTCCAACAGTGTGTCAACCAGTGAGTCAATCAGTCAGTCAATCAATCAGTCGACGCGACCGTTGCAAGTTTGGCCGCCTCGAGGCCCGGCAGATGCGTGCAACATTTCTGTTTCCCGCGCGTGTTTTTTTTCTCATTTTTTTTATATACTACTAATTCTAAGCTAAATTTTTTTAATGTTTTTTTTTCACTCACTCACTCACTCTGTATATCGGTGTTTGGCGGTGGTGTTGGTCAGTACCTGTGCGTGTCACGTTAACTTGCAACTTCAAAAAAAAATTAAATAAAAAATAAGAAAATAAAGAAAGGTGTTTAAAAACACTTGAGAAAGTAACTTTAGCTCGCTGCTTGAAACTTCAAAATTCTCAAGTCGCTGCCGTGTGCTACAAAGTAAAAACAACAACGGCAACAGTGAGAGCAACAACAACAAAAACAATAACAACCAGAATAACAAGAGCGCGTGCAACAACAATTTGAAATAAAGCAAATATTAGAATGTTTTAAGTCTCAGTTACAGTCGTAGTTCTAGCTGTATTTCTTCTACTACTCCCACTCTTTCTCTCTCTCTTCTTCTCTTCTTCTCTTTGGCTCTCTCTTTCTCTCTGTCTATTTTTCTCTCTGTTCGTTGGACTGTTTTGTTTGTTTACCTTAATTAATGCACTGGCAACGATACAAATGGGGGCAACGTGCAGCATAATTTGCCTAGGCAGCAATGTCTTTTACTACTTACCCCTTATTCCTCTCTTCCTTTAGCTCTTCTCCTACCGTTTTAGCCGCTATTCAGGTTCAGCTTAGCGCTGCCTTTAAGCCAACTAGCAACTTGGCAGCAGCTAGGAAAACTCAACAAACTCAACAAACTCGACAGTTTGACAGCAGCTTGCCCCGGGGCGCCGTTAGTTGCCACTGCCAGAGAGCGACTGTAGGCGCAGTTAATGAATATTTTAGCCAAGTTAATTTCCATTCCACATTCTCCATTCTTTATGCGAATTGGCATCGATGTCGAACTTTGTAATTTGCTGCCGGCATTTTTACTGATATTTATTTTATTTGCTTGCTTTATTTGTGGCTTACATAAGCCATAAAAACAAACAAAAATTTTGTATCTAAAAATATCACGTATAAAATATTACACATACGACGCGTGGACCAAAAAACTCTATATCTCAACGTCAAATAAAATGCACTAAAAATATTTGATATATTTTTTGCACAGTAATTGTAGTAGTCAGCGCCAGATGGCGCTTTCAGTTCATATTCGAATTTGGTAACAATTTTTTTTAGGGTTTAAAAATTCTTTTTCACAACTCAGTTGGCGTTTCGCGAAGCTTGGCAGCGAAAGCAAAAAAAATTCTGCCGTGATGGCGCCGTTTGCTTAGCCTTGGCTTAAGCAATGCTTCTTAACTTTGATTGAACTTTGAACATGCAACCAAAAATAAAAAAAAAAAAACCAACAAGCAACCAAACAACAGTTATAACAACAACAACAACAATTGGTTGTTGAGGGCAGTTGAAGAACTGCGAACAATTCGCACGCACATTTTCGCTCCGTTTATACACTTTTTTTGCGGTCAGGGTAGGTGGATGGGGCAGTGGGAGGAGTGGTTATGGCCAGCGTCGAGTGGTGTGCTTGGGTGTATATTTGTGTGTGTGTGTGTGTGTGTAGTGCTAATGAATGCCCCATGAAAATAGGCTCAAAGCCACTTGCAATTTTAGCGCTATGCTACAGCAACTCCATTTAAATTTGAATTTTCCCATTCCCCATTCCCCTTTCCCCCTTTTTCATCTTCCTCTTTCTTTGCTATTTTTCCAACTGTTTTAAATTCAAAATTGATTTTCTGCTATTGTGGTTGTTGGATTTTTTGTATATTTTGTATTGTGCATACATTTGAAAATGTAAATAATTGAATTCAATTCCCAGGACTTTCGTTTGATTTCTTTATGTCTCTCTTTTTAACTGTAGTTATTTTATATATTTTACATATTTTGTGTACTAAAATATTGAGTCAAAGTGTTTATTTTTTGTCATTTACCAACAGCTGCTCTAAAGAGTGTTTTCTAGTCGTTCATTGTTCACTTTTTTTAGGGTTTCAAACCCTGCATTCATTTAATTAAATTTATTAAAATATTCTTAGCTTTGCTTTTGCTCAAATGGATTCAAACGAATTCACTGTTTACTGAAAATTGCTGCACAGCTACAATAAAAAAATAAAAAAAATAGTGTTGGAAAAATATGCACCGCTATAACATATTAAAAATATATTTTTGTTTCAGTTTAAAGCCTTTTTGCATTTCCGAAATTTTAAATAAAATTTACAAAAACTAAAATTTACTAGCATTTTAAAATTACTAAAACTAACATTTGGTAAAAGCAATTTTTATTCGGCAAACAACGTAATTAAATTGCAATGTTCACAACGATTCTGACTCAATTTTTTCTTTTATTTCGTTTAATTTTTTTACGTTTTCTAATTTTTAATTGCTTGACCATTTGTGGAAATAGCCCAGAGCGCTGCCAATTTAATTTTATTTAAATTGCATTAAAAGCATTGTTTCAAGAGGACTTGAATCTCTTTGAGAGTGAAATATTTAAATTTATTTACTTTCTTTCCACGCTTTGTTTAACAATTGTGTTTACTTTGAGTTTTTTAAACCAATTTCCACTTTTCTTTATAAAAAGAATATTGATTTTACTAAAAATTGATTTATATTTTTTTAAATTTCATTAATTTGTCAATTAAACAGCCCAAAGTGATATCAGTTTCATGATTTCATAGAATACATTTTTTTTAAAGAATTTTTAGCCACTCTGGTTTTTAATTGATTTATAGCACTGATTTTCTTGATATTGGATTGTAAGTTGAAGACTTCTATTTTATCACTTCTGCCATATTTTGTTCCTGATTTTTCAGTCTGTTTTGTATCTGCAGTTTTTGCATATGATCAAATTTCTTGTTCTTGATTTAGGAACGTTTTTTTGAATGCTTTTACAATGTATTTCCAGATCAAGCCCATAATTTGTGTGGTGGTAAATTGCCAAAAATTTATTTTCTCTTTCGATCTCTGTCAGTTTTTGCCTACTCCATCTCTTTTAACACACACACACACACACACACACACACAGAGATACACATATTTAGCTCACATATATTTTGAGAGCAATTTGACTTGCTTAAATTTTGTGTGTTTTCTAAAACTACTTTACTGCCTGGCCTAGTTCGTGCTATCTCCCTCTCGCTCTCTCTCTATTACTCTGTCCTTCTCTCTCTTTCTCTATAGCCTCTTCCTTTCTTTCTCTCTGGTTTTCTTCGCTTGTCCATTAACTTTGCATTTGTCTCTGCGCTGTGCTTCATTTCAACTGCTGACTAGGCGCTATGTGGCCCATATTTTTGGCAGTAGTACAACTGGAGTGTGTGTGCCTGGATATGTGTGTATGTGTGTCCCAGTATGTGTGTGTGTGTTTGTGTAGAGGAAGTAGCTTAAGCGCTGTCCAAAAGTTACGCACTGCGGCGAGTTTTGTATTTAATATGCCGTGACCCAAGCATGTGTGTGTGTGTGTGTGTGTGTTGGTGTGTGTGCTTCACGTGCGCTGCGTGATTTTAATTTGAAATAAACACAACACACACACACCTTAGTTACAATTTTCTCTCACTCTTTTGCATTTTGCGGTTTTTTATTTGTTTTATTTTTTTTTTGTTTTTCTCATTTTATTTGCGTCCCATTTTTACACTTGGCCTTTGCGTAATTCTTTTTACGACTGACGGGCAAAAAAAGAAACTAAAAAAATAAAAACAAAAAAAAACGAAAAGAAAAGCTCCAATGAAACGAAATGAAGAAGGAAATACAAGAACTTATTGATCGGCCGCTTGAAGCCAATTTGAAGGTCAAGCATACGCACCGTAGGCCGTGCTATCAAAAGGGGCAACTGATGCCTAACGGGGTTAAGCGGCCCGTCACAAGGGTGCAAGTGGGTGTATGTTGGTGTGTGTGCGTATTTTAATATATATGCGTGTATGTGTGTGTGTGTGCCCTGGGACTCTCTGCATTGTTATATAAACATAACATTTATGCAAGGCAAGCGATTGAAGCCAGAAGCTGGAAACGAAGCCGAAAGTGTAGCTCAAGCTGAAAACTGTGGCCTTTTTGGCTGTCATGCCGCTTGCTACATGCCATAAGCCGTACGATGACGTCATTTTTTTTTTCTTTTTTAAATTATTTTCAAATTTTGCGCCAAAGGCCAAGCAGCTGGCACAGTTGCTGGCTCTGCGGAAACGGAAGCAGCGACAAGACAGTCGCACAGCACGGCAAACACAACAGCATCAACTATCACAAAAACACGCAAACACACACACACGCACACACCATGCCTTGGCTAACTGACTGCATTTTGCTTTTATCCGTGTCAAACATTTTCATCCATTTGTTCGCATTATTCTCGCACAGCGGGCGCATTTCTCCCTCTCGTCCTATGCATCCTTCTCATTCTCTGTCTGTACCTTTTGCATTCCTCCCATGACACTTTGTTCGCCTTACTTCTTTCCTCTTGACTTCAAAAGAAGCCGCCAGCAGCAGTTAAGGCAAGCAGAAGGTGCTTGTCACAAAGCAAAACCCGAATTCAAATCCTCGTAACCCCAAAATATAAAAAAAATAAATAAATAAAAAGAAATAAAGTAGATTTGGTGAAAAGGCGAAAAGCAGCTATTCGATTGCTTCAAATCATGCAGATAATCGCAACAAGTTCAAGCTCTGATGTATTTTCCAAGATATATGCACATACACTGATCCAAAAAGTTTTTAAAGACAGAATTTGAATATGTAAAAAAAGATATTTAAAGTATAAAAACTAAGACCAATTCTAATATGTTAAATTAGTTTAAATGAAGAGTTTTTGGTAGAAAAGTTAATGATTTGTCTGGCTAAAATACTATATATTATCATAAGCTGGTTTCTTACATCAGGCCACCTGTCAAAATTGAATTTATTTTTCGAGCAGTGTATACAAGTTTAGAGCTCGAAAAAATGTTGTAAAAGTAACAACTTTTCGATATGTGCCCAAAATTTTATTAATGCTCAAATCGAAATTCGATTTAGTTGCGTTTCGCTGCGTTGCGTTTCAAATCGATTACATTTTGCCTGCATTTGCAGCAAGCAGCTGAGCGTATAGCGAAAACATCCTCTTTTTCTCTTCAGAAAACCTCCATTGAAACTAGCTAGAGAAGTACGCCCTCTTAGCTCCTTGTTGGCCCTGGTTGTGGGTAGCAGCTGCAAGTGCCGCGAGACAATCAATGAAAGTCGTGGAATCTCTTTAATTATGCAAGCAAAAGGCAAACTTTGTTGCCATCTTTCTACCCTCTCAAATTAAACCTGGATATTTTCTGGCTTCCTTTTAGTATTGAGATATTATTTCACACTGATTGCATTGGGTAATTTCACTTCTTTTGTGTATTTTAGCTTGTCTTTCTATTCTTTCAAGCTATAAATTGCTAAGTGGTCTTTAGTGCTTTCAAATGATAATTGTTTTTTCATTGAGTATTATATTTCATGAATTATTTAGAAACTAGTCTAAAATATCTGTGAAATATTTCTTACCGTGACAAATTTTGAGTCCAGATAAAACATTTTTAAGAATTTTGAAAACTTTGGGAATGGATTTTAATTAGGATCTGTTATTTATATATAGTATTCGATATACTAGTCAACTTAATACTTAATTTAAATCTACTTAGTCTAAGTTTAAATGGAAGAATCACACCGTTCGCTCAGAAAGATTGACAGAAAAAGAAACCAAATAAATTCTTAACACTAGAAAACGATGCAAATAAATTCAGATGTTCGACAAAATTTTGCCGAAAGAAATTCCGAATCTCATTATGCATAGAAAACACTTTTCACTCTTATACAAAGCGAGTTGCCAATTGGAATTTGCTTTGACTGAAATGTGCGTGAGTCTGTGTGTATGTGTGTGTGCATGTGCGTGCTTTTGGGGGCTTGTGGTTAGGGAGTGGGGATAGGCACTATTCCAGCTCCTAAGCCGAAAGAGGATTCCGCGGTTCACTGCGGCTAGCTTTATCCTGGCAACCAGAACAGGAAAAAAAGGACAACGAAAAGCTTTGCGTGTATTTAGGTGGATTGTCTATAATTGTCTGTGTGTGTGTGTGTGGGGGTGTGTGGGTGTGTGGGTGTATGTGTGTGTAAGTGAGTGTATGAATGTGTTTTGTGAAAAAATTTGGATTTTTCGCTACTAAAAAGACCAAATTTAACAACAACAATACGCGCCACGTCAAATTAAGCAAATGTAAATAAACAAGCAGCCAAAAAAAAAAAAAAAAAAAAAGCAGAAAAAAACGAACCCAAAAATAAATAAAATTAATTCAAATGGCAAAAACAACAACTTAAGCAGCATATTGCAAAGCAAACAAGCCACAGAAATTAAACAGCAACGACGACAACAACAACAGTAATAACAATAACAACTACAACAAAAACAGGCACAGAAACAACAACAAGAATAATAAAAATCAGCAACCAGCGAGCAATAAAAATTAACATAAAATACGCCAATGCCAAGCAGGCGACTACTCTGAATCGTAGCACTCTCTCCCTGTTTTACTCCCTGCTCCTCTCTCACTCTGTCTCTTTCTTCTTGTTTCTGTGTGTGTTTGTGTATGGTGGCTATAAAAAAATTGCGTTGTCCCGCCTGCGGCTAAAACTGTGAGGCAGGTGCAACATTTCGTCGTCCAGTCGTAAGAAAAACTTAATTTACCCACCGTTTAAATCTCGAACAACATTCAGAATTTCTAAGCTTAATAAAATGCTAGAATTCACCAACTTTAAGTAGCTAATATATTAGTTCTTTTACTAAACTAAGGCAAACTGTGTAGAGAAATTGGGAAAGCCTGTTAACTACTTTGATTGTGGTCTACCGAAAGGTTACCAAAACATGAATAAATTAGCTCAAATTGCTGAAAATTGGCATTTCACTTTAATTTATAAATATAAAAAAAAACTCATGTTAGTTATTTAGTTCAATGGAAAGTAGACTGTATAGTGGAATATACCTTTTTTTCCTAAATACACTTTACATTTTTAATCAGAAATGTAGCTATACAAAATTCAAATTCAAATGCCACCTAATGCAGCAATTATATTAAAACAGAAAGTTAGTTAGTCCCTCTTATAAAATGATATATTAATGTGCTGTTTTCTTATAGAAGAAGAATTTACGAACAAACATTTATGCATGTACACGAATTTTTTGTTTGTTTTAAGGATAACTTGAATAGTTTTAGTGTTTGCAATTGAGGGGAGTGAACTTTTGTATGTTATTGTGTTTAAAATTGTTTTAGAATAAGTTAACATGGTATAATATTAATTAAAGCAACTGCAGTTTGTTTGTTTCTGCAGAAACTGTTTTGTGGCACGTTGCATGTTAAATATGTATACTTTGAGTTAACTTAACTGTCGACTCAGCCAGTGTTTAGTTTGTGGTCAGTTTCGGTTTGGTAACGTTTTTGGGGTTCATTGATTTTGGTATGCACTTAGCTTAATTAAATGCTGTTTGATCATTTAATGCCAGTCCAAATTGATAAACGAAACCTGAGTATATTGCTGCACACGTGCTCCAGGTAGCATAGCTTTCAATGGCATTTATATTTTTTTTTTTCTGTTGGGAGGAAACTTTAAGCAACGTGCAACAATGCATATCGAAGTTTGCAATGAACTGCAGCCACAGTTTACGCTCTAAATTCAGTTGAAGCAGACAGTTTATAAATATTTTTTTTAGCCAGAATAAAGGAATGCAAACACACACAATGACACACAAACAAAGTGAACACAGCTCGAGTCGAGTCGAGTCGAGTCGAGTTGAGTTGACTTTGTTGCCTCGCCTCGACACGAAACTATAAATGTTAATAACAGGCAACATTGTTACCAGTTTTTCCCTTAGCTGCCCATGGGCTCATCCCCAAATTGCCACGCCCCATATGCCACATTGTGCAGTAATCTCTCTCTTTCGCTCTCTCTTTTGGTTTTTCTGACTCTGTCTCCTACATTAAGTTGTTGTTGGTTTCGGTCTGTTAAACAAAAAGTTTTAACGGTATTAAGCAAGCCAAAAATAACACACAAAATAATAGAAACAAGTAAGAACAACTATGTCAAATTAGAAGCATACTCTAACACACAAACACACACACACACACACACATGCAGGCAGATAGGAGAGTTAGGGAGAAAGTTCTATGTGCAATTTGGCGTGCAAAACGGAGTGAAAAAAACTGCTGCATACTTTTTGGGGCGCCGCTATAATTGCAGCTGCCGTTGTTGTTGTTACTATTACCGTTATAAAATATGCACTTAAATTTAAATTGTCGTAAATTAATTGTAAAACTCAACAACAACACCAACAACAATTACAAAAATAGCACAGTCGACTTTTTGTCAAACTTTTGCCACAAAATTAAAGTAGACAATTTTTGCAGATACTTTTTGTTGCTTCTACTAGCCGGAAGTCCATGAGGCATGGTCAGACACTGTGACTGCGGTTAGTTCTGTGGGCCCGTGCGTGTGTGTGTGTGTATATATGTGATTGCTCAGGGGATGTTGTGAGCGCCAATTATCGGTGCCCACCCAGCAACGAACACGTGGCAAGCCGCAAAAAAAAATGTATTACAAGAACAACGACAATAAAAGCTGTAGCCAAAAGTTGCGTGCGAGCCTCATCACAACATCAAGAACAACAACAACTGAAACTAAAACTAGTGGCAACAAAGTGTAAAGGCAACTTTGTAACCTTTGCACTTTTATGAATTTCAATCTCTTTTTGGCCCAAACACTAAAACTCACACACACCTAAACACACACATAAAATCCAGGACAATTAGTTGAAATTTTCAAACAAATTGTGCGGTGAGCCGTACGTAAAAAAAATACAAAACTTTTTCTTTTAGTTCAATACTTTTGCACGCTTGCAACCTGGTCATATTAGCTCTTACAAAGAACAGCAGCAAACCATACAACTGTTGGACATCAATTGGGTTTAATATTATAGTTATAGACAAAAGTTGGAAAATAAACAGTTTACATATTTAAAATAAATGAACGGTGAATTAATTAAGCACTTAATGTAGAAAGAGACTTAATTAGTTTATTTAAATGTAGATTTATCACAAACGAACTTAAATTTCTAGCATCGTGATTAAATATTGTGTTTGCAGTGAACTTTATTTAAAATATCTTCCTAAAAGTTAAGTTTGTTTTTTCAAGTAATTTTAGAGCATCTTTCGAACTACATAACTACTTTTCAGACTGTTTTGTTTTTGTTTAAATTAGTTCCGGCACTAGAACTGTGTCTGTATATGTGTATGAGTCTGTTGGTGTTGTTTATGTGCTTGGGTTTTTGCAATTTCCTCATTTTCAGGTACTACTACATTTTTGAGCGGTCTACAGAAAGCATCGCCCAACGGAAGTTGGTCAAATGCTTCACAGCACACAGAGGGAAAATTGCGAAAATTGTGTGTCCTAAGCTATTTGTATGAATTCAAAGCGAAACCATTAAAAACTCCGACTAAATAATGTGCATATTAATTAGACAAAAGTATATCAAGTCGAAAACAAAGGACGCCACTTTCTGGGCACCATTTTTAATCAGCTTTAAAGCTTTTGGGTTTCCAGAATCAAAAACATATTAAAGCTGAAATTCAAATTAAAATTGTTTTACTATTTGATTTGTATATCTTTAAAGAGAATTGCTTATGTTTTTTGAACATTATTTATTTATTTATTTTTGTTATGCTGGACTCAAAGTGATGACAAAGTCTGTTTAAAAATGCATAATATGATTTCTTGTTTGTCTATGATATGAAAATAATTCTTTGCTTTGTATTTGTTTTGTGTTTCTCATTAGCAATTATGTATTTTGTATGTGCTTGTGTTTGTGTTTGTGCAAATACATATATTTATTATTACGCACTAACTATGCAAATTCTTATATTCAATTTCATTTCGTTTCTTTCCACCTCCCTTGAAATATTAATTGAAAAGTGCATAGATTGCATTTTATGCAATTTTCCGCATCTGTGCTTGGTTCGGGTCTTCCTATATGCATTTTGCCCCAATTACGCATACGCCGCTTAAGCCACAAAATGTGAATATCTTGAATAAAATGTATTTGTGTAGGGAATACTCACGCGACTTGCAGATACCAATTAATAACGCTTACTGAAACACTTCAAACTAATTAAAATTTGGATCTAAAAACTAAGAAATTTGTATTATTTATAATTAATTTTGTTGAATTATATTTTAGGAAATTTTGTATTGTGTTTTTTTTACTTTTTGGCCTTTGACAATAAAATTGTATACATTTTGCTTAATTTATTTACGAATAAAATTTATTTTCATGTTTCATACTTTTGTTTTATGGAGTAAAAGTTTACTTATTTGTTTATTTATTACATATTTAATTGAACTTAATTCACCAGCTTATAAATTATATATACCCCCTGCAAATACCCTTCAAACTCTTTTACAAATGGGGATTCAGCTGCTATAATAGAAACTGCCTAAAAGCTTAAACAAAATGTATCTTTTTGCCATTAATAATCAGCTAGACACGGTTGGGAGTGTGTGTGTGCGTGTGTGTTGAGGGCGTGGTAAACAGTACTTGCAGGTGTCTGTGTCTAGTTTATGCAATGCAAAGTACAAACACACATACTCATACACTTACACACACACACACACACACACATACACATAACAAATTGAATGCCATAAACGTTGGCGCACAATTTTCCAATGATTTTCTTTTTCTGGGTATTTTTTTGAATGTTTCATTCGGTTTGTTTACACAATTGGGAAAAGCCGGACATGTAAAGAGGGTTGGAGTTAGCTTCGTGTAATAAAGCTTACCTGCTCTACATACACACACACACACATACACGCTTAGGCAGAAAAAGCGAGAGAAAGGGAGTGAGTTATACACACGCAGAGCTGTGATATTTGTCGGCGCTTGTCTGTCAATTCCAATTTGTTGTCTGTGCCCGTTGGCATTTTCTCTGTCATTTACTAATCGATAAATTTGTTGTATTTTCTGTAAATGCTTTTCGTTTAGACAACGTTGCATGCAAATGGTTTAAGCCCAAACACACACATGCACACTCACACACACACGCACACACACACACACACACACAAATTTATATACATGTTTGTATCAAAGCTGTTAACTTGTCCAGATTTGCACTTTTCTGCATCTTTTGTTCAATCAAACCATCAATCAATTGACTCAGCTGGACACACCCACTTAAGACTGCTTCTTTATTCCGCTTACCGTAAAGTAATAAAACATTTTTTTAAATAATAGCACTGCTTACACTGCGAAAAAAACAATTTTTTTTTTTGATTAAAGCTAAATATTTATTTATTGAAAGCCAAGAATTCTTTTAACTCCCAGTGAAATTTTTAACAGAAGATAAATTGAATCTTCGCTGAAATTTTCAGAACACTTTTTTTTAAGAATAGAAATAAATGTTTTTTATGCAAATTTATCTAAAAAATTTGTCAAAAATGGACTTTGGAATGATTTAGTGTTGCTTTGAATTCGAAAAATTGTCATATTAATTGACTTTATTTGAAAAAAAAAAAATATTTGTTGATTTGTTAATTAATTGCAGCTCAAACTTTCATTAACTAAACGATTTTGCATATCTAGGAGATGAATTAAGCATTCTATGCTTGTTTTATCAGTGTACAAGTTGCCTCTGAGCGTTGAACAATAAATTTCTGCATAGCAACTGAAGTTTTGCTCTTTGTTGGAGTTCTTTATGGCACCTCTGGGAATCGGTTGGGAGACTCCATCTATTTGCTATGTTTAAGCAGCAGATTTGGTATTCTCTCTCCTTCTCCCCCTGTACCCCTCACTCACTCTGTCCCTTTCTGACTCTGTCTGTCTCTTTTTATTTAGCGAAAGGCCAAAGCGTCGCAACAGCGTGCTTTTATAATGCGTATAAATTATGCATTTGTTTTGTTTGTTGTTTCAAAGCATTTCGCGGAAAATGCGCTTCATATTTGCACATAGAGCGAGACAGTGATAGGTCTAAAGAGAGAGAAAACGATAGACTCGAAATGAAAATAATGTTGTGGATCCAGGGAAAAATACCCATTTGCTTTAGACTCTCTGTCACAGCATAAATTACACAAATAATCGAGAATTTTTGGCCTTTATGAGCTTTGTTCTCACACAGCTGGAAAATATTAGAAGCACATACAGTATAGTGGAACATTGGTCAGTTTCGGTTATAGTTTTGGTTTTAGTTTTGTTGTCGTTGTCGTTGCTCTTTCAAAGCATATGATAAATTTACTATATAGTCTAATGCATCCATTAGCAGCAAGTTATGGCCAACAAATGGGGACACATTGACCGCATTTTCATAAAATGCCAACTAAAATTTACTTACAAGATGTCTACCAAAAATCCAAAACACAATAGTACTGTACTCGGAGTCATCTATGTTGTAAAAATGTGAAATGAAATTTCAGTTTTAATTGCCAGAACCGTAATCAATGTAGCTGTATTTTATGAAAAGAAAATATATTCATTAAAACTCTGAAACAGTTTTGTTTGCCTAACAACTTATTCACAAAGATATATAAAATATTTAATATAGGAAAACTTGGAATAGTTTTGTTTATATAGAAATGTTCAATTTAGTAAGTTTATTACTAAAAAAGAATTAAAATTTCCTGAAGAAAAATTCCCACCTTAAGACCTGATTAAGTTAAGCATTGAAATTTTAAAACTTCAAAAAATTTTAAAACGTTTTAAAAATATAAATAAAAAACAAGTGTTCAATTTTATCTGAAAATCTGTTTGTTTAAAACAAACATTTTATTTTTACCATTTAATTTTGTGGAGATTTTATTTAAATTTTCTATTTTTTTGTTTCCGAAACTCTTACAAACGTGTTGGCCGAGCTATTCCTATTGCATTTAATTAAATTCATTTAAAACTCTTATTTATCAACCCAGTTTTATTTTGATGTCTCTGTTTGAGATCAATACATAATGAACTAAATTTGGAGAGTTGATTGAAATTTGTGGGCGTGTTTGTGCATGGGTTGAGGAAACTATTGAAACGCGTTTCTATTGACCCAAACTGCAGTTAATTTAAGAGTAAATTAAACTAATGAAAATCCTTTGATTCCATTTCGCTTTTCAAATTTAATCGTTAAGTTCTTTGAAATGCGTTTTATTATCATTTTGAATTTTTCGCACATTTATGCAACCCTTAGGGTATAAGCCAGGGCTGCTGTGCAACAATTGTTGAAGGAAGAGAGACGAGGTTGGATATTTTTCACTTCAGATGCGTTTAGCCTTTGGCAGCTGACAGATTTATGGCACATAAACATTAATTACTCGGCACAGGTCGAGTTGGTTGCTTTGAACTGCTTCCAACGGGTGTGGAGCTTCCTTTGGGGGAGTTTTGGGTGGTTTATTGGTTTACCTGTTGGCCTTTTGGCCTCTTGTTCTGGCCAAAATGATGACGATGCTGCTAAAAGCGCATTAAATACGCATTATGCGGGCTGTAACATGCCCCTCGCATTAAACTCATAGCCGCCTTCACCCACGACCCCCCTTACCCATGTTCTTACCCCCAGTTCAACCCCATCCCCTTTGGCCCTGCCCCTCCTTGGCTGCTGCAGTCAATGAGTGGAGTCGCGTCGTTGCTTTCAAATTAGCGCACAGCTCAATTAAATGCTCTTTCACAGCCAAAGCGAGGGGCGGAGGGCGTGGCGGTGGAGGTAGTGGTTGAGTGGTTTAAGTGGAAAAATAGGGGGTGGGGGGTGGTGTGCTTGGGGCAGGTCAGAGGGGTTGACTACTCGTTGCTTGCCTGGATGCGCTTCGACGCGCATTTTATGCTTCGACACACACACCCACACACACTCACATATACAAACACCTACTCACACACAGCTACTCACACCTGTACACACACTCACACACACACAGTTATGCATATTCTGGTAGCACACACTTAATTCATTAAGTCGCTACTAATTTAATAACGAGGTGACTAAATTCAGATGCAAACCGCAAGTAACAGAGATAACCGCAACATAATATAAATGTTAATCATAATCATAACCATAGTCATAATCATAATAATAATGATCACACAGATGAGCATGAAGCTACGTCACACGGCGCTAGAGATGACACAAATGCAAACGCGATTGTTTTACCAGAAAACCCGTTAAAGCACTTTACTTACTCTTTAATAGATTTTATTACCACTTTCTAAAATAATTATTAAATTAATCGATGTCAGAAAGAAACAAGGCAGAAAAGTTTCAAAAAAGCTAATTGAAGAAAATAATAAATAGTGGAAAATATAATTAAAAATAAGAAGGACGAGTATAACGAGTATTAGAAGACCTTCGTGTGTTGTAAACCTATCGATTTGATCGATAGTTTCTATTAGAAAATCTGCCAGCCTTTAATGAACACACATTACTCAGACTGTATAAATCTGAGCTTGAAACCGCAGGATTCATTCAAACACACATGACACACACACGCACAACATTAATTGAATGAAAGGCTCTAATGGATTGCTTACCTCAGTTCATTTATCTGCCGGCTCTCTCTCTCCCTTTTCGTTGCTATTCCTCTTCCTCTTTCTCGCTCTTTTTGCTATCATCTTCTTTGTCTTTTTCTCTGTCACACACCTGACATTGACTTTAGCCCTGACCTTGATTGGTAGCTTTACAAGGCCTATGAAAACCTCTGCTTTTTCCGCTCAGCTTTCCGCATTTCCCCTTGTACACTGACCACGGCTGTGGCTCTTGGACTTGCTCATGAAAACGGATAGAATCGGTTGGAAAATGGCAAAATCGCTTAGAACTTAATACGCTTAGGTTGACGCTACCGTTGCCGTTGCTGTTGCCGCTGGCGTTGACGTTGGCGCCGCTGCAAGTGTTTCGCTTTGGATTTTAAGCTGTGCACTTAATGGCCCAGGCGCTTGTTGGGCTTAGAGCTGCTACAACTGCAACAGCACCAATGAGGAGCAACAAGCAGCAACAACGCCAGCATTGGCTGCTTTATTCTGCGTCCCACACGTTGTATACGTGACGTGTGCGGGCGCATAAATCAATAGAACAGCTCATGACACGACAAATGCTAGCAATTCCACTTGTTCCACCATCGACACCTACCTACATGTCTATCCGCCAGTTACCTTTAGTTCCTCTCCTTTCACCCTGACACCCTTTTTCCCCCTCCCCATAGGTGCAACCGAGCAGCCAGCCGAGCATTGTTAACTCAATTTCGACACGGAAGCAATTTTCAAAGTGGCAGCAAAGCCAGCGACAAGTGGCAACTACATGGGTTTCCCCTACTACCAAAACCAACCTTAAGCCCCCCTTTACCCATGCTATCGTCGCTGCACACCCTCGAATTCACCAGCGACCCTTCAAGTTCGATCGACATGACTTTACTCGTTCTGCGGTCTATTTAATGCAGCTCGCAAACAGACGGAGCATATCTTTAGCCCATATTCTGAGACAAAATATCCTGGGAAAGTTAGTGACATTCCTAAGGGAAAAGAGGAAACAAGGCAAGTGGAAAGGGGTTTCTGCACCGCCAACTATGCGGGAAAACCAATAAGTGCAGATCATTATGTGATTCTGCATTAAATCCCATAACTTTTTGCTCTAAGATTGTGTCCGGGTATTGAAAGATATCTATAGAAATGTTATTTGGCATTTAGTTATTTGCGGACTAAATACAAATATTTATATGAATGTTATTGTTATATATGGTTATTGATTTACTAACAAAAATTACAACTTTTTACAAATATTTATTGACTCATTAATTTGTTAAAATAGCTTAAGGTACAACTTGAGTTTCTTTAATTATCTTTAATTATCAAAGTTTGTTTTTAGTTAAAGATAATTATTTCTGAGTGCATTCGAATGTATAACTCATCTCCATGTTAACTTTGAACATCCACACTGCGTATGTGGAATGTTAATTTTGTATGCCCTTGCAGCAAGGTATTATGTTATTGTCACGAAGTAAAGTAAAGTATATATATTCTTGGACAGTTTTAACAGCCGAGTCGATGTGGCCATGTCCGTCTGTCTGTCCGTTTGGGTCTAAGCGGACTACTCTCTCAGTTTTACAGCTATCTCGATGAAACTTGGTACAGAAGTGTATTCTCTAACATAGGAACAATTCTAATTATATAATTTAAAATTCTCCAGAATAAATTCCATTTTTAAGCAAATTTGAGCCACTGCTCATTTCACCTCAATAATCCCTTTTAATTGGATTTAATGCTTAAGTTTAAACTATTAAAAAAGCCAATTGACTTGTCCGTCTAGTACTCTTTCCGTTTCTTAATCACTTAACCCTCTCGTAGATTAATTTCCCTCTTTCTATTTCTCTCTTTGCTTCATGTCAGTTGTATTTCTTATCAATTGCTACCGTTTACTTTGCAGCTTCACCTCCATGTTCACTTAAAGCTTACCAATTGAATGCCATTGTCAGCCCCAGGATTCCATCTCGTAATCATTTAAGTCTTCTGACTTTCCACCCGGTCCCTCTAATGCTTCTTTCGAATCCCCATCACTCTCAGTCTCCCTCTGTGTTGGACTCTATCTCTTTCTCGCTTGCCCTCGATGACAAATAATACTAGATGCCATTGATAGGTTGCGAGATAATGTGTGTTCATTCCATATCCATTGCCAAGTATCTCGCAGTTTGTTTGTTTGGCTCTCTGTGCGTGTCTCTGCGTGTTTGTGCATGTCTATCTGTGTATAACTGTGTATATCCATGCCGTTGTTTGTATGTATGTTTCTGCTGTTTGCTTTGCCTGTGTGATGCGATGCGATGCGATTCAATTGGATTTCCTGAGGTTTGTTTATGTGGTTTTTGATTGGTATGGAAATTGTGACGATATGCTCAAAATTATTGCAATTACCCAATTGTGTGTAACTGTATTTTTGGTAGCGTGACCCATTAATATTCACATTAGCCGTAACAACATTTTTGCCATTCACGTTCTGTTCTGGCAGCGTTACGTACGCAATCGATGGCTTTCTGCTTTACGTAACACGAATAAACGCCTTTCATAATCAGGCCATAAATGTGAGCCAATTGTGTCAAGCCCGCGATGGTAGCAGGGGTGTGGTAGTGAGCAGTGGGTAGATGGCGGAGGGCTGTGGGGGGATGGGTTTTGTCTTGCTTTGCTAATTGATTTCTGTGCACGAACACAAAAGGGATGCAGAACAGGCAAGAAAAACAAGTTTTGCTTTGGCGCCGCAAGGTATGCAACGATTTTTTGCAGCATACGATTCCGACGCCGGAAATTGATATGACAAACAGCGACAGCAGCAGCGACAGCGACAGCCACAAAAACCGCAACAACCACCACTCTAGTTCTTCTTTTTTATACCCTGGCAGAGAGTATTATAATTTTTATCGTAAAGTTTGCAATGCTTTATGGTACGCGTTGCGGTACACAAAGAAAACATGAACAACAAGATAGAGGCTGTGCCTTTAAACACTATTCTCTCGATTTTAAAGGTCTCCTGGTTTGATTAAAACTTAAGCTTTGAGAGAAACGAATCGAAGTACCATACATATAGTTGTCATACTGAACCCAAGCAATACACGTTATTTTTACTAAGCCATCATAAATAAATTCGCACACCATGCACATGGTAACACGCCTTACAAACAGAATTAAATTCGACTTAATTGAAAACTTTAGATCGAAGTTAAAGTTCTAGTATGAAAAAAATGGTCTGTTAACAGACTAAGAAGTTATACTCAATACACCAAAGAAAGTTTAAGACGAAGACTCTACACTAACATTTACAAGGGTATCAAATTTTTGGCAAGCCAAAGAAAATCTTTCTTCGCTCTTATTTTTTTTTTGTCGTTTTTCTCTGGTTTCTTTCTATTTTGCTTGCCACTTTTTGCAAAGACTGCACGAAAAACAAAGCGTAAATCACAGGAGACAAAAGCGAAAGTCAAACAAAGTCGCCTGATAGTCGCTTGCAAGTTGCAACTTCAACGAGAGTTGCTGCTTGTTATTGTTATCTTAGAAGGGCAGAGAAAGCAGTGAAAATGTATGGGAGTTTGAGGGAGACAGCTTAAGTGTACGAGTGGGACAGTAAAATGTACGTGAGTTTCGTTTTAAATTGTGCTAATGAAATGCGTTGCAGTTGCATGTGCAGCCATTGAAATGTGAATACCTAAATGAAATGCAAAAATGTCTGCGATTCAATCAACGACAACAACAACAAGAGAAACAGCAGCAGCAGCAACAACAACTACAACTAACAACAGCTGTTGATCTGTAAACGAAACATTCCAATGCCAAAAAAGGCGACTCCAGTGTTAAGTGACCAACTGCCTGTAAGTGCTTGCAACAGCAGCAGCAGTTGCGGCAGCAGCAGCAGCAGCAGCAGTAGCAGTAGCAATTGCAGCTGCAATTAAATTAATCACACAAAATGGCTGCCGTTGCTGGCCTTTATGGCCTCGGTGAGGATCGACAGCATCGTAAGAAACAGCAACAACAGCAGCAGCATCAAAAGGAGCAGCTCGAGCAGAAAGAGGAGCAAAAGAAAATTGCCGAGCGAAAGTTGCAGCTAAGAGAGGCGCAACAGCAGCGCAATTCACTCGATGGCTATGGGTATGCTTAACATTTAAATACTCTTTATATTTATATATATTTTAATATATATTTTTTAGAATTATAAAAGTATTTTACTTATTTTTGACATATTCCCTAGAATTTGTGTAAAAGTGTCTCAATTCCTACAAAGAATATTTGGAAAAAGATACTTCATACATAATTGTTTTTTTTATTTTTCTAACAAATAAAAGAGATTTTATTAACGCTTAATAACTATTTAATAGAAGTCCATACCCCTATAGATATATTTTGCATGTAAAGAACATTTGAGTTATGGGTAATAATTTACTTTTGCTGCTCTGTTTTTATTAAAGAGAATTTTTATTCTATTCACCAGAATAAAGTTCTATTTTTATACATTTTAAATTTAACCACAGTTACGCACACATGCAGCGTTTTTTGTAACCTGTTAAATCAACTTCTTGTCAATCCGTCTATCAGTCTATCTCTTGGCTGACTGCCTGTCTGTCTATCTGGCTGACATGTACGAGTATTTGCAGCATTTGTATATTTAGCTTGAAGTATACATTTCGCTTTAGATCGAAATAAAAACGGCAGATTAATATTAGGTGAAGTGACAGCTGCAGAATTATTAAAAACAAATACTCTGCTGATTAATTGAAATACTCTACTGATAATATATATTTAAGAAATAATAAAGAATACTGATGCATTCAGTCAGCATAAAGATACAATTACATAAACATCTAACCAATAAAAAAACTGCAATATCGCTACTGATTAATTAATTCTGATTAAATTGAAGTGCAATTGAAGATTCACAGTGTTCCGGTTCGCTTAAATGCATCTGAAATCAATAAAAAAACACAGCATAAATTCATACAAGCATTTTTTCCATAATGTGCACAGAAATACATATAAAAATGGAATTGCAGATGCAAGCAGAAGTATGGCAGCAGCTACAATTAAATTAATACGTTACAGATGCAGATACAGCTAGCGATGGAGTTGCAGATACAATCAGTACGCATGTACAAAGGTGCATATACATGAGGTGCATACAAATAGATACAGATACAAATTAAAGTGCAACTGTAAGTGCTGCATGCTGCTAAAGATGTTATGGTGTTATGGTGAAGACTACAGCTACTAAGAGAGCTCTGTCAATTATTGATACACAAAAATATTGTGTTACAGAAACAGATGTAGATGCAATTACAGATACATATTGGAATACGGAGATAGAGATGCAGCTACAATTAAAACTATGTGCATATTGAGATACAGTTAAAATTGACAACATAAATGTGGTTCAGCTTGCAGACACAGAAACAATTTTAGTTATAGATACAGAGACAGTTACAGATACATTTATGTAACGCTGAAGCATTTATGTCGCTGGTCAAACCAAACGAAACGATAACAACAGCAACTCAACAAAAAATAAAAATAAAATAAATGTTCTTTTTTTTTTTCGCTCGACGCGACGTTGACAGCGCTGCCGCTTTGGCGCCGTCGAGTGCGCCTGAAAGTATGCAATGTATTTTTCAAAGCCTCTACAGAAATTGTACTACAAATAGAAACAACAACAATAACAACAACTCACACAACAACAGCAACTACAACTGCTGTGTTCACATTTTGAAGTTTCTTTTTGGATTTTGGCTTGTGCTTAAACTCGTATTTTATAGAATGATATTTTGGCATTCAGCCAACCAAGGCAAACGTACATGTGCGTGTGTGTGTTGGTCTGTTGTCGAGTAACATTGACTTTAATGCTCGTGTGCATTGAAAGTCTGTTGGTAATTACATTAAACATGCCCAAAACGCAGCAGCAATTTACACATTTCTCTTTCTTTTTTGTAGCTTGCCTTCTTTCATCAGAAATCGTTGTGTGTGCTTGTGTGTGTGTGTGTGACGTCACGTGCTGCTGCTGCCAAAAACTGCAACAGAAACTCCTCTGGCAAAAAATGCTATACACACACACACATACACATACATAAGCCACACAAAGCGTCAGCAGGAAGAGAAAAGTTGCACTAAAAAAAAAAATATATATTTTGCCTTTGGGCAACGGTTAAGCAGCGGCAGCGGCATATGTGAGCCTGCATCTATGTGTGTATGTGTATATAAGTGTGTGCCTGTATATGTGAGTGTGTGTGGCAACTGCAGCATCAACATCAGCAGCTGCAGCTGCCTCAAGGGCATTTCCACTTGCATCTACTTCAATTTTGCTGCATTAGTGTCAGTGCTGGAGTTACTGTCGCTGTCGCTTCTGCTGCCTCTGCTTCTGCCTCTGTCGCTGTCGCTGTCGCTGTCGCTGCTTCAGTCGGCTGTTGGGTGGTGGGTGGTGGGTGGCCGGTTTGTTTTGTCAATGGGCGTGGCAGGCCAGCTGGCCATAATGGCGCGACAACGAGGCATTGCAAATTGCCAGGCACCAAGCAGGCTCGGGTCATGCACGTGTCACACACACAAACACATCCATACATAAGCACTCACACTCCCAAGCGCATACATTCACCATGCCATTCATTGAGTCATTTGAATGCATGCAAACAAAATGTTAGAGCAAACGAAGACAGCTCAGCAAATAAGCGTGAAACTTGCAAATGGAAATTCTAATTTAATAAGTCAATTGGCCTAATGTTCCCAACAAATGATTCAAATGGTTTAAAATACTCGATTTTATGATCAATTTCAACAAAATTTATTCAACTTACATGAATTGTGTTACATTTTAAATAAGACTATAAACGCATTGAAGCAAACACTTCAAATTTTGATAAAACTATTGCTCAATTTTAAGCCTTTTGTTGATTTCCAATCTACAATCGATTGGGTTGCGTACGAAATGGCAAACGATAGATTTAACCCTGTTCCACATTATTTAAAATAGCTAAACATTTTCAATTACTGCCTTTATTGTTATTTTCCTATCGGATGGTAAATAAAATTTTTATAAATTTTTATAAAACACTCGAACGTTAATTTAGCAATTGCATTAAATTCATAAACGTCAATTCTTTAACAAGAGTTTAAAAATATGTTTTCAATGATTTTAAGTTAATTATTTATAACAATTTTATTAAACATACAAAAAATGAAGTAATTGAATTAAATTATACAATGCATTTATATTGAGTAATGGTTAAAATGATTTTAAATAATTAATTAAATAAAATGCAAAAAATAGTTAATGCTAGTTTTACTTCTGCCCAATAAAAACAGATTTTGTTTATTTAATTTATAATTAATGTTTGGTTATAAGGCTTTTTAATTTAGTGATTTAATTATAATGATTAAAGTAAAAAGAATTATTTAATAAGATTAGCCAACATAATGTTATTAGAATTATTGATGTGTTAAGTGATAAGTTCAATTAGCAAATGTAATCTTATGAATGATTCACATCTTGACCAAATGTTGTCAGCAGCCATAACAAGAGGAAGGAGAAAAATGTAGAGTAGAAGAAGAAGAAGACGAAGAGTCGCCGCAAGAGTTTGCTAGCCAAAAAGCGAATCAACTGAAGTTGCCAACTGCAGAAGCAGCTGTCAATGGAACTGTTACAATTTCAATTCCCAAAGCAAATTCTAGTTTTGAGTCGGAGGCAGAAACCGAGTCACAGACACACTAACTACGCACAGTGGAAAGATTTCATTTATTAGTGTGTTATTTTAAATTGAATGAAAACAGTTATAACAGACTCAAATTTTTATTTCTGGTGTACATTTGACTTTGATTTTGTTTTCATGGGAATCAGTAGCGTACATAGCTAAAACCGGCTGTTTCATAGAGATACCTCCAGCACAACCCATAAATTTCAATGAATAATTCACAAGCTATCAAATTGGTAATCATTTGTTAAGAAAACTACCACGCGAGTACGTCTAAAATATTGGATACTTTTATATATGTTCGCTCTAGCATAAATACACGGTATTTTGCTGTCTTTTTTGCCCTAATGTACACATTTTCTCCAGTTATTCATTAAACTTTTCACAGCTATGCAAATTGGGTCAAGCTTTTCACAATTTCGCGCTCGTTCAACTCTTGTTGCATTTACCGTCAACCTATGCAAAACTTTATTTGCAGGTGAATGCAGCCAATTTTTCTTGAACTTTTGATTTGTGGCTGCTTTAACATAGTTTTTATATGGACATCGCTTGGGGGACTTTAAGTTTTTAAACTGTAACTGAATTATGAGAATCTAATGAAGTTAAAAGAATTATAAGAACATTCAGTATAAAATATAAACCAATTAAGTAGACTTATATTGAGTATGATTACGAGAAAAAAGGGACAAAAAATTGAATATTATTTATGAAAAAAATCTTGAAATTGTTCCAATTCTACTCTTAAACTGAAAGTCGTTTATTAATTTTTTTTTTTTCAAATATTTTAAACTAATTTATTGGAGCTTTCTGGGCTTCTGCCCACGCCAAGCAAAGATTATCAAATCAGTTCTCAGTTAAAGGTAAAAATCGTATTTATTTAAAACTAATTGTAAAATTTACCTATCATTTATTCAACTGCTTTTAGTCGGCGTAAATGAGTTATGAAAGTAAATCAATTGAAAAGATTTTCCAGTGAACTCAATTAACCAAAGCAAAAAATACTTTTAATTTAAAAAGCTTGTTTAATTGGATTTTATTTATAAACGATTCTCTTTCGTTATTTTTCGTGTTATTTTTTGTCACGTGAGTCATGTGTGTGGACTACTGTGCAGCATGGCACGGGGCACACAGTCCACACGGCGCCAATGTCTGCAGTTTTCCGTTCTCAGTTCTTCATTCTCAGCTCTCGGCTTTTCGGTGTCCGTGCAGAATCCATGATGTGTCCTCGGTCTGCAGTCTGTAGCCGTCGGTGTTGCAAATTAACAACAGATGACACACATTTAAATGCAGATGCGGACAGTCATCATCATCGTCATTTCTCCAGTTGCCCCACAGGTGCAAACTATGAGGTGTCTACGGGTGTGGAGTGGGGAGTAGAAGATGGTGGGGGAAAAAGCCAAAGGGAAAACGAAAGCGGAAAGGAGAAAGAAGAAAGGGGACTGAGCGTCAGTCGAATTGAGGTTATGTGCCTGGCCGCACTGACGACATATTGCCACAAAATCACGTGTGGATCGTGAAACTTACAGCGTACAGCATTGAGTACAGAATATGGAGTTTGAAATTCATGTGGCACTGCAACATCATCCATCAGGCAGCATTTGGAGCGAGCTCAGAGCTAAATCAGTTTGTAATTGCATTGAAAGAAAACTAGCACAAGGCCTTCACTGTTCCGTCTATCTCTCTCTCTTTCTCTGCCTCTTTTTCGCCCCTTCTCTTTCACACTCCCTTTTTCTTACTAAACTTTCTCGGCTGTTTTCTTCTTTGAACCAGCATCAATCATATTAAGTAGTCGCAATGGTTTTCTCTCTTCTTTTATTTTTTTATTTTTATTTCAAGTTTTCGGGTACTTCTCGTTGTGCTCCAAAAATCATGTGGGGAAGTTGAACAAGTCGCATGCAAAATGCAGTTGAAAATATATGTAGATTGGGTAGGGATTGCGGATAAAGCCAATATGCAATGCCTAAAGGGGAAATCGAAGGCCATGAGTAAAGCCAAGCGAAAGTAAACAAGCAAATGGGGTGAAGGGAGCGAGCAAATAAGAGGGTGAAAGAAATATGCAAGTACTACACTAAGAATAAATTTTTATACCTATATTCAAGCCTTTTCAAAATAATTTGTTTTGATAAGGAGATCCTCTGTGATCCTGACCCTGCTATTATTAAAAGGTTAAATTCTGTGCCGGTTTGCTGTCTTTATAACTAATTATATCTATTATTATTTTTATTCAAGAGCAATATTTTTAGCACACATGCTTTGAAATTAAGAAGCAATACGTTTTTCTCACTGTGCGAAGATGGTGAGATTGAGATACGAAAAGTGAAGTCCGAAGATGACAAGCATTTTAAAAGGCGAAGATGCAAACAGCAAAGTTAAGCTTACAGATATTTGGCTTGTTGGGGCAGTAAGTGGCAGCTGGATCAAAGGGAGGGCCAGTGTGGGAGTGTGAGGAAGGGATACTAGGGAGGCAGTGTGTCAGTCTATTTTCGAGGGCTCCTCAGTTTATATTCATATCCGGAAATCTGCACGAACGCACACTGCCACGCCCAACCAGCTCCTACCTAGGTTTTCTCCCGCTTTCCGTTCCTCCTCTTCCCCATCATCTTTTTGGTCGTTGTGGCGCCAATTTTTGGCATTGCAACACACTCGAAGGACTTGCCATAAATTTTGCACGTTGTTTTGCGGCGCTGCACACAAAATCTTTTGGTGTTTTTCTCGTATTTTTTGTTCAGCTGCTTTCACCATTTTCCCACACACACACAACTAGAAAATGAAAGAGACAGAGAGATAGAGGGAGAGAGAGAGAGAGGGGGTATAGACAAGGAGACAGACACACGTTTACAAACCAATGTATATATTATTTTTTGGGCTATTATAATATTTATACCCATTATTTGTAGAGTTTATGGGTATATCGTATTGTTTGCAATGTTTAGAAAAGCCAAAACGGAAACGTTTCTGTTCATACATTTTAGTGAACAGAAACCAGTATAAGAAGTTTAAGTTCAAGCTTATTTGAGGTATAGAATGTTTACTTACGTTTTGTATCAAAACATCTTAAAAATATGATGGGTTTCCTATTGTTAATATATATTTTAAGCAGTTAGTTTTATTAAAATATTTGTGCGCCTAAAACTATGCAGCAAAATTTTTACAGTTCTGTATTTTTTGCAGTTCTGGGCACAAATACTTTTTAAGCGTATAAATTAATTAATGAGTATCTCACAGTCGAAGCTCGATATGAGCATACTTACTGGTATTCATTTCATTTTGGTTCTTAGCATTTTTATTGCCAGTTTTTATTTATTTTTTTACTTTGACTGCCTTTGGGGCCTGCATCTCAGTTTTGCACGCCCCTTGTCCTTTCGCCTGAATGTCGGCCAAGAGCTAACGGAGAGTCAAGTCGGAGAAGACGGTGAAGGCAGTGTTAAGTGGGCTATGGACGAGTTAAAAAAGGCGGCTGCTTTTAATTTATTTTTAGCATTCATTGACTTTGTCGTAATTAAACTTGCACCAGTGTCAGATATATATTTTAAATGCTCTCATTGCTAATTGCCCGACATGACAGCGGCATCAGCTGCAAAGGCAGTTGCAACTGCAGCTTTTCAATCCCTTCAGTTGGCTTTTTCAAGTCCCTCCCTCCATCACCCTAACACCCCTGCACCCCCTCTTACCACATTTCGTTGCCCCAAATTACGACCTGCTCCACTTGGACTTGTCATTTCCCTTGGTGTTGTGTCAAGCTGTAAATTTACAGCTTAACCGACGGCGTTTTTCCCTCCGAATATGTGGCAGAGTATATGTTACATATCGTATGGACGTTGCATGCTACGTCCCAGTTGTGACTTTGGGATTTGAATTTAAGAATTGATTTTAAGGGCAAAATGCAAAGCATTGTACTGACATTGCCACTTGCCACTTGCCACTTGCTACTTGCCACACTCAGACTCACACTCACACTCACACTCTCACTTTAGGGCCTGCGGTTAAGTGCCCATATTTTTGCCCGTTACAAATATCAGTTTTTGTTGCACTTTGGCGAACTTGCGTCACAGCTTGTGGCATCGTTTGGCTAGAAAAATAAAGGAAACATAACGAGCGTTCAACTAGAAAAAATGTTCAACTAATTGATGCATTACCGCAACACTTCTCAAGCTTCTCTAAAGTCGAAATAAAATCTTTTTTCATTTAATTTATTTTAATAGATTTCCATGTGGTTTTTTCACATTTTTCATAGTTTTTGTCTGAGCTTAAAAAATATTTTAATTACTTTTACTAATAATCAATATCAGACTGCAAATAAATTAATTGGCAACAATTATTACATATTATCACTGACTAAAAAGTGTCGTGAAGAATCTGCTTAAACTTTTCTGATATGCATTTTAAGCTCGAAATATCCAACGCATGGAGAATTTATTTTCACAACAAAATATGTTTATTAATATTTATATACCACATTTATATTAAAAGTTGCAAGACTCTAGTCAAACCATTTATTTTAAATTTATTTCACACTGATTTATTGCCAACACAAACATTTATTTCCTGACTGTCAGATTGCAAGGAAAATGGCATAGTTGTCAATGTCCATGAGATGAAAGCAGACAGCGAAAGGTATAACGACCATTATACATATGTGCATAGCTGCTAACTATATACATACACATGTATCTCTTAAAATAATACTTGATATATTTGAATTGAACCAACAGATACGATAAGACTCTTCTTTGTTTCAGAAAATCATTCAAAAAGCCAAGCACACTTTGATAGATTTTAAGCTTTGTAAATATGGGTTTTTAAATTATTTTCTGAAAATTATAACAAAAACATAAATATAATGTACAATATTCGTTTAAAGAATACACACATTTGTTACCATTCAAGGGGAAGTTTAAGAGTTTGTATTTTTATTTGAAAATGCCTTTAAATATAGACTTACAAGATACAAATCTTTTCTTTAAAACCCTATTAATCATCATACCCAATGATTTAAAAAATGCCTATTTCTCATGCAGACGTGTGTGCCAAATGGGGAATGTCTTTTAAATTGGCTTGTTAAAACGGAAAACGGCCAAAAGAGAGTGTTAATAGCTTTTGAGCTTTACCTTGAAACAGGACAAATGTTAGACGCTTTGACGTCAGAGGCGGTGCATTCAAAAACCGACAACCGACAACTGGCAACCGGCAGCCAATGAGGCAACGACCCGCAAGAAAAACGACAACAACAAACACAAACACCAAAACAAAAACAACCAGTTTAAACTTTACGCGCATTCGAAGAATTTTTGAATGAACGCGCGCAATGGACGTCATCTGTTAAATGGCCGCTATCTTTGAGTGACCACATCCGGTTTAAACTGTTGGCGCCCTCTGTGAGTGGTTGGCAAGACAACAGCTTTTAATGTGGAAGCTGCGCACAGCTTCCGGCTTTGCCCTTTTCAGCTTCCAGGAAAAGCTCTAGTGGTGACAATTTCGAGCGTTTCATTTTCAGTGCATTCCGCCATTGACAGTTATCGCTGCATATAGGATGTGTATAGAGGTGTGTTAAATGCGAAACGCAATGGTAATGGCACACAACAGCTGCAACGGCGTCTGCGTCGTCTATGGCAACGCGCTCTCGCTGAGCATTGGTATAGAAATCGAAATCAGAAAAGCTTTTTTCATTGAGAAAAGCGTTAAAGCGTCTCATTCTCACTATCCTTTGAATTTTCACGACCTCTCTCTTTCGTACTACATTGCTCTCTGTGTAAACATCGCGCGCGCTTTAAAGCTTTCTCAACTGGAAACTGTGTACACCAGCTGACACCGCTGACAAACGATGAATTCCAGCGACATAACGACATAGCGACGCAGTGCTGCTTGCTCTGCTTTGGCTCAGCTGTGCGCTCTGCTCTGCACGCGCTCCTTTTGTGCAGCATCAGTGAAACGAAATCGGAAATGGAACGAGCCAAGGCAAAGCTAAAAAACATTTGACGTTTAGTTGCGCGCCGCCAGCAGCCGACAGCAGATGCCGATTAGAGGACGAGAGCCGAGAAGCGATAAGCGATAAGCGAGAGAACAAGAAACAAGAAACGAAAACGAAAATGAAAACGGGACACCAAAAATGAGAGAACAAACATCGAATATCGAATTCGAAGTCGAAACTAAAAATTGAAACAGAAACTGAAAACGTTACCCGAAATCGAGTTCGAGTCGCTTTGAAACCGCAATCTGTGAAAAGTGCGTCGTGTTTCAGTTCCGTTTCGTAACATTTGCCATTTCGTTGCGTGCGAATAACAAAAAGAGCGAAACCAAAGCAAACATAAAGCCAAACTGCCGCGGGCAACAAACGTAGCAGCAGCAGCAGCAGCTACTGCAAAAAAGTTATATATATTTTAAAAACAGTAATCGAAAAGCCAAAGTAATTTATTATAAAATAAAAATTATTTTTAAAAAAATATGTAATTTTAGTGTGCCAAAAAGAAATCAAACCAAAAAGTGTAACGCTAAAAAAAATTTTTTTTTTTTTGTACACTTTTTTTTGCGGTTGTTGTTAATTCGACACGCAAAGTGTAAGCTGCAAACAAGTGCGAAATCAGTGAAAAACTAAAGAAAATCGAGAAAATTTTACTTGAGAGAATCGAGTAAAGAAATAAAATAAAGTGCATGCATTTAACTAAAGATCAGATCGAAATGAATATATCTGCTTAACCTTGACATAACACAATGCAACAAAAACACAAGTACGCACACACTGGCACACACAGAGGCACACACATATGCACACCCATAGATGACATACTGAAAACAAGATAAATAACTTACTGAATTGACATTGTTGAGGCGTCTTAATGATTTGTGGCATGCCAAACATTTCAATAATCAAATTTATTTATAAACTAGTAACAACAACCTAAGTAAAACAAGTGGTCGAAAGAGGGCGGCAGGAGGCGTGTTGCAGGGCAGGTATATGCTATGAATAGCTGCAGCATAGCATAATATAACATATTGTTAACTATACACACACACACACACGCACACATACATACAGTGAGTAGCAACCATTGGCCAAACAGCTGAGCCACAGGCAACGTCTTCATTTTCTGCACCTTCATCGTCATCTCCGTTTTAATTTGGTTCTACTCAGTTGATTGTTGTTCTTGTTGTTGCTACTGTTTCTTCAAGCACACCTGCGCAGCAACAACAACAACAACAACCGCTTATGTCTATACAATAATAACAACAACAACAAGAAGAAGCAGTAGCAGCACAACAAGAACAACAACAACTTGGCCAAAGGCGGCCATAAGCAACGTTTTCGAGCATATCCTTCTTAAGGACGTTCCAAAGGCAATTTGCTGGCTGCTGCGGTGTCTGTGCCTCTGTGTGCGTGTGTGTGTGTGCCAATGTATGTGTGTCTGTATGTGTGTGTGAGTCTGTACCTATGTGCGTGTGTCACTCTCTTGTGCCTGCGTTCTCATGCTCGCTTTTCACTCTCTCTCTCTCTCTCCCTTTCTCATATGCTCCTACACTCGCTGTCTCTTTCTCGCTCACACTTGACAAAAATGAAATGCAAGACAAAAAAAAAAGAAGGAAAATAGCAAAAAAAGGAAAAAGTAAAAGGAAACGATACGAAAAAAATGTAACAAAAAGGAAAAGAAAAACTCCAAATACGTGAAAATCGCTGAAATCGAAAACCGCTTAAAAAGTTCGCGTCAATCTAATAATATCAAATCTTATTAAAATCAGACAACAAGCAGAACGCTCTAAAAACACTCATACACACAAACACACACAGATAGATAGTACATATATATGTTTATATATATTTGAATGCTGTGATTGATTTGTTTGAATGCTTATCGTGATTTCATGTCAAACAACAAAATATAACACACTTATCTCGGCTTTGCGCGTGCTATTGAAGTCCTTTATGGGTTTTTGGCAGAGTTTAACGGGGCATTAGCTAGCCGAAAGTCATGGGGAATGTGACGGGCTTAAACTTTGGTGAAAGAGCGAGACGTTCCAAGAGAAGTGTAGCGGTTTGTTTATACTCGACAGTGTCACTACCGAGTTATAACTAACGCACCCCACACCCCCCCAAGTTTAAGTCATTTTGAGAGTTGTTAAGTAAATCAGCTAAGAAAGTATTAGACACTAAGCTAAGAAGTTGAGTAATGCAGAAAGCTTAGAAGCAAGAAGTTTAGGCTTTAAAGTCATAACAGAAGTTTACACTAAGCAGTAGAGCGAAATGAAAGAAATTCAGTAAAATATTTAGGAACCAGGGAGTAACATGTAAAGAAAAGCTGATTAACAATGGAAAGAAGTGCAGTGAGAAGATTATAAATATATTTTGACAGGAATTTAAGCTTAAACAACGTAATTAAATAATTATACTAAAACATATGTATTCCATAAGTTTTGTATAATATCCAAGTACAATGATGCAGCTCATTAGTAAGCATATTATTATTTCGAATTAACTTATTGTTCTCAGAGCATTTTCCGCCATGAATACAAACTTTTATTGTTGTTCCCATAACAAAACCCTTTTTATCATAAAATAAATCCGAGTTAAGCGAATTTCTATCACGCTTCTCAGCATACTTTCCTACAGTGCGTATACGTATTCTCTGTATGTTTAGTCAGCTTGAAATTCCAATCTACTTTTTGTGGGATAAAACTTAAATGCTGTTCGCTAGTCACGTTGCAATTGCATTTGCAGCGACTGTTAACGTGTAACAAGGATTTTGCTATTCACTGGATAAGTATGTCCCACTGCCATTCAATTAAATGTCGTTGTAAAAAGCTGAGAAAAGTGTAGAACTTTTGACCTTTGAACATCGTCACACAATCGGATTGATGGATCGCAATACTCTGATGTTTGCTGCACTCAGCACACATGTGCCCCAGTAATGTGTGAACTTGAAACTGTTGCACTTAGCACACACACTCATACACACACCAAATTAAACGCATTGAAACACCTGCAGCTCAAACTAGCCATCTGCAACATATGTGTCAGTTGGCCGTAAATTGAAACTGATTTAGAGCATCGGAATGTGGTTAGTTAATCAATCAATTAGTTGTTACATTCAATAGCTGCACTCGACTGTGGCTTGCTGCCAACTTCAATTCAAAGTTTGCCGAAATTATCAATAACGACTTTAAATTCGATACGAAATTCTCTAGAGATATGACTACAGATGCAGCAATAAATCTCCATGATTTGTATGTATTTTTTCGTTTTATTTTTTATTTTACTTTTTGTTTTGTTTGATTTCTGTCTTGTTCATTTAAAACTCTTTTAGGTTTAAGGCAGCAAAACTAACAAGCTGTCTACATTTTTAATGTTTATATTCTTAATTAAAAAGACGCACGTATACGTTATATGTTAACTTTTTACGTATACGTACTTTTTATTTGCAAGTTTTGTTTATATCGAATAATATTTTAATTTGTTTTTTAGTAATTCGTATTATTTTTATATAGGTCGATTGCGTAATGTGTACACTTATTGTGTAAACGTATTTTGTTTTTTCAAACATTTTTTTTTGCATCATATTTCTAGTTTCTCTTTTCAAATTACTAGTTATTTTCACATATATTTATTAAACTGAAAATGCGTATACGTAATATATGTAAATATTGCGCATACGTACCTGTTTTTCGTTGTGAATTTAATTTAAGTAATACTTATTATTTTTATAAGGTATGCTAGTTTTAAATATTTTATTTCTATAATTCTTTTAATATTTAAATTATTTGTAAGAAACTTCTTGTTGCCGTCAAAAGTTTCGCAGTTGATTCCGTAAGGATATTCAAATTGCAAGTGTCAATATCCAAGAAGAGTAAAGTTTCCTTGGAAACACTTTCCCGACTTAAAGCCAGCTTTGTCTCAGCTGAGTTGCAACAATTTCAGTCTTTAACCAAATGAAACTTGATTAGTATAGGACTGTGCACCCGGTCTGCGCTTGTCTTTTATCTTAATTTATGAGAAGACATTTATTTATATTCATTTTATTCATACACATTCATTCACTCATTCATTCAGTCACTTTTTTTTTAGTCACACTTTTAGTCGAGTTATTCCTTTCAGAATGTGAAATTCCTGTGCGAATTTCATTTAAGGCGGCATTTTCTTAGATCTTCCAACGGTCTAGCTATAAAAGTGAATGCGTGTGAGTGTGTGTGTGTGTGTGAGTGAGAGAGTGTGTGTGTATTCAAATAAATATATGTACAATCTGAAACTGTTCCAAAGGACAAACTCAGACTCAACTCTCTGGCATAGGCCATAAAAACGCGTGACAGGACAAAAAGCAACTGAGAGGCGTTAGACTGGGTGGATTTCGTTGGGTTTTAGGTGTTCGTCTGTTTTATGTGGTTTGGGTCGACGTTTTCCACGGCATTTTCATTTAGTCCGCTTTGTTTAGGGGTGCAGGAGGTGCAGAGCGGGCTGTAGCGAGTTGGAGGATAAGGTGTTGAAGTAGACAAAGTATTTGCTGCTGCTGCGCAACCAAAAAGGAAACGAAATTCCGAATGCAGAAATGGAGACTAAGTCGAGAGGGGTAACCTACACCTACCCCATCCACTGTCTTCCAATCTCCCCTAGGGATAAACATGGACTCCGAAACAAAAAGAAATGACACTAGAAGCAAAAGAGCGGGGGTAAAGGGTAGGGGGCATTGGCATGGGCGGGACAGGGCGGTTAGGTTTTCAGTTGCAGCAGCAACGTGTTTCTGGCAACTGGAAAATAGAAACGAGGAGAAAATCTCGTGCAAAATGAAACGTCAAAATCAAATGTGAGAGAAAAGAAGAAGATGAAGCAGAAGAAAAAACGGTAACATAAAGCAGGCAGCTGCTAAACGCTGTCAGCTTAAAAGAATACCGTTAATAACAACAACAAGCGTGAGTTGTTGCTGTTGCTGTTTGCTGCTCCTTTAAGATGCCACACTTTCTCATTCAACTGTACATACAGCAACGAAGCAGCGTGCGAACAGCAATGAACGCCAATAAACGACGGTGCAAAAGCCAATGCCAGTGTAAAACGGTGAACGCACACGCACAAACACGCACAAAACACACAAACACACACACACACACACACACACACACACACACACACACACACACACACACACGCATGCACAGAGCGCGACTTTGGGCCATGTGCGTTGTCGTGTCTTTTCGTGTCGCTCGGTTCGCTGCTGCTTCTGCTGCTGCTGCGACATACACACACTCAATATAGTGCGTGTGTGTGCGAGCGTGTCTCTCAGTGTGCGTATACTGCATAAATCCGCCAACAAGTTTCCCATTGTGCATGTCCAGCCACCTGACACTCTCACAATGGCAACGCCTCTGCTTCGGCCTCTGCCTCAGTCGCTTTCTCTGTAGGTTTACCGCTCTGTCACCGCCAACGTTGACGTCGCCCACTCAGCAGTCGCTTTGTTGTGGCTGCTGTTTAGCATTACACACACTCGCTCTCTTTCACTCCCGCTCCCACTCTCTTTCTATTTTGCGCTCTCTTGAGCTTGGTTTGGCGTACACTCCCTGGCTGGCCTCTGTTACTAACGCTCTCACGACTACGACGCTAGCTTACGCTCTCTCGCTCTCACACAAGCGTGTCTGTGCATATATATAAATATATTAATATATGTGTGTGTGTGTGTGTGTGTGTGTGTGTGTCTTTTACAACGGCAGTTAAGCGCTTACACGCTTCAATTTCTCGCTGCCACTTTGGTCACAATTTCGTTGTACGCTGTTTTTTTGTGCTTTCTGCTTTCATTTTATTTCGTTTCGTTTGTTGTCGCTTGTTGCCATTGCCTGCGTTTTCGCTTCAGCGTTATTGCTGCTGCGGCTGTTTCGTCTTCGTCGTCGTCGTCGTCAGCGTCTTCTTCTTCCTTTTCATCACACAGGCTAAACTTTTCGCGCTGCTGCGTTTCGTCGCTTCGTGTGAAGTCGTTTTGTGTGTCGACGCCTCGTGTTGTCCTCGTGTGTTTTTGCCTATGAGTCGCTACCAAAAAAAAAAAAAAAAAAAAAATTAAATAACAACGAAAAAAAAAAAATATACGCGTTGCTTTTCTGCTTATTCTTCTACTTCTGTTTCTGCTTCTGCATCTGCTGCCGCTGCCGCTGCGGCTTCGGCTGCCGTTGCTACGTCTGTCGTCTGCTACTGTTTCAGCTGCTGCTTTTGCTTTTGCTTTTGCTGGCACTGCTTCTTCTAGTTCTCTACTTTACTGTTATTCGCTGTGGCGCACTTGGGATTTTTTCATTGTCGTTGTTATTATTTTACTCTCTTGTTTTTGGTGCCTTCATTATTGCTGCTACTGCTGGATGTTGTTGTTGCTGTTGCTGTTGCTGTTGTTGTTGCACGGTGCGGTGCGTGTGTTTCATTACATTCCATTCCATTTCATTCCATATCGTTTCATTTTGCAGCGTTTCATTCGCATTTTATGCTTACCATTTATGTAGTTTACTTTTTGTTAGCGTACATAATTAAATTATTTTATTGTTATTATGTGCTCAATCAAGCTGTCTGTGTGTGTGTGTATATTGGTGTCTCTGACGTGTGTGTGTGAGGAAATTGTAGGTCATTAAACGCACAGTTAAATAAATAAATATTCAATATTTTTTCATTACAAATTCAAGCGTTTAAAATATAAAAATTCTTTTCTCTTTTATTTCGCTTTCGTCACTCATTTAACCAAAATAACTAAGACGAAAATAATATTTTTTGTTTGCGGATATTTATAGCTGACTTTTTTTTACCTGTGCGAAAGTATTTCACACTCGCTTTCTCCTTCATGCGCTATCTAGTTATCTAGCTTTCTCACTCGTCTGCTCTGTCTGGGTGTGCGTGTGTTAGCAGCAAAAGGTTCAAGGTTGTCCAACAGCAAATCAACAACAACAACATGCAAAGCCCGCCAAAAGACAGCAACAACAACCCAATTTTTCCCTCTTACTGCTGGGGTGTGGTGGGAAGGGGAGTGGAAAGTAGCTGCAGTTAAGCAACTTTAAATCAATTGCAACAATTAAAAGCCAAATCAAGCACAGAGCGAGTGCGAATGAGAGGGAACAAATATGCCCCAGTCTATGCGTGTGTATGTGTATGTGTATGTATGTGTGTGTGTCTAAAAATCAATAGGTAAAGGACATGTAGGCCATCTTGCTCGCACACTTTTGGCCAAATATCTCACTTGGAAACAACAACAATTTTATTGCGCCTATTTTAGCACAAAAAACAACAACTGCAATCATTTTCGGTGTATGTGTGTGTATGTCTGGGTGTGTTTGTATTCGTGTGTGTGTGTGTGTGTGTGAACTGCACCTAAAAGCGGAAATTAACATTTTCACTTGCTGTTTCCGGTTGCCAAAACACGACACGACGCGACACGATACGACAGAAAAGGACACGAATTGAATCGAATCGAATCGCAGCTGCCACTTGCCGCCCTCGTCAAATTGGGTCCTATATTTCGACTGCTGTGCGTGTGCTTCGATGTGTGAGTGAGTGTGTGTGTGTGTGCCTGTGTTTATTGTATGGTGTGTGTATTGTATTGTGTTATGTTCATAATAACCGAAAAAGTCTATGCTTAAATAATCCAAAAATCTGCTAATTACAAAATCAATAAAACCAGCTGAGAATTATACAATGCAACAAACAATCAGCAGTTGGCAACAACAACAACAACACAGCAGTAAGAATAACAACAACAACTAGAACAAAATGTGACAACAGTGCTACATAAAACAAGAAATACAATGCGATTTACAGGCAAAATGCCTCGCAAAGACACAAGACAAAAACAGCAGCAAAAATAAATATAATCACAAGTGCAACAAACAACAACAAACAACAAACAACTAACAACAACAGCAGCAAGTATGACTACTGCAACAAAAACAACTTTATGCCCAAATAAACGCAATAAAATTAAAAAGTTTATAAAACTACAAATTTAATAGATGAAAAACTCAACTTTAACTTTCGTCACTTAACCAAATGTTAAACGAAATAACAGCAGCAGCAACAACAAGAGCAAACACAACAACAGCAGCAGCAGCAGCAGCAGAAGCAATAACAAAACAAATATTCAAGCCTGGCGGAATAACAACAAAGAGGAGCAGAACAAGTGCAAGGACGACAACAAATGCGAGCGCTTTAATGGCAACGCCCAAAAGTATGCAACGCTTTGTTGGCCACCAAAAGTTGTACAGAAAATAGGAAATCAAAAGGCAGCTGAAACGTGCGCCACACGTTGGACAAAGAGCAAGTGGTGGTGGCAGGTGGTGCCTGGTGGTGGCTGGTGGCAGCTGGCCGGTGGCCGGTGGCACGTGGCAGCCAGGTGATATATAGGTAACAAGGAGCGGCGCTAAACGTTGGCGCATTTACAAATTCCAACAACTTGCTCGTCCTCAACCATTTCCCGCATCGATTTCATCGAGAGATGGGGCCTAACGCCGGTTCTGCGACCGCGACAGGAGCAACCCTTAAGCGGTGAAAATCTATCAAACGCTTCGCCCCCTCTTCTGCGTGATAGGTAAAAAAAATGAAATGAAAACCAAAACCAAAAACAATCCATTATCAATTGCTTGCAATCATTAACTTTATTTCTTTATCCCCTTTACACTTGAACCATTTATTCATGTAACTGAGCTCCAAATACAAGATCAAAGTTTATATTATGACCTGATTTATAATGGTCTCAATGCGGGATTTTGTTTGATATTTGAGAGAAATTAACGATAAATTTAAAACTGTTTAACTATTTTTATTTTACAATTATTTCGTTACGATAAATTTCTGCTAAAAATTGTTTTACATTCGCGAGAATATTGTGAATTTAAGATGACTGAAATAACTAAGTGCACATGAATAAATAAACTATAGAATTTTATTTAAATTTGAGACTTTAAGAATTTCCATTTTTTGTATAATAAGATTGGGTTTAAAGATATTTCTGCTATAATTTATTTCTATTCAATTTGTACTTAAAAGTTAGTAAAATGCTATTTATTTAAAGTGCTTCAACAACAGTTAAAATAGATTTTAATGTGACCCAAATAGCTTGACTAAAACACTTTGCAAATTTAAAGCAAACATATGGGATAATGCTAGAATGGGTATGAGTAAATTCTGGATAATTTCACTACAATATTTTCGGTTGGTTTGCTACGAATTCTCTTGGTCTTTAGCTGGCTGGCAGCTGGGTAACTTAACTGCAATGAAAATGGCATGGCATAGATGCAGGGACCATAGAACAGGCACCAAGGACCAAAGACCAGGGACTCTAACTCAGACTCTGGTATTTTATGCCCGCTGCAGCTTATTTTACGAATGTGTGTATCTAAGGGCGTATGTGTGACCTGCAGTTTGCTAGGGCGCGAAATAAATGAATAGAATGCTGCTGAGAACAGTGTTAAGGGTAAATGCGGGGATATGTCAACTCCATGCACTGTGTAAGAGATAAAAATAGAGAAACGGAAGGAGAGAGAGAGAGGAAGGAGAGAAAAGAGGTTTGAATCAGGGGCACACAATGCGCTGCTGACAATGGAATATGCAGATCTGTAGAGCTGGTTGCTCAATTGGCTAACATTAAATTGAGGAAACACACACAGACATACACACAGAGACACGCACACAAAGGCACGCATATGTATGTGTGCACATGGCCAATTTGATGCCTGCCAATGTGGCGTATGCATAATGTGCCATCAATGACATTGACAGCAGTCAAAGCAACAGCAGCTGTTAACACCACCACCACCAACAACAACTACAACAATGGACATCATCATTATGTCGATGATCATCATAAACATTTTTTGGTCTGGATTGAGACATAACAATATCCTTTGACAATATGCCCCATAATCATCTCAATGAAAATTGACATCCGTTTGACATTGATAATGAGATGTGTGGCATGTGAGTTTTGTCTGCTCTGCTTGATTGTGTGTGGTCGAGTGTGTGTGTGTGGCTTTGTGTGTGGCAAGAGCACTTAGCTCGAGTGCAAATAAACTATTGAACCCAAAAGCCCCGACGCTGATTGAGGAACCCGCTAAAATGCTTTGACTTTCACTTTGTCCTATCCTATGTTCCTCTCTATTTCTCTCTCAGACACCCTATTTATCTCCCACTCTATGGCCATGTCCCTCTTTGTTACACTCCTCTTTCCTTTGTCCCACTGTGTGTGTCTGTCTGAGTGGCAAGTCGAACAATTGCCGCATATTTCAACTTGCAACTTGACTTTTCAACCATTTTTCTCGATACTCTGTACTTAAACTTGGCTGCTTATGAAGGGTAGTATGCGCTAAGAAGTAAATTTTAATTTGTTTTCAGTAGTAAACTTAATGTGTTGTCTGAGAAAACAGTCAGTAACTTTAATGAAGAAAAGTATGCTACAAAAAGATACAGTTGTAAGCAGATTTTTCATGAGTTTCTATGTAAAACTGCCTTACTAGACCACTGAAATTAATACATAAAAATTCTATTTTAAAATAGAATAAAGTATCTAAACATTTTAAAAATGTTTTTACATTGAGAAACTTCTCTTCAAATTTATTGCCTTATTTATTAACTTATATTTTGAAGAGTTTAATTTTTGCATTAAAAGAATAATCAAATTTGTCATCGTAAACTGACGATTTGGTGTGTATTCCTTTATATTAATTTGAAGTGAAACGTTAAAAACTTAAGAAAACACGTGGTATCTATTTGTTGTTGCTTTAAGTGCTTAGCGTGTTCTTACATGTTTCATTTTGTTTTGTTTTGCTTTGCTTTGTATCGCAGCTGCTGTCATTGTTCTTGACTTTTGATCCTTGCTGGCAGCGACAGGCGACAAGCGACATCAACGTCAGCAACATGAGCAACACCAAACAATGGAAACAGTTACACTCGCACACACCCAAACACACATACATATGTCTATATAGATATGTATGTATATATATATATATATATATATGGGGCTGAATTTGTTGTGTCTCGTTGCCTGTCTGCTGCGCTTTGTGTTCGCTTTCACTCGCTTAACTTTGTCGCCTTTGTTGTTTACATTCCTGTTACTTTTATTATGCTCACATGAGAAACAGTGATGACCAGAGGGGGGAATGAAACAGAGAGAGCAGGAGAAAGAAAGATAATTTTCTTTTGCTCTAATACTGCTCATCTGCTTCTTTTTATACTCTCTGCAAGAGTATATTGGGTTTGTGCAAATGTATGTAACAGGCAGAAGGAGGCGTGGCAGACCCCATAAAGTATATATATTCTTGATCAGAATCACAAGCCGAGTCGATATAGCCATGTCCGTCTGTCCGTCTGTCCGTCTGACCGTCTGTCCGTCTGACCGTCTGTCCGTCTGTCCGTCCGTATGAACACACAGATTTCAGAGATGGTAAGAGCTACAAGTTCGAATTTGGTCTCTATCGACTCGATATTTAGTCAGTCAATACAAGAATCTTTTTTTTTTTCGATGCCACGCCCCATTCGCCCACAATGAGCAAAAAACTAGACATACCTCGGAAAAAATAGATGTTTTCGGTTAATATCTCAGTAACTATGGCACTTAGGAATACCAATTTTGGTACACGTGTTCCTAAAGGCCGCATAAATCCAATGACATCAAAAGTTTTGGGCTGCCACGCCCCCTTTTTCCGCAAGAAATAAAAGTAAATTTCAAACTTGCATGCCGTTTTTAAAGCATTTATTCTCATCGTACAGTGTTGTTATTTATGATTCGTTTGAAGACGTATCATGTCAAACTCTCCAGAAAGTTTCATAAGAATCCGACCATAAACAAGAAAGCAATGCAGCAACAAAGATTTTATTCTAAAGCAATGAGCGCGAGAGAGACAGCGCTAGTCGTGCCGACCAATAGTATTCATACACACATATGTATGTGCATACATTTAACGTCAAACGAATTTGTATGTACATACAGACAAACACATGTATGCTTGATTATGCTTATCTGTTTTTTGTTTTAACGTATTCTAATACAAGAACTATCTATTGTAATGTCTGAATACCGATTTAAGTATTATAATTGGGAATAAACGCAGAGAGTATTATACGGTCGGGCGTGTTCGACTGTACTTTTCTTTCTTGTTCTTATTGTTCATTTTATTATTATTGCTGTTGTGTAAGCATAAAAATTAACACCGCATGCGAAGCGATAATGAGACTTGACTTGGCTAAGACTTGCAAGTTTTACGGCCAGGCCAATAGCCTTAAGCTAATAGTCAATTTGCCAATTGGTCAATTGGTCGATTGGTCAATTGGTCAATTTGCAAAATGCAGAATGTCAGCAAAACCACTTTCCATTGTTCAAAATTTAGTTTTATAAGTTCTAACGGAGCAAGTTATCTGACAAAAATCTATTGTCAAATTCAATTAAAATCTCACAAATTCAATAGAATTAAATAAAGTTTAATATTGCAAAATTAAGTTTAAATAATAGTTCAGCACAGTTTTCTTCTAGCTTGTTATAATGCATTTCTCCATAGAATTCATCGTGAAGTGTATGTACTTTGATTTCCATAGAGCTCTTTTTAATGTAAATGCTGTGAAAGTGGAAAATCGCAATTCAACTATAAAGTACTTTGAAATAAAAGTGAAAAAGCAATTGTGAAAACTCTTCGTATGCTCTTGAAACGCTAACAAATTTAATATGATAGCGAAATGGAAAACTGCAGGATTTCCTCTATCAGTTATAAATAAATCAAAAAAATTTAATAAATTTTGACATTTATTGACATTAGAGACGTGAAAAGCTTCAACATATTTTCAATATAGGTTTGTGGAGGTACGGACGTATTAATCGACAACATCTGTACATAAATGTTCACTTATCATATGATACCATATACTATCATATATCATATATAGTTAATAAATTATGATAAATATACTTATTCAATAACTAAGTTGTTTATATGAAAACTTTTAACTTTTTTGAAATTTGCCAATAATTATCGCTAACTGCAAATATTCCAATGTTATCAGTGGCTCAGCATTGTCAGCCTGTTAACATAATTGTTGTCTTATAAGACCCCGTACTCTTTAACAAGAAAGAAAAGTACAGTCGAACACGCCCGACCGTATAATACTCTCTGCTTTTATTCCCAATTAGGCAGAAGCCGGCATTACCGACCCCATAAAGTATATATATTCGTGATCAGCATCAACAGCCGAGACGATATAGCAATGTCCGTCTGTCAATCTGTCCGTCCGTCCGTATGAACACCTGGATCTTTCAAACTACAAAAGCTAGAGCCAACAAATTTGGAATGAAAGTCCGTCAATATGTCAGGCAGGTTATTGCACTGCAACTATCGGAGCTATCGTGCTCAAATTTACACAGTATGTGTACGAAACCATTATAATTATCCTCACCAAGTTTGGTCCAGATAAGACAACTGTAGCCTATAGCTCCTATAGGACAAATCGGTCGAAAACGGGGCTTTTGTATGGAAAAATTCTCACTAGAAGGAGTACGGATTTTTTACTGGATTTTGTATAAAAATAAAGTTTATTACAAGGTTATCGATAGCACCGATTTTTATTTAATTAAAGTGGAAGGGCCTTATAAAGGGATAAAAGTAAAGATACCATTACCTTATACTTATTATTATCTTTAATTGGTTTTAAATGTGCTGAGCAAAGATTAGAGTCGATTACTAATTGTCAGCTTTAAAACCAGCGAACGCTGCTTAACTTAAAGTAAAACCAACTTAATTTTTGATTCAACGTACAGAATATTGAACTAGGCATCCAATTAGCTGGGCATATTTATGCCGGAGCACTGCAATCACGTGCTGCACTTAAGTGCAACTATCTGCCAAAGGAGAACAGCAACAGCAACAGCAGCAACAACAACGACAACAAGTAGTTACATCACTTGAATGAAACGCTAGAGTTGCCAAAAAAAAAAAGAAAAAGGAAAAGAAAGGTGAAAAGCAAGTTAAGCCAAAAGAACTGTAAAAATGATTGCAAAAGAGAAGTGGAAATGCTAAGGGAAAATGAAAAGAAATAGAAAAATGGAGAATGCCAAACGCAGACATTGTACACTTGGTCACGCTTCGGCCTCAGAGATAGTTTTGGCTAGAAATTGGGGAAAAGTTTTTATCTTTTTTATTGTTGTTGTTTTTGGATTTTTACTCCAACAGCTTTTTCGTTTATAGACCCCGTACTCGAAAAGGCTAGATGGGGTCTATAAGGTTTATTTAAATATTCGCATAACTGGCAGAAGGAGCAAGTGTTCAAGTTCTGCGTCTTCCCAGAGAATTAGACCTAGAGCAACTAACTTTGGACTGAAACTTCGTATTACAATAAAATTACTACAGCCCATTCTACCATTATGAGTATTATTATGAGTATAGTAACATATATATCAATACTAAAAATTTGGGGTTGATCAGACTTTTATATCGTGTAGCTTCCATTAGCCAAATCTTTCGAGAATCACTGATTTGCATAAAAACATGTCATGTTTATTGAGCTTTGTCAATATGACAATGGAATAATTTTTAATATCCTAACAAAGCCTGGTCTGAATTATTCTAAATTATATATCAGTGAACCAACAAAATTCTTCTTTGACTCTCTACAAACTGTATAGAAAAACTCTCATTTATTGTATACCATTGCAATACTTATTGTCACCAGAATAACTGCAGGGTCTTTTACAGTCACTTCACTAGACTTTAGCTAGCGCCACTACTTATTCTTTGTATGTGTAAATTGCGCACTTGCCACAGTTGAGTTTAAGCTTCAATTTGGTGTTTGGATAAGAAACGAGCTGCTCTAAAGTTTCAACAAGGCGGCACAGTGAAACGAACACATTTAAAATGCCGTGGCGTGCTTATGCATCCCCACGCCCCTCCACCTGGCACACCTGCTTACTGGCTGGAACAACCTGTCCGCACGTGCATTACAATACGTAGTTGCAACAGCAACAAGCGTCGCTTGCATGTTGCTACAGTACCACACAATTTGAGAATTGCTGCCAAAAATAACAGCAAACACAAATTGTGCACGCAAACTTGGGTTGGCCAAGGTCATCGCCAGCTAACAACAAACTTTTCTTGGCTAAGGCTGAAGGGTTTGCTCGAGGAAGTGGGATTGGAGGGGACGTTGGTTAAGGTATTGCCAAGGGTTAGTCAATTGTTGGCATCCGCTTTGAAGCTTTAAGCCGCATTTGCATAATTTCCCTTCCCCTTTTATTTATTTTATTTTTTTGGTCGTGATTCCTGCTGACTCAGAGATTGATTGCAACGCTATCTTTACAAACTCCCAAGTGAATTTTCTTCCCGTTCTTGCTCTTTTACTCCCTCTCTCTTTCTCTCTGTATTCTTAGTGTCTACTTTCTTGACTTGACTATACTCAGCACGTTCAGGGCAGTGAATGTGCATGACAAATCCGCATGCAAGTGCAATTTTTAAAATAAACTATTCAAGTTGATTGGTATTATGGGGTATCTCCTAGTATGTCATTAAAACGATTGAGTTTTCAAGAAAATTATTTTAATCTAAAATGCTTAGTTAAATGTATGTCCATAATAAATAAATAATATTTGTTATATCATACCATCATGCATTCGAGTTAGAATTTTATTTCAAAGACAGTTTTATTAACAGTTTAAAAAAATGTATAATTGAAAAATATTTAGTGTTCTGCATAAGTTATTTTAGTTGTTCTATTATTAAATAATTATGTAAAAACTTTTTCTATTTCCTCTTTCGAATAATTAACTTCAAAACCTTTAACTTGTTTAACTCGTTAGTAAAACTATTTATGTTTGTGTTCAAAATAAATATAAAAATAATTAAAAGCGTCTTAGTAAAAACTACAACCAAGTTTTGTATGGAATTAAATGCTTAAAAGCAGAATCAGAGTCTTAAAGATAAAACGTTAAGCAGCAGACTTTATTCAATATATAGATAATAGCTAAATTGGTAGCCAGAGATAATAAGGCGTTGAATAATATGTCAAACGCTGTACAAAACTCCATCGTCTGCATGGACATTGCCATTTTCCACAACTCAGTTCATTAGATATTTGTTTTTGTGCTTCTTATATTTTCTTAAGCTCATTGTTTGTTTTTTTTTTTTTTTTTCATTTTACTTAACGTTGCACGAAACCGATTTGCTGCATCTGGTTGAATGCCACACGTGACGTCAGCTCACGCTACGTTGCGACTTTACCACATAAAGATAAAACGAAAAAAAGAAAGAAAAAGCAGCAACGGCTTTAACATTTAATAGACTCTGCTCGAGATGACCTGAAATGTCTATTTAGTATTTAACTTTAGTACTTTCTGCGAAAAACCGTAAAATAGTTGGAAATAGACAAAAGTGCAAACGACAAATTTTAAAAAGGATTTCTTCCACACAAATATCGTACAGAAATATTAATTACAATTCAGGAATTCCCATGGAAAATTACGTTTCGATTCAAAACTAATGAATTCTTCACGGAAATAGTATTCACGTTGTTCAAATTATTCCATAAACAAAACAAATTTCAGTGAAAGGAACTTGCACTGAAAAGTATGCTATGAAAATTTGCAGTAGCAAATTATGTCAATGGAAACTTCTTGGTCAACTGAAATAATGATTAACCGCAAACTCATTGAGACTGTTGGCAAGCGACAGTGGCGGTGCGGCGCTCTGATGTGTCAGCAAATGGTTCAAGGCTCTTTCCTTGCGGCAACTCGGTCAATTGATGTCACGTAGCACTTGGCGCGCAACAGAATTTGCCGCTATCACACATTTTAAATTTGCATTTAATTTAAAACCTTTAATTGGCCCCAGAGCTGCAAATTTGTCGCAGCTGAGGCATTGAGGAATGCACATTGCAACATTGCAGTATGCTTATAAAAAAACGATGCTTACCTAAAAATAGTGAAATGTCGAACAAGGAAGACAGATGAGTGCCGAGCCGAGTGGCGTGTCTCTAGTGCGACTGAGAGAGATGCAGTTTGTTCATTGCATTGCCTTGACCGGCATCTATACGAGAGCGCAAATAGAGAATGAGAAAGACAGAGAAAGAAAAAGAGAGAGGGAGAGCGAATACGTGCCACTGAGATGAGGCCAAGATACGAGCCCATAAGATTTATGAGTAGATTTTTATTTAAGACAGCGACCTGCTTTGATTTGGCTTTGGCATTGCATTGAACTTCAGGCAAAAGATACTTATGCAATAGTCCACCGGAAGTACAGTAAAAACAACTTCAAATGCCTGCGAAAGTGTGTGAGTGTGTGTGTGTATGTGTGTGTGTGTGTGTGTGCAAAGCCGGGCTTGTAAATAGGTCGCGTTGCAAACTGGCAAATGGCGTTGTATCTGGTACAATGACGTCACAAGCAGTAAGTTTGTGTAGTAACCGCTCTAGTGCCGCTGACCTATATACACACACGCGCACAGACACCCTTGACTGTGTGTGTGTGTCTGTGTCGGTGTGCGAGAGAAAGAGAGAGAGAGCGCAACAGCTGCATAAAGCATTCGGTTTGAGTGTGTGACATTTGCATAGATAAACACACACACACACGCACATAAATACATTTGAAAAGCAGGCCGCCTATCAAAACTACCTTGTGTGTGTTTTTCATTGACATACACACATGCACATACACACACGCATTCATACTTGTGCAGCCGCCAAGTGCTTGTTGTGTTGGCGTTTTGCATAAAACTTCAATTGTTTGTTGACATTTCCAGAGAGAGAGAGAGAGAGAGAAAGAGAGTGTGTGTGTGTGTGGGTGTATGAGTGGAAAAATGTGCCTGTCCATTTGCCGGATATGGATAATTATCCATATGCACAGATGCTGCACATAAAATGCATTTCAATGCTGACGTCATGCGCCCTGAAGTATGCCATGAAAATGGGAACGGCAATGGAAAAAAGGACTAGAACTGGGAATAATGCGTATGGGAATGCATAGACTGGAGTACGTTCAACATAACCTGCAAGTGCTTAGTCCTTTTGACAAACAATTTGTCTCGCTTGGCATTTCAATTATGCACAAATGCATTTCGTTGCTCCGTCTGGTCCTTCAATTATTTGACAATGTCCAGCAGAACATGAGCTGAGCTGAGCTGAGCTGAGGTGACAAAGAGCAAGGGGCAGAGCCACGACCAGTAACCAGCCAATACTCACTAGGTATATATGTAGCTTTGCTTTATTTGTCTGCTCGATGTAAGCGAGCATATCTGTGCGAGTCATCAAATATGCAATTATGTGGCCAAAATATTAAGCCAGTCACAGCGTGATTTAGTGAGAGTGAATAAGAGCGCGAGAGAGAGAGTGAAATCAGGAAGGATGGTAAGTGAGAGAGAGATAGAGATTGGTATTTGGCTTGCCGCCTGCCGTGCACTTACACGCTTAATTAAATGCCATGGCGCCAAAAAGTAGGCAACATGCCATGCCAAACAAAAATTGTGGAAAAAACAGCCACACAGCGAAGTGTGGGGAAAGTGAGCGAGATACAAAAAAAAAAGTCCAACGACAACGGCAACGGGGCAATAACAGCTGCACATTGTTGGCAACATCAGTGATAGGGGCCAAGAGCCGTTGCACACAAAACGCTTTCCTTTTCCTCCACTTCTTCTACTCTTTTTACTGTTCATTTTTATTTTGTTTGTGTGTGTGTGTGTGTTTTTTTATTCGCTCGTTTGGCACATTGCCAGCAACGCCTTTCTCAAATGCAATACCGCCATTTAATATATGTCTATGTGATTGTAATACAATTTCAATTACATGTGTAAACATATATTGCCTTCCTGTGGGTGGAAGCCTGTGGCTGCAACACGGTGAAATACAGAAACGCTGAAATGGTTGAAACGGTGAAACGGTATTACGGTAAAATGGCAAACTGTATACGGCTAAAAGGCTCTGGGCCAAAATCATTTTAACTTTCAATGCGAATTTAATGCTGGGTTTCGGTTCGTGAACGAGTGAATGTCGTTCCAAATGTGTGTGTTGCCAAGAAATTTCACAAGCCACACACCAAAACACACACACACACACACACACACATACTTGCTAACGAAATTCTTCAATATAAAAAGTTTATACTAAATACCAAATATCAATTACAGCTCAGCATTTGATTTGATTGTTGCATTATGCATCGCATGCATTTTGCATTGAATAGCAAATTGATTTGAATAAAATCAAATTTATTGCAATCCAAATCAATGTGAAAGATGCTAGCAAAGTGTACAATTTCTTTTCGTCTTTCCGTCCCTTCCACTTTCTACTATCTTCATTACAATTGATATTTTTATTCCATTTTGCCTTTACAGTTTAAACTTGAGTTTAATGCTGCTTTTTCTTCAATTAAATTAAATTGCTGAAGTAAACTTTTCTTTATAAAGTGAGGGCTTCAATGAAGCTATTAAAAAGCGTTTTACTGCCAAGTTATTAATAAAGTAAATATAATTAAATCGGTCATACTAAATGTGGTGCCACAGAGCTTCAGACGGGGTCCAATTGGGGTTAGTTTTTAAGTGGTAATAAAATATTTTGAGCTTATTAGCGAGGAATATAAGTAGAATAATGAGTTTACTTTTCGAAAGGGTGAAACATAAACAAAGAAAGCGCCCGGTCTGGGTTATAGTAACTATTTTTGACTATTTAAGATAAATTATAATTTAGAAAAATTGTATTTTTTCATATATAATCCAATAATAAGTTTATGGCGAATAACTCTCTTCAAAACTATAAGAATGTTAAATTCTTTTCATATTTTATTTAAAAGTTTTAAGCTAACATATATTTTAAATGTTAATAACCAGAAGTTTTAAGTTATACTTAACCCTTTGTAATTTTTTGTTACAATTTCAGGTCTTTGCCCAAATTGAGCAGTCAAGACGAAGAAGGGGGGGCTGGTCATGGCTTTGGTGGCGGACCACAACACTTTGAACCCATTCCTCACGATCATGATTTCTGCGAAAGAGTCGTTATAAATGTGAGTAAAATAATTCCACACACTAACTCTTAAATCAATAAATTAATTGTTTGAAATATTATAGGTAAGCGGGTTAAGGTTTGAGACACAACTACGTACGCTAAATCAATTCCCGGACACACTGCTTGGGGATCCAGCTCGGAGATTACGGTACTTTGACCCGCTTAGAAATGAATATTTTTTTGACCGTAGTCGTCCGAGCTTTGATGCGATTTTATACTATTACCAGAGTGGTAAGTATCACTTCTAGAAGTCTCATTTTTTGTTGACCAATTTTTGAAATGGATATAAAAATATATTGCTAATCTATTTAAATATTTTCTTCTCTTTCCATACAAACAAATCTCCATATACTTTCAATACATACATAATCTATAACTCTATACTTTTAACTACTGCCACGCCTACATTTTCATACACGCGCACACTTACATGCACCCACACACCTGCTAAACTGGCACAACCACAATTTTTGGCATTTCTTTTTACAGGTGGCCGACTACGGAGACCGGTCAATGTCCCTTTAGACGTATTTAGTGAAGAAATAAAATTTTATGAATTAGGTGATCAAGCAATTAATAAATTCAGGTAAGCCTGTTGTCCAAAACCAAAAAAATCAAAAAAAAATCCAATAAAATAATTACTTAAAAAAAAACTCACAAAAAATACAACAAAACAGAACAAAACTTCCAAGTAAAATACCTCAAATAAATACTAACAATTACACAAAAAAATACAGCAAAAGGCTGGCAGCAAATTTTTGACGAGGCATGCAATATGACCAAGACCCAAGCAAGAACACATAGACACACACATATACATACAGACACACACACAGTGAAACACTTACGGATACTTGTAAGACTGCTCACTTTTCAAAGTAGATCCAAGTGCACCTAATTCCTAAGCCAACAAAGGGAGACAAGCCCTATTAGATTTAACGTTTCAATTATTTTTTTTAAAATCATATTTATCATTTTTTTATGAAATTTGTACTTCGAATATGGAAAATTGTTCGAAGTAGCAACTACTGCAAGCTTCGTGTTTCCACTCTTTATTAACCTTTCTCCCTCCCTCTCCATCTTTTGCTCTCTATCAATCCAAACATTCTTAGCCAAATGCCCATTAAGTTAACAACGCTAAATATTTGTCTTCGCTTTGTGTTGGCTATTGTGCTGTTTATCAATACAAAAGAATTACACACACACACACATACACAAATAAACACTCATGTGTATGCGAATGTTTTGTGTGTAGTGCGTTGTTGTTTTTGTACATTCATATTGTTGTTGAGCTCGTGAATTGACGTTTTTAGTCATTTATTGAGCGTTGAACAGATTTTGTGGCATCACAAAACATCAATTTTCCACAGGCATTGCAGTTGAAAGACAATGGATATTCACACACACACACACATACACTACACACACAGACAGTGACAATAACAATACATCGACTGAAGATGATGTGAAAAGCCGTTGTCGAATCCGTTGTTAATCACTTGACCACCAGCTTAAAATTTTGTTGATACGGCAGAAAAAAAGGGGCACTGTGGCCGCAACCGTTAAAAGCCCACGATGATGAAGTACTCGAGAGCAGGGGTATCAGGAGTTGGCCCATAAGTGCAGTGACGGCGAGTTTTGGATGCCAGAGCCAACATTTGCATTCCATTTGATTTCACTTCAATTTCAATTACCGAATTTCAATTTACGTTAATTTGAAAACTCAAACAAATTTCTATTCAAATCTTTCACTCTCTCTCTCTCTCTCTCTCTCTCTCTCTCTTATGTTATCGACTTTTTTTTTGCATTTTGAATATCGATACCGATTCTAGCGATTTTTTTGTAAATAGCATGTTCGCTTATCTGCCTTACGAAATTGCTGCTTAGGGCTATCAAAGAACATTAACTAAATTAAAACGTAACGCTTAAATACAACAATACAAACATACATACATATATGCTACACAGACACATATACACACACACAAACATATCGAAAGATTTTAATGTATTCTTCAAGCGTTTCACTAAAATTTGTTTCAAATTCGTTTCTTTTATTTCCACAGAGAGGATGAAGGCTTTATTAAAGAGGAAGAAAGACCATTACCGGATAATGAGAAACAAAGAAAAGTCTGGCTGCTCTTTGAGTACCCAGAGAGCTCGCAAGCCGCCAGAGTTGTAGCCATAATTAGTGTATTTGTTATATTGCTATCAATTGTTATATTTTGTCTAGAAACATTACCCGAATTTAAGCATTACAAGGTGCGTATTTACTGCCTCTGAAATACCGAAAATCGAACAACAACTTCTTTCTATATATTTACTGTAAATTTCTTTTGACATCGCTTTAATTTACAGGTGTTCAATACAACAACAAATGGCACAAAAATCGAGGAAGACGAGGTGCCTGACATCACAGATCCATTCTTCCTTATAGAAACGTTATGTATTATTTGGTTTACATTTGAACTAACTGTCAGGTATGAGAGTACTAGTCTTAACTATAAATGTAACACTAAAACTAAGTTATATTAACCTTAACGTCAGAATTGACCGTCAGGAGCCGCTGCTACTCTTAAGAAAACCCTGTATTTCTGCACTGTACACAATGTCCTTTTATAAAAGTATTTTAGGCTTAGAGTACTGTGTACAGAGTATCTTATAGTCGTGCAACTGCGACTATATTAATATTATTACTTTAGTTTTTATTAGTATTAAGTGTTATAATGTTAGAACATTCTGATATATATCTGCAATATTTGTACGTTTTTCTTTTTCTTTCTTTCCTTCACTGTATACCTGTATTTCTATCTATGTTTCTCTCTTTCTCTCTCTCTCTCTCTCTCTCTCTCTCTCTTCTCTCTCAATGTAAATTTTTTTTAATCTGGTCTGGTAAAAATTTCGATTTCTCCTATCACGTCGCGGTTTTTGTGTTGCACTCGCGCAGGTTCCTCGCATGTCCGAACAAATTAAATTTCTGCAGGGATGTCATGAATGTTATCGACATAATCGCCATCATTCCGTACTTTATAACACTAGCGACTGTCGTTGCCGAAGAGGAGGATACTTTAAATCTTCCAAAAGCGCCAGTCAGTCCACAGGTATGAGATTTTTGTTTGGCCAAAACTTTAATGCTAATCATGCACTTACACACCCAATACACACACACACAAACACCATTACCTTGACAATACACACACGAAACTGTAAGAAAATAAACAATTATTTTCCATAATTTTATTTTTCATACTTAAAAAAAAAAATGTGAAAAAACATAATTTATATGAAAATTAAAACGAAAAATCGTCGGGTTGTTTGTTTTTATTTTTCAAGTAACAAATAAAACGTTGCCTGCCTTTTGTTTTAAATATAATTTTTAAACATTAATATATATGTATGTGGTTTCTCAATTTGAGACTAAATATTGAAAATATCGTGAACCAGAGCTTATGTTTTATGATTTTTGATAGAGCATTGCTTTTTCCTAAGTAAATTACATAAATATTTATACATTAGTATATATACAGATGTATATATATACATATATATACTTGATACTTGATCAACTTGATTTAAATGCTATCCTTAGTGCCTTTTGTACTACTATCGTAACAACTAACTAAACAAAAACTTGCTACGAATCATTGTTGTATATTCTAACTAACCAATACACAAACTCAAGCACACGCAAACACACACACACACACACAGATATATATTTATAAATATAAATATATTTATAAATATATATATTTGTACAACTACTCTTACTACTACTACTACTACTACTTCTTGATATATAAATTTAAATAAATACATACAAATCAAACTAACATATGTTACATACATCAATATACAAAAAAAAAAATTATATATATATATATAAATAATTATAAATTTTTAGGACAAGTCATCGAATCAGGCTATGTCCTTGGCAATATTACGAGTGATACGATTAGTTCGAGTATTTCGAATATTTAAGTTATCTAGGCATTCGAAGGGTTTACAAATATTAGGACGAACTCTGAAAGCCTCAATGCGGGAATTAGGTTTACTTATATTTTTCTTATTTATAGGTAAGTTACAACAAAACAGCCAACAATCCAATACAACAACAAACAAAAGATACAAAAAAATAAGCACAACACCGCCACAAAAAAAAAAAAAAAATACAAAACAAATACCAAACATATATTTACACCTTCTATCTGTCTATCAATCTATCTATCTATCAATAACTACCCAACATTTGACCTTTACGACCAGCTGACCCAATAACTTAAACAAATTATACATATATATTACTATATATGTAACTCGTCCTACTCACAAACTCAGACAGACCTGTACTTACTCGCAAAATAACAAAAAAAAAAAAAAAAAAAAAGTTAAATAAAATATTAAAAAAAGACTTTTCCTCTGCTTAAACCAATCCACTACAAAGAATTAACAACAACTACAATAACTACAGCAAAACTTTAGATATACATTATATAATTTAAGTACATAACAGAAAGCACTTTTTTACCGATCACCATTTGTTTTACAATAACAAGAACCACACTTTTCCCAGAACAAATTCTATATATATGAATCCCCCAAGTACCCCCAACAAGTACTTCCAGAGTTTAAAAAAATACGACAATTAAATGCTTTTTAACAATTATAATTTGTCATTTTATTACAACAAAAAACAAAAAAAAAATATATATATATATTGAACTTGAGAACTTAGGATTATAGTCAATGATCCCACAATTAAACTATTGTCTGATTAGGTTATAAACTCCCTAAGAATCAGATGTAAAGAACAAATTTTGATTAAAGTTTTACAGTTATACAGTTATAAACTTTACGTCTACATAAATGAGCAGAAGATAAAGCTGAAGAATAGTTAACATACCTCTATACAATAATATACTAAAACTAAACTAAACTAAACTAAACTTAACTAAACTAAACTATATACTTACTTTATACTACTACTATACAAAAAAAAAAATACTTAGTTACATAATTCAAGTAGCTTATCTAGTTATACCAAATGCAGCATACACCTAGAGGCGCCCCTAGAGCGTAAAAACTACCTCATAGACTACCTTATATGTATAGCCTAATACTTATCCAAACTACGTATATACTATACATACATATACATATCTATTAATGATGTTTTTATTGTCTATACTAATTAGCTTAAGTAATACTTACTTAACTTCCGCAAGAAAACAAATACCTTTCCATATAAACAGTACAAAACTAACAATTTTTTTTTGGTATATATAATATATATATATTTTTTTTAATAGAGGGGTCCCTTTTTTACAGAAAATAAAACTCAGAGCTAGTCGGTAAAAGTATCCGTAAAAGTATATACATCGTATTAAATGATATGTAACTTAATACAGCATATATATCTATTAATTTTTTGATCGTCTTTGGCTAGAGAACAATCAATGTCAATGTACTCGAATTTTAGTCTATTACTCCTGATATACACTGACAGTGTAAAAACTCTATAACTATGGTTTTTATAAACGCCCCTCGCATTAGTCGTTGGCAATTTTAAGGTTCAAACGTATTTTGTTGCAGTACGCTAGACATTCAACAACTTTTTTTGTTTTTAGCCACCTTTTTGAAAAAAATATAGCTGTTTTCATTATATCCATTTCTATTTTTCATTTTCATTTAGCGTTCTTGCACTCAAACTACGCACAAAATGCCTTAAAATTGGCAAACTTCTTTGCGTTGAATTGTCCACAACAAACCACAAAAAAAAAGAAGAAAAAAATACAAAAAAATATAAATAATACTTAGCGAAATAAACAGATCAAATTAGTGAAAAGTTTTTGAAAGCTTAACAATTTATAACATACTATCTAATATATATATAAACATATTTTGTATTGTTGTTCACGTTTAACCATAATCAAATTGTTCGCATTACGTAACCGTAATCGTACTCGTAATCGTTATCGTTATCGTAATCGTTATCGTAATTATCGTAAACGTAACTTCATCTACGTTGTTTTTGATGTCGTTTTTTGGCTTTTAGTTTATAGTTTGTTGTTGTATCTGTTAAACTAATAAACTCTAACCAACAATAATATATATAAATATGATATACGATATAAACTAGTTTGTATGTATATATACATATATATATCTCAATTAAATATAAAAAAAAGACTTTAGTTCCGTTTCGTTGCTTTGCGTTCAATTGAGTTTTGTTTCGTTTGATGTGTTCATTTTGGACTAACTAAAAATGCGGGATGTTAATAAGTTAAGTTAACTAGAGTCTGACACTAAATATATACTTTAATACATTTGTCTCTATGTACTTCCAATAAACATTATATATAATTCTGTATTTAACTAGTCTAGCCTAACCTAACAGAAGTCAAAAGGTGATCGTAATGAAACTTTCTATCTTTCTAGATGGATTCTCATAACAATATGTTTCCAATATTCTTTAATTTGCATTTAATTTCGCTTTTGGTTTGTTAATAATATAATTTGCCTTGCTGTAGTTTAGTATATACATATATACACACTCGTATATATATATTTATATGTATATATCATATTTACCAATATATCTACAAATAACGTATGTGTATTATATTGTACAAAATACTAAACTAGTTAGTTTCTGTTTACAACTAAGAGAAAAAAAGTCAACACACTGATTAAAACGTTACAGAATAATAAAAAATTTACATAAACTCATTTAGATAGTTTGCAATAATAATAATAGCAATACTAACCCAACTATAGTATCGATAGATCGATAGAATGATTTTCTCTCGCTGAAAAGTATGCTTCATAAATGTTAAAATATTTTAAATACTTAACATTCGTGCAGTAGAACTTCGGTTGTAGCCGAAGACTTTCGTTGTGAGCATTTCCCCTAATTTCGATTTGTAATATTTTGCGATCTTATTATCTGACACACAAACACACAACCACAACCACACACACATCTACAGAAAGACGACACCAATTATAAATCAATTTTTGCCACTTGAAACTTCTTTTTGTCACACCTATATTTATAGTTTCTGCACAGATTAATATGAATTGAATAATTAGTAATCAAAGAAAAGATTTATAATCAATTGAAAGCAATCAAAACTCTTTCAATGTCAATTTCAATTTATTGATTATTGTATGTATATCTCTTGTAGTTGTTTAAAAAAAAAAAAACTATATTAAATAAACAAATAGAAACCACTGTCGAAATATGTTATGTTCGTAGATATATCGACACCCAAATCAACACAAACACACTAAAACCAATAAAGCCATTCAATTCATTACTTCGATATCCAAGGAACAAGCTTAACGCTCAGACCCAAGCAGAAAAATTAATCAATGAAAATAAATGTGTATAGTTAAAGCCGTATTCTGTACTCCAAACTGTAAAGAAAACTTATTTAAATTACTAACAAACTACATATAAATTGTTGATTTATGTCGATTAATATATATATCAACTAATCACTGATCGATCTCTGTTTAAAATTGCGCCCAGGCGTTGTACTATTCTCATCGGCGGTTTATTTCGCGGAAGCTGGCAGCGAGAGTTCATTTTTCAAGTCCATACCCGACGGATTCTGGTGGGCTGTGGTGACCATGACTACGGTGGGATATGGTGATATGAGGTACAACTTACATAATACATCTATCCATCTATCAATCCAAAACCAAAACGTTAACAGCAATCAAATCTAATCAAATCAAAATAACAACTGCAACTGCGTTCATCTTAATTTTTCCTTTATTTACCTGCTAGTTGTAATATAGCGCTCTCTTTCATTATTTCTGTCTTTCTCTCTCTCTCTCACACTCTTTCTCTTTCTATCTGTCTAACTATTTAAACATCTTTCTCATTCTTTCATTATGTCTTTGTGTGCTATTTCTATCCCGCTCTAAACGTTTTCCTCTATCTGTTTGCGTATCACGTCAGCAGTTCTAGCCAAAATGCTATTAGTACAAAATTCTGAGAGAGAGTTTTACTTCCAAATCAAACTTTTTCCCTGTCTGTCTTCAATTTTAGTCAGGCTTTTAAGTTTTCCTTAGCCATTTTCAGTTTGTACATAACTTTAGTAAAAATTCGTATGAACTGAGACTACCTTCATTTCAATCAGATCCAAAATCAAATGGGAAAATCGATTTAACTTGTGTACAGTTAAGCCAAAAGTATATATACACATGAATAGCTCTATATAATGTTTTTTCTTTAACCATTTGTAACTATCTGTAACTAAACTCTCTGTGTATTTTAATCTATAACCAAAACTCTTATCTGTGCATTGTATAGCCCTCATTTAACATCATTATCATTATCATCATCATGTTAATCATATTGATCGTTGCACATCGTTGTTATATCGTCGTCGTCGTGTCTTCGTCGTTGATTGTTGTAATCGCTCGCTATAAGTGCTGTCAAAAACTCTCCTAATCCTTCCTATCCCACCTCGCTCTCTTACTTTGTATCTCAATATCGTTGTTGCTGTCGTTCCACATCTAACAAAATGCGCTTTATATTTTTTTTTTGGCCAACAGCAAATTTTTGTTGAATTTTGAAAACTTTAATTTGTTTATTTTTCATTTTTCTTGCTTTTTTTTATGTAAGATTTTTTGAATTGAAATTATTTTGGCATGTTGTGCACTTGGGCCTTCACGATCCTCATTTTAACTTGTCTAGTTATTATTATTTTTTTTTTTTATTAATATTCAAGTCAGAGAATAATTTACAACTTAATATGAAAACATTTTAAAATCATAAACAAAATCAAATCATTGTCGTCGTTTTCGTGAAAGTCTCAGTCTTCGTCTTCATCTTCAACTTCGTCTTCGTTTTCGTTTTCGTTTCCGTCTTCGTTTTCTTCTACGTCTTTGTCAACGTCTTCTTGTCCTTCTTCTTTGCTTTCATCTACGTTGTTTAAGCTTTAGGCACTGGATATCACCATATTTCTAGGCCAAGCAGAGCACACCAGAAACCGATTCAATTGCCACGTTTCTTCTCAGTTCTCTTCACTCAAGCTCCCGCTCGCTGGTCAACGTTTTCTGCTTGGGAATGCCGCGGATTAGTTTAATCATTGCCATTAAATTGAATGAAATCAAAAACTCCAATTCTATTCTTTTTTTTAGGACTACAAACGGAATATAACTGTGAAGCGTGCTACGCAATGCGCTTAGGGAATAAATGAACAAAAATGAAAAAAATTACCAGACACTACTCAAAAATAGATATCCGTTTCCGGAAAAGAAAAACTATTCAAGCATTGTGTAGCACACGGAACAGAGCACACTCACACACACATACACACGAGAACCCTCGACTACACGTTCACATACACCAACACACACAAACACGCTCACACACACGTAGATAGTTAAACCTGCGGACCGTTAAAACAAATTCAGCCTGAGACAATTCCAAACTGACAAGGACATGCGGACATCCAGTCAAATAGACACTATGCAAAAAAAAAAAAAAACTTAAAAAAAAAACAACAAAAAAAATTTAAAATTGATTTCATTTCAATTTTTTTATTTACAAAACGAAAGAAATTATTAAAAAACCATTTATTTTTATATTAAAAAAAAAAAAAAAAACTTTACAAAAAATAAAAGAAAAAATGCAATTATAATTATGATAATTATCGAGCCGGAACCAATGCATAGCAATTTCTTCCATCAATTTTTTTAGGCGTCGTACTCTTCTCATCAGCGGTTTATTTTGCGGAAGCTGGAAGCGAAAATTCCTTCTTCAAGTCCATACCCGATGCATTTTGGTGGGCTGTGGTCACCATGACCACCGTTGGATATGGTGATATGACGTATGCAAATCTATACAATTACAATTCTAACTTTTCTGATTATTGTTATTACCATTATTTCAAATATTTATTTAGTTATCGTTATCGTTATCGATTTCATTTCTGTTTCCAAGTTTTCTGTTCAATTTAATCATTTTTGGCAATTTCGGTCAATTGTCGCCGCAAAGCCTTGAATTTTATTTATACGGAACATTTGCAAAGCGTTTATTATTTCGTTCTTTTAAACCACATACTAATCGTATACTAAGTCTTAAAACAAAGCAATGAAAATTACAAATACTTAACAAATTTATTGCTTCGATTTGAGTTGAATATTTCCCAAATAAGCAAACTTAAGTGTTGTTCTCACTTACTTAAACTCGTTGATGCTGATTCTCTACTTCCGTTTCAATTCATTTGATTTTGTTTTTTGTTTCATTTTATTCCGTTGCGTTCTATTGGGTACAAACTAAGCGTATTTTTGCTATATCTCTTGATTATTTGTCTCATTTAACTGCCTATTAAACTAACTGTCTATTAAATGTTCCACTGTGTTCTATTACCGTTCCGTTCCGTTTCGTTCTATTACTTTCCGTTCTGGTTCTGTTTCCCAGAAGAAAAAAACCAAAGAAAAAAAAAAAAAAAAAAAAACTGAAAAACATTAAGCAAAAGCAACATTTGCAGTTGATCAAAAATGATTTATTTTCGTTGTTAAAAATTCAAATTTTGCCTTTGCGTTAAATGAGAAAATGCTAAAACAAAAAAAAAGTTATATTAACTTCATCAGTTTTTCTGTCATTATCAATGTAACGTTGTGTCGTTGTTTAGTTCACATAAACCAACAAAGATACAAGTGATAACAAAAACCCAAAATACACACACACACACACATACAAGTCTCATGCGCTGCACTGTCATACTGTACAGTGTTCACTCCAAACTCATCGAAAAAATACACTGAAAAACACACACAAAAACATAAATGTTTACTCTACAGCTAGTCAGTATTGTAGTGCAGCATGCCACGCCCATTACAGCACAACTGCGTGGTCGTGGCGTTAGCTATTATCGATAACAATATCGATAACAATACACGTTAACACGAATTTAACGCAATTTTGTTAACTACTCTTATCGAACGCATGCTGCATGTTAAGAAGTAAACTCGACTCTCTTTGACAAGCACACACATACATACACAGAAACACCTACACACACACACAGGCACCTACACACAAAGTTGTTCAATCAATGCCTAGAGCTATACTCTAAGAAGCAATCACAACTCCAGCACTGCCCAGCCCTGCCCAGCCCTGCCCAGCCCTGCCCTGCCCTGCTCCGCCCCCCACTGCCTTGCGCCTACATTGCCCTGCTCCCGCTGCCATTCTGGTTGCTTTCCGCTTCCTGCTCCCTCGTCCTTTCCTGCTGCCACGCCCATGCCCGCAGCATTTGCCAAAAAGTCGCGCATAACTTTGAGTAGTTCTGTCACTAAAAGTTTTGTTATACGCAACTTTCTTCTCTTTCTCTCACACTTTCTCTGTCCCTCTTTCTCTGTCACCCTGTGTTCTACTCTCCCACTCGCTCCTTTGGTGTGCACCTGTGTCACTCGCTCGCACTTATGCAACACTCGTTATTCTGTCTGCATATTTTTATATAAATAACCAACACACACACACACACTTCTACACACACACACATACGCTTACTACATACTTACACACCTATAAAAAATCAAGAAAAAATTTAACCCAGAATCAAAAACCTGAGAAAAAACAAATTAAATAAACCACAAACCACTTGTATACTCGTTACTCGTTACTTGTAACTCGTTACACGTAACGCTACTCGTTCTAAGTGTTGTCTGCCTAATTTCGAGTACTCTTTGCTAAACTATAATTTTGTTTTACTGTTCCTTCTGCAATTGCCTCTATATAATCAACTCTCTCTCTCTATATATATACATATATATGAATATATACTCGTATCTGTACACGTACATATCCCATAAGTTTGCAATCACTGCTAAAAAGAAATATCTATATATATATTATACAAACATAACCTTAAAACTATAATTGCAAAAAAACAAAACAAAAAAAAAAAAGAATTATATAATTATAGAAAGAAATACCAAAACGAGATTTATTCTTACTTTACATTTCTTATATATTTGTATTTTCATTTTATTTATCGTTCGTTCGTTAACATCGCTCGCTTCATCCAAAAACAAACAAACCGAAAAAAACAACCCAAATATAATCAAAAAATATATGTTAAAATATATATATAAATACGTATATATATATATTCTTATATATATATATCTATACCTCAAATCGAATTAATCACAACAACCAAATCCAAAATGAAACTCGCTCAAAAATAAAATAACCAAAAATAACAAACCGCACCGACAAAAAAAAAAACATAAAAAAATATATCTTACCAAAAATTCAACAAAATCTAAAACATCAAAAAACAAAAAAATGAGTACATTTACATATATAAAATATGAAAACAAATAAATAAATGCAAACTGATTTGTAATTGGAATTTGAATTGCACTGAAATTCGTTTGACACACGATATGCAAATAAACAATGAAAATGGAACAATTTGAACCAACCTGTATCGATAAACGATAAACGATAAAAATATATTTAAAAAAAAAATCCACATCCAAATCAAAAACCAAAAACAAAACAGACCCGTCGGCGTTTGGGGCAAAATTGTGGGATCATTGTGTGCGATTGCTGGTGTGCTGACAATCGCACTACCCGTACCGGTTATCGTCAGTAATTTCAATTACTTCTATCACCGCGAAACGGATCAGGAGGAGATGCAGAGCCAAAACTTTAATCATGTTACTAGTTGTCCATATTTGCCAGGTACATTAGGTAAGTTGAAATGTGCACTGTGCCTCGTTACCTACTTCTCTACTCGCATCACAATCACAAATACGACTGGACTGGCCTCAAAGTAAAATGACACACATGCGCACAACACACACACACACACACACACACACACTCTACTATCAACATACAAGTAACACACACACATGCAGTCTTAAAAAATATTAAAAAAAAAAAAAACATTTACCCCAGTCGAATAAAAATAGAAACATTTACGAAGAAAGAAACGAATAAAAAACGTAGGCATTTTGTAATATTAAGCCTGATGCGGCTGCGTTGCCGTACTTAACAGCCAGGGAGTCAGCCGAACGATCTGGCAGCTCCTGAGCTCGTACTGCAAAGCGCACGCATTAGCAGGTTTGCATCAGGTGTTGCCATTTGTGCACATGTGACATGTGAACGCATGTGGCAACGCTGTGTGCAATTTACTGTTTGCTTTTAAATGGACCTACAAACTGTACTTACACGTACTGTGTGTTTTGTGTGTAAACAAGAACTACAACAAATAGCATTTTTGTAATTAATACATTACAACTGTATGTGTGATCTCCTCTTTCTCTCTTCTCTCTCTCTTCTTTTTGTTTCTCTCTTTATTCCGTCAATCCATGGTATTGCCAATTCGATAAACGATCTATCGAAACGTTAAAAAAAAAAAACCAAACAAAAAAATATATTTATATGTATAAAATAAAACAATTATTTTGTAAACTAATAAAATCCACAAATCCGATATCAATAAAATGATCCAACTCTAAATCCAATGATAAATCCCAATCCTGTCATTCCCAATCATTGTCAATTGCTGTAACACACACACACACACACACACACACACACGTACACCAAACTATTGTTAACACTAAATACGACAATAACAACTGCAACAAACAAAACAATGATCGATAACGATAAAAAAAAACCAAAACAACACTAAACAAATGCATAAAACTACAAGTAGGTCAACACTTGAAGAAATCATCGTTGTCTGAGTCCTCATCGGATATGATGGATTTGGATGATGGTGTTGAATCGACGCCGGGATTAACTGAAACACATCCTGGACGTAGTGCAGCAGCTCCATTTTTGGGAGCATCACAGGCGCAGCTACAGCAGCAGCAGCCACAGCAGCAGCTACTACAGCAGCCGCAGCACCAGCAGCAGCAGCAACAGCCGCAGCAGCTGCAACTGCAGCAACAAAACGGCTTCAAGCAGCAACAGTCAACAATATGCGTCAGTGCGGCAACTGGCAGCGCTGGCAGCAGCCTCACAATGAGGCACAACAATGCGCTGGCTGTTAGCATCGAGACCGACGTTTGACTACTGGGTAAGTGTTCGCTCTTCCAACCCCTTCGACCCACCGCCCACTACCCACTGCCCAACCCCCTAGTACACAACCCACCAACAAAACTTCCCATCTGTGTCTCTCTATCTCTCACTCTTCCTCTGTCTCTGTGTCAAACTTATTGTGTACAACACATTTCCAAACAACAAACTCAATTAAAAGCAGCTTCCTGTCATTTCTGTCAGGCATTTCTAGAGAAAAGTTTCTCTATCTCTTTCTCCGCTTCTATCTCTTTTCTTCTCCATATCCAATTGTTTTTTTTTTTTTTTTTTTTTTTGAGCACTTGTATTGATTCCCCACTTCTATTGCACCAGCACCGAAACAACTTAAGTTAATATTCCATAGAAAGTCCAAGTGACAGCGGTTGACAGTGAGCTTTAAGTAGCTAAAAGTAGCTGTAAAAGCTTTTTAAAATAAAGTTTCTTAAAAAAAACATATTCAGCTGAGTTCATTAAAGCTTTTAACGGCTTTTATAAAGATTAAATTAAATTTTAATTTCCTTGTCCGCATTAGCTTTGAAAGCTGGTGAAAATTTAACTTTCCATTGACAGATTTTACGGCTTAACTTTGTTTAAATAACAAACTGATTTATTAACTTAGTAATCTTAAGGTTTCACTGTCAATCACAGTCAGTAAATAGTACACATAAAGTTAAATAGGCACGAGCTGAAAATAAGTTTAAGATAATTCTGTGTATATATGTAAAAGTTCTTGTAAGCTCGTGACCTTGTAACTTCATGTGTAGTTACATAACGTCAACGACACCAGCTAAAAATGAGCTTTAAAAATGTTTAAGCTCTGGGCAGTGATCTTTCTAAGCTGTAAGGCTTAGAGCTTCGTTAAACAATACACTGATTGACAATTTCAGCTGGTGTCATTGGTGCATGATATGTAACATTAATTTGGTCATGCCGATAACTTTTAAATTTAGTAACCAATTGAAGGCAATTTATCAAAAGCATTTAACTATTTTCTCTTTTTTTTCTATCCACGTGACGCGCTCTCTTACTTCTACCCACGCGATTTGCCCATATATATATATCTATACTTATAAATATATTAACACATCTATCTTTATATATTTATATTTAAAACTATGTATTTCGCTGTATTAATTTTAATTTTAATTAAAATACTTACGTATGTATCTGTGCAATGCATCGCATCACTTGATTGCAGTTAAAAAGATGCTAAGTGGTATAAGATTGGCCTTGTCAAGTGTTACGTTGGATGCCAGAAACGACTACAAAAGCTGTTTAAGTTTAATTTAAGTAGAACAAATAACAAACAAATTTAATCTATTGCTAAATTTAAATTTAATTACATTTAATTACTAATTAAAAAAATTTAAATTTAACAAAACAAAATACCAAAAGAAAACCAAAAAAAAAAAATATATATATATATATAAATTTACAAACAGAAAAACAAAGAGTAAATAATATATGTTTAAAATAAATAATTTAAATAAATTAATGCGTAAAGTAAAGAAGTTAAACATTAATTAATTAATAAATAACAACATCGAACAAACAAAAACATAAAAACAAAATAAAATCATAATGAAAACATTACGACCTATAAAAAAATTAAAAAATCAACTTAACACATTTAATTTTAATCACACAAAATCGTAATCTAAACAAGTGACATGTAGTTAACATTTAATCCAAATTTACATTTATACAGTTGGGCCACACACACACATAAACAAACAAACAACCACACTCACACTCACACATAATCACTCATACGCCGCATATGAAATGAGTTAAATATATCGCAGATCAGATGATTTCGAATATTTAATGCACTTATCGATACTTTAAACGATTATTCATATTTTTTATGCATTTTCAACGGTTAATTAAGTCCGAAATTTATGTTTCAAATAGTCAATACTTATTGCAGACTTTAACTTCAGAAACACCTTATTATGGGTGACGATATTAACTCTGAATAAGTGTGCTTCTCTGATTTACTTCTTTAACGCATAATGTTTTGAGCCCAACTCTAATATTAAAAGCATTTCACACTCCCACAAATACATATACTCACGTTCACCTGCATACACTGAAAGAAAAGTAATTAAAAAGCATAGTCAAAAAAAAAAAAAAAAAACAAAACTGCCGTAATATTAATAACCACAATTTGTAAAGTAACAAACAAGGAAAAGAATTGAAAAAAAAACAATATATTTATAAATTAAAATGCTTTTGAAGTGTGAAGGATTGAGAACTCATTGCATAATCACAGGAATACAAGTCACTGTAGGGAGTTAACACTGTAATCTATTAATAGCCTTCAGCTGATAAACCGAAGCTCATGAATATCTGCGTAACAAAATATAAAAAAAAATTATTCACAAGAACCCGCTTAAATAAAAACCAACCCACCCAACCAGCCACTTACCCACCCACAATAATACCACACACATTTACACACACAAGCACACATACACACACAATTATTAACTGTATAAATTAAAACAAATGAAACCTGCTAATTTTCTGCTTAAATCTCCCCCCGAATAAAAACGAAATAAAAAGTACAAATATTCATAAAATCCAAGAAAAATATTAAAAAAAAAAAATAAAATAAAATAAAATAAAACAAAAGCAAGTATAACAAAATTGTATTAAATTAATGTTTACTAAAGACAACAAAGTCATCAACAAAAACAGCATGAAAGGCAAAATAATAAATCGACTGCAATTAAATATAAAATATACTATGATTAATTTATTTAACACAGTCACACATAAACTTAAAACAAATAAAAGCAAATAAAATATTTATAAAGAAAAGAAATAAAAAAACGAAAGAATGAATAAAGACAGTGATGATGAACATCAGGAAAATGATAAAAAGAAGCCAAAAAAGGAAGAAAAGAAACGCTCTTATGATTTTATAATAAAGCATAAAAAATACTATGTGTGAGATGAAATATGTGTATGTGTGTGCGTGTGTGTGTGTGTGTGTGTGTGTGTGTGTATGTTTGCATTCATGTGTGTATGTATGAGTGTGTAGAGCTGATATCAATGTGCGCACCATAAATAACAAAATGGAGGCGTATTTAAACCAAAACAATAAACTAATGCTGCTTGCCGCAGGAATAGCCCCAGGGATATAATATTCTGCATAGTTCAAATACTTTTTGCCAAGCACGTGTGTGTGTGTGTGTATGTAGCTGTGAGTGTGTTGACATTGTGACAGGTCCTCACACTCCCTAGTTACAAGAAAATTTCGGATGCCGTCTACCAAAAACCAAAGAATAGCTAAACACAAAAAAATATAAAAAAACAAAAAAAATTATTAAAAAACCAGTCGACTGAAACAATGCAAATACGCCATTTGCTCTGACGTACTTATGTTATAAACAAGTATCAACATAATATTTATATGTATATCTATGCATATAAATATATATGTATATATACATAAAGAATTATATACTTATAGAAGCGTTGTGCATAGAAAGACACATAAATTGACGCAAATTGTGTGAAACACATGTAGAAACTGATTAACTATGATAATATAACGATAATATAATAATAACAGTAACAACTGAAGTGCTATGCTCGGTCTACCGAACGGCAAATACCCTTGCAGACAGTGGTGCTTAAGGGGTATAACGAGAAATATATCACTTCACCAAAAGTAGTATAATAACTTTTAGTTGTGTTGATCCGATCGTTACATATGCAAGGAACTTATTTAAATGTTTTCCACTAATTTTTGTGACTATTTTCCCAGAGACTCTCAGCAATGTCTGTAAAATTTTAACAAAAATATTTCTTTTAATGAATTTGTTTTTGATAAGCGTTAAGAGACCCACAGATATCTTTTTGGGTATACCCTCTGCATGGGTATATAGCATAAAGTAGCACATTGAAAATGATTATGTGTAGAATGAAGCGACAAGGGTAAGATGAAGAATCATTCATGCGTAAATATTAAAGCTTTGAAAACCGTCCACACACACAAACACCCACATACGCACCCGGAGACACACAGACACTGACAGACACACATTAACAAACATACATGGATAAGAATAACGAGAAAATACTCTACACAGGCGAATGAGCAGAGACCACACCCTCAAGCAAAACAATGTCAACACACACGCACACATACACACACGTGTGCATTTTGGCATATTTGTATGAACTTTCTTGGGAATGCTGAATGTTTTGGAGCCCAAAAAGATATGTGTTAATGGACAAGTGAGCCAGGCAAAAAAAATAGCAGAGAAACAATTAAGACAGACAAAGAGCAAGCAAACAGAGAGACAAAGAAAGAGAGAGAAAGAAAGAGAGCATGAGAATGAATGAAAAAGTGTGTGAGAGAGAAAAAAAGAGAGAGAGAGAAAGAGAGAGAGTGCAAGTGCAAGTGCCTTAAGGAACCCAACACATACTCGTAATGCGCCGGGTCGTGCCCTTCTCTGCGCATCTCACTGTAAAACCGAAATGCCAACCGAGTCCCAAATTTCAAAAAAACATTCAAATATGATGAAAACTATAAAACGGGACCTAACAAACCGGCAAGCAAACAATATTGGCAATAGCCATTACCAAAAATATAAATAAAATAACTAACTAACTGAAAACTACTAAAAGCTACGAATAAAACACTTGACTACAATTCTACTACGCTACAGTAAATGCTCACTAAAGCGCCCAAGTGACAGCAACAAATAAGTAGAGGCAGAAAGAAAGAAAATGAAACGGAATGAGTGGAAGAGCGAAATAAAGATAGAAACGAGTCTCAAAGATTCATAGATTCATATCAAGAAGATTCTAAGATTCAATTACATTTAGCTGCAGGTGCATATCAACTGGGCCAAGCTTCACTGTAGCGTACCTAATACTCTGCTGTAAATACACTCAAAGCACCTTCAACTTTCGATGCAACAGCAAATTAGGTAAATAGTTGATAAATATTTTGTACAAAACAAAACAAAACAAAGCAAATGAATAACAACAAAATCCAAAAGCAAACACATAAACAATTAAACAATTTAATCAATAAACAACTACAACAAAAAACGATTGATCAGACAAAATGAATGCAAATAGAAATATCATCTAATGTACTATATTAAATTAAATTGTATTGTATTTAGTCAAACCAAGTCCTGTATCTATAAAATAGAACTAAAAACAAACCTCTAGACACTTCAAGGCAAAACACCAACACAAACAAAAAACGTATAAAAAATAACAAAAAAAAAAAACATAACATGAAGAAATATTTCTATTATTTACAAAGAAAAGAATTCGCTTATTTAAAATTAAGTTTTATTATTTAGCGTGAACGATTTTAGCATTAGTCAACAACAAAAAAAAAAGAAAAAGAAATCGACTCATCGAGATTCGAGATTAAAGTAAGGTTGTTTTTTTTTATATAGGCAGTAATACTAACTTAATTAGTATGTATACTTAGTACGAATAATGTTGCGGATCGTGCAACGGACATTAAGTTATTTGGACCCATTTAAGAAGTTTAGTTGTTCAAAAAAAAAATAAAATGAAATAAAAAGAAAAACAAGTCGAGCCATTAAAATTGAATATTTAAATCTAATCTAGCTAAAATACTGAAGGTAAAAATTAAATCTTAAATTAAGATAAAAAAAAAAAAAATTGGAATAAATGTGTTCAGCGACAAAATGTTATTATATGTTTAAATAATTAAAATTAAAAACATAAAAAAAAAAACAAAATTTAAAATTAAAAGAAGAAAAGTTAGAAGGTTTGAGACAGATTCAATGAAGTAATGAAACAACACAAAAATTTAATTTAATTAAATTTAATTAAGTACATTAATAAAATTCTAAACAATTCAAAATTGTATATAAGTACATTTAATGAACGGTAAACTGAAAATCCAGGCTTACCCTCCCTCCCCCCAAACAAATATATCAGTAACATAACATTGTAAATTAAAAACCAAAAACAAAGAAAACATAGCTCATAAAACAAAAACACAAAATAAAAAATTTAAAAAAAAACAAATGAAAAACTTATAAAAAAAAAAAATAGAAAACAAAACAAAAAAAATATGAAAAACTGAAAATGAAACTCATAACAAAAACCAAAGAAAAGAAAACCCAAAAAGCTGATCATTGAAATAAAAAAAAATACGCTATGAAAATATGCGAAAAAAATGAATAAACATGAATTTTTTTTGTATTTTATTGATATAAAGTAAAACAAAAAGTACCTACTTTTGCCGTATAGAAAGAACTGTGTAACAGTTGCAATCCGATCTGTAAATATGTAATTGTAATTGGTTTTTGTATGTGTGCAGAAAACTTTCTTCGTACTTAGCCATTTGTCAGTTTAAATTCATGTACAATTTGTTGTAGTCTAACTGAATCCTTAGTTATTGTTATTAACAAATCAACTGCGCTCAAAATCTAATACCAACACTAACACGCACACACGTACACATACACAGACACACACATAAATTTAAAGATTGTATATAGTCGCAATTCTTTCCAACATTTACCTGAGCTCAAGCTTCGGCTTCTCTGTACGTACTTCTATATATTATGTACTACTTATATGTTTAAATGGTATAGTATATCATTTAGCCGCTAAATATCTACTTAAGATACTACAAATCACTTAGTCTCTATACTAGTTAGTACTGCCTACCTATACTTATAGTAGAGTCAATTTTTGATTACCAAAATATAAATAAATTTGATAATTTTCGATTAATCAAATGATTATTTTGGAATGAAATCGACTCTGGTATATGTGTATGTAGGTGAAAGAACAGCACTGTAGAAATCAGAGGACAATTTTAGGCACACACACAAACACACACACTGACACACACATATACACACAGCAAACTAGATGCAATTAGAGCTTAAATCATTTAATTGGTTTTTCGTATTAGTATTTTGTTTAGAGCTATGTAATTACCAGAAACTCTATATGCTTGAACTACGAGTACTCGAATTACTCAGCTGCCTGCATTTAATGAGCTATTTAAAAGACGAAACAACATATTAAAACTATGCTAAATAAATGATAACCGAATGCAAATTGAGTAAACATAAAGTCAAGGAGATGTGAAGCAAACATATCGAGATGTTAATCAACTGCAGCTAACGAAAATGAAAGAAAAATAAATATTTACATATACTACATAAACGAACAACAAACACAATACAAGCAAGTAATAATATATAAATGCAACACACACATAAATACTCCCTAAAACAGCAAAAATAATCGAAAAAATTAAAAATTAATAAAGAAATCTTACTATAACTAGAAACGAAGCAACTGGACTAAATAAAAAATGACACTCTAGTTTAATCCTCGATTTCAATCCAAACAATCTTTTCAAGTTTTCCATTAAAATTAATTACATGCCTAATATATAAACTTAAAAAAAAAAAACAAAACTGTTTATCGTAAATATTTGTTATACCAGAATTATGAATACAAAATACGAATTCAAATGCGAATACGAATGCTCACATACGTATCTACCTAAATACTAACTACATGCATATTACATACGAGAACATACTAAGGACTAACCAACAAATGATAAACAACACCGACAACATAAACAGAACCAAAACAATGAAAAACTAACACTATCCTCACTGCTTCAAGAAAGAGAAATGCTAACAAACAAAAACCAAAAAAACACAAAAAAAAATTGAAACTAACAAATTTCTATTAAGGACAAAGACTGCAAATAGAGATTTAAAAATATTAACAAAACAAAAGAAAAAAAAAAACAACATAATATTTAAATAATACTACAAATAAATAAATGATATATACAAGCTAAATAAATAATTAAATTCAATTCAATTCCAGAAAATTTCGTTCGTTTGTTCATTTTAAGATTTGGCGAAATATTTCAGTTAAAACTACAATTTTTATTAACATAATTTTTTGAATATTGCATATTCATCAATTTTGTATTAAAATATTCATAGTTTAGTTAGCCGCTCAACAAGACAACAGCACCACTTCATTACAGCCAGTAGTACTTTAATTCAAAATACCGAAAAATACCCAGAGAAAAATGATTTTTTATATCCCCCAAACAAACAAACCAACAATAATTAATGAAACAAAACAAAAATAATTCAATAAATAAATATAAAAACGACTTGCACAAATACACAAAATAAAATAAAAAATAAAATGGCAAACAATAAGTATTACTCATAATAAAATATTGTAACTACAATTAAAAAAGAAAAAAAAAAACGAGCAAATGCATAAACACTTTGACACAAACCAAGAAAACCCTAATGAAAACAAAAGAGAAATGTTGTTAAGATTAAAATGAAATGTTTTATAATCGTTATTCAATAAAATAAAAATAAAATAAAAAAAAGAAAAAAAAGCAAAACAAGCAATTCAAAGATCAAATAATAATCTAGTAAATTCATAATCGAATTTCCAATGCAAAGCAAACATCATTGCAATTTGTTATTTAGTTATACGCTAAGTATATGTATATAGAAAACTTGTTCTATATCAAATTAGTTAAGTAATTCCAAGTAGCGTATTATCCTTGTGCCTTAGACTATTTATAGCAGTAGTTTTTATTTTATTTTGGCAACTTCTTCCCCACTTGAACGCATGAACTACCTCAAAATCGGATGTGGATTCAGATTCAAAATGTTTATTGAATGGATACTACTTTTTAGCAAATATTTTTAAGACTTTAAGGTTTACATAATCCCTTAAGTTGTATATAAGAACATAGACATCAAAACTTCATCGATCATTCAATCAATCAGCCCGTTTAATCAATCACTTAACTGACAGTTGGATTGTTTTTGAATCATCTATTGAAACACTAGTATCTGTCTTAATTATAACATAGTCTAGAACAGATCAGTGCTCGATTGAAAGTCAATATATTATGTATATTGAAACCAGTCTCCCAAAACCCTAATCAAATAAATACAAAAAACTCACATCGATGCGACGTGTGCTGCAATCACTGAACATTGAGATAGGATGCGCCCTCCTTTCCCCTTCATAAATGGTGAGTGTGTCCTGTTCTTTTGGTTCTGAATGGAAAACAAAAACAATGAAATTAAAATTAAAAAGAAAAGATAAATGTGAACAGCCACTTTTATTGTGCCTGTTATCGTCGTTATCGTTATCGTAATCGTAATTGGCTTTGGTTTTTATCATACTTTGGAAGCGCGCACAAAAACTATTATGTGTATTTTATATATATTTTCATATATATATATATATATATAAAACAATATGTATTAATGAGTGTCTATAACTCGGTCATAAAATTATGTTCTTTTTCTTTTACTTAATCTAGCCATTTGTAATAATCGTTCTTCTTAATTATACATTTTGAAGTGTATGTATTTAATAATATACAACTGTACAAATATACAAATAATTTCTTTATGCTTTTTCCGTAATTTGATTTTTGTATTTAATGCTTTTCTTTTCTCTTTTTTTTAAATCAATTTCATTTGAAATTCTTTTTCGGTTTTGTGGTTTCTTTAACTGTAAGAAACGCTTCAGCGCTGCCTGCTGCACTCGCCGACATCAAAATCCTGCTACAGCTACAGCAACCGTAACAGTAACAGTAACAGTAACAGTACAAGTAACAGTGACAGTAACAAATAACAGTAGATGCAACAATAACAGTAACAGCAAGCAAAATGCTAGAGCTACATAGCAATCAAAAAAAAAAATGCAAACGAATGAAAAACAATTACAGAGAATGAAATAAAAACAAATTAATATACGAAAATGATTTTATAACAATATAATTAATAAGAAAAGCGCCTGCTCTGGCTACGGCTACGGCTGAGGCTTTTGACGGCTCCTGCTTCTGCTCCTAAGTCCCGTTTCCCTGTGCTTCCCGATTCCGGTGCATGTGCGTTAAGTTGCTATAATCGATATAACATTTGAATCGATCAAATCGATTCAATCACAATTACAATAAATAAACGAGCAAATCAATGCAAAATGCAGCAAGGCAATCAACACAAAAAAAAGAACAACAACAAAACAAAATGCAAAGAAGTCGAAATGATAACTGATAAGATAAGAAACCCCAAAAAAAAATTAAAATAAATAAATCGCTCTATCGCTCGCTCGCTCGCTCGCTAAAGCAAAGACAACAACAACAAACAAACAAACAAAGAACAACAACACTTTGCGCACGCTTAGCACATTTGCATCCACTACAAACCCAAACACAATCACACAAACACAAACAAACACAGACACACACTCTTACACACAGATTAATTAATTGTAATCACACCGAATTTCTTGGCTTTGTTTTATGATATCGTTTTGCGCTTACTTTTACCAAATACTCGAATGAGCATTATTCAAATACTATTTGCCTTCTACTTCAAATCGCTTAACAAATACTTATATATATATAGTTATATATACTTTTTAACAAAAACCATGAGCTACAATTACAACTAACATTTACAATTATCAATTACAATTACAATTACAATCACCAAAAAAATAAACCCACCTAATTCGCCACCCACAGCATAAATATGTTTCACAATTTTTACAATTTTCTTCTTAAATATTCGACACTGCGTACAGTGCCGACAGTGCACTGTTAAGGGCAACAGCGCAGCACTGTTAATGGCAACAGCGCAGCGTATTTATCATAATGTTAAACGCTCTACTGTTGATCTTGCCCGTTTATTTGGCACATCACGAGCACCTCAAATTTTTTTTATTGAAAGCACACTACAAAACACACCAAATTCCCATCAATTAATCATTCAGTCAGTCAGTCAGTTAGTCAAACATACACATGAAACCGACACAGACTTACACACACTTACACAGTATATAAATCTATCTCTGTCTATCTCTATCTGTATCACGCCAGTTACTAACTATCTTTTCTTCAACGTATGTCGCTCTCTGCCGAAGACACACTGGAGTGCGTGCCTGATTGATCAGTACTTGATTGAGCAGTACTGATTGATTTGGCTGCTTATAACTGATGAAATCAGATCTGATACGATTCGATCCATAACCGATTTAATGGGGTCTCGTTTTGATTCCGTTTTGTATCGTTATGTTTCGATTCGGTTCGATTTGATTTGATTTGGTATTTCTATATAAAATATATACATACATATATTTGTTCATTTTTATGTCAAGTTTAACAGCGACGACGCCAAACGCCGGCACATTTTGTTTATTCCATTTTGGCAATACGCTTTCGGTTTTTTGTTAGCCAACTTTACATATATATATATATATCTATATACAACAATATATATTGCCAACTTTTCTGTTCTATATTCAAAGCGGTTTAGACGCAAGCGCAATTTTAACAACAACTACAGCAATTTGCTTTCGATGTATACATACCAATATATACCAAATATCAAATATATATACCAATATCAATATATATCACACCCACACTCACCTAGACACACACATATACACACTCACACACACACACACACACACACACCTACACGTATTACTATTTAAATACTTGGAGTTGAAAAACTGATACATTCTTTTGGGTTTGCTTTCTTCTGTGTTCCGTGTACTAATTTGTTTAAAACTTGTATCGTTTCTAACCTCAATTATTTTGTGTTTTTGAACTTAACGTCCAGCTACGATTTGTAGCCTATTGATAAATATATCGATAAATATTATTATAACTTGTAACTCATTTCTGTTTCCTTACCTTCTTTTTTTTCTTTTATACTTATATATCTATAAACATATCTGTATATATTTATGTATATGTATACCCATATATATACATAATATATATATGTTAAAACTACCTTATTTACACACTGCGTTCGTTCTTCTTCTACGTTCTTCATACCAAATCGACAACAACAACAAAAAAATAAATATAAAAACTAAAAAAAAATTTTTTTTTAATATATAAATATATATTTTTATACAAACAAAATATATATTTCTATACCAAATTGAATCGAAAACAAATTTGCATATTTAAAAATTGATTTAAATATACAAAAACAATTACTAAAATGATAAATTCCGAATAAATGACACAAAAATCGAATATTGCCTTATGATAAATGCAAATATGAAAAAAAACTCAAAAAAAAAATTACTGAAATTAAATAAAAATGATAAATAGGCCCGTCGGCTTCTGGGGCAAAATTGTCGGCTCTTTGTGCGTGATCGCTGGTGTGCTGACAATCGCACTGCCGGTACCGGTTATCGTCAGTAATTTCAATTACTTCTATCACCGCGAAACGGATCAGGAGGAGATGCAGAGCCAAAATTTCAACCACGTTACAAGTTGTTCATATTTACCTGGTGCACTAGGTACATATATATAACTACATTATAATAAAGAAAAAAAAAAACAAAAAAAAATAACGTTTGCGAAATGCCACGCCCATACTATCACACCTTGCCAACTCAATGCTAATCAATTCCTTTTCTATATCATCCCCGTCTCCCAAAAAAAAAAAAAAAAAAAAAAAACGCCCAACGGTATTTTCTCAAAAAAAAAAAAAAAAAAAAAATCAACAACAAAACACACACACACACGTACAAAACAAACCCAAAATATAGGTCAACATTTGAAAAAATCCTCACTCTCCGAATCGTCATCGGACATAATGGATTTGGATGATGGCATTGATGCAACCACGCCAGGTCTGACTGATCATACGGGCCGCCACATGGTTCCATTTCTGAGAACACAGCAATCGTTTGAGAAGCAACAACTGCAGCTCCAACTGCAGCAGCAGCAGCAACAACAGCAAGAGCAACAGCAGCAGGGACTCCAGCAGGGACATCAACAGGGCCAAAATGGCTTGAGAAGCACAAACAGCTTACAGTTAAGGCATAACAACGCGATGGCCGTCAGTATTGAAACCGACGTCTGACTACTAGGTGAGTATTCTTAGCCCTATAAAGACATATGACACTAGCTGCACTGCCTGTTTATCGTTGAGTCTAAGCTGTAAGAGCAAAGAGAATGAATTTATTTAACCAATTTTATGTTCGTGTTTTGTTCAGCTAGTGTCATTAATAAATAACTCAGTAAGTACATTGAATTATTGCCATATTCTGTTCTGGTACAGTCAAACAAATGGAAAACGGACGAAACTTGCGAAGTGAAATGTTACGTTGGATGCCAGAAACGTCATCAAAAGCAGTCTAATCTAGAATTTTATTAATAAATAAATATTAAAGTAATAATTACTAGTAAGCAGCGTAGTTGTAAATTAAACAGCAATTGTAAAACCAATAAATACACATAAACACAGACACAAACATACACAAACACACACATACACACATATAAATATACACAAACACGCAGCCAGTTTAGAAGGCTTGATCAAATAGCTAAAAGTCAGACTAGCAATAGTATTTTTTTTAATATTCAACTTCGGCAGCCACAGTTTACACAGCTGCTCAAAGAAGACCACACACACACGGACTCAAACACACACAAACATACAAAAAAAAAACTACAAAGAAGATAAAAAACTCAACTTGATACCTATGTTCAAATTTAGCAATTAACAACTAACAATCGTTATAGTCAAAAAACAAAAAACATAAAAAACAAAACCAAAAAAAAAAAAAAAAAAGAAACCAAAACCCAATAGAAAACAAGAAAAATATGAATGAAAATTATCTTACTTAGTAGTCTAATCTAATTGGAGTTTCTTCCTTTCTTTAGAAGCTAGCTACAAAAACAAAAAAAAAAAAAAACAAAGATCACAAACACACACAGACAGAGAACACAGAAAACAGGCAACAAATGCAGCAACAATACACACAAACATACAATATCTGCTAATTTTATTTTCAACTTTAAATTATGCTCTACTGTTAAATATTAGTCAAATATTAGAAAAAATCCAAAATAATTAAAACTAAAAAAAAAATCACATAAAAATAAAATGTCAAATGATAAGATAGAAAGATCGAGAAGAACAAAGGCAATGCAAAACAAAAATAAAATTTAAAAAAAAAACTAACAAAAAATAATGAAGAAAGAGAAAAAGCGATTGCGATTGACAACGTCCCTAATCCTGTCTGACCTGCGTAAGAAGTCCATATATATATATATAATTATATATATATATATATCTATATATATATATATATATATATATATATATATATATATATATATATAAATTGATCTTTAAACTTAAAAACTTTTTGAAAATTGGCAACTTTTCTATTGTAGAGTTTTTATTTAAAGAAATTAAAAAAGAAAATTAATAAAATTAACACTTACATGAGATGTACACAATTCTTAGCATAATTAAATAAAACAACATAAACGTCCGAAATGTTCTCAATGAGAGAGAGAATACTGTACTCATAGAGTAAAATATTAAATATTTAGTGTTTAAGTATCGCCCCAATTGGCAGATTTAACTAGATGAAACTATTCTTATGGGATATGGCATATGGACGTTGTCAAGACACTATCGAAGTCATAAAAAAAAAACTCTCAACATCTATACACACACACACACACACACATACACCCACACACACAAGACAAAGAAATACACACAGACATAATAAATGCTAAAACATCAAACTGCCGTTAAGTTTAAATTAATGAGTAAATGAAAGGAATATATAAATAAATATATATATATACACAACATTAAATATGTATATGTAAGTATATAAAGAAGTGTGTAAATATGTATATATATTTGTTAAAATGAATATATATACATATAAATATATATATATACTTATAATAAATATACATAACAGAACTAAACTGCTATATTGTAAATAAGTAAGTCGGAGCTGAAGCTGAACATATAGACATAGACATAAAACAAACCCAAAACAAAAATAAAGTGAAACATTTACAAGAACAACAACAAAAGCTGCTAACGATACAAAAACAATAATTAAACTTAGCAAACTGCTATACAAGAATATGAAACTACAATGAAATGAAATGAACCACAAGAAACAACTACTCTTTAATGGCCGTTGACCTTCTCAAAGACCATTCACACCAAAATACAAGAAGCAGAAAAACAAAAAACAAAAAAAACACAAAAAAAAAAACATAAAATATAAAGAAAACAAAAGACAAACGAAAAATAAATTGAAAATGAAAACACATTGATGCTTATTGCATAAACTATCCACGTTTAGGTCAAATGAAAGAGTTCTTAAAAGTTGCTTAAGTTTTGTAGTTGTATGTATGTATGTACAAATACGTATACATGTCTATATATCTATATATATTTTATGTCTCACATACTTAAGAACCAGTTAACTATTTTATGATTTCCTACCTATGTATTTGTCTTCCTTTTTATCGTATCAAATGCATTTTTGCACATTTCTTTTTTATTTAACGTTCAACCTAGCGACTTCAACTTTTGTCAAATGCTCGATAATTAAAAAAATATATATAAATAAAAAACTCTGAGAATTGGTAAATTCTAAAAAAAAAAAATTGTAACAACTTGTAGGACACATTTTTTATGGTTCTAGTTAATTAAAAAAATATACACACCTTCATACTCAGTCAGTTAAATGTAAAATTTCTTGAGGTTATAGCATTCAAAAACAGACTCGTATGCTTCCATATCTAGCGAGGACTCTAAACTGAGAGGGACTGTAATAACTGCTGTTTTTTTGTTTTTTTTTTTTTTCATTTTATGCCGAAAATTTCGTGTTTCATTCAAAATATTCAATAACCTCAATTACTTTGGACCATGGTAAAATATCTAACAAACAAACCAAAAAATTTAACAAAAATTAAGATAAATATATACGTGTATATATCTAGTTTTTTTTTTTCGTTGAAATATGCGACTGAATAAAAAAGTTTTTAAATGATTTGCTGCTTGTTGTAATTAAGAAGTATTTAAACAATACAAATCAAAAACAAATAATAATATTTATACCAACAAAATACTGTAAATATGTAAAAAACAAAAAGGTAAAAATAAAACAAAAAATAAGAGAGTAAAAAAAAATCAAATCAATTTACAGCTTTGAATACCGTCCACACGCACACAGTAAACGATAAAAAGCAAATACATAGATGATCTTTGAGGATCTAAAAAAAATGAAATTTTAAATTTAAATTGAAACCGCAACAATAAGAGAAACAAAAATAATAGTGAGAAGAAGGAGACATATTTACGTATACTTGATTTGGCCTTAAACATTAACAATGATCATTATGATGATGATGATTAAGATGGTGTGCAAAATTTAGTTATAAACAAAAGTTGAAGTAACCGTTTGGGCGCCCATACGTGCATTTTTTGTATATCGGATATTATAATTATATAGTTTTTGTGTACCAAATTGGTGCATATATATATATATATGTATATTTTACTTTGAAAAATTTATTTATTTTTTTATGGTTAAGTTTTTTGGTTCGGTTCCTGAGATGAGATACGAGTACAGTACAGCCAATTAATTAGACAAACAAAACGAGAGCAATAAATTTAAAGTATGAATTATAAAATTAAAGATAAATATATAAATGATATGCATAAAAGTTATAATTAAAAAAATTAAATATATATATATATTTACATATATATACAAATAACTAATTATAAATATCGTAATTTATAAATATAATAACAACAAAAATAAAAACATATCGTCTTCAAGTCATGCAAGAAAGATTTTTTTTTGTTTTTTTTTACAAATAAATTACTCTAATGCTAGACAAGGCTTACTAAGTAGTAGTAATAAAAAGACAGTGACAGGTAGATAAAACTGTAAGCGAATGAGAGTAGGATAGCAGCGCTAGAGTGAGACAGCACGATGGCAGGGCACGAAAGCAGGACAGAGAGCGAGCTACCGAGAGAGGACGAAGCGTTTGCCTGGGCCAGAAATTGGCCAGGCCAGACTAAAAAGTGATATAAAACATACATATAAAACAAAATAACTTGCCAAAATAATTAAGTTTAAACATAATACATAATACCAAGAAGAACATCAGAAAAAATCGAAAGAAAATTAGAATATATGCTACAGTAAAAATTAAAAAAAAGTTCAGCCAGCAGCAGCAAAATCTAGTTTAATAGGCATATTAATATAGGCAATCTTATTATAATAATAATACTAACTACTAAATACTAATACTAAATCTAATACTGATACTAATGCTAATATTAATACACTAATAATAATCATTATGGAATCTAATACTGCAACCTTTAAGCTGAGCTTTGCTATCAAGTAACAATTTTCAAACTGAACTACCAAGAACAACAAACAACAACAACCAAATACCAACAATAAATACTTATAAACAATATTATCGAATTAATGAAACCTTACCAATAAAGTTGTCAATTTGCGTTGCCTATTTTCAAATTTGGTTTAGAAAATTCATTAATAAAGAAGACTGGAATAAAAGCAAAAACAACAAAAGAACATAAATATACTTATAGTATAGACATAAATACATACATATATAAAATGAGAACAAGGTCAATACAAATACATATGCGTAGCGTTCGAAATGCCTTCGAATTATAAGCAAAAAAAAAAAAAAGAAAAGAAAAAAGAATAGAAAATGTCACTTACTATAATAGATATAGACTCACACATGCATAACTCAAAGCCAGTTAAAACTTGATTTTGATAACATATAGACAAACAACTAACAAAATAAATGACATAATATTTAGCTCAAAACGCATGGCAATGATAAAAATAAACACGCAACAATTAATTAAGCGCGGCATGCCGTGTCATTTGAATACCCCTGCTTAAACGTCCCAAAAATAATTAAAATTTCGTCTGTCTGTCTGTAAGTAAGAAACCATTTAACTGACATTCAGTTTACACAAGAAAATAAATTTCACTTCTAGCAAAAAAAAATCCTTAATGCTTCGGACAAAAAGTATTGCCTACTTATTGGGGCTCTCAAATATACCACACAAATCCTTTAAAAATATAGAGCAGGGGTATTAATCAAAATAACAACAATTATTATAAAAATGCATAGTAATATTATTAACTTAATACACACACACACCCAAATCCAAGACACACATACACCACAAGAAAAGTATTAGAACACGTGCAATTTCAATTTTGTTTTAACTAATCATTTGGATAGTTTATATAAAAAAGAAACAACAAACAAATAGTAAAATATTATTCAATGAAAAGAGCAAATAGAAAAGCTGCAAAACTAGCGCAAAAATAAGAAAATTCATGTAAATTATGCGTACAACAATAACAGAAAAAACTACTTATTAAAATAATGCTAAATATATATATATATAAAAAAAAATATATATATATATAATTAAATTAATATATATTAAATATAAATATGTATGTATGTATATACTAAATATACATATATATGTATAAAAAAGTACATACGCCGCAGCAATTAAAAAAAGTTGTTAAGATTCTAAAAGTGAAATGTTTTATAAATAGTTAAACGAAAACAAAAAAAAAAACAAATGAAAAAAAAACAATGAACGAAAAACAAAAAATTATTATATATTAAATATGAAAAAACACAAACACACACACCACAGCTATAAAACAAACAGACACAACAAAAACACAAAGAAAACAGACATCAACAAATGAGCAAACACAAAATTTACTATTTGACTTTCAAAGTGAAAAATTTTAATTAAAATTTTTACCAGGCGACAAAAGTTTATTAAAAAAAATAGATATTGGTTATGAAAATTAAGCAGCTTTAATAAAATATTTGAGAGATCCTAGATAAATGTAATGCATTACATTACACAGTTAAAAATATTATGACAGATGTTTTCTACAACACACACACGCAGACTTCTTCACACACACACATACAGAGATACACTCACATACATACAGAGGCAGACACACGTTACTTTATGAACACAAAGGCAAATTAAATGACAAAAGTATATAAAAATAAATTATGCTAAAGAGAAAAACTTATAAAATACAACTCAAATCGCAATCAAGACTTTTATTTAAGTACTAAGACTAAAGTCGGGTTTAAAAAGGAAAATAAACTATTTAAAAGGCACTGATAACTCTGAGTTCTCTTGAAATAACCTTTTTAATAGCAAATGTCCTCTTAATACTCTTAAAAGAATTTTCTTAATAGTCTTCGAAAGTGCCCTCTAACAATAAACAATTTTTATGCAATATTTCTTAATTTTGCTTAATTTTCAATATTTTGCAAAACGAATTTATTTTTAAAAATTTTTATTTCGATGCAATAAAACAATAAGACTCATTTTTTAAGTTTGTGTTTATGTACTTAACACGCTAATAATTTATTTAATTGTCACATTATAAACTTAGTAGCTAACTTATATATAAAAATCTGTCAACAGCTTGATGTTGTACACGAATTTGAAATTCCATAAAAGGTTATTTACAGTGCATAGAGAGGGTGAAGAGGTTATGGTAGCCCAAGTAAATCGATAAGTAAAAACAATAATCGATTAACGAGCTATACGCGCTGGAAACACATTTCATGGCTATGCCAAACGCTACCAAAACCAAAAGAAAAGAAGAAGAAAAAAAAAGCAGAAATGTAGATTGTCATATCACATAGTGTTTACATATATATATAATTATATATATTAAGCCAATTCTTAAACCGATTTCAGGTCAACTGCTGAACGCGTCCACGTCGCAACGCTCTGGATTTCGTCTTGGAGTCTAGTGGCGGTCGATACGTCGGCAGATCGATAAACACCGGTCGATAATTAGGCGATTCTGGTTGCATTGAACGTGACTCAGTCAGCTGCATATTCGTATAGTAATTGATTTCATTTTGTGGCTCACTACCTCGGTTCACAGGAGTTTCATCCCTGTGCCGGTCAGGTGAATGACTACGCGATCGGGCGCCTTCCGAACGTAGCAGTTTAAAAAGATTTCGTTGCGATGCTTGGTCCTTTTGTTCTGATGACGTCAGAGTGTCTGACTTGCGTGCGTTACTCTTGCTCTTGCTTGTGTTTAGAAAAGCGGCCTCCTCGTAGCGTGGAATGTAGCGCGGTTTGCGTGATTCACCGACACGCGCATTCTCGCGATCGTGTGGTGTTACATTGAAGCCAAAGAAACGCGGAGCCTGCACGGAGATAAGCGGCAAGAGCGTTTCTCGAGCGTACCGCTCGGCACGTTGCAGCAGCTCTCCGAGTCGGAAGGGCAGAAGTTGCACTGTCTGTGGCTCCTCCTGACCGTTGGCCAGTTGGGCCATCAATTTCGGAGGTATCGCCGTACTGCTTTCCGCCGTACTGGCGGGCGTTTCGATTTCCGGCAGCTGTAGATCCTTGCCATGCTTGGTACGTGGTGTGGTTGCCTTCAGCACTGGCTCTACGATTTCCTCCGTTGTGGTGTAATCGTGCAGGTTTCGTCCGCGATTTAGCGATAGACGTCGATCTTTTAGTACCGGCTCGAAGATTTCATTTGTCGGCTGTGCATCTGATGACAAACTGTCCGATAGACTGCGACTTGACTCAGCTGCCTCGTCCTTGTCAAGTGAGTTGCCAACTAGAATGGGTTGCCAAGGTAAACCATCGGATTGATCTAAGGGATAAGTTTGATTCTCGGCCAGCTTAAAACTAGTGCCCAAATTAAAGATATCCTTTCGCTGTTTAACGCTCTCAACGCCATCGACTGTGGCACTCAGACCCGTTTCCTGTACACTCGAATCAAGCGGTGGTGCATCCGTGCCTGCTGGCAACGAGGATGGTAGTTGTGTCGTGTAGGCCCCATAATCATCCTGATTATCTAGCTCACAGTTGCCCGGCTGTAGACGCATTCTCACAGGACTACCGCTACTGAGCTTCGTGCTGGGACGACAGAGTGAATGGGAACGTCCAAAACTATCGGTTAGCACTACCTTATCTATGTCCCAATGGGGCAGACCCTTCGACAGCCAGCCACTATAGGATTTGTAGTGCAGGCTGAGCGTAGTTGGAAATCCCAGCGCCGGATGTGGCACAATAATCTTCGAGACAATGTCACCGGCAAAGAATTCAGCATCGTCTTTCCTATAGGGGAAAGGAAAATGACCGGTTTTAAAACATAAAATTGTTTTAAGCAAAAACCTTACTCTGATATTTCGAAAGTCTCGTTAAGACCTCCATCGCCCTCCAGTATAGCCTCCAGTCTTCCAATTGTGCGTAGCGGCAGATCATTGAACGAATTGAAGATCTGCAGTTGGAACTGATGGGCACAGAAAGGCTCCTCCTCTCTGGTTAATAGATAAAGTTGACCACGTCCCGTTGATTTGTCCGCATAGTAGCCCATGTTTCCACAACGGGGCACACCTTCAGCCAGATCCTCATCATCTTGAGCGCAAGGAAAGCATTTTCCCTTAAGGAAATCATCGTAATTGGCGCAAGGAAAGGCCGGAAACATGCAACGAGGTGCAACTGAGTCAATAAAGAACTTGTAGGCACGTCTGTGATTGCACAGGGAACGTCCTTCCTCATCCTCTGCCGCTTGAGCAGCTGAAAAAAAAAGGTTATCAGAGCTGAAAATCCTGAAATCAAAGAGGAAATCAACCACAACTTACACCAAATAAAATCAGTGACAGCGCCAACAAACAGATTGGAGCAACCTGTTTGCACACGTCCTCCATTGGGATAGTAATCCACATGTCCCATGGGCTGCCAGGAGCCCAATCCACCAAGTATTAAGTTTTCTCCATTGGAATGTATGACATCCACAAATTCAGCATCGCTGCTGTCCAAACGAACCTTTGGATGTTGTGCCTCGAAGAGTGGACCCGCCGGATCCAAACCCGTGATGCGCGACAGTCCCGGCAGCTCAGCTCCAGCAAAGCCCGATACATGCGCTCCCAAACTAAAGCCAATAACATGAGTGCGCATCAAATTCAGGCCCTTGTGCTGCTCCAGGTGACGCAGCAGCATGGCCAGCTGCTTACCCACAAGTCGTGTATTCGCTGCAGCTCGTACGTAGTTCGGAAAAGTCGCACCGTTCTCCCAGTCCACACAGATGACAATGCAATCCTCCTGAAAAGCGTAGGATAACAATAGTTTTAGAATTATATGGTTTAGGTCGAGAGGCTTATTATTGGTTGGCTAACAAGTTCAGTTACAACTGAAGACTTTATATTGTTTTAGCTAATCAATTAATTTAAGGAGTAACAAAAAAAGCTGTACTGACTGTTTGTTCTAAAAACTTGTATATTCCTAAACTGATCTTGTTGAACTTTACAGCTTGTTGAAAACAGTTTTATTTAGTTCACTGTTCACTAGTTTACTTACCACCGCCATCAAAGCCGTTTTCATCTCATAAATCCAGACATGGGGACAGGCAGAGCCAAAGCCGTGAACAATAACGCGCACGGAGAGTTCATCGAATCCCTCGAGGTCATCAATAGAAGGAAGCTTCTTGGATGACTTCTCGGTGGTTGTATTGAAGCTGGAAGACATGGTTGATGCGATATCTGGAGAAGAGCCTGGAGAGCTTGTGGTAGCTGTCGCCGATTCCGACTCCCGCTTGGCCTTTGCTCTGGCAAATGCTGTAGTCATATTAAGAAATGATAGCTCCATGAGTGGTCGATCGGAGCGTTGACGTGTTGAATAAAAATAAAACTTTGTGTTGATCTCCTCCGGGGAGGATGGCAGCATCTCCAAATAGGCAAACGGACCCGAATCCTCAAAACAGCCGAGTTCATTGTAGCAAACTCGTTTCACTGCTCGCTTGGCTCGGCCGTGTAGCAACTGACGTTGATGTTGCAACCGTTCGTGCGCCACGAGTGTGGCATGCACTGCTTCCGATAGTTCCGTGTAGTTTGCATAGCGTTGCACTCGCAATGTGGGCGTGCCATCCTCTTGGCCACTCACTTCCTCGCCATGTGCTGCAAACAATAAGCAATAAAAACAATTAAATAAAATTTCAATTTCAAACTGAATTCAAATGTGATTTATTTTAATGGCGGAATATTTGGGACACTTTGCAAACAACTCACGTGCCAGAACAAGCGGCCATTTGTCATGCCACACGCGAGAACTAGAATATGGAAATATGATAAAAAATCTATTTTTTATGTGATGAGACATACATAATAATAACTAAACAAACTCTCAGTCTCAACAATCCACAGACATTTTATGAAGTACAGTCGCTTCCTTGATTTTATAGTTTCGTTCTGCCTTTTAAGAATTTGTCTATCTATTTAAAAGCAACGTAATACGTAACTGCCAAAAAGTTCAAAACAATCATAGGAATTTTTTTAAATCAAATGAAATGTGTCGAATCTAAAGACAATGAGGGTCTTTTATATTTGTTGGAAGAGAAATGGAAGAAGAATGTTTTTCGACCCCATAAAGTATATATATTCTTGATAAGCATCAACAACCGAGACAGTTGGACATCGCTATATCAACTCGACTGTTGATGCTGATTAAAAATATATATTCTTTATGGGTCGGCCACGCCTCCTTCTGTCTGTTGCGCACATTTCGCTTCAGACTAAGTTAATAGACCACTCTACTCTTTTTTAGAGAACGTGGTCGGCACGCTCTACTGTGGCCTATCCTACATGTTTTTTAGCCAATTATTCAGCAAAATATTGTCAAAATATATCTTCATTTATTATAAATTAATTATAGGTACATCTGTCGAGATCTAACTGACCTGTTGACATCATTTTCTAGTAGAGTTAGGCCTAAAAGTGAGCAGAAGGTTTTACTTAAATTGTGTCGCACTTCATACTAATTATTTAATAAAAAAACTACGGAAGTTAATTCAAACAACAATTTGAAATTCCATTTAGTTTAACTTGAACTCAACAGAGACAACACAAAATAGATATTAATATAACACAATCATCAAGCAATTAAAAATATTTAAATATAGGTAAGAAAAAAACTTGAAGGAATTTCTTTAACGGCCGAGTGGAAAAAATTTTAATTTCACGTTTCAGACACTTCTCCATAATTATTAAATATTTTTATTATATTTATTTTTTTGTTTTGTCTTTGGAACGTGCCGATGACATAACCCCATCCACTTGGATGTCTCTGTGGAATCACATAAGCAAATATGGCTCCGTTAACTAAAACCGATGATAAATTACCGAGGCGTGATTGCGTTTCCAAAGCGTCAAAAGACCACTAAAAAAAAACTGCGACTAAAAACCAAAAGTGTCCACGCTTCGCCACACACGTCGCCAAGTAGCAAATTATACGCCTTATGACGATCATCTGGGCGAAAATCAAAGGAAATTACGTATAGCGTTAGAGTAGCTCTTAAATTCCCGCATTGTCCCCCAATGCAGCTAATAATCCCATTCACCTGACGCATCCACTTGTATCATTAGCAACATCCAAAACTGTCTCGGCAAGCGCTCTCCATTAATCAACACGACGTGACTTATGGGCCCTTATGCAACCAAATGCATCTAACTTTTATTTCTTTCCCCTCTTTCTTGTGGCTTTTGTCTTAATTTTTTTTTTTTTTTTTTTGCTTTTCTTGTTTTTTATTTAGTAGCCAGACAATGGGAAGCATTTTACGCTTAAGGCTCATAAAGGTAATGGCCACTTATAAATAATTCCACTACACTTCCCCAGCTTATGGGCCTAAGGCCATCAGAAATGTACATAAGGCAGGAAAATTGGCAACTACTAAATTTTCTTCTGAAAATTTTTTATTTGTTGACAATGGTTTTTCACTTTGGAAACTTTTGCAATCCTTTTTAGACCCCGTACTCTGACTAAGATTAGAGGAATCCATTAGATTTCTTAAGCGTAATGTGCCTAACAGACAGGTGGAAGCATTTCCGACACCATATATTCTTAATCAGCATCAATAGGCGAAACGATATGTTGCAATGTCCGTCCGTCCGTATGAACACCTGGATCTCAGTGACTATAAGAGGTAGAGCCATTAAATTTGGAATAAAGTTCGTCTATATTTCAGACAGATCATTGATAACTCGGAAACTATTTGAGTTATTGTGATCAAATTTAAACATTATATGTATGGTAATTGTAACTAACGGACAACTCTAGTCTATAGATCCCATAGGACAGATCAAAAATTGGTAATTTGTATGCAAAAATGCACACTATAATGAGTACGGGGTCTTTTACAGTCTGTTTGTTCGATTGTAGCCTTTGTTACTTGTTTTTATATTTTTTTTAATTAAAAAAATTTTAAATTATTGCGAACGAACATTTTACAAGCAACAACTATTAATTTTAATAGTTTTCATTTTGTTGGCAACAAGTTTTTTTTTAAACAATGTTCAGTTTATTGCCAGCAATTTGTTTGTTTAAAATTTTTAATATATAGAATGCAGCAGATAATTAATGATTGCGATTGCCTGTGTTGCAGTTTTCTGTTTTTGTTTAAACCATTACTTAGGTGCATTAAGTATATATTTTAGCAATCTACATCTTATTTATGAATAATAAAATATTTTGTCTTTGTAACTGATTAAGATAAGTCAAGACAGTCATTTCACAAATTAGTGCAAACTATTTATAGTTAAAATATGTAAACAAGAAAGAAGAAAACAGTAAAAAGTAAATGAAATTTTGGAAACGACTAGGAAATCGCAATACTTTTATAGTTTTATCTATGAATCAACAAATTAAATTCAATGGAGAAAAGTTTGTAGAAAACTCAATAACAATTTGATAACAGATCTTGGCAGTTACAAGTTTTTGGTATTACGAATGGGTGTGTTTTTAATGTAGATGTTACGGGTGTTGTTGTTGTTGTTGTCATGGTTGTTGTTGTGGTTTATTGGTATTGTCGCTTTCGTGTTTTCATTTATGTTTAACACTTTGTTAACTTTTTCGGCATTGCAGTTGCTTCTTGTGCTTTGTTGACTGTTTCCGATTAAATGTGTTCAACTGTCTGACTGACTTTAAGTGTGTGTACATGTGTGTGCGTGTGTGCTGGTGTGTGTGTTGGTATTTATGGCGATTGTGCAACTCTTGAAGTGTTCACTCGTCGCGTCCATGGGCAAAAAAATTGTCAAGTGAAACTTGACAACGAGTAAATTAATTGAAAGACACCCACTATAAGCCCCCTCTACACTGCCCCCCACGCACAGGCTTCGCGCCCATGGCCTTCGGGTTAAAGGGGGTTGCTAAAAAATACACAAATAGTAAAAAAAAAGATAAGCATCATCAGTAAGTTAAACAATTTAGCACACAATAAATCAATTAGAGAAACGGAAACTGCAAAGAGAGCAAAGTGTGCAAAGGGGGTGGTTAGAGAGCAGTGGGAGGGGTAGGGTATGGTGTTAGGTTAGGCTGGGTCGAGTGCAACTCAATTAGTTAATGGATCTCGCTTAGTACGTCTACTTACCGCTAGAGTGTGTGCTGAGCAGCAACAATGCGAGCGCGAGGCAAATGTGCAGCATTGTTGTTGTTCCCGTTGTTCCTCTTGTAGTTGCTGTTGTTGTTTTTGTAGTTGTTTTCAGAGTGTAAGCAATTGTCAATCATAGAGTTGTAATACTGTATTGACCCCTGTGCGGGTCTATCTCACACTGTCTCTCTCTCTCTCTCTCTCGTTTACTCAGTTTAGCGCAGTTGAAGTTTTTAGCATCACAGCTTTTGTTAATAATTTGATTAAATATTTGCTATTAAAATTTCATCTGTTATTGTTGCAGTATACATATGTTATATATATGGTATATATGTGTATATATTTGTAATGCTTTCGGTATTATGCGCTTGTGTCTCTTTCGCTTTGGTAATAGCAATAAACCATAAACAAATTCACTTTCACTTATTTGTGAACCTGCCGGCCAAGTCGTGACTGGTTCCTGGCCACGGCCAATGGCTGCGTTGGCTGTTGACGCGTCGTCTGACTCACTGACTGACTGACTAAGCAGATGCAGATGGACTAATGGACTGGATGGACTGTTCGACAGACTGATTGCTCTATGAACCAAAGCCTGGGCGTTGGTGTTGCTTGATTGAATTATGTGCCAGACGAAGACGCTTCTCTACCACCACCACCACCACCACCACCACCAACAACAACTACAACAAGTGAAGCTTTCACTTGGCCAACAGCAGCAACAGCAGCAGCAAAAGTCACAGCAGCAACAGCAGCTCCAGTTTGCGACAGATTATTGGGCTCTGATTGATGGTGATTGTCGTTGATTGATTGTTTATGAGCTATATTTGTGTGGTCTGCAATTACAAAGAAGCTAAATCAATTTTCAATTGCTGCAATTGTTGCTGCTGCTGTTGTTGCAATCTTTTGTTGCTATTATCGGACTGTCTGCATATTGTATAATAAGCCAGTTGACAGACAGGATGTGCGCTAAGCGATTTTGCACTCGACGAGGTCATTGGCCTCTTTTAACGTTTTATTTATTTTTTTTTTTACTTCTCTGATTCTCTAGCCAAATGACAGCAACAACAACAACCACAACTATAGTTCAAATATAAACATTGCCAACGAGCACGGGCAAACACGCATTACACTACGCTACAAATATCAAGAAAGCTAAGCCAAAATGCAGAGGAAAACAAGTTTAAACTGTATAAACTACTACATAAAAAAATAAATTATTTATTTTTAAAACTCTATACTTTATACAAAAACTATAGAAATAAAAAATATAATTTTTTAGTTAATATTGTTACTATTCAAGCAATTGTTAAATCTGAGCAGTTTTTATATGATTTCCCATTGATTTCCCAACAATATTTTTAATAATGTTTAAACAACTTATTGTACAGATTACTAAACATCTTACATATAATATAGAGTTGAATGATCCGCAATTTAGTGCTACAAATTGTTTATCGATTGAACATAATCGACTGTAGGCATTTATCGTACAGTTTTAAAAGCGCTTAAAAATAAAACATTTCAATTTACCATAGTAACAACATTTCAGGAAGTAACTTAATATTTAAAGCATTTATTCAAGAAATGTTTAATTTTTTTTCTAAACAACTTCTAGCAGAAATTTGAAACGTCAGTAAAAATTATGATTTCTTGTAGCATAGTGTCATATCTTTGAGTTGAACGTTGAACATTGTTAGTCGAATGTGGACATTTGGGTCACCAAAAGCAACCACAGCAAGCACAGCAACAGCAACAACCACAGCGGTTGTCAGTCAACAGTTTTCAATGGAGATTCGAGAGTCGACAGACAAAAGACAAAATAGCCGAGTTTGTCATCAAGTTTGGCTTTTTGGCCAATTTTACATAGAAATGCCGTGTGTTAATTGTGCGGGAGAGTCGCCCAAAACAACAGAAAGAAGAAGAAGAAGCAGAGGTGTCATCTAATAGGTTGTGAAGCGTGCAACGAAAGTGAAAACTTTCAAGAGTCAACAGAGATGAAGAGAGAAAAGTAATGAAAACAGAAACCAAAACTAAAACTGAAATCAAGACAGACGCTAAAAACTCGAACTCGAACTCAAACTAAAAATGAAACTGAAACTGTAACATGATTGATTTATTAGTATTGACTTAATATCGATTGTTCGTTGAGCTTCAATTTTTAGTGTTTGTTTATCGACCTGTGAGTTTTTTTAATTAGCACCTCTAGACGAGTATTAGGCAAGTTTTATTTTTAATTTTTACGGTCTTTATGCTCATAAAAAGTTACCAAATGTTTGTACAAACTAACAGATTAACCCATTGTGTCAACAAGGAGCTCTTGTTTTCTAAATTGTAGCTGATTAGCAACTGGTATTAAGGTATTTCCATATTTCCCAACAAACTTGTCATTGTTCTCAATTTTAAGGGGTTTACCGAAAATACAAAATTTATAGGCGGACTGGTAGTAAATTTTAAGGGTTTTTTATTATAACTTTAAGTTTAAATTTAAACGATTATTGGTTTATACAAAAAAATATTATTTTTAAAAATATTCCTATAATTTTTAAATACTTGCTTTTAAGATTTTGTTGGACGTTTTTCACAGAAATGCTGTATAAAATCGATCAATTATTAGCTACTATTAGCTACCCTTGAAGTTCTGGCAGCAAGCAGGGCAAAGCAGTGCATGTTAACTAACAGCTGTTAACTTATTAGTAGACTTGCGGCTGTTAGCTTTTATTAAGCTATGTTTCAGAATTAAAATCTCAATTATTATTTTTAATAAACAATCTTTCAACCCCGATAACATTTTAATCACATCAAACCCTCTTAATTATTGTTGGTTTTAAGCTTTTGCGAGGTTATTCACATCGAAAAACACGCAATCAAATCGAATTGATTCGAATCGTATCGAGATCATAAATCAATTGATGGCTTCGCTGGCCACCCGCAAAATGAACCGTTGAAAAGCGGAACCAACGAAGCGAATCAGAGCTAACAAAAGGGTTACAGTTATTGGCAACAATCGGGGACATTTGCTAGCAAATTTCTCAACTGATGATGACAGATGAAACTGTATCAAAGCTGGGAAAGCTACAAACAACTTGGATGCTACTACGAGTTTATAGAAAATGGAAAGTAACTCTCAATAATTCTTGTAAAATGACTTTCGCACAAGCTTCTGTGCTTCTGTCGACGTCAGAGTTGGCATCACTTGTCAGACACTTTCAAATAGATTAACCCAATTTGGGGTGCTGGGTCCGCTTTCAGTTGCTGCGTTCAAGTTGAAGTTGAACTTCATTTTCGCATTTGTAGCTAATTTGGTTCATTAGATAAATGAACACTGTGTTGGTGTGTGCGTGTGTGTGTGAGTGTCTGCTGCCACTTGTTGCAAGAACTGGCTCTGACTTTGACGTCTCATCCAAGTCATTGGGAAAGTCTGTTAAGAAATCGAACCATGCCAAAGAAAAGCATTAATGCTGGCCATAAATTGCGCGGCCCACTCAATTGGCCAATCATTCGTCATCTTGGCCAAAAGGAGCTACAAACATTTGCCACACATTTGGCTCCATCAACAGCACCAAACAATGATCCAGCATTGTGGCAACTTTTAGGCAATCGATTTTGATTGATTTGCAAACGAACAACTTGGCTCATAGCTATCAACGTGTGTATCAGTGTGTGCCATTTTAAGTCTGTTGTTGTTTATCGTGAATTTTTTATAGCCGCCTTTGCCACACAAAAGACTTAGGCAACGAACTTGCAGCAAACGGTGGCGCATAGCTAGAAAATGGGAAAAATAAATTGAAATTTCCTTAGCCAATTTTCGCATGACAGGCAAGTCGCATAAACAGCTTCCTGTTTGTTACGACGGACATGAGGAACCAAAAAAACAAAAATAAAGTAACACAACCGAAACTAAAGGGAGGCAGCCAACAAAAACTGGACAACAACAACAATGAAAATAAGGAGAAAATTGTATTTGAAAAATCAACAGTGCATGAAATTTCCGCCGTTATTTTAAAGCTTTTAAAATTTTTGCTATTTTTATTGTTGTTTGGCTGTTGTTGTTGTTGTTGTTGCTGCCTTTACGTTTAGCTGTACAAATTAATAGCTTCTTATTTTGTTGCCTATTATTGTTTTCAATGTTGTTGTTGCATTAGTTTTTCACAAGAATTTCCACAAGCTCATTGCCCATGCATTGCATGCACTCGAGAAGCCCAAAAGACAATGCGCCATAAATCAACAGACGACGCCTCTGCTGAAGTCAGCCAACGGTAAAAAGCACACAAGACACAACAACAATAACGATAACAACAATTACATACATGCAATAATGTACATAAGTATGTGACATACATTTTGGGTCGTGCCTACATACATTGTACCTAAATCCAGGCTCCAAAAAGCCAACCAGTTCTGTTGCCAAAAAGGGAAAGAAGTTAAAAAGAAAGGGTAGAGAGCAGAGCGGAGAATGAGAAAGAAACAGCTTCGAACAGGTCAAGTGAGCAAGCTGAAAGCATGAACAGAACCTTAAGTATCAGGTGACCCAATTGTTAAAAAAAGATGTATTCAATTCGATTTGGTTTGGTTTCAACTGAAAGAGCACAAGATTTGCAGTAAAGTCAAAAATAGAGAAAAAATAAAAGTATATATATGTAGAGGGAAATGATTGGGAAAGCATGAAAAATGCAACAAATGTAGGAAAAGTCTGTTCGGAAAAGTAAGTTGAATAATTTTAACATTTCATAAAAATAAGTGTAGACAAGATATTTTAAAAAAAAGTATTTGGTACCATCAGATCTATGATTATGGCTTAAACAACAAATTGGAAGCGAAGGCTACACTGAATAATTAAAAAACAAATTAATGGAGACTAGAAATAAATAATTTAGAACTATTCAATCAAAAAGTGTGCATATTAAAAGCATACCAAAAATCAATAGAAGGACAAACACCAATACATTTAAAATAAAAGTAAACGAAAAAGTATGTGGAAAATTAAAAAATAAAGTTAAAATTCTACAATATGTTAAATGGTTCCAACTAGAAAATTGCAAACGGAAAGCAACTATAACTGAGAAAAATGAAAATGAGACAAAAAAGAGAACTAAATTTTGCAAAATTTAAAAATGTTCGAAAAACATTATTTAATCACTCACTTTAAGACAAATTGAAGACAAGACAGCAGAAATGTCTGTAAACATAATAATGTCTTTAGTGAAAACACGAAAGTCCAAATCCAATAATTTTTTATTGAGATAAATTTTGTTTCCCTGAAAATAATTAATTTTTGTAGTGCTGTAAAGACGTCTTGAATAAACAAAGCAAATTAAGAATTTTAAGCAGCAAATCATGAAATTAAGTGATGCATAAGATTAATTCAAAAGAATTAAAAATTTCTAACCGGAACGAAAAGAGAACAGTGGGTAAAGAGTGAAAGAAAGAGTAAAAAGAAGGCAAAGAAAGTGTTGAAAGAATATCCAACAAATAATGATACACATTAAAGACAATAATAAATGTGATGAGAGAAGAGACACCTCCAACAACCGGAAGAGAAAGAAACCAAGAGAGTAGAGCATGAGTGAGAGAGAAAGAATGGTAGATAGGTAAAGAGGGGTGTGAGAACTGTAAGTAAAGTCAACTGAGATGAGGTCAATTGGGAAAGCGTAGGAAGAGCACTTAAACCACTTGACCCAATTTCAACGACAGAGACAACAGAAACGAGACAACTAAATTAAAGTAATCTCAACTCGACTCAACTCCAGACAACACACAGTTATGTCACTTAGAAGTGATGCCTCCAATTACTAACTACAGTACATATAATAGTAGTTATATTATTATACTCGTATCTCTCGTTTTATCGGCCACAATTAAATGTCTTTTTGTCTACACGAAACACGAATCTTCGTCGCGTTTGTTGACCGCATTTGCGATATAACTCGAATTGCCTAACAGACAGATAATGCCGATAACATTGTGCCACTGGAGCAGCACTTGGCCCACAGACCCCAATACGGCAACATAATGGAGAATAAGAACTGTCTCTGATTACTATTCAATGATTATTCATAACTAATTGTCCACATCATTGAAAACTATTTGAGATCATAAGTTAGAAAAAGTTAGAAAATTATTCATTTATTCTTTCAGTTTATAGAAAATTAGATTTACGCTATCGTTACAATTACACTAAGAAAACATTTGTGTGTTTCGTAATCAAAACAAACAAGATTAAATTTGATTCTTGATACTTTTCAAGTTAAGCTTGAAAGAGAGTTTTTTTTTTAATTCTCTAGTTGATTAATTTCGATAGTAGATTTCTTTTGTTAAACTATTTTAAACTTGGCTGAATGTAACTATTTTTATTTTGTATAAATTTTTTATTATAAAACTGATATTTTCTCACTGATTTTTTTAAAATTTTGTACTTGTAATAAATAGTTATTGTTCATTTTTTCTTTGTTTTAATAATCCGTAACTCTTTGACCTACCCAAACAGTGTAATTAAGACTCAATTTAAACAAGGTTATATGTGCTTTTAACAAATATTTTAAACATCAAATTTGCAGTAAAAATTTAAGTTTTAGTCAAGTACAATTTCAATTTAAATTTATTATTAACTTAAAGCGCTGTGCCACTGCCTTTACTCATTTTTAAAACTAATTTCAAATTTATGACTTAGTTTTTGCATTAGTTTTCTATTAAATTAAATGTAATTTACATTTCAAATTAATTTAAATTCGGCTATTTAAGTAATAAACTTTTTTTAAGCTTTAGAAAAATTCTTGGAAATTCTTAAAAAGTTGTCAAGTAACTCAATTTGGAAGTCTCCGATCTTTAAGTTTTCAATAGTGAATTATCTTAACACTTTAGCAATTTGAAAGCTGTGGATATGAAAATTGAGTTTTCCACTGGCTGCGCTCAATTGACATTTGACCTTGTGGCCATGTCAACAACCACAACAACAACAACGATAACGACAACGACAACAATTTGAGCTAGACTTGATCATTGGCTGTTAACTGCAGCTGAATTATGTTATGTTAACTCAAAAGCGACAATCGCAACAACAAAGTGTTTAACTAAATTTAAATTTGTTTTTGTTGTTGTTGTTGTTGTTGTTGTGCACGGCATTGAAGAAATTTATGCAGTTTAATTGAAAACAATTTTCGTCATAGGTGACTTCTTAGGCGTGCGTCTGTAGTATGTGCTAAGAGAATACCCTGTATTGCAGGACTGTGGGAAAGAAGGAAATGATATCTTAGTATAGTACAATTTATCTATCTAAGAAACCAACCCACGTTCTTGAATTGATCTGACAGCTAACGAAAAAAGTTTTCCACTCAAACCTTTTATCGAATAGTAGCCGTCTTACTGCAGGGTATCTTACGGTCGCTTCACAGGCGAACTCCAACACCAGCTACTAGTCTTTTAGCTGGTAATTTGCACTTTTGTTGATTTAGACTTTACACCATGAATTTGTTTGCTGCTATCAAAATTGGCTGCCTTTTGTTTGGTCTCTGCAATTCGTGTCAATGTCAGCATGATTTTTTTTTTCTTAATAATTTATTTTTTTACTCTTTTTTTTTTTTTGTATGCACAACGCATGCTGGCTAATGGGTTGTAAGGGGGGAGGTGGAGTGCGGGAAGGTAATGCGCGTTGTGAACGGGTTTAAGCGTAAAACATGCATAATAACAGCAACAACAACAGCAACAAGCAGCTGAAACTGCAGCAAGCAGTGCAAACAAGCAGTTACCGAAAAGACTTAAGCGACAAACTTGAAATGCAGCAAGAGTTAAAACTGCACAAAAATACATATTTAAACTACATAAAAACAACACACTCTAAAATTTAAAAAATGTGAGAAAAATATGCTGAAAAGTAGGTGACTTTTGCATAAATAAAACAATAGCTAAAACTCTGATAAGCAAAAGATATAGCAACAGTAACAATATCAACAAAGAGCGGCTGCTGTTGCCGCTGGTTTTTATTAGTTTTAGATTTGGTTTTGGTTTTGGTTTTTGTTTTGGCTTTGGTTTTAGTTTTGGTTTTGGGTCCCGAGCCCAACTCACAGTTTCACTTGAGGCGCGTGAAAGTTGCGCTTCATAACAAAAACAAAAATCAAAAAATACAACAATAACAGCAACAACAACCTACGCTCGAACACATACACACAGTGGCTCACAATTGAAAGACAACAACAAAAATTAAGGGCATACACTGACTGCAATTAATATACGCACGTTTTTTTTTTTTTGTTTTTTTGTTTTTATTCAATACTATAATTATTATATTTATTTTATGTTTTTCTTTGTTGCTGATCGTTAAGTTTAACTGCGTGCCGCAAAACAAAAAACAATAAAACAACAAACTTGCGCCGACCGGACAAAAAAAATTGCTGGCAATGCAGCGCGTAAAGCCGACAACGAAGACGACAACGCAACAAAAAACGCAAAATAATGATAAACAAAGCAAAGCGCGAAAAACGACGACAGCGAGAGGCAACTACAGCACGAACCGCAAACCGTCGCGGCTGAAGATTAACTGAGTAACCGAAACCGAAACGGAAACTTCCAAAGCACCAACCGAAGTTAAAGCAGCAGCCGAAGTCGCAGCTGCAGCCGAAGCAGCAGCCGAAATCCAAGCCAAAGCAGAAGCCGCTGCAAGAGCTGCACAAGCTCGGCTTAATAACTTCGGTTTCATTCGGATCGTGGCGCACGTCGCAGCGCTGCCAGATAGTCATCAAGTGGTCGGCAGTCGGCAGTCGGTAGTCGGCAGTCGCGACACGTACGATTGCCAAAATCCCAGCAACTACAACAACAACAAACAGCATAGAAAAACCAGCAAGTTGCCAAAGCAGTCGTCTGCTGACAGGTGGAGAACAGTGGGAGGGCAGGTGGAGTGCAGGTGGAGGGCAGGTGCGGTTAGATAGGGGAAACTACACTCGACTAGGGTTCGATTGCGGGTAGTTTTTCAAATGATATATATGTACAGAAATATATATAGTGCATGCATTTGGTGATCCGCAGAATGCCAGAAACCACACGCTGCACCACTGCACGCAAAAAGTTCTCATTGCTTGACCCACTTGAATCTGAACACGCTCCAAAAAATAACTCCGCACCGGTGCAACTTTAACTGCAATCGAGTATGCCAAAGATTTCAAAAACAAAGTTTCCTTGCGAAAAGTTTCAAACTTCTTTCAGTGTTGCCATTTTAGTTATTTTATTGTAGCTATTCCAGTAATTTATTCGTATTAATATGATATACAGTAAAAGCTCCACTTGCATACAGTTCCCTCAGGCGGACAGCTTCTTTAGACGGACGGCTTCCTTAAGCGGACATCTCCTTTGGCCGTACAAAAATACTGAAACCCTGGCTGTCCGGCCAAGGGAGCTTTCACTGTAGATATTTTTATAATTATGCAATTTGTGGCACACAATTTGGATCTACTTTAGTTTTCGTTTGCCTTGTGTAACAACTGGAATGTAATCTAGTTGAATTTTAAGGAGATATTAGTTTTTGGGGATTCTGTTGGTTTTCGAAATTCCGAAAAATTGTTTTGCTTATAATAACTTTAATTTTGAGTAATTGTAATTTATAGTCGAAGCTTTCGAAAGTTCAAAAAAGAAAGAAAGGACATTTTAAAGGACATACTTTACAGAGATATGATCACTAAAAATAATGATACTAATACCACTTTGATTTTAAAATATTAAAAAACTCTCTCGTCGGATTTTTGATTGTTGTATGGTCTAAGTGGCATCGCAATCAAAAAAAGATTTAGCATTTTAGGATATCGCATCATTTTGCGATAGTTATGAACATCCAAAATTAAAATTTGTATAATTACAACAATTTAGCACTCGACCTGTTCTGCTGTAGTTATGAGCACAGCTTGTTATTTAACCCTAAGAAATTTTGACAGTACTGAGTGCTTCAAGAACTTATATTAATTTTAAATACCTTAAAGTTATAAAACTTGCACAAAAAAAATGGATTTTCTTAGGACAGGTTTCAGCCTTAGACAAATTTAGACCTTTTTTCTTTAAAAATACTTACCTCTAAACATTATTTTTAGTTTGTTTAATTTAGCAAACTTATCAGCTTTATATTAAGCTAGTTTCTAGACATTCATTTTTCATTTCAATCCAGTTATGTTGGTCTGCACTGAGAACAGCTAGTCCCAACTCTCAAGCTCTACCGAGACGGATCTTAAGCTTAAACTCTGAACTTTATCTGTGATATTCACACTCTTTACCTTCGACATCCCCAAATTTTACGTTGCTGTTCTTAATACCCCCATAGGAAAAACAAATCATTTTATTAAAATCTATCTAGGTTGAGTGGCCTTAAATATGTCAGTGTTAACAACTTTTTTCTTATCTTTATTTAGCCTATTTTGGCGCTTAAAGAACTTACCTTTTTTATGCCAAATTGATTTCTCATCGAATTAATCATCGTATTTGCTTACCAAGAATTTCTTATCGAAACAAAGCATAAAAGAGTCAATATACGATAATTCATAATCAGCCATTATTTGCAAGTATTAGTCAGTTCCAAATAGATAAATAAAATATATAAAATAGAAAAATATTTTTTTGGAAGTTTTTAAAGTCTAAAACTGCAACCAATTATTTTTCAAAACCCATAATCCTACAAATTTAGACACATTAAAGACACTTCCTGTAAAAATAGTTCCTTGATTCGCAGTGTAAAACGAACTGAATTGTTTTCGTAATGAATAAATTGAAATTCCAATAAATTTATTTAACAATTTTGTTATTTTTTGTGCTGCCAAATTGAGAAAAACTTTGGGCCAATTCGAGACTTGTTTACAGGGAGTTGTGCTTACACAGATACAATCAGCTTGCACATACAAGTTTATTAAATTTAATATCGTTTATTTTTTTTTGGGTTTTTTTCGATAGTTTACAATTAAAAATAAAATTGGTTTGCTGGTTGTCTAACGTGCTAACGTGGCCAACTGGCTATTTACCTGTCTCAGCTGTCTGACTGGCTGGCTAACTGTCCGGCGTTAGCGGAGGCAGGTGTTTTAAGGAGTGAAGGCAATCGCACACACACATACACACAGATACACACACACACACCGAGAAAATTGAACTGTTTTTAACATTCGGCTCCATATCGGATTTACGACTTAACATTAAGAGTATAAAAAATACATCAACTTCTTTTACAATCTTTCATTTTCATTTTTGCTTTTGCCAACAATTCTGTGTGGTTTTTCGAGAGGAAGGCGGAGACGGAGGGGAAGAAATGGGCGTGTCTGTGGTGCAACTGGAGCAGCATAAGACAAAACATGAATTACTATTTAAACCATACAAATAAACTTTGTCATCATACATTCTCAGAAATGTTACAAAAAAAAAAAAAAATTAATGAAACTATATAGATAAAAATATATATATATGTAAGAATATATATACGGAGACCTATATTTGTATATCTATATAGCCAAAGCGTGGTCTTCTTTCGGTATTATGCAATAGGTAACAATTAGAATTAGCTGTTGGTGTTGATTGGGAGATTGGGTAACTGGAAAGTTGGCGGTGACGATTGGCATTGATCCGATTGCTGACCTCTGACTCCAGACTCCAGGCTGCCTTCATCCCAGACTCTTAACCCTCCTGGCCAAAGTCCTCTGTGAATTTGCGCAGCTTTGTCAAATCGTCCTCGTTGACAGTCGGTTTCGTGCGTGACAAGGACTTCAACATGTCGCGCTGCAAGAAAAGAAATCAGTACATGAATTAAAGCAGTTTAGAGCGATAACAAACGATTTATCGATATCAATTCGATTTTCGTAGCACTCACCATAGTTACAGGCGGTTCGAATAGTTTATCGCTAGGCACATCCATCCAGTTCATTTCCACGGCGCCCGAATCGCCCGGCGAGCAAGGCACCAGCAGATCATCGACAGTCTCCTCCTTGTTGGATGGATTGGGTCCAGAGACGCGCTTGAAGTGTGTGGCAGTTTGCACTTTGCGTACAGGCTCCATCAAAGCGTCGCGCACCACAATTGATATATCGGCGCCAGAGTAACTGCACAGGAACATGACCAAGAAAGAGAGGGATATATGTTATGACTGCTTGTATTAGAAGAGGCACAAGTTAGTTACCCTTCGGTCTTCCCGGCCAACTCCTTGAGATCCTGCTCGGTCAGCACGTGCGTGGTATTACCCAAATGGATTTTGAACATGACAAGGCGGGCATGCGCTTCTGGCAGCGGAATGTAGATACGCTTCTCGAAACGCCTGCGAATGGCAGAGTCCAGTACCCATGGGATGTTGGTGGCACCCAAAACGAGAATGCCATCGGTATCGTTGCCAACGCCCTGCATCTGGACAAGAAATTCGGTCTTAATGCGACGTACACTGTCGTTCTCATTGTCGGAACGGGCGGAGCACATGGAATCGATTTCATCAATGAATATAATCGATGGCTTGTGCTGGCGTGCCAGCTCGAAGAGATTCTTGACCAGCTTCTCGGATTCGCCCAACCATTTGGACATCAAATCAGAACTGGACACGGAAAAGAATGTGGATCGATTCGCCTCGGTGGCGACCGCTTTGGCCAGATACGATTTACCGGTACCGGGTGGACCAAACAGCAGGATGCCCTTCCAGGGTATACGTTTGCCGGTAAACAATTGTGGAAACTTAATGGGCAAGATGACAGCTTCTTTAAGGGCCTCCTTGGCGGCATCGAGGCCAGCAACATCGGACCACTGGACATGGGGCTTCTCAATAACAATGGCACCCTCCAATTTTGATTGTAGTTTCTTTTTCTCTGGATCATCGCCGTCATCATCATCGCTATCGCTCTTTTTATCCTTGTCATCCTTGGAGCTGTTCTCGCCGCCCTCCTTGATCGGTTTCTTCTTGCCCTTCTTGAGGTATTCCTTTAGCTTCTCGGCCCGATCCAAATACTGTAGACACTTGGCACGAATCGAATCTTTTGCCTTCTCACCCTGTGCCTCATCTGCGGAAAGTTATGCGAATTAGTTGAAAAGTTGTGAATTGCAAAGGGGGCGTTACTCACATTTGATGGTGTGGAGAAAATACTCGACTCCGTGCTCGTAGAGACGCAGTGCCTCCGCGTAGTTCTTGTTGCGATCCTCCTCGGTGGCTTTTGTCACCAGATCGATGGCCTTCTGCAGTGTGGTGCCGGCTGCCATTGATGTGGTTTCTGTTGCTGCAACACAAACAAAACAAGAATAAAATCACACACACATACACATACACACATAAATTCCAAAACAATTAACGAATATCAATTGCGAGTGACGTCACGAGGCCTGATGCTGAGCTTCTGTTCGTTCATCGATTTTATCGATCAACAAATTAACATTAAATCGACAATTTAGTCAACAAACGACTAGAGACTTGCTATTGTGAATCCTTGTCACGCACTTTTATGGAAAAAATTCAAGTCGAAATTTGTGTATGACTAATGCAAACGCAAGAAAAAAACAACAAAGTGCATGTGGAAAACACACACACACACAGCGGGGCTGTGGAGCGATGTTTCGGTTTGGGAAGCGAGTGTTTGGTTTACTGTGCTGCGCATTACTCACATTTTTGCTACTTAATTTGTTCCTTTGGGCCTCCTGTTTGCAGCTAGTTTAGAACGCTTAAGTTGCTTTTGTTGCTGCTAATGCAGTATGCGTCAATGCAACAAAAAAAAAAATAAATAAGTAATTGAAGAATTTCAGCGGTGACGAGTTGTTCGTCAATATCAATACGCGCGGGTGTGTGTGCGCCTGTAAATGCGCAAATGTGGTGGTTGGTCGATAGAAGACAATCGATTTCAGTCCAAATCTGGATTGTGGAGGCAAGGCGATAGATTTCTGAGTTGTAACATCTGTTCTTGCATGCTGCTTTTTGCGCAAGTATAGCATTTAATTTCAAATGCAAACCTAGTATAGCATATGGCTTGTACGTAATTTAATGTTCTTTACACATAATAAAAAGTTTAAATATACAGCTATATGCAATATGCTTACCTAACAGTGCTATTTGTAAAACAGCTGAGACAGCATTTACGCAAATTAGAGTCTGTAAAGCGCAATTTGGCAAGCGACGCAATAACATGCTGTAAACGCAGTGTTGAGCAACTTTATAGCGCCATCTAACGGAATCTTTTCCAACTAGCTGTTAGCTATTAAGAAGCTTTTAAGGCTTTCGTGAGCTTTCAGGGGCGCGAAATTTAAAATGGGATTTGAAAAATAGTATGTTCTTAATTGAAATTTGGGCTTTTGATTTGTTTTAGTTTCGTTTATGGAACATTAATAGTTTCTAAAATGGTTTCCTGTATAATAAATATCTTTAGAGGTTCGTAAATTTTAATACACTTCGGATTTCCTTGCGTATTTTCGGCAATTAGTTTATTTTCATACTCATTTGCACATTTGCAAGAAAATGCGGAGTTTTGACGAGTTCACCACAAAGGAAATCACGTCATGCGTTCAAAATCATAGACGACGTTTGGTTTATGGTTGTTGTTGTTTTCGAGTAGCCTGTGAAACAGTTAAAGGACCAACAAGCACACACTCTCCACTCACATATGTATGTACATACACTCACAGTCGCACACACATACGCGCTCGCTCACACAGAACAATCGTCACACGCATTTCGGGAGAGTTATTTAAAGCGAGTGCATGCGTCCCGCTCGCACGCATTGTGTAGCCACATGCAGAGAAGCATACAGGGAATTTTTGGCCACGCCCACGTTTGTGTGTAGTATGTTTATCCTTGCGAAAACTCGTTTCACCCCTATACACAAACACACACACACACACACACACACACACACACACACACACACACACACATGTGTGATACGTGAGTTTTGGACTCACACAGACACAAAGAGCTGAATTGTAACGGTTGTTGTTGTTCTGTCGCGAGAGAGTATGCGAGTGTGTGCACATATGTGTGTGTATGTGTGTGTGCTTGTGTGTAGGGATGTGTGCTCCTTTATGTATTTGCAGGACTCACAGGAGTTCTCGCGCATGCATGTACATGTTCTATGTACTTGTCTATCTGCGTGTGTGTGAGTGTGTGTGTACGCGTGTGTGTGTGCATACACATATCCTTTTTCGGGCTTTGCTGTTAATACAACAACTGCCAACTGTTAACTAATTACAAAAGGCAAATGAAAGTTTTCACTGCTCGTAGCGTAGGTGGTGGGAGGGAGATAGTTAGCTAGTCCACAAGTGCGACAGAGATAGCAAACAGACACATGTGTACACAAATGTATATATTTTTTTTTTTAGTTTTTGCATTTATTTTTTTAAAATTAATTTGATTTGATTTGCTGCTCATTACTTAAATCTTTTTGGCCTTTAACTCTAAAGTTTCCCTGAGTTTTTTTCTTGGTTTGCTTCAATTACCGTTTTTCTGCTTCCTTTTGTCTTTTGCATTTACTTTTATTTGCCGCTATTTTTTCGCTGCTTTCTTCTTTGCACTTTCACTTTTCTCTCAGCAGATTTAGAACAATTCCTGCATTTTTGTTTTCCCTCTTCTTTTCGCTACTTTTCTCAGTTTCGTGCATGTGCATTTAGTGCAAAGAGTAGAGGAGAGCAGAGAAGTGCAAAAGAGAAGAATTCATATAATAAAAAAAAGCTTGGGAAAGTCAGTGTCGAATAAAACAGAAATGAGAATAAAAACGTGTAGCGCATCATGTTTTTTTTTTTTTGAGCGCCAAGCACAATGCGGGCCACACAAACAGAAACACTTTGTACGTTTTAAAGGAGTTTCAATGCGACTACAGTAGTCTAGCTCAACTGATTGTTGTCTGCACATATATTAGTATATATGTTATTAAGCTAATGCTTACCAAAGCTAAGAAACTATTTAGAAATGACTTATTATTTATTTTTAAGCCAAATTAAAAATATTCAACATTTTATCGGCAGAATTGTTCAGTGGATGCTATAAGATATAGTTGGCCGACTGAAATAAAAATACTTATAATGCTAGCATACACATAATGTGTTAATTTGGTCCCGATAGTTCTAGTCGTTTTCAAGTTATGGTAATGTGGAAATATTTTTTATACATTAGCTGAAAAAAATGTAAAATAAACCAACGTTATAGTCTCTGAGATCTTGGTGTTCAAATGGACAGAAAGAGGAACACGTCAATGTTGTTTCGGCTATTGATGTTGATCAAGAATATTTACAGTTTATGGCGTCGGAAACGCTTCCATCCCACTATACTTTCTAAGTAAGGGGTCTAAAAAAGTGTTTAATATTAGTCAAAATATGTTCTTAAATTTTCAACACACATAGAGATCTAAATGTAAATAACTAAAGCCTTGAAATCGATCATTTAATTTAAAAATTAGTAAGTCAAATGAATATAATTTTATTTTTGTTTTCAAGTGTTGTTAATTGTGCGACAAGAGCTGTAGAAGGAAGACTTTTGCTACAGCATGTACAACTGTGTGGCGCATGCACAGCCCCTTTTATAAGGGGCGTGGAAAAAATCTGGGGAGCAGACTGGGAAGCAGGTGAGCAAAGGTGTAGGGTAAGCAAAAGAGGCAAAAAAATAAGAGAGCGGACGCGTTTGAGCACAAAACATTTGCTGCGTGGTGTAAACTTGACTTTGAAATTTGCCTCATTTGCACTTGGTGCATTTTGCATCTGGCAGCTGCCACCTGCCACCTGCCTCCCACCAACTGCCACCTGAAGCCACTGACTTCGTTGCCTTTTTGTTTCGCACGAAGCACTGAGAATTTTTTTATTTATATTATTTTTAGTCTACAGCTTTAGCTAAACACGAGCAATGAAAACAAGTGACAACAAAAGACGGAAAAGCAAAGAAAAACAAAGAAAACTGTAAATGAAAACGGAGAAAAACTGTTGCACTCTTTTTTGGGCACATTTTTGGTGCCTTCTAAATTTTCAGTCACTTACAGTTGCTTGGTGTGAAACTGGTTTGCAGCCAACAGGAAACTGGCTTTATTTCATTATAAATAATCAAAATTCCAATCAAATTGTTCATGAAACGGTTTGTCATTCCCAATGTGTGTGAGATCACGATAAGCGGAAACCGGTTTCATAGATTAGCATGTTGTGGAAAACTATATACAGGGATATCATATATTTCAGTTAAACCATTTTATGTAGGTCTTTGAAAAACTACTTTGTTTCAACGATTTGGTACATAAGAAAGAACAAAATATGATTGATATTTATCCGTTAAGTTTACCTTGTACTCGTACAGTGAAAGGGTATACTATAATTGTGGGTATGTGTATAGGTAAAAGGGTGCAGGAGGCGTGACAGACCTCGCTAAGTATATATATATTCATGATCAGCATCAACAGTCAAGCTGATATACCAAAGTTCTTCTGCCTGTCCGTCCGAACGTAAAAACAACTGGATCTCAGAAACTGTTAGAGCTAGAAATATCAAATTTGAAGTGATAGTTTTTCTATATGTCAGGCAGATTAAGTTGATTTCATATTTTTGCCACGCCTCCAACCGTCCCCGCAAATTTTAAAAAACTTTTTTCGTATCACCATAACTTTGAAACTATTAGCAGTGCTGCCAGTTTAGCAATTTAGTTGCTAGATCTGGCAACTTTTGAAAAAATTTGCAACTTTTCTTTTCAAAATGCTATTAGAAACAAATCTAGCAACTTTTTACTTTTTCTTAGCAATTTTAGCAATTTTGTTATAAAAAATGCATATTTTATGTTTTTCTTCAGAGTTTTTGAATTTTTTTTAGCTTTTTGTCATCGATTGTAGAAATTACAATTGATATCACAGATATCGGAACATGTTTTTAATTCAGTGGTTCTATTATATGAACAACTTGTAGCGTTTAACAAATCTTTTAATTTGTTTGGTGATGGTAAAGCGATCAAAATTCCAAAAATTTAAAAGCAAAATTTTCGTGATGCCTTGCTTCAAGATGAGGAGTTCAAGCAAGGGATTCGTAAGGATTGCACTGATCCAACACGTGCTTATTGTGCCTATTGCAAATCCTCAATAGGCGTAAAGCTAAATTGAGTTGATTAATTTGCTTTAATTTAAGTGTTGTCAGTACTAATTTTTAAGTTTCTTTGAGTAAACATGTATTTTTTTGAAAATTAACATTTTAATGGCTTAGCAATTTTTCTGGCAATTTTCAGAAAATTTTTAGCAATTTTTAGCAATTTTTTTTTTCAAATCTAGCAATTTTAGCTTGGAAGAATCTGGCAGCACTGACTATTAGAGCTATCGTTAACAAATTTACAAGTTATGTGTATGGTTCAAGTATAACTATGCTAAGCTAGTTTGATCCGGTTTGGGCATATATCGTATACCTACCATAGGACAAATTGGTGGAAAAATTTAACACTTGTATGAAGACATGTACTGTTAGGTGGGCTATCGCCACCAAACTCTCATATTTTGTGTATATCATAATAGTAACAATCCTTAATAAATTTGATTCAGATCAGACAACTATATCCTATAGTTTCCATAGGACAAATCGGTCACTAGAATGAGTACAGGGTCTTTTACAGTCGGCTCGCTCGACTGTAGTCTTTCTTATTTGTTTTGGATGTATTATAGTCCGAAAAACTTTACATTATCGACCGTTAATCGATTAATTGATTGAACGTCACTGTTATTAAGTTGGCTGCGCATCAGGACTTCTAGGATTGAAATGCACAGAATTCGATTTTTGAGATGACTGTCACTAGGTCGTTGACAGACAGACACACATACACACACACACACACATGCACACACGCTACTGTTTACAAATGCATTTTATAGACTGTTTTTATGTTATACATATATTTAAATATAATTTATATGTGTATAGATAAACACTTGTGTCTGAGTGTATGCATGTCTAAATATATATATATTTTTATATAAATGTGTGTGCGTATGTATTTCTGTGCATAATACACGTGCTTGCACTTTTACTTGGCACTTGCCACAATTTCTGTGCGTTTTTTTTTTATATTTAAAATGCAAGCGAAAAAAACAGGAAACAAAAAAAAAGGGAAATCTTTGCCTCGTCTGGGTCTCAAAGGGGGCGTGTTGTGCCCCTGTCTGTGTGTGTGTATGTGTGTGTTACGTCTGTGCTCCACTGAAGGTTACAAAGTCACCTTTTTTGTAACCTAGAAACACCTGTGCCGAGTTACCTGATTAACATATGTAGACTGTATGTACAGTGTAAGTACAGTGCACTCACGCCGACGGCAATACATCAAAACACACACATACACACTTATACATACACACAAACAAGTAAATTTTTTTTCCTTTTTTCTTTTTTAAAATTAAATTAAATAAGTTTAATTTTTTGAGAGTTTTTTTTCCTTCGAAAGAGTTTTTTAAAATTGGATAACTTATAGATTTTTAAGCATCTTAATATATGGGTAGAAAAAACTTAAATTTATCATAATATTTTTTATTTGTTAGGGAATTTGAATTAATTATTTTATCAACTGCAGTTTTTAAGGTTTTAACATTAATTTGTTTTAATATTTTGCTTAAAATTATTTATTTCACACATTAAATTCAATTGGAAGTTTTAAAATATTTTAAGAATTGTTTAATATTTTCCGAATAATAAATTTTAAAAAACTTTGACTTTTTGTAGCTGAATATTAGTTTTAACTTTGTTAAATTTGAAATTTTTTATAAATTTGAATTTAACTATTTAACTATTTTTAAAATGTTTTTTAATATTTTTTGTTTTATAGAATAATCTGCGCTTTCCAATGGCTTATTGTTAAAGAAATTTTAGATTGCTTTTAAAGTAAGTAGTTTATTTTAAAGTTACTGAAATAAAAAAATAAATTTTAAATCTATTTGGAGATAAGTTGAAGCTTTCTTATAACTAACTAAATACTTTAAACAAGCTGAAAAAATACATAATTTTATTAAAACCAAATGTAAAAGCGTTAAAGTAGTAAAAGTCCTTTCGAAGGAGCATGCAATAATAGTTTAGTAATTTTAATGCATTTTATGACTGTGTGATTGGTTGAATGCCACAAAATTGTGCGGTGTGATTAATCAACTGCAATTGCTTGGGCCATAAATCATCTAAGCAACATGATGTTTGGCCAGATCATTCCACATGCGTCGACAGCTACTGACCCAAAAGTCCCGGAAGTTCTGTGGTCGAGAGCTCGTTAGTTACCCGATCACAATTTGACGATGGGCACGAACCGAACGTACGCGTAACCTTTGCCATCCAAACCTTCTGTCTCTTTCTCTTTCTCCTTCTCTTTCGTTGGATTTTTGTTGTTGCAATCGCAGTTGTCACACACATTTCACAACCCGATTTGCAGCTTAAACAACCGATCCTGTTCGGAGTAGACTCCCAAAACCGTATCCTGCCGTACCTTCCCTCAACTTAGCGCTTATTTTGACCAGTTGGTCGTACATGCTGCTGTCCCAGTGGTGGACAGGGGTCACTTGCGGTATTAAATATTTTGAAGAGGGTCGCTCAACTCATTCATAACTTGATTTATATGAATGCAAACCTCGCACAACACAACAGCGGCAAAAGAAATCCCTTTTCCGTATCTGCAAAGGCTTCTGAGGGCCGTCTGTGTCACGCCCTATACTTGAATCAGGACATCAACTCGGCACAGTGACGTCACTGTTTGCTCTCTGGCTTTGCGAGTATCATCATTAAATATTACCCAAAATATGTACATTTCTACCTATGTTTATTCCGAGTGTCGAGGTTAATTTTTGGTCAATTAAGTGAGCAAATTAAAAACTTATTTTTCCATATTTCAAAATAGTTGGATTTTTATACTGAAAATTTTCAATTTTCAATGTGTTTCTTTGAGATCAGTTAAGTGAAAAGTAGCCTAAAACTCAAGTTATTGAATTTATTTAAAATATAAATTTTATTTACTTCATTTAAATCAAAAATATTTTTATAAAATTCATTTGAAATCATGAAATTTCGATCGCAATTTTGTCGAAATGAAATCGAAACGTAACGAAAATTAGTGGAATGAGATACGAAATGGAATGGAATGGGAAAGACTTGGAACCAAAAAGGTTCAGCGGGTTTTGATTATATTTTGCATTTATTTCAATGATTTGTTATTGTTGTTGCTGTTGATTCACCTGCTTGGCATCAATTTAGAATGCGTTGTAGAAAAGTAGAAAAAATCAAAGTGCCTTTGAGTTTTCCTCAGCAATAAGTAAGTATGAAAATTGCTCCAACTTCAGTGCCAAAACATCAGCATAATTTTATCGGGTCATCGAAGCGTGCAATGAATGCCTGGCAGGCCCAAGTTCCCCTGCTATCCGACAAACCATTCGAATCCATTCCATCTATCTATGTTTCTATCTATATATCCAGCTATCCATCTATACCCATTCGGGGCAAGTGTTTCGTTCAATCGCGTTGCTGGCACGCCCACTGACGAACGCACATCAATCTGCGCATAATGGCGACGGGATAATAGTGTTTGTTTTCAGTATGCAAAGGTATGCAAAATACATTCACAAACACACACACACACACACACACATATACATAGACCATGTGCTGTTATCTCTGCATGTGCCACACTCTTTCTAAGTTCTGTCTTTCAGTGCAATACTTTACTTTGTCACACAGCACGAAACGTTTTAAATATATTTATAACATTTGTTTAAATCTTTTACATTTAATTTATGAAATGGTTTATTTTAATTTATAAGAAAACTAAAAGAAATGTATGTGGAAGTTAGTAGGATTTAAGCTTAAACGATAAGAAGAGAAATAAATAAAAAGATTTATAAAAACGGAATTAAATTGTAACTTAAGATTCTTAACTAACAATTTAAAAGTTACTTTTAACTTTTTAATATATATGATAAAGAAAACTCTACTCGTGGACAGCTCCCTCTGGCGGACATATCCCTTGGGCGGACAAAAATACTGGAACCGTGACTGCTCGGCCAACGGAGCTTTCACTGTGTATCCTTAATTAATATCATAACTCTTTGGCGTTAATATTCAATGTGATATTCATTAGCTAAAACATTTAAAGTATTTAAAAAAAACTTATTAGCTTAATCAAATTGTTTTATATTAGGATTTTCTAATGCTTTTTGCAAAATATGTCATATATAACAATACATATTGACTAAAGTTGTGTAAATTACATTTCCAGAACTATACAGGACGCTTCAAATGTACATATCCAGCTTAAGCTGGCTTACATTTTGTTAAACTGCATTAAAACAATGAAATCTTAGAAGTTTCAGCTGAAATCTCAAACTTTATTAACTGACTATAATAAATTTCTAAAAAATAACACACAAACCTATTTTGACATGATTTTTAGCCGATTTAAAATTGTATACCGAATTTGAACTCATTTTAAAGAGCCTACAATATGAATTTAAGAGCTACAATAAACTTGTTAGAAATTATTTTGTATTTCCACAAAATTTGGAATTTCAAAAGCTAACTGAAGTCTTGGGGAAAGTCTTGAAAAAAGGTTTCTGTATATAGTAATACACAAATTTAGCCAATTAGCAGTAGTGTTCACTGTATTGGCAGCAAGAGTATCTGCAAAGTCGTCATTTCTTACATATCAAATCAATTCAATTTTTTGGGTACAACATGGCGTATGCGCGATGATGGCAATCTGTTGTGCAGTCGCAACATCGCACTCACCATCGCCGTTGCCGTCAGCGTCGCAGTCGACGTTAGCGCAACATTTGTATATTTTATGCGTGATTGTTATTGTTTGCAGTTTGTTGGAAATAAGGTTTTTTGAGTTATCCGTTGCGGCTCATGTGCCAAGCGTCTGCTATACAATTTTTGGCCGCAATTGTGGATATATATATACAAATTTGTACATATATTTAGTATGTATGTATGTGTAGGTACCTCGCCTGGCCATCAGTTATGCACACAAACGCACAGACACACACACACACACACAAACGTACGCATAATGTTACTTATAAATAAGCGTGCGCCCATCTAATTTGCATAGAATACGCGCCCCGAATCAACTCATAACCCGGAGGCTCAGTGCAGATGTTTTCGCTCACGCCGAAAACTGAACTCGAAACCGAACCAGAGGCAGAGGCAGAGGCAGAAGCAGAATTCCAACCCGAAGACATATCCGTACCTGATCTGAAACCGAGTCCAAGCTTCAATCTTAAACAGAAACTGAATCCCGCTACCCGTTGCCATGGCCAGGCGAAGAACGACAACGTCAACGAAGGACTTGAGAGACAAGAGGTTTATTGTTGCCAAATCAGTTGACAAGGACTCTTACTGTGGCGCCCTCTACGGGCGTAACGCCACCAAACAGTCTTTTTCAAGTGCAAGTTGATTTCATGTATCAAATTGTGACATGCATGTCACATGATTAGTTATTAACTGCACTAGATGTGTGATACAGCTGCTCCCAAATGATCTCCAATATTATTCTTAAGAAAATACTTCTCTCAGTCCTTAAAAGTTATAGTTAATAACATGAGCGCAGAGCATTTTTTGTTGGTTCCTAAATAAAATGGCATATGGATTATAAGACTAGCTCGTAGCAAAAATACGATTCATACTTTTAAGTACTCTGGCTCACTTTATTCATAATGAAACCGCATTTTATATTTAGATTGATTTTATCAAGAAATTATTTATTCCATCTGTGTCCTTATTATCAAATAAAATAATTCAAAGTGACCTAGTTCTTTTTTTATATGTATTTTTAATTGGAATTTTAGGATAGGTGAGAGGCGTGGCTAACACTATCAATGCATTGAGTCAGAAGAAGAAGATGAAGACTAAGTTAAAGCATTTGCCCAGGTAAGAAAAGCTAATTGAAATAATATTTGATTGACCTATGCTAATCTATTTTGTTTTTTCAAGCAATCTAAATGAATCAAAACTAGCATTAATGTAGACATCTAAGTACATAAATATATTAAATGTTTAATAAAATATATATATAATATATATAGGTTATAATATAATTAACATAGCATATACATAATGAATATTAAATTATTATGAATTTTGAATTTATTTAAATAAATTTCTATGAAATCCGAAATTACTAAAAACTCATACTAATGTATATAAAAAATTTCAGGCTTCTATCTCTCCAGGGACAATTAATGCCAAAAAATCGACCTTTTTACTCACAGTGCAATGGAACGTAGCATCTCAGAAGCTATAAGAACTAGAGACACCGAACTAGACATAAAAGTCCTTCTCTCTCACTTTCGTCTCCCATAGAAAACAAATTCACAAATACAACAAAAGACAGTTAAGAATCGAATAACTATATCAGATAGCTACCATGGGATTGATTAGTTTTAAGTTAGTAGCCTAAAGTACTGTATTTAATTTTTGAAAACAGTTAATTATACAAATAATGGTTTTAACAACTGTTTATATGACTAATTTAGAACTTGCATGGGTCTTTTACGGTCAGGTTTATGAAAAATGTTGCTCTGTTCAAGTTTTCTTCTTCGTCAAAAGTAAAAGAACTAGTTGCTTTTATGTCAACAGACAGCGAATTAATTATATTTCGTCAGAGTAACTAGTTCTTTTCAATCCTTAGTCCTGCAGAACTTTGGACTGCTCTTTGGAATCAGTTTAAAGAGAAGATATGTGCTGTTCAGCCCCATGTGTGTGTGTATATGTGGGTGTGTGTCCTTTTTGTGCTCGGCTTTTGGTCTGGCAATGGCAATGGCTGCTGCCCAGAATACATACATACGAGACTTGCGAGACTCCACACCCGATGGCAATACATATGAGCAGGGTTCTATATACACACATATGTACACATGTATATATCTGAGTGTGTGTGTCCCAGTGTGTGTGTGTTTGTGTATAATTGAGTATCAGTTTAGTGTCTGTGCGAGAAGGACAAGAGCTGCGAGACGAGTGCTACTGAAGGCAGCCAAAGTTTTATTAATGTGGGTGAGCCGTACTCGTACTCTTCGCCTCGGTAGGGTTGCTTTTTGTTGATTTAGCTGCCAATGTGGAGTTGGTGGGGTGTGTGTCTGTGTGTGTGTGTGTGTGTATATGTGTATAGGAGATAGCGGTGGGGGTAGTGGGTGGTTGGGTTGCTGTAGCCAACGGCTCCTTTGGTGGCTCTCCTCGCGCATTGTCTCATTTATCATGTGCACACACATGTCGTGGACAGAGACAGAAGATGAGAGTGCCACACAAACAGGGACAGTCATACACAGAGCGAGACGGGTATACAAATAGAGAGCGAGGGGGTGCAAAGGGAGGGGGTGTGAGTGATGGGGGCAAATGTTATCAGTGCCATTTGCAAACCCAAGTGGAATCCATGCTTTGCCACTGGAAGTCGATTGCCAACATCAATACATACACACAAGTACATGCATATGTATATACACACACACACACACACACACATGTGTACGTGTGAGTGTGTGTGCGTGTGTCGGCAGCAGGTGAGACTTGGGTACGAGTTTGGGCTCTGGGCTTTGGGCTTTGGACTGGAATTCGGGTTTGGGTCGACAAAGTTTATCTTTTCAATTTGGTGCCTTGTGTGTGAATAGCATGTGTGTGAGTGTGTGTATGCCTGTGTGTGTGTGTCTTTGTGTGTGAGCTAATGTATTTGTGTACTAGTTGGATTAGGGTTGCTCCTGAGTACATTTGTTTGCGCTCTGCTGCTGCTGCTCTTGCTGTCACTGGCGCTGCCTTTGTCGCAGTCGCAGTCGCAGTCAACGTCGCTGTTGCTGTCAGCGTCAACTGTGATGGTCGGACAACGTCCATATCAATCATTTAAAAGGCGCTAAGCGAGTGGGCGTGACAGCAAAAGAAATTTGAATTTCATTGCAATGTATTACTGTGAAAGCGTTCCTACATCCTACGTCCTGGAAAGCGTTTCGATTATTCGGTTTTTCGTTAAAGGACAGCCAACCTAATGATTTTAGCTTTTTTTGTGGTACAATACATTAAAACAAAATGATTTGAGTGTAAGTTAGCAGTTGTAGAACCGTTCAACTATAATTGCTTAGTAATCGATTATTTATCGAATAGTACAATGGCAGAAATTTTCATAAAATATTTAATTCATTTTAACATAGTAATAGAGATAATGATTTTGGATGGAATAATCGATACGTTATCGAAATTGTGTTATTCGATAACTTATCGATAAGCATAAACATCATGTAATAAATAACTAGCTTGCCTATTTAGTTAGATAACATATCATAACTTAGCATATGCAAATAAATTTCGATACTGTTATCGATCTTAATAAGGTACTTAAAAAATTTAGAAGTAATGGAACAAATCTGCAAAGGAGTGATGAACGTAATAATTCCATGTTTTTAAACCCCGTACTCCTTAAAAATGAGTAGATGGGTCTTGTAAGTTTGTCAGAAGCGAAATGTGCGTAACAGGCAGAAGGAGGCGTGGTCGACCCCATAAAGTATATAGATTCTTGATCAGCATCAACAGCCGAGACGATATAGCAATGTTCGTCTGTCCGTCTGTCTGTCTGTCTGCCCGTCCGTCCGTATGAACACCTGGATCTTTTAAACTACAAAAGCTAGAGCCACCAAATTTGGAATAAAAGTCCGTCTATATGTCAGGCAGGTTAAGTTTATTTCAAATTTTTGCCAGGCCCACTACCGCCCTCGCAAATTGTAAAAACTATTTTTTTTACACTACAAACTATCGTAGCTATTATGACCAAATTTACACTGTATGTGTATGGTACCAATGCAACAATCCTCATCAAGTTGGGTCCAGATCGAACAACTATAGCCTATAGCTAAAATATAGTCGAAAATTGGACATTTGTATGGTGACATGTAGTATTAGTTGAGCTATCGTAATGAAATTTAAACATTTTGTGTATGCAACCATTATAACTTTATTCACCAAGTTTGATCTGGATCGGAAAACTATTGCCTATTTCCCATAGGACAAATCGGTCGAAAACATTTGTTGCACATCGGTTGGACATTTGTATGGAAAAATTCGACTAAAAGGAGTACGGGGTCTTTTACAGTCGGCTCGCTCGACTTTAGCCTTTCTTACTTGTTTCAGCTTCCTTTAAATTAAAATTACTGTTAACAATAAATGACAAATTCCGACACAAGGAAAACGGATTAAAAGTTTAGGAGTTACTTGAATACTAGTACAAATTGAAGGAGTTACTGAAATACTAGTTCAAATTTAAGGAGTTACTGGAATAATAGTTCAAATGATAGGAGTTAGTTCCAATGTAAGGAGTTACTGGAATAATAGTTCAAATGATAGGAGTTAGTTCCAATGTAAGGAGTTACTTGAATACTAGTTCAAATGATAGGAGTTAGTTCCAATGTAAGGAGTTACTTGAATACTAGTTCAAATTGAAGGAGTTACTGAAATACTAGTTCAAATTTAAGGAGTTACTGGAATAATAGTTTAAATGATAGGAGTTAGTTTCAATGTAAGGAGTTACCTGGATACTAGTTCCAATGTAAGGAGTTACTTGAATACTAGTTCAAATTTAAGGAGTTCCTGGAATACTAGTTCAATTGTAAGGAGTTACCTGGATACTAGTCGGTAAACTTACAAAGCTCCTAAATGTTGAAATCAAATCGGCTTAACCTTGGGTTGACATAGAGCTTCGCTTTGTGCAACATTTATCAAAAATATAATAAATGAAAAAGTTTCTATTAAATTTAATTTATTTAGTTCCGTTTAATTAGTTTAACTCGGATTTAAGTTAGAGTATAGCAGCCTTTAAATGTTCGGTTCAAAACTCGAACCGAAACGGTTCGTGACTTGTTTTGTAGTCATAGAATTCGTCGATTGTCTGTTGTGTTGCGTGCAACGATTGGACGCCATTGTGGGAGCTCTTGTAAATGCCGCATGTGGCACATAGAGATTGCATGCATATATGCATGGGTGTGTGAGTGTGTGTGTGTTGCTGGTATAATTTTAAATAAACGGCGACTAGTTTTAGGGCGACCAACGGCAGCAATCCAACAACTTGCCACATACCACGCGCTGTACAAAGACGCCCGCGGCGCATTCATTAGCGCATGTGTGTGTGTGTGTGTGTGTGTGTGTGTGTGTGTGTGTGTGTGTGTGTGTGTGTGTGTGTGTGTATGTGAGTGAGTGTGTGTGCATGTGTGGTTTGCGTATGTGTGTGAAAATGAGAATTCGGATTCGGATACGGATTTGGCCTCGTTCTCGCTTCGTTGTTTCGCTTAATATCTATACACACTCCAGTCGCCCCACTTCCCTTAGCCCGCTTTCTTTCCTTTCCCCCTTTCCATTCTATCCACCACCGCCCTTGTCTCTACCCAAAAAAGAAAACATTACGCTGTACAAGTTTTGGTTCGGCAATTTATGGTTAGAAATTTTGCATATGGGCTGCCTCATCCTGAAATCTCCCTACGTCGTACTTTCCACTCCCTCTCGCCCCCCCTTACACCCTCCAGCCCACGCCCCTTTGTGTCATACTGAAAATTTCGGTGGCTCTCGAGTGCGCTGCTTGCATACATATAAGCACATCAGGAAGCAGGAGTCGACAGAGTTGGGAGAGGGTAGTGGGAGTATTGCTAATGCCGCTTTTAATTGGCGCACACAAACAGTGGCCGCCCTGGATGGAAAGGGGCGTTGGGGGGTAGGGGCAGGAGGCGCTGTGTATAGCGGGGCGGGGCATGTGTGGTAATTTAACTGTTAGCTGCGTTGCTGGCGAGCAAAGTTTATGGCTAAGTACGAATACGAGCACGAATATAGAACTGACAAAGTCCTGCCAAAGTCGTACTTAGAGACCGTAAAGGGGTGCGGTGTGAGTCAAGGGAGCACTACAGTACATAGCAACACTGTGTGAGTGCGTGTGTGTGTGCACACACTCCCCTTGCTTATTGTTGTTGTTGTTCATAGTTATCGTTATCGTTATCGTCGTAGCTCCTCCTAATTGCAAAGCCGCAGCCCGTTCGCTTGCATGCAATTGTGGCTAGCAGGCGCTGTGTGAGTGAGATAGATACAGGCTGGGAGAGAGAGAGAGTTGTGGAAATGTAGGGAGGGGACAGTGTTATTGGACTGGAGGAGACGGGAGTGGCATCGTGTGTGTTCAATAATGCGAACAGTGCAGTCAAGCAGCTACCAGACTAGAAACAAAGGGTGTGGCCATTATATGCGACTATTCCGATATTCGATAACTCGATAGATGCAACTTATTGATCATAAATAGTTCTTAGCAGTTAAGTTTAAGAACAATAATAATTTTTTATTAAATGTTACATACTCTCAGTGGTAAAAGTGAGAAATGGTTGTTATCGATAAATTGAGTTCTTTAACTGGAGCCCTTATTTCACAAATGACAGCTCAATTTATAGTTGCTGTAAGCAGCATATGAAATTGTAGATGAACATGTAAAGCGCTTTTGTCACCAATCGATGTTTTATAATTTATCGATAAGTTTTCATATGCGCAAATCATAATTTTGGTTTAATCGAAAATTTGTTTGGCCTTATTGAATATATACGCACGTTAAATCGAAACTTTCTATGCTGAAAACACAGTTTTTAAATTTATGTGGTTATCGATAAATTTCTTAGTTTATAAACAATGACATAAAAATTGTACATCGCTTGAAAAACTACTGAAAAATACAATTTTATTATAAAATTTTTAGATTTTTTTATATATCAGTTACACGTATTAGTTTCTGCTTAATCGATAACTCGCACTGCGATAACAAAAAAGAAAAGGATACTTTAATACCCTAACCAATATAGCAATAACACAATTTTTAGGAACTCCTTCAAAAAATTGGGCTTACTCTGGTCGCTATTAGATTTGTCAACATTTTAGGTAAGGTTTTGCGTTCGATAACGATAGCAATAACACAAAAAAGTTGATAATTTTCAGTAGCTTAATAAAAACGAATTTTAAAATATTTTTTTAGTCGACATCTTTCACATTCGATATGAAAGTCGATTATTTTTAGTTTATCGATAACTTGCATATTCGATAACAATCCAAAAAGCGATGCCTAACTACAACTCAATTGTTGGGTATGTCGTTAAATAAATTGATTTTATTTTGCGCACTAATAGAGATGTCAATTTCTTAGCTGTGGTTATTCGCTGAGGTTGTGACTGTGGCTGGGGCTGATAACGATAACGATAACACTACGAAAATTGTCAATTGGCAATTGGCAGTCGCTCGACTGTTTCGGTGTGAAATTGAAATTTCACAACGCTGACATTTATTGACAAAGCCTTGATTAATGATAAGAATCTTTTTGCAGAACATCCTTTTACCGAGCAACAAAAGGATGCGCCTCGCACATGACTGAGTGCGAATGTAGATGGAAAATGCGAGTAAGTATGTGAGTGTGTGCAAACGTGTGTGTATGGGTGTCTGCTCGTATTAAAATGAGCACTTGGAAGAAGCAACAATGAAATAAATAAAAAAAAGGAGTAGCTCGTTAGAATTTTGACATAAATCAAATAGCAGGCTGCTCATCCATCCATCCAGTTAACCAAAGGGAAACAGCATCCCACCCAAGTTACACACACACATGTATCCTGCCGCATATCCTGCACACACACATGTGTATGTACTTGTATTCGCCATTTGCCATTTTGGCAATTCGCAATTCGCATTCAAATGCGCGTGTGCAGCATTATGGAAGGAACCGCGAAATATCTATTGACAGTTGGGTGTCATGTTTATCCGAGGTTGTTATCCCATTTTGGCAACATTGCGATTTATGGCAAAAAGTAAAACAGAAACCCTGAACGGGCGGACCGTTAACCAAAATGATAGATACATGGAGATACCAGTTGTGCCAAACCATTCATCGATAGATGGTTACATAGATAGATATTGAATAGATACAATGCGCATTTTGCATTTCGACTTTTTTTTTTGTTTCTCTGTTTTTTGTTTTATGAGATTTGTGTGTCAAATTTCCATTAGGCATTTTACATTTACCATTTACCCCTTTTCTGTCGCTCTCCTGACGACCCCTCCTGCCGACATTTCCATGTCTATTTTCCTCTGGCATGAACATGCAAATGTCAGGAACGCTGATTGCACGAAGGGTAAACGGCCGGGTAACACAATCTCATCGCTCTTGGTTTCCTCGTTTTTTTTTTTTTTTTGAATTTCTTTCTGGCTGTTGCAATTTTTTTTCCTATGCTGTTTTTTTGGCCCAACCCCTTCACGCGAAACGCACGGCAGGCCAGGGCAGGGCAGGGCAGAGTGAGAAAGGCATTAAATTTTTGTGTGTTTGATAATTTATTATTTTGTAAGCATTGAAATGTGATTTTTTGTATTTCAATGCCAATGCGTTGTTTAAAATCGAACAATGAAAGTTGATTTACATACCGAAACGACAGAATGACAGAATGTTCGTTGCTCTTCTTCTTCTTGTTGCGCCTCTTCATCTGTTTTGTGTTGTTGTTGCTGTTGTTTTACCCTCTTGTAGTGCTGCGTGCTAGGCACCCCCATGGACTCGATCGCAGCCACGGGACGTGCTGCTGTGTGATGTTTTTTACGGTCATGTCGCGGCACTGAAAGGGCCAAGAGGCCACACCACTAGGGGGCAGGGGCAGCAGTCACGGGGTTATGGACTTGCCACAGCAGCAATATTTATTGGCAAATTTCACAGATCCTACATAAAAGTCAAGCGAACTGAGAAGCGCGAATCGATGCGATTTTTATGCGTCACCATTCGCACTTGATTAGAATTATTGATTGCGTAACGAAATTGCCAGCTATCTATTCACATTCACAGTCATATTCACAGTCACATTCATAGTCACACTCGTATTCATTTTCTAGCTGCAGCTGTATCTCTTTGCCACTTATTGTGGCACTTGGCAATTTGAATTTGTTGCATGTGTTACCAAAAATAATCAGCAGCTTTATGACAGAAAACTACAGACGGATGGGCAGACGGACATACGGACATCGCTATATCGACTCGCATCCATTTGCTTCTGACAAATAATTCTAAAAAGTAGAGCCAAATACATTATCGTCTTTAAATCAAACATAATTTGTTGATCGTTTGTTCCAAGGCAGCAAAACTAAATTAGAATTTTTAGACCCCGTACTCTTAAAAAGAGTATAGGGGTCTATTAGGTTTGTCAGAAGCCAAATGTGCGTAACAGGCAGAAGGAAGCTTTTCCGACCCCATAAAGTGTATATATTCTTGATCAGCATCAACAGCCGAGTCGATATAGCCATGTCCACCTGTCCGTCTGTCTGTCCGTATGAACAAAATATGGAGTTTCGATCGAATAAGTCAATTCCATAGCGTCGAAAATAGTAAAAGTTGGAAACTTATCAGTTTTATTTGGAGATAAACAGCGACTTGTAATATATAACGATGATGGTATTTGCAAAATTCAGCGGGCACGCGCTGGCTCCGGACCGTTTGCAGTCGGCAGTTGGGGGGGTAAATTACTTCGCTGCTTTGCAGGCTCGTCTGCTATTTAATATTTATATTCGATAGTCGCGTGCTATGATTTGTCCAAAGAAAAATAGGAGAAGAAAAAAAACAATAGCCCTAGCGAGTTTGTTGCACGATGGCGCAGATGGAACGCCTATATTGCCCGCCCTTCCATGATCGCTAAATCCAAATAGAAAAATTATAAAGCGATCCCTAAACAAACCCACTACACGACTAACATACTCCTAAAGATCGACACATGATAACCCCACCGCAGGACTTAGCAATTAGACATAATTAAAACTGAAAGCAATAGTTAACGGATTAGACATTTATAATAAATAAAATATATATAAACATAGCAATAAAATAGTACAATTTAAAATTAATAGTTAAGATTATTATTTATAAATACTCATTAATTTAATTAATTTACGTTACAAAAAAAAGAATTAATTCACTACTGCGAGAGAAGACAAAAATAAAATATTAGCTAATTTATTTCTCGCAGTGTACCGCTTCACAGCTGTTGCAAACATGCAAATAGAACAACGAAAAGAAAATCAAACAAGTCAATGCTCCGCGCATATGTATATAACGCATGATAGCGGAATTATGTATGTATGTGTGTATGCACATAAGAACAAACAAAGCGTTTAGGCTAAAGAGTCAGAAATATGTTGTTTTCATCATCCGCTTTAACCTAGCTTCGTGAAGCAAGATTTAAAATTGCACGTGTGCGTGCGCCAGAAGGGCCAAAGAAAAAGAGCGAATAATTTCTCTTAATTAAGAGAGCTGAATATATGCATGCGATTGCACGACAATTAGATGGTTAATTCTTTTATTTTTTTTTCACTGTCTTGGGCACCAAATATTATTAAGCCCATTCATTATATTTAATTGGCAAAACTTACAGTCTTTTTTTTTAAATGTTTAATTTTTATCCACCGATGAAAGCGCTTCCATTGGCTCCGCTGTAAATTGCTGTAGAAATGGAAAAAGAATTATGCATCTACTTGCACGGCATCGTGAACAATTTCTTGAAAATTATCTTTGATTTGATGCTTGCAATAGATGTGGTTAACAATACCTTTTTTTTTTTTTAATATTTAAACAAAATCACTCTACTGGTATAAAAAAAAATAACATAAAAAAAATCAAATTTCGTGTTTAAGCGTGCAGATCACTGACACTCTGCTACCGGTATCGAAGAAACGCGACAAGTAGGTTAGGCGATTGGTTTGCAACTAAACCATCGTTTCTCTTTTCCCGCCTTCGCTTCTGCTCGCACAGAAAAAGGGTGATAGGAGGATGAGAATGAAGCGAAATTGAATCCCTCCGCTGTTCCCCTTGTCCAAATTATGACTTTTATCTGCCAATCATTTAAGCAGTGGCTGATAAAAAAACAATGAGTGAGCACGACTTGGAAGTCCCTGCTTATAGATTTCGGCCAAGAACCGTATATATAATTATAAATCTCCTTTTTGCGATAGGGCCATGTAACAATTCGGCGACCATTATGCGTGCGTCACTTAGATGCAAACGTCGCATGAGCGTTGTATAAGCGTCGTATCAGCGTAGCCTAGATGTAGCATAAGCTTAGCATAAGCGTAGCATTAGCGTAGCAATAGCGGCCAATCTGTAGGATATTCCTAACCAAAATTAGTTTTAATCCCACTTCCTGCATGTATAAAAAAAAACAATCTCACCTTAATTGGCACAAAATTCACTATTTTAATAATTGTTGATTTTCGTTTTTTCTTTTTTTTTGTTTCTCTTCTCTCGTTGACTTTAAAGTTTAACAGACTTGCACTAGACACTTGAAAATAACTTGTGTAATGCAGATTACGTCTGCCTTGGTCAACTGCTTCTAACGAAAAGAACGCTGCTTTAGCCAGAGGTCTAAATTATGCCTCGGAACAGTCGCCATACTGACAAAGTTCCGTTTGAGACTGGGACCGTTGGACTCAACGATCTCCCTCGCTTTTTGGCAAACGGTTTCAGTTTAAAGGGACCGGCCATTGAGTGGATGTAGCGCAAAAAAAAAGGAACAAAAAAGGGGAAATGTACCAGTGGTACTTTTTCATGACAAAAATTTCCCTCAACCAATTTGGGTTGTAATTTTGGCTAACCAGCGCCACTACAATACCCCCCTGCTAAAATCACACTTTACAGGGTGGAAACATGTTAAGTGTGATCCGCGCTGTAACCGATCTTATTGTTTTAAATCTTTTGCATGGTATTTCCCTAATAACCGACCCTGTAAATCCTCAATTTCATAAAAACTGTTTCCTAGCTTCGTTCTTATTCGGGCTTTACTGAAAGTCGGAGCTAACTTGGCATTAAAGCCTTTCGCAAAATTGCTTTGCTGAAAGTTCCGCTTGTATATCTCTTGTCCCACTATGAAGGAAACATCACGACTACGTCGATTATAATTTCGTTCGTTTCTTATCTGCTGTTGCCTCATTGACGCTTTTGCTTTCGATCTTATAAGGTCGAAAGAATCTTCCCTGTCAAATTGCACTGTTCTGTCTTCTAATAGGTCCAAGTTACGTAGTATATTGTATGTAGATCCAGAGGTTACCATATTTTGTCCAAAGGCTATTCGATACGGACTCGAGTTGACGGCCGAATGAACATTTGAACGCAACGAACAACATATATGGCTTAGCTGCTCATCCCAGTTTTTTTGATCTGGATTGACATATGTTTTAATTGCTGCAATAACCGATCTATTTACTCTTTCTGAGGCATTCGCTTGGGGAGCATAAACTGCAGTATAAGAGTGTTTTACATTATATTTTTCCAACAGTGAATTAAAAACGTGAGATTTAAATTGTACGCCGTTGTCTGAAACTACAACTTCCGGAACGCCGAAACAGTGGAAAATTTCTTCTTCCAAATACCGTGCGACTTCTTCAGCTGTAAATTTTTTGACAGCCTTTAAGAAAGGAAATTTGGAGTAATGATCCAAGACCACAAATATACCAATATGGCCTGTGCGACTTCTAGGGTAGGGACCTAAGAAATCTACAAAAAGCTTCTGGAAAATCCGTTGCGTCTCAGTAGTTTTTCCGAGTGGAGGACGCAAGGGATAGTTAGGGTACTTTGTACACTTGCACACTTCGCAGCTATTTATATATTCTTTGACATCTAAAACTAAATTAGGCCAAAAGAAATGTCGACGTAATTTTTCTAAAGTTTTACAAATTCCAGTGTGAGACGATATGGAGGATTCGTGGACATTTTTAAGAATTTCCGGAATCAACTCTTTCGGAATCCATAATTTCCAACATGAATCGTCCGCAATCTTGTCTCCATTTGCATGCTCTGCTCGTCGATAAATAAATCCGTTTACTACCTTGAGATCAGGAGTGTGCGTTTGGTTGTCTTTAATTTTGTCAGATAGATTTTTATATTCGGCTGATCGAAAGGCTTCTGAGTCCATATTAATGGAAATGTCCAAATCTAGTGCTGATAAATCATCACCATGTGTACGCGACAAAGCATCGGGGACAATGTTCTGAGTTCCCTTACGGTGTATGATTTGAAACACAAAGCCTTGTAGCTTCAATGCCCATCGAGCCAATCGTGAGCTTAGATCTGATTGGGACATAAGCCATTTTAAGGATGCATGATCAGTAACGATGGAAAACTCTTGACCTTCCACATATGCTCTAAACTTTTTAACAGCAAGAACGGCTGCTAAGCATTCTTTTTCAGTGACGGAATAGTTTCTTTGGCATCGGTTAAGTTTCCGAGACATGAAAGCAATTGGAACTTCGTCGCCCTCATCATTGTTTTGCACTAAAACGGCCCCTATACCAGTATGGCTAGCATCACAATGAATGGAAAAAGGCAATTCAAAATTTGGGCTATGTAGCACTGGTGCAGACGTAAGATTCGCCTTTAGCATTTCAAAAGCTTCTTGAGCCTCGTCACTCCAAAGAAATTTCCGCTTCGATTTTAAAGTATCCGTTATAGGTGATGCGATAGAAGCATAGTTCCGGATAAATTTGTTGTACCATCCTGTCATACCTAGGAAGCGTCTTACTTGCTTCACTGATCGAGGAGTAGGAAACTCTTTAATAGCGGAAATCTTATCAGGATCTGTAGCAATGGTTCCCTTTCCAACAACATGGCCTAAGTATTTTACCTCCTCTAAACAAAAATTACTTTTTCCAATATTAATCGTCAATCCAGCTTCCTTTATTTTACCCGCAACTTCTCTTAAGACAGACAAATGACTCTCAAAAGTATCTGATACGATCAAGAGATCATCCAAATATATAAATACTTCTCGTCTTAATTGAGGTGGAATTATTTTGTCCATCAGCTTGGACATTGTCTGAGGGGCGTTACACAGACCAAAAGGCATTACAGTGTATTGATAGAGAGGCCTCCCGGGAACACTAAATGCTGTCTTGTCTCTTGAACTGGGTGTTAAAGGAATTTGCCAGAACGCATCTTTTAAATCAAGGCTTGTTATAAATTCAGCTTTTGGTAGTCTGCTTAGAATACCATCGATAAACGGCATGGGATAAGCATCCTTCACAGTGACTGCATTAACACGCCTGCTATCCAAACATAACCGCACTTTACCAGGCTTTTGAACGAGAACAACTGGCGAGGACCAAGAACTTGACGATTCCTCAATAACTCCTAAGCTGAGCATCCTATCTAGCTCTTGATACATAAGTTTTTCGACTGCAGGTGAAACAGGATAGTGTCGTTGTTTAATAGGTATTGCCTTATCCACGTCTATCTCATGTGAAAGTAACGAGGTTCGACCGAGGCCTAATTCCGCGAATGAAGGAAACTCCTTGATGACTTCCTGTAAAGCCTTATGTTGTTCGAAACTTAGTCTTCTTAACAAAGGGTCTTCTAAAGCTGCAAGTTGTACGCACCCTAAGTCGAAACCTGATGGCCACAAGTCAAATGCCCTCCAAAAATCTATACCTAAATATAAATCTTGTGAGAGTGAGGGTACCAGGTAGAAAGTCAGAATATGTTTCTTCCCACGAAATTCAATTTCCGAATTGAGTTTCCCAACTATGGCTTGTGCATTGCCATCCGCGGTTCTAACATTCGACGTTAAAGGTCTGTAAAGATGTTGTGAATCGAGTATCTCTGTCGCAAAGCCACCTCCTATGCAACTTATTGATGCACCGGTGTCAAGCAGGCCACTTACAGTCTTCCCTAAAAGAGAAACGGGTGCGTATGGTCGAATATCATGCGAATTGTTAATTACTGCTGCCAAAAGCTTTTTCTTTTCAATTTTTCCTAGTGCTAAAAATTCTTTCTGACGGGTTACGGAGCGAGAAAGATAATTAGATTTAATAGCTTTATTAATTTTATGAACGTCCGGTATTGTAGACATGATCTGTGTTTGGATACAAGAAGAATCTGAATCCACTTCTAATCTGTGTTGGTCGACTTCGAATTCATTGGTTTGCGTGCACTTTTCAACGGTGCACGGCCTATCCAGTTTTTTTGGTGGCTATTGCATTTGCTACACGATGGTTTATAAGTATCGGCTTTACCACACCCGTAGCAAAATACTCTACGAATTTGACTAACACAGTCTTGGTAACGGTGTCCGGTTTCTTCACAATTCCAACATACTAACTGTATAGCTGCTATAGCTGCCTCTTCTTCTTCAAAAGTTTCCGATTCAGATTCGTACTCTATTGGACCTTGTACAGCATTGATTGCTCGTCGTGGCATCGGCACTGGGCGAGGTTTTGGTGCTGAAGGTTTCATTACGTTTTGCAAAAAGAGTTCTCGGGTTCTTACTAAATGACGAAGTTTTGCTACGGTGCCAATCTCCTCATACAGTAGTTCATGCTGGATTTCCAATCTTAGATTAGATCTGAGAGACTCCAAAAGCGAAAATTCAGAAAGCGGAACTGTAAGTTTATCTGCTAGGGTGATAATTGATTCGTAAAACTCATCAAATGTTTCTCCCTCTCTTTGCTTACGCCTATCTATGAGTGCTCTAACATGCAAATCTGTACGTTCGTCCTTAAATTGACTTTTGAGCGCATGGCGCAATCCCTCCCATTGGATGGCTGGCACACTCTTATGGTAACGCCAGAACCATTCACTGGCCGTTCCTTCGAAGAGGTTGCTAGCATACCGCGCAAGAACTCCAAAATTCCCTTCTAAGGTCTGGTGAGTAAGTGCTTCGGCTCGATAAATAAAATCGTCGACGCCTAACGAAGACTTCCCAGAGAATCGAAGCTTCCAATTAGTTATTATCTGGCTGATTCTATCTGGACGCAATTCAGGGCCATAAGGAGAGTATCGGTCGGAGTGATGACCCGAAGGCATCATTGGTGGTAATGTAGCTGAATGCTGATTTGGAATTTCGCTACTAGTTGTTGGCCTTACATTTGGAGGTGGGGGTGTAATGGACCCTACGACACTCAGAGTTGAGGACAATTTGTCGAAACCAGTCTGCATTGTACGAATTAGCAGCTCAGTTTGTCTAGTAGTGGCTTGAGCCAATACTTCTGACTGATTAACGGCAGCTAGAGCTAGCGCATTTGCAATCACTTGCTGCAAGCTCTCATTAGGCGGCATAGCTGAGGATTGTGCGGCAGGATTTGCAACTGGAACGACGTAATCGTCAATAACTTCAGGACCAGACACGCTAGGTTCTCTCCTAGACATAGCTCTCGTTACCGTACCAGACACAGATGGTTTTTCGGATGCAGGCTCCTCAAGGGGTCTTTTACAGATAGGGCACACTTTTTTATTCTTAAGCTTTGTATTAAAGCATAAGCTATGAAAAGTGTGTCCACAACTGACTTTCAATAATTCTGTGTCTTGAAGAATTTGACTTGAGCATATAAAGCAAGTAACACTTGCTCCGGTTGACAATGGCATTCCTGAGCTATCTTCCATAAGGACTTAGTTAATAATAAATAGACCGAATATTAAACAACACTAATAAAGTTACCTTTTTAATAAATATAATACACTAACTATTAAGGCAATTAATAATAAATAAATAAATAAATTCAAAACCAAAGATGAGACTGATCAAATCATTTTAGTTTGGGGGTTATCACATGAAAATTTCCAGGAAACAATGCAATCGAAAAAAGCTAGAATAAAGTAGACGAAGGTAAACAAAATGGTACCAAATTGAGTGGACGATTTTTTAATATATCGTATCCAGCGACAACTAGTACTCATTATGTCTGATAGTTTGCAAGGCGTTACTGAATGCAATCTTATGCGCGGAGGATTCTAGCTCTTGGCCAAATAACCTTATCCAGCGTCATGAATACAGTAACAAAAGTTGATAATACAATATGTTGAAAGCAACGGCAATTAAGCTATTTAGAAGCTAAAATTTATCCAGTACACTTCACATATGCATGTTTTGTTTTTATCAGTGCAGTAGCAAAAATGTATAATGCAATATCCTAAAAGCAACGGCAATTAAGCTATTTAGAAGCTAAAATTTATCCTGTACACTTGGCATGCATGTTTTGTTTACTTTCCATTACTTTAGATTTGGCCTTGGACTCATTTAAAATCCATTACAACCAAATGTCTAAGTACTACGGAACACAACAGAAAACGGAAAAGGTAAAAAGAAAAAAAGAATTGGACAAATCGAATTGGGAATGGAACATAAGTCTGATGAAATTGACTTTACGCAAATATGGTTATGGGCTACCGGAACTTGGCCACACATGTTGGGCGCCAGAATATATAAAATTATTAAATATATATATAAATATATTAGAATCTGTAATATATAACGATGATGGTATTTGCAAAATTCAGCGGGCACGCGCTGGCTCCGGACCGTTTGCAGTCGGCAGTTGGGGGGGTAAATTACTTCGCTGCTTTGCAGGCTCGTCTGCTATTTAATATTTATATTCGATAGTCGCGTGCTATGATTTGTCCAAAGAAAAATAGGAGAAGAAAAAAAACAATAGCCCTAGCGAGTTTGTTGCACGATGGCGCAGATGGAACGCCTATATTGCCCGCCCTTCCATGATCGCTAAATCCAAATAGAAAAATTATAAAGCGATCCCTAAACAAACCCACTACACGACTAACATACTCCTAAAGATCGACACATGATAACCCCACCGCAGGACTTAGCAATTAGACATAATTAAAACTGAAAGCAATAGTTAACGGATTAGACATTTATAATAAATAAAATATATATAAACATAGCAATAAAATAGTACAATTTAAAATTAATAGTTAAGATTATTATTTATAAATACTCATTAATTTAATTAATTTACGTTACAAAAAAAAGAATTAATTCACTACTGCGAGAGAAGACAAAAATAAAATATTAGCTAATTTATTTCTCGCAGTGTACCGCTTCACAGCTGTTGCAAACATGCAAATAGAACAACGAAAAGAAAATCAAACAAGTCAATGCTCCGCGCATATGTATATAACGCATGATAGCGGAATTATGTATGTATGTGTGTATGCACATAAGAACAAACAAAGCGTTTAGGCTAAAGAGTCAGAAATATGTTGTTTTCATCATCCGCTTTAACCTAGCTTCGTGAAGCAAGATTTAAAATTGCACGTGTGCGTGCGCCAGAAGGGCCAAAGAAAAAGAGCGAATAATTTCTCTTAATTAAGAGAGCTGAATATATGCATGCGATTGCACGACAATTAGATGGTTAATTCTTTTATTTTTTTTTCACTGTCTTGGGCACCAAATATTATTAAGCCCATTCATTATATTTAATTGGCAAAACTTACAGTCTTTTTTTTAAATGTTTAATTTTTATCCACCGATGAAAGCGCTTCCATTGGCTCCGCTGTAAATTGCTGTAGAAATGGAAAAAGAATTATGCATCTACTTGCACGGCATCGTGAACAATTTCTTGAAAATTATCTTTGATTTGATGCTTGCAATAGATGTGGTTAACAATACCTTTTTTTTTTTTTAATATTTAAACAAAATCACTCTACTGGTATAAAAAAAAATAACATAAAAAAAATCAAATTTCGTGTTTAAGCGTGCAGATCACTGACACTCTGCTACCGGTATCGAAGAAACGCGACAAGTAGGTTAGGCGATTGGTTTGCAACTAAACCATCGTTTCTCTTTTCCCGCCTTCGCTTCTGCTCGCACAGAAAAAGGGTGATAGGAGGATGAGAATGAAGCGAAATTGAATCCCTCCGCTGTTCCCCTTGTCCAAATTATGACTTTTATCTGCCAATCATTTAAGCAGTGGCTGATAAAAAAACAATGAGTGAGCACGACTTGGAAGTCCCTGCTTATAGATTTCGGCCAAGAACCGTATATATAATTATAAATCTCCTTTTTGCGATAGGGCCATGTAACAATTCGGCGACCATTATGCGTGCGTCACTTAGATGCAAACGTCGCATGAGCGTTGTATAAGCGTCGTATCAGCGTAGCCTAGATGTAGCATAAGCTTAGCATAAGCGTAGCATTAGCGTAGCAATAGCGGCCAATCTGTAGGATATTCCTAACCAAAATTAGTTTTAATCCCACTTCCTGCATGTATAAAAAAAAACAATCTCACCTTAATTGGCACAAAATTCACTATTTTAATAATTGTTGATTTTCGTTTTTTCTTTTTTTTTGTTTCTCTTCTCTCGTTGACTTTAAAGTTTAACAGACTTGCACTAGACACTTGAAAATAACTTGTGTAATGCAGATTACGTCTGCCTTGGTCAACTGCTTCTAACGAAAAGAACGCTGCTTTAGCCAGAGGTCTAAATTATGCCTCGGAACAGTCGCCATACTGACAAAGTTCCGTTTGAGACTGGGACCGTTGGACTCAACGATCTCCCTCGCTTTTTGGCAAACGGTTTCAGTTTAAAGGGACCGGCCATTGAGTGGATGTAGCGCAAAAAAAAAGGAACAAAAAAGGGGAAATGTACCAGTGGTACTTTTTCATGACAAAAATTTCCCTCAACCAATTTGGGTTGTAATTTTGGCTAACCAGCGCCACTACAGACTTTAAGAGCTAATTATAAAATAGAAAACATTCGCATATAGCGAACTCGATTAGCAGGCGGAACAAGTCAGAAATTGCAACAATATAAAGGTAATACCCACAAATGAACCCAATACTCGCAAAGCACTAACAACAACAATAACAAGAGGAACACCAACAACAAGAGCAACCCAAATGATAGTTCCCAATTGAGTGTTTCAACCTCGAGCAAAGAAATAATGATAGGAACCCTTCGACCCTAGAGCTAACCGTACGCAAACACCCTTTCGCTGCCTGGCTGATGAGGTGCTGTCTGTCTGTGTCTGTCCGTGTGTGTGTGTGTTGTTTGCATACGAATGCTCCCTGTTGTTGTAAGTATCTGTCGGATACAGCGAATACAGCTCTCGAATTTTGATTGTGAATATGCGGATTAAGGTATTTGCGCACGTATAATTAATTGAACTGCACGGTGCTACTGTGCTCTACGTGTCTGCCTAAAAAAAAACAGAAACAAAATACGGCTTACCGTACCTACTCCTTCCACCTTTTCAAATGATCTGTTGCCATCTCTGTCTCTGTTGTCTGCGGTTTGGTCCCGGCACCGCGGGAGATGTGCATCAGTTGGCAAATCGCGAAATTTGCATGGCAATGCAAATCTGTCCAACTGAGCGTTAAGAATGCGACACTATGGATTATTAGCTAGTCGCAGCTAGTCAATACGACTCTGATTGATGCTGCATCACGAACACTGAAGTCATATCACAGCTGAAATAGGTACAACTCATGAGAATGTTCTGAATTTCAAATTAAAGTGCAGAAAGTATTACTTATTAAAATATATCTATAAAAAAGAAACAAGTTCTAATATGAATAACAGGCTACAAAAATATAGTGGTCTTCAGCTTATGATTGAAGCTTTTTTTTTGGAAAGGATAAATTCCAAAAAAGTTTTACCAAAGACTTGAAATTCTATTGAAAAGCCTTCGTTTTTTAGGGGTGAAGTGGGTTTCAGAATATTTGGAATCGTATTTTTTCTGCTTATAAAATAATTGGTTTGAGATGGAGCCTAGGGAAGTTTTACTGATTACTGTATTTCCTTCTGACGTATCGCATTTAATCACGCTATTGTCAAAATCATCTTTTTGAATTCATTTGACACGATTTCTCGAAAACTTTTAAACCGATTGTTTCCAAATTTTGAACACTTATTCTACAAGATCTAGTCCCGGACCTGAACAAAGAAATATTTTTTTTTTGAGCATTTATTATTTTTTAAGAACAATTTTCAACTTTTCGTCAAAAAGACAAATGAAATTTCAATATTTTCATTTGCTTCTTGTTTGAATAAAATATTTAACTACACGGCATCTGAAACCCACTAAAATTAGTTATATTTTCGGTAATTAAAAATTCGTTAATTTATTTCAATTTTCGGAGTACATAGATTTTTGTGTTAGACCAAAATAAATGTGTATCTAGGGAACCTTCACTAAACTATTAAAATTTAATATAAAAACATATTTTGCTATGTGTGAGTAGTGGAATTACTTACAAACCGAGCAACATTTTAGACAAGATCTATAGATATCTAAATTAAAAACTTGTGTTTATCTCTTATGATCAAATACAACGTCATGACGTATAGTGAGTATTGGTAATAACCTTTTGAAAGCAGCTTGCTCAAGTGCTAAATTTGAAAAGTCTATTGATTTGTGAACTCAAAACTCAGTCACAAAAGTTGTCTCTGTCTCTGTCTTGGTTTCTATCTGTGACTCTGTCCCATTCTCTTTCTCTATTTTGTAGAAACGACTCTTGAGTCATGTTGAGATTTATTGCGTTTAACATTTGGTGAGCTAACAAGTTTTCAAAATAAAAACAAAAAGAAAGAAAGGTGGCTCCGGAAAATGGGAAAGAGGAAAAGTCGAAGAAAAGAATGGTAAATGGATGGGCTGAGGGCGGTACTGTTGGGTACTAAAGGGGGCGCATACAGAGGAGTGCATAAATGCTAACGAACTAACTAACTCAGGTAACTCTAACTACAAGTGTGTGAGTGGTCCTGTGTGTGTGTGTGTGTCGTTGCATATAAACGTCGTCCTCAATCACATGTCATGGCACACGCTTTGCGGTGTTTCATTTTTTGTGCGGTTTGCTTCTCTTTTGGGGCCAGTCACATGCAAATACATGTGAAGTGGAGCCATGTACTTAATGCAAACACACACACACACACATACACACACACATGTACACCACATAAAAACACACACACATACGACAAGTTCTGTGCTGTGAATAGTATTGCTCTTTTGTCCTAGTTGGGTCCTTGCCTACCGCAGCTGAGCACAGACAGTGGGGGCTACGCCACTGCTAAAGGGTAGGGGGCTTGTTGGGTGGTAGAGAGTGGTGTAGAGAGGGGGCTAAAGGATGCCGCACAGAACACAGTCAGCCCAAAGCACAGACGACGCCACCTGGGCGACCAAACAGCCTTTTCGCTTGTCATCATCAGGCAGACAGTGAAAGACAGAGAGAAAGGAGACAGGAAGAGAGAGAGAGAGAAATGAGTGAAAGAGGGAACAGGAAAGGAGGAGAGACAGAGAGCGAGCCAGTTGAACAGAGACAGATGGACAGACAGAAAACGACAGGCACAGCTGTACTAAATGGAAGGCAGTGAGAGTAAGAAAGAGAGAGCGAAACAGATAGAAGAAGAGCGAGTGGGACTGATATGACGTTGGACGCTTTGTTCGCCCAAACGATATTCCAGCTGTCCCACAGTCTCCAAGCACACTGAGAAAAATTAGACAGCATCTTAGACTCCAAAAAAAAGTATAAAAAAATATTAAGAACTAAAAAATATAAGTTTACATAATAAATAAATTAATTAACAAATTTAATCTCAGAAAAAATAAAGTCTTTGCTTTTGTTGTTGCTTTTCTTTGTCAGTGTATCACATGCAGGCATAAACACACACATGGGGACAACTTTGGAGTGCTAGACAGCGAGGCGAGCGGGGAATGGAGAAAGAGAGGGAGTACGGAGCGGTGGGGAGTGGGTAGTAAGAGGGTAGGTGGAAGGGGAAGGCAGGCAGGGGACAGCACCAAATTGAGTGGGCGAGGAATTAAAATTTCAACATGACTGCTGCCATTGCCGCCAACATGGCGCTCACTGGGCGATGGCCACACACACGCACACACAAACATACACAGAAATACACACATGTGACACTCGTACATATGACTGTGTGTGTGCTCTTATGTGGCAGCAGCATGGACGTTGCTTCGATGGGCGTTTGGTGGGTGGTTTGAGGTTCGGTCTGCGGGTGGGTTTTGGCATTTGCTGTCAAACACACACTCACATGCACACACGCACGGGGATTATGTACGAGTGGGAGTGTGTATGTGTGTGTGTGTGTGTGTGTGTGTGTGTGTGTGTGTGTGTGTGTGTGTGTGTGTGTGTGTGTGTTTGAATGGGTCTACTTTCACAGTAAGTATCCAGTGAAGCGTTGGCTGCTCTCGGCAGCCATGATGTCTTTTGTGGCCATCAGCAAAGCTCTCATTCTCTTTAAGGATGTGTGTGCGAGTGTGAGTGTGTGCGTGTGTGCTAGTGTATGTGTGTGTTACATCCCCATTTACCCCCGCCCATGCCTCGCTTAGCTCCTTGGGGAGCTCCTGTTGCTGATGCTGCTCATGATGTCGATAGGTTAATGTGTATGTGTGTGTGTGTGTGTGTGTGTTTGCTCCCTTTCTGGGCATGTGTGAAAATGGAAATGGTTCTTTAGGGGTTGTAGCACAAGAAAAGCGTTCTAGGGGAGTGGGGCAGCTGAGAAGGGAAAGGGAAATGTGCTTTCACTACGACCGAAGAAGACTTCTCTAAACCTCCGATATGCCAAAAATTTAACTTGAAATTGATTGCATTTCTCAGTGCTACTCTGTTTTATACAGTTTATTTTATTTATTACCGCCGGGCACTTGCCACACATTTTCCAAATGCCTCTAAAAGCACAGAGGGGTAGTGAAAGGGGGGTGGATAGAGGGAAGAGGGCGTGTTGTCTTAACCAAACTATTCGCACGCTTTGTGTTGGATCAAACACATTCCCGAGTGCTCAAACATTTTTGGTTTCACAGTAAAACATATTTTTAACATAGCCACAAAAACTCGCACTGTTTTCGAAACTATTTTGAAATTTTTGTACAAAAGACAGTACTAAAGGGTGACATTCAATCATTACTTTTAAATGTAGCAAATTTGATAAAAACCTTGAAGTCGAAAAGCAATTTTTAGTAAAAAAGAGTAGAGCGGTCTTTTAGATTGAAGGCAGAAGCAGTAGTGGCCGATTCCATAAAGTGGATATATTCTTGATCAGCCTCAACAGCCGACATGATGTAGCAATATCCATCTGTTCATTAGTCTGTCTGTCCATTCGTTTGTCCGGATGAACACCTAGTTCTTGGAGACTATAGGAGCTATAGCCACCAAATTTGGAATCAAACCCCATCTCTATGTCAGGCAGACCAAATTTATATTAAATTGTTTACACGACCCCTAACGCCTGCGATAATTGTCATAACACCATAACTTTAAAACGATTAGAGCTACCAGGACCCATTATAACAATCCATACCAAGCTGGCTCTGGATCTTACAACTATAGCTTATATCTCACATAGGGCAAATCGTTCGGAAATGTAAAATTTTTCGGATTGCTTGTGTCGCTCTTGTAGTCAAAGATTTTAATTTGAGAAGAAATAAATTTAAAAATTATTAATTTATAATCTTTAATCAAAAAGGATAAAAATATATGCTGTTGGACCAATTAGTTTCAATCTATTATTACTTTCAATCAATTTTAATCCACAAAATGAAAGTGACGTTGCATTTTAATCGCTAGCTTAGTTAGTATTAACACACTAAAGTCTCCTGATTTAATAAAAATATTTATTATAAATTGAAGTGAACTAAGCTAACTTTTCTGTTAAAAGAAAACTGGCAGCTTCTATTTTAGGAATAATATATGATTTTTGAGCTATAAATAAAAAGAAATTTTATATATTTTGAAAATTTGTTTGGGATTTCCATTATAAAAATTATTGCATTCATTCGAATCAATCAAAGTGCGAAATAAAGTTAATTTGTGGATTAAAAAGTAATTTGGTTTGCTTCTTAAATACCTAGGGTCAGTAAAATTTTTCTGTGTAAGTTTCTTAAGTTTATTTTGAACATGTTTATTTAAACTTAAACAAGTTTGCTATTTGTGCATTACTAAACGGCATTTTTAAGTTTTTGGTGGCTCAGCCTAAATTCTATCGACAGCGGAACCAATAGTATTCACCCGAGTAGCTTTTGACTAATGTGCCATGTCGTGTCTTGGAGAATTGGCAACTTTTTCACCTTGCTTTTTATCGGAGTACTCCTTAATCCAAGCCTTCAAATCAAATGGCGGACGACACTCGCTAGCTTATGTTGTGGCAAAAAGTAGGCGTAGGAGGGTGAAACAGGGGTAGCGGAGTAGGAATGTGGGGTTGTCAGCCACATGCCGCTTGCTTTTAGCAGATTTAGATGCTGTCGCTGTTGTTGTTGTTGTTGTTGCTGTTGTGGCTGGTGCGGATGAGGCTGAGTATGAGTATGATGATGGGGTCGATGATGAGATTTGCCTAGCCCAATGGCAGTCCAGGTGATTATGCCCTCAAATTGGGTATATGCAACACGAGATGCAGCTGGTAACAATTGGCGAAGTATAAAAACTTTTAACAATAAAAATATTAAACTATTATAAATATAAAAGTAATTAAATAAAAGCTTAATTAATAAAAAAATACAATTTTAAATTTAATAATTTTAATTTTAAAAATTTGTTATAAGCAATTTCAATATTTAATTTTTAAAAAGTTTAAATTTATTAAATTATAATTAAAAATTTGAATTCCTAAAATTTGTATTTCTTTCAACAGTTTTATTTTATTGAATATTTGTGAATTAAATTTTATTAAAAACTTTTAAAAGAATTATTAAGCTTTTAATCTTAATCAAGAACTTTTCAATTTGAAATTTGATTTTTAAAAATATATAATTAAAAGTATTTTATTTAAAAATGTAACTCTTTAAAATTTTTAATTTAAAAATTTAATTATCATAATAAAATGCATTAAATATGTAATTTAGAATTATTTTCAAACATTTTTAATTTCGAGTTGGATATTTTGAAATATTTTTATATATGTTTCTTGTTTAAAGTGCATTAAAAAATCGGCTTTATCAACATTTGGTTCATAATATGTTTTGGCTCTTATGGCCGTTGTTGCTGTTGTTTGGGTTCGGTGGTTGCCAAGCTGAAAGTAAAAACACATCAATTGGCATGTGCATGGATGGAAATGACACCAGAGAATTGTGCAAAAATGTTATCTTTGGCTTCCGCACCAAGTCTTTTGGATTTTCGGCCTCCTGCGCGCCTCCCTCCCCAACCACAGTCTTCGTCTTGCCAAGCGTAACGGTAACAACAACAAATACATGTGCAAAAAAAGAAAAAAAAGAAAACGGAACCCATTTTAAATAACGGGCAAAGAGGGTGTGCAAAATGGGCTGTGGACCGTCGCCCTTTTAGCCCTTGTGTTCCCCCAACCTCTACCCCACCCACTCGCCGCCACTGCTTTGCTAACACAATGCAAAATTGCCATAAGATAACTCGACAGGCGGCGCAGACACCAATACACACACACATATTTTTCGGATATAGAAAATTGGCAGTTGGATAAGCGAAAAAACCAATTCACGAATACTTTGCATATATAATATATTCAAAATTTACTGGGGCGCTGCCCAGGCAACCGACCGACCCACCCAACCACACCGTTCTCTACATTGCCTTCCCTGTAGCATCCATCCACCCACTAGACGAACATGTTGTGCTACACGCGTTAAAGGTAAACAGCCTTTCAAATGCTAAGCATTGGAGAACGTAGGTCAAATGGCGCTGAAAACGCTTTGGGCTATCGACAGGGACAGGCCGCAGGGGGCGAAGGGGGTGTGGCATCAGAGGGGATAAGGGCTGGAGGGGGAAAAAGATCGATACATGTGCAAATTTTTATTTTCATTTCGCCTCTAAGAAAAAAAGAGAAGCGATGCTAAATTTAACTTATTTTTGAACTTAGAGAACTCAACAGATTTTGTTTTTATAAAATTTATAGATTTGTTTTATATATTTTATCTAAATAGGTCATAATTATTGACAACTAAATCTAATTTCACAAGAAAGCAGAATTAAAATATTTAACTTTTTTATTTTGATTTCTGGCAACAATTTTTAGAAATAAAATAAACATGATTACATATTTGATCATTTCATTCAGTACTCTGTTGATATATGACCAAATATAGACTTAAAAAAATTTATTGGTATTTAATTATGAGCAATAAAAAACAAGAAAGAATGCTATAATGAGAATAATATTAGTGCTATAGTGGGGATGGCCAAGATAGCTTGGAAAACACAAAACATTTTCACAAAAATGTATGATCAGAGCATATTTTCGACCGAATGTTCTTATGGGAGCTTTACGATATAGAAGTCCGATTTGAATGAAACTCGGTCAGTATGTTTATTGATAAATATATTCTGTGTCAGTTTCATTTAGATAGCTTGGTAAATACACAAAATTTTCATACAAATCCATACTAAGAGCGAATTTTTGACCGATTGTCCATATTGGAGCTACACGATATAGTAGTCCGATTTGGATTAAAATTTGGTCAGCTTATGTACGACAAAAAAGTTTTCTATACTAGAACATGCTATTTTTACCTGATTTTACCTTTATATGAACATAGAACGCGTGGGCGTGTCCAAAATCAAACACAAACTTGTACTGCTTGGACATTTAATCTTTCATTTGCGACTTCTCGGGTCTTTCTAGCTCTTATAGTTGCTGAGATCCTTTTGTTCATACAGACGGACAGACTGACGGACGGACGGACGGACGGACGGACAGAAGGACATGGCTATATCGACTCGGCTGTTAATGCTGATTAAGAATATATATACCTTATGGGGTCTGCCACGCCTACTTCTGCCTGTTACATACATTCCAACGACTACAATATACCCTTGTACTCTACGAGTAACGGGTATAATTAGTATTTTCTTGAAAGCTTGAAACTTGAAAACAAAACTTACAGATGCAATTTTGAAAAAAAATATTAATTGAAGCCAGTGACTAAATTTAAAATTTATAATCCTATATTGGCAAAAAAAGGTTCAAAATTTAGTTGCCACAACTTTTAGTAATATTTTATATAAAGAATATTTACAATTTACAAAATACTGTATTATTTAAAATTTTTTAAAATTATATTATTGTAGTTATATAAGATTATCATTCCAAAAAAAAAATAACAAAAATTATTTTTAGCTTTTTGAAATTTGATTCTTCATATTATGTTTCTAAACTTTACAAAGTTTGTAGTAACCTATCGGTTGAAAGCGACATCTTTTGGGTCCTTTCTAAGTTATGAAACGGTGCCAAAGAGCGTGAAAGGCAGGCAGAGAGAGAAAGACAGAGCGGGAGACAGCTGCGATTCTCTTTTTATTCTGGCATACTTTTTTTTATACATTTTATTTGTTGTCGTTGTTGTTGTCGTTTTTTGCATGTTGCCGCGAAATTCGCTTATGATAAAAAATGTTTATATCCTTGGGAGGCAGGCAGCGGGGCATCAGTAAACTTGACAGTTGATGTGGCAATGGGGTGTGTGTGTGTGTGTGTGTGTCTCTCAGTGTGTGTGTGAGTGTTGTTAAATGGCTGATAGCGAAAATAAAAGTAACACACATTGCCACACACACACATACACACACTTGCCGTTGGCCGAGTTTGGATGTCATGTGTTGTTGTTGTTTTTCATTTCCACATTTGGTTGCCGGGGCTCAGCGGAAAATAAAAAATGATGATCCACTCGCACCCAACACAAACACAAAAAAAAAATAACCCACCGTGCCCACTTGCCAGCCCAATCCAACCCTGGCCACAGCAACCTTCCCTGGCAGCAGCAACCCATCATGTGTAACGCACCGTTGAGCGCTTTTCCCCACCTCTACCTCCATCTCCGCCCGCTTTACCTTGACTACATCTTGAATTTGCACTTGAAGCCACCTCTGGCACGTTATTATTACCCTGCCCAGGACACCGCTATATCCTTGGGCCCCTTGGGGCTCGGGTCCTGCGTTTGTACAGGTCCTGCCATGAATTCATCGAATAACCGTAGGCTTTTTGCCATTTTATAAAACGGCATCGGAAGTCTTCGTCAGAGTCGCTTCTCATGAACAGTAGCGTCCATAAGTGTCTGACAGTGTGTGCGTTGGTGTGGGTGTTTGAGGTGTGTGTGTGTGTGTGTGTGTGTGTGTGTGTGTGTGTGTGTGTGTGTGCTTACGATTCCTGGTAAGCAAGTGAAGTGTAAAGAGCTCTTTCCTTTATTGGTTTTGTATTTTATTATCACATTTCGTTTATTCCTTCGTTTTACTCTATGTAACTGCCAATCCCCCGGCGTGTGTGTGTGTGTGTGTGGCGTCCATCTATGTACTTACACACACATGCCTATATGTACATATATCTCAGTAGAACTGGCACTTTTGATGGCATCCTTGGAGCGCCCTAGACTTTGACGACACTTTTCTTAAACCCGCAACACCCACAGACCCCTGCCATGCCCCCCATGCCCCATTTACGGGCCATATGGGATTTTGATATGACAACGCAAATATCCGTTATGGGCCAACAGGCACGCACCATCGCGAATCCCATCGCAGGACGAATCCTGTCATGGGTTTTCGTTTCGCTTTACTTATAGATGGATCTTAAGATGGAGATGTGTGGAGCTGTGGGTGGTTATATGGCTATATGGTTTGGCCGTTGGGTGGTTGGGTGGTTGCGTCGTTGGGTGCTTGGATGAGTTGCTAGATTGCTTGCTTGAATGCTCGGTTGTCTGTTGCCATAACGCTGCCGCTTCGTTTGTCATCCACTGCGTTTAAATGATTTTTTGAATTCTACACTCACTCAGCACAAAACCAACTTTGTTTCACATGCGGACTTTAACCCATACCCATCACTGTTAACTCATTTATTTATCTGGAATTATGTAACTGTTTGCCTTTTCCTATATAATTGAGAACTGTTCATTCATTAGTTGAGACCATATTCCATATACACCACAGTTTCCATGGATTACACATACAAGTTTTCCAGGAAAATTATTGTCAATAAAACGAGTCAAATGTCCTTGAATTTATTCTTCAAATAAGTCAAATTTAATGAAAGTTTAAATATTGATATCATATTATTATTAACTATTATTAATAATAGCATTTTTCCTAAGTTAAAGTTGTTTCAACGCTATTAACTAAAATTGCTGAATTGTTTTTAAACATAATAAAGTATTACTTAATTTTATTCCAAAACGGTTTGCTCTCAATGATTTCTAGTCTTCAATATACAACAAATAAAACAAGAAAAAAGGATATCTTCGGTATCTTGGAAAATGGTAAAGAATGCATATTGCGAGAATTTGGTTCAAATCGTTCAAGAAACAATTAAAATTTTCATATTAAGCGTTTCCAGAATTTTTAACTAATTGTTTCTATGATATAGTGGTCCAATCTGGATGAAATTTGGTTTGCAAATGGGATTTATAACTAAATGCAAATAGGATGAATTTGGTGGACACAGCCGAACCGATTGTTCGTATGGGAGCTATATGATATAGTGAGAATACACACGTGTACCAAGTTTCAAGTTTCAAACTGAGTGACTAGTTTGCATAGAAACAGACGGACATGGCTATATCGACTCTGCTGTTGATGCTGATCAAGAATATATATACTTTATGGAGTCCGAAACGCCTCATTCAATGCGTTACAAACATCGTGACAAAAACGATTTACTACAGTCCATGCGAACCGACTGTAAAAGACCCCGTACTCAATCTAGTGCTCATTTTATCATACAAATAAGTAAGGTTTGACCGATTTGTCCTATGGGAATATAGGATATAGTTGTCCGATCTGAATCAAACTTGATCAGCATAGTTACAATCATCATATACACGCAATATGTCAGTTTGATTGCGATCGCTCAACTTATTTCACATGACTTCATACAAATGTTCTACTTTCGAACGATTAGTTCTAAGAAAGCTATAGGCTATGGTTGTCCCTTGTTCGGATAAAACTTGGTAAGAATAGTTATAATGGTATTTAATATATAATGTGTAAATTTGGTTAGGTTAGAGCTACAGTTTTCAAGTTATAGTAGGTTATAGTGGGTTATAGTGGGTGGTGTTGGGTGGCGGGGAGCGTGGCAACAATTCAAAATAAACTTGCGCTGACTGATATATAGACGAACTTTCACGCCAAATTTGGTAGCTCTCGTTTATTTTAGTCTCTGAGATTCAGGGATTTCTAAGGCCGGAGGGACAGACGGACATTGCTACATCGGCTAGATCGTTGATTCTAATCAAGAATTTTTATACTTTATAGGGATATAGGGATGTACAGCCTCCTTCTATATATTACGCACATTTTGCTTCTGGCAAACGCAACAAATCTCTCTACTCTTTTTTATAGTACGGGGTCTAAATATATAAGAAATTTTTTCTAATTAAACTATATAAGTAAAAACATTCTTACCATGTAGAAAAATTAATCACATACCGTTTTCATAAGGAAAGACGAAACAAATAAAATTCAACATTTTGGGCGTTTTTAATTACTCAATTTAGAAACGCAAACCGAGAGCGAGAATTCCCGAAAAGCAGGCTACATTTCCTCCCACTACCAAGTGGCATAAAATACTTAGATACATGTAATAGGTATATAGTATGTACTACATACTATAATATAATGTAGATATATATATATATATATATATATGTACAGTCAGATACACCAAAAAGGGGTAGGGGTAGAAGTAAGGGGAGGGTGAAGCTAAGGGAAACTTTCTCTAGTTGAATTACTTGTGGACGCTTTCCCTCCGAATATTTTCCTCGGTTCTGTTTGTGTCAGTTTAATTTACACATATGTATGGCTCAAGAAGTTGCCACGAAATTGTTTGCCCCTCAGCATGGCAACAACTATTGTAAATTTTGCCACCACTCCAGGCACACTTACACACACGTACACACCCTCGCGCACACACACACATACAGATACACTCGCACAACGGGCAACGAAATTAAAACAAATCCTTTCGTTTCATATTAATGGTCGCCATCTTTGCAGCAAATGACATTCGAAATCATTTATTGCGCCACATACTCACATGTGTGTATATACACACACGTGTGTATGTGTGTGTGTGTGGCATATAGGACTCGGGCTGAGCTCGTCTCACATGTGACCAACCCAGGAAGCCTCCTTGTCACCCACCCATCAAGATGAGGACAACAGCCCCCTTCCAATTCCCAGCGCCATTATAAAGAACACACACTCACACGCACACCCATATATGTACTTGTGTGTGTGTGTATGTGTGGGTGTTCATTTGGTATGTAGTGAACCCAACAGGACACATTCCTCACCGTCGAAAGGGGTGAACTTCGGGTTTACTTTTCTTCTATTTCCTCCCCCTTCAATTTCGCACACAGAACAAAGGCAACACATATGAGTGTGTTTGTGTGTGTGTGTGTGTGAGTGCGTGTGTGGGTGTGTAGACCATGTACAGTTATTTCGCTTTACATTATTTACCATTTCGCCAAACGACTTTACCACCTTCATTCCTCCCCTCTCCCACCATCTTGATTCTCCACTCACAAACCTCACGCTACTGCGTAAAACTTTCATTTAGTTTTCTAATTACTTTTTTAATCAAGAAACCAAATTTTCTGACAACTACCCATACTACTTGATAAGGGTTAGAGCATAGAGATCTCTTAATATCAATTTGTTAAGCTTTTATCCATGATTTGTTGTTAAGTATTTAATGAAACTCATGGGTGAATTATACAAAATAAATGTATTTCTTTATAACAAATGTATTCTTTATATAAATCATTAAGATTTGATAAGACAGAAACAAGGCATTCTTAATATGATGCATTTTAATACTTGTAAATCTAGAAATATATTAGAATGATTAATTTATAATTTGACATAATATATCAAATTCTTAAATCAATTATTCATTCATTCTCTGTTAGTATGGTGCTTTAATATTATTATTCAATATTTATTATATATATTTTTCCTTAAATGTTATGCTTTCATAATACATTCACATTTCTCTTTGTATCATTTAAAAGTTATTTTATTTGCTATAACTAATTAACCAATTGTTAATCGGGTTTACTCTGCTTAAGCATTTATATTGACTATTTTAATAAACTTTGCTATTCCATATTTTTTCCACAGTATCTAGTGCTATAACTTTCTACTAGATCGGATTGTGTATAACTGAATTTTAATAACTTGTAACTAAAGAAATGTGTTGAAAGATACGCATAGTTTTTAAGTTTCAAATGTATTAAAAAATGCCGATTTGTTTATTTTATCGTTCGGATTGTAATAATTAGTATGAACTGCTTCTGAACATATCATATTTATAGTATTGTGTTGATTTGTTTTATAACTTAATGACTTTTGTTTAGCAGCATCGTGTACTCGTGTATTGTACTCTTTTCGTCATAATTTTATTAAAAACTAAATTGGTTTTGCATGCTTTTTTAAATGTATGTATGAAGTTCCTGTTAGCTTTACTATACTTTTTACCTGTCTATGAACTGCATTTTAATAATACAAAATATTTGCAATTCTTCTTTGTACACCAGTGTGAATTCAACTGTCCACAATTCCAATTCTTCTTGTATTTTTTATTAAACTTTTTACCTGTCTATGAATTTTAGTATAATAATAAAGTATACGGGTATATAACTCTTCTTCTAAGCTTAATGCGAATTCAAATATCAATAATTCTCATTCCAATGCTTATCCTTACAGAGGCCAGTTCCACGTTAGAGTGAGGGTGGCAGCCATTTTGAAAATACGCATTTATCCTATGCCCGTTGCTGTGTGAAGGTGTGTAGGTTTGTATGTGTGTAAGCTTTCTGCATTTGTGTCTGTGTAGGATGTTGCTGGGTTCTATTAAGTGTTGGTCTATTCCATGCTGCGTCTGGCTTGTAAGTAACTGCCTTACCACTCCTCATTCCCTGTCTGTCATCCTAGTCATGGTCTATCCCCGCTGTGTTCAGTGCTAGTGTTGTGTCTGGCCACACTGCCTTGCACCCAGGCTTCGCCCCCCTTTTAGCTAAGTCTTGGACAGTTCAATTCCCTGGCCGGCTGTCAGTCAACACTCGGCTATCCTGTGGCCAAGAAGGAAACGCAGATAAAAGTGGAGACAGACGTGGAGTTGGAAGAGTGGAAAGGGGTGTGCTGATGGGTCTGGCAATCCAGAGTGGGGGTTAAGGAGTAGCCGCTTCTGGCCAAGTTTCGTATTCGATGCGTTTGTTGCCGTAGACGTTGATAGTTATTGAGTTGCCCGAGGTAAGGCGAAAGTATTTCCAATTTGGAAGGGAAAACCAAAGAGAATCAAGGGGGTTAGCTGGTGGCAATAGGGGTAGGAGGGGCTGTGTGCGGTGACAGGAAGGCAGCTGGGCAATGTAATGTCAATTTGTTTAAAATTGAAATGATTCAAGGGCAAATTTCGAGCGACGTCGAGTGGCGAGTGGCGAACGGAGTTTTCTGCGTTTATTTTTGGGCAGTTCGATGGCCTAAGGGTGCGGGAAGCGGTGGCTGATGGGGGCTAAATACGTAGACGTCACTGGCCTGGACACGGAGTAGCGGCAATACCAGGGCTGTCCGACAGAGCCGTGTATTTATTGTTAACGTTTTCTGCGGTCGCGTCACAGACTCAGCAAAACTTTTGCTTGTTTTTGGTCCAAAGGGGCAGGAGATGTGGGCTAACTTTGGCTCATAGGGGGTTCGTTGAGGGGTAGAGCGGAGCGGCTGCATTTCGATGTAGCCGTGATCCGGGCCCGGTTGACGTCAAATATTTATTACTTATCCCCAGCAATGGACGTTGGCAATGTCCACAATTAGGGTAAAATATGAGCGTACGCCTTCCTGCGCCGCACCCCCAATTGATCTACCCTCTCTCTCCCCACTCTTTCTTTCTCTCTTGCTCTCTGTCCAGTGTTTACGTGCTCTTTCTGGCAAGTTGTTTATGTGTCTGGGTTTGCCAATGGATTCCGATTTGAACACGTGGCAAGGGGGTGTTCAGAGGGGTAGACATGCTGGTGGGGTTGGCAAAAGTTCTGATTCAGCATTTTCCGACGTCCACCATTTTGTACTGGGGCTGACCACTGCGACGTTTTGGGCTACCACCGGCGATTGGAGTGAGGGTGAAACACTGAAGAGGTAAATCGTTCCAAGGGTTATTATTGATTTCTTGTGCCACACAAACCAGTTCTATTCGTGCAACATGATTAAACTTTTGTTGCAAGTATTATAAATTGAGATGAATCGTTCAATTTTGATTACTTTAATAGCTTTGATTTGTTCATTTCTGATTAGGTTTAATCGATTGATGGCTTTAAGTTAGAGTACTGTTTGCATTTGCTCACACAACTCATTCCTTAAGCTAAAAATTCAAATTTACAAAACATTAACAAAATGCTGAATAAAAAGCTTCAAAAACAAATATTGCTATGTGAATCAGTTTCTTTTTTGCATATATTTATTTTAAAAATTCAGTTAGGTTTTTTTTTAAGGATTAAGGCAAAACATCCTTTTTGTTATGTAAGCATTTACAGCTTGAAGAATATTTTAGGGGTTTCATCTAGTTAAAAGCCCTTAAAATTAGGTTTTTCAAACAAATTTTCTAAAAACATTTTACAAGTGGCTGTTTTAAGCATTCGTGCTGATATGGAAATCAGAAATTTATATTTTAAAAAAGCCGTTTTGCGGTGACCAATTTACCTTTGTAGTAAGTCATTCGAAATGAAAAGACTTGACGAATTGCGTTGAGTAATGTGTAATCTAGATATTAATCGAAGGAATCAGGAAAAAAAAAATTTGTTGACAAAAAGGCGGTCATAAAATTAAATTTGTTGCAATTATTTCGCGGTTAAAATGTGTTAAAAAAATATACGATAAAAATAAAAAGTTTGAAAAGTTTGAGATATCGTGATCACTGACTTTCAAATCACATTTTTGAGAAAATTGTAACGATGCGGTTACAATACCTATTGTAGCTTATTCTAGGGGGTTCAAAGAATAAGCCAATAAAACAAAAATTAATTTTTTTTCATGTCTAACTAGATAACACCCCATAAGAAAATATCTTGTTTTGTTATTAAATTTGTAAAAATTCGTTATATGCATTTAAAAAAGTAAAAGTATTTCATCTACTGTCCGTTCTTTATATTTCAGTTAAATTGTTACTAAACTCTGACTTAAACCTGGATTTACTTTGCATAATTAATTGCATTGCAGCTTTTGAACTATAAAAACTATTTGGTTGTTAAGATTTCATTAATTTCGAATGCTTTTTCGTCTAGGGTGGGCATTTTTTGGTTGAAATAAGCAGTTCGAAAGTTAGAAACAGAGAAAGCAAGTGATGGAGAAGGAGAGGGAGATACAGAGAGAAAGGAGTAAGGACTAAGGGAACATGCGTCTGTGTGTCGCATTAAGCCCAAAGCGTGTGTTCAAAATAAACAAAATGAATGTTCAAATGTCGTTGGCAGACCACAAGCTGTCACAAGCTTCTCTTTGGGACTCACACACACTCACACACATGTGTATATATTTATGTAGAGCTCTGACAGAACTTTGCACATACAGACAGACACATGTGTACTACACACTAACACCCGCACACACACACACACACACACTAATGCTCACATATATCTATATGGTACATGCTTGCCCAACAACAACAACAAAAATAGCAACTACAACAATAACAAAGCTTTGACGCAAACTTCGAAAAGTAGAAAAGCAAAACGGTAGCCTGAGTAAAAAGGATGTCAGGCAAAAGGCCAGGGGGCGTGGCAGTGGGCAGGCAGGGGAACAAGCGTTAGTAACTATGGTGAAAACGTTTTCTGGCAGCCCAGCACCCAGCACTCAACCCCCTCTTCCAACTCCACACTACGCCTCTTTAGCCCCTTTTTGCCAGTTACCGGCTCAAGCCTTTTGTTGTCTGCAGTAAAATTTTCCAAGCTCTGACGCTGCGAGTGACTGTATGTGTGTGTGTGAGTTCCAAAGTTTAATTCAAATCACAAAAACACACACATGCAAATGAAAATTCAGCGTGTGTGTGTGTGTGTGTGTGTGTGTGAAAAGTTTGAAATTCGTGCGGTGGCAAACCAACTGACGTACTCCATGTGAAAATAAAGGTCTCAAAATCCTTGTTGGAAGCATGCATATGAGCTTGCCCCGCCCGCTTGTCGCTCCTTTAGCTTACCTTACTTTCTCTTTGCTGGTTGCTATCTCAGTCTGACTACTGTGCACAAGCTATATGCTAGCACACACTTACACACTCTCTACTATTTGCACTTCTTATAAAATTTCCAAAACTTGATTAACAAAACAACAAAATATTTGAAAAATTGGAATTTATAGTTTAAGAAAAAAATTCTTAATATTCTTAGAAATTTTCATAATTTTTTAAACAGAAACGGATACAGAAATGATTGGAATAACTATTCATTAAATATGTAAATAGATCAGACACGCAAATAATTTTAATACAAATATACTAAGTTAGAAGAGTCCTGAATGTTTTTTAACGAACCAGAAGAGTCCTGAATGTTTTTTTAACGAAATTGTGATATTGAAAACTTTTGAGTTGCTATATTTAAGTAGTTTTTTGAGTTACTTAAAGCCTAAACTAAAAATGTTAACGTAAAAACAAATCTATAAATGTTTAAAATTAGTGCACGATATTTTTAGATACGTCTTGTATTTATATTTAAAAATTTGTAAAATACAGCCAACGCTTTTTAATCTTGAAGCGTGCCCAATCTACAAGAATATTTATTAAGTATACGACATGTTATATAGTATATGATGTGTTGAAGATAACAGCAAATGAAAATAACCATCCACATTCGGCACACATTGTCAGCCAAATTTGTAGTGGTTGAAAGGAAGGTGGTTTTGTAGGTGAGTGGAGGTGGAGAGGGGTTGGCAGCTCTGCTCGCAGTGGTCGTTAGGCAAACGACAAAGTCTTGGTCTTCGGGCATCGGTAACTATGTCGTACAAATTCTGAGCCGAAAGCTTCGTTGTCCTGGAAGTTGAAGCTGCCGCGGGGCATCTGAAAACTCTGAGACTGACATTTGTACCCAGAGAGCTGAACCCAATCCCAATACCAATTCCAAACCCGATCCCAATCCCTTTTCACATGCTAAAATCCCAATACTGAGCTGAAAAACCTCCGAAAAAACTCTTTCCACACACACGATGCTTGATGTTTATGTATATACATATATACATATATATATATATGCAACTACACACACACATGTGTGTGTGAGTGTGTGAATACATGTGTATACATATTTATCGACTTTGTGAGCTCGTGAAAACATCAAGTGAACGGAAGCGATGTGAAGGAGAAAAGCGCTAGAAAGCGGTGCAGAGTGGAGTCAACTGGAGTGGTACAGAGTGGTGCAGAGAGTGGAGACCGAGCCAAGTGGTTTGAGTAGCAAACAGCGGACGACAACGACGTCGACAACATCGAAAGGATAGAAAGACTGAAGCCAAAAAGAGAAGGGCAGCGAAAGGGGAGTAAAAGGATGTAAAGTTGTCGTCTTTCTGATGCTGATGCTGCTGCTCCCACTTTTGTTGTTGTTGCTATTGTGCTTACCAATGTGTTATGGAAAATGTTCCATTAGTACTGATGAGACGACAAGGACGAGTACGAGGACACGGCTTGAGTGCCAAGACGAGCATCGAACAGCATACACCGAGCACCAAACGACGAGAGCTCAGCTTGGACGAAGTGAAATTTTTCGGTCGTTGTCTGTCATCTGCTATTCCAGCCAGCCATCAAACTGAACCCTTTTCTTTCTAGCATCTCTGCCCACTTCTCCGTCCCCTTTAATTCCAAATCCCACTGCACTTACATATGGCAAACGCATTGGCAACTGAATTGTCAAGTTGACTGAGTTCTCTTGATTTCATCGTGTTTTTCTTTTGCTGTTTTCTCTCTTCGTTTCGTAAAATAATTGGACGTGGACTGCAATACAATTTGCGGTTGAGCATGTTCTGCTGAGACGAAACGCATGCAGAGTTCTTTGAGCGTACACATAATTTTGAAATTTTGGCTTCCAGGTTTCTTTATTTATTTGCCGTTTAAAGTACATTTATTTGTAGTGCTTTGCTCCTTAAGAAATGCCGTTGCCAATATGGAAATGCTTTGTCATGAACATGCACCTGATTCAGGGACAATAGTTTTGATTGCATTGCGTTTGGGTTGAATCAAAATTGGTTTGAGTTGACTTTGGGCGAAGATTGCCTGGCGTAGCATATTCGTGAAAAGCATTTCAAGAGCATAGTTTTTCACTGCCCTCACCACACCCAAATTGAACCCCACTCTATCTCTGTTTATTCTTATACGAAAATAAAACAAATGTGACAGAGCTGAGCTTGAGCTGAATATCCACAACCAGAAATGTATCTGGAAACGCCTAACAACTAAGCCAAGTCTCGGTTGACATGCCGAAAATGTGTGTATGTGTGTGTATGTGTGTGTATTTGCATATGTGATTAAGTATCTATTTGCTGCTATGCCCTACCGCTACGGGGTACTTAGGAATTGGTATGAATAATGTGACAACAATTTTTAGTAAATTCGAATATTATTTAATTCTTGTAAGCTGCAAATCTTTTCGTAGCTCATGATTCGTTATAAATTAATTTAGGAGATTTCGATACTCCCTCGTTCGTAGTGTGCACAACCGCTTAAACACTCATACACACACACACATATATATAAATATGCATACTTATATATATTTGCATACATCAACAAGTCTGCTCAGAAATACAATTTACTTTTCGTTGGAATTACAGTTTCTCCATCTCTCTCTTTTCCCTCAGTATCTCCCACTCTCTCTCCTGCCGTCGCTTTCTCCATTTCTCTATGTCAGTGTGTGTGATTTTCTTCATCTTCTTCTTCTTGAAACGCTTGTTTGCCATTCGCCTTGGTAAATAAAATCTACTCAGTGACGAGGAAGCTTAAAGGTTTCTGGGAACGAAACGGGGGTCGGGTTACTGGATAGGACCCTCGATTCTTGCCGCAAGCAGTTCAGCTAGTTGAGGCGGAAAGTACTGTAAGTTCTGTCACTGGCATAGTTTTCGTTTCAAACATATAGCAGCGGATAATTCCCTGCTATACTAAAAAGAAAACGGTTTTAGTTCAAATGTCAACAGCATTTATCATGCCATACGCCATAGGTGAGCCATTGCATGAAAAGGCAACGGCTTTACGAAAGGGTGTGGGCATGCCTACAGCAATGGGCATAAAAAGCCACTGACGGCAGCCCAAAAGCTTAGCCCTCACACGGAAACAAATATATTATAAGAAACATTAAGCTTCAAGTTTCTGATTTTACATTGCATTTATTAATTATAAATGAAAGTAAATATAAAAATATAATTCCAAAATATTTATTTATTCAAGTTTCTGTCGTTATCTTGTTAATTCAAATATTTGTTGAAAAAATTCCATCTTAATTCATGCTTCATTTCCAATATCTGAAATGCCATAACTTTTGGCTCCACATAAATTTGATATTTTAATGGCCTCTCAATTTTTTTTCTGTGTATAGAAAACTGCAAGTTCTTATGGTATGTTGTAATACTTAGTATGGGGGCAAGAGGATTAGCCAGATTATAGAGTTATATTTTTAAAGCAATTATTAAGATTTGACAGTCTCGTGTTTTCATTCCCAGCAGAAATGTGAGTTTTGACTTAACTGTCTTTTTCAAGCTAGTCAGACGTTTGATCCATAAAAATTAGACACAATAATTTAAGTTATTTAAATAAATAACATAATCAACAACAATTTATGCATTAAATATTTTCTGGTTTACTGAACTCATCAGTTATTTGATTGATTAACATTTTCTTGAAAATAAATATTTTATTCTATAGGAATATTTTTTTTTAAATTATTGGTTTTCATTCTTATATATTTCTGCTTTAATTGGCAATACAGTTCCAGTTTTAAGACACTTATTCACTGACACTTATTCAGTTACTCAAGTCAAAAATAATTGCATGTCCACTTAACATTTTCTGGTTTAATGGAATGTAATAATCCATGACGCAATATTTTGTGTTTAATAACAAGCCACAAGAGAGCCAAATACTACTTGAGACCAATCGGAATCACTCGGGACCAATCGCATGTCCAGAGTCCTGTCTACTATTTGCCGTCTCCTTTACGTTATCACCCTCAAAAAGTCTAGTCAATTCGATAATAATTCATGTGAGGTATTCGCTGTAAGTAGTAAGTCAAATATTTTCATGTTTTGATCGTGTGTCCAGCCCACTGCCTGCACTTCATGGTCAACGACGAGTCGTTTCAATTTGTTGGGTCGTGCCAAGAAGGGAGTGTGTGTCTTTTTTTTGTTGCCTCTAATTTTTTTTTTCTTTCCTCCATTAAATCTGTGATTTATGTTCTGTTTAATGTGAAAAATGCAATGTTTTTACCAAAGAGATCACTCCCCGTTGACGATGCGACCTCGGGGCCTGGTCACTAATCAAGTTGACCGCTGGTCGTTGCCCCGTTCACCCCGTACCAAGGGGCATGGAAGTCCCAAACTCGAACTCGGACCTAGACTTGAACCTCGAACCTGAAACTGAATCACAGTGTGAACCTCGACCCGTTTCGGACTGTTTTGTGGAACCGGTACAAATTCATTAAACGCACAACGATCAACGCAAGGGGTATAAAAAAAAGTTTACTTTAATTTGCATACCAATTGCTTGGACTGATTTGCTCAGCGAGCAATGACGACAACAACAACAGGAAATCCACCCCTGAACCCTTGGCAGCTGCCATAGGGGTTGACCCTAGGCATTCGACCGTTGGTCAGTTGTTCGCGTTCCTGTATTTTACCACCGCCTGTCACCCCACTCCTCTATCCAGTCAGTGCCCCTTTATAAGCGTGATAATGATGATGGCTGACCTTTCGAGTTGTAGCCCAAAAAATTATATACATATATATATAGTCGCAGTGTCGAGGCGTGTACAAAATGGCCGACCACTTTCTACCCTTCGTTTTTTTCGTACGGCCCGAGCGACTTAACTTTTGACCAATGGTCAGTTGCAGCACGCGTTGGCAGCCGTCAAAACTAAAAATTACTAGAACATCGAAAGACCCTCGCAGACCCTTGAAAATCCCTTGAAATCCTCGAGACGCTGTCAAAGATGTTTTGCTGCAAAATCGCATTAGACAGAGCCCATTGACACTGCATGCGGGGGGTCCTTACGTTCTGTGCTATGTTTGGTCATCGTAGGTCGTTAGGTCTTTAGGTCCGTTTGCGTCCTGTGGTCCCTTGGTGGTGGTCAGCGCTTGTCAACATTATTTCTCAATTAATTTTTCATTTTTCATAAAATTAACCCAGAATTTTGTGCCCAGTGACCTTCGCACTAAGCATGTTCTCGGGGATTTGTAAGCAGCAGTTACTGTGTGTTGTTGTGTGTGTGTGTGCTTGGCACGTGTTGGTCATTTGGTCATTTGGCCATTTGCTGATTTAGTCCTTCAGTCGTTTTGGTCACTTGGCCTGTGCGACTCAAGTCAATTGAATTATAGAACTGGTTTGCCATTTGCCTTTCGGTTGATTTCTGATTTGTGATTTCTGATTGCAACGTGTGGCACTTGTCGAACATGCAACGCACTTGTTATTTCATTTTTATTACATTTACTTTGCTGCCATTTAAGTGCGTCCTTTCGTCTCTCTGTCCATCGTTGCGAACCACCATCCGACCGTCCATCCGGCTGTACGTCTAGCAGTCCTTAAATGAAATTAAGTCCGTGCCGGCATGCGCTACTGCGCCGGGCCAGGAAGTAATAGAATGAATGGCTGCCATTGCAGCCCAAACCCCCAAACACCCCATCAGCCCCTACTGCTGCCACGCCTTCCATTCGCTAAAGAAGAGAGAAAAGCACACAAAGAGCGCAAAAAAAAATATGCACAGACAGACTTCCTGTGGATTTTCCGGAATTTAATTTATTAAAACAACGAACGACAAGTGCTAAAGCTCCACATACAAACAGCAACGAACGATACAAAGACGGTAGATACAAGCAGCCTTAGACTAACTTGAACTGATCATGCTTATTGGGCAATAACTCCCGAAGTACTACATGATTATTTGTTTGGTTATGACTTGTGTCTATTAAGCGACACAATTTACTGTCTTTAAGCTGCGCATGTGGCACATATGTGGTATATCGATAAATTTATCGATTAAATTAACTTGCAGTTAGAACTTGACTATACTAATTGTGTGCAACTAACTTGTCAGCAAAATTTAGTATGCTTTTAATCACTTTTATTTTTATCGAATTTTATAAAAATAAAGTTTATCGATTAAGTGATCGATAACTTTAATATTAAAAATTATGATTTTATTACTAATATTTTAAAACTTAGCTTTAAAGTGGCATAATATTATTGCTCTTTTATAATACTCCAAAATGGAGTCGTATATTATATGCCGATACATTTATCGATTTATCTAGGCGGGCACATAGAAATCTACTTACAAACTTTTGTCCATATATAATACATATGTTAATTAGTACAAGATTAGTATAGAATGATTTTTATCCTTCGAATAATATTTCTCACGACTCATCCATTTTTCTTTAAGTAATCGATTAAAATAAAATATTATTCTACATTTAATTTACAATTTAAACAAAAATTAAATATTCTACAATACAATTCGCTTCTCAGACTTGATTCGCCCGCAGCTGATTGAGCACTAAAGGGCAGAGAAATGAATGGTAGTAAAAATTTGGAATTAAAGCAGATTTCACTTCTAATATTATTTACATATATTAAAACAATTCAACAGCAGGGAACAGTTTAACGGTCTCTGTCTGAAGCGTTAAACAATCTGATCGAAGGGATCACAACGGGATCCAGGTCGAGAACCAGATCGAGAAACGGTACTGACCCGGATAGGGATTTGAGAAACTTGCGGGACTCAGGACTTTAGCGACTACCGCTGCGGACTGTCAACGTGTCAATCAAGCTTCATGGCATTCCTTATGCTCATTAATTCAGGACGCGTCGTCATTCTTGATGTCCTTGACGCTAAAAATTACCACAGAGCCGCACAGAGATTGCACCCTTTTAGCCCGTCTAACCCTCTCAACTGTACGACTCTTTGCGTGGAGCTTGAAGACGTCAGGACATCACGACATCAGGACGTCAGTTGTCGCGGTTGCTTGATCAACGTTCGTTCATGTGATTTTCAGCATTTCGAGAGTCGCTCTATGACGTCTTTTTTTTTTTTTTTGTGCAACGACTGACAGCTATTGTGATAGCGACATGTGTGCATAATCCACACGTATCCAAACATTTGCAGCTGATAGTTAATAAGTAGAGCTGATCTTAAATTAACTGGTAACCGTTGAAATTCTAAGAAAAATGCTTACTAAATGTATGCTCAAAATTCTTGATTTAAGCAAGGGTTTCTTGGGTTCGAAATAACTTTAAAAAATATAAAAATAATACTAAAAATTAAAGTAATTCTAACTTTCATAGAAAGCTCGAAATATTTTATTCATAAGCATTTTTTTACTGAGTTTTTAACCTTTAAAAGCTCTTAGTCCCTAAATCCTACTTCTAATATACAATATTTAAATTTAATATTAGTAATTAATACTAAGCTTTTTACAACAGGCTATATTTTATAAATATACACATTGCTACGATTAACTACCGGGTCTTTAACAATTATTTCCTTCTTGCTTTAAAAATATCTTGTTCTCTTACTTTTGAGATGCTTAAGCATTAGTTTCAGACCGGTATTTTAACTGTATATATTTTAAATATGTAAATAATTAGTTTTTATTTATTTAGTATTTAGTTTAACTAAAATAAATTGTTCTTTTACTAGCACTTACCTGATTATAATGAATCAAACTTATTTTTTCTATTTTTATTATATTTTTTCCTTTTCGGAAACGTTGTGACATCTTCAGTGGAATTTATGCAACTGTGAGTATTTGAACGAACGATCAGCGATCCCTAAAATAATTTCCTTCCCTCTCTCTCTTTCGAACGCTCTCTGTCTGCTGTCCCTTTTGCTCTGCTGTGCACTTTCACTGCTGAGTTGGGACCATTTATTATTAAAATCTATTCTATTCTTTATCTCATCTACGCGTTCGCGCAAAACTTATGCAAATTTTGATTTTTTTGAGCATTGTTGTTGGGGATTAGAGCACAAAAACTACTGTATAAATCTTTGCAACGTGGCTGCTGTTTCTGTTTCTGATTCGGTTTCAGTCGCAACCCTGATGAAAAAATAAAAAATAAATAGTTGAAAGAATAAAAGATTATAATGATGAACTAGGAGCTGTAGCGGAAGAAGAAGAAGAACGAGCATAGGATCGTGCGCACACGTATTATAATTTTAATTTCTCCAGAGAGAGAGAGAGAGAGAGAGAGAGAGAGAGAGAGAGTGAGAGGGAAAGAGAAAGTGAAAGAGCGAGAGCAAGAGAGATAGGTAGATTCTGAGTGAGGTAAATGGAAATGCCCTGTCATTAAACCTTTTTCGCCGCTTACTTCCTTCCTTCCTGCCACTCCCTACGCCTATCCCCTTCCTCTTCCTCTTTCTCTTTTGCTGTCCTGCCCAACCTATTCAAATCAATAAATATGCAAATGCAAATTGTTGATGCTATTGCTGTTGTTGTTGCAGTTATCCTTTTCGGCAACATGCGATTTTGGGATCAGAATTTCGGGGTGCTTGCCGTACCATTTGATTGCACTACATTGCATCCTAATTTTCATCATTTTAGCAAATAATTGATTTGGGCTCAGCATTCAACATTCGCATTCGACATTTTCTCGATTTAAGAAATTGAAAATGTGAAATTTGAATATTCAAATTACAGCATTGAAGCCTGCACATCCGGTCCATTTGCGTACCTACTTTGCATATGGAAACCCCTTGCAAAAAACCCTCTCCTCCTTTCCCCCCTCTCTTTCCCGACCAACACCATTTGCAATTGTAACCCCGACCCGATTTCCACTCAATCCAATTTTCAATTTCATTGCTTTCGTGCGCTTTAGTCTTACGGATTCAGATTCAGGTTCAGAAAGGGATTCGAAATTGGCTACTTGTTCAGTGTGAAATGGTTCCAAATGGGCTAAGGAACTTATAAATTTGTGCCAATCTAGATCAATACTTCTTTCTATATATGTAGTTATCATAGATTTAAGGTGCGTTTAAACTCAGAAATTATTTCATAAACAATTATAAGTTTCGTAAATTTCGAAAATGTGCATTTCATATTTTTATTTTTAAATAAATGCCTATTTTTGGTCTTTTTGTGTATTTTTTCTATAATATTTCAACTAAAAAAGTTGTATATAATGCTTTACTGCTTAGAAAATTCGAGATTCAACCCAATTCCACTTTATAATAAAGTAATCTCGAATATAACCAAACCGAGTAAGGCTTTATTTAAAAACAAATCATCTAAACAAGTACTTAAACATCTTGAAAATGCTTTTTTAAATGAATCATATATTTGTGAAATACTTTTCATTCAAGTTTAACTCTAGAATTGTCATTTAAGTATTAGTTTCTAAATTTAAAATAGGTTTGGTCTATGAATTAATCTGTTTTCGCTTCTTTGTCGTATTTGGAGTTATAGTAAAACTGTCAAAATCGTGTCGTACTGGAAAATTATGATTTCAAGTGCCTTTTGACATCCTTGTGATGAAATGTAGTCTTATTGCACGTGTCGCATTTAACGTTTATCAAAATGGTTGTACTTAGTTAAAGACTGAAAAATGAAGAAGCCTTTTTCGAAACGGAGTCAGAACCAATTTCTATTTTTCTATTTTATGAATTAAATAAAATTAAAAAATAAAATTGTATGGCAAGACTCGACAAGATCATTGATCACTGATCGAATAAAAAAATATTCAACATTTTACTGATTATAAATCAGCTAGAACTTTATCAAACAAATTGTGTATCCCAAACTCAAATTAAGAAAACAGGCCCATTATATAAAATAAAGAGCTGTAAAATTGTTGTCTTCTTTTGATAAATTAAAGTTCTTAAAATTCGTTTTTACAAATGAATCAGATAAATGACAATTGAATCAGATAAAATGTTAATAAATTTACAATAACCAAAAATTTAAGAGCACATCATGGCATATTTTTTAAGTAATTATTTTTATTGAAATCGTTTGCATATCGATAAGCTTATGTAAGCAGTTTTCCGGCTAACACAAAAAAATATTGTTGGAAAAAGGACCTCGAACACAATATGAGAAAAGAAAGGAAGGAAGAAAAAAACAAGAAAGAAAAGAAAAGGGAAAAGCAAAGAAAAGAAAAGAAAAACCTTTAGAGCGAACCGTCATGAAAAATCGAATATGAAAGTTCTGCCACATGTGCTACACACACACACACACACACACACACACACACACACACACACACACACACACACACACACACACGTTGCCTTGCATGTGTTTGAGGCACATAAATATCGCGCATTGTGTATGTATTGGCTTACATAAGCTTTTCGCTGGCCTCTCCACGAGTTTCGACCGCGTCTTTCTCGCTCGCTCTGACACACACACTCACACGCATACAGGCACACTCAATGTCTGTCTCGCTCTTTCACGCGCTCTCTATTGCACTCATGTCGTCGTCGCTGATAGCACGAAATGTGCATATGTTTAAAAGTGCTCCCACACACACACGCACACACACACACACACACACATATATTGAGATTCAAGTCAGACATGTGTGTATGAGAGTTTGTGCTTTGGTGGAACGGAAGGGGGGAGTTAGGGGGCAAAGGGAGAGTTCGAGCAGAGTCTGGGAATACAGGAGACAATATGTGGGGGCGTAGGACACACACAGTAGTCAAAGGGCTACTCAGCAACGACAGCAGAAGCAGCAGAAGCAGGGACCGCGCTGTTAACGTCAACGTACGCGTCGCTGCCGCAGTCGACGTCGCTGCCAACTGGCTTTGTCTCGAGCGCGTCGTGATGTCGTCCCCATGTCGTCTGGCAGACCCGGGCAATGCCCATTATAAGCATGAGATATTCATTTGCTCTCCATTCTTCACATAGCCACTGCCATGGACAAGGAGTGGCAGACGTGCAGGGATGGGGGGAGCAGTAAGGGGAAGGTTCGTGGGTATAGGACAGTGGGAGTGAGCGAGCTAGCGAATGAGTTAGGTGGGCAAACGATGCAAAGCAGAAACATGAGCAGCAATAATGTGAGGAAGGGGAAGGGACAGTAGATATGGGAGTAAGAGAGGAGGCAAACGAACCATTAGAAGCAGTAAGAAATATAATGTGTATGGAAGCAAAGATGGTCAAAGTTGTGGGAGGAATTGTAGGAAGCAGAAGGGGGAAGAAGAGGGGAAGAGGAGTGAGTGCAGAGAGGCGAACGAGAAGCATTAGGAGCATAAGATGCAGCGATTGGAGCAGCCAAAAGGTAGCCAGGTGGAACTGTGACGTCGGAGGAGCAGAGGAAGCAGCAAGTGGAGTGGTAGGAGTGTGTGTGTGTGTGTGTGTGTGTTTGTGTGAGCTGCGCAAAGTCCTTCAATTAAAGATGCGGCTATATGGCGAGAGAGATGGAGCAAACGAAAGTTCAAAATATGCAAAAAGCAAAATACACTCACATGCGTACAATCAGTGCCGCTAGATGCGAGTGTGTGTGCGTGTGTGTGTGTGCAAGCTTCAAGTTTCGGCTGCTACTAATAGTCAATGTATGTATGTACGAGGCGTGTGTGCGTGTGTGTGTTTGGGGCCTTCGCATTCGAATAGTACGCAGGTCGAGTAATAAAACACGAAGCGCCATGTGAGACAACATGTGTGGGTTACACACACACACACACACACACACACATACACTCGCACATAACAAAATGGACAACGACAACGCAACATGTTCGGCCAGCAGCAGCAGCAGCAGCAACAGCAGCGACAGCGGCGAAGGCACAGGCAGCAGCAGCAGCTATGATGCTGCCATTGTTAAGCAGCAACAAAAACGACAACAACAACAACAACAACAACAACTTCGTGCTGAAAACACGAAGAGCAGCGAAAAGCGACGAGGACCACACACATTCGATAGCCTTCGATGAGCAATACATTTGCTTCCCTTAAAAGCGATGGGGGTAGCACGCACACAGTCACCCGCATAAACACACACATACATATACACACACTCGCTCATGTGTGTGCGTGAGCAGGACATGCATAGAGCCAGCACACTCCCTCACATATGTGTTTATATTTGTGTGTCTGCCATTGCTGTCACTCCACTGTTCGCTGTATGTGTATGTGTGCTGCTCGGTCTCTGCCCACCACACGTCCAACCACTCAATGATCTGACCAAAGCCCTTCCTCCGCAGCAGCAGCAACAGCAACCACCTCTCTGCCAATGCCAAACTCTGCTGCTCAAAAAGGGTGCAGTCGCAGTCGACGCTGACGCTGACGTTGACGCCGACGTGCACGTCGACGTGAATTGATGGAGAGAGGGTGGCTCCGCATGGACCATTCGACCAAGCAACCACCTCCAACCACAACACATGTACATGTGCACACATATACACATACAGTTATATATATGTATTTTTTTTTTCTTTTTTTTTTTGGTGATGGCGACCACACACGACAAGAAGCGACGGACAAGCTGATTAGGCTTCCGAACCAGCCGACAGACACACCCCTTAGCCCCAATCCCCCGCCCCCATACTCACCATCACTCTCCCTACTTGGAGAGCACTGCTTCAGTCGCATATCATGCGCATAAATTAGTTTTGTTGCTGGCAATGAGGAGCTTGCATGCGTTGTGCGGCCATTTTGCCCATATACACACAAATGTGTGTATGTGTGAAGCACTTGTGTGTGTGTGCGGCATGACCAAAGGATCTTCTGCAAGCACTGACTATGTGCACAGAGATATATATATATATATATATATATATATATAATTTCTGCATATAATATATTTATTTCAGTATATTGCAAGTCGATTCCTAATTAAGTTCACACATCCCTACACTGAGAGAATCAAGTAGTATGCATGTTACTACACAGAGAGAAAAATGTACGAATATATTAAGCAGATTTAACTTACAATTAAAATGATAGTGTTGATATATTTGTCTTTTCTAGCCACTTCAGCTATTAAAAAAGGAACCAAAGCCATCTATACTTGATATTAATTTTTGTTCGATTTCGGCTATTGCTATTGCTATATAATAAAATGGTTCGGTTTAGATGGACTGTGGATAGTTTTTTGTATTGTCCGAGTTTGCAAATAATTTTTTTTGACATCTTCTTTTCTTAAAAGCTTTATGATATAACAAAGTCTTTCGGATTTGAGATCATTTGAACGGTATGATAAAAATCTGTAAAATATATAGCTTTAAAATATATACTAATACATATTTCTTTTATTTCTATACATATATATATATATATATATACATACAGCTGTACAGAGAGAACTTAGTGTCAAAAGTGTCATAAATGTGATTTGCTTTACAGACACGGTTAAATCAACTTAACTTAAAGTGCTGATCAAGAATATATATACTTTATGAGATCGAAAATAGCTTATTTTCGCTTTAACAAATGGGCATAAATTTTCGAAATATCAGTGTAAAAACTGTGCTTTAAATTAACAGAATCTGCCCACGTCCAGATATTTTAAAATCGAACTATAATTGTCTTTTAAAAAAAATAAACATAAGCAACTAATAACAGAATTTCAAAATATTTATTTTAGTTTTACCGACTATATACGGTATACATATATATGTCTATATATGAGTATACATATTACCTACATATATATTTTGTGTGTTCAAATCGATTTCAATATGTTAATGGCGCTGGCTGCCAACTTTGAACAAATGAAGTGAATTTCGCTGGCTCAACAGCTCTCACATGTGTGTGTGTGTGTATATAGACATACATATATGTTGATGCGTTTGTATGTATGTGTGTGAATTAGTATGTGTGTGTGTGGACATTCTCACGAGTCAGGAGCCGTTTCCATTTGGGCCAATACTCGGCATACATGCCGAACTCAAATTCTCCGTGGAGCGTTGCTGATGGCTTTGCCTGGACCCGGACCCGGACCCGCATCCGGACCACAGTTTGCCCTCCTCCCACTCGACCCCTTCCCATTAATACCCTTCGCCTCTTCACTGCTCGTTTATCTTCGCTGCTGCGCAACTGGCACTAAGCTGTGGGCGTTTCGGGGTTGAGTTTTCTTTTGGCTTGTTGGGGAAGGGGTTTGCCAAGTTAAAAGTCAATACATTTTCCTGACGTGTGCTGCTACGTGCGTCTGTATATGTGTGCATATGTGTGTGTGTGTGTGTGTGCGATGTGTGTGTATCTATGCTAAAGGTACAGTTTTCAATTACGGCAGCAGTTCACAACTTTTGACAGCGCCCAAAAATTTTGTGGGTGGAAAAACATTTTCGCACACAGCTTTTCTTTCACATTCTCTCCCATCCAATTTGTCTTCTTCTTCTTCGTTTCCTTTATCTTTGACGCGTCGTGGAAACAATAAACTAGTTGAAGTTATTAACTCTTTTCTTCTAAACAAGCAAAAAGTGAATAACATAAATTTCCACTATCGATATTACTTATCTTAACCAACATTTTTCGTATAACATATGCATATGAACTTTAAAATAGAGAATATTCCTATGATTTAATAGCAAATAGAAAAAGTAAAAAAAATATGTAAGTCCAAAAGTTTTTATTTTTAAAAGCCATGAACATTATAATCAGATGAAACAAGTAAGAAAGGCTACAGTCGAGCGAGCCGGCTGTAAAAGACCCCGTACTCCTTCTAGTGAGAATTTTCATATAGAAATGTCCCGTTTTCGACCGATTTGTCCTATGGATGCTATAGGCTATAGTTGTCCGATCTGGACCAAACTTAGTAAAGATAATTACAATGGTACTATACACGTACTGTGTAAATTTGGTCACAATAGCTCTGATAGCTTGCAAGTTGTAGTGTAATGAAAATAGTTTCTTACAATTTGCGGGGTGGTAGGGGGCGTGGCAAAAATGTGAAATAATCTTAACCTGCCTGACATATAGGCGAACTTTTATTCCAAATTTGGTGGCTCTAGCTTTTGTAGTTTAAAAGATCCAGGTGTTCATACGGACGGACCTACAGACAGACGGACATTGCTATAACCTCTCGGCTGTTGATGCCAATCAAGAATATATATACTTTATGGAATCGGCCACGCCTCCTTCTGCCTGTGACGCACATTTCGCTTCTGACAAACTTAACAGACCCCTCTACTCTTTTTTAAAGAGTACGGGGTCTAAAAACTATACTAAAGTAATTAATCTACTAAATAATTTAGATTAGCTACTTTAAATATTAATTTATTAATCCAAATTTAATAAAAAATGATATATAAATAAGTTATCAATTTAAATAAACTATGATATTGTTTCATGAGTATTCTTATTCTGTGTTATTCTGTTCATAATCTTTTCAGGCTATGTTACTATAAGAAAAAGTTCAATCCCCTCTAGGAATGGTAAATATTGAAGTTATTCTTTAAGGTTTAAATTAAATAACCTTTTAATCAGTAAAAAATATGTTTTCGTAATCGAAAGCGATGTCAAAACTGTGGTATGCCTAATATTCGTATACCAATTTAATAATTTTTTTGCAACAAATATATGAGTTATCGAAATCGGCACAAGAAACTCGTGCTTTAATTTAATGTTTTCAAGAATTGTCTAAATAGCTTATAAAATATATTCAGATTTCTTCTACTAAATGAGTGTAGGGGATTAAATTGAGAGCGATTTCCTTTTCAGTGTACATGGAGACTTCAATTTTTAATCTTTTTACTTTGCATCTTTCAATTTCCCAGCTGTCAATCCCTTTTTGGAACAGCAATGTAAATTATCTCAATTCGCAATGCTTATCGTGCGAATTTTCTTCAAAGAAAACATTGTAATAGAAGAAAGCGCAACGACGAGTATCCCAGATATCGCACCCTTTTTTCCTTTCTTATTATTTTTTGCATTAATTGCACGACGGGTATTTTGCATGCATGGAAATGGGACGTAGGATGCAGTTGGGCCTGGGAAATAGTCCTAGGCCTTATCGTTATCCTTGGGTTCGTCGGGGTTTAACCTGCCCTTTTTTTCATTTTTTGCTGATGGGTTCGTTAGCATTGTCGAATCTCGAATGTCTTTTCGAATCACCTCAACGTCTTCGACGTAATCAAATTACAAGCTCAATGGTGAAACCACAGGGCAGGAGGTACGTCAAAGGGTTACCTACGGGTTAGGGTAAGGGGTAGGGTTAGGTAAAGGGTGTACCATGGGTTAGGGAGGTTAGGGGGTTGAGAGCGCATGTAAATTTTTATGAAAACGGGCGAACGACTTCAATTATCTCGGTCTTGTGATGGATATGCAAACTGAAGACCAATCCCTCAATGCATCAAAATGCGCGTTAGCCCAAAAGTATAACAGCCAAGATGAGTGAAAAGTGTGTGTTGTATGTATGTGTGTGTGTGTGTGTGTGTGTGTGTGTGTGTGTGTGTGTGTGTGTGTGTGTGTGTGTGTGTGTGTGTGTGTGTGTGTGTGTGTGTGTGTGTGTGTGTGTGTGTGTGGAAAACCCTTCGATACATGTGCGCCGCAATTAGAGAAAGGCGCGCTTTTCACATTCGTCCCCCGAGTCGAACTCAAAAAAAAAAAATTGCAATATGCAAACAGACGACAGACACGACAGATCGACAGACGTTGCCATTTAATTAAAATTCAAAAAAAAAAATGAAAAAGGTATAAATTTCCCTTTGACAGAACGAAGTAACGGTTAACTGTAGCGCTGCCTGCGTTGCATCTAACAAAATTATTACCCATGCAAATTGGGCAGCGACGAGGAGTTTTCCTTTAGCCAACGTGTGGAAAACCATAGGGTGAGTGTAGCTCTATACTCTAAACTTATGTAGCAACTGCATGTGTGTGTGTGCGTGTGTGTGTGTGTGTCTGTGAGTGGTTGCCTAGAGTTATGTAACATGACACACGCACCATAAACACCGTGAAAATTATTACTTTTTGCCGTATCGCATAGCCCGTATCCTATATCCCACATCTCACATCCCGTAGCCCATAACCCATGTATGGTAGATATCCCATATCCCGTATCAACGTCACGTCTCATCTAATTTATGCCATTTGAAATCTTCACTTGGATTTTGCATTTAATGCAAGAGATTTGCGTATTGCCATTAAAAGTATATCCAACTAAAGACTGCACATGCTTACAGTTCACGCTAGTGATGTAACTAGCGTAAGTTAAGAGCACACTTGGATTAACTTTCAAAACTAAAGACTGTTCATATCAAGTCTTTCAAAGAATTTTTGTTTGGTTTAAGTAAAGTGCAAGCTCTAAAATAAATCAGTTTTTGACTAAAATAATTTATTTAACGTGAACTAAAACTCAAACTAAATTAAAAGTTTATCCGAAATATAATAGCGAGAAAAAAGGATCATAATTTTGTTAAAAGTTTTGACTCATTTCTAAAAACTTAATTTAAAATTCTTGAAAATAACTATTAAATAGGAAATGTTAGTCCCATTTTTAAACAAGTAAGAAAGGCTACAGTCGAGCATGACGACTTTAAAAGACCCTGTATTCAATTATTCCACCTTATTCCACACAATTCACCAATTTGCCCTATGGAAGCTATAGGCTATAGTTGTCCGATACGGACAAGCTCTAGCTCTAGTCGTTTCCAAGTTGTGGTTATGTGAAAATAGTTTTTTACAATTTAAGAGACGCTTGAGGGCGTGGCATCAATTGGAATTAAACTGGATCTGCTCGCGAAGTAGATGGACTTTCATACCAATTTTGGTGGCTCTAGCTCTAGTAGTATCTGAGATCCAGGTGTTTATACAGACGGACGAACAGACGGAAGGATATAAAGACTGTAGGATAGACAGAAGTACAAACGGATATTGCCATGTCGTTTCCCCATTGATGCTGATCAAGAATATGTATACTTTATGGGGTCGGCAATGATTCTTTACTTCAGAGTAAAAATCAATCCAATAATTACCATTTTCAAGCCCAACAATAATTCCTACATAGAATCTAACACCACTCACTTTTCCTTAATTCAAGAGTCCCAAGTGAAGCTAGGCTAATAGGAAAATTGAAGAGTTAGTTTAGGGACGGTGCTGCTTATCGCGATCACATGATAAACTGATGAGGTGGTGAGCTGATGAGGTTGATGATCAAATCACAGCGTGGCCAACAACTGAAGAGCGCTACTGAAGGACTTCTTCACACACTGTCGCCTGCCAGGATCGATAGCAGCGAATCACAAGAGTGAAGCGAGTGCAACAGCTGTAGAGATGGATGATTGAATTGAACTGAATTCTGAACTGACATAAAAGACTGCTGACTGCTGGATATGGCAGATACCGTTTTGTCCGTTAGTCACCACCAAAATTCAGGAGGAATTCAAGCGAAGATTTCCTTAAAATGTAAATTATTCAAGAGGTATTTCACGCCATTGCGACAACAACAAGAAGAAATGCCAAATAACCAAAAAGCAAAGAGTAAAAAGCAAAAAAAAAAAAACTATTTGATTTGATGCTGCAACCCTGTTGAAGGTGCTTTCCTGGTGCGTGTCAAGGGTCCTCATCATACTGGAGCAAAGACCACTTGGAACTTGCCACTTGGCATAAATTATGGGAAACAAAAAAAGGAAAAAAGAAAAAGAATAAATGATTGAATGCAACTGCCGTTTGGTCTAGTCATGGTCATGAAACATGATGGTTGGGGGGCGCTAGGAGTTAGGCGTGGCCAGCATGAAGGTCACTTAAAGCTCGTACTCCCCTCTGGTAGCAACAACAGCAACAGTTGCCGCCGCGTGCTGCCAGCAACAGTTGTTGCGACTTTAGTATTTAAAAAATGCGACCTGTAAAAGCGGCGTCGTAAAAAAAATGCTTAAAAAAAGAAGAAAACAAGGAAATTTTGTTGAAAAGAAAAGCGAAAAGCAAATTGAAAATTGCCGGCTTTTCCATGTTGTTGTTATTGTAGGTTTTGTTGTTGTTCTAAGGACTGTGGCACGTCCTTGCCAGTCAAGTCTCAATTTGAATTTTAATTTTAAATGCCACAATTTTCCATCTATTTACAGCCCGACGGCACAGTGGTGCGCAACTTGTTTAAATTCACTGAAAGTCATTTTAATTAAGCATTAATTGAGTTCAATTGAGTCCTGATTAACTGTATTAGCAAATTGGCTCTGAATTTTATTGGAAATTCTGGGACGCAAATTTTTATAATAAAATCTAATTATTTATTTTTAATAAAACTTAATATTTGTATGCTTTTTTCTTTTTATTGGTGCAAAAGGTGTGCATTTCTGTTACTTTACAAAATTTGATTGATTTGTTTGTTCTCCAATCTGGAAAATGATCTTTTTTGACCTTTCTTCTCGTTCTGTGAAAATGTTGCTGTAATTGCTGTAAAACCTACATCACTAGAAAGCAAATTTCATTCTCTACTTAAAGCTATTGGCGTTCAAACCAAAAGAAAAGGAATTTTTTTTTATTTTTTTAATTTAAGAGAAGACCTTTTGTAGATGGTTTTAGTTGATAAAGGGTTAATTAAGGCTTTTTGTATGCTTTACCAATGCAGTTATATTTTTTTTAACTAATATAAACAATTGAAAACTGACTTGAAATCTCAGGATACTGTGCAACGCTTTAAATTTAGCTAAAAAAACTCGTGCGAGGGCGCGGCAGGTGGTAGGAGAACAAAAGATGAATGGAGGTGGGAGACGGGCGATGAGGTTCTCGCTAGTCAGGAATACCAAAAGTTGTCCAAGTTTCACTCACACTTTTTTGCTTTTTCATATTTTTTTTTTTTGCCTTTGCACGCTTTTCTTTTCATGAATGAATTTTTCTAAAATAATACAACATAGAAAAAAAAACAAGCTTGACGCGAGCTAAGAAAAGAAACAATAAAAGAATGCAGGACGAAGCAGCAGGGACTAAGGACCAAGGACGAACGACAAGCCAAAGCAAAATAACAAAAATAAAAGAAGCAAAAATATGCGTATAAAATAAAGTCTGGGAGTGAATAATATACAGACATATATACATATTTATATAAAGTCTGCCCGCCGTCTGCACTGAGAAGGCGTAATGAGTCTCTAATTGACGACATTGAGCCGACGCTCCCTCTGCCACGTCCCTGCCTCACACAGCACAACCCCCCACATTTACGTAGTATTTTTTCTCGCTTTCTTCTTTGCATTTGCTTCTCTCATTTACCGTTGTCGTCATCGTTGTTGTTGCTGTTGTTGTTGTTTTTGTTGAAATTACGCTATGGATAATGTAAACGGTGTTGCAGCCTGATGCCGCCCCCTGCTCTCTGTCTCTGTCTCTGACTACGTCTCTGCCCTCTCCACAGGCTGCGCTCTAGAAATGCTGTGACCTTTCATGGCATGAGTGAGAAAAAAAGGCAAGAACTCCCTTTCCCACTCACTCATACGCTTTGTGTTTATGTTTGCCTGTGTGTGTGACTGTAGACTGATTTATTTTCAGGCTCATTCTGCCATTTTTTTATTATTATTATGATTATTTCTTTGACTTGTCTCTTATTTGGTGTTGCCGTCGTCTTCTTCTTTTCTTTATTTATTTATTTTTTTTCAAGGTCGTCGCATCGCGAGTTCTTTAATGCGGAAATGGGAAATGTAATGAAAAACTTTTTATTTTTTCTTGTCGCGTGCGTTTGCGAAGACGGCCAAGTAGTAGACGGAGCAGAGAAAACAGAAAAAAAGGCGCGAGACGCCATTTATTTTGCGACGTTTTGTTTTGCCTGCTTCGCCTTTTTTTCTTGCTCCACCGCCTTTCATTCCCAGCATTTTGTCCTCTCTTTCTCGCAGTCTGTGCGCTTGCCATTAAAGCAAATAATTTCAAATGAGATAAGAAAGCAGCAAAGAAAAAATAAAATGAGCAAGAAAAAAATTGAGCAAAAAATTGTGTGTGCAACAAGTTGCAAGTTTGCTGCCAAGACAAAGTGAAAGTGGCGTCTCCTCGTTGTTGCCGCTGCCAAAGTCATACAGTGGGGGGAGGGAGAGGGAAGCGCGGATGGGGTTGGGGCTGGGGCTGGGGCTGTAAAATGAAGTCATGAAATTTGCACAGTTACTCAGCTACTGCATAATTTATTAGCTGGTTTTACTCTCGACTGTGTGCAAATTCCTTAGACTCTGCCTCTGATTGTCTGTCTATCAAAAGTGGTGCCAACTTAGGCAAGTGGCAAGTGGCAAGCTGCTAAAGGAGCAACTCTAAAACAAGAGGAAACAATGCTAAAAATGAGCTACTTAAATTTAAAAGTAATTAATAAGAATTTGTAGGTTGAACTAAAGCTGACAAATATTAAACATTATTGGGAAAGAAAAAATGGGCAATGAATAGAGAAAGTGAGAGATGGAGATTGAGAAAATGAAAGAGAGGGAGAAATGCAGTAAAGAATGCTACAAAAAATATATTTTTTATTGCTCTAATGATTCCAAAAATGTTTATTATATTGGGATTTTTTTAGCTTTTCATCCCGAATAACTGACGTTTAAGTGTAACTTATGAAACTAAACAAAAATCATTAAATGTCAACTTGTTAATATAATATAAAAATCTTTTTAATAAACTTTATTTATTTTTTAAAAATTCCAAAGATTTATTATCTATTATCTATTACGTGTGTCAGAATCAAAATGTTCATAACAGCCAGAAGGAAGCGATATATTCTTGATCAGCGTCTGCAACTGAGTCGATATAGCGTCCATCTGTATGAATAACTGGATCTCAGAGACTATAAGAGCTAGAACTACGAAATTTTTAATAATATTCCGTCTCCTTTTCTAGCAGATGAGATCAAATTTCATAAAGCCATAACTTGGAAACTACCATCGTCACAAAAATCACAAATTGTATGTGTAGAAATATTTTTATTATTACCATTTTGATTCAGATCGGACAATTACATACTATAGCTCCCATTGAACAAATCGGTCGAGAATTGCTTCTTTGTATGAAACAATTTTCACTAGAATGAGTACAGGGTTATAACAGGCGGCTTATTCTACTGTAGCCTTTCTAACTGGTTAGAACTAAAACTCTTTGTGGTATCAAAAAATAAAATTAATTTATTCTACCAGAATTTGTTTCACTTTATCTCTAGCTTGAATGAAAATGAAGAAATTCCTTCAATAGTGTCGTAAATATATAAAGTTATTAAATCCACCAATTGATTTTTTGTTCTTTTTGTTATTTCACCTTAACAAAAATTTTTAATTTTCGTTTATATTTAAGAAAAGGAATTCAATCATCTTATTTTCCATTTTTTCTGTTCAAATGACACATGTGACGCCATCGCCTACATACTGCAGCCTGCACATTGGTCAATTCAGCTACACACTCACACCCATTTCACAAACACACATTTACACACACACACACATACATTGGCTTAGAAAAACATAGAAACAACCCACATGATATAGGGAAATAGGCTCGTGTTCACTGCCTGCCTCGGCGTTGCCTGCACGAACAAACAAGCGGACGAACAGACAGTTGGACAGACGGACAAAAGGACGCGGAAACAGGGGAGTGAGTAAGTTTGTTGGTGTGCTGCAAATAGGGAGGGTGTGGTCAATGGGAATTGCATTTTGTTAACGTTTCGGGGTGGAATTTCAGGAAATTCGTTACGAATTTCTATTTATTGGCAGAAATTCTGTAGTTCTACAAAATGAAAGACGTCATTGAAACAAGCGAGGGAGTGAATGATTGTCCAGAGAAATAAAAGAGCCCTTATGAAAATTACATACTTACATACCTCCATTAGTATAATTATATCTTTATTAATTAATACCGCATCATTCAGAAATTTCTCAAGCCAGCGTAAAGAGTTTCAGATAAAGTTTAAAAAGAAATTCGTAAAGAAATTTAATTTCAACACTTAATTTAGTATATAGAGGAGTCTATTAAAATTGTCTATAAAATATGTATATTCTTGATCAGCATCAACACCCGAGTCGATATAGCGATGTCCGTTTGTCCGCATATCCATATGAACATGTGGATCTTTGAAACTACAAGAGCTAGAGCCACCAAATTTGGAATGGAAGTCCGTCCTTATGTTAGACAGGTTAAGTTAATTTCAAACTGTTTCCATGCCCCTTACTGCCCCCGCGAATAGTAAAAAACTATGGACACCCTACCAAAAACTTTGTTCAAATCACCCTAACTTCGAAACGACTAGAGCTGTCCTGACTGAATTCACACAGTATATGCATTTTCCCATTATATGCATCCTTACAAAGTTTTGTTCGGGTCGATCAACTGCAGCCTATAGTTCCCATAGGTCATAAATTAATAATTTGTATGGAAAAATGGGGACTGAAATGAGTACAGGGTCTAGTAAAGTCGGCTCGCTCAACTGTAGCCTTTTTTACTTGTAAGATTTTATATAAGCACTGATTCTTATTGCATTATAGTTATTATTTTCTAAGACAATATTCTTTTAATCACTATTATTATTAACTATTTCATTATAATAATAATCAATTTTTAAACATTAAAAATGTGTTTAGTTCTATTGATAGTTATAAATTGTTTGTTTTTAGTTTTAATATTATTATGATATGAAATGAGACTTTAATTTCATTGTATGATTAATTCATTTTAAGCTTTACATTACATTTTTAATTAACTTATTCATTACTGGTCTATAAGTCTGAACATTTATAATATTTTCGGTTCTATTCAAAGTATTTTTACATTAAATTGTTCATTGTGATTTTAGTCATTAGCATTAGTCATTAGCATTAAGATTCTCATTGCCATTATCATTGTTTCATTTATAAAGAGCACTGTTTATTTTTTCGATTGGTTTTAATTGGTGTCACTTTGCTTCGATTTGTTAACCTCGTAACAAGACAACGCTCATTCCCTTTCTCCTTCTATCTCTCTCTCTCTCTATCTCTTTTTTTCTCTCACTCACACTCTATCTATATGTGTTTCCCCTGTCTTTTCTCTTGCTCTCTGTCCCTCTCTATATTTCTCTCTATCTATCTTGCTGTTGAACTGTCTTATTCTTCTTCTTAAAGAGTTTGTTTGTGAATGTGTGGGTGTGCGCATGTACCACATACAATGCTCATATATACACACTTATATCCATGTGTGTCTCTTTCTCTCTGCCTGTATGTGTGCGTGTGTATGTGCAAGACACTACAAAAATGCCATTTTCATACTCAACTGTACTGCTTCGGAATTCGAATGCTAAACCGAAAACATTTGAGCAAAAAGTGTTCAAACTGCCGCTAACTGTGACTGTCTCACCCCCTGAAAAGTTGGCGCAGGGATGTGATGGGGGCGGGCGGAGTGGTTGTTTGAGCAAAAAACAAAAATTCGCAAAAAGTTTGTCGATACACACACATACATACACACAGGGGAAAATGGAAACTGCGGACTGTGGACCAAGTGGCTGGCAAACAAGTGAATGTGGCGCGTACTTCTAGCTCTGACTGTAGTTGAGCTAGCAAGCTATGGTCTATGAAATCAGCAGGTACGAGCTGTCGATTTTAAAATAAAACTCACACACAAACACACATACACACACACGTTGTAGGAAAGCTAAAAAACTGAAGCAAAAACTCTACTGACTTTGAGATATCCGTTACTTAATTCAATTTCTTCACTAATTAAAACTTTGCTTTTTAAGAAAGAAAATAAAAAGAAATTCAAACTGTAGCATACATTTAGGAGCAGCGCTCGCTAAGTAACCAAAACATTACTGAGATTGTAAAGTAAAGTATAGAAAATAATTTAAACCAATTCTTATAAAGTTTACAACAATTTAGTTAATTAAGTTTTTATTTATTGCATGGGTTAGTTCATTGAAAATAAGAAAATGCATTAACATAATAAATATATATATTTCAATAATATAATAATCTTTGAACTACTCTAAAAATGTTTAAATAGAATATGCCATTACTCGACTTGAAACGGGTATAAAAAAGAATTGCAAATCGAAACGATACGAAACGAGTGCAGGAGCAGAGGCCATCCATCCATCTAACCATTCATGTAGCCCCAGGTCCGTTGGCAATAGCCAAGAGTGGTGGTAAGGGAGTGATGCCGCGAAGAGGGAGCAGGGGGGTGCAGAAAAAAATGGAGGTGGGAACTTTGCGCTGGTCTTACGCCAAGTGATTTATATTTTTGATATGCAAAACATCTCGTACACATCGTCGTCTCAGGGGCGTGGACAAGACCGTCGCATTTGCATACACATACACAGGAGACGTGTGTCTGTGTGTGTGGAATATACATACAAACACACACACACACACACTTACTCACATACAATGACAGTTTCGCGCTGGATTTGTGCTAAAATCGGGAATTTGCAAACGCTCCGACTTCGCCATCGCCATTGCCATCCAAATGACAAATATGCAAAGGACATAAGCATAAGCAATGTATAAGGACGAAGAAGAAGCACAGTTACAACCACACACAGACGACCACAACCACAGAACTCTGAAGCTTTTGTATGCCGGATGTGGTCGTTAGATTAATGCGCTTTGGAAGCTTGCCAGTATATAAAATCTATGTATGCTATGAATGATCCACCGAACACATACATACATACACACATATATGCTGTGCTTGTGTGTGTCTGGCTTTTGGAGCACTTACATACACATAGAGAAACACACACATAATATTCCCATGACAATCTTACACTTAGGAACATTTGGCCAGCTTCTTGTATGTTTGTCGTGAATGTTTTTGTTGTGTGTGTGTGTGTGTGTGTTTGTGTGTGTGTTGTTTGTGTGTCTGTCTCATTCACAGCACTGCTTGATATGCTCTTCAAATTGAGCACATCAAGGCCAATGAAAGCTAATGTCACAGCACGACTCTTTATTTTGACGCATTTGAAGCCAAAACTCTTTTGCTGGCCCACAAAAGTACAGTCAACAATGCCTTTAATAAATTATTAAATTAAACAAATGTTTAAATAAAATTGGTTCGTATATTATTGTGGAAATGTGTCATATATTTAGCTGGAGAGTTACTTTTTTATTCATTTATTCAGTAGAATTCCTATAGCATTTCTAGACACACAACTAATCGAAGCGAGATGGCGAGACAGTTCTTTTCTCTCAACTTATCGGTCTTCTCAGCTCCTCAACTATATAGGATTTTCCGGTCCATTATGAGCACTTTATGCGCATCTGTTTAGAATGTTTGATTAACAATCTTTTTGAATTTTCTTTCTCTATCTCAGAGCAAAGATTGCAATTCGTATCAAAATATAAGATTGTTTTGCTTGTGTCTTTAGAAGCGTGACAGTTGTATTACCGGGGAAGAAATAGAAAAGTTAAGGCAACCCTAGCTGGGCAGTAGTTCAATATCCTTGCAGCAAGGACTTTATTGGATTTGAATTTGAATTTGAATTCGCTCAACTATGTGTATTGATGGCTTCTGCGAATTTTTACAAGCTCATTTGCATATGCCGTTGAGCTTTGAGGGTGGACAAACAAAACACACACACACACACACAGACAGTGGGTAGGACTAAGCGGGCAAGGACATAACGAGCGATAATGCTAATGCTTTTATGGCGCACATATAAAATGTCCTTTTTGCGAACATTGTTGCGCTGATGATGCAGCCGGAAGACGGCATCGGCGGTACGGGAGACGGTGTAAAGGTGGGCAAAAAGTACAGGGCTTTAAGGAGTGCAGGGTAACTGCGGGGGTTGCTTCACTTGGCTGCCATTATATGACCAAAAACATGCAGCAAAAACGACTACGAATTGGGTTGTTCGGTTGGGTGGTTCACTTGGGTGGGTTTGGTTAGGTGTGGGAAGCTGTCTGGACTGGCAAAGCATTTGCAAAATGAGAATAACCCACCACTGGGCCGTATGACCAGTACGACCAGCGTCACCACCACAACACCACATCACAGCATCACAGCAAACACATGCAAAATCCGACTATATTCAGCACATACATATATAAATACATAAGTATGTGTGTATGGAGAGTAAAAGAGAAAGACAGAGCGTAAGCCATGTGTCCCAAGTTTTTCGCTGCCCCACCCCCCCTACCCACTGGCTTGCCCCTTTTACACACATTTTCCTGCTGCTGGCAAAAAAAAAAAAGGAAAATAAAATAACCACCCGAGCACGTCTTGCGCTTTATCACGGACGTCAACTTTTGGCCATATATGTAAAAGGCGAGGGTGGCTCACAGTCACTACATATGTGTGTGTGTGTGTATCGGGAGACTTGAAAGGGTCCGGGCGGACTTTCGTACATCCCAAATGTGTACATATCCCCACACACATGCATTCGTATGTAGAGGCTTATATACACACACATGTGTGTGTGTGTGTGTGTGTGTTTGTGTGGTCTCCACTCGGTTGTTAGGGGATGGACTAGGCCATTGAACCACCCTCGTCCAATGCCAATCGATTCACCTAAAGCTTTACTTATTCTACTTCCTACCATCAAAGCACCTACAATTTGATCTTATTTGCTGATCTGACTTTAGGTTTGTGTCTGTGCTGTAATTTATAGCAACTCCGTTTATAGCAACGATCGTGCATTGCATACTTTACGGCGCTGCTGTTAAGAAGCCATTCGAAGCGATTGAAAAATGTTTTCAGTTGCTTAGGTTTCTTTTTCTTTTCTCACTTTTCATTACCCAATTTCTCCTGTTTTTTCAAAGTTTTAATTCATTTTGTAGTCCAATAATTAAGAAAACGTTTTTACGCTGCCATTTAGCGCCACCTGTTGTCCACACTAGCTTCACCATTTGGGCAACAGATGGCGCCAGCTAACTGATTGGACACGCGCACACGTAAATGCCAATTGGAAGCCTTGAATTGGTCTTCATTTTGGGGTGGTTTTTATGGTCTTACATACATGGAAACTACACACATGCATAGATACACTCACACACACACAAAGGCTTACTTAAACATGTATGTGCCCATATGCAGACTCGGTCAAGAATTCTCCGTTTCAATGTATTTATTTTTTAAAGGAGAAAGAGTTTAATATTATTATTTTAAAAACACGCTACTTTAATTATTTATTACAAGACTAAAAGAATGGGTGTCAGTTAATATTAGCTAAGAATCCCAGAAAGGTTTTTTAAATAAAAGAAATTATTTTAATGAATAAATTTATGAATTAATTGAAAGTTTAAAAAACTTTCTAACTGAATAATTTTTCTTTAAGCTAAGAAGATTTAAAGTTTTGTTCAGAAGTTTAGATATGTCATGGAAAACAATCTTTCTTGTTATTATATGATATTTATATTTTGCCAAAGCAGTTTGAAACAGTTTTAAAACACATTTGTTTTTAATTTATTAGGAAATTTATAATACCTTTAAAAATCGTATGAAGAAAAGATTATAAATAGTGATTACAAACAAAACTAAAAGGAAATGTTTTCTTAAAAATTTCAAACAGCATAACTGTACATTTTCCAAACAAATCCTGGAAGCAGCCAAGCCAAGAAGAAAAAGGAATGCGAAGACGAGCGCAAGGATTGAGGGGGGAATGAAGGGAAACAAATCGCTCGACTGATGAATGAATGCGTTTGCTGTCGCTATTGTGGACTTTATAAGGTTGCCATTGGATGCCTAAACATAACGGAGCCAGCCACTTGCGCAGCATCCAAAATCCAAATGTTTCCCTGTCTGTCTGCCATAAATAAGATGCTTGAGTTCGGGTATTTGTTTGGAATACAACGGGGAAAGAAGGAGAGACACAGAGAGAGGGGAGCTGCTGTTTATAAGACGGCATATATGTGCACGTGTGTGTGTGTGTGTGTGTTACACCCCCGCGAACAGTGGACGCTGATGCAACGGGTATGGGAACAAGACAACTTGAGATTCAAGTGACAATGATAAACATCCTGCAGTTGGTCGTGTCCATCACCGCTGGCGCTTCGACCGCTTCAAAATTCGATCAGAGAAACAATGCCGCATTTTCAAGTGTCTTTCAACAACATAATAATGTAGGAAACTCAAAACCAAATCGAGTTCAAAACCGAATTACACGTGCACTATTCATTGAGCAAACGGGTTGTCATACAAATCGATGCAACTTCCTCTGTTTAGTTTTAGTCCTTACAGATTTCAGACTGTACTTTTCTCTAGATATCGATATTTCTTTAAAATGTACAAGAAATATTTTCAAAATGCTTCGTTCGTTCTCTCTCTCCCTCTCTTTCTCTCTTATATATTATAATTATCCTTAAAAACAGCTTGTTAGAAAAGTTTTTGAAATATTTTGTACTATAACTGGAATAAATTGCTCCTAAAAGGTTATTAATAACTAAAACTTTGTTTAAAAGATTTTTTAATTGTCGAACGAGAGGCGAATGGCAATTGTTTGCTCGATAGAAATAATCCGAGTGCATTTTAGTGCTAATGCTGGCTAGAAGCAACTGATGTACCACTATAATTATTGGATCGAATCGAATTGCTTGACAAGTGTTATTACAGTCACTTTCAGTCTCTGATTAGTGACGTCAATGTTCGACAATTTGCATACAAGTCGATAAGAACAATAGACGGCGCTGATTGTGAGTGAGTATTGTGGTGTCAGTGGTGCACTGTGGGATTCTAATGCAGCCAAAAGGGGGCGGGGTGGGTGTAGTGGTGCCAATTAGCGGCGCTGCAGCCATATCGAAATGCAGACAACAAAGGACAAAACTCAGCTGATTGATTTTCATGTCGATGTTGCATCCACGTCAGGGCAGTGGCATATGGGCAGAGCGTGGTACGTGTTGCCTCTGGACCACCCAATGCTGGCAGTCGAACGCAATTTTTGACAGCATCGGGAATGGGGGGGAACGAAGGAGGGGTGACGTATATTGAAACCAATACGTCAAACGTGAGATTACATAAAAAACCGCAAAATATGCGAAACAAAAGGAACAACAACAACAACAAGAACAACAACAACAGTTGAGAGCTGACCTTTGGTTTGGGCATTGTCCTGACGCAAATACTCGTAAAAAACATATGAAAAGACGAAGGTTCATTTGCGAAGCCAGCATGCATATGGATAGGTCTATAAGGATATTAAGGATATGTGGTATACATACATATATTTATTGCCAGCATTCGCCTCAACGCACGTACACATATTATTGATTGTTTATCCTCGTTCTTGTACTGCCAAACTGGACAAAGAAGTTGCACTTCTTTCTTCTCTCTCAACTCCTGCTCTTCGATTCTCCGCTTTTCTGCCTCCACTCGTCTTTATTGCTCTGCTGCTCTGTTGGCCACCCATTAACAATGGCCATTCCTTGGAATGGGTTAATAACTCCTTTCCACATGATCTGGTTAAGGACAGCTGAGGCAGCGATCGTTTTTTATAGATTGTTTAGTCTAATCTTTGGTATAATACTTAAGATCTAAAATATAAAACACCAAAACTGATAAGACCTAGAGGTGTATAAACTGTGGATCTATTCCAAATATAGCCAAGTGTTTGCATCTTGTGAGCCATTCAGTATCTTATCGACTGTGTACTCCTCTACTCAGTGCGCCTCCCTACTCTTCCTTCTCCCACTTTACCTATATATTCCTCTGGTGCTTGAGCAAACACCAAAATGATAGAGTGAGAGACAGTGATACCATTTAGAAATTTGTACAAGGTTTCTACGTGTATTATTTGCACAATTTGCAATCTGCAATCTGCATTTGGTTCTGAATTCGTATCTCTCGTTTTATGTTTGATTTGGTTTTTGGTGCACACGAGGGCTGTTAATTTTTTGCAATTCAATAAAAATAAATCTTAACCGCAAACAAAATGTTGCATTTAATGGACAGCGGCCAGGTTAGTGCCAGGGAGGGGTAAACGAGTCGGGGGTACGTACACGGAGAGGGACAGAGGCAGCTATTGTCCGAAATTTGAATATGGATTAGATAAATCGTGCGTGCGGCAAACGCAAGGCAACAATTTTGCAATTTTGCATACACAAAAACGCCTCACGCCTCGTCGACAGTCAGTCAGTCAGTCAGTCAGTCAAGCGGACGGACAGACAGGCAAACGGAGGGAGAGACAGACAGACGGACTGGAGATTTTGAGCGGGCAGTAAATTGATTTTATCGCCGCAGCAAATGCGGCAACTGCCAATAAAACAATTTGCCGGCCCGTTGCTGTCCTTTGTTCTGTAAACACAAACATACACACAATCACACACACATAGTTGAAGTATGTGTGTGTATGTCCTTTTGATTTTTATGCGTATTTTCCACAGAAAAAGGCAACTTATGCCGCTCGCGAGCCCAAAGTCAAATTTTTTGATCCTGCAGATTTGTTTTCCACTAGCAACTGTTCTAGCCTAATTTTAGAGCTAGTCATAAAGGACAAAACTGTTGAGGACCTGCATATCTGATCTAGTACTGGAAATGTTATAAATCTTAGATAATTTGGGGATCTAGTTAACATCTTCAGAACTTTACAGCAGCCAAAACACTAGCAAAGTAGCAAGAAAAACTAAACCAGAAAGCATAAATAGAATACAAAAGTATCTGAAAAATATATGTTTAACATCAGTACGAAAAATTATAATTAAAATAAATTTGAATTAAATTAAAATTTAATTGTTACATGAATTAAAATAAAAATATTACATAATATTAAATAAATAAAATTATAAAAAACAAGAAAGAAAAGTACAGACGAGCGCGCCCGACCGTATAGTACTCTCTGCATATTATAGTATTATGTTGCTTGATTTCTTTATTAATTATGGTCGGATTCTTATAAAACTTTCAGGATAGTTTGATATAATTAGTCTTCAAACGAACTTTAAATAAAAATACTGTACGATAAGAACAAATGGCTTAAAAAAGGCATGCAAGTTAGAAAAGTTTTTTATTTTTTACGGAAAAAGGGGGGTGGGGGGGGGGGGGTGTCTGATCATAAAATCAAACGGAAACGTTTGCATTTCCATTTTGAAGCCTATGGGGAAAATCTAAATTTGTGATGGGAAAATTATATTTCTATAGCATCCCGCGACATATTCGATCGCCATTGAACTTGACTTTGACTTTACCAGCACGAGTAAGAACGAGAGGAACTCAAAAGATACAAGATACTTGGTGTGTTGTAACCAAAAATAGACAATATCTGTGTGTGGAACAAACCATCCAACGGGGGAGTGTAATGCGGGGAACGAGAAGGAGGGGCAGTGCTGCATAACCGTTTCGGTACAGCACACACACACACAGGCATAGTCATAGCTTAGCTAGTGACTAAAATAAACATGCGCATCCGTTGGATACAAAATGTTTCTCTTGCCGTTTGCAGATGCGTAAACGGTAACCGTGAGGATGCCGTCAATGCGACACTCCACAGTGCGTGCGTAACACACATACACACACACATTTGCATACAACACACACATGCTTGCACTATGGGTAAAAGCAAACTTTCTTAAGAAGATAAAGTTAAGATTCATGGTCACATTAGGAGTACACTTTAGCTAAAGTAGTTTTTACTTTGTTAGAAATATTTCAAATCGATTTATTTAGATGAACTTTCTTTAGAAATTTTGAAAATAAGTTAAGGAATATTGGTAGAAACATTTTAATACTAAACCTGACAAAATAATTCATAGTACAAAGCAGTTCTTGCCCACAGTAGCCCAAATTAATCCTATCAGATGGGCTTCCTCAAAAAGGTTTAACAAATAAATTTAAAAAAAAATAAAAAAAAAATTATGTTGACAAAAGTTACTATTTTTTCCATAGTACCCAGGCGATGCATTCGAGCGATGCTACTGCGTCCTGCTTTTGGTGTCCAAAAAAACGAAAATGTATCTGCAACAGCATTATCCGTTACATGCTTGCGCACATGTGGCACACTCAGGAGTGCGTGTGTGTGTGTGTATCTGTGGGCATAACTGTAGATGCTGCGATCCCAATGCGCCCATGTGGCGATTGCGAGTGCGTTTGACATTGACATGGTTGCTAGTCTGTTTACTTAATGTCATTTCGAATGTGTGTTTCATTTATTCAACCGTCCGAGTCCGAGTCAGCAGCAAGTTCCTCACGCTCTTGCTCTCGCTCACCCTCCCCCTACCTCGTCCCCATTGTACCCCCTCCCCTTGACTTCTTCTCACTACCAAATCTCGAGTCTCAGTTTCTCAGAGTCAGAGTCGCAGTATTGATGCGCCTCAGCCGTCGCCCTTTTGAGAGACCAAGCAACCGACCGACCGACCGACCGCTGAGGGTGGCTATTTTTAGTGTCCGTTTCAATTTGTGTTACTGTACTTTGTGTCCGCTTCGCGCTTGGTTGCTCCACCTACTTCAGGACAAAGATACAGTCTAGAAATAGATACAGATACAGATAAAGCTATAGATACAGTTTGGAGCAAAATTAAAATGGACAACAATTGAATTTTTATTTATTTCTTATGTTTAATTAACTTTTAAATAAAATTAATCAAAGATTTTAGACAACTCTTAATCCAACTGAAAAAAGTTATGAATTTTTTTTATAGATTTGATTAATTTTTCTTTTTAGGAAAAAAATCAAATTGGAATCGTTATAAAAACATATTTTAAATAAAATTAATCAAAGATTTGAGACAACTGATAATCCTAATAGATTGGATTAATTTTTCTTTTTAGGAAAAAAGATTACAATGGAATCGTTATTAAAACATGTTTTATAATTGTTAATTTATTATGTACAATATTTATTATTGGCCAATTACTTTTTCTTTGATTATTTTAACTTAATAAATTTAACTGTTTTATGAGTATAAAATAACTTGAAATTGTTGAAAGATCATAGTTATATTTTGTTCTTTATGCTTCCTAAAAATAAATGAATGATTTTTATACAAATATTTTTATGAGTGGTTCATAATGTTGAACTATGAAAATCACAATTTAATATTTGAATTTGGTTAGCTGTTTTGCTTAATTTATAAGTTTGATTTAATTTGTTCCTTATTACTGAAATTTTAACTTGTGATTTAAATTAATAAATCGAATCCAAATAAACCTTAAAGTAAATTATATGAAATTCAACTTTCTTTACAAAATCCATTAAATAAATTATATTTTACATAAATTCAGTACCCAAATTGACAACTACACACAGCAGCAACTGTAGTGGAGCACAGGCAGGGGGAGAGGCAGAGAAACAGTATGTGTGTGTTAAAAGTGTGTGAGTGTGTGTCTTCTGGGTAAATCATCACTTGGACTTGGGGGAGGACTCTTTTATGTGACACATGTGTGTCAGTGTCCATTTGGATGCAGGCCTCCCCTACGCTGCTCTCTCTCTCCCTTCCTCACACTCTTAAGTTCTTCTCTCATTTGTCATTTCTTCAGCCGTGTTTTGGGCTCGACTTGAGAGTAGCGTGGAGCATTGAGGCCTGCATCCGCTTGCTAATGATGCCACTTTGGTTGCGCCAAGTCGCCACTGCAGCTGTACTTTCACATGCGCTATACACTGAAGAAAACGTGATTTTAATATATAGCAAAGAATAGTCGAAACATTATGGAAAATGCTTCCTTCCACCTTCTGACAAACCCAAAGGGACGCTGTTCTCTTTTTCAGTACGACACCTAAAATCTTTTCTTTCAGTGTATATGCTTATAAAGCCATGCAACTGTATTTGTATTTGCATCTGAGACTGTAATTGCTCTTATGCTGAGTTCTTGTAGCTGCTGCAGTTGCACTTTGATTTATTTGGACGCTTTTCAATTCCCACGACAAGACACCCGAAGACACTGGAAACGAGTGCGAGAGTATCTACATATGATTATTGTGTGTATCGATGTGTATATACACACACATATCTGTAGTATAGTGTGAGCAGAATGTGTATGCGCATTTCCTGTCGGCTCAGATCCTGCGGGGCGTTACCCGCGAATATTGAATATCCGAAAGTCTTCGTTTTTTATTTAAATATACAAAAAATATGCATAAATGTTTTGCCCCGTCCGAAATGGTGCAGCGAAAGGGCTGCGCAAAAAAAATGTACCCCTAATAAACCGGAACTAATAGAAAGAAAAAAAAAAAAAACTATGCAACATACACAGAGATAAAAAGGTCGTAGACAATTTTTTATAGGCATTTGACATGGATCACACGGGCATTCAATTTTTTATTTAGTTTTTTATGTGTGTGGTGTGAGTGAGTGTGTGTGAGTGTGTGTGTGTGTGTGTACGTGTGTGTGTGTGTACTCTTGCCATCTTCCGGTTTCGTTATCGTTTTCTCTTTTCATTAGTTGACTATAATTTATTAATTTACATTCGTCCTTTGCATATGCGAATGCCACAAGGGTTAGCGGGGTTAGGGTCAGGGGTACATACAGATCGCGGTGCGTTGTCAGCGCCACCATCGTGCCGCATCTTCAGGGTAACTTCATTGGCAGACCTCGATGACCCGCGCGATTTGAATACCCAAATATACAAATACCCCGACATTGTCAACCAATTTCGCACCCCTTAGCCAAAATGCAGTTCAATTTTTTACCATTCTTCTCTATTGAGTGCTGCTCCGGCTCATCAGGCAGGTCATGTATGTAGGTAAAAAAAAATAGATATAAAAAATGTATAGAAAATGGGGTTGAGCACTGTGATTTTGTTTATCTATACAAACAGTATATTGAATGTGTCTTGTATCTTTTTTTTTAAATTACATTTATGCTGGTTTGCTTTTCGCTGTTTCATTTTAAAGCAAAACCTTGGAAAGCATAGGATTGCGGAGTTTTTTAATCAGTATTGAAGCTGAGTTGATTTTAAAGCTCTTTTTTTATATATACTATAATTTAATTTAATCTACATACATTATTTTAAAAATTTAAAAGTTTTTCTCTTAAGTTGAACAAATTCCAATGCTTCTCAATAAAGGCCAACTACTTTAATTTTGAATTATTTGCAAATAATTTATGTTGTTAAAAAAATGTAAATAATTTAAAGCATTTAAAATAAATAGCCATTTAATCAGTTAACTTCTATATTCTTAACAAATTTACAGCATTTTAAATGGATTAGGTTTTGAAAAATATTTAACAAAATTAGTTTTTATGTGCTAAACAAAAAACCGAGTTAAAGTCAGTAAGAAAATGTAATTTTCCGAGCCATTGAAATACATTGATTTTCACTTTCAGTGCTATTATACACAATGATCATCAGCAGGTCCTGATCCGGCTTAGTCCTAGCAGCTCAAATCAGTATCCTTTCTGGCAATTGGTTAGCAATGCACAAAATCGATTGACTCGAAGGATTTCATTAACTGTCCAGTTGGCTAGCAGTTATTTAAAAAGTATATCCTTGGTTGTTTCCTTAAAAAAACGCAATTAAGGTGTAGATCCGCAAATGATTCGTTGCTGCTTTTTGATTTTACCGGCAATAATTGGAGAAGCCCACACCGACAAAGGACAATGGATAGCTGAGACTGAGGCTGATCAACGCTTTTCATTCTCCTTGCTGCAAAATCCAATGAAAACACACAGATTAGTGACGGGCAATGTGGCCTGGGATCAGGATGAGGAAGTCCACTGACCGCAGACACGGCACGGAAATGAATCGGCTGCCAAGTGCAATCTTAGGGACAGACAAATCGACGGAACACGACGATGATGACGATGACCCGAGAGACTGACCCTAACGCTGACCCTGACCCCTACCCCTACCACGAATCTAGCTCCCTCCTGCTGTGACTGTAGTTGCCTTAACGGTACCAGATGCCTGCCTTCCTTCTACAGGTAGTCAGGTAGAATAATTTCTTCTGCTCAATTCTCTGTTGCTCTGCCGCTGTTATTCTGGCGCTGCTCTGATGTGTTTGTAAACACGTTGAAAATAAAATAATAGATCAAAACCAGATACAAACGTGATCAGCATACACAAAATACCGAAAAAAAAACCCAAAAATGAGGATCCTTTTTCTACTCGACAATGCACTTGCTGTTGATGCGGGTACGCAGTGAAAATGAGACTGATTTGACCCTGTTTTTAGCATTGCTGGACTGTGAGAATCACCGGAAATCGTTATGAACCTGCTGCTGTCCATTTCCATAATTTCCATGGCATTGGTAAATTTGTAACACACATGTTGCTGTGCTTCACTCTGCCGCCTGGCGTTTCCTTTCAATCAGTGCCCAAGGTGCACACCCACAGGATATCAACAGGACCAAACCTATTCACAACTCTGGAGTGTGTGTTGGCAGCGAGTGTTCGAGTTTTCAAAATTATCCCACGCCCTCCGTTTGGACTGGCAAATCAATTGTTATGTACTTAAGATAGATTCATAATTTTACACCTGAAATTATTTATGATTATTCTTAAGGGGATTGATATGGGAACGTTTGGCATAAATACAATTATAAATCAGATACTTTGCGAACTATTACCATTAAAAATTCATTTTTTAACATGTATTAAATATAATAAATTTTTAAATTAATACAATTTTGATACAATTTGTAGATAGTCCGTTCTTTTAGGCTTATTACATTTAGCAGAGTTAGTTTAAAAATGTATTTCTCTTGAAAGAAAACACAAGACAAATACATAATATTTCCTTAAAAAGAAGCAATGTTAAACTATTTATATAAGCACATTATGAGTTGTTTAAGTTATTAAATTAATACCTATTAGATTTTTATTAGTTTAAATATTATAAAATTGTTTTATTTATTCAAACATCAATGCGAAAAATCAAATTTCTTCAAAATCAACGTTTCTAAATCTCAACTAGTCAATTCAAACGTATTTGACAATGGCAATGACCTCGCCAGAACGTAATTTGCCATCGCCGTCTAATTTCCCGTACTGGCAATAATAGATCCCGTTTCGTTTTTTAACTATAGCTGCTAAGGAGTGGGGATAGCGGGTCTTGGCGGGCTTGGCGGGGGAGGGAACCACCTACGGGATATACTTGTATGTGGACGGCAACCTTCTGTGGTATCTGCTTTCGCAGTTTGTTCCCATTTGATATTGTGGACAAAAGCAATAAAAGAAGAAGCCGTAAAGAATAGGAAACTTAAGACGCTTCGAGCGTTTTTATAGCGGTACCAACATCCTGCCCCATCCTCCTTGAAAATAGCAAAATGGACCCGCGCCGGACGACGTAGTATCGCAGGACCTAAGGACCTCAGGAGCTCAGAACCAGGACCCAGAGGAACGTGGGATGAACGTAATACTTGAAGAACAAAAAAACCTAGCGGTTTTTATTTTTTACAAATATCTACAATACCTTGCGGTGCTGTCTCTCCTTCTCTCCCCTACGCTTACTTCATTTCCCTCCTTCTAGCTGCGATTCTCATTGCTTTCTTTCTGGCCTCTAGGCCACTATTCTTTTTCGCACGCTGTTTGTTTCCTTAAAAAATAGAAAGGACAAGCGCACACAAAAAAATGAAAAGAAAGCGAAAGAAGAAGATGGGGAGAGCGAGTAAGAGAAGGAGCGCGGCAAATGGAGCGAAGGAGGGCGTTCGTAATGATGATGATCGCAAATGATGATGATCATTTTTCAATAGCTTATCTGCTTAAAGATCCGCTTCGCATCGCTGAGCATTTGAAACGTGATTGATTTTAATTGAAGGACGAAGGACGACAGTAGACGGACGTCGAACATAGGATGAAGGATACCATCGATATATGCGCAAAAGATGAGATCCTCTGGCACTTCAAACATTCCGTTGTATATTGAATAATATCAGGGGACATCTACAAACTGTTCCAAACTCCCTTTCTCTCTTTTTCTTTCTTTTTTGTTCGTCCTGGCACATCTGTTGTCCTGCAAATTGCAAAACTGTCGTAAGGTGTGCAAAATCCATTAGATATGTGAGATCTACTCGATAGGATTATGCACTCCGACAACCATAGACATTCGGACGCCCACAATACATGTAAGTCTGTCAGAATGTTTAGGCATGTGCACTCCGTAGTATATATACCTAAGTATATTTATATTATCATCTTGGGCAAATACTTGCAACTATGCCACACCCAACCAGCAACTCATTCGGTTTCTGTTTGTTTCTTCATTGTCACAACAGCTTAAAATGCATAACAAGTTTTTTCTACTTGATAAGTGGCTCAAAAGTGGATCAACATCCAGTGATTTTTAACCAGATTTTCTGTAAGGCGTTTTTTGTTTGATTAGTCCTATGGGTGCTATAGGCTATAGTTGTCCGATCCGGATCAAACAGAATGTGTACATTTGATCATGATATCTGTAATAGTTTCCAAGTAATGATTGTGGAAAAATAGTTTTATACAATTTGTGGGGTAGTAGGGGGGCGGTAGGGGGCGTGGCAAATATTTAAAATAAACATGATCTGCCAGACCTATAGACGGACTTTCATTCCAACTTTGGTGGCTCTAGCTCCTATAGTCTCTGAGATCCAGGCGTTCATACGGACTATATCGACTCGGCTGTTGATGCTAATCAAGAATATATATACTTTATGGGTCGAAAGTGCTTCCTTCAGCCTAATCTTATTTCGCTTCTAACCTAACAGACCCCTCTACTCTTTCTTAGAGCACGGGGTCTAAAAAGACTGAGTATATTGAGTTTGTCGTTCTTTTTTAATCATTGAAAATGCGTTTATTTCTATTTGAACAAAAAAATATCTATAAAATATAAATAAGACTAAATTAACTGGCATTTCCTCATTCAGTTACCCACTGAAAGTCTTACGACCAAAAGGATACTGTGGGAATTATGCTCAACTTCACCGAACTGATGTATATTTTTTTCTTTCGGGTTGCATCTGTGGATAATTTACATGCTCTATTGGCGCTAGAGGTAACTTTATTCAAATTCAAATTCAGATTCATTGTCAGACGAATTCGAAACTTATGTATGCATAATGTGGGAGTAGTAAGGCCAACTAAAGCGAGAGAGAAGGAGGGAGAGAATCCATTCTAATTATAATTATTGATCATGGAATTGGTAAGAATGTGAATTAGAAATCGCTTTATGGCGAAACTTGTCCCTAGAACTCTAGCTCAGTGAATGTAATGTGACTGCTGTGAAATTCACGATTCAACAGTTTTTTTGTTTTGTTTTGCTTTGCTGCTGCTTACCGCTTGCCACTTTGCCGCATGCCACATGCGCCCCCACTCCCCGCTGTTTGCCTGCTCTTTGCTGCTTGTCGCGTTGCCGTGAGCAATGAGATTTTCATGGTTTTTGGGCAAAAAGTTCAAATTGCTTGAACTTTATGGTGTTCCAAATAGACCAGGCCAGACCAGACTTCTGAACCAACTGGACTGCAGGTTGTCCCTTTTTTGGTCAGCAGTCGCGCTATTTGAGCGCTTTAAGCCTGGCCTGAGTTTTAAGATTTGCTGGGTTCTACTCTTTTTGGCATCAGCTTTTTTCGACCCTATGCAGAAACCTTTAATTAATTCATTTAAGCTGAGATTTTCTTATTTAGGTTTAAAATTGAATAAAACTTCAATTTGTTATTAATAATTAAAGACTTTTCTCATTTTCTAAATATATTTATATTTATTTGCTCTATATATTCCGCGCTATTACAGAGTCTTCTGCAGCTGATGTCCACCTTATAGCTTTTTTTTATTTTTGGCTTTTTTTGGATCTGTCCAGGTGAAGGTGACCAAGGGCCAAGACGATGATGTTATGGCTTCTCAGCTTGGGCTCTTCGCTTCGTTTGTCTCTTTCTAATCAAAAGTCAAAATCTTTGCCTCGCTTCTTGGCCACAAAACGTGATGCAGTAGGAAATGCTGACGATGACTTGTTGTTGTTGTTGTTGCTGTTTCGGTTGTGATTGTGGTTGTTGTTGCAACGACCACATCATGGCATTTAGGTGAATGCATAAGCTTGGACAATCAGCTAACTGACTAACTGACTGAATGACTGAATGACTGACTGACTGACTCACTAACTGAAGGAGCGTCTAGTCTTAACATGGACCTTAGCCATTAGCCAAATGGCACAATTGCTTTTATTGGCGGCAGCAGAAGCCACTGCATTTTGGCCGCTCCCGTTGACAACGTTGAGAATTATGAACATTTATTTGGGCTTGCCTCTCTTGCTGCACCTCCTCCCACAGTCAATCCCCGATCCCCTTTCGCCCCTCTCTCCAAAGGCCCCCTTCTGTTTACTGCCCTCGCCTAAAATCTTTGACTAACAAACAACTTGGCAATCGCCGCCTTTGGCCAGATGAGTTGTCGACGTCGACGTCATCGTCATTTTTGTCGCTGGTGCAAGATCTCGCACAATGTGTCGCAAGTGGCAAGCACTGTGGCAAAGCTCTTGCCCAGCCCAGAAGCATTTCCCCAGCATTGCCACACTGAGACCTTAAAATCAGCGATTTGATTTAAACTATGGAATAAACTTAAATGGAGACATTTCAAATGATTAATTTTTTTTTAAGATATTGTTTATGCGCTTCCAGCGATAAGTCTGAAATATCAGAGAGTTTTTAAACGTTTCATTAGAGATTCACTTCGCTGGTGATAGAAATAACAACAAGAAAGGCAACAGTCGAGCGAGTCGACCGTAAAAGACCCCGTACTCCTTCTAGTGCCAATTTTTCCATACAATTAAGTAATTTTTGAGCGATTTATCGTAAGAGGGCTATAGGCTATAGTTATCCTAATAGACCCCGCTACACTTGTTTAGAGAACGGCGTCTAAAAATTTGATTAATGAGTATTTTTATGAGTTTTAAAAGTATTTTTATAATAAAAGTTTATTTTATTTTACAAAAGAAAACTCAGAAACCTTTAAAAACTTTTGATTACCTTTGTACGAGCATAAGTTTACTTATTTAGATACATTTATGTTACAAAGCTACTTAATAAGAAAATGGTATTCTTGCATATAAGCCTAAGCCTTCACATATACAAATGAAGTCTTGACATTACATTTATTTTTCAGTTTGTGTTATTTGAAGTGCTCTTACAATTGCTTTAATATAATTTTTATTAAGCTTACTAATTAGACAACTAACTTTTATAGGTTAATCTGTAACTTTATTCGTTTATTATAATTGATTTGATTTTTTCAGATTTTTAAGACACAACTTCATCGCCCTCTGATTCTCAGAGTTTTTTATTGCCAAAAAAAAAATATTTTTGCATTGATAATGGCTTGAAAAAAACATTTTCTAAAAAATGTTTTCTTTAAAACTGTTTGTCTGGGATTTTCTTAAATAATCGAACAATTCCGTTTTAACTCCTCTATTGGACCGTCTGCAGGCGGTCTTGGGTAGTAGAGTGCTAATTTTCAGTAATATTTCTTAATGCTTATTTAAGTATTTATATTTGATTTTTCATAAATATTTTAAAACATATACTGACTTTTATAATTTATATGTTTTTTAAAGCAGACAGTTTCTAGAATCATTTTCTATAGTTTATGCAAGTTGGTAACGAAAACACTAAATAAAAAGCCAATTAGCTTGAAAACAAAAGTTATTGGTTGTTGTTTATTTTATTTATATTATTTTATGCATTCATCTCTTTTTTGTTAAATTGTGTAATATGATTTTGTTCGCTTAACTGGGTCAAAGCGTTAAATGGCAATAAATGAACTCTGAAGAGCTTCCCAAAACAAAGTCACCGCAAGTTAGTCAAAACTTAATACACACACATACATACACATGCACACGCACACCTGCTGATTGCAATTGTGTGCCACATTTGGTGGATCTTCATGTGGCTGGTTGGGTTCAATGCCGAATGCCGCACGCCACAAGTCGCACGCCTCATGCCTCACGCCGCATGCCGCATGCCGCATGCCACATGCAAATGTGTCAATAGCATCAAACTGGACATATATTGCATTTTGTTTGTCATTTGGTTAAGTTGAGTATCGAGGCATCGAGACCTCGAGTATCGAGTACATTGAGTACTTGCAACATTGGAGCATCGATTGCAATCCATCGTCATCGCCGTCGTCGTTTATTCATGTTTCGTTTGCTTGACTTTGGCCGCTCACTCGCTAGTTTCTGTGGCATGCCCCATGACCGGGTCTCAAATGCTGGGAAAACTGCTGGCAACTTGCAACTGGCAACTGGCAACAGGCCACAGGCAAACGGGGCAAGCTACACTTCTATGCAACGGGTCTAGCTGGCAACTCGTGAGTGAATCTGGCATACAATATTTTGACAATTCAAAGGATTCTTCAGCAGCGCTCACCTTTCTGCATGCAGCCAGCCACCGCTCCACTGACATGCAGCTGTAGATTGCCACCCCCGCCAGCAGCACCACCAACGAAACCACCGCCACCACCAGCTCCTCCACCTCCTCCACCTTCACCTTCTGTATCACCGCCTGCGAGCCTCTCATCGTGCGCTATGAGTTGTGAAACCGATTTGTGGCAACAACTCGCAATTCTCCAGAGTTTTTTTTTTCCTTTTTTTTTATTTTTTGGTTGTCGATTTGTTGCACAGATTTGCGCACTCGTCGCGGTGACTGGCAAAAAAAAAAAAGAAGAATACAGACAAGAAATCCTGCCTTTTTCTATTTCTATTTTAAGAATTTGAATTTGAAAACTATTTGGCGAAAAAGAACCGTCTCTTACCTTGGCACAATAACGTCGCTGCAGCCAGCACCAGCAGCAGCAGCATCGTCATTATCATTATCATTATGATATTTATTTATATATGTGTATAAAAAAATATATTTAAAAGGTTCAACATTAGACATTCGACAGCTTTGTTGTTGGTTTTTTTGACTTGTTGCCTCATTTACATGTGGCGCGCTCTTGAATCTTTCGGCGGCGGCTCAAGACTCAGATCATTCGCAGCTTTTAAAGTTCGACAACAACGCGGGCAGTCATGATTAAATCGTAGTAGTAGTAGTAGTTGTTGTTGTTGTTGTTGTTGTTGCTGCAACAACCGCCTAAAACACTCATCATCATGTCGGACAAACAACCTTGTTGCCGTTGTTGCCATTCGCCGTGGCCGGTGCCAGTTGTTGCCTGTGTTGCTTGTTTACTTAACGTTGCTTTTGCTGTTGTTGTTGTGGTTTGATCTTCGTTGTTGTTGGTTGTTCGCATTGCCCGCTCCCCGAGGCTGTCATTGCTTCCTCGTGGCGCTAATGTGACCATCGCGGCTGCTGCTGCTGCTGATCCATTAAAGCTTGGCGCGGCTGCTGCTGCTGCTGCACGCTTGTCCGACATGCAACCAGACGAGGCAACAACAATGCTTCAAGCACTCACAACATGTCGTAGCACTTTAAATATTATTTTTTAAACTATTGCTAATATTTTGTTTAATTACATTTACAAATTCTATTCATAATCTACAACACACTTAACAATTATTTTCAAATATTTTAGGCCGTGCTCATTTTGTTTAGTCATCTTAAATGATTAACTACAAAATCATTGCTTCTGATATTTTTAGACCCTGTACTCAAAAAGAGTACATGGGTCTATTAGATTTGTCTCTAGCGATATGTGCTTAACAGACAGAAGGAGGCTTTTCCGAACACGTAAAGTATATAATTTCTTGATTAGCTTCAACAGCCGAGCCGATATAGCTTTGTCCGTTTGTCCGTTCCTTTGTATAAACACCATCGGTCGAGAGACAGAAACTTTAAACTATGTGTTGATTATAAATTTGAAAAAACCGTAGGTAAAGTAAATGATTTGAAATGGAAATTCAAGAAAATTTATTAGTTCACTATTTTTATACTCTCTGCAAGAGTATATTGGGTTTGTGCAAAAGTATGTATCACAAGCCGAGTCGATATAGCCATGTCCGCCTGTCCGTCTTTCTGTCCGTCTGTCTGTCCGTATGAACAAACAGATTTCAGAGATTGTAAGAGCTACAAGTTCAAATTTGGTCTCTATCGACTGGATATTTAGTCAGTCAATACAAGAATTTGTTCGCCCATTCGCCCACAATGAGCTAAAAACCCGACACACCTCGGAATAAATCTATGTTTTAGGCAAATTTAAAAATTTTGGATGCCACACCACCTTTTATCGTAAGAAATAAAAAAATGTTCTAACTTACATGCCGTTTTTCAGGCATTTGTTCTTGTCGTACAGTATTGTTATTTATAATTCGTTTGAAGACTAATTATATCAAACTAGCCTGAAAGTTTTATAAGAATTCGACCATAAACATTAGAGAAAACAAGCAACAATGTTTATATTTGAGCGCAATGCCATGAGTGCGAGAGAGACAGCGCTAGCCATGCCTACCAATAGTATACATTCATATGTATACACACATATGTATGTGCATACATTTAACGTGAAACGAATTTGTATGTGCATACAGACAAACAAATGTATGTTCGGTTATACTTTTTTTTTTTTTACGTGTTCTAATACAAGAACTATCAATTGTAATATCCGGATACTGATTTTGACATTATTATTGGGAATAAAAGCAGAGAGTATTATACGGTCGAGCGCTTTCAACTGTACTTTTCTTACTTGTTTTATGTAACATTTTGTATCAATTATTTATAATAGTTTAGTGTTAGTTTTTTAAGATTTCTTCCAAAACATTGACATTTTGGTAATCCTTTCAATGAACGAGTACATATGTTATATATGTTGATGTGTATAAATCAGAGCATGTGTGTGTAGTGTGTGTGATATATAGAAACGACAACGGCGATGAGCGAAATATCCTGACATGAATGCAATCTTTTAATGATCGTGTGTAATTTTCAAACATGTCGGGACGGTAAAGTCATGTCATGCCACGCCGCAGTTGCAGTTACTGTTGCTGCTGTTGTTGCTGCTGCATTTTCATTTGTTGGAGTCGCCAACGACGATGTCCGTCACCTGACCCTAACTCGACTTGCTGGCAATCACTCATTGCAAGCCAGATGAAAGCAGACAGGGAAAGGACACAGAGGAAGTGAGAGAGTGATAGAGAGAGAGAGAGAGAGTAGTAGTAGTAGAGGTAGGGAGAGGCAAAGGCGTTGCTGTTATTTAGACTGAGGCAGACTTTCGGTTGCATTGCACTTTGAATCTGTGTGCAGCGCCACCACATCACTCACCCACTAACTGAGGACCAATGCATCGTGCTCTGGTCGCATTTCGCAAGCACCACAGCAGCAACAACAACAGAAGCAACAACAACATTGTTGCTCGTTCACATGCCACTCAAGAAGTCGTGGCACTGAATTCCCCAGTAGTACGTCGCATGCCCCATGTACTTTGTATTGCCTTTTTCTATATATTTCTCGATTTTTTTGTTTTTTTCAAGTTTTTGGTAGCAACAAAACAAAGGAAACATTCAAGATGGATTTGAACGTTTTGGGCAATTACAATAGCTCAATTTGTTTGGCACTGAGCACTGAGCAATCGTTTTGTCAATTGCCACCAGCCAGAGAGCAGACAAATAGACAACCACTGTGCACCACCGTGCACCACTGTGCAAAAACAACAACAAATATTTGCTGTTATGTGTTTTACTTTTTTATTTATTTTTCTCCTTTTTTTTTTGTGAGTAGTCAAATATTCTAGTTGCAAGTACTTTTGGTTTTCAATTAGCTTGTCGACATCTTGCCACATGCGTCATGCAATAGAAAGGCAAAGAGAATGGAGTCGGTTTGGCTTGAATTTTAACTACTCAGAGGCCATTTAGAGTTAGAGTTTAAAGTATAGTGATTTGCAAAGTCTAGTTTATTAAATAAACATATGTGAATATTTGGATTATTTGCTTAAATCTAATTTGCAATTGAAAGAGAATTGAAAAGACATTTACATTATTTACAAAATGATTAAAATGAATAGCAGATAGAAAGTGTAATATTCATTCAGCTGTCAATAAATATAATCTTAATTCATGTAACTATTTAATAAAACAAAATATTCCTATCTGAATCGATTCAATTGATTAAAATGAATAGCAGATAGAAACTGTAATATTCATTCATATGTGAAAGAATTGTCAACAAATTTCCACCAATTTCACCGCCACTACTTTACTTATAACTATTATAATCATTTAATTATTACCTCCATGGTCACTTTATCTCACACTGCACATATTTTTCCAAACATTTCGATATTTCTTGCTCTCTGATCCTAATAAATTTCAAGTGGATTTAAGAACTTCAATACAGATTAATTTGGTTGAGCTTCTTAATACTTTTAGTAGTTGTATTACTTTGTATCCGTATCTTTATCTTTAGCTGTATCTGTATATGTATTTGTATCTCTTGCTTGTGTTTGTTGGCGTATCTTTTAATGTCTGGTGTTTAGCATTTTCAATTTACATATTACACGGCAGTCGAAACAAGATTTGTAGCTGCAACCTCAGCCAGCAAATGCTCCAGCTCCAAGTTGGAAAACAATTTATTGTGACACGGGGTAATTGCCTTGGGCAGCGGCAACAATCGTATTACATCTTCTGCTTTTGGTCAAAACGGACACGTTAACCAAGAGAGGGAAAGAGAGAGTAAAAGAGACAGAGGTAGAGAGCAAAAGACACTGCAAAAAGTTTTCTAATAAGCATCAAAATATTCAGTTCCCAAAAATACATGGCAAGAATTAAATTTTATTACTTCTTTGCCCAAAAATTTGCCAAAATACTTCTTAACTTAACAACTAAAATTAAAACTAACAAAAAATAAACTTTTTTTTTTTAATTTTATCTTTTGTCACGAAATTAATTAACTCAAAACTTTTAAGATATTTTACACTGCAAGCTGGTGCTGTTTTTTATCAGTGTACAAAATTAAGAGAGCAGAGAATATCAACTATTTGACCGCTAAGCAAAAAACTCATTTAAAGTGTTGACGCTACTAAGAAGCAGAAAAAGAGAGGGCTGCCGATGGAAAGAGATAGAAAGAGAGGCAGAGAGTGACGGTCAGTCAAAATGGCTAAGACGAGGAACTAACAACAACATTGATCGATCTTGATACGAGTCAAACTCTCTTGCGGCACGAAGATGCCACAAATGTTGAAGAAGAACCAACTTATTTGGTGTAACAATTATTTCGTGATTTAATTTCGACCTTTAGCGACCAATTTAATCGATCCACACAGCTCCATTGTTGCACACAGTCGGGCTTTGGACTCTGGCTCTGGGAGTGGGCAGCCAACAGCAGCAGCGGCAGTGGCAGCAGCAGCGGCATCGGCATCGGCAGCTTCAACTGTACATTTCATAAGAAAGGAGAGCGGTGGGTAGAGCGGGTAGCGTTGGGTAGAGGCGGTGGTTTTTGGTGGTGCATTGTTTTGCCTGCCCTGCCAGTGGCTCCTCAATCGTGCGCGATATTCCGCCAAGCCTACAGCCCCAAGGCACCAGCAGCAACAGCAGCAGCAGCAACTGCAGCAAGTTGCAGGCAGCAAGAGTCGACAGCAAATCGGCAGCGATTGCCCAGCGTTTGCCAGGGGGCAGCTGCCTAGACACAAAGTTCCCACGTCTATGTCCGCTGCCGTCTGCAGAGCAGGCAACTGGCAAGTGGATGCATACAGCATGGTCCATGACTGAGATGGTCGTTGGTCGAGTTGCTCCAGAGCTTGTTGCAACAACAGCAACAACAGTAACAGCGGCAACCGCGACAATGTCCCCAGAAGCGTTTCGAGCGAAAATTTAAATTTCGCACCGCAGCAGCATTATCATCATCGTCATCGTCATCATCATTATCATCATCATAATGATGTTGTTCGTGGCTAGAAATCATTGTTGTCGTTTTCTTTGTTTTAGCGGCCTGCTGCTGTTAGTCGCCGCCGGCTGTTGCTGCTGTTACTGCTGCTGCTGCTGCTGCTGCTGCCGTTGCTTGGTTTTGGGCCAGGTCAGGTTCGTCTTTTGGCTTGGTCAACAAATAGCAAACCGACACGATTGCTAGCCGGCTAATAATTGCCATTGATTTGGATCATGGACAAAACGAGAGACTCACTCCGTTGAAATTCTTCGCTCCACTCTGCTCGCAATTTGTGAAATTACATAAATCAGCTTTTATTTATTTATATATTTGTTGAGTTGTTGCAAAGTTTTTGGCTTCGTGTCTTTTCGCTTTCCGGTGTGACTTCTTACCTCTTTCCTTTCCTTCTGTTTTTTCTGACTCTCAGTTCCCTTTTCGCCACGTTGATTACTTATTTTCCCAAAATAAATATGCATTGTAAATTGCAATGTTAAACTCATTTGAAGAGGTTTCTTAGCTTTACTATGTTTTCTTTGCTTTGCGGTTATCGATCGTCCATCGGTAGTGAGAGACAGACAGAGAGAGAGAGAGACAGGAAACCGGTGGCAACTACCAAAGCGTTGGCGATGGCAATGCAAAAACTGCCCTGTTATCGTTAATCGATCGAGCAACCTACGCGCTGTACCTTTAGACTTGCGGACTATTCAATTGATTATGCATACAATGGCTAAAATAGTGTTAATTATTCACAAAAAAAGGGTAATAAATCGATAATGATAAGAATTAAGTATCGATATTTTTCAATATATTATCGATAACTGATATTTTTATTGACACCAGTGCGCCTATCAAACTTTCGTTCATAACTTTTTTTTTTTTTTTGTATACGATACCGATAACAGTACAATTGGTATCATTAACACACTGTTATCGATATCACATTTTGTATAAAACTCAATCGTTAATAAATAAAAGAGACGCATTTATCGACAACTTTGTATCGATTGTACAAACACAGCTAGTCCATTGTATTTTCTAGAATAATCGAAATACCTCTTACCAAATTCTCATTCTTAACTTTTAAACGATATCGATAACTACCAAGAAACAATGCGATTTTTTTATAGACTCTTGAGTACTATTTACTTAATACATTGCAGCTGTTTCTCGATAACAATTAGTGTATTAACCTTTAATTTCTGCTGTTATCGATAACATTAAAACTTGTACCAACAAAGTTATCGACTGCCCAAATACTGTTTGCTTATTTAGAAAGTTAATGACTCGTAATATCGCACAATAAACTTGGCGCTTAAGCTAAAGACGAGACAGTCGAAGGGAACGGCAGATAGAAAGAAAGAGAAAGGGTGGAGAAGAAAAAGAAGAAGAGATGTGGCGATTTATGGACTTGTAGTCGGAAGTGATTAGAGTCCATGTGGGTACACCCTCACATCTGCGTGCTCTTCCAGCTTATGAGTAAGATTGTGTGTGTGCGAACTGTGTGTGTTTGTGTGTGTCTGCGATTGACACGTTCCTTGTGCCCGATTTCGACTGAAAGTTCAGATGATTGCAACTTGTGGCTTTGCAACTGCTGCGAATGCTGGCAATGCACAAACGCCAAATTCATTCATTCATCGAGTGAGTCCAACTCAAGGTAAATCCCCACAGCAACAAAGCAGTAGAGTACCACAGCATGGCTGCACCACCGCACCAACTCACCGCTCTACCACTGACTGCTCTGTGGTTGGGGAATCGTGTCTGCCATGGAAATTGAATGAGTTGTGCGCGTGAGCCACGATCAGTGGAAAACTTTGCGTAGTTGAGGGACAGGTGCAAACGAGGGAGTCCAAATCAAGAGGCAAGGTAGCAGAGGAAAGGTACTAAGTCCAGCAATCGCCTCAAGGTAGACTAGCCACAAACTGTATATATATATATGTATATACATATATATTCCTATACATATTTACACAAAACTTCTGGCAAATAAAACTCGGTCTGGTTTTGGGGGTAATGAAGAATTATTGCAGCTCATTGTAAATGTCTCTAATTATGGTTCATTAATCAATAAAATTGTTTAAAGTTAACCATTCCCCTCAACTCTTAGCCACACACAACATCAACTCCCACCACTCCTCTTGAGCCGAGGCTTGCGAAAATTATGTTCAAAGTTGAGCACGCCGCAAAGTGCGCGATATATCGACATGTGTATGGCATGTATTTTGCCAGATCGTGATATTTGTAGTGGACACACGTTTGTCTCAGCTCAGCTTAGTTCAGTTCGACTTGGCTTAGTTATAGTTTAGCTTAGTTTAGTTTAGTTCGGTTTTAGTTGAGCACAGACAGCGCCAGGTAAACAGCTCTCTCACACTCTCTTCCCCTCGTTGCGTTAAACAACTTCAACTTAAACTTAAACTAAAACTAAAACTAAACTAAGCCTGAAATTGCGCGCTTCAGTTCCGCTGAACTTTCTTATCGCTCTTTTAATGGCCTAATATGAGTTCTCGTTTCTGTTGCTTCATCTCTGTCTTTGTCTCTCTTTCTATCTATCTTTTTCTTTCAGTGTATGTGTGTGTGTCGTTTAAGCATTGACAATAGCTGCGACCAGCGACGCTTTTTGATAATGTGGCCAAGTCAACGTTTGCGCTCCACTGACTGAATGAAAGTGCGCTATGACTTTGGTGGTTCCAGGTGGTTACAGACGGCCCAAAGATCACCAAGCGTTGGCGACATATCTGACTATCACTCAATGTGTGCACCAGTGCTGTCAGTCTAGCTTAAATAAGGCTACCTTGAGTTTAGTGCTAAAACGGTGTGCTTTTTGACACTGTTTCGTTTTCTTTTATTTTAGCTCTTTGTATTTAGCTGCTACAAGTCTCTGTTTAGCTTTAAAAATTGACAATTACTTAAAAATTAATTGATTAAAATAAGTTAAGCTAAATTTGTAACATCAAGAGATTTAAAGCTTAGAGTTTGTTTCATTAAATTGTTGTAAAAATATAAACAAATTTAAAATAATTTAAATTTTTGCAACATAATTCTTTGTTCAAATTAAATTTTAGTTCTCTACTTATTTATAAAATATTCAATACGATTTATGGCTAAATATTTTATAATAAATATTTAGTTTATACATTTTGCTGATGTCTCCAAAATCACGATTCATTGCTTGACTTGATCAGCGCGTTTTCTGATGAATATATTTTGTTGGCCAAGTGTGGCAACACTGACGTCTGTGTCCAAAAGTGTACGTCATGCACATTTAGTTCGACGAGTGCTTGCCTCGACCCTTTCCCCGCTTTACCCTCCATCGTTTTAGCCTTCGTTCAGTACGAGACGCAGTCGCAGTGTCTTGGCCAAGGTAGATGACACGAGAGAACCTTCTCAATGCTGTTGCCTTTAGGGTTGCAACGCTCTTGGCGCTTTACCGGCGTGAAATTGGTTTAACCCACTGGTCACAATTGCACACACACTCACACAGAAACACAAACACACACATGCACATACAGTTAAATGGTGGGCAGAGACTGTGGGGAGGGGCAGTGGCATACAAATAGTTTGGAGCACATTAACATTAACATTAACTGAGCCGCAAAATGCGACAAGGGCAGCCGACCAGCGCCTTTTGAGAGCACCGCCCCCCTCATCCGCTCCCCATCACAGTACCACAAGCAGACCTAGAGCCAGAGCTACAGCTAGTGCTAGAGATAAAGATACTAGACCCAGAACCAGATCGAGATCGAGATCGAGACCGAGTGCTCTGAAGCCCAGACCGAGACCCAGAACCAAGTACTGTCCTCTAGTTCTATTTCTTATCTTTGTCTCCATATCTATACATGTGTTTGCATTACCTATGTGCGTGTCTCTCACAGTTTAGGTGTGTGTGTGTGCGTGTGTGTACGTGAGTGTATATTTGATAGCAATGTCCAAGCTCATATACAACATAGTACAAGTTAATTTAAAGTTAAAGTCGTTGCACTTGGCACGACAATCATTTAGATACCATTCACATGGGGTATGAATATTTATACTCACACTCGTACTCATACTCATACTCAACCATTCACAAGACGATTATAAGTTAATTGAACAACATTATATCATTTAATTGATTGGAGTAAATATTTGTACTTATAACAATCAAGAACTGATTGTTATTATATAAATAGTTAATTAAGTTTATTTAATAAATAGTTTGTAATAAAATATGGACACATTTTTAGATCCCGTACTCCGTCAAAGAGTAGAAGGGTCTATTAGGTTTGCCTGTTAGGGCGGAAGAAGGCGTGGCCGACCACATAAAGTATATTGTTGATCAGCATCAACAGCCAAGACGATATAGCAATGTCCGTCTGTCTGTCCGTTTGTTTGTCCGTCCGTCTGTATGAACACTAAATTGGGAATGAAATTCCGTCTATATGTCAGGCAGGAAACTATAAGTTTGATCCGGAACGGACAACTACAGTCGGCTCGTTCAACTGTAGTCTTCTTACCTACTATTGCTGTCTCAATTTATTTAATATATATAAATTTTAAATAATAAATGCAAAGGTTTGAAACCAATGTTAAAAGGAATTATGTTTTAATTCATTTAAAGTACTCACTATACGTTTTATTTCAGTAATTTTAAGCTTTTATTAATCTTCTTAAAGCAAGCTTCTAATTTATAAATTATCTATAATTTTTAATCTGAGAATTACTCAATTATTCAAATTGTAAACTAGTATTAATAAAAAAATATTCCTTTATTTATTGCTATTATTTTTAGCCATGATAAAATTTATTAAAGGAACTATTTAAATAGTTTTTGTAATGGAAAAAATTATTGATTTGTGCACAACAAATTAGCATTTTGCTGCTTTCATAAATATTTTTTTTCTTTAGTAACTTTTGTTAGTAAGTTCCCAGTTCGGATACTGAACTGCACATAGCAATAGTTGGCTTATCGGACCGTGGGCATCTGAATGAACGGGAGCCCCCCCTCCTAGACAGTAACCCTTCCTTGAGGTGCCCCTCGTCACCACTTCAGATGCGCGCTTAGATGCGCCTGGCCGGCGTTTAATTTCATTCACCTGTGTGTGTGTGTCTTCAAGAAGATTTCGAATGATTTTTAATAATAGTTGTTGTCGTTATTGTTGGTGTTGTTGTTGTTGTTGTTGCTGATGTTGTCATCATCATCATGGGACGATTAAACGACGCAGCGGCAACTGTAGCAAGCGACAACAACGACACGAATAACGATGAATAATCACAATGGAAGTAAAAATAGCGGCAACTTCACCTACAACAGCCGTAACAACAACAACAATAGTAAGAGTAATAGTACACATAATAATAAAAATAATAATAAATATTTCTAAACAGTTAGTTACATTAAGAGCCGCAATGAAAACAGTAACTCACTTGTAAAGAAATAATTTGACTCGCACTTGGACTTTAATTTGCCACGAAAATGCTTACTGCTTACTGCTCGCTGCTTGTTGATTGCCTCTTGCCGCTTACTACTTGCTGCACTCGTTTGTGCCACATGATGTTGTGTGTGGCTATAGGGCATAACGCCGCTGCTGCTTTTCACCAAACACCAGCCAACAACAACAACAACACGAAAAGCTAGAAAATTTGTTTTTGACATGACAAATTTTTGTTGCCCTTAAAAAGCAACCAAGAAACAAGTCTTTTGATTAAATAAATGTTTTATATACAAAATTTGTTAAACTATTTAAGTTAATTAAAGTTTTTTTTTTTTTTAAACTGATTGTAAAAAAAGTATTGGATTTGTACCAAATATTATTGATTTTCAATAGATTTTATTGGTTAATGTAACAAAGTTTTCTTTTTAAATTGGGACAAATTTTATGAAATAAAATAAATAGTTTAAAATTTCTTACAATGAGTTTAGGAAACGGATTTTTTAAAGGCCTGTAACACAGTAAGTACGAAATTTGGATGATCCTCTGTTAGGGTATAACAACGACCAGCAAAAAGGCAGGCAGCGACTTTAAGTTGGAGCCACATGAGAGGAGACTTCTCTACGTTTGTCTTTGCAAGTTCCGATCTTTTGATGATAATCAGCAGCAGTAGCAGCAGCAGAAGCTGCTGTCCCGTCGTTTCCAGTCGTTGCTGTTGTTGTAGTCTTTGTGGGCAGCGAGCGTGGAAACAGTTTCGGAAAATCACATGCGACATTTGCTCAGAGCGAACCAGGGAGGTGGTAATCTTCAGAGGCAGATGCAGCTACTACATAAGCAAACAAACAAACAAGCAAACAAACAAACAGGCATTGGCATGCACGATTCAAGCAGCCAGTAATGTATATATATATATATATATATACTATACTTATATAGTATATATTTCCTTACTGTGCTCCTATCTTAACTATAGCCACTGCACCGCAACACCCCACTGTACCAACTCCCCGCCTCACTCTCTGTCACCCTACTCCCACGGTAGTTTATTCATTGGCCCCGTTACATGGCAGCCATTTGGCGACAGTTTTTACCAGACTCCTCAGCTTAGCTAAGCGACAATTTGCTTAAAAAATAAATCACGAAAACCACAAGGCAGCGAAACCAGCAATACCCACCGTCAAATTGAACCACAATAAAATGCCCAGCAATATTAATAATGCCCATGGCTAACAGAAAAAAGGCAACACATCCAGGTAGCTGGCTCAAGCTCAGTCTCGGGTCGTGGCAGATCAGAACAGCTAGCAATTGGCAACTTTGTAAAGTTTGATGGGTTTGTTGAGGACCAAGTGTGGTTTGCTTGGCCACCAGCTGGACGCACAGTGGGGCAAGTGCGATGAGTTATATTTCAAAAAGAACAGTATAAATTGGCTATTAAATGAAAAAATAAACAAAATTTTCGATTACTAGTTTATCGATATCCTATGCATTTGTTATCGATAAGCTTAAAAGGATTATTATAAGTAACACCTGTTGTTTCCAACCTGGACAGTTTAAGGCATTCAATAATCCGCCAAAACTACACACGAGGAAATGTATATCGAAATAAATCGATAACTTATTGTAAATTAATTTCGATAACTTATGTCTTTTTATCGCATACTCAAATTTCTCAAAAAAAAAACACACACGATGAAATATATATCGAAATAAATCGATAACTTATTGTAAATTAATTTCGATAACTTATGTCTTTTTATCGGACACTCAAATTTCTCAAAAATAACACACACGATGAAATATATATCCAAATAAATCGATAACTTATTGTAAATTAATTTCGATAACTTATGTCTTTTTATTGCAGACTCAAATTTCTCAATTAACGTACTTATGGTAAGATATTTATTGTTTTGCAACTATCGATACTTTTATCGATAACACATTTATGCACAAATGCAGCACCTAAGTGAAAACAATCAGCCAATTGTGAAGCTAGCCACCCACCCAGATTATGGTAACTCCTGCTGTTGCCTAGACGGTAGCCCTGTAGAGGGACACAGTAGAAGGAGGGGTGGATTGGTGGCTTGGTGAGTTGTTGAGCTTATGGAAAGGGGCTGCTGGAGTACTGCGACGATTGCTTGCGAAATTGTCAAATGATTTACATCCGACATATGTATGCTAAACTCACGAATCTAACTGAGGCACGATTAGGACACAAGCGCGAAATTCGCCACGCGGTACAACGTGCTCGTGTTTGTTGCACACACAAACACACACACACACACACACTGAGGTAGAGTGATACACACATCTGGAGAGGTAAACTCATTCACAGCATTGGGCATCATGTACAATCACCGCGAGGTAATCGTAATCGTGGTTATGACAAATTTCAATGCATCACGTTGAGTGTGGGGTGCAGTTGGCGAGGGGGGAGGACTGGAGGGATATATATAGGAGTAGGGCTTGGGGAGGAAAGTAGGGTGCATTGGGGGTACACCAAATGTGGGTGCCACAACGATCCTCATGGGCGTCGCGTCGCGTCGCGTCGCTTCGCGTAGCGTCGCATCAAAGTAATTGGAACTTTTCTCACTTTCACGCGCACAAATTATACGACGACTGCGCAATTTTGGAGTCTGCCCGAAATAATCTACCAACTTTCTTATTTATATATTTATTTTAGTATTTTCTTTTTTTTTGGTTTTTCGGTTTTTGTGTTTTACATTTTGTATTTCTTCTTTTTTTTTTGCCCCGTTTTGTTCGCTGTAACTGTGATTGCTTTCTGTGACACGGCAGCTCATCTCATCGCATCGTGTTTGGCTAGTCATGACTTCCGCTCTCTCTATCTCTCTCTGTCTCTCTTTCGCACTCCCTTTCGCTCTCTTTCTATCTGCAACTTGGCTTTAAGTCAAAGTTGCCCCATTATGTGGCATGTGTGGCGGCTGCAATGTTCTGCTGCCCACACAAAATGCGCAATTGTCTCAGAGCACTACCGTACCTTCGAGCCACCGAACCGCTAAATGAACCACAAGCCCCACTCAACAGTGGCTCGAGCTTGAGTGTCGATTGATCTGTTCAACGATGATCCATTCATTCATTCCTTGTCTTTTGATTATACTTAAAGTCACAGTCAAAATGGACAGCTTAATTTTAGTTTGACTTGTACTTATTTAAGCCAATCAATCAGAAGAAAATAAGTTATACCTCAAAAAGTTAAATATTTAAACCTTTTTTTACTCAAAGAATCCATTAAAAATCTATTAATCTGTTGGTATATCATGGCCAAGTATATGGATTAATTTTTCCCTTCACACATGGACTTAAAGCCAATTTATAAAATTGCCATAGTCTCAGATTGTCACGTGCGAATCAGAGTGTTTCATTAAAGTCTTCCTTTTTAAACCACTTAACCCACATTTCTAGCAAAACGCACTTCCGTAATGGAGAGGGACAGAGCTAAGACAACTGTCCGGCATAAATATTTCATTGAGATGGGAAAGGAAATAGAAAAGGAGGTAAGGACACGCTGCTTATCGCCTTTGCTGAAATGTCCTTTTCACCTTTGAAACTGGCCAAATTAAAAGTTTTCCGTATGTGTGTAAAAGTCTTTGAATGAAATGTGCTAGAAGTAAGGGTGCGGAGGGCGGAACTGTTGCTGCCCAGCTAATTCAAAAAAGTATATCATGGCCAAGTCATGTGTTTTTGTTGCCTGCCTGCTGGCAGCAGCACCAAAACACCACAGCACCACCGCATAGCCATTCAATTTGCTTGCGTTTTAGCAAAACTTTTCAATTTTTTGTTTTGTACTGTGCTGCAGGGGAGTGTGAGTGTATGGATGTGGGGGTGAAGGTCTCGACTCCCGTGGTCGGCGAGTGAAAAGAATGCATGAAGGCTTATCAGTTGGACATGCTGTATTTTAATTGTGGGCACTCGAGTGTGAACCCGGGCCAGCTCAAACACAACAACAACAACAACACGAGTGATAACAACTTGGTTGTCGTTTGCCTTGTGCAGGTCTTACAGCAAAACAAGCTAGAAAGCAGCAGGGGAGTGTGCCCGACAGAAAAATACCTTACGAACCGTCAAGAAAATAGCGAATCGTACATTCCCAAAAACTATCTTCTCGTTTTTGTTTTGTTTTATATGAATTTGGTTCCTTTCTGCTTTTAAATGGTTTTCAGTCATACAAATATTTCTTATTTTTCGTAGAAATGAAATTTGTTCGCCACTTTTGCTTATTTCCTGTACAAAATTTAATCAAACCTTGTCCACCCTCGACAAAGGGTATTTAAAAAGTTCCTGAAGATTGAACCAAGGGGTCGACGTCAGGTACCCGCACAAATAGCCGGCCACATCCCCAACCATATCAACCCTACTTCCCCCCTGCATCATCACCCCCGCACCACTAAGAAGTCAAAGTGCTTCACGTGAATCCAAAGTTTTGTTTTCCAATTTTTTGGTTATCGTCCTCATCGTGTGTAGTGTTGATAAACATCGCTTTGGCAAAACAGCACGCATTTTTCCAACAATGAAAAGAAGTGAGTGGCGATACAGCAAAAGTTGGCCCGAAAAAGCAGCAATAACTGTCTTTGTTCTGCCCGCAAGTCTTTTCATTTTTCTCAGACGCTGTCCAAGCGTTAACCACAAATTGTCTCTCTGTCCTGGGTAAGCCATAATGTCGAGAGACGAAACCTACGAAAGTAGGCCACTCAGGTTATTTTGATAGCTATGCAAACACCGGTAGTATATGTCCAGGAAGATGTACTGACCTTGTTTTATCCAAATCGCACTACTATATCGTATTACTGTCAAAGGAACATTCAAAAAGTTCTGCGTTTATCTCATTATTTTGGTCATGCTCATTTATGTGTATCACCTGAACGATTGCACTAATATTTATACTAAGCCCCGCATTTAAAAAATGATTAAAACTGTTTAATGGGTATCCTAAAGTGTGTACATATTGGTATATGTTCGCAGTTGTTACATGTCCTTCTTAACTTGTAGTCTTAAGGTATCTTTACTCATGGGTAAAGGGTGCGCAGGGTTTTAAAGTTGACTACTATATTATATTGTTCGATGGGGTTTATCGGGCGAAAATCAAAATTTAATATTACACTATACTTACAGATTATGTTCTGTTCCGATTGGACCAGAATACCAGTTGGTTGCCATTGATTTTATTCTTGGGAACTCAGTGATTGGTAGGTAATATCCTGTTAATATATAAATTACAGGGTATTTCACAGTCGTGCAGCACTGCTTATAGTTTGGTGTGAAGTGAGTCATCTTTTTAAAAAGTGATCATTGGTATAACTTTAGTCAGATATAAACTTATAGCTACAAAGAACTTAATTTGCGTGTATAGCACATCCGTCAGATGCTGTCATATACACATACAAGTGTATGTGTGTGTGTGTGTGTGCATTTCATTAACCCCTTAACGCCAGGGCTAACTCGCATATGTGGAGCGCAGAGGAGTAGCCAGTTCGATGAAGATTTACATCTCGTTCATATACTGGGAAATCTCTAAGCGTCAATCTTTTGGCTGTGTAACTAAGAGCTGCTCCCAAAAGTCAACTGAGGCTGTGACGTCAGCGTAGACGTTGACATCGCCGTCGACGTTTACAGCGACAGAGTAAGCAACTGCGAGTTTTGGGGGAGCGTCACAGACGGTCGCTGGCCACCCACTCACATTTGCATGTTGCAATGTTGCAATGATGCTGCTGCTACAGCCAAGCCCTGTACACGCTGGTCAGCAGCGGATCTTGCTGTGCTTTTAACTGTGTGTGCATCGAAGGCTAGCCCATACGTTTGTTTTTTATTGATGGCTTTTAACAGCCAAGCCAGCGTCGTTTAAATAATGAGCCATGGAGCTGTAGTCTTCTTTACCTAGTGTGCTGTACACACACACACACGTGCACTCGCACACACACACACGTGCACTCGCACACCTCCGCAATGCAGCAGATTGTGGTTGCGCCCGCTGTCATAGCAAGTCATCGATGAATTGCGGATTATTCATGTGTTTGTTCATGTGCATGTGTAGCTGACTTCGTTGTCGGCCCAGTTTGAGTCAGACGGCTTTTGTCGTCTGTTTGTCTGATCGTCTCTGATCATCGTTGATCTATGCCAGCTGCCAGTTGTCGTTATTGGATGCTTCAATGTTGGGCAATGGCCATTGGGTATTACCTAATGATGTGGCACTGCCAGCGGCATGACTAATTAGAAAAAAAAAATCAAAACTCGAAAAAAAATCACTGACTCTCTCAATGTAAAGTGCCAACTCACTGCGGCGCTCCTTCACACGCTCGCCCTCTCCCTACAGCTCTCTTTCTCTCTCCCTCTCTACTCTGTCCAGTGATCTTTGCATTTCCATTCTCACTTTCAATTTCTCTTCGAATTATGTGCGATTTCGCGCACTTTGACCTCAGTTTGAATGCAAAGTCAGACAGCTAGACTGACTCTTGTTGTTGTCGTTGTCATCGCTGCTCAAGCGAGAAATTGCAAAGGCAGCTGCTTATACACACACACACACACACACATATATACCCACACGTACACACTCACACACACACCAGCGAAGACTCTGCACTTGAAATTGACCGGCAAAGATGCGACGGCGATCGTCAAATGCCAACTCAAGTCTGACATTTGCTGATCGCCGGGTGACGTTAACAGACCAAAATAATCAACAACTGCAAGTGATTGACTATAACATACCACGCAGTAAGCTTTAGGGCTGTTATGCTCATTTAAAATTAGAAATTTATTAGGACTTTTTAGCAAAAGTTTTTAAATATTTTAATAACTTTTAATTTAATATGGAAAACTGGAGTTTATGTATGTTATAGTTCAGTATTAAGCTACTTGACTGTTATAAGCCTCTCGCTTTAATAAAACACTTTATTTTTTATAGGATTTTTAAGAGTCTTAAGATTTATTTTTTAATAGTTTAAGTTACTTTATTAAGATGTTGTAATGTATACATATTTCATTATTAATACATTTATATTTCTCCTTTTGTTTTAGAATGTTTTACTAAATCTTTGATTCAAGCAGCTTTTTCAAAAGTCCTTTAAAAACAATAACTGAACTGATTTTATTAAAAGAAGGAAACTTTAGTAATTATTAGATTTTTCTTTGTAAGTTAAGATTATTAAAAGAAAGCTTTCAAGTTTTATTAGACAACAATTCTGTCTATTAAATACAAATTTTCACTTTAAATCCAAGGCTAACAAAGTTGTTAAGAACGCTTCAGAAAGGGAACTTATCGAACTTGTTTAAAAAAAGCTAATAAAGTAATGAGTTCTGATTTGAATCTGTAGTCTTGTCAAACATAATACCCTACTGAGCTATTCAAGTGCAGGGTATATGAACATATAGCCTGTAAGCTGGCCAAGCACTGAATTTACCATTCGACCGAGATCTGTTCATCGTTTTCCCTGATCTGTGTGTGTCATGCGGCATGTTTGCGAGTTAAGTCGAGTCGAGTCGGGTCCAAAACCGACTCACGCATATTGGTGCCATATGATTAGTTCGACGCTGTCGATGCATGACAACCCAACTGAAAATAGTACAGCGCCAGTTCCATTCGCACCAAAATCTTCAGTCTCAGCTCAGCTCAGAGTCTACCCCCTTCCTTTCTCCCTTTTTATTCCTGCCCACCCCTCTCACTACTTCTCCCCACAACTCTTCATTCCGTTTTGTTGTCTTCCATCTGTGTCTCGGGCTTGCCAAGCACTAACAAACAAAATGATCATCATCTGTGCTCTGTGTGCTCAGCCTGTGGTGCCATTGATGACCACAAAAACTGGGCGTGGCTGGCATGCCCCTCAAATTCACCCAACTTGGGCATGGGCGCGTGCACACCCAAAAAAAAAAGCTACAAAATATCAACTAAGAACTGAAGCTCAAATTGTGCTCGACAATAAGATACTCGAAGTTGGATTAAAAAACTTTAAGAAAAATAAAATAAAATATTTTAAGAAATTGTGTTGTGATATTTATGGCAAGTTATACTATGTTTAATGTGCTAAGAGACACTTAAATCTAGTTAATGTCGTACTTAAGAGGGTTTAAAAACAAAAGTATTAAACAATTTGTAGCTTAATTTTAAAAAATTTGTCGTGTTTACTATATTTAAATGAAATAGTATCGAATATGCCATGAACTTATAATACTTTTGATACTGGGTATAAAAAACTGAAGCAAGCCAAAAGCAAAATCAAAACGACGATGGGTCTTCTCTCATATCATCTCACTCTTCGCTACCCTCTCTCTCTCTTCAGTCACTTCGCTCTGGCTGCTGCTCTGGCCGAAGACCAAGTGCGATCACTTACAAGTACAAAATTGTCCCAACCTACGCTCAGTTGCACTCAGTTGAGTTGTTGTTGTTGTTGTTATGGTTGCCCCCAAAATGATATCTGGGCGCTGATGTGTGCGTGAGCCCCAAGAGAGAGAGATGCAGAGAGCGAGATAGGGAATAGAGATGGAGATAGAGAGATTGGGTGGAGTACTCGAAAAAAAAACGCTGCGAATGGGAGCAAGACATATCGCAGGTACGCCTTAGCTCATTTCATATTCATTGATGTGGAGCATTGAGTCCAATCTGTCCCCACTAAAAACCCCGGCCAGGGGCACGGCCAAGTTGTGGCACGTTGCAAGCTGCTAGCAGAGCGCTGCAAACTGCACGCGGCACACGTTGCACGTTGCACGTTGCCTGATTGCGTGTGCGTGTGTGCAAGTGCGATCCGTGAGGAGGACTTTGCTGCAATTACAATTACCTCACCCACTAAATGCCCACCACAACAGGAAATGGCAAAAAAATAAAGAAAAAAACTAAAACAAACAACAAAAGATACTCTCCTTAGATGCAGATACAAAATGGAAACCACCTAAAGATATTTAATTGTTTATATTTCGTAGACATAGTATTATCTTTAGACTTTAAAATGAATTTACGCGACACTTGCAAAGAAAAAGTTTTTAAATTAAAGCTAAGCCCAAAAGAAGACTTTTCTGGGCCAAAAACTGTTTAAAATCTTTAAGGTAACAAAAATAATAAATAAAAGATGTAAAAATAAATAAAATAATTAAATACAATAATTAAATTAATTTTGTTTTTTAATTTTTTACATATACTTTTTATTTTTTATTTAAGCTTTAAATTCTTTTTGACCGCAGATTTTATTACTGGACAATTATTGTTCTAAATTAAGACCTAATTGTAAAAATATTTAAGCTATAATTTTTTTTGTGTCATTTCATATTTTTAAACAAATATTTAGAGCTTAAGAATTTGTGTCTTAAAGTGAACTGAGCTAAAGATCAAAGATTTTAGGACAAATTAACTTGATTTCTTAAATCTTATCTTTTTTATCAGTGTGTGTGTGTGTGTGTGTTAGTGGTTAAAATCTCAGTTTAAGCGCGCGAACCGTTTAGCGTTGCTCAAATTGATCGTTTTAGCCCTCATTGTGGTGGGCCTGGCCAAAAGGCAAGACAACGGCAGCGTTGGGCTTGACTAAATGCTGGCCTGCCAGTAGTAGTAATTGTTGTTTGTCTTCCAACTTTTTCTTGTTTGTTGTTTTTGGTGTCATGCGCCACCTTAACAACATTTTTGCCAGTCCCATTTGTCATTTAGCCAGCCAAAACATTCAGTCAGTCACTCAGTCAGGCAGTCAGTCAGTCACTCAGTCAGTCAGTAAGTCAGCTAGCAATTCATTCATTATGCTCTGAGATTTAGCCCAGGCCCAGTCACTCGATTCATAGGCAGACTGCGTGGGTTGTCGCTGCTTAAGCTAAAGAGCAAACAAAACAAAAGAGACTCACTGCAAATAATATTAAGAAAATAATGTTACAAAATCCCTCAAACTAAGCTCAGTTCTGCATACCCTATGCAATTTAGGATTCGTTAGGGTTTAAAAGTGCAAAAGTGCATCTTCAAAATTTTAGTAAAATAATAAAAAAGTGATAACATAAGAATTAAACGTAAGCTGATTTTGAAATATACTTAAAATTCTTTGATTTATAACTTATTTTATTCTTTAAAAAGTTTGCAATTTGACTATTAAATTCATAGAAGGATTATATTTAATCTTCTTAAAGTAAATTTATTTTATATTGCTTTTAAAACCTAACAAAATAAGCTGGTAAACTTAAAAATGTGAACTTAACAGTTAGTAATTTGTATTATATTTTGTTTCTTCTCTCATACTTAGTTGCCTTAGTTCCGTTGTAATACCCAACTTTGCTATAGAGCATACACCACATGACAATGCTCGAATTGTCTCTATGTCTTTCCGACTGCGACTGCGACTGCGACAGCGACTCCGCCTCATTGTTTCTTATTTATTTATTTAGTATTTTTTTTCCTTTATATTCTTTTTTTTTTTTTTGATCGCAATGTGCTGGGGAGAGCCACACACAAATACACACACACACACACACACACTTATGCATACACACACGTACTCGTAAATCGCATGCTTAGCCAGATAAGTTCACTTTGTGCTCTATGATGCACCTTAGATTGCAATCAAGAGATATCCAGAGATATTGCAATTAAGATAAACCCACAAATGCCGTATGCGAGTATTTAGCCAAAGCAAAGTTCCCTAATCCCCCGTATACTCCTTCTGTCTCGCCTCTGCTCTTCCTTCTCTGCTTCTCCCCTCTTCTTCTATAAATTCTCCACTAGTTAACCCCTAACCGTTCTATTATTGTTACCGTTGTTGCTTTTCTGACTGTCAACCATTGAAGTTGCGTTGCATTCAATGCCGATGCCATCGTGACTCCCCCTCTAACAATACGGCTCCACAGTCCCTAGCAAATCAGCTGCCCTTCTCCTCTTCTGCCTGCACCTGGGTTTTGCTGACAGTTTTGCCCACAATTGCCATGCAAAGAAAGGCCAGCCAAAAGATTCCTAAATACCAAACAAAATACCCAAAAAAAGAAGCTGCCAAAAAGTCAAACGGCGATCCCGTCAATGGACTCTGAATTCACCACCATTATAAGTCTTCTAAGTCTATAAGAAAGATCCCTTTGAAAGGTGTAGTAGCAAAACTTTAAAGCAGCTAAACTTTGATAGCTCTAGTTATATATTAGGTAGTATTAGTTTGAAACTAGTTCAAGAAGAATGCATTTAAAATTAATTTAATGCATTTTACAAAAGTCGGTGTAAAAATTGAATAGTTAATACATGACTCCAAAATTGTATTCAATAATTTAAAAACTGTAATTTTAAGGAAACTTTTAAACTTATAAAAGTAAAATGTTTTTTTTTTTAAATCTTTTAAATGTCCTAAAAAATGAATAAGCAAAAAACAATTGTTGTAAGTTTTCATTTCAGAAAAGTTTAAGTTTCTTTTTCATTATAATGAGGATTGAGTATAATTTAAATAAATAATAGTTTATTAACTATATTTAAAATTAAAGTTTTTTTTCTTCCCATTTAGTTTACTAAAGAAAACTTATGGTTACTTGCTGACTTATGCTACTGTAGAAGGGTCTCACTATTCGCCTTTTATCTAATGAATACCTTCAGCCCTTTCTTGATTTGAAACTACAAACACAGTAGCAACTCCCTCGACTGTACTCTGCCACTACAACTGAGTTTTGTGGCGACCATAAAATAAAAAGAAAACTAGTGTAAATATATAAATAAATATCTTACACTTAGTGTTAAAATTTTCAAGTTCACCCCCTGCTACGAGCTGTGCACTTGGGGCTAAAACTGAGAATGGGAATGGAAATGTTAAAGGAAAATGGGACTGGGACTTGGTCTCGATTTGGAACTGGAACTGTGGCAGGGGCTGCTTTGTTGTCTGGTCAAATGTACATCGCATGTTGCACGTTGCACGTTGTTTGTTGTACGGAGAGTGTGTGATTTGTCTTTGGGCTGCTTGCAACCGAATCCGTTGTCAGTGTCACTGCGATCTGTGATCTGGATATCTGACAGTATTCCAACTCGCTTAACCTCTGTCTCATTTCCTCTTAATCAGTTCGTCTTCTTTTGACTCAATCTCTCCGTCTCTGTCTGCCTCATGTTACTTTAAAAATAACATAACGCCCGCGTCCCGGACTCGCGGTCGCATCGCGGTCTCTCGATCCCATCGTCGCGGACTCTTGGAAACTGGGCGGGCGAGCCAGAACATATGTCTGCCATATGTTTGTCCATGAGGCGATGCCAGTCAGCGGAACGGACAAACTGACACAGCCGCAGAGCCACAATCAGAGCAACAAGAATATGAAGTGAAAGAAGAAGCAGAAGGAGCAGTTGCTGCCACGAAATGATGTTGCCACTGAATGTTGCTGCTGGCGACTTTGACATTGTCGTTGGCCCACGATGACGACGCTACATCGCAATGTGTGTGTGTGTGTCTGAGTGTATTTGGGGACTCTGGCCGAAAATTCCCTCTCTTATACACCATTACCAACAAGCAATGAAAGGGTAACGCAGGCAGTGGAGTTTTGGAAAAAAAGTTAAAGTCTATTACTTGATCAAATAATTCAGAAAACATATTCTTCAAAACATTTAGATCAAATTTATTAAATACATTTTCTAACAACTCGGCTACAAAAATATTTTTAACATTTAGATTTAGTCGTGGATAACTTGTATTAAACTTTATCGGAACAACAACAAAAGAATAAAATTTTGTTCTGTTAAAATATTCTCAAACAGCTACAACTTATTATCTTTGTTAAAGATAACTTTTTTAAAAAATAACTTAATAAATTAAAATTTTAAAAATGCACATGCTCTTATTTAGAAAGTTTTTTAAATTAAATTTTAATTTTTGTAAGTATCTTTATCTTAGAAAATTCATGTTTCAAAATATATACTTTTTTATAAACAATATAGAGTATCTCGCAGTCGATCACCTTGTGCTCTCCTTCGTTTTTTGTCAAGTTGGTCGCTGCCTCCATCGATCAGTCGAAATCGACCCCATTGCGACTTTGCCCCATCTTGAGGCGACTCAATGCGATGCGCTCTCATTGTCGATGGTTCCATTTGTGGACACACTTGAGATTCCATTAATTCAAAAATATTTATTTTATTTTCCCATTTACCGAAAATTTCCAAATGTGTTTGGTTTAATTTTGTGGCAAATGTTGCTACTGTTTCCAGTTTTTTTTCTTCTCATTTTTCGGTATGCGGTCTTTGTTCTCCATGTTGTCACTTGGACATTGTCACATATACAGTGTTTGGTAAATGAAGAGGGGAGACAATTTCTCAGGGAAGGAGTAAAAGAGAGAGGCACTTGAGAATTGGAATTTATGTGTGATTTTTCTGTTTTTGTTTTCTACTCAAAATAATCTATTTACATAAAATATGTTGGGGTATAAAAGCCGGCATAATTAAATTTATATTTTAATTTTAATTAAAATAAAGTTAAATATGATTTCGAAACACGCAAATAAAAACTGTTATTCAATAAATATTCACCTTAACCTGTAACACCAATAATACTTCACAAGATCATCAATTTAAATGCATTTTTCTGCTTAAGTGCTGTCCACAAAATGTAAAAACAATACCACTAAGGGGGCGCCTCCTACTGTATAACTCAGATCTGAGTGTTGTATTACGATCAGGACAAGCAATTGGACAGGACTCAGGACGACTCAGAAGAAATCAAGTGGCACTTCAAATGTCAAGTGTATGTCGGTGGCACTTGAAGTATTTGAAAATTCAATTAAGTAAGCACTCGAGACCTTAAAACCCAGAGAAACTCAGACCGCTTCAAGGGGGTAAGAAAAATAGAGTGAACTTGTCGCTATACATGTAATAGATCCCGAAGATCCTTACCACATGTTGAGCTAAATCTGTTATTTATTTGGCATCTGATAAAGGTGAAGTATAGTAAGATAATTGGGAGAATGTAAGAGCAATACTTTTGATAGAAAAAAGTAACTTTTTGGATGAGATATTTCCTAGGTAGGGGAAAGGTCCTAGGCATTGGCAAAGGAATGAAGGAGCTGTGTGTGAAGCTACTAAGAAAATAATTGATGACTATTTGGATCATATAGTTTACATAATGGAAGTCTTTTTATCCGATTACAACCTAGTATTAGTTCCCTAAGGGAAACAAGAAGTCCTAACCACACAGAAGCTTAGGACTAAAAAAGCTGAGGAATGACCTATATTTGCCAAGAGTTAATCCTTAAGTTTCTAAATTTCCCCCGAACTTAGCTTGGAAGCTGAGTCTTCTATAGGATAATTTATTTTAAGGTAAAGAGCACCCTTTGATTTCTTAAAAACTTTAGTAAGTCTTGGAAGTTAAGGACCTTGGAAGCTAAGGAAAATTAGAGCTATTAAACTATTTGGTATCTATGGCATAGTGGAAGGGGATTGAGGACACACTACTTCCATACATGTTTGTTAGTATGTTTGTATCATTTACCATAGTTTGTTAGCCTTCATGGCCATCGAATGTATAATCGATCAGTTGGGTGGCAGTGCCCGGCCAACGGACCGAGCGAGTTTGTTGGGTCATCTAAACAAAGCCAAAACCGCCGAGCCCCCTTCTCTCCGCTCCGACCCATGCTGACTCCATCCCACAGCCCCTAACCTCCTTGGCCGTTGCAGGCCGTGGCAGGAGCCAAATGTGGCACTCTTGGCTCTTAGGCTCAATGAATTTTGTTAAATCGATAAACTTTGTTTAGCCCACGGAAACAACAAGAAGCAGACCGGCCCCTAAGAGCCGTAGTACCAAACACAACACCACACCCCTGGCACTACCATCATCGTCATCGTCATAGCCAGTAGCCAAAACCACAGTGGTTCAGATTCCATGGCTACGCGGCCCTGGCCAACGGATTGCGTCAATCAACAATTTGTCAACGTGACGTGAAACGTAATGGAATGAAACAATATGGAATGAAACATTGGCCCGCATCCTGTGGCATGTGTAGTGCTGGGTAGGGTGGTGCCGTGTGTAGGGGGTGGGTTGGGGTGGTGCTCGTTTAATCGATCAGCGGTCGAGAGCGGCTTTTGTTGGCATTGAGAAGAGCAGAAAGAGACTATACAATTGGTGCCACAGCGGGTGGTGGTAAAAGTGCGGTGGTGCGATACTGCGGTGGGTCGATGGGTCGGTCGAATGGTCGCGTTTTTTTTGGTGGTTTTGATAGCTTAAGGTTTGGGGTTGACATAGCGGTGCTATCGAAACTTGTGACCCGCAATCGATCCAACAAAAAAGGCGCCCGTTCACGCGACAATTAATAGCTGGGCAACGCCGTGGCGACGCCTGACACGGACCCAGCCTGCCCAACTGCAACAACAGCAACAAGAACAACATCCACAAGCAGAAGAAGAGGTAGCTGAAGCAGCAGCTTAAGTTGCTTGTGGCTGCTACAACGGTAGCCGTGATAATGGCCAGCTTTTGTCTTGGCCGTTGGCCAAAACTTTGCAAATTGGCAGCGATTGAAAGTGGTGGGAGGAAGGGCAGGGAGCTGCCACTTAAACTGCAATCATGGCCAAGCGATGAGGCATGCCACGGCTAACATTAATGCTAATGCAACAGCTGCCCCTTGGCCAGATGATGAAGCTGATGGTGCAATAGAATCGATTTATCGACCCAACGATCGATCATTTCATCGCTTTCAACACTGATCAAAATCTGAGAAGTCAGGCAAATATTTTCAAGATTTGTTCACTTCGGGTTGGTGTAGATACTTTAAGTGAGTTGTTAACTTTTTTAAAACAAAGGCTTAAGTTCTCCAAAGAAGTGTTCTAGAACAAGTTTTTGTCAGTGTAGATCGTTAGCTTAGTGCTGGCCAATTTGTCGACACTTCTAATGCTGGACATGCGCCGCAAGGATCACATAATGATGACGTCGTTTTGCTGCTGCAGTTGTAGTTGCAGTTGCAGTTTCTGTTGCAGTTGCAGTTGCAGTTGCAGTCGCATGAGGAGTGCACACACTCAAAATTTCAAGCAGCGCTCTCTGGCATATGTCACACTACTGCCCCGATCTTTACCTTTCTTAAAGTTTGGCTGCCTTTCCCTTGCCTCGCGGTAATTGTTGGCAATTCTGTAATTTTCATGTGGTTGCTGCCTCTTGTTGCAGTTGCAGTGCAGTTGTTGCCATTGCTGCTGTTGCTGCTGTTGCTGCTGCTCGTGATCGTTTCTCACATCTCGCCGACGACAACAACAGCATATATTATACAAATATTATAAATACAACTTTGAAGGTATACACACATGTATTTATATATACAGATCCATTCATAATTACTCCACCCCCCGCTCCCACTTGTGTCACCTCGCTCTCCTCACTGCCTTGCTCAACCTTGCCACTTATTTTATTTGCTTATTGAAATACCGCTTCGAAGGGTAATTACGAGTGCTCCTTTTTGGTTCCGTTTGAAGTTACCGCATTCCGTAACTCGACAAAAATTCAAAAATATGAGAAACAAAACAATGAGAAATTATTAAAAAACTTGGCAACTGTTGCTCTCTCTCACACACACAAACACACGCACACACAAACACATTTTGCACACCTACAACCGTCAACTAAATTCAACCTTTTTATGGGCAAGCCTTAAAAACGTCAACAGTCACTGACTATGATTATGATTACGATTATGATATGATACGTTTAAATGCAATTCACATATGATTTGCATAATTGCCACAGCAGATTTATCAATTTAATGCGCTTCCATACGGAATCCATACCATGTCGATATTTGTATATCAATTTATACACATTTGTTCCTCCAATGTGGGTTTTGTTTTATTAATATTGTCATCAGTTTCATTGTACTTATCATTATTTTTTTATATATTATATTTTTTATTACTGTTATTTAAAACAGTACTTTAATTAATATTTTATATAATGATAATATAATATTAAAATTATTGTTTTTATTAGTATCACTATTATTGGTATTACCATTATTATTATAGCTCTTAGATTAGCATTAGCATTGACATTAGCATTACCATTAGAATTAGAATTAGCATTAGCATTTGCATTTGCATTAGCATTAGCATTAGTAATAGAATTAGTATTAGTATTAGTATTAGTATTAGTATTAGCATTAGCATTAGCATTAGTATTAGAATTAGTATTAGAATTAGCATTAGTATTAGCATTAGCATTAGCATTAGCATTAGCATTAGCATTGGCATTGGCATTAGTATTAGTATTAGCATTAGTATTAGCATTAGCATTAGAGTGGATTTATTAAAAGTCTTAGAACTAACAATGGCATTTGCATTAGAATTGCAAGTGTTTCAATTATTCGAGCTATTTAAGATCAAGCAAAAATGAAATATTTTGCATTAGCAGTATTAATATCAATAAAACACCGAGCAAATGTCAATCCAAGCGATGAACTGGATATATTCAAGACGATTTTAAAAAGTTGGACTTAAGTACGAATTTTTTGGTAACTTTTTACATTATACTATTCATTTAAAATCTGAGTAATTGACTTTTAGACCTTAATTCATTCATGAAAATATATAAATATAAGCTACAATTAGGTTTTTAATTAAGAATATATATTTATGAAGAAGTTTTTTTCTGGGCACTTGCAACGGGACGGGTCAATATTGAAACACCGCACATGACTCTTCAACTTTTATTAACAGTTTCATAGATAAATTTTTTAAATATTTAACAAAACTATTTAACTACTAAATTTTCTATGAAACGCTAAATGAAATTATCAATTAGACAATTACAACCTGAAAATCGCAAACTTAAATTTTATTAGTCACTGACTCTAATGCTACACAAATCATTAGTATTTTAAGTGTGTCCCTTGAGCATATCTGCCCCATCCCCTTCCCATAGCTATAAGGTAATATATTAACCTACATATTTATAAGCTTATCCCTCAAACAAATAGTTCGATCATTGGTACATATTCACATATGTATATTCGTACCGTATGCAGTTATAAGCATGCGAGCAGCGTTGCCTCCGCCGCTGCTGTCAACGCTGCTGCGGCGACTGATAAGCGCGCGACGGATGCCAAAGCTCGTCTGCACGTAACCCCATCCGAAGGTGGCCAGCTCTGCTGACGATGCTGCTGCCGCTGCCACTGACACAATGCTCTCTCTCACTGTTGATATTGTGCTCTCTCACACATGTGCGTCCCACTCGCTCTCTTTACACGCAAGGGTAGCTAAGGCAACCGCAGAGCCAGCAGAAGCAGAAGCAGCAGCAACGGCAGCAGCGCAGCTTTCGCTCTTGTCATCTCTCTCTCTTTGTGGCTACCTGTGCGCGAGAGCGGCGAGTAACGGTGTCTCAACAGCATCGCCAGTCGGCAGGTTGAGTGGGAAGGGGGTAAAGCGAGAGAGACAGACAGTTAGAGAGCGTACGAGCGTATGTGTGTGTGACTGGGGAAGGGGAGGTGTGAAGGTGAGGTGGAAAATACGAATATGACGAGAGCGACGATGGCCAATCGATGGGGCGAACGCGCGTGTGCGACGCTCGTATGAGTGCGTCCCCATATGAGTGTGTGCATGTGCGTATGTGTGTGTGTGTGTGTGTGTGTGACTGTACGATTGCGAATGCGAGTGTGAGTGCACATAAGCAAATGCGCCGATACATATGCTATAGCTAAGGGGCTACGGCTGTGGACACTCAACGCCGCAGTCGGCAGCACATGAGGCATGCGTGTGTGCTCTGCTTGGGCAACTTGTGTGTGTGTGTGTGTGTGAGGAGGAGGGTCAGGGGGCTAGTATGGTTAGGAAAGGGGTCGGGGTACTTGGCTCTAGGGAGCACTAAACAATGGGTTAAGCTTAAGGTTAGCAGCGGCGAGCAGCGGAGTCGCTAAAACGTGCAAGTGTCACACACACATGCTCACACACTCATACGCAGCTGAAGTCCACACATGAGTGTCAGTGGATGGGGTATGGGTAGTGAAAGGGGCGGGGGGAGTGCCGTTCTGAAGTTGTGTCTCAGTGGACACTCACAATACTCATCTACACACACACACACACACACAAGCGCACTCACATGTGTTTGGCGCTAATGATCTCTATCTATCTCACTCTGCCCCCAATCTCTTTCACACACACGCGCGCACACACACACACACACACATATCTACCGCACTCACTCGCACTCGCATTCGTACAATTAACAATAACGCAAACCTTTGCAATAAAAACAATTCGCATTCACTTTTGGGCCAGCATCGCACACACACACACACACACACACACACACACACACACACTCCGCATGCTCACATATGAGTACGTGCTGTGCTTCTCATATCAAAGCGCTGACATTAATGGGTGCATTGCTGGGCAGCGCAGTCAGCAGCGACGCGACAGCAAGTTTGTGTATGTGCATGTGTGCGTGTGTGTGTGCAGCTGAAACAGCTCACGTCCAGTCGTTGTCCGCCTCGCAACTTGCAACTTGCAACATGCAACATGCTGCATGCAGCATGCGGCAAGCAGTCAACAAAACCAACAACATAAAACACCCGAACCATCGCCCACCCACCGAACACGACGTCGCTGTCGCTGTAGCCGTCGCTTCATTTCCGATGCCAACGTCGCTGTCTCTGCACGTTCTCCTGCTGCCTCTGCCACTGTCGCTGCTGGCGTCGCTGCCCCTGCAATGATTAATGTGCATTAGCCGGTGTTGACCGCGGTGGGCGAGCATTAAGCTTAAGTACGAGCATTCTCGTGCTGCGAACGCCAATTGCAGCTAGTACGCACCTATACACACACCATCGCACACATACACTGACACACATATGCATACTCACACTCGTACTCATACACACCCACAAGTTCAGATTTTATTCGTACTACGTATTTATGAATACACTCACAAATATGTAGATTTGTGATTACTTATTAGAGAGCACTCACGCACGTGAATACATTCATGAATACACTCACAAAAACATATGCACGAAATTATGAATTTATTCATTCAAAAATTCACCGATTGATTCATGAATACTAGATTGAATACTTCAAATAAAAATCAAAATATTTTCATTATTTTTTAATGTACCCACAAATACAGTCGTGAGTACTTTTAAGATAACACTTTTTTAATACATTCACAAACACATTTGTGAATACACTCATTCCTATATTAGTAAATTTAGCTATTTTGGGTCCTAAAACTGGAAATATTTACAAATATTTGTCTAAATATTCGCAGTTTTCTATTCGTGAATAGATTCACAAATACACTCGTGAGTGTATTCATGGATGCACTTATAGTATTCATGTATAGACTTCAAAATGAAATAAGATACGCATTTATTTTTGCATAATCGAAATTATATTCGTAAACACAGTTTTGTATTCGTGAATACTCTTGAATGTATTCGTAAATACATTTGTGTGCATTTTTGGGGATACCATCTTCAATATATTTATAAAAATTCTGTTGAATATATTCCTAAATATATATATATTTGTGAATACACTCACAAGTATTTATTTTTGAATACATTTTTTAGTATAATCTTGAATACACTCATAATTATATTTCAGAATTCATTCTCAAATACTTGATCGAATACGTTTGTGAATACACTTTACAATACATGTGTGAATACAACAATGAATGCACTCACAAATACATTCAGACATATGTTCAAGCTTTTTTGCATCACACTCACACACATTAGTGAATCAACTCATTTTGTTTCACAACCAGACCGACTGTCCAATACTCTTGTAGCTCATTCAAACTTGAAATGAATACCCGTGAGTGCACTCATAGCTACAACTGAATAATGTTAATAATAAACAAAAATAAGACACTTGAATGCAATTGCAGATGAAGTAGGGGCAGGCGGACAAGGTGGGGGAAGAACGAGAAGCGAGTACTCATTCGTAAGCGGCTGTGCACCCAAAAAACACCCACAACCAGCTGAACTTCAAACCAAACAAAACCCATTGACTAACAACGCCAAATGGCAGCTCAAAGGTTTGGGCCACTCGCGCTGTGGTCTGCTCACGACGCCAACGACAACGTTGACGCCGACGCTGACGACGAAGCTCTGACTCCAAGCGCTAGCGGGCAAGCGAAGCAAAGCGAAGGCTACTGCCGGTCGTCAATTGGCGCTGGCAGAGACGCGACGCTCGCTTAGCTTTTGCGAGTGGTTTGGTCGGTTGGCAGTGGCGCTGGCAGCGACCGCGACCGCGCCGCCACTGCCACAGCGACTGCGACAGTGGCCTCTTGTTGAATGGAAGATGGGCATAAACTAAGTTTAGTTTATTAGATGCACACGAGCAGTCGCGTTGTGAGGACGTGCCACAAGTTCCTGCTGCTGCAGCAAACAATCAAAAATTACGTTTAACCGGTTCAAGCGGCGAAAAGCGTGAAGCGCGCGCGAAAACTTCGGAAAAGCCGTGGAAGCTTAGGAAAATGTAAAAAATCTCGTGTGTTTTTCGTGCTTTGTTTGTTTTTTTTTTTCACACACACCCCTGAAAAAATGTTAATTTAGGTAAATTTTGCAAATTGTTTAAAGCCAAAATTAACCGTTATCATAATTACTGTTATTTATGTTGTTGTTGCTGCTTGATTTGCGCGGCAAAAAAACAAAAAAAAGTCGCGCAGTCGTCGCTTAAGTTGCGCGCGCATTGTTGTTGTTGTTGTTTTATTGTTGCCGGTTGCGAGGGTTGTGCGAGCAATGGACAATGGACAGCGGCAGAGAGCAAGGCAGCAGCAGCGGCAGCGACAGCGTCTACGACAGCTGAACGACAGCTTCTTTTTGCCTAGCTGCCCACCCCCTTCCACCTCGTGGGCTGCTACTCCTCCCACTCCACATCAGTTCACACACATGTTATCAGCGACAAACTTGAGCACTCAAGCACCGCTGCTGCCGGCGTCGCAGCGAGCGTTGACGTCGCTTGTGCAGTCTGCCATGAAACAGTCGCCAACATCGAACTTGGCTATTTTCATTTGTTTCAAAGCGCTGTCTTGCTCTCGCGCACACAAGCTAACTCGCTCTCGCAGTCGTATGTGTGTGTGTGTGTGTGTGTGTGTCCACCCCCACATACGCACACACATGCGGCCAACGGACCAACGAGTGGCAGCAAACCAAATAAACAAACGTCAGCTGCGGCAGCGGCAACGTCAGCAGCAGACCACTGGCCCAACGCAACCCACCAACCCACCAACCCACCAACCCACCCGACACACACTACCACCACCAACACCCTTACCACCACCAATACCACTAACACGAATAACAATAACAACAACAACAAACCACCACCAAACAGTAAAGGGCTGTAGCTTTGGCGTTGGCGTTGGCTTTGACGCTTGTGTTGACTGCGACGCTGGCATCGACATCGACGTCGACATCGGCAACGCTTTGGCAAAATCAAATTTTCAGATTGGCATTAAAGTGCAAAACCCTAAAATAAAATTGAATTATCTGAACGTGTGCGTCCACAGTCGTTCGCAGGACATCGTCGCGTTCGGACATGCTCTCGTGTTGTCGCTGCTCAGCCGCTGCCACCGCCACCGCTACTGCCACTGCCACTGTCGCTGCCGCCGTCACAGTTACAGTCACAGTTATTTGGCTTTGGCTTTTCTAGGCTCTCTCCTTCGTACTATTAAGCTTGGCCTCTGCCTCTGCCTCGGCCGCTGTCGCAGTCACTGCCTCTCCATTCACATACACATATGTGCTTGTTTGTGTACATGCGCTCACTCATACAAATAAACGCACACATGCACACATAAATACACACGCTCGCTCGCTCTCTCACGCACTGTTCGTCCACTCGTCAAGCTTTCGTTCGTTTCGTTTAGCCGACGACGACGACGGCTACGACCACGACGACAACGAAGAAGTTTTCTCGCTCTCTCACTCTCTCTCTGTCTCTCGCCACTGCCGCCCGTTGCCCATTCACTCACTGGCCTCGTGTTGGTGCTGGTGTTGGTGTTGGTGTTGGAGTGTGCGTGTGTGTATGTTGGTGTCGTCACAGCGCTTTGTGCTTTGTTGGTTGGACAACGACAACTACAACGACGACGACGACGACAACGACAACAGAGCGACAGCCGCAGCCGCAGCCGCAGCAGAGCCAGCGAAGACGCGCTCGACGCCTCGCAGTAGTCGCGTACTTCCGCCGTTACCGTTAGCACCACACAATTTTTGACGAGGCTGCCACCGCCGTCGCGGTGCACGCAGCAGCAGCAAAACGCAACACTGCAACACTTGAACAACACATCAACAATATAACAGTAAACAGTTGCAGTTACAGTTACAGTTATCACTAGACTTACCGTTGCAGCTAGCAGCACAGGACAGTACCAACTAATTAAATTTATATAAATTCATTTGTGTGTTCAACTAAACAAAAACTTAAGATTAGCCGGTAAATCACAACGGTAAACATACACTCACACACACAAAATTAGAATCATCACAACTCACACACACACACAACTAAAGTGCAATTTTTGTTTTTGTTCAAGTGTTTTGTGCTTAATATAAAACTCCAATTGGACGGCAAAGTTTGTTGCCAATTGGGAAAAGAGGCCGCAACGTGAATGTGAGGAGAAAACAACAAACGAACGATAAACTTGTGAATCAAAACAGAAAGCAAATAAGAATAGAATGTTGTGGCCAAAAAGGAGCGCGTTCAAAACAATTTCGTTAGCTGCGGCAGCAACAGCAACAACAACAAAATAGGCAAATAAGAATCACAGCAACAACAACAACAAATCCAGTGTTCACGGTTCCTATTCGAAATAAAAAAAGGAAATAGATAAAGCGAAGAGCAGAGGAACGTGAAGGAAAGAGGAGTAGGAAGGGGAAGCGAAAGCAGAGGCAGCAAAGTGTTTTGAGTGCAAATGTTTGTTTTTGTTTTGTTTGTTATGTTAACAATATAAATACAAATTAATAAATCAATTATTAAATTAATAAATATTTTATGAAATCTTATTAGAAATCAAAAGGTTGCCATCAAAATGACAACAACGACAACAACAATTAAATTAACCAAATACACAAAACTTAAGCTATCGCGTGGCCAAAAATTATTCAAAAATTAGTGCAAATTTTTTGAAAACAAAATTCAAACTGCAAAAGATTCAAAAACAACAACAAAATACGACAAGGAAAAAGTGCAATAAAATTAATAAAAAAAAAAAAAATTAAAAATTAATTTCTATAAAATAAAAAACTTTAATCAAGTGTTTTCAACAACAAACGAAGAGAAATCGAAAAACGGAGAATTTCCAGCTAAACTTTGGTTTGAGAAATTGGAGGAGTAGGAGTTGCCCGCCCATCTGCCACTGCGGGGGCGTGCGCTCGGCAAAGTTTTGAAACACCTTTGGAAATTGAAACAAAAATGAGAATTAAAATGCCCGCGGTTCGAATTGCACAAGGTAAGTTCAGATCGTAGCAATCAAACGAGTACAGTGAACACTGCACTTGAAGTTCCCTAAGAAAACACATGATTCTGTTTTTCTCAAAATTGAAATTGGGAAGCATATTTGACGGCCTCTGCGGAAAGGGTTTGAAAGGATTTAACTTTTTTTTTTAGATTTTTTAAGTATAAAAATATCAGTATCAAATATTTATCTTACTTTTATTTAATTTGAGTTTTTTGACAGTGAAAAATAACTGAATATTTTGAAAATGTTTATATACTGTTCAAAAATTTGTATGTATTATATTTATTTGTAAAGTTAGCATAAAAATAATTTTTTATTGCTTAAAAATATACAGTGTAAGCTCAACTCGCGGACAGCTCAGTGAGGCGAACAGTTTCCTTAGCAGGACGAATTTTATAGTCCCAAGTTGCATGATTTTCATACAAACACCGTTACCTTAGGCGGACATACCGCTTACGCGGACAAAAATATTGGAACTGCGGTTGTCCGGCCAATTTTAAAACTTTTTGGGTATCTCAATATTTTGAAAACTCTAAAACACCCATTGGCTCTAAAAAAAACATTGTAACATTTGGCATGTTTATCGTAAATATATCGTCAGGTTTTCAAATCTCTAAAATAAATGTTCAAAAATTCGGAGGACTCGTAAAAAATAGACACACAATATTAGTAACTGTCATATAAACCAACTTTAAATTGTTTATAAACCAACTTTAAACCAAATAAACCAACTTTAAATTGTTTAAAATAAATACAAAGTAACAAAAATATTTTTTTTTTAGACCTCTCGGACTGAAACACCAGCAAATTAATTTTGTTTTATTTTAAGTTTAAAAAATGCAGAACTAGAAAACTTTTGCCACGAAAATGATTCGATTTTGATACAGAATGAGTTAAGGTATTTTTAGTTAAGGTATATTTTTTTCCTTTTGTTGGTTGTTTCTTGCTCTTGGTGATATCTACTTGTACTAACGGGTACTCATAACTACTCGCACGAGTCGCAACGGTTATCGCCGCGATATCGCAAATGCTCGGAAATCAGAGCCCGCCCGTTTAGGTGTGTTTGCAATGATTTCTCAGATTTTTTTTTTGTTGTTCTCATAATTTTTTTTGTTTGGTTTTTTTTTTCGGTTTTTTGCGTTTGCGTTGGCGTTGGCGGTTGTAAAGTTAAGGTCCCTCCGTACGGCACGACGATGGCGATGGCCGCAATTTAGTTGGTTTATTACTTATTATTATTATTGTTCTTATATTATTATTATTATTTTAACGCTTTTCTTTCGCTGGTGAGCTGAATGGTCGCAATTAACATGACAAATAAATTGTGAGTGTGAGTGCGAGTGTGAGTGTTTGTGAATGTAGCGCCTGGTCACGGCTAGTTCAAAGGGAAATCAAAGCTGTATAACCATAAAAATGAGACCAGATACACCACACACACACAAATACACACACTAGCACACACACTGCCTCACACACACACTTTGTGACTAAATTTGCACACATATTTGGGCATTTCCGTATCATGATCATAAAAATATGACTGTATTTTCTGCTCGACTTTTGCCTTTTTTACGATCTACTTTTGTGTTTTTGGGCCGAGATTTTCTTTTTATTTTTATTTTTTTGCCGACGCATTGTCACACCCACTGCCGCCCACCAGCGCCCACCGCCTGGCTGTTGTTGTGGCTTTGTTATCTGCTCTTATCTAGATAACAATCATCATCATCAACGTTGTCGTTGTCGTTGTCGTTGCTGTCCAGCCCTGAACTGCCCAATGACGCACTTGCCACGTTCCGCGCACTGGCTATTTATCAGGTATGCTTGCACCTGCCCCACCAGCAAACAGCCGCAACAACCCTACAACCCTACTCCAGAACGGTCGTTGATGTCGTCAAACAGTTTTAATTGCTCGCAAAGTTGTTTGTTTTTTTTTTGGTTTATTTGTGCTACAAATCAAAAGAGGAAGCAGCAAGGGGGGGAGGGTGTGAGTTACTGTGAACTCCATGGAAGTTCTACCAATTTTCCCAGTGCAGTTGATAAGAGTTCCAGCTCTGCGACTAATTGCTGCCGATCACTTTTAGAGCAAACCGCTTTTTTCGGGGAATATCGAAACCCAAAAAATACAAAAAAAAAAAAAAAATAAATAAAATATAACGAGTTATCTGTTATCGATAGCTGTTTGTGTTCTGCCCAAAATTGCTCTTGTTCGATACACACACGAACCCCTCTATCCCCTCATATCATAATTAATTGCTACAATTTCATTATTTGCTCTTTTTTTTTCCACTTCTACCACTTTTGGTCGTGTTCCTGTTGTTGTTGTGGGAGAATCTTTTTGATCTCCGAATTTACAAGATTTCGTCATTCTACAAAAGTTGTCTCCGATTCTCTGCTGCTCTTATCAGCAAACTAATGAGTAATTTCCGAGAACAAGACTCGTATTGCCAAACGATTTTTTCCCGTTTTAATTATCTGTTTCGATATGAAGATTTTGAAAAGCAAAAAAATTGAATCAAGGAGTAATATACAGAAGAATAAAAGCCAACTTAAAGCTATAAGGGAATACTTAATTATTATTTAAGTTTTTTAAACTTAAATCAAAATTTGTTTATTTCTCATATTTTCTCAAATTCAAACTAATTGCAGTGCTGCTTAAAATTATTGTTAATGAAGACTTTTGGTAAATCGAGAACGCTTTTAGGGTTGCCCTATTCACCTGTTCCCCTACCAACATTGGAGGTGTATTTGGCAACCCTCCGCCGGTGCAAGTTCCGCTTGAATACGAATATGAATAGCACTCAGTAAAAAAACACCTGAAACGGTCAAACGACTAATCGAGCGGTAAAAGGAGCAGCTGTCCAAGGACTTGGCTGAATCGATATGGACATGGGCGAAGGCAACGGGTCAGTGTGTGTGTGTGTGAGTGTGTGTGCAAGTGTGTGTGCTACCTGCTTTGCGGGGCCATCTCATGGTCGTGCCTGGCTTTTTGGGGTCGCCACTACTCACCTGACTTACTATATTCCCTTTTAATACCCTGCGTGACGGGTGTTATGATTAATTTAAACAGTTAGAAGTTTACACTGCAAAAAAAATGTTATAAAATTTATTTACTAATTTACTTATTTATAAATAACTCAATCTTATAGCTAAAGGGTATCTAAAAGTCGTGCACTTGCAGCTTAAGCTTTATTATTATTTTCTTTACTCCTTGCTGCTGCTGCTGTGTAGCTTTTAATTTGATTATCGACCAAACAGTGTCCATTAAATGAGCGAGCGACCGACCGCGGCCACGTCCGCTCGGTATTGTTATCCTGCTCCTGTGGCATATGCCAATGCCATGGCAACGTCTCTTTCAGGTTCCAGCAATTGTTATAACAAATAACAGCAGCAGATCCCCCTGCCACCAGTTCCCTCTGCCCACCGCCAGTCCACTCCCCTTTTTCACCCTGCGTGCTGCCCACAACAGAATCCTGGAACGAGTCGTGTGTCATCATGTGGATGTCAAACTTTTGTCCAGCTGCGGCTTAAACGGCTCAGCTGACAAATCGCTGGTGTGCAGGATATCGAGAGGGGTGGGCTGTTTGGGTAACTGGGCTGCTGGGCAGGGAGAGTGCATTTGAAATGAGCCTTGGAGCCTGCAGGACATCTGTGAAAGCAGCCCAAATAAATTGCAACAACTTTGGGGCGACTGTCACAGCGGGTGGGCGGGGCTCTAGATAAATTCCTCTACACTGACCAAAAAGGATAGGCTTGTAAAATTCAAAATACTTAAAATTAATTACTCTATAAGCAGAACTCAGTTAATAATTAATAAAGTCTAAATGTCGGATTGTAAAATAAACAAACTAGATTTTAAAATTCTTGACTTACTAAATAAGTTTGTAGCTGAAGGCTAAAAAAAGATATATACTCGATTAATTCAGTTTCCGATATCATTTTGAATTTGGATCCAGCTCTTTTCTTTCTGTGTAATAAATTGTACAACTTATATTTTACTCGCTCTCTCTCAGTCTCTCCTTTTGTCTAACTCTCTCGTTGTCTGCTGCTCGTCATGCTGCACCGCTGGAGTCGCCGTTGCTCCGCTGCTGCTGTTGCTGCCTTCAATTCAGTGCCACTAGCAGCATAATCAGCCACAACAGCGCGCAGCAAGTTGCTTCCGCTGCGGCGTCTCCTTCTTCCCCTACCCTTTCCGCTATCCCAATTCCGCCGCTTTGCCTTTTCTGCTACTCCTGTGGCATCTCCGCATCCGTAATCGTAGCCGTGTTCGTGTCCGTGCGCGTCTTCTAGTACGTCTCGGTTACAATTGAGAGTGGAGGCTCCTCACTAGGTGCATATCCGCACAGTCCGTCGCATCCGTGTCCGTTTTATATTCGACACTGGGGACAGCGGGCGGTCGTTCCGTCGCTCGACAGTTGGCCAAGTCAGTTTGGCCAAAGCCAAGTCGAAAAGCCAGACAACAGCGGCAACAACTTGCACTTGGTACTCCCCGAGTCGGATGTGGATTCACATTTGTGCACACACTCACACTCACACACACACACACACACACTCACACTCACATTCATAGTCGTATTCACATTCACTGATTCACATTCAGATTCCGGCCAGGCGCATGAATTGTTTTGCACTTTCTTTTGTTTTAAATACGCTTTTGGCTTTTGTTTTCGCTTCTCACTTACTCTCTTACCCTCTCTCCCTTTCTCTCATTTCCTCCCAGTCCAATTTTAATTTTTCGTCAAAAATATAAAAAACAACAACAACAATAATAGAGCAACAAACAAAGCACAGCGCAGTTTGAAATATAAAATAAAAAAACCCTTCAAAAAATCCTCGCTTCTGTCTCATATATATGTACATGCATGTGGGCATTTGTATGTCTGTGTATGTCTGTGTGCTGGGCACTTTTCCAGAAAAAATCAAACTTATACTGCAACTGCAACAGGATGCAAGCAGCGCGCAGTTGCAGCTGCAGCACAACAGCTAAAGAAGCGACTTCGAATCTTTGAAAAAACTCAAATAAAAATGGCAATAAAAATACTTTGTTTAAGCCACAAAAGTAGAACTTTATTAAAAACTTCATATGCAATTGTTTTAGTTTTCAAATAACTCTTAAACAGTTCAATTTATTTTAAGCTTAACTAGTTTTGTTTTTATTTTGGGCATTAATAAATTTTAAATAATTTTAATCTAGCATTTTTAAACCTTAGTCTACTCTTTACTGATTGAAAACTTTTAAATTATAGCAAACTTTAAACACTTTTGTGGCTAGCAAATCGATGAGAAATATAAAAGAAATGAGTGGAAATTTAAAGCGGTCAAACGCGGCGTATACGCAATGCCTTGACCAGCTGCTCGACTGTTGCTGCTGTTTCTGTTATTGTAGTTAAGTCGGCGAAAAGCCCGACGAAAGAGAATGTGCGTAAAAAGTGCGAGGAAAAAACAAATAAAAATGGAAGGCGAATAATGAAATGAAAGCAAGTGGCAAACTTAATGAATCTTTTACTACGTTTGTTTTGACGCGCATATTTTTATGACGTCGACGACGACGCCGTCGAAGTCTGCGTTGCGACTTTGCACTTTGGCAAACTTTTCACTTTCAATGGCGACAGCGAGAGGGCAGCAGAAAGTGGGTGGGAAAGAGAGAGAGAGAGAGAGAGAGGCAGTGAGAGTGGGAGAGATAGCTGGCAGCACTTGAAGCTCTCATTGCATTCAAAGCATAAAGAGAACTTGGCACCTTTGTCCTGTCTGGGGCAGAACGGGGGCTTTAGGGTGGCTCAAATGTATTGCCGCCAAGTTCCTTATACCCTTCTGTGCTCTCCGCCGTCCCCTCTCCCACTGCCTGCTTCCCAGTTCGCCTTGAGCAGCTGTGCAGCTGGCTGAAAATTTGCGTAGCAAAACAAACCGCAAAATGTATTTGCGAGCAGCAAGGAGCAAAAAGGACCTGAAGCAGAAATAGGAGTAGAGTGGAAGCAGAAAAAAAGGAAACATTTTGAGTGATTGTAGCGTTGCTTCCATTCAGCAATCAGCTCCTACTCAGCTCTCTCCCCAACTGCCTCTCACACTCTCTATTTTGTTGTTCCTTTTATCCTTGTTGTCGGCGCACGCGCCTCGCCAAATTGTTGCCTATATTTTTCAATGTTGTCGTTGTCGAAGGTGTTGTTGTTGCTGCAGCAATATGCGGCAACAGCACGTGCCACAAGTTGCCAAACTAAACGCGCAACTTGAGACAAGACCGGCTGCCGCTTCCGGCCAGGAAATGCGCTCAAAACAAGCAAAAGAAAAGAAAACCTAGAAAAAGACAAAAAAAAAACGCAGATGATTCTGATGATTTTGCTGTAATTTTCAAACTGTTTTTTTTTTTTCTGCCTGTGTGTCGCATAAATTAAGGCGCTCTACCCCGCCCCCTAAAAGCCCAAGCTCCGCATTTTGTGGCAGAATGAAACAATTTGATTAGTTACAGCATCCCAGTGTCAGGGCCAAGAGTCGATTCATTAAACGGGTCCACAAGGCTTGCCATGCTGAGTTTTTCCGCCAACGCAATGTCAAACTAAACAAAAAATCGAAACAAAAAAATATGAGTTAAAACAAGGCACAAAGGTAGAAGAAGCCGCAGAAGAAGAGATGCCTCCCTTGACCCCTTTTGGACGCCAAACCCTAGGTGGACGTTGCTGCTTCTTTCCTCTGCTTGTTTTTTTTTTTGGGTACGGTTTTTTGGATTTTTGTAAAGTTTTTTAATTGAGCAGCGCAATTATTATTTGCTGCCTCGCTGACTGTCTGACTAACAGAATGTCTGTCCGTGTGTCCTACAGTCTTTTTGACTGTCTTTCTGTCTGTTCGTCTGTCTGCTTGTCTGTTCATTCATTCATTTTCTGTTTATAAATAGCGCACGAAGCGCAGATTGAAAACGCAGCCCACGCAATTTACTCTGGACAAGGCGCACCCAAAAAAAAATATGATCAACCTCAGACACTTGGGCCAAGACTCAAGTCTGAGGGCTAAAGACGTTTGCGAAGAGCACTGTGATGCCAGAACTGAAACTAAAGAGCTGCAGCTAACTAGTAGGAAGGTAGTTAGAGTGGCGCAAACCGACTTTAAAAGACCGCGTAGTTGCATTTTGGTAAATAATGTCAGAACCTATGAGATATCAGAAGTATTATATACTAGTAAGAGTTCTATGAAGGTTAAATAAGCTCAATAAACACATTACTTTTCCACACTTAACTTACTGTTCCACTGATTAATTCTATAGAAACTGCCTATATAGTAACATAGTTGTTCCAATCAAACGAAATTTTATGAGAATGTTTATAGTGGCGCTAAGCACGTAATCAGTAAGTTTGGCTCAAATAGTCCCTGTAGTTCTTAAATTATGGCGTTTTAAAAAATTGATCTTTTATGCACATTTACTGAGCACTTACAGTACCTCATGTGCACAGCTAAACCTTCTGCTGTCTGTTACAAATACAAATGATTTTCTTTGCCAAATACTTAGCACACCTTTGCCCCTTTTTTTAAGTACAGGGTCTGCAAAGACGGTGGACTTAGAATTGCAGCGACTCAGCTTGAAGTACGGTCAGCTTCTTGCTTAGAGAACGGACTTTTTAGCAGTAATTGGAGCTGCATAGATTTCCACATTCCCTCTCACTCTTTCTCTCGTTTGCTGCCTCTCTCTTTACAACTGTCTTGCTTGCGCTCTTTGGCTCTCGTTGGTGTGGGTTTTTCATGTGGGTGTCAACGCTTGCGATGAATTCAATAAAAACTTCACAGCCAATGAACAGTTTTGGCATGTGACCAACCGAATGACAACAGCAACAACAACCGCAGTAACAACAACAACAACAACAATAACAAAGACGCGTGCTGCACAATCTGAAGATTTTGTTAAACGTTTCTATATCATTGCTGGTGTGGGTGCGCCGGTAAAGCCCAGCCCCGGATGGATAGTTGGATAGTTGGATGGATGAGTTTTCAGTGGATAATCATGATCATCATTATCATCATCATCAACGTTGAGCTGATAATGATGTTCACAATGATGCCTTGAAGTATTTCTCTTTTTTTTTTGGATTTTGGGTTGGGGATTTCGTTGGCATAATTTAATTCAATGATTACTGATTTTAAAATTGAAACCAAGACGCGAATGACGTTGCCAATGCCCACAAACAGCAACAACAACAACAACAATGAACTGACAACGCACCGCGTGCGTCAAATAAATAAATCAATCACGGTGCCCCAAAGGGGGCGCTCCCCGCTGCCCTGCAATCCGCACCTGGACCATCTGGACCCACCTCGAATTGTGTGTGTGGAGTGTGTGTGTGTTTAGCGTGTGTGTGTGTGGGGGGCACTCCCCATTTCCGCTTGCTTGGCGATTAATATCGCCAGAGATGGCACCACACCAATTCTTGAGCTTCGCATTATGTTCCCCTTTTCTTCGCTCCTTTCCTCCCCTTTTGCTTCGCCCCCCCTAACCGAAGTCTGCCCCATTTTGTAGTTCCTCGCATTATTATCAACTTTGTAGTGTAATTATTGTTATTAAGACGATGCCATTGTCACATTGCACACCTTAAGTAGAGCTCAGGTATTCGGTGGTGCAGTTAGTGGTGCATGCATCGGGCATAAAATATTCTTGCTCTATTTAATTATTTGAAAAGCTTTAACATTGTTTTAAGTTGTCTTCTAATTTATCTTAAGCTTTTAATTAGTTAACGAATTAAAACAATTAAATAACACAGCAAGTAATTTAATTTTATTTTTCAATATTTTTTTTAAGGGGATCTACTCATGGATTGAGTTGGCCAAACTGATTTATTTTCCATAAAATTAAAGATAGATGTGTATAGAATATGTATATGAAAAGATTTTCCTATCGGATAATTATTTGCACAGTTACGGCTACTATAACGCTTGAAGGCTGTGAAAAACTTTGCACGCGTTTTCTCAAAACACTGATTTCCAACCGAACTTCATGTGTAGAGCTCGATCTATGCATAATATTCACTTCATTCAAAAAGTAAATACTTTTTGCTATGCCTTTTACCTAAATCCAACATAAAAAATTATTTATTTCTAATTTTTTAAGAAGTTCAAAGTGAAAAAAAAATTTTTTGTTAATTCAAATTTTTCTTTAAATGCATTTAAATTGGGTCTTTTGTTGTCTATACTACTTTACTTTAGATAAAAGACTTGGAAAGTAAAGTAACTTTTCTTTCTGTGAACTTTTTATAGACTTTAGAGGCTGCACGTGAAGTTGAGGAAACACAGACCCTGAGAAGGTCTCGTTAAGTTTTTGTAAATTTAAATTTTAATTTAATCGAGAAGGAACAGATAAATATTTATTAAAAACTCAATAAACTGACATTTTAATTGATATTTTATTTGTCAATTGTTAATTTACATATTTTCTTAACTTATCGTAAATTTTATAACTTTAACTATATAGTCCTATAAATTGTTGCATTTAAAACTTGGCTTCTATATCAAATACTTCTAAGTTTCAGAGACTATGCTGTGTCAAAAATTTTATGATTAGTTTTCTAATTAAATGAATTTGACACTTTCTTTCAAGTGCTTTGAAACGACTACAAATGTGTGACTTTTATTAACTTTTGTTATTTGCTTTATTTTAAGCTTTTATGTCTAATTTTTTCCTATGGTTTGTTGTACGTATTGTTCGCTATATGCTGTTTTTACTGTACTACATTTTTGGCTTTGACTTTGACTTTAGTTAAGGTTTTCAACTGCAGCTTCAACGCATAAATTTAAAGTTCTTTCGCGCTTACTCTGCCCACGGCTGCACCGATTCTCTCCATCTCTCTCTTTCTCTTGTGCTGTCTATCTCTGTCTGTCTTTCTGTTGTGCCTGCATTGTGCGTATAAAGCAAATTCAAACTGAAATTGATTCGCATCCAGCTTAAAATGGGCACGCGCGACTTTATAAAAAGCTTGCTCGCCATTCGTTGCGCTCGTTTCACATGTCACACACACCAGCACACACACTTGGGGCTGTGTATGTGTGTGCACAGTCTCCAAGACGCGCTCTGATCTTTGTCAACGTTTTTTTTTTTTTTTTGCCTGCGTTGTCATCGTCGTCTTCTTATTGTTATGCTCATTGCTGTTGCTGTTGTTGCTGTTGTTGACGCCTCCCCTTTTATATATTCATTCATTTTTTTTGTTGTGTCGTGTTTTTATTGCTGTTCACAGCGCTTTTCCAGTTACAATTCAACTGATAACTTATTTACTTTATGGGGGGCTTTGGCTTTGGCTTTTGGCCGTCGTTGCCGTTGGTTGTCTCTCAGCTTTTGGCCTGGCCCTGGCCCAGCCCCAGTCTACACTTTGGTTGGCTCGCTCGCTGTTGTTGTTGTTGTTGCTGTTGTTGTGCACTTCGTGCGAGAGACAGAGTGAGAGCGTGAGCGAGCGAGAGAGCCAAGAGCCGAACAACGGACCGAGCTGTTGGCCAAGCGAATTGAATGAATATCAGCATTGAGTATGCACTCAAAAGCTAAGCAGGTTTTTTACCAACGCAACTGGCCAAAAGATCGAGAGAGTGCGAGAGAGCAAGAGCAGGCAAGTCAGAGAGCAAGCCAGCGAGAGAGTAAGTGTGTGTGTGAGACAGACAGCGACGAAGAGAGAGAGTGAGAGAGAGAGAGTTGTTTGCTTATCTGCCGCCGTGTTACGGTTTTTTTTAGTTTTTTTTTTCCGTTTTGTGTTTTTTTATTGCCTCACAGCGTTTGCTGAAGCTTCACACCTGTCGTCGATCGAGGCGGACTCCCAACAACAACAACAACAACACACACATAGTGTGTGTGTGTGTTTGTGTGTATCGAATTGCCTTTTTGATTGGCCAGACCTTGATAACTCAACTCGCACATAGGCCGAGGCCGGAACGGGCCAAGCCCAAAAAAATAAAATACAAAAGATTCAAGAAAGCTTTTAAGCGAGTGTGCACAACAGCAAAATACCCTGCGTTCGCAGTCATACCAAGCATATAAATTTCTTAGTTGTTTTTATAGTTTTAGAGCCCAAAAGAATTTTCTAATCAATCATTTTGACTTTGAAATTTATTTAAAAGTTTAAACTTCAAAAATATCAGTATTTATGTTTAGCTTTATTGGATAAATGCTATTTATATTATTCCTACTCTATATATACTCTACACAACATTTATATACTCTTTATACTGGGTATAAAAATGTTTAACAACGTCCAACAATCAACGGCGACTACGTTTCGTCTGGGCTCGGCCAAGGCATCGGCATTCGTCATTATGATGATCGTCATCATCAGCATCATCATCATTAAGACTGCGCCTTCGCAGCATGCCCACATCCATCCACATTTATTCACACAACAATTTGCATAACCAAGATTTACACACACACACACACACACACATACCTTGACTATGACGTTAGGTATATAACTGGCCGATTTATATACATCAATTGAGCGCCATTTTGTGCAAGACAGAGACCGAGAAATACAGAAAGAGAGAAGAAAACAGAGAGCGCAGTACTGTTTCTGGGCAGTTTTTAAAGTTGCCGCTGTGCGATCGCAGCTTGAGATCTTAAACTTATTGGCTAAAGTCTCAAGGGTTTCAAGTTTTTGGGTCCATCTTATGTCCAGCCAAATGATTTCTAAGGGTGAGTTTCAAAAGTCAAGAAATGAGAGCAAAAAAGACCTAACAAATAAGGGAGAGCGCTAGAAGATCGATGGTTTTTTAAGAACCTTTTTAGAAGCTTTTAAATAAAAAAAATATTTTTTTAAAACTAGACCAGAAAGTAGACAAAAGAGAGAGTAAGTGATTAATATTTGCAGTTTAAGTAAATTATTTATTTAAATAAAAAGTTAAAGATTTTAGTTGAAGTCTTAAATTATAAAATTTTCAGTGTTTAGTAATTTATTTTGGCTATGAAAACCATTGTTAAATGCAGCTAATATTTCACTGCCAATTAGCCAAGTCTTCACTTGACCAACTTAAGCCATAATTTAGCCCATATTTTGGCCTCATTCATAACATATTTGTTGTAACTTTAAACCACACAATGAATTCATCATTTTGTTTGGGATTTCGCATTGTGCTTGCAACGCATATTGAATGGCTTTTGTCGAGTGCTGGCCAAAAGTCTGTTGGCCAGCATAGAAGTTGAACTTAGAGAAGTGGAAACAGTAAACGCAGCATGCAGGATTTATAAGGATTCACAGTCATATGTTGGCCATGGGCCAAAACGGTTTAAATTTAAAACGTTCGAGTGCAAAGGCCTCGGTAAAATGGTTGAAAATTACTGTTGGCTACTTGAGTACACACACACACGCACACACATACACACCTTTGACACTAAATGTGGCAAGCTACATAAACGTGCCACGATGAAAAGTGGAAATTGTGAGAGTTTTGCGTGTGTGTCAATCCAAAATGCCATATGCTCAAGGAATTTATGCATCAACTGACACAGACACAGGCACAACACACAGTGACGCATTTAGTGCAGCGCGCGGGGGTGGCTGGGACCAGGATACACCAGGATCCAAGTCACTTTGCATCATCATTTAGAGCAGGCGAGCGAGCAACTAAAGCATCGCCATTGTTGGGCACAAGTTGCGCATAATTGAAACATAAAACGCTTGGACATCAATTCACAAAAGCCAACGATGAAGACTCAGCCCCCCCTACCCTTCCCCACCCCACATGCTGACTACAGCCCGCCAACGTATCCCTACAGGGACAGAGAGCAAAAGGAGCTTCCAACTCGACTCTGCATTGTGCGAGGCCAAAAGAAAAGAGACAATTGTGTGTAAGAAATATGCAAGCACTGTGTGAATGTGGCTGTATGTGTGTGTGTGTGTATGTTGTCTAAGTGTGTGTCTGCTTGTGTATCTCTGTCTCTGCGTGTGCGTGTGCGTGTGATTTATGCTGTTGTTGCCCAGTTGAACGATTTGTTGTAAATTGAAGAGTGCCAAACCGCATATTTGAATATGCCAGCTGCCTCTGAGTGTGACTCTGTGACTATGGCTACGACTATGAGTCTGGGCCTGACTCTGACTACACTGACACAAAAAGTGGACTTTCAACTGCCAGCTAGAACTCTGCTTGTCTACAAAATATTTAATTTTAGCTTAATTTATGAACATGTTGTACTTCCAAAGTACCCCCATTTTTGTCAGTGTACGCATCTATTTACGCGTGTGTGTCTGTCTCTGACTCTGGGTGTGTTTTGCTGTTATTTACCCGCAGAGTGTCACAAGCCTCATGCCATTTGCTAATAAGCCACAATGCCAGCAACAATTTCATCTATTGAATAACGAACGACGAGTGGAGCCAAAGAGAACCTAGAAAACCTTAGTTCTACAACATAAAAAAGTTGTTTATTTAACAAAAGAAATTAAAAAAGTATTTTTAATTCGCAAATTTTTATTTTATTATAAAACTCTCTGCATAAATGAATGTAAAATGTTTTATTTTGATATTAAATATTTAAATTATTGGTTGCTGATTAAATAAATAAAATATATGAATTTCATTTAACAATCTATTATACTCTCTGTTTTTATTTAGCGTCATTTAAGCTAAAGTTATTTAATTTAAAATTTAAATTAAATTTAAATTTAAAATTTATGCCAAATTCTTATTTAAAAAATCTAAAATTTAATGCTTAAATTTGTATACGTTTTCTTAGTTTTACACTAATTTTAAATTTATTAAACTATTTTGTTGCCTCCGCACAAGCTGTAAGCTTTTTTTGCCCCTATTTTCACTGGCTACGCTGAGAAGACTCCGTGGTTTGTTGGCCAAGTCCAATGCCCGAAAATTATTTTCGCCCATAAACTTTGCCCGCTTTTCAATTATTTCAACTTGCGTATTTTATTTGCTGCTGCTTTTTGCCTGTCGCATTCACCCTGCGGTTAAAGGCGGCAGTGCCAGCAACCAACCCATAACCAACCCAAAGCAAGCAAATAAACGAGTAACCAACCAAAGAGCCAAAAGTCCCACCCACACATGGGGCACAATGACCAACAGTCCCCAAAGTGAAGGGTGAAGTTGGAGTTAATGCTGGGGATGCGGAGAAAGGAATACGAAATACGGAATACGGGATTTGGGATAAGGATTGTGAATTGTGGATGCGTCAGCATTTTCGGCTACAGATGCATTGCAATTCTTTTGACCTCCAGTTAAACTGCCGAAAAAAAAGGAAGCAGACACGAAATGTTGTCGTTGTTGGCGAAAACAAAAAGGCGACCAAGCAGAGATAGAACAAGAAGGAGAGGGAGAGGGAGAGGAAGACCGCGGAAGAGAGACATTTGTAGAAACAAAATGGATTGAAGGGACAGTTGAAGAAATAGCCAGAGTTTTTGGGGGCCAGCAGCAAATACACATGTACAACAAACAGAAAGAGACAGAGTGGTAGAGAAAGAGAGCGAGAAAGATGGCATCTCTCAACATTTTCGCTACTTTCATTTGTTCACAATTTGTGTCCTGCCCTGCGGTGGAAGCTGCTGCTGTTGCTGTTGCGGTTAAGTTCTCCAAATTGCAGTCAATGTCTGCTACATGAGACACACACACACACACACACACACACACACACGTGTAGCACACACATACAAATATATATATATATATATATATATATATATATAAATATATAGATTTTTATATGTATATATTTGTATATAAATGCGTTGTCTGCTCGAATTAGTAGTTAGCAGCTTTAGAGGGACATGGTCCAATAAGTGCCAACAGCGACGCATACTTTTCGACTGACTGTAGCAGTGGCTTAGAACTTCAAGTTGACTAGTTGGTCAGATTTTTACATTACACCTGGGATAATAATACTTAGAAATGTTAACAACTTTATAGTAAAAACTCGTTCTGAATTTAAAGCTAAAAATTCTAAGGCTTTTGTAAATTTTTTCGAACAGAGAATTATTAATGATAATAATAGTTTTAATAAGTAAAGCTTAAGCTTAAACTTAACTTAATGGTAAACAATTAATTGATTAAGCATTTCAATTGTTTAAATGTGTTCTTAATTAAATATTTGCACATTTGTTTTTAGCAGTGTATCGATTCGTTTGCCGGTTTCTCTTCTAACCGTGCAATAGCTGCCATTGGCATTGGCGTTGGCGCTGTTGCAGCACGAATCACTCAGCCACAGCCGCATAAAGTTCATGTTGCAAAACAGTTGCCAGGACACGCTGTGGCAAGTACAGAAAAGGCAGCTGCAAAAGCAGCAGGCAAGGCAAATAGAATCGACAGGACTTCAAGTTTTTATTGTGAACCCGAGGCGAAAAATGCCAGCGACCGTTGCAGCAGCAAATACATATAGAATATATATATATATACACTACACATATATATAAAAATATATATATTCATGTGTACCATATATATGCATTTATCGAGTGGTTGTGTGTGTGTGTGTGTGTGTGTGTGTGAGTCGTACGTGTACTATCAACGTCATCGGCCTGTGCCCCAAAACTTCAACTTCGATTCAAACTTCGACTCAAAACTCAAACTCTTGTCGCTCGGCGCCGGCAACGTCATCGTTTAAGTGCCGCATCCGGTCGGACTCGCAGTCATGGACCACAGAGCAAGATGGCCTGCAAAAGTCCCCACTAAACACAAACACACACACATACACACGTACTCATACTCAGACACACATACGAACACAAGTCAGCTCCGACATTGGGGCGCTATTGATTTTGGCTACGCTGCGTTTGTCTGCGATTTGTGTGAATGAGTGTGTGCATGTGTGTGTGAGTGTGTGACTGTGAATACTTAGTATATTGGGGTTGGACTGTATAACGTTATTTCCTTTTTTTTTTTTTTTGTTTTTTGGGCACCACACAACACACATTGAGTAAATGGGCGTGTGCTGTGGTCAGTCGTCATGGCGTATGCGTGATATTTTCACTATTCACACACAAAACAAACGCACAGGACTCCGCCCATTTTGTAGCGCAGCTGTGCATAAATTCAAGTAAACTAATCACATTTCAATCCCTTTTTCTTTAATTATTTGAAACATAAATTTTATTTTTAAAATTTTAAAAAATTCCATAGAGGTTTAATTACATCCGTTATTATTTAATAAACCATATCGTTAACGATTGGTTTCTCCACAAAATCCTAATTTTTACAAGTTAATAAAGCAGTCCCTTTAATAATTGTGTTAGAAACAATTTTGCTCTTGGAATTATTTATGGCGTTTGCCTAAACTACAAAAAGGTTTCCAGACTTCCAGCTTTCCATCGCATGCCAGCCTTTAAACCACATTTGTCACTATAAATAGTTACGATTCTTTGCCTCGATTTCTGTCACCTGTGCTGTGGTTGAAGCCATTTAATTGCCAGTGGAGCTGATGAGCGTACAGCATTCAGAATTGGCGTCTCAAAGATTAGTTCTGCTTCCTGCAGCTAATAGCCAAGTCATAAACAAATGGTTGCAAAACCAACAAAATAAAAGAAAAAAACAATCATGTAGCAATTGGATCATGTAACCCAAAGTGTAACTGAAACTCAGCCACGGGCCATTGGACCATTTGGACTGGGCGACAATGCTGTTGACTTATTGCAAATGCAACTGCAACTGCAACTGCAACTGCTGCAGATACAATTACAAACGATTGCTTTAAGCTCTGCTGCAAGAGTTGCGGTCAATGAATGAACACATGAATGAATGAATGAATGAATGAAATGAAGAAGAAGACAAAGTTGAAGTCAAAGACTTGCAGCTTTCTCACCTTTGTCGCGAATCGGAAGCGATGCCAATCGCGATTTCTTATCATGGCTAACGATGAAGTCGACGTTAAAGTCGAAGTCTAAGACGATGTCTGAGCTAAAGTCGCTGGCGTTGCCCAGTTTTAGCCAAAGAGTACGCCAAGAAACCATATCCGACTTTTGAGCTAGGATCATCGAACTTTTTGCGGTGGTGATGTTGCTGCTGCTGTTGCTGCTGCTGATGCTGCTGCTGCATGCTATATGTACTACATGTTGCATGCTGCTGTTGGTATTGATGCATTGTCTGCACATCGCTCTGGCTTATTGCGGTTAACCGAAAGCTGTCTATAAATTATTAAAATTGTCTCATTATTCATATAGAATACAATAGATTTCGTTTACGTTTTATTTTATTGCAAACAACAAAAAGTGGGTACAAAAAAAAAACAAAATAAAAATAAATAATAATAAGAAGAAGCAGTACCACCGAAGAGAACCGGTCACAGATCGTTCAATTGCCTTTGTTTGATTGTCTTTTTTTTTTTTTTTGCTTGTTTGTCTTGCTTTTCTGGCCAAGCTTAGGTCACCAGGCGACCAACAGACGACCAGGTTACAAATGCGTGGGAGATTTTTAATGAAACCAAAAGACAAACAGAAAGACAGACAGTCAGGCAGTCAGGCAGTCAGACAGATAGTCGGATCTAGAGACGGATCGACACACACACACCTTTAAATGCCTTAGAACCAAACCCAAATGATCAAAACTTGTAATGCTAAATATGACATTCAATTTCTCATGCTGTTTAATTGTTTAGATAGACTCGTTTCATTGCTTTAACTACAACTCACTCATAATTGTGTTTCTGCTTTGTTTCTTTACAGGTGAGTTAGACGCTTTAAATCAGCAGAAAAGAGTTTTTCCAGTAAGTAGTAATATTTGTGGCATAATGTGATTTATTTTAGGTAAATTAAAATTCAAAATTTAAGTTTAAAAAAATTCATATTTAGCAAATATTCCTGTGTATATTTATATCAAAATAAAAAAAGATTTATTTATACTCCCAGAATTGGCCATAGTAGTTTAGTAACTTAAAGAAAATTATTTAAAAATATTGGTATAAAATATTTAAACCTTCCAAATATAATTTATAATTTAAAATGCCATTAACCACTTACTGGTTTACATATTCTTAGTTTGTGTACATGTTAAACGATTCATACTTTACTATGATGTAACTGAGAAGCGCTAAGAATCAAGAGAAACTGTTGATCGAGACTTAAGGAAAACGTAACAAATTTCCCAGCACATTTTAGTCTTGTCTTGGAATGGTCTTCAATCGTGAACATTGCTCTGATTTCCCATACAGTGCACAGAGTTGTGTCTAGACGCAGACGGAAGAGTCTGAGACAGCAGGAGACAAGAGAGAACTGCAACTTAGACCTGACTTTGGTCTTGGATTTCTGTCTTTAGGTCTTGGGTCGCTGGCATTTCAATCAGATGGCTTAAACTAGTAGTGGCCTAGTCGTAGTGGCAGTGGTAGTGGTAGTAGTAGTAGTTGCAGCAACTGCAACAAGTTAAGTACATGGCCCATTACATGGCCAACGCGTGTAATCGCAACTTGTTTCGTTGTTGGCCTTTTAATTATGCCAGCAGAATATTCAAAGAGAGCAGGCGCCCTCTCGGTCAATCCATCGACAAGTCAAGCTCGTTAGCCTTAAGCACGGACAGGGTATGTTTTGGTTACTTCAACTCTACCCCGCAGCTACGCTGGACAAAAAAACCAAGGCTTTTAGACCAGAAATTAAAGCCAACACTTTTGGTCTCAATAAGCTTAATTCTTTGAATTAAAAGTTACGATTTTTGTGTAGAAAATGTTTCAATTTTCAACACTTAATGTCTTAGTTTTTAGTACTTTTTCCCAGTGTACTCTCTACACTCTCTAGTTGAACCTCAGGCCCACTCAGATGGCCCCTGATCTCTCACATAGTACGCGATGACATCTCAATAGTTGCGGCTTTTTGGCCTAACATGTCAAACCTCTGAGGGAGCATTGTCAATGTCCAAGCTGGGATGTCAATTCTGGTTCTACTCGGTGCTCCTTGCCAGACTCTGGGAACTTTAAAAAAAAAACGCAGAATATTTTGATTTCGTGTACTAAGTTGCGACTTCTTCAAGTTCCACGTCGACATTTGATGCAATGTCGCTTAATTAGCATCATGTGGACAAAAAGCAAAGAAAAAATCAGAAAGAAAAGAACGCGGGAGACGAGGCATTTGCCTAATTAGTAACCTTGACTGCCGCCTGACTGATGGATGGATGGAAGGCTGGCTGGCTGGCTGAATTGGTTGGTTAAATGCCATTCAACTTGCTGCCAAATGCTAAGCCTTTGTTGGGCAAGCGACCGCTAAGCCGCTCCACTAAACACAACTCATGCCGCTAAATAAACTCGGACTCCAACTTTGGCCTGTCCAATGTCAATCTCTCTGTACGTTGCACGTTGCATGGCTTTTGTTCATCATCATCATCATCATCATCATCATCATCATCCTCATCATCATCAGGAGTACCACGATTATCGTCAACATCTGACTTACACGAATGCGCGGTAATGTTGCGTGCATGTCTACACAATTCAAATCCCAGCGACACTACGCAAATTTTGCAACGACGTCGACTAAGTGAAACAAATCGGAGTTTGCAGCTGAATGCCACACCCACACCCACAATCCACACTAACAAATAGAGAGTGGGGAAGAGAGAGAGCGAGGGAGATACAGAGGGAGTTTTGGGTAAGGGGATCGTGTTTCAAATTATTGGTAGGTGTCAATGCGTGGCAAGTCAACTGCCTCTACATTTACCTCCAACTTTGCCTCCTTGTCTCCTGTTGTAACTTCCTTCCGTCCGGCAGCTTAAGCACTCTTTCAACGGCACCATGGGCACAATACAACATTTTGCAGACAAAACTAAAAGCTAAGCAATCAACCCACCAAGTCTATAACCAATTTATTTAAATTCTTTTAATTTATCGAGGGTATTCGCTTAAGCAACCCCAAGAAATGTTATCGATAACTGAGTAACTGAGTGTTATTAGTCGTGATTTATGGTTTATTTACACTATTAAGCATGTCTTTTTCGACAACACATCGATAACACATCGCCATCGATAACATATTGTTATCGATATTATCGATAACATATTGTTATGGTTATCGATAAAATCGATAACATATTGTTGTCGATAGAATCGATAACATATTGTCATCGATAGTACATAAATAATGAAGTGGTGTCATCAATAACACATATCGATATAAAACTCTATTACTCATTTATCGATAATTTATCTGCCAATTAAATATGGATTAAGTGAAGATTCCTTTGAACAACTTGTTATGAAAAATTCATCAATTCACGCTACAGTCTTTCTGGAATACTCAGTTCGTTTGATGGAAATATTCGATAACATGATCGATTATTCCATAGTCAAAGCGCTGACTGCTAAACTGCTCACTGTAAAGCTGCTTTATACCGCAATTCGATTGATATCGAGACACGGACATGGACATGGACAAGGGAATTGGAGTTGGAGATGGAGATGGAGGTGGAGTAGGAGTTGTAGTCGGTGTTGGATGCGGAGTTAGAGATGGTACTTGGTGTGGTCTAAAGGATGATGGCATCAGTGGGATTGCGGCATGTTCGACCTGTGGCAAGTGCGTGTAAATGCAAATGTTGTCAATGTGCAGCCGAAAATTGAATTGGAATTGGGTTTGCCTATGGAACTAGTAAGTCGATAAAGGCGTAGAGGGGCGTCGAGGGGAGGGGCTTTAGTTAAATGCGGTTGCTGTCGAATAGAGGACGTTGAAATCCTTAATACAAATTGCAAAGAAACCGCGACGAGTCGTCAATGTATCTGATGTTGTTGTTGCTGTTGTTGCTGCGGTTGACTAAGCCAAAAAGCAAATCAACTCGCTGTCGCTGTGACTGTCGAAGAGGGACAGGAGAGGTCAGGGGTCTGGAAAGGGGGAAGGGGACTTAGTATAGGCATTGAATGAATTCAATTGCCGACCGCAGACAGCAGACAGTAGACAGCAGACCGAGGGCCAAAACTAACACGACGCTTCTAGTTGTTGTAGTTGTCGTTGCTGCTGCTGTTGTTGTTGTTGTTGTTGTTGTTGCACTTTCAATGTTATGTGGTGCTTGTTTTATTGTTGTTTTCTGCTATACGTTTGGCGTATACCCTGTCAGTGCAGTGACTAGTCATGGGTTAGGTAAGCAAAGCTTTAATTGGTAATAACAAGAGGTATTTTTGACAGAACTAGATTTTGTTATTCTCTAGAAAATGATTTTATTAAATATATATTTATCAAAAAACTCCTTTTCTGAAAAAGTAAACCAAATTTCCTGGAATTACTATACTTCTGGCATCGTTAAGAACTACTTTTAACTCAATATCCCTAGTTTTATGCCATTTAGAGAGTCTTTAAGTCAAACTCCACTGCAGTATTATTTTATTTTTCGTTAATAAGCTGCTATTAAGCTTAGTGTATTTTAAGAAATAAACTTAAACATCGTTTAGAGTATTTTAAAGTCGTGGGAACTCCACTGTAGCATAATTCAAAAAGTCGATTTTTTTTTGTGGCTGTTGTTTTTGTTGATTCTATAACGTAGTCTTGTGTTTGGAGGCCTTCAATTGCAAGAGAGCCACGACGACGGCGACGCACTAGGCAGCGCCAAAAGTATCTGCAAGATGCAGTTGCATCTGCACTTGTACACATGTATCGCAGTTTTAATCGTGCACGTTAGCCGTCACATTTTATTTTGGCCACATTGATATGCAAGTGGCGACTGCTGGTGATGGTGTTGCCACAGCAGCCCGAGTGTTAGACAGAGACTGAGATACATAGATATATGTAGGGGGTGGGGTGTTGGGGGTGTTGCAGTGGCAGTTGCAGGTGCCCGCAGATATGCAGATACTTTAACTTTAGTATCTGCAACATGACTTTCAAACGTAATACAAACAGTTCATACATATGGATGGATGCCTAGCCTGGCTTGTCTGACAGTCTGGCAGTCTAACAGTCTAACAGTCTGCCTGTCTGGCATCTGGCACCTCTGTTGGCCATCGTTGTTGTTGCTGTTGTTGTTGGTTCAACTTCGACAGTCGGTCGATCACGCAGAGCATAGAGAATGACTTGGCCTGAGATTTAGAGTTTATTTTGATTTTGGGCCTCGACTTGCAACTGGCCGTTTTTTTTTCTTTGCCATTTTTTGCAGCGCATCTTCTGAAGTATCTGGCAGATACTTTTGGCTGACTCGACGACAACACTCAACTGCAGCTTCAACTTTCAACTTTAGTTTTAGCGCTGCATGTTTTGTTGGCTTTATTTGGTTGCCTATTTGGGTTAGTCGTTGCCATTGTACAGTTAGCCCCTTAAGCTGTTGCCAGACCCTGTAGTGCAATGGTATGAAGGGTCTTTACAGCCTGTCAAACAAAGTAAGCTGACTAAACTGATTTCAAACGTAACTCAATTAAAACAAATAGTAAATGTTTTTCTTACTTCGTTATGTTTGTGTCAGACTGAGTACAGGGTCCTTTGGCGTCGACCCCACTTCCATGTTGACTTTTCCACTTGTTGTTTCACTTGTTGCTGTTGTTACTGTTGTTGTCGTCACTTGTCATTGTGTTTACCTTTTGTTTGTTTGCGCATTTCATTCAACGGCTGCCGTTCAAAAAATGATGAAATTGAATTAATGCGCCTACAAAACCCCATTGAAGGCTTCAAGTGTTCGCCAGGAGCTAAACAAACACTAAACAAAATTGTAAATCAAAAAAAATTTAACCAAAAATAAATCCCCAAATACTAAACATTAAACCTCAAACACTAAACACTAGACAATTTAAATTGAACATTAAACACTGTTAACTTGTTGTCAGCATTGGCAGCTCATGATCATTATCATGATTGTGATTATGATGACGATTATGATTATGTTTGTTATGTAGTGTCTTATGAGCAAGTGTGCTCTGATCTTAACGTGTGCTGCATTTATCGACTGTACGATAATTCACATTAATTGTTTATTGCGGACAACCTTGACCAGTTTGATTTGCAAAAAAAAAATGGCAATTTAGATGAAGGTTCTTTAGTGGGTGCAGATTGTAAGCCATTGAGAAATATAGCTTAAATTATAGGCTTAAAGTATAAAAGGATCAGTTATTTTAAAATTCATTTCAGCTAAAGTTAAGTTCGATTCAAAATAGATAGGTATATAAGCAGAAAATACATAGTCTAGCTTAGATCATGTGGACTTCTACAACCACAATCATCACTGATTGAAAGGAAAGAAATTTACCAGGGAGTGTTTTTCCAAAATATACGAACTACTGCAGAGATCTGAACTATATTGATATGCATATCTAAGTAAACTAAGTGTATCTTTTATTCATTTATTTGGGATTATATCAGTTGTTGTTTGAAGGTTCTTAAGTGGGTGCAGATTGTAAGCTATTGAGAAATATACCTCAAATTATTAGCTTATAGTATAAAAGGATCAGATATTTTAAAATTCATTTCAACTAAAGTTAAGTTCGATTCAAAATAGATAGGTATATGAGCAGAAAATACATAGTCTAGCTTAGATCATGTGAACTCCTAAATCTTTAAGCAGATCACAACCTCAATCAACACTGATTGAAAGGAAAGGAACCTACCAGGGAGCGTTTTTTCCATGTTCCATGTTTTTCCATAACTATACACTTTATTTTAATATCTGAACTATATTGATATACATATCTAAGTAAACTTACTGTATCTTTTGTTCTTTTTTTTTGGGATTATATCAGTTGTTTCTTTTCTATGATTTTCTTGTTTCCTCTTGTGCCCTTACCTCTCCAGCTTCTCTTCTCCTCTATCCCCCTCAAACTTTGACTTATGTATGTGGTTTAGCCTCCCACTCACACTGTTGATCATTCCGTTGGCGACCTTCAGTTGCTGTTGTTCAGTGTGTGACCGCGACCCATTTGCTGGGTTCTCATGACACCTGCTTTTCGTTCAGGTGCCGTTAGACGCACACACATACACACATACTCTTATTCATACGCGTATTCGGGCTGTGCCTGACATTCATCAATCAGGTAAGGTCTGAGCGTCATGTTCGTGTTCACACAGTTTAACTGGTTCGGTCGAGCACTCATTCATTTTATTCATATCTCAGTCACAGTCTCAGTCTCAGTCGCAGTCGCAGTTGCCGCTTTGTGGTGCACAATGGACTCCGCTGCAGTTGTCAACAGTGTCGCTTCCCTTCCGCTCTGTCTGTCCCACCGTCTCTCTGTCGTTTCACTCGTTCGTCCGTCCAGTTGTCGAAGAGTGTGGGAATCTGTTACCCTTTCTCTCTCGCCAAACCAAAAAAAAACAAAAAAAGACAAAAAACTAAATAAGTTTAGTGCTTTGCTGATACGAACTACAAACTGCAGCGTCGACTTTGAAAGATGCAACCAACTGCAGTGCAGCATAGCGCAGATCAGAGACAATGCCCCACAAAGCTCAACACCCCCGCCTCAGTCGCAGTCGCTGCCTCTGTCTCTGCCACCGCGACCAACCACAGCGCCAGCTTGAGAGCGCTTGCAACTTGGACTTGCAACAAGCTAACACTTTCCAAGTTGCAAGTCGCAAGTCGCGTCGAATGCTTTACCTGTGTCAGGTGCATTTTTGCCCCAAGAGCTGCCCATTGTTTTCTGACCCTGTACTTAAAGCGAGCAAAGAGTCTGCTAGGTTATTCGTAGAATTTATCAGTTAAGTCTGTTAAAGTATGAGCTTAAATTTAACTATAGAATAACTGTGAGTGTTTTGTTTAAATTAAATTACATAATTTTTATTTAAATATTTAATTTAATAATAATAAAATATTATATTTATTTATTTATTTTTTATTTTTAAAAATAGTTTAAGACTACAAAATAAATTTTTGTTTTGTTCTAAGGAAAGTTTGTCTGTTCCTGTGTAAAACAGGGTCCTTTCGTGTCGATGACTTCCGACTGTAACTTTTACTACTAGTTTTCTATTAGGCGCACCCACGCAAGCAGCGACGTCGACGTCTATGGCGACGCTGGCAGCAAAATGGCCCAAAAGGGTGAGCCAACATTTTGGTGAAGATTGGTGGGAGCAGAGCGGGTAGTGACTGAGGGAGTGGAGAGAGTGGAGTGGAGTGTGAGAGGGGAAGCAATCACCACGGAGCAGTCAAGTCGAGAGTTGCAGTTGAACGTGTTGTTCGGATTATCCGTGAGATAATTTCTTCTTCCTGCTCCTCCCACTCCTCATTCCATTCCGCCATCTCATTTGCTTCTATTGCTTCTTCTTTATCGCTGTGACTGGCGCTGCTGCTGCTTCTTCTTCTTTTCTTTTCTCCTATTTTCTCTTATTTTGTTTTGTGTTGTTTTTTTTTTTTTTGATTCCATTGTGGGTACAAAACTGTCTTGCTGCCTGTCAACGCTTGGACGCTGAGCTCCTCCTCCACCCCCACTGTCTCCTCTGTTCTTTAGTCTGATGTGTAACTGTGCATGCTCTTGATATGCACATGTGTGTGAGCAAGTGTGTGTGTGTGTGTGTGTGTGTGTCATGTGCAGGCCATTGCCATTATTCCTAATTTCGTTTTAAATCAGATCTCCCAGCGAGTAGCAGCTGAGACGCCGCTGTCGACGTCAACGCCAACGCCGCCTACTAAGTCGCTTGAGATTTCCCATCTACCCCCTTTCCGGCTGTCTTCCAGCTTCCTACAGTCTTGTGACAATTGTTATCGTTTTGGGCCAAGCGCCGGCAAAAGCCGAAAAAGCTTGAGCTTCAGTTACGGCTAAAAGGCCAAAATGGTCCAAGCCAAAAGCTGGCATAGATCAGACCAGGCCAGGGCAGGTTAGGGCCATTGTGTTTTTTTTTTTGTCTATTCGGATTTGTTAGCCAACAACAACAACAGCAACAATTGCCTCCGTTTCGTTGCTGCTGCCGTTTTATTTTCTATTTGTTATGGCTTTTCTCTTAATTTGAGGTCGTGAGAATCATGGCTAATTAATTGACTAGCTGACTGACACAAACATACACACACACACACACACACTCCCATTAAAACTAGCACACATGTGAGTTGCTGGACAATTAAACTGCAAAGTTTCAACTCTTGAGATACTTTTCTTACTTTCAACTAATAACCAACAGAGTTTGGTGATAGTTTTCAGTGCAACTACAGGGCATAACTGTGCAGAATATTTCGTAGTCTTAGGCAATAATTTAAAAGCAAAATTATTCGTAAAAGTTTAAAAAAACTTGACAATTATATTTATATTTAGTATTATTTATAAAAATTTATTCTTTTATTTTTTTTTTCAGATACCACAAAATATAAATTTGAAAAAAATCTTTCATCAATTATTGTTCATTTAATTTATTATTATTTACATTTATTTTTTAAATAAAAATTCAAAGGCCTGAAGTAAATTTTTTGTTTGGTTTTGCAAATTGTTACGTTTACTGAATACACAACATAAAATACAATTTTCTGCACTCAGTAAAATTAATAATTTTATTGTAACAGAGACAAATTGATCAATTTTTGTAACTTTAAAAAATATTCATTTTATAGAAAATAATATTTTGTAGAAAATAAAAAAAAAAAAACAAATGAAAAAAATAACAGAAATTTTTTACTTTAAAAAACCCGCTACAAATCTAGCGGTAAATTGTCTAGAATTTTTACCTATAACTTTTCGCTAACAAATTTGAAAAGTTTCTCATATTTTTAAGAATAATTAAAAGAATAAAAACATGCAATTGTTGCTGCTGTTGTGTTGCTGTTGGTGTTGCACATTTGTGTTGCATGTGTGTCAAATTATGTTAATATTGAAAGAAAATCAAATGCAAATATACAAGAAAACAATTGGCCAAAAGTTGAGTTCTCAGATTGTTGAGTTTAGAGCCAAGTGAAATGAAGAAAGCTACCAATTGTTGTTGTTGTTGTTTTAATGTTGCTGTTGCTGTTGCTGTTGCTGTTGCTGTTGCCGTTGCCCTTTCGTGTTGCTGCTTCCGCATCGATTTTCACATTGGCCACAACTGCAGTTGCTGCTGCTTTCTTGTCTCTTCCTCAAGTTCATTACAATTTATTTTTATGTGTAATGCAATTATTGTTGTTGCAGAGGCCACTGTTGCTGTAGTTGTTGTTGTTGTTGCTTTTGCCGCTACATTTTTCTGTTTTTTTTTGTTTTTGTGTTTAATGTTTATTTGCGCTACTTGGCGCGGGGGCGTTTGCAATGGCAACAGCAACAGCAGCAGCACCCAAGGGGCTAGGGTGCTAGGTGGGGAGCTTAGACAGAGGTAGAGAAGAGGGGTAGGAAGTAGGGGGGTTGCTGGGTTATTCAGCGAGGTCTTTGTTACACTCTCGGACATGACAACGGAGGCACGACCACGACACGTTGCGAATTTGCCACGAACGTTTTTGGCTGTTGTTGCTGTGGGGCAAGCAGAAGTGGCAACAGCAGCAGCGGGCAGTGGGCGGTGGGTTGACCTGCCGTTGCACCAAATACAAATACACATACAAACACACACATACAGTCACACATCTGGCGCTGCAGATCGCGCGATTTCTTAATATGAGAATATTCCCACCATTGTCTTGGGCCAAGTCTAAGTCTGAGTTAGTTTCTTGGCTTGACTTAAGTTGGCTTGGTCTGCATTGGTCTTAGCCTGGCCCGGGCTGCCCTGGCGCTGGGGTGAGTGACTCGACGAGAAGTGACGCCGCGACAAACCGACGACGTCAATGTCCACTCCATGCCATCCTCAGGCATTGCCGCTACTGCTGCTGCTGCTGTTGCTGCTGCTGCTGCTGCTCCCACTGCCCAGCGGATTCGATTGCATGTGAGCTGCATCCACACTCTGTGCCCCATTTAGCACTCGCGCTACCCACGAGCGCCACATCGTTTTGAATGTGCAACAGTCAGCTGCAGTTGCTGTTGTTGCAGTTATTGCTGCTGTTGCTGTTGCTGGTGTGTGGTTTGGCACTGCTTTAATTCCAGTTATGCGAACTTCACTTCTTTTGTTGCTCTTGTTGTTGTTGCCGTTGCTGTTCTCGTAAACAGTGCAAATTCCCAAGCGCATTCACATGACTGCTAACTGCAACTGCCACACCACACTTGCAACGTTGCTACGGTGCAACGATGCAACGCTGCAACGGTGGCCCTTTTGCTTTGAATGCTGCCCCAGTAGGGGTCATTACTGGTCACTGGCAGCTGACGGCAAACCAGGTGAACGTTTCCCATTTTACAGCATTTTCCCAGTTTCCCGTTTCTCCCATTTTCACTTCCACTCCCACTCCCACTCGCGTGCAACACGTGGCAGCACCAACAACCTCTCAACATATTCTCAATTCTCAATTAAATCTCTCAGTGCAACAAATTTAGTCTCTTCTGGTTTCTTCTTCTCACACATTTGCTCTTGTCTTGAGCTAATTTATTTGCATTACCAACGCCGTTAATTAATAATTTATGCTCATACCTCTTCTTCTTTCTCTTTTCTCTTCTCTTTACAGGTGAGTCTAACGGTTAACTTTACGGGCAATGTGCGTTTTGGATGCAGGCATTAAAAAAGTCCCATCAGTGCGCAATTAACTGACTTGATATGTGGCAACAAACTGATCACTCAGGTAAAACAGCAACTGATCAGAGATTTATGTTAAAAGATGTAAATAAAATACAAAAATATTTTTAAATATAGCTTGGAGTCTTGAGTTGATTTTTCATTAATCAGTTAGTGATTTAGGCTTAACAACTTTAGTTGATGTTCCTTTTACTCAATTGGGTTTCTTTCAAAGTTTGATCGAATCGCTTGATTATACAAAATTATTATAATATTCTAATTAATGATTTGAAACACTTATTAGATCTTGTAATCTTAACAAAAGTACCAAATTATCACATTATGTGTATCCTCACCAAGTTTCATCCCGATCTGACAACTATAGCCTATAGCTCCCATAGGGAAAATCGGTTGAAAATAGAATATTTGTATGAAGACATTCACTGATAGTTGGGCTATTACAACCAAACTCACACATTATGTGTTTATCATAAATAAAACTATCCCTAATAAGTTTTGTTTAGATCGGACAACTAAATACTATAGCTTCCATAGCACAAATCGGTCAAAAATGGGACACTTGCATGAAAAAATGTACTGTAAGCTAAGCATGGCAACAAAACTCACATATTATGTGTATATCATAACTATAACTATCGTCACCGAATTAGTGCCTGATCTGACAACTATAGCCTGTACCTACCATAGGTAAAACCTTTCAAAAATGATTAACTTGTAAGAAAAATGGGCACCAGAATGAGTACGGGGTCTATTACAGTCAGCTCACTCGACTGTAGCCTTTCTTACTTGTTTATGCTTTAATTTTTAATTAATTTACTGTCATATATTTTTTAATCGTCCATTGTACCATTTTTGTAAACTTCTTGAATAAATTTCGCAACATTTAAAATTAATCCATACACACACACACGCACGCACACACACACACAAGTGTAAGCTGCTTCAATTTGGTGAGCACACAATAGACACCTGCAAAAACGATTGAACAATTGATCAGAGAGGGATTAACATAGATTTTCCCACAATTTTCCAGCATATAAAATGTTTGTTGCTCTTAGCCCGGAACAAGTCTAAAATTTCATTAACGTGCATTTGTCTGCTGTCCTGTGCATGTGTGTGTGTGTGTGTGTAAGTGCCCCCCTCTCCTGCTCTTATCCCATTACACTAAGCAGCAGTGCAGCGAGAGGTCAGGGGTCATATAGAAAGTAGAGGGAGAGGGCAGCATCTTCTACATTTTCTTGCCACTTTTGTTGGCCGCTTCATGTTTCAGACCAGCACATGATGTCGATGAAGGACATTGTCCTTGCGACTGGTACAGGTGCCTTTCCCCCTCCCTTCCATCCTCTATGCCCTGACGATTAGCTGCTGGTCGCGGAAAAACTGCTTGCAAAAAAACTGAATGCTGATAATGAAGAAATTTCCCCCTCACAGGGATTTTGTCATGGGAAAAGCGAGCAGGTGCTGACGTCTTGTCATGTTTTTAGGCCCCATTTCGCATAGGAATATCCCGCTAGATATATGCACTACATCGCATCGGGGAATAATTGAATTGATCATGATTTGCCATTGTTGCACTGGATGGGAACAAGGACGAAAACCAGTACGAAACGTAGCAAGAGAGGATGCAGATGCAGTTGGTGTTGTTTTTTTTTTTTGGCGATACGATTTATTCTCCTACCTGAAACAGTGTTTTGTTGCAGCGAAATCGCCGCTGCTGCAGGACAATGACAGTGCGCATTTCATTGCTGCCATTTCCCCGGCTCCTGTCACTGGCCCTACCGCTACTTCTACCCCCACTCCAGCCCTGGTGGCAGCCCTTGCCTTAGGGCGGAAATTTGCAACGTGTCACTCGGTTGCAAGATGCTTGAGAATATTTTTACCGGGTCTCTGTCTTTATTATGATTCGCATTTCTCTCTACTTCATTGCCCTGCATTATTTTCTTTCTTTTTTATTAGCAGCGAATGTTTTTTGGTGCGTGAGAAAAAGGATTAAGGATTTGTCGCCTAGAAAGGTTAACAAAGCGCTATTTGCGAATACATAGATAGTTGTGTGTGTGTGTGTGTAAGGCAGCTGTAAAAAACTCTATTGCCAAAATCATAAATGTTTTCTTGAAATATATTTGCAAGCTGCTTTCTTGACATGTTCAAACACTCGCAAAAATTAGAACATTTCTTTAAAGTGTTTTTGAATAAGTAGATTCCCTTTTCAGAAATCGAACTATATATTTTAAATACGATATAGCTGCTTATTTTTAGATACATCTTTTTGTTTGCTAAATCCTTTTTGCTATCTGCGTGGCATTCGATTGTTAATCAAATGAAAATCAATTGGAAAATGTCAACTGAATTGGCTTTGCCTCTGATTCTAGTTCTGTTACTGGTTCAGGTTCTTTTCGTTGGCTTTGGCACTGTTGCTATCTCTATCTCACTAGTTTTAGTTGCTAGTATCTGTATCTGCAACTGTGGATACCACTGCAGTTGTGGCTCCAATTTGGACACGCTCCCGCTGCCCACTCGCTGAGGGCAATGTCTGGCAACATTCTGCCAGAGTTCGATAAGCATCAAGTTCTCACGAACTTTTATTGTCGTCTCGGTCTGAAGCTTAAGACTGAAAACTTAAAACTGAAGCTGAAGCTGAAGCCAAAACTAAATCTAAACTTGCAGTTCGACTTGAAATTGTGGCAAGAGTTTGCTTTATTGGGCGCCACAGTCACGTGAGTTACGTGGGTTAAAAAAAGTACACACACACACACATGTCTATACTCTTGAGCAATTAATGTTAGCGACAATTTTATTAACAAGAAAGTTTAAAGTTCTTTTTCCCTCTATTCTTTTAGATCACTTTTTTTAATCAAGCGTGAAATATGAGCAAAAGACACGCCCTTAAAAAACAAAACAAAAAACAGTTGAACGCAATTCAAAGCGGAAGAGTCGCGACTTTAAGCGATTTAAAGTTTCTACCTTAAAGACCCGACATTTTTTGAAAAGTTCTCATTCCCCCCTCCCTCAATTAACTAACTGGAACTGTAGCATTCCAGTTTTGGTTCGTTCAACGGGTGTTTTCACTGTAACTTGCTTTCAATATTCAAGGCGCATGCGCAGCCCGTGGATAAGAATTTTTGTAAATTGCCGCGCGCCACACGCACATGCGGGACATGTGGAAATCCAAAACCTAATTAAATTGTAAAATAAAATTAGCTAAATTCACATTCCAAATTCAGTTGTTATGGTCGTAACCCTTTTAATTCCATTTTGGGCAACCCGCATGCACTCCAGGCCGTACGTGACATAATAATGCATCCCAAAAATATGCATAGGAAAACTTCTCGCGATTCGTTGCGCAGATGCATTTCGATAAATCGGTTATAAAGTTGAAAGACTGCGTCACTTTGGCATATCATTTTGATTAATTGAAGTTTAAAATTCAATTCAAAATCAGTTGTGAGGCGACAGTACTGCTTATCGATAGGCATGCAAAGCGATTGTAGTACCAAACGAATACTGCCAAGTTTAACGGGTTGTTCATAGTTGGAGATATCGAAACTTTGTAGCATTTTGCCAAAACTTCTATAGTTTAAAGAACTACAAACCAATTCGCATATTTAAAGCCAATATGCATGTTTTCGATCATTTTGCTATCGATAAATGGAGAAGAAGGAAAAAACTATTAATTTTGTATGAGTTTTCAGAAATATTAAAGCTTTTTAAGGCTTTCAACGTTAATCCCTTTACAAATCATATCGATTACTTATCCACAATTCGCAGTCTATCGATAACATCGCTTATTGATTACTTGATTAATGTATTTTCTATGCTTGAGATGTCTAAATATAGTTAATGCACCATTTAGCTAAGTTTGATTTACGTAGAAATTCAAAAAACTAAGTGAAATCCATAACAAATCGGTAACTGACTTGATAAATATCTTTAAAGTTATCGATAAACATAAATTAGTTCTATAAAAATGATCACAGCTGCCACACTTCTCTAGAATTAGTTGTAAGGGTTTTCCTCTTCTGCTTTTTGGCCAAACAAAGAATTTTTGTTTAGGCCAAGCTACGCCTTTGTGGTACAAGCTATTGCCACGCGGTGGCATTTGAGGACACTTGTTGCAACTGCTGTTGGCAGCACTTGTTCGATTTCCCATTCGATTGCAATCAATTTATATTTATGATTGCGCACAGGATCAAAACAGAGTGCGTCAGGCGGTGTGTTTGTGTGTGTCTGTGTGTATTTGATTGTTGTGACTAGTCGTAATCACCACTACACACCTCTATACTCGCACACTACCTCAACTTCACCCTCATCCTTAGCACGAAACTGAGTTCAAAATCCATTTAAAGGTAGTCGCAGCTACTGTTGTGGGCGTTGTTATTGTTATTGTCCTTAATGTCAGCGCCGTTGTCCTGCGCGCCGGTCAGCAGCAGTAACAACAACAACAACAACAACTTTTGTGTCCCTGTGTTTATTTGTTTTGGTCTTATTTGTTGCATTTTATTGCGTGTAAATCACAGTTGGTTGTTTAAAACAAGGTAATAGACGTTACCGGTGGTTATTCCTTAGACATTTCGACAGGTAACAAGCACAACAATTTGCAAAGGACGAAAAACCGACAGAAATTTACTGACAAGGGCATACAATTGTCATTATTCTTTAAGTTATGACTAGTTATCAGTTCAAGTTGCAAGAAAAATGGTATTCATTTTCTGTATTTATTAATAACCTTATCAAAGGCAGTCACTTTAGTTTGTTTACAAAATAGAAAAAGTGTAGAAAGTATTGAGCTTTATTTTAAATCCAAACATTTTTGACAGCGTTATATCAATGTAAAGTCATTTGACTATAAAAAATGTATAATACAAACACATATTGCTTAATCACTGTGATTAAACTGGTATTAAATTTCTTATAATTTGACCAATACCAAAATTGTTCCAAACCACGAGTTTCCTTACGTTAATCGCAGCGCTCGTACTGGAGCTAATCGAAAATGCAACACACGTAATATGAAGTTGAAGCTGCGCCCCACAAAAAAAGTAAAGAATAAAAAATAAATAAGTAAATGTGGCACGTTCACAACTGAACGAAGATGCAGATGAAGATGTGTCACTTGAGTAATTGTTGTTGTCCCAAAATGCGACGGCTTATTTTTCCCCATTTTCGTTTTCATTTTCATTCTTTTGGCTTAAACAAAAGGCGCTCGCAGAGGTTACGATGAAAGTTTTGTTTGACAAACTGGCTAGAAGCAGAGAGGAATGGTGTTAAGGGGAGCAGTGGACTTGGCTTGGACATGTGCAGCTTGCGGCTTTTGTTGGCTGCCTCGTCCAGTTGCACAATCTGCGTGTCAATGCGTTGTCTGATCTCATCACAACCGACAAACAAGACGCTCCCAAGAGACCCAATCTCAATTCTCTCTCTTGGTGTGTGTCAGTGTGTGTGTGTGTGTGTGTGTGTGTGTGTGCGGGTGTGCGATCGTTTGGCATGTCCAAAATGCTGGACGTTGCTCAACGTGCAGCAATTTAGTCACTTTGTCTCCGTCTTTCTCTCCTTTCTCCCTTTTCACTTACTGCCCTCTCGCCTACACATCAGCTTGACGATATCTCTGCTCGCATCTTTGTATCTTGTCTTGTCTTACGTATATTTTTCTGTATCTGTATCTGTATCTGTGCGTTGTGCGTGTTTTGTATCTGATTGTCTGTGTCGGTTTCCCATACGTGATCTACTACAGTTGTCCAGCTTGTGAAAGAGAAAAGACCTGTGTCCACGTCCAATGACAACATTTCATCATCGTCATCAACATCATAATGATCATCTACATTATCATTATCATGTTCGTCATCATTGTGTGTGTGTTAATTTTCTATGCCGCACATAAAGCAAAAGGAGCACCTTAACAATAATTGTCAAAAAGATATTTGACGAGCCCTGAATAGACTCTCGGACTTCAAACTCAGACTCCCTCGACTTGGTTATTATGCATGAGACTGAGTTACGACTATGACACGTATATTTCATTGTCGTGCTCGTTGTTTGCTGGGAATTAGCAATGCGACAAGCACTCAGAAAAAAAAAATGAGTAAGAAAAAAAATGATAAAGAAAATAAAACAGAACATGTACTCACCGAGTGCCGAGTCTAGCTGAAATCCCTGATTGATACGCCCGGTTATGACAAGCGACAACGGGAATCCTTCTTTATGTGTCCTGCAGGTCAAGCAGGTTTCCAAATCACAGAAATAAATGCATTCAGGGGACCATAGAACACAATTCTATAGAGATCAACTGTTTTTTGGAATCGTTTGAAATGCAGCAGAAATGCATTCACCTAATAAGAAAATCAATTAAAGATTTTTGTACTTTCTTGGCGTTATAGAAATCAGTTTGACCTAGAAAATTGAATTAAATACAAAGACAAGTAAATTAAATTATTTTGAATCTTTAAAATTATTAAAAGCGGAAATAACTCTACTTATTTTTCAAAATATCCAGAATTTTCGCTACTTTATCGTTTACTGTTTTACGAAATAATTCATTCATGTCTGACATACATCTAACGTTAAAAACCGTTATATTTCACATTATTACAAATGGTTTTTTTTCTTAACTTTTTCCTACAATGATCAAATTTCCGCAGCTGCACTTTTTCTAGTTTTTTTTTCTTTCGGTACGTTAGTTTAAAGTGCGCAGTTTTTAGGATTCGTATCTTAAACACGCAACGGTAAACCAACATCCTGACTATCAAACTAACCAGAAATTATGCAAAAACTACAAAAAAAGAAAACTACCAAAGAAAAAAGAATTAGAAACTATTTCGAGTCTGGGGTGAAGACCTTAACCCCTTTGGTAACCCGTTCGAGCGCTCATAAATTTTCCGTTAAAAACGAATGCATTTTTTTCGGAAAAAGATTTGCTCATTTAAACGAAAACTGCTGAAAAATAAAATTGAATATCAGTACAAAATTATCAGTCGGCGAGTGTGTGCGAGAGGAAAAACGCACAAAGAACCGGAGACGACAATTGCCTGTCTTGGTGCCTGGCATTGTCCTGCTTAGTTTTGCTCCTGTCAGGGTGCCTCTTTTTTTTCCCTCCCTACTTTTTTTTTTTATCAGGCTTTGCACCCAGTCATCTCAGCTTGTGAGAGTTTTTTTCTTTTCTGTTCATTTTTTTATATCATAGTTGAATTGAATTAAAAAAGCGACGGTAATCAATGCGCAAGGACGAGAGTCGAGCACAGCCGGCGAGGGTCCTGATTCTGGTTTTTGGGTCGTCCTTGTCTAAATCAAATGCAAAACCTTGTCTGCCTCACATATGACAACGGCTTTCCTGCCCTGCCCTCCCCTTTGGGCTCGTCTCACACTCCTGCATATTTCATATCTTGGGAAAATCTTGGCCACCACCCAAGAAACCCACGGCGCGACTGACAGTCAAAAAACAACGCAGGACAAAAAAAACAATAAGAAGCCGAGCAGGAGAAAAAAAAACACACACACAAGGACAAACAGGACTTGCACGAGGGGCATAAAAAATTAATATAAAAAAATTTGCATAGAAAAAAAATGCCGTTACACACACACACGCACACACACACACCCAAGACGCTAAGAAGAGGGGGTAACTGAGCCTACCTGAGGTAGAAAAACGCAGTCGATCCACACAAGCGTCACCCTCAGGGCCTTCAGGGGACACAGGACACGCAGGACACACAGGACACACAGAACACGAAGGACACAATATTTTTGCAGGGTTGCAAATCTCCGCGGGTCACGTGCAAAAAAAAAAAACACATCATCCACAACAGCAGTAGAAACTAAATTTTCTTTTTTGTCTTCTTTGGGAAAACGGAAAAGGAAAAAAACTTTAAGAAGCAGAAATTGAAGCGATGGAAAAAACGCAGGCGTCGATCGGCATAAAATTGCATAAAAAATTGCAATGCAGCCGCTGTGGCACGACTCTTCGGCACTCCCTTTTTAGCAGTTCCCATTTCGATTACCTCCCGTACCAGCCGTACCGCTCTCCCCCTGTCTCTAGTGCCCTAACCAAGCCCATTTCCATTCGCATTCCCCGTTTTGCCGTTGAATGGCATTTGATTAAGCGCACAAAGCCAGGATATGTTTTTTTTCTTTCATTCTTTACTTCCAGTTTTTTTTTTTAAGATTGTTGCCTGGCAGCGACAGGACATTAGCAGCATCCTTTTACACGCTCCGCATCTGAGAAGACGTTCGTTATCGTCCCTAACGCTCGGCGCCTGCGCAGCCGTCGTCTGGGGTAAAAAGATTGCAAGAAATGCGCGCGCAAAAAAATTACTTACCCCCTAAAAAAAGGATTAAGTAATAGAAAAAGAAAAGAAGAAGGCACACACACATACATACACACATATAAACACACATAGATGCAGCAAAACTATTACGGCATCCGCTGCCCGCTGATCTTGCTTCGCACTCGCTCTTTAAACACTTTGAAAAGGTAGCGTTAGCATCCATCTATTATTAGAGTCTTTTCAGCTGAAAGGAGTCGCAGTAGGAGCAGGGATAGTGCAAAGGAGAAGGGGTAGGAGTAGGGGCAAGCAAAGGGGAAATTTAAGGGAGAAGTAGAAGGAGGCACTGTAAGGCGCCCGAACTGGAATTGAGTACGCATACACTGTTCAAAAATAAGGCCCTGCTTTTAGAAATTATTATTAGCATAAAATAAAATTTTAAAAAATTTTATAAAAATAATTGCATATTCAAGAATTTTAAATTTAAAGTTTAGTGAGGTTTAATTGTAGACTTGTTAATAACTACAAATACTGTTATCTAAAATAAAATGTTTTACATTAACAAAATATATTTCGTGCATTTTTTTTATTATTTTAGTTTCTGTTTTAAATTTTTCTACAAAATTGAAATTTGGCTCAATGTCTTGAGACACTTTTTTGAACAGTGTACTTATTCGGGGCTGGCCGCCACGCTTATTGCGCAGCTTCCATTTGGACCAGAATCCTTGCTCTTGATCTTCATCTATTTTTCTCTCCATCTCTTTCTCTCTCTCGTTCTAAGTATTGCTTTCCCTCTTCCTTTCTTTATCTCTTCTTGGCTGCGTACATGCTTTAGCAATGCGCAGGGGCCAACAAACTCAAAAAGGATGCGCAAGTTGCAAGGATTTTGAGCCGCTTAGTTAACCTATTGGAATTTTTAAAATAAGTAGCGGCTTAGGCTTAGAGATTAATAATTTTGTAAGCTCTCCGTTTAGTAAACTTAAACTGAAATGCACAAAGATTTGATTCAACTACATGAAAAACTAAACACTAAAAAACTAAGCATAATAGTTCTATAGAAAATTGGTTGAATATTTATGTTATATTGCAAGAAAAGTACTTCTCACCGTTAGCCCAAATTTTGACAATATTTGCTTACATAAATCAACATATCAACAATCAACACTATATTAATTAAATAATTGAGTGTGCTAAAAATTAAATAAATATGTTTTTTATATAAAGTACTCTATTTTATATATTTATTCTAACGAATGCAGTGATTATTAAGATTTAATGTTAAATTTTGAAGAAAATAAAAAATAATAATTAACAGAATTAGCTTCCTTTTTTAGTACTTGTAGGACATTCTTTAGATAACCTTTTACCTTGCCTAGAGTCTTACATGAAGCTCAGCCTGTTGCGTTTAGAGTAGTTCTATTTATTATTAGCTGCTGTTTTATGGCTGTTATTGTTGTTATTCTAATTGTTGTTGTTGCTGCCGTTGCAACAACTCAATTTGGTGCATGTTTAGCGGCAAAAGGGGCACGCATGTGCAGCACAGGGCGCAGAAGAAGTAAGGAAGATGGAAAGGGGGAAGGGTATGGAGAAGGGGAAGGGGAAGGGGGAAAGGAACGGAAAACCCAGAGCAGAGCACAGAGCTGCGGCAGAAGCGCCAACAAAACAGCAGACGCTGACAGCGACGTTAACAGCAAACAGCGACTGCGACAGAAGCAGCGTCGCTGGCCAAGGGAGCTGACAGAGACATAGCAGTCCAAAGATGTTTTCATCCCCCTTTTTCTTAGCGACGTCCACTCACAAACACACACACACACAGACACACTCATGTGAGTAGTGCGAGCGAGAGGCAGTCAGCAACTACCCCGCGTGTGTGAGCGGCTGTGTGTGTGTGCGCACACACGTTTTTTTTTTGGAACACTCTCTCTGTGTGCGTGCGTGTGTGTGATGTCCCGCACACGGACCGAGGGCGACCGCCGTCCGACTGAGACAGCGCTGCCAGCGTAAGCGTTAGCGTCGACAGCGACAGCGACAGCACAGCCTCAGTCAGAGTTAGAGTCACATGAAGTGAGAGTAAAAGAGAGGGCAGAGCATGACAGGGCAGGGAAGGACCGTCGACTCTCGACCGTCGACCGTGAAGAGACCGGCGACGACCGTCACAGGAATACTTTCGATTGTCAGTCCACGTGAAGCCTCTGTGGGGTCAACAACACACGCGCTTCGTCCCTGACACAGAGAATCACGCAAAGGATGCGACTTAAAGATCCCATTCGGACTAAACGTAAAACTATCTAACGAACACATAACCGTTTCATCACATAACCGTTTCAACGCTTAACCGTTAGCACGCGTTCCAAGTGCTTAAGTTACATTTTTTTTTTGCTGTTTCGTTTTGAACAAATTTTGTTGTTGTTAACTATTTTTTATTTTGCGGGCCCAGCACACAGCGCAGGACAATTGGATTACCTACGATCGTGTGTGTGCCCCGGTGCCTTGATCACTACTATATATTAAACTATATATAGCTAAAAAACAAACAATTTTTTTTTGAACAACTTTGTGATGTGCCAAAAACTAAACAACAAAATTAAAAACTAAAAACAAACGAAGCAAAACAAAAACAAACTATTTTTTTTATATGCTAAATGCAACAGTGATTACTCGCTACGAAAAACAAAAACCAACAACAAAATGTATAACAAAATGCTGTCGATCAGTGAGGATCATGGATTCCGTTCGCTGAGCCGTAAGTTGTTACCAAAAATGCTTTGTTTTTTAACTTTGGAGGAAGCTTTGTTGTGGCCAGTTTTGGAAACTTTGTTTGGGGTCTGCTTATCAAAACAAAATTACAAAATTTTGTTTGTGTTGGGAGCGTAATAAGCAACTCTACGCTGAGATAGAAGATCTCCAAAGATAGTTGCAGAATTTCTTAGAATTTTTTACCTTTCCGGTTGTTCTGCGAGAGGTTTGTTGTTGTCATTGGTGTTGTTGGCGTTGTCGCTTTAATCATTTGCCGTCCTCCACATAAAGTGAAATTGTGCTCATAGAAATGCCAGTTTCAAGCTGCCCTCTTTAATTTTTTTTTACTTTTTTTTTGATAAGCGCTCTGTACCGAGAAAACCACAACAACAATCATAATAATAAGCCAACGCCCGCACCCACTCACAATCTGAGATACATTTATGTACAGACATATAGATACGTATATGGCCAGACCTACCTACCTATATCTATGGCAGCTATATAGATCGCGGCTATTTACATATGGCATGTCCGTTGTCGTCGTTGTTGTTGCTGTTCTTGCTGTTGTTGTCGTTGACTTTTCGGGGGAAATAAAACAAACCGTCTCACCGCACAAAATGCAAACACAAATACAAATACAAATATTTTAGCGACCTGGAAAAAAAAAGTAAAATAAAAAAAAAAACCTTCACATTACAACACTGTTGCAAGCGGACAACAGCAACCAGCAACAACTAGCAACAACAATAGTCTCTTATCAACAACAACAACTACAACAACAACAACTATAACAACTACAATAACAATAGCAACGTCTCATGGCAGACGCGCAAACAGTTCGAGGCCTTTTGGACTTGGCCGCCGTTAAATGGCTGACAAAATGTTTAGTTCAAATACCTTTGCCAACTAACAGTTTTTCGATTACTAAATTTCCTTCGATTACAAGAGTTATCGATTAGTTTAGTAGGTCAAGTTGTTTCCACTGCTTTAAGCTTAAGTTTCAGTTAGCGTCACAGCTAGTGGTATTTATCGATAACTTTTTATCGATAGGCATTTCTTTAACTGTTTTGAAAATTGAACTGCATGTAGAACTTTTCATTGGCTTCGCCTTGTGCTCATTCCCTTTGACAGCGGGCAACTTATCAGCACAGTCGTCGTTGGCTGTACTCCAACACACACTCCTTGTGTGTGTGTGTGTGTGTGTAGGTGTTGTGTGTGTGTCCAGCATTTGGCTTGACACGGCGGCATTTTGCAGCTTTGCTTGAAATACACACATTCATTTTGTTGTTATTGTTGCTAGGCATACAGTTGTGTGTGTGTGTGTGTGTGTGTGTGTGACCACATTTAATGCTCACTTCCAGGCCGCCTATATTTGCATATGGCTCATTCACTCAACCTGGCGGACTGTTTGTTTGTCCAGATACAAATACACACACACACACCTATGCGGGTGTTATCAGCAGTCAGCTTTGGGCTAACCGCCGCTGCGCCACCCTCATTGGAGCTATATCTTCTCCCGCTGCTACTCCTCCTCCTCCTCCTTTCCCTTCCTGCCTACCTGAACGGATATCAGGGGCACCTGGCCACCAGCAGTAACAGCAGCGGCCTGGGCTGCAGGGGGCTAGGGTACACACAAAAAAACCAAACTTCAAATTAAGTTTTAAAAGTCTGGCAGCATTTAAGCGCGAGCTAAACAATTTTTAAAAAATATAAATGTAAAAAATAAATTTATTAAAAAATTTTAAATGAAATAAATTTAGCAGTAAATAAAAAAAAATGAATCTAAAAATTAAGCTAAAAGTTGTTGTATTTTTTAAACACTAATTTATAAATTGAATCAACACTTAAAGGAAAAGAAACTGATTAAACTTGACTAGACTTTAAAACAACTTGTTTAGTATTATTTGTAAGCACAGAATTCTGTACTTTTCGTGCTGTGTAGGGTATCTAAGTTGGGGGGGTGCACAAAAAGAGACAACGTAGGCAAATAAAACCAAATTTGTATGCTAAAACACTTTGCGACAACGATGACGACGCGTCGCTGGCCGCCAGTTCGCTGATAAGACACCCACACATGCAGTAGAGGCAAAGGCAGAGGGAGGCGGGTGTAGGGAGGAGTGAGGAGTGAGGAGTGAGATAGCCGTTGAAGGGGGGCACACAATTGCATGTGTGTTTGTTGTAGTTTCAGCTGCTACAAAAAAAGACGTGAAAAAAGTAAAAGAAAACAGAAAATTGAAACACCTTTAGCTGTTGCTGGTTATCCACGTAATTTGTTTAAACAAATTAAGGCGACCGTTTCCCTAACCCCTACCCCCACACACTGTCTGTCTCGCTTTCACACGCTTCAGGCTTATATGCGCTGTCTCGCTCACTTTTAACTGCTGCCACAATTTCTTGCGTGCTTTCCAGCTGCCTGACGTCGCTTTGTCACTGTCAAGCTGTGTGAGTGTATGTGTGTGTGTGTATATATTGGTAGTGGACACACACACACACACACGCCCCCACATATGCACACAGTCATATATGTTATCGCGGCAGTAACAAAATTTCGAATTTGTTTAACCTTTTTTTTTTATTTCTTGCTGCTGTTGTTGTTCTTGTCTTCGCTGTCGTCGTCAGCATTTTTTTAGTTAACTTTTTAAATGAGCCAAAAATGAAACAAAAAAGAAAAGCGACAACAACAATAAGGCGACAACAAACAAAATGTGGCTCAGCATTTTTAAATATTTACACAGCATTTCTTTCTTCTGAACAACAGCAACAGCAACAGCAACAGCAACTTGAACAACAACCACAACGATAAATGCCTTGTTTTTTAGTACATAATTTATTTGTCTATAGACAACGAAATGGAGCACTTGGTGTCATAATAATATTCTTGTCTCTCTCACACTTTCTCTACCCCTCTCTCTTTACGTTACTTTTCTTCATCTCAAATTTTGTGTTGTTTTTCTGCCTCCAACTGAGAATATTTTCAAGATTTTGAAATTAGAAATCTACTCGAATTTTTTACCGAAATAAATATAAATATTTAGCATTATGAAAAGAGAAGTGAAAACAGCTCAACCATTATTTGTTAATTACTTGAATTCTTATTTATTTAATTCCTGTTTTGTTGTAGATTTTTTTTCTTTTCTATTTTTGAACACGTTTTTCTAGTATTTGCTTTGTATTATTTCCTTATAGGGCGTTTCAAATGCGTCATAGTAATTTATTTATTAACTTTTTATATTTATTAACATGTAGAAAAATGTTTATTTATATTTAAAAATCATTTTTCTACAGAATGTTTCAATTCCAATCGTTTGCTTTCATTTTTATTTAGATTTTCCTTCAAGATTTTCCCACTTTCCACAGCATTGCCACCTGGTTAACCAGCGTTGGCAGCTTTAAAGCGCTGACCTTCCAATGGCCGCACATCAAAGCTGCAGCTGACACATTTGGTCCACTGCTTTTTCCGCGACTTTTCGACAAATTTTCCGTTGTTTTTCAGTCGCCATTTTTCATTTGCTATTGCTCGTGTGCACATGAGTATGTGTATGAGTGTGTGCATGTGTATGTGTACGTGTTTGTGTGTGTGTGTGTGTTTGAGGCACCTAAAAACAGTCGACCGTGTGGCGCTCGCCTGGTTTTTATGGCCAGCCTTGGTCTAAGCCAGCGCCCAAAACACCCAACCACATTGCTCAGCCAACTCGACTGGCCCATAACCTTTTTGGCCATAAAGCGCGTCCTTTGGCTCTCATATGTGTATGTGAGTGGGTATATGTGTGTATGTGTGTGTGTGTGTGTGTGTGGGGGGGCATAAATTAGCACAATCAACGTATTGTTTTCTGCCTTTGCCTCCGCCACGCCCTCAACTAAAGCAGCAGGCAGGTTATGGGGAGGCCTGGCGATTAGGGGTGTGGGATGTGGGGAGTGGGTGGAGGCAGCTGCCGCATCGTGCAGTCAATAACATGAAAATGTTATAAATAACAAAAATACGAGCTGAACAGACAATCACACACACACACACATACCATCAATGCCTGTATCTATATATCTGTATCTATGTATCTGTATCTGTATCTTTTAGCTGAGCTTTTGCTTCTGTTTTCATATTTGTGCCGTCTTGATAATTTGCGCAAAAGTCCTATTAATATGTTAATTCTTAATTGTCCTACTTTGCCACGGCACAACACACACACTCACACACACAGCCATACAGTTATGCGCATATTAATAGCCGCAGGATAGTTTTTCCCGCTTTTCCAAAGGGAAATGGCAACAGCTCGTAAATATTCTTAAGCTGCGCGCTTTACAAATCGACGCACTTCAATTTATTTGCCTCTGCATATGTGTGTGTGTGCCTGAGAGGGGTGTAGGTGGGCTAGTGCTGGGGGTAGTGCTTGGAGTAGGGGTACTCAGTATTAATTGCATCGTTGCGATGACATCACAAAATTAAGTCGACCATTTTAGATGTAAAAGACTTGCGAATTTTTGGCCGAAAAGCAGCCAAAAGCGAGCTCGACTCAGTTGGTCAGTGGCAGTCGTACACTGAAAAAAACGAGCTGCCTTCAATTTAAAGCTTAAATTTCAACAAAAATTTATAGTTTTAGGCTAAATTTGTAGAGAAATAAAGCTGTAGGGCGAGTGAATTTTTAGCGCATTAGTTCTGGCTGCTTAAATCGTGAGTACTCCCTCCTTCACTGCCCCTGCAGGCACTTTGGTTCCCCTCTCTCTGACTGGATTGAACCCTTTTGTGTGTGTCCTTTTTGCCCTTTGAGCAGATAATTCAATTTATGAGCTGACTTTATGAAATATTCGCCAAAAATACACGTGAACTCAACACACACATAGTCACCTAGCTTCTGTTGACACTTGTCAGGCGACTGTCAGCGTCTGTCTGACAATTTGACAGTTTCGGGCACTTTGAACACCCTTTCAATACACCTTTTTGGCCAGCTGCTGTTGCCCCAACCCTTTTCATTTGGCATAGCTGGCAGGGCTGCTGTACTGCTGCTGCTGCTGCTGCTGCTGTTACTGCAACCCTCGCGCAATATTGCAGCAGTCTTCTACTCCTTCTACTGCTTCTCTTTTTTTTTTGGAGCTGTCAATAAGTTTTGTATATTATTTATATTTACTTTTAGTTCTTTCAAAGGCCAAATGCGCTAATCTCTCATTCCAAAGGTTCTCTCACTCTCTGCCTGTGTCACTCTCTCACTCTCCTGCTCTTTTCCTAATCTAATCAAATAACTGGCAACGCCCCCGCCACTGCCCCTAACCGCTTTTAACCCTGGCCATAACCAGCTAACGTATTTTAACTGCTCGGCAACGCCTACAAATAAACCGAAAGTGAAAACACAGGTAACAAAAAATATTCTTGTCTACCTGCCGCTTGCCACATGCCACAAGTCACAACTGGCCAATGGCAAAGCACCAACTGTGTCTGTGTGTGTGTGTGCGTGTGCGTGTGTGTGGCAGCAACACATGTTTAATTCATAAAGCCAAACAGGCGGCTAATTGCGTCCTGCGTCCATTTCACGCCAATGATCGCCAATCAATAAATAAAATACAAAAAAATCAAGCGAATTTTTTCCATAAAAAAGTCAAAAGGGCAGGAAAGCGAGGGGAGAACGAAAAGAAACATATTTTTTTTTTATTATTGTTATTGAAACAGAAACCAAAACGATTCGTTTGCTCCACCCAAACAATCAGCAGGGCAAAAAAAAAAATAAATAAAAAAGCGATATACCAAATATACGATATATATATTAATAATATGAGATATGTGTGTATGTGTGCGTGTGTGTGTGTGTGTGTGTGTGAGCAGCTTGTTGTCACCCCGTCGCAGGACAATCAATTGATAAAAAAGCAGAGGGCGTAGGGCAATTGAATGGACAAAGGACTAAGGACAAGGGACGTGAAACGCTTCGGGGCGCATTAGTAGCGGGTGTGCGTGTGTGTGTGTGTGTGTGTGTGTGCGGGCAACCGCAAATTGTTCAAACTGGACAACAACAACAACAACAAAAAACTTGACAAGTGCCAAACGACACAACGTCAATAAATTTTCGACATTTTTTATGGATGTTAGGACAGCTAATTGACAATGTCAGACAGGGCTGACAAAAAATGCGCAGGAGTAGTAGAGTAGTCCTAGAGTGGGTGGGAAAAACCCAGCTTAAATTAAGTAAGAAAATAAATTGTTAGAATAATATTTATAAGCAGTAAAAAATTAAGAAATTAACAAATACAAATTAATAATTAAATGTTATAAAAATAATAAAATGTTTGCAATTTTTTCTCAATTTTGGAACTATAGCCTTAAATCAAGCTAAGAAAATAAATTCAATAAACCAAAAATATGTGGGAAAGAGAACTAGTTTAAAATAGAAAAACTTTTATTAAACAAAAGAATTTGCATTTACATAATATTTGTTACTTTTGGGACCGAATTTGGTCACTTTTGATTGACCAATTTGGGCGCATATTTCAATCAAGCAAAGAAACACAAAATTTACTTTTCTTTTTCGGGATTTTGTTGCATATCCCTTGGCGCTGAATTGAGTGTGTGTGTGTGTGAGGAGTGGGAGTGTGTGTGTGCGTGTGTGTGTGTGCTTGTGTGTGTTATAATAGCTCTGGGCTACTTTAGTTGTTCCAGTTGTTGTTGTTTGCATTCATATTTGTTTTGCTTCTTTGGTCAATCAAAATTCAGCGATAAATTTGACAAAAGTTACAGCAGCCGCAGGCCACAAACACAAACACAACAACAACAACAAGTTTCTATCACTTCATTGCTATACGAATTAATTGCAGGCTTCCACAAATTTTTGTGTCTAGAATTTATGTTCACATTTTTCTCCCACATTGGACATGCAAATAGCACAGCGAAATGCGTTGCAAAGGGGCGGCAGGAGGGGGCGATTACACCACTTTGCTGTAGTGTGTGTGTGTGTGTGTGTGTGTGTGTGTGTGGGTTAGGGGTGATGTTGTTGCTTGGGTTTTTCTGGGCGCACGCAAAATACATAAATTAAAGTGCAAGCGAATCGATATGCGCCCAACTCCCACCTACCCCTGCCCCTAGCCAACCACGCCCGCTTTACGCCCAACAAACACACAGACACAGTGTGCTTATCAATGCAGAGTGCTGTGTGTCCATATGTAAATAAGTGTTCTGCCAGGGTTGTCATAGCTGCCAGTTGGTCATGGTTGCCTTTCAATCCGATTGTTACCCGTAAAAACCCAGCGCATAAATTGTTTTTGCAAATCAATTGGGACAGTTTCGCTGTGTGTGTGTGTGTGTATGTGTGTGTGTGTTTGCCTATTTAGTTAAGCGCTTTTAATGAATGCCCACACCAAATGGCAATTGCGTAGCAAATCACTAGCAAAAGCTGATTAGTTAATCGATACGTTTTATCGATAACGCCTGCGCTTATGCTTTACCCAAAAAAAATCGATATGCATTTATCGATAGACCGCTAATTGTCTTTGCTGCGTCTTTAGCTCGACTCGACTCTATTGCCACAAAATTATTCATGGCTGTCACTGCCGCCAATTGCTGCCATAAAAGTGACAACAACAACAACAGCAACACCAAAGAGGCAGAAGAAAGAGTCGAGTAAATTAGACAATGGAGGAGCTGAGCAGTGTGAACCACCAGAAAGCAGCTAGAGTTCATGTGGTTAACTTGGCGCGGCATTAAGCCAAAATTGATGGCCAACATTCGATGGGCCCATAAAAGCGACAACTCGGCAAGCAAATTTATGAACTGCAAGTGCAAAGAGGAAGTCTAGCGGGGAAGGGGAAGGGGCAGCGGTAAGGGAACGGGAAGGGCAAAAGGAAACGCTAGAAGGCAGGGGCAATGAGCAGTCAGGAAGCAGATATTAAATTAAAGCTCTTAAAGATCTCAGAAAATAAAGACAATGTGTTACCATAGTTTATATCTCATTTGATTAAACATTTTCATTCCAAACTTTATAAATTTATTTATTAATTAACTAATAAATGATCTCGTTTGTCTACTTGCAGATTCCGACTCCACAGAGAACGATGCTGTTGCCGCACAAGACATTCTCACGTGCGGGGCGTGCCAAAAGACCTTCGCGCTGTCGGACATTGTCCGGTTCATTCAGCACAAGGTGCTGCAGTGCAACAAGGAGAACTATGGACAGTGCAGCACACAGGCGCCGAGCATGGATCGGGATGCCGATGAGGGTCGACCCTTGAGTTTGGTCAATCGTCGTCCCTCGATTTCGGCTCCAATTACAGCTGCACGCAAATCAGCGCCAATTGCTGGCAGCACGGCTGCAGTAGCAACTGGTACGGCAGCCAATGCAGTAACAGCCGCAGCGGCAAATGCAGCGGCCGCAGCAGCAGCAGCGGCTGTGGTGGCAAACAGTGCGGCCAGTGGCTCACGCATACACACACCACCGCCCAGTCCGGCGGATTTGTTGGCCGATGGCGCAAGCAGTACGCCCAAAAGATTGGTGGACGGTAAGTGCAGTTCATAGATAGTTCATAGCAATTTATTAGTAGCTTTTCTTACTACAATGCATACTTTGTTCTGTTTTGCAGAGAACGACAATACGACGCCGAAGGCGGATGCTCTCAGCTCGAATACGCCGATTGAGGCATGCAACAGTCCACGTGCACAAACGCAATCAAACTTGCCACACCTGGACGACTGCGAGCTGGACGATGACGATAAGCCAAAGGTCAAGCAAGAGCCCACATATGCCGATGACGATGAAGATGAACAGCAACAACAACAGCAACTGCCACAGCAACAACACATTGAGTTGGACAACGAACAGCAGCAGCAGCAGCAGCAACAACAACAAGTACAGTCCGGCGATGATTGCCAGCAGCCGTTGGCAAAAAGGCCCAAAATGGAGTTGGTTGATGCCGAGGCCAATACAGTGCATACAGGTGAGTTTGGAAGAGACTATGTCACGTTGGTCACATCAAGTATGTTGGCATTTAATTGTCGCATACTTTCGAAATTAAAAATCAAAATCAGCTACACCCACCAAGAGCTTGACCAAAGGCAAACATCAAACGCGGCTAAAAAATGTGTTTGATGTGAGTGTTTATTGTCAAAGGATATGCAGGCTGATCGGGCCGCAGGACTATGCTATTTTTTTTTTTTTTAACTCGCGATAAGCTGCAGCTGTGGCTGCATTAACGCGAAACCCACGCAATCTGACCAATTGCAAAATGGTAGGAAAAAAAGGATCAGTGAGTGAGGAGGAGGGAGAAAGGAGCGAGAGGAACATCAAAGCGCGACTACTGATAAAGCTGGAGTGCAGCAGACAGCGTAGAGTAGCAGAAGAAGCAGTAAAGAGAACACTCGGACAACAGCAAAGGGGTGCAGAGGGCGGAGTGGTGCCTGGACAGCTGTAGGAAGGACAGCAGCTTCGATTGTCACGCGGCTGCTGCCCTTTGACTTTGGACATTTTTCAATGCAAATGATGATGACGATGAAGCTGATGAAAAGCCAAAGCCAAAAGACAACAATAAAAACACAAAAGGGGGAATGCAGCAGGCAAGAGAATGGAAGGAAAGAGAAACAAATATAGAAGGACATGCAGAACAAAAGCCAAAGCCAAAGCAAAGAAAAATACTCAAGCTGCCCTTGGGGTTAATTTAAAGCTAGCAAAGGAATGTAAGCAGCGAGGAGAGGCAGAAAAGGAAAGACTGAGAAAGAGGTAGAGGTATAGGGGCAGAGGGCAACACTTGAGTGGACAAAAGGCGCAGGACACTCGAAATTGAATGTGAATATGAATGCAAAACTGGACTTGACACACGCACAAAAGCCAAGTAAAAAATATGGAAAAGAATGCCAAAATGAGGGTTAAACGAGCTAAAGCGAAAGCTTAGCCGCAAGAGAGAATAGAGAAGAGGAAAGGGGTAAAGCAGAAAAGTAGTAAAGGAAGTCACTGTGAAGCGGTCACTTTCGGTGACTTGACCACGTGCCGTGGAGGGTCAAAGTTCGCATTGAGGTGAGGATAACGACAACGTCGCGTGTCAGCAATTGACAGCTGATTCGAGTGAGTGTTTGAATGAGTGTACGCAGCGGGCACTTCTGATGGGAGTGTATTTACATGCCTACAAATTAGCGATTTAAATGACTAACTTTTGATTTACTAAATGACTCATGAATAGACTCGTGAATATATTCATTGATAGTCTTAGCATTTGACTTATAAGGAACGTCTCATTCGTATGAATACACTCATTTTACTAACGAATACACTCATTTGATTCATGAATACACTCACAAATTTTATTCTATGATTCAAAATACATTAATATTGGTGTGTATCAAACAGTGTATTTTTTGATACACTCGTTGATCTACTCAAATGGCCCATGAATACACTCAAATGATTCATGAATACATTTTTAAAACAGTGAATTTGCAGGTGTCTGCTATGCAAACACTCACAGTGTACTCGTGAGTGTACTCATGAGTGCAACATATCGCAAAACCGCTTTAAGCACTCACAACTCAATCAAATTGCGAGGCAGCCTTGTCAGACTTGTCGCTGATTTCCGAGGCACTCACACACACTCATACACTGTCACAGTTTAACCCTTGAACCTTGCGCTATTGACACGAACACGCAAAACAACAACAAAGTTGTTTGACTCCTGACAATGCAAAACAACTGACAGCGCTACCAGCAACAGCAACAAGAGCAGCAGCGTCAGAAGTCGCGGATACAGATACATTCAGCTATCAGTAGCTGTATCTGTATCTGTATCTGTATCTGTATCTGCGCTTGTATCTGTATCTGTCACGTTAATTACGCATTGTTTTATTTTCTTCACTTTTTTTGTATCACTCGCTTGTATTTTTATTGTTGTTGTTGTTGTTGCTGCTGCTGCTGCCGCGCAACGCATTGGAAAGTTGTTGTCGTTGCTCGCATCGCAATTGTTGTCCATTTGGTAATTATAAATATGGAACGACTGCTGCCATAGCAATAACATTTCTTCCCCCCACTGCCTCTTCTCCACACGCCCCTCTGCCATTCACCTGTCTGTGGAAAAACTGTCAACAAAATGGGGGAAAATGGAAATATATGTTGATATGTTGTTGCCTTCGCTTGTCACACATATACACACACAAGTATTTTATTTTATTTTATTTTATTTTTTGCTGTTACTTTCTATGTTGTGACAGCACACACTCATGCACAAGTACACCTGTGTGTGTGTGTGTGTGTGTGTGTGCGAATCATGTTAATTATCAACTTGTTTGGTCTCGTCGCAGCATGTCGCGACCGCAATGACAATGAAACACCATCAGCAGTTAGCTTAAGTCCAGGTCAGAGTAAAAACCCAAAAAAAAGGGGTCTGGGGGTTTTAAGGGGTTAAAGGGCTGTGGCGGGGTCAGCAAAGGACAACGCCGCTTGAACCCATTTACCCCATTCAAATATTATCGTATATATATAGATATATATGGTAGACGGTATTCAGTATTCACCGCACTCGCATTCAATTATTGACTCATGCTGGCACTAAGCCAGGCATTAAGTGTGACCCTACCACCGTTAAAGCCTCCTCCATCCACACATACAGTTGACCCTTGCCCTTTTTGTGTGTGTGTATTTTTTTCCAACCATTCTTTCCTTCGTTTCAATATCCAAATCAATGGCTAATGCGCTCGGCTCATGCAATTTCACGTCCTTGCGCGAACTCACAAAAAGGATTACGCGCGCCTTTCCTAAAGGAAACAGAAAAAAAAAAAACGCTGCTAGATAAAGCAGTGGAAAGGTAGTAGTAGCAGGGGAGGATGGTTCAGGACCGGGCTTTAGCTTAAGGTCGAGCCATGCAAATCGCCGCAGGAGCCCGCAGGACACTCGACTGAGTTGGCAACAACATGCGCTGCGGTGTTGTTAAAGGAGGCTGCAACAATTATCCCATTACGGTGCAACCCTTTTGCTCTGTTGCAGCCCACACGCTGTGTCCCAGCCATAACCTCTGTCTATATCCCCGTTATCTGCCGTTGTCCGCTGTGGCATTGCTCATACGCAACATTGTCCTGGCGCACTTCCTGGCTCCACTTTTTCCTCTTCTTTTTTTGCAGCAGGCGGTCAATTTGCCATTTCCTTGACTCGTCGCAGTTTTGTTTTCATTGTTTTGTTTTTGTCGAGCTTCCGTCTGAGCTGCTTTCAATGCAGTCACTCGGGTCACTTGAGATTGCCACTGAGTTTGGGGTCGGAGTCGGAGTCGGGAGTCGGGAGTCGGGAGTCGGTTGTGCCCGACTCCCGCAGGACAATGTCGAGGCGCAGCAGCTGAAAGAGCTGCCAAAATCAGAACGTGCCAGGCTCAGCTCTTAAAAGCAGCAGACACAAGACACTAGACAGGCGGACAGCCAGTCAGACAGGCACAATAAGTTTAGATTTGGCGCGTGCGCATCGCACGACAATAAGCAGGAACCTCAAGTCTAACTCCTTTTTATCGTATGCTATTCAATCCTATCATTTCCTATCCTTTTTTTCTCTCCTTTCGTGATCGCAGCAAATGCCGCACGTTTTTCGACAACTTTTGCCTCGTTTTTTACGCTGCCGCTTATGGTGATCGTAATCATTATATGTGATGAGCAACCCTTAACCTTGTTACCCCGCAACGCAACGCCCCGACGAACCCTTCTCCTACCTGACCAAGTCATTGTTAACCCTTTGTGTAGATACAAACTCGTATCTGTCAGATTCATTTGCATTTCCTGCCCAAGGCAGACTACCCGCATCTTGTTATGAGATCCTATCCCCCTGCCTCCCTTCCGCCGTTTGCCACGGCTGATCAGGCGTTATCCTTGCGCTCGGGTCGTGACCAAATCATGTTGAGCACGCTCTCACCTTTTGACAGGAAACGCAGCAAAAAATATGTTAAAATATTGTGAATAAAATAAAAGGAAGCTGCAGCCGCGCGGAACGTCATTAAAAAAAAAGTAAATATGTACACGAAAAACTGAACAAAAAGGAAAGCAAAAGTGCGTTTTTTCCGATCAACCTTTTTACTTTTGCTGTTGGCTCGTGCCTTTTACTTTTCCCCCTTTTTTTCACCAAACTCATTTTCATTGTCATTTTACTTTTTTCGGAATTTATTTTAAAGCGTCATTTAAATGCAGAGTGCGTTTTCCTTCACTCTGTGTTTTCCGCAGTTTCAACAGCAGTATTCGATTTTATTTTGTACTGGCTGGGGGTAGTAATAGTTGCGCATTAACACCTTGTTGCCCGCATGGCCAGCTTCCTGTGACATGTGGCGACCTGTGCCCATTTGCCACTGATGTTCGATTAGCCCCGGACCGCATTTGGTTTTATCTATTAGCTACGTGTTTCCATACACTGAAAGGGAAGAAGATTTGGGAATTTTCAATCAATTGGTCACTTTTGTGGTTAGTTTGAGGTAACTTTCTTGTTTGCTCCTTTTCCCATCCTTAAATGTTTTCCCATAGTGCATCATTTCTGTCGCTGTTAAGCTTCCCTCCTATTTTTTTGTATAATATTTTTTGTGACCGTAGCAAATTCGCACATTTTCGCATTTTCGCATTTTCACATTTTTCATTTTAAAATTCGCATCTGTTGCGTTGTCCTTGCTCAAAGTAAGACAGGGAGAACCCAGAGAGGACTTTTCCTTTGCCCTTCAGCTCGTTGGGTTCTTGCCTGCCAATTTACAGTCCATGTTCGTTCTATCATCAATAGTTATGGACACTAATACACACAGACTCACACACATGCTTGTAATTTCCTGCCGCAGGACATGTTGTGGGTGGGTTTACTACGGTTTTCGGTTTACGGTTTACGGTTTGCAGTTTACGGTTTTTGATTTTTGGTTTCCGTGGCAAATTAACAGACGTCGCGACAAACCGCAAAAAAAATGAACAGGCGCAGGAAGGGAAGAAAAAAGATGTTGCCAAAACTATTACGACAGACAGGACGTGGCTGTAGGTGTATATACGAGTGTGGCTGTGTGTATATGTGTGAGTGGCGCCTGTTTAGGGCACCTGCTGTGAGCTGTTGCCGCTGTGCGCTGCGCCCATTTGTATGCAATGCACGACAGCAATACAGCAGCTGTGACGTAGTGTCAGTGTGTCTGTGTGTCTGTATGCGTGTGTGTGTGTGTGTCTGTGTTCGTAATGTGTGATGTGTTGGCTAAAATCAATAAATAAATAAATTCGCAGCCGCAACAAAACTTTGCAGCTATTTTCCTTGCGCACTCCCTTCCCTTCGCTCCTTCCTCTCTCTCTCTCTGTCTCTCGTCCTTGTTCTTGCCTGCTCTTGCCCAGATTTGTTAAATAATTAATAAGCCAAATTGCTGCCAGTCTCATTTCCTGTCAATTCACATATTTTGACTGACAAAATAACTAATCATCTACATCTTGCATCTCTTTCCGTCCTTCACAGAGCCCAGCAATTACACGTGCTCGACCTGCAAGACCCGTTACACATCCGCGTGGCGTCTCATCCAGCACGTGCAGCACTCGCATGGCGTCAAAATCTACGTAGAGACAAGTGGTGGTGCTACCTTGACAGTTGCCACTCCCGCCGCCCTCAATGCAGCCGCTACAGCAGCAGCAGCAAATGCCAACGCCAGCATCGGCATCAGCAGCGTTAGCCCCAATCGCAGTCTTAGCCCCACGGCAGCAGCAGCAGCAGCGGCCGCAGCAGCAGCGGCAGCAGCAGCCGCTGTTGGTGTTCCATTGCCTCTGCATGCACTGATGGCACAGGCCGTTGCCTCGCAGTCGCCGGCTACTAAGCGCAGCAACAGCAGCAGCCACAATAGCAGCAACAACAGCAGCAATAACAGCAGCAGCAGTAGCAACAACAACAACAACAATTCTGTGGGTGCAGCAACAGTGGCTAATACAAGCAGCAGCAGCAGTAACAACAGCAGCCGCCAGTCACCAACACAGCAATTGCTGCAGCAACAACAGCGTGTGCAACAGCAACAGCAGCAACAACAGCAGCAGCAACAACAACAACAGCAGCAACAACAACAAAACATGGCCTCAGCAATGGCAGCAGGAATGCGGCATCATGCACTGCTGGCGCCACCAGAGGCAATGCACGCAAATCCGTTTCAATTGCTGCGAATGCCACCAACATTGGCCCAGAGTAATGTAGTTCCTAGCGTTTCACCGCTCTTCGGTCGTCCCACGCCCGCTGATCACTACCGCATGGAGCAGCTGGTGAGCGAACAGTTTCGTCATCACGGCTTCAATTTGGCCGCCGCTGCAGCAGCAGCACAGGCACAGTTCAATGCCAGCAATCAGCAGCAGCAACAGCCAATGCAAGGTATTGCCGTAAATGTTCCTAGTACCGTTGAGCAGCGTCCGCCGTCGAGTAATAGCAGTCAACGTGGCTCAGTGCCACCAGCTTCGTTGCCGCCGCCATCGCTGAGCTCACAGCAGCAGCAGCAGCAGCAGCAGCAACAGCAGCAGCAACAACAACAGCAACAGCAGCAAGCACTTGCTGGTGCTGCAAGTCCTGCAACGGTGAGTTTGGAACCGCAGCAGATGGATTTTTACTCGCAGCGATTGCGTCAGCTTGCGGGCACAACAAGCCCTGGAGCTGGCAACATTGTTAACTCGAGCTCGCCGAGTCCACGACAGAAGCAATCGCCGCACTTTGCGAGCCCCACGCCCAGCACCGTGCCCACGCCAACGCCCACGGTCACGCCCACAGCTACGGCAATGGCACGTCCCCATTCCCTAACGCCACCAGAGAAGAGTGCTGAAAATGGTGCTGCTGGTACGGCTACTGCTACATCGGCTGGCAACAACCTATTGCTACCAACCACGCCCCGTTCGGCCAGTACACCGCCCAGCAAGGTCAGTCAACATGCCACGGATGCGGATGTGCATGAAGCGAATTGTTTTGCCTGCGGTTATTGCGATAAAAAGTTCCGTTTCGAGAACAATCTGATCATCCATCAGCGTACGCATACGGGCGAGAAGCCCTACAAGTGTACGGCCTGTGACTTTGAGTGCTCACACATCCAGAAGCTAATGAAGCACATGCGTGTGCATCGCAGTCCCGCTGAGGCCCAAGATGGCGGCAGCAGCAATGGCGGTGATAACAATCAGGATGGTCACGACAACAACAGCAATGCTGATTCATTGGAAACCAATGAAGCCGACAACGATGATGATCCAAATCCCGATGAGTCCGATGAGGAGCTCAATGATGAGGATGCTGATGCGGATGCCGATGGAGATGCCGAGGCTGAAGGTGAGGGCGAGGACGATGATGAGGATGAGCTTGATGATTGCGAGGATGTGGATTACGAGGCCGAAGATCTGAGCGTTAATAATCGCATCGATGGCAAGAGTCAGAGCCCGAAGACAACCAGCTCGGGTGCTACCTCCTTGGTGGGTGAGCTAATGGATAAATTTGGTTTATCCAACATTGCGCAATACTCGGAGGCCTACAAGCAGGCGCTGCAGGAGTCGGGACGCAAGGAGGCAGCTGCTGTAGCCGCTGCCGCAGCTGCCGCTGCTGCCGTCGACAACAACAATCGTGGCGCAGCAGCAGCAGCAGCTGTTGGTGGTGGAGCAGCAGCAGCACCACAACCGTTGAGCGATAAGTTGAATGGTTTGCCGGTGGCTGCACTGAGATTACGTGATGAATTTGCCAAGAACTGCAACATGTTTCAAGCACAGGATGCAGCCGCTCAGGTGCCGCTGTTCAATCCCTTCCCCAATCCCTTCGACATGTCCAAGCGCATGAAAATGGACGGTGGCGATTGGTGGGGCATGTCTGCCCTGCACCGCAATGAGGCGCTCTTTGAGAACCTCAAGCTCAAGCCTTTGGGTCTAGGTGGCGCCAATTCGCTGCTGCAAGGACCTTTGCTCAAGAAGGAGAGCCGTCAACGAAACGACACTTGCGAGTTTTGCGGCAAGGTGTTCAAGAACTGCTCCAATCTGACTGTACATCGACGCAGTCACACCGGCGAGAAGCCGTACAAGTGCGAGCTATGCTCCTATGCCTGTGCCCAGAGCTCAAAGCTGACGCGACACATGAAGACACACGGACGCACCGGCAAGGATGTATATCGCTGTCGGTTCTGCGACATGCCCTTCAGTGTACCCTCCACCCTCGAGAAGCACATGCGCAAGTGTGTGGTCAATCAGGGCAAGGCTGCAGCGGCTGCCGCAAATGCAGCGAATGCCGTTGCTGCTGCACAAGCGGCCGCTGCAGCGCAGCAGTTGCAGGCGGCTGCACAGGCACAGCAGCAGCATCAACAGCAGCAGCAGCAACAGTTGCCCGCTCAGTCACAGCTATCGCCTGCCTGCCCCTTGGGTGTGGGCGTGGGCGTAGCTGTGGGCTACCCACCGCAATTTGGACACAATCTGTCGCTGCCGGGCAGCGTAAGTGGGGACAATGATTCAAATGCTTCATCCAGCCTGCCAGCGCACTCCATATCGCTGAAAGAGGAAGCATGACTTTTTGGCAACTGGAGCAGAAATCACCCGCCACAGCCACATCCACAGGCACCGCCGCCGCCACCACCACCACCAACGCATCACCAGCTGCTGCACACACATGCACTGCAGTCCTTAAGCGGCAGCAATCCATTGCTGCCAAATGTGCAGCAGCAACTGCAACAGCAGCAGCAGCAACTCTCACCACAGCAACATCCTCATCAGCAGTTGGCCAGCAGCCGCAGTCGCCTCATGTCGCGCATCTTCTAAAGATGCCCTTCGCCCCCAGTCCCAGTCCCAGTACCACCCCTTTGCCTGCCCCTACGTACCCTGTAAATAAACCAAGTCGTTTGCAGTTATCGCCACGCCCCTTACTGCGCCCCTGACTGCAACTTTCTAAAAGCCAAGCTCCTTAAAGGCGACTGAACACGACCAGACAAGACGCGACACGTTACGACACGACCAGAGGCATTTAATACCAAAGCAATAACCGTTATGTAATATAATTTTAATGCATTTTTTTTCACGCTCTTTATAAAGTCCAGCTAAAACAAAAAACAAAAAAATTATTAAAAACATCAACAAAAAAAAAAAAAAAAAAAATTACGAAAAAAAAAAACAAAAGAAAAGAAAATATTTATATTTAAATTAAAATTAGATCATTTGCACAATAATCATTTTTTTTTAAATATTTTTTTTATATATAAATATTTTTACGTAATTTATAAAGAAATTGAGTAGGGGAGAAGAGAAGAAGAAGATCGAAAACGCAGAGCAGAAGCAGCAGGACACTCGTCCTGCCAGCGACACATTTTCCAGTGTATTTATAGCAATTAAGCAACAAACAATTTGTATAAAACAAAATACTAACAAAAACTAAAAACAAAACAAAAAACAAAAAAAAAAACAATAACAACTATGTGAAAAAACAAAAATCTTTAAAAAAAACAACACGAAATTCGCTCCCAGTGAGCAAATTACACGCTAAAGTTTACAATATAAAAAAACATAACTATAAAAAATATACTATAAATATATATATCTTTTTTTTGTGTGAATTTAAGGTCGCGTATTTGTTAAACATCGATGTACATTTTAGTAAATCTAATTCTAGAGTTCTAGGCACTAAAGAGCAACACTTGTAAAAATCTTATTAAACTATAAAAAGAAAACATAAATATATATATAAACAAATATATACATATATAACTATTATTATTATTATAAATATTTTTATTTTGATTTAAAAATCTTTTTTTTTGTCTACTTATTATTTTGATACATTTTTTTTTGCCTAGAAAATAGTTCTATTATTACTAAAAAAAAACGAAAATAATCAAATTTTTTACATACATAAATAAATCTATAAATGTAAAACACACAACTTTTTTTTTTGAAAACAAACAAAACTTTAGCTTAAGTATTGCAGCAAATTTGCAACAAGAAAAACAAATAAAAAACTCGATAAAATAAATATAGAAAAAAAAAACAACAACAATTATTAAATTTGTACGTAAAACTTCAAGGCAATTAAAAATTAATACCAAACAAAAACAAAAACAAAAGCAAAAGAAAACAATAACAACAAATAACTAGATTTAGAAGACTGAAGAACTAACGTACATATGCATTTTGTTGTTTGTCTTCCTCTTTTTCTTTTGATTTTAATTCCAAGCACAAGGAATGAACAAAACAAAACAAAGACAAAAAAAAAAAAAAGCAAATAGTAACCATATGAATTATTTTATTTAATCAAAATGTTTTTTGCTGTTGATTTTCGTTATTAAACTTAAAATTAAACTAAATCCCCATTTTGATTAATATTTAAACAATTGTTTTTAGTACAAATTATTTGGTGAGCAAAATTCAAAACAAAACAAAACAAATTTAAAATTAAAATTGAAATTGTAAAAGCAAAAAAAAAAATGAGTTAAAACATTTGGTTTATTTTTTATGAATTTGCTTTCAAATTTACTTATTTATCCAGTGGAAATTGCTTTTATTATTGCAGCACTGTAACGCACCCCAAAAACACACCCCTGACCTTTGACCCCTCACCTTTCAAGCCATCGGTTCACCACATCCCTCAGCTGCTGCCATAATACTAGCAATTTTTGTTAATTTTTAAACCAACTATGAAGTTTATCGTGCATAATTTATTAGCAAGAAGTTGAATAAGATATAGAGAAGAGAGTGAGTGAAAGAGAAGATAAGAGAAGTTGAGAAATGCATAAAAAAAAGGTTTTGTTAAATAAACTAAACAGAAATGCAGTGTGTTTCAGACGACAAGACATTAAATACATATATAAAAAGAATACTATATATATGTTTAGATAAAGTATATATACCTATATATATATGCACATATTTATTTGTATATATATATAGTTCATATATCAAGTGAAGAAAACTGAATAAAAAAGCAAATTTAAAAACAAATCATGCAACATTTATGTTTTATTTCATTTCAAATAGTTTTTCCTTATATTTTTCTAATTTCTTTCATGGAACAGCTAACAAACCGATGGCGAACTGAAACTGAATTTGAAATCGAAAACGAAATCGAAATTGGGAATGCAAAAAAAAAAAACCCGAAAGCAAACTAAAAAAAAAAAAAAACTATCATAAACATTTAGAAAATTTAATGTAGCTATTAAACCAAAATAAGAAAAAACAAATGATGAAACTTTATACTAAAAACAAAGCACAAATTAAACAAAAAAAATACTTAAAAAAAAATTAACGAAATTGTTGTAAATTGGCCGTAAAATAGCTAAGAAACGGAATGTGTAACTTCAAAAATAAGAAAGAAAATTATTTAAGCAAATTGCGAGAAAAAAAAGTAAAAGAAATACAAAAAAAAAAACAAGAAACGAAAACAAAAAATATTTTTCAAGTGTGTGTAATTTTTTGAACATAAACAAAAAGCGTAAATTAATAATTAAAATAGTTGTCTGTGTTACGAAATACAAATACAAATACAAAATACATAAAAATTGCAAAAACTGTGGATAAAGACTTTTTCAATTCATTACACGATCGCTTGCTATAAATATTTTATGGCAACGCCGCAAAGTAGGCAACGTAATATCAAACGATCGTCTGGCATAAATTTATAGAATTATTGCATACTTTTCAGAGGTCAGCAAAACCGCCAGGTGTCGCTCATGTGCATAGCTCGAAAATTCAAATTGAGCACGGACACACATTTGCATACACGTTTACTCATGCACACATCTATTTACATGCTTATATGTGTGCGTTGGCTACGTCACACATGTGTGTCACTGAGGGCGTAAGCGAAAGCGAGAGAGCGTGCTCAAACATGTGCTGCTTCGAGCTGCCCAGTGGACGCCATTGGCCGCTGGCCATGTGACCGACAGCTGCTTGGACCCCAAACACATCTCCCTTTCGCCCCCCTGTCGCACAAAGTTCGACCAGCAGTGACCAATCCAACATAACTGGCCGCCCTAAATTTACCAGCCAGAAACTTCAATTGGCATTGGAATCTAACGGCATCGCACATCGCATATGTCACCGGCGCATGTGTGGGCCACGTCGGTTGACGTTAACGTTGGCGTCTACGTCGACGCAGGCGTCAACGCCAACGCCAATGCCCACAGCGACAGCGCTGCCGTTGTTGTCTGGGTCCACGCTGCCACCCCTTGCCCAAGGTTGCAACTGACTTGTGGCCGGTTCGAACATGTTTGATCGAACGTGTTCGCTGCTCACAATGGTTTTCCTCGTGTGTTCGAGCTTCAAACCTGCACTTCGCGCTTTTTATCCTTCCACAATTCTTTACTTCCCTTTTTAGACACAACTAACAAATAACAAATAATTATTTTTATGTGCTACATTGAAATAAAACTCTTGAATTTTATTAAAGGAATATTTTTACTAGGCCACTCAACTAACAGTTGCTCAGAACTTTAATTTGTCGTTGTTTGTGTTAACTTTGGTAAGAAAGGTAACCAACTTGTGTGCGAAGTTTTATTTATTTTATTATATTTTATTATTATTTTAATAAAATCAACACTTGGAGAATTTTTATTTTAAAAATCACTTTATTTTATGACTAACTTTATAATCGTTAATTTTTTAAAACACAAATTTGTTTATAAAAAATAAAAAATGAATAAACTGAAATGGAAAAGGTATAGTACATGTAGCAACTACTTAGTCCTTCCGTTGGTAATGCTATAAAATTAGCTGTGCCCTGGCTGTACAGCTAGGGTTCCAGTATTTCAGTCCGCCAAAGGGAGATGTCCGCCTAAAGAAACGGATTTTGTATGAAAATCATGCAACTTGTGACTACCAAATTCCGTCCGGCTAAATGAGCTGTCCGCCTAAGGAAGCTCTCCGCGTGTAGAGCTTCCACTGCATTTCAATTTTTATTTATAATTAAATACAAAAAACATAAAATATTTAAAATCAATTTCAACTAATCTTCGGTTGTAAGAAAATACTTTCATATGTTTTAAAGAAAGTACGTAATATTTACTCAAAGTCAATTTTAAATTCTCAATTTCTGATTAATACGGCGGAGTCTACGACTACGTGTTGGGTTCTGACTTTGAAGGTAGAAGAAGATAATTTTGAAGGTTTGGGGAATTCTGGGAGGTTACTTTTGCCCATTCAAGTGTGTGTGCCTGATACTCGCGTAGATGTATATAATGGGTAACCTACACTCGAATGTTTGCCTGTGTGTGTGTGTGTGCATGTGAGTGTGTGGCCGTAAGGGTGAAACTTTTACTGCTTGCTTACAGAGATTCTTTTCTGATGATAAATTAATTTATTATGTTCGAATTGAAGCACTCGCAAAAGCGAGAACGAGAATCTAAACCGGAGTCAGAGCCGTACACGGATACGGACACGGACATGGGTACGGACAAGGGCACGGACCGAGCCAATGCTGTTAATGCGAGCGGATGTAACAGCCACTGTCGAGCCAGCACACACACACACACACACACACACAACCAGTAGAGATATGTACGTGTAAACTGCTTCAAGTTCGGACTCGGCTGGAGATGCAGGTTCAGGCGCAGATTCAAAAGCATTTCCGTGTGTGTGTATCTGTGTATATATATGTGCGTGTATTTCAACCCTATCGCAAGTGTGTAAGCAATTACAACAACAGCCAGAACTATAGAAATAATGAACAACACCATCTGACCACTTGAATAATTTGAGAGTGCCGAATGGAAGGAGACAGAGATACAGATAGAAAGAGAGAGAGAGAGAGAGATGGAGAGTAAAAGGATGTTGCAAAGGGAGCGCAAAAAACGGGTGATGTTTTAATTGAATGCATAGCCAGCATGGCGACCACCCACCCGTGCCACAATCCACATGCCACATGCCACATTAACATACGGACAGTTATACAAACATGGCCGCGCGTCCAGGGAGCAAGCGTTGATTAGACAATTCCCATAAAACACCAACAGACTAAAATTTTATAATACTCGAAAACTAAGATTGGACGTCAAAAATTGCCAAGAAATCAATTTTTCTTAATTAAGAAAACTCATTTAAGTCCCGAAGCAAAATATAGAAAATTTCTTAGGAATATTTCAGCAAGTTTTTATTAAAATAAATTTAAATAATAATTTATAATAGAATTTAAAAATCATTTAATTATTGTTTGAAATATACAATTAACACTTATAAGTAGCACACAATGTTTTCATTCAAATTATACTATTTTATTTGGCAAAATGTTTATTTCAAACAAGAAAGAAAAGTACAGTCAAGCGCCCGACCTTATAGTACTCTCTGCATATTATAGTATTATGTTGCTTGTTTTCTTTTTAAATTATGGTCGGATTCTTATGAAACATTCAGGATAGTTTGATATGATAGGAGTTTGAATGAATCTTCAAATGAATTTTAAATAACAATACTGTACGATAACAACAAATGGCTTAAAAATGGCATGCAAGTTTGAAAAGCTTTTTATTTCTTACGCAAAAAGTTGGCGTGGCAGTCCAAAATTTAAGATTTTATTGTTTTTATGCTGTCCCTGGGAACCTGTGCACCAAAATTGACATTCTTAAGTGCTATAGTTACTGAGATATTCCCTTTAAACATCTATTTTTCCGGCGTGGCATAAAAAAAAAGATTCCTGTATTGACTGAATAAATATCGAGTCGATAGAGACCAAATTCGAACTTGTAGCTCTTACCACCTCTGAAATCTGTGTGTTCACACGGACAGACGGACAGACGGACATGGCTATATCGAATCGGCTTGTGATGCTGATCAAGAATATATATACTTCTTATTCTTAGAAAAAATGTATTCTGTGGTGATTCTGAGCGATGTATTTATGGAATTGTTTAAATTTTAAAAATTTCTATTAAGATGCAAACTCTTGTGTCAAAATTACTGCATACGCGCATTAAGCTGGTCATGAGCTGGCCAAGTTACAAAAATCTTTTTCACTTTTATCAATGTAAGAAATAATATGCCATAAAAAAGCAGAGCGTGAAAACGGGAAATAAAATGGCCAAATACCGAAGTTATAAGTTGAATTGGATTTAGCCATGGCCAATGCCATCGTAGCGCTAACTTTTTGCACACACATGCAAGTTAAAGAAGAGGAAGAGTGGGTAAGGTAGAGGAGAAGAAGATGAAGAAAGGTGCGAGAGAGGTGGAAAAAGAGGCTGGCAACCCGGAAAGCAAAGAAAGTCAAAGAACAAATGCCGTCGACGTCGGCGTCGCAGTCGCAGTCGCCATTGCCATCACCGCCCACATGGACACAGAAAACAATCGTGAAAGCAAACACGAGCACTAGCATGGGGTATGCTCAACGTCATAATACCCTGCAAGTAAAAAAAAGTTATTTTATATTGGCTTTAATTGTTTAAATTAAATTATTAAATTATAACTGAGCAAATAACAAATTAGTAAAGCATGACAGGCTGGTTAAAAGCCCTGTAGTTAGAGTTGCAATGACAGAGAAATACTCTGCAAGCAGTTAGCTTAAGCAAACAGTTATTAGCAACGTTAATAAGTTGAATTAAATTGTGAAGTTGTGGAATTGGGATAGCTAAAGGACCGAACTGTTATATACCCTGCAAAAGGAAAAGATATCGAAATAAGACAGGGTATGTTAAAGCCAAAGCCACAAAGCCATCCAACAAAACGAAACGAAAGCAAACCAAACCGGTGCGAGTTCTGCTCCTGTTCCTGCTCCACCTCCAGCTCCGCCTGCTGCTCCTCCTCTGCCAGGCACACTAGCTTGTGTGTGTGTGTGTGTGTGTTTGTTGTTCCATGTCCTAACGCTGGGTATCGTGCTCTAGAGACCAAATGGAAACTTAAGCCTTTCTTTTGTGCCAGGCTAAGGACTCTCATACTGTCCATGAACCTTTGTGGCGCTTTGGCTTTGGCTCCGCTGGCGCTCCAAAAAGTGTGAGGGAGGGACAGAGATAAAGAGTGAATAAGTTTAAGAGAGGGACAGAAAGAGAGAGAGAGAGAGAGAGTGAGAGATAATTGTGAGAGGAGACACAGAGAGCGCGGCGGTCGACAACGCGAGTCCTTTCAATGCATCCTTTTTGGCGCGCACAAAATTCGTGTTGTTCCTCGACCATGTGCGAGTGTGTGCCAGCGTGTGTGCGTGTGTGTGTGTGTGTTCGTGTCTGCGTTTGAAAATAGCATGTGGAGTGCACTGTCCTTACATTGTCTTCTACTCTCACGTAGACTACGACAAAGAGAAAGAGATAGACACAGAGAAACAGAAAGAGATAGCGCATGGAGTATGAGAGTGCAAGAGGGAGAACCGGGAGTAATGCGTGGTAGCTGCATTGGCCAGAACACAGGACGCATTCGCTGGCTCGTTAATAAGAGTCCCCTTCTTTCGCCCCTCGAAATAACCCCATGTGCTGCCCTTTTACCCTCAACCTCCTGCCACTCCCGTACCCCTTTTGGCCAACTGCGCTTCCCCGCGGGACACTTCAAGCCGCTTTCGTTGTGGCTAAATGCGCGCTGCTGTCCAAGGCACATGCGATATAGTATGTGGAATAAAAAGGCAAAGTAAAAATAATGAATAAAAGAATCATTAAGCCGGGGCGAATGTGTGCTGTGCTCCAAGGATGCCAGGATGCCAGGATACAGAGGCTACTGTGGCTGCCTGCCTGGCTGCGTTTCCTCTGCTAAGTTAGGGTCGCAAAAGTGGGCGGAAAGTGGGCGGAGAGTGGGCGCGGTGGATCGGTGCAGCTGCTGCTTGCGTCCGAGACTTCTCCTGTCTCCACGTCCTGACATTCAATGACTTCTGTAACTTTTCAGTTCTTCGGTATATGTTCTACTGCAAGCAAAAGCATCGATACTTTGATGCTTTCAATAAAATTGTGGATAGATAAAAGTATACACACAGATTGTCTTAATCAAAGAGAACTAAATGAAAATTGAGATAATATTCAAAAAAGTGGAATTTATTATGCAATTAATTGTTAACAGTATCTCATTAAAATATATTAAATAAAAATTCTTAAGTTTAGTTCTTTATTTTTTAAATATTTAAACACAATTTTAATACTTCAGAGTAATTCATTTTCATTGATATGTTATTAAATTCATTTATGTCATAATTCTTATATTAGTTATTATTATAAATTCTGTATACTTTATACCTACCAATTTTAAATCATTGGCATAAACAGACATTACCAAAAGTGTTTCATATTTGTTAATAAATTCTATAATTGATTCAATTTTCATAGCCTAGGAAATACTTTTAAAGTATAATTATTCATTTTATTGATTTTTTTTTTCATTCTTAAATTAATACGTGTATTTTAAGTGTTTAAAAAAGCATTATAAGTTCTTACTTAATAACATATAAATAAAGTTTTTAGTATAAATTTCAAACGTCATGTTCTTAACATTTTAAATTGTATGCATAAAACCAAGTGCATTTCCCATAGTGCATTGCAGTCACTGCTACTGTTTGCCACATTTTGTTGCTGTTTGTGTTGTAGTGTGACCAAGTGCATAACAGTGTGCGTGTGTGTGTGTGGGAGGAATGTGTGTTTTTTTTTTTCACACAAATGCGAACCCGAATGCAATTCTGACTGGATTTTGCCTCCTAAATTTCTCACCACTGTCTTTTGCTGTTTCTCTCTTCTTTTTTGTCTCTTTCTACTGCTGTTCCACCCACTTTGCCGCTCTGTTTCCAGATTCGTTTATTTGGAAAATCCATTTGTCCACCTTGGAAAAGTAAACAACCTCTCGCGCTCTCGGTTTGCTTTTAAATGTCAGACGGACTTTTGCTTTGTTGCCTGCAACGCTTGCCACGTCTAGTTGCACAACATTGCAAATGGAATGGGGACAGGGTTTGGGGAGTTTCACCGCTTCCCCTCCGACTGCCGTTGGCAACCTTAATGACCCTCGCATTGAGCTGCCACTAAATGGGACAACAACAACAACAATAACGGAATCATTATTATCTGCTTCAAACTTGCCACTTTGACGTTCAACAGAATTGTCGCTTATAAAATTCCATCTTTTATGCAGATTTCGATTTCAAAATTGCCATTAAATTGCGAATATTTCATATGCATTTCAAACGTGTGTTGACAAGTGTTGGAAAATGTCCTTCGCTATTAAAAAGTTGCACAACTAATTGAAACACAAGAAACTTTTTCAATTCCTAATTTATTATACAAATTTGTTGTTTTAAGAACAATCTTGTTTTAAGAACTAATTTCTTTATTAATAATTAAATATGTAGAATGAAAGTGAATAAGAGTGTGAACATTATTTTATTTAATTTTTTTTTAAGTATTTCAATTTATAATTTAGTTTTTAAAGGTTGAGTTATTTATTTTTTAGCTTGGCCATACAATTTTTAAGATGTTTGTATAAAAATTGCATAGCCTTACGAACGAATTTGCCGAATTTAGTTTTATAATTAATACCTTTATCTACATGAATCCCAGAACTAGTCATATATTTCCATTGTTTTATTGTGTTGCCTAATCGAATAACAATATTAATTTTATTAATTAATTTCGTTGCTCGCTCTCTGTCGAACAGGAAGTAGTCACCATAGTCAATCGACTGCAGCTACGTCTGATTTCCGGTTTTGTGTACTCCCGGTAAAAATTTGAACCCAAGCTATGCCCAAGAAAAAAATTGAGCTGAACTTGGCTTGCAGCGTGTGGCATGAACAGGAAAGTCAAAGGCAAATGGGAGGCATGACTTGAGCTAATTTAATTAAATTTTAAATCGCAGTGCCGCCCATTTAATTTCACTTTGCAGAAATTTATGCGGGGCGTGCTCATTGCTCGGACACCACCAGCAAGTGTCAATCCTTTTTAGACCCTGTACTCAAAATGTGTAGAGGGTGTATAACGTTTTATAGAGAATAATTGTGAGTAACAGGCAGGAGTAGGCTTAATTAAATCAAAAAAGCAGATATAATCACGATTCGAGTAGAGTGTGATTAGAAAATACAAGTTATTAGACCGTATAACTACATAAAAGCATTCTTATAATACATAAAGTTCACATATTTATTAAGTACAGGGTCTTGAACAGTTGATTGTCTACCTTTCCACAACTTTTTTTCTAGTTTAATGTTTGTAATTGCCAAAAACGCCAAGTCCAGTGGCAGTTGCAGGCTCAGTTCGCACATGTTGTCATTTTAAAAGCTTGCCACATTGTTGCACGTTTGCCAGAGAATGGCTTAAAATGGCGTGAGAACACCTGTGTTGCTTCGAGAATTAGGTTCAGAACTATTTAAGTGATTTGAGTAGACAAAGCTTGTCGAATGCTGACACACCATTCGCTTCTCTCTAATTAAATTCCATAACAAAAGCAAATTACTAACTAACAAAAGCACTTGAAAATGCTACACGAAAGACAACGCAGCAGAGGTCAACAAGTCAAGGGGTTAAATAGTAAAAACCCAAAGCTAAAGACCCTAAAAAGTCCCATAAAAACCCATGAAAAAAGTAACACATCAAAATAATGTTAAAAAACTTGTTTTTAATTCATTTTGTATAAAGCATCCTTGCAGCTTCCGAGAGCAAACAGAAAGATCATCGAGATCATCATAAGGTTAATTGTGCTATTTGTCGGCTTAAACTGACCAATGGGCTGTACAGCAGCCCAAAAGGGAGCAGACTTAGGGGAGAGGTCACGGGGCAGGGGTGTGATCTCTCAATGGGTGCGACTGATGCTGTAAAACGTTCTGTGAATTTTGCCCTTTTCAGCCCGAAAATTCAAACCAAAGCAACCCCTGCACTCGAAGGCTCCTGTTTATGTTCCTGCTCCTCTCCTGCTCCTGTTCCTCAACCATCTCGCTCTGTCTCGAACCGGTTAGTCATCCGTTTGCCATGTGTGTGTGTGGAAGCTGCGCTGCGGTTCGTTCTATTTTAATGTCGCACACTATTTATTAGCCTTAGGATTAATAAATCTATTTGGTCACCGTCCTAATGAAATCACCAACGCCTGCTCCGTCCACCAATTCAAGCTGCTCGCAATCAGCCTCAGGCCCAGAGGCCTCCAACCCCAAAACTTTGAGACCCACACCCGCCAAAACCCCCTGTACGGCATCCCCTGTCTTCTCCCAAATGTCTCCAGACAAAATGCCGCAAGGCACAAGAAACGCTCGCAATGTGTGTGTGTGTGTGTGTGTTTGTTTGTTGCTGTGGCTGACGCAACGCCAGAAGATATGTATCTTCACACTCACATACTCCACAAACACAAACACACACATACACACACACATACGCACCCTCGATAGCCCCGCGATGCGTCAGCGGCCAGCAAATGAGTCCCGGCCGCCAAAGAGGAGCGAAGTGAGTAGCGTCCAAGGCAGCAGCTGAGCCTTACGGTAGGGGAGGGGGAGTAACAGGAGTATGAACAGAGGGGTGGTCGACTGGGAGGAGACCTGCTCAGAAGTTGCCAATTTGCCTTTTTGAATTTACGCATAGCTAAAAGTATCCTTTCGGAAACCACAAATATTTACCCAGCTCAAGGCTCAGGTCTGCGGTCGCCTCGAGTCCTACCGGCTACCCTCTCACTCTCACTATCTCTATCTAGCGCTCTCTCAGCACAGGCTGTTTGCGACGCCATCGCTCTCTTCGCCTGTGGCTCTCCCCCTCTCTCCCTGGTCTATCCCCTTAGCCACTTGCAACGCTGTCTGACAGTTCCTTTCCCCAAAAGCCTCAATCCACGCCCTTTTCCAACTACCTTCCTGCCAGCCAACTGGCAATTTTCAAAATCTGTCGGACCATCATTTTCAATCCCATGGTCGTCCCCTTGCCCCTTGCCCCTTGCCCCTTGGCCCTCTCCACTCTCTCCAAAGCCCCAAAAGGCCCTCGACCAGAACTTATTTTTCCATCTGACACTAGCCAAGTTGGACCAATACTCATATTTACACCACATGCACACATATGTGTGTATAGCTCAAGTGTGTATGTGTATGCCTGGGAAGGACTTTTGAAATAAGATTAAAAACGGTAAATTCCTGCAAGGGTTACACATCCTTCGGCTAAGAGTAATGAATGCGGTTTCTGCCCAAAGTCAAATTTTAGAAAGTGTTTTATTTGACTAGGTTAGCAGTCGACCCCCCTACCCACCCCTCCTGCAATCTCTATTCCCCCTTGAAAATCCCCTTGCACGCGGCCAAAAGCACACAAAGTCTGCAAAGGGGAGACGCGGAGTGAAATGGGGTGAGGTGGCGTAACGAACTGCATACGAAAGCTAATAATTTTAAGAAATTTGTAAACTACTATGAAAATCGAAATGAATTCTAATGGTAGTGTTGGCAAACACCCAAAAGTATGCAACACTAAAAAATATTAAAACACATTTTTTTTTATTATGTACAAAATTTTAATTTTTTTAATATTAAAGTATAATTTGATTGATATTTTTTAATAAATTTCTGACACTGATAAAATCAATTTTAAAACGATTTTTCAAATAGATTAATCGCGAATATTTTTTTAAGTAAAGTATACTACAATAAAACACAGATTGTTCTTAAATTAATATTATTTTTCTTAATAGAAAGTTAATTGTTGAATAATTGCTAAAGGACCAACAGACGGACAGGTGAACAGGAGGGACTGAAGGGCAGATGGATAGACGGACATGCCTATATCGACTCGACAGTTGTCGCTGATCAAAAGTATATATACTTTATGGGGACTGCCAGGCCTTCTTCCGATTGTTAGGCACATTCAGCTTCAGACAAACCTCTTCTAGAGCACGGGCTCTAAAAAATTTAAGATAAGTTTAGTTATTCGGAATTTATATAAATTTTAAGTTAGTTGAAACGAACTTACAGAATGCTTAACCTTTGAAAACAATACGAAGCTCATAGATAACAAATACTAATTCACATTTCCGATTTTCTTGTAGCGCAGAAACTTAAAATTTGGTGAGTACCAAGTGCCGCAAGTAAGTTAATTTAGTAGACAACAACTCTCTGTTTTCCCTGTTTTTAAAAAAATCTTTTCAAAACATTTCTTAATATTCCTTAGAGCTACTTAAACACCTCGCAAGTGTTGCACAATATTAAAAGTGAGCTAAAACAATTGAGAATTTTTTAAAAATTTCAAACTGTCAACATTTCTCATAATCAGCAGGTTTGCAAATCAACAGTAAGTTGAGAGGAGGCTCCCTATAATCCCCTCCGCCTACACAATCATCCAATCACTTCATTTCAGAGACGGTGTACGACTGCTAGTTGGACAAGGAGTGGTCGTGGCAGGTCCTTTTGGCCAAATTGGCTGTACAAATGTTTATTGCCTACTTGCGGATACCAAAGAGTCGCGTAGGCCGCAAAATTCGAAAACATTGAAACATTTTGTAGGCATTTATGCAACTCATTTGATTTACGATTCGCTTTAATGGGTTGGCCGGCTTTACGAACTCGCACCGCTTTGGTTTGTGTGTGTGTGTGTGGCAGGAACAACGAGCACGTACATGCCACAAGCTGCTTTGCCAAGCTGCCACACGGTTTCCACTCACAGCGCCGCCTTGTCGGGACCTCATGGCAAGGTCGCGAATGCTAACCTTTAATCTCTCGCTCTCCGCCGCTGTCTCTTCCCGTACGTGCCTATCCTGTTTAGTCCTGTTTGGACGCGTCCTTGCCTGCCCTGTCCTATCCTGTCCTATCCTGTCTTGGACCTATAAATGTTCCTATTCGAACCAGCTGAGCTCTAACTTTTCTCCTCATAGTAACCAGATGCAATGGCTGCGTCTCCCGTTACCATTTCCAGATCGTACAAGTTTATCCGTTCATCAAGGGTTGCAAATGGTATGTATATACATTTATATACATATTTATATATGCATGTTTTGTCCCGCATCTGAAGCTCAACAAATTACCAAAGGCCAACGCCGTTACTGACCAGTGTCCTGTCCTTTTCCATATTCCAGCCCTGTCCTCGGCCCATTGTGTGTAAATATTTTGAGGCACGCGTGTGTTCCTTGCTCTCATTATAAAGTTTAGCAAATCAACCCTCAAAGGGATACACAGAGTAACATTCACACACACACACACACACAAACGCGCGCGCACATTCACATAATTGAAACTTATGTACATTTGGTATTAAAATTTGAATTGAATATTTATATACCTTGGACATCCCGTGCTGCCCATGACCGAACTTCAAAGAACACTTTTATCGCTCTACTTTGTTTAATGTCATGCTGTATAATCCAATCCCCTTACCCGTTCCTCCCCCCATTTCATTCATTGTCAGTCTTGAATCTCTAGACTCTTTGCTGCTATATTCTCATACCTAACTTGTTCTGCAGATTGATTTGTTCTATAACATTTATGCAGAGCAAGTAGAATTATATCTTAATGAGAAAACATTTTACATTTACCATATGCTTCTTAATAAATCCTAAGTACTTTTATACCAAATATTCACAGTGATTCATTCAACTTTCGTCATTTATTAAAAAGAAACTATAAAAAAGTCATCCGATATAAATTAACTAGATATGAATTTGTATTCTCTTTGCTGTTGCAATAAGTTTTCTAAAGAGAAACAATATTAAACTTAAAATTTCCGGTGTTTACGCAATAAAGTCAAGTAGTGTAGACAAAACAAGAAAGAAAAGTACAGTCGAACACGCCCGACCGTATAATACTCTCTGCGTTTATTCCCAATTATAATACTTCAATCGGTATTCAGACATTACAATAGATAGTTCTTGTATTAGAATACGTTAAAACAAAAAAAAGATAAGCATAATCAAGCATACATGTGTTTGTCTGTATGTACATACAAATTCGTTTGACGTTAAATGTATGCACATACATATGTGTGTATGAATACTATTGGTCGGCACGACTAGCGCTGTCTCTCTCGCGCTCATTGCTTTAGAATAAAATCTTTGTTGCTGCATTGCTTTCTTGTTTATGGTCGGATTCTTATGAAACTTTCTGGAGAGTTTGACATGATACGTCTTCAAACGAATCATAAATAACAACACTGTACGATAAGAATAAATGCTTTAAAAACGGCATGCAAGTTTGAAATTTACTTTTATTTCTTGCGGAAAAAGGGGGCGTGGCAGCCCAAAACTTTTGATGTCATTGGATTTATGCGTCCTTTAGGAACACGTGTACCAAAATTGGTATTCCTAAGTGCCATAGTTACTGAGATATTAACCGAAAACATCTATTTTTTCCGAGGTATGTCTAGTTTTTTGCTCATTGTGGGCGAATGGGGCGTGGCATCGAAAATAAAAAAGATTCTTGTATTGACTGACTAAATATCGAGTCGATAGAGACCAAATTCAAACTTGTAGCTCTTACCATCTCTGAAATCTGTTTGTTCATACGGACAGACAGACAGACAGACGGACAGACGGACAGACGGACAGACAGACGGACATGGTTATATCGACTCGGCTTGTGACGCTGATCAAGAATATATATACTTTATGGGGTCTGCCACGCCTCCTTCTGCCTGTTACATACATTTGCACAAACCCAATATACTCTTGCAGAGAGTATAAAAATGAACTCAATTTATATGCATTAAAAAATAATTTTATTTTTCGTTTTTTTTTTGTTCACTTTAAATTAAAAAAAAAAAAAGAGAAGTAAGCCACTTTTCATGCTGCAATTAGATATAAGACATAAGAAAAAGTATTTCCTTTAATAAAGTTATTGGATGAAGTAAATCAGATGGATAGATGGAGCTCTAGCCATGAAATTCGTTGATAGTGGCTAAACAGTTTTTTGAGAAAAAGTTTTTGACCGCCTTCACAGGTGTGTTTGAGTCGGTGTAACGACGGAAATAATTATCCAATCGGAAAATCATTTTACAGACATATTCTACACATATCTATCTTTCCTTGTGAGGTAACAAAAAACCGATTTGTCTGACCCATTCCATTTTAATGTCCCCTTAACTATACCAAACTATTCATTTTGGTTAATGTAAAAATTTATAATTATTTTTTAAATTTATTACATATGTTTTCTTCTCTCAATGAAATTAAACAAATAATTTATTGATTGGCAGAAAATTTGAAGAAATGTTATGCCATTTTAAATCGTTTGAAAATAAAATGTTTATCATTTGAAAAACTATTATTAAATATCGAAGCTAGTTTTAAATTTTAATAAGCATTTTATATTTTAAAGCTCTTTAGTATGAGGCTATAGGTCCTTATTTGATTTAAACAATTTAATTTAATACACACATTTGTTTTTTGACTGCTTTCCAACAATGTACTGGTAATTTAAATTATTAGAAAGTAACCTTTATTTTCTTTCTATATTAATATATTAAAATAAAATGTAAAGGACTTAGATCTGATTGTAATTACTCAGCTTGAACTTTGAGACCATTAAAATAAATTTTTGGTATCGATTGTCGGTGCAGCACAAATAAATAAACTTTAATTGATTTAATTATTTATTTAGAATTGTTTCGTTGACTTAAAAATCATATAAAACTGGCCACTACTTTAAAATATTAGTTTGTTGCATAGTGAGTAATGTAAACATATATATATTAATTTTTAATCCATTTAAAATATATAAGGCATAATTGATTTACTAATTTAATCACTAATACTACTGAATTATTTTGTATTTAATTTTCTAAAGTTCAAATTCTGAATGTAAAAGTTACAGATATTTCGAATAACTTTAAGTCAGTTAACATGTAAATTTCAGAGCTGGACAACATGGAACTTAGAACTAATGCGAAAGTAGTCAAAGGCACACACACATACACATACACCTACATGCACATACAAATACTTTCCGGACACACAGACAGACAGACAGACACATAAAACAGCGAGTTGGTCGTTTGAGAAATACAGTTACACCGGCAATGGCAATGGCAATGGATGCTCATCGTAATGGCGGCTTTCTCCTCGTTGTTCCCATCGTTCTCTTTGCCGTTGTTGTTGTGCTCGACGGCGGGTGGATTTACGGCTGGATGGTCGCTTTGGTAGGGGGTGGAGGCTTTGACAGAGTCAGAGGAAGTGGCAGTTGGCTGCTGCCTCTGTTGGCAAAGTTGTGCCCGCTGTCCGTTGTCCATGCACAGTGTGGAATAGCCGGTGGTGTTTACTTGCCGCTAGCAATAACCCTTTTTGCCACACACCCATACACACACACACACACACACACACACACACGTAACGTATAGAGCTTGTGTCTCAGCATTGTGCTGGTCGCCCACTCTAGTTGAATTGGTCGCACTGCGCCTGACTGTCGGCCATCGCCATCGCCTTCGTCAGACTCAGAGTCGTAGTCGGAGACGGAGTCAGAGCTGGAGTAAGAGTCAACGCCATTGCCGGTAACAACCCGCTGCCAATCCACCTTGAAAACCCATCTCACTCAAATGTTTCTGACCATTTGAAAGCGAATTTAACCTTTTGTTCTTACCAAAACGAATGTGCGAATGAGAACGAGCTTGAGCATGGCACTTCACTGCTAAAAGTGAATAGCTTTCTAAAATCCAAAAAATATGCGATTCTAACATTTTACTTCAAGCTAAGGTTTACTTTAGAATAAAAATGGAAAACTAAAGAATTAAAATTTATATATAAATAAAATTTAGTGCAAAATTAACAATAAGCTGAACCGGGAGCCTACAAATTTTAATGTTTTTAGGAAAAACTGCATTCGAAAATTTCTCAATTTAAAAGAAAAACAAAAATTTGGCATTATAATTAGTTTTATAAAGCATTTTTATTCTTTGGATTACCTTTTTCTATGAAATCAAATATTTAAAATATATTTTTACATTAAAAAATAATAGTTCCATTACATATAAACCTGTATTTTTTAATTATTTACTGTTTTAAAAATAACTTAAAGAATTATTTTGTTTATAAAATTAATTTATGGGTTATTTGCATTACTTTAAAAATAATTTTTTATAATTATTTCAATTCTTTGAAAGTATAAGACTTCGTTTTCAATTTAAATTATTACCTACAAAATTTGTTTTCATTTTTAAGAATCTATTAATCTTCACCCCTTTTTAGACAAACGAACTAAGTTTTGCAAACACAATCTTAATTATAGAACACTGTTTTTTATCAGTGTTTTGAGCACTGCGAGTCAGCCATGTGAATCGGCAAAGTTCTATGTGCAGAACGCAAGAAAACAACAACTTTTATATATTTACACACATATGGGCACACAAAAAGCATACACACAAGCACACACAAGCACACACTGGCACACACACTTGCACACTTTTACTACCTTTTGTCGCAAAAAGCGAAGAAAAGCCGACGCTGGGAGCTCTTTTGTGCTCTATTTGGCGACTTGGCTTCGGTTTTTTGGTTTCTAATTGTTGTTGTTGTCAACTGTAGTCGCCCACTTGCCACACACACATAAGCTCGCATACACACACGCGCTTACACATGTGTGTATTGAGTGTAAATTAATTTGAGACCATTTGAAAGATATTTAAATGCCCGTTCTCACACATATGTATGTGTATTTGTATGATATTATATGTATGTGTATGCGTGTGTACCTTAGAAAAGTATTTCAAACAAATCACAAACAGATATTCGACATTCATTGTTTTAGGTCTAGACGAGTCAACTTGACAAACGCCAACAGCCCCTCTCCACATTTATTTCCCTTTCCACATCTCTGCCAACCCTGGCAGTAGCTGGCCTATTCAAATTACTTAAGCCACTGCTAACCTTGGCACAACTACACACATTCCAAATTCGTCAGGCAAATAATTTGCTTATGATAAACATTCCCTGAACAATTTGTGAATCACTAACAGCGCATAAGCGGCCAGTGATAATGCTCTAAACGCTCACCTCAAAAGTAGGCAATACAAAGTGTTAAGAGGTTGGCAATTGAATATTGACTTATCCAACCTGTTAGTTAATAACATGAGTAAATTAAAATAATTTATATTTGTTAGAGCTTTGAAATATGTTTTACATTGCGTCAAGTATTTTATTTAATCAAAGTTCTTAGCAATAAATCATTTCTTGTTCTTAACCCTTTGTTAAGGCCTTTAATATAATTTTTGCGAATATATATGCATATTTGTAACGGAAATGTGTTGTTAAATAAAAATTAATATTTGTTTGAACAAAAAATCTGTGTCAGGCAATATACATTACTTTTTCTCGACATATTTATCATTATATTTATTTTATTATATTCCAATTGTTATCTAGAAATTACTTTATTATGCATAAAAAAATTATAATTAAATCTATTTATAATTTAAAATTTTTAATAATAATTTATTATGCCTAATAAAGATTTAGCGTCCGTTGTATTTGGTACTTTGTCAAAATAAAAAAATATCTATTAAATAGAAGGACTTTGTATAAGCTCACACATTATCTTTCAAAAAACTAAATTAGTTATATTTGCTTATAGTTTTAATTTGTGATCTATGCAAATACATATTTAAACTACAATGCTCTCTCAATTTTGCTTTACTCTCTACTTAAGTAAACGCATATATTTATCTCTTTTACTCATACACAAAATTAACTCTCTTTCGTGATTTTAATAATAGTTTTGTTAGGGGTTGACTTATAGCTGAGATCGCTAACTACCCCTAAGAGTACAAACGCTGCGCCCGATTGGATGGAATGAAATTCTAATCAGATCGGGGAGGTTCCTTTTACGTGACCTTTGTTATGCCGAGCGTATCAATATTTTGGAGGCGACTGTAGGGTAAAACGCTGCAGAGGATCGCAGTCAATTTAGAGCGTCAGTGTTTTTAGATTCCTTTGCCTGACAAGCTGCGTTCACAATTTGATCGTGAGTAAAAATTATTTTTTAAAATGCACCCTGATGAGAAAAGGAATTTATAGAATGCATAGTTTGAATATGGAACGGAAATTGTAGAAATTTTTCAAGCAATGCCTTAAAGCAACTAATAATATATATTAAATCAAAAATTAAAAATATTTAAGATATGTGAGAGATTGACCATTTAAATATAATACAGAATAGTTAAATAAAATTATCCTTAGATCAAAAAATCTCGGGATTAATTAATATTAGATTGGTATAGATAAATTAAAAGTAAGAGAAAAAATTAATCAGAAAATTCACTCAGTGAAAGATCTGTAAATATTAAAATTATTTTGTTAGAAAACAAACTAAATAGTTATGAATCGTTAAACTATCTTAGTGAGAAGACTTTTACAGACCGATTTGTATAAAATATTTCATTTATTTAAGTTTTGAAATTTCCATCTTAAAGCATTTAAAAAAATCGGAGGAATGCAATGTAATCTCCTTCCCTAAATAAAATTATCCTTAGATCAAAAAATCTCGGGACTAATTAATATTAGATTGTAATAGATAAATTAAAAGTAAGAGAAAAAATTAATCAGAAAATTCACTCAGTGAAAGATCTGTAAATATTAAAATTATTTTGTTAGAAAACAAACTAAATAGTTATGAATCGTTAAACTATCTTAGTGAGAAGACTTTTATAAACCGATTTGTATAAAATATTTCATTAATTTAAGCTTCAAAATTTCCATCTTAAAGCATTTAAAAAAATCAGAGAAATGCAATGTAATCTCCTTCCCTTTTCACAACCACAATTATGACGCAGCTAATGATCCAAAATTCTAATCAATTTGAACTTTGTTTTGACTTGTGTGACTCTCGTTGACCATCAAGGTGCACACCAAAAGGTGATCGAGCAAATTGCTTAAAGACCGAAGCTGGACAAGAAGACCAGTTCAAGTGGTTCGGTTGCTAAGTTTCTCGAGATGCATGTCTTTCAACCCTAAGAAAGGGAAACTCGTTTACGTGGAAGAAACGAACCTTCTTGGCCAATGGTCAAAAGTCCAGTGACTTGACAAAAAGTGCGGTCAGGGCAAATGGCATCACCCCAATTAGATGCATATTTTGTAGGATTTTCTGTGGAAAAATCTCTAGTGAGGAAAACCATGCGAATGATTGATTTACTTTTTGGCTGTCGCTTTCTTTGACAACTTTACAACAACTAACAACTTCAACAAAAAGCCGACGGACATATGATGACCGGAGGGACAGAGGGAAAACTGCGCTGAAAGTGTTCGAAAAAAAAATATTAATCATGTTTGTCCGTCAAATATTTTTCATGCGACCTTGGCAGCAGTTACAGTAAGTGAAAGGGGAAAGAAATGGGCCAAGTATCGTCATTGGTATCGATGACGGTGTCGGATTACAACACGATACGGTAAAAAAAGTTATATACCTTCTTCATAGCCATCGTTGTAGTTGTTGTTATTGCTTTTTTATAAGCCATAAAAATTGCAAATTTGGTCCGCTGTCCATTTGCCAGATGGGCCAATTGACGTGTCTATGCATGTCGCCCACGTTATTCCGCCGGGAACTGTGGCCAAACTTGGCCCATAACTCTCCACTCCCTCCCAAGTTTCTATGTCTCAGACAAAGTAATTGACAGATTGCAATTAGAAATAGATGCACAGGTCCAGTTGCTACTCACCCTGCAAAAAAAGTATCGGATTACCAATGAAATGTGTGTATACTGTTTCTACCAACATAAACACTCTTCTGTATTTGATATAACTTATGCTCTGGCTTTTGAAACATTAAAGGATTTAACAAACTGTGTGGAAAATTTGTACCTCGTATAAGCAGCTTAATTTTAAAACAGTTTTCATCAATTTGCATGCTAATTTTTCAGTGCAAAATGTGCATATTAAATAAAAAAAGTAACCTTTTCAAATAGTTAGAGTACATGCTAGTCGTGCATACTTTTTTTTGTCTAGGTGAGTGCCAATTGGTGAAAGAGAGCTTTCTCTAATGTATGGACGGTTACTATTCAAATGGGAAGGTTTTTCGGTTAGGTCCAAACGAAACGACCGTCGACCGATGTCAAAAGGCGCAAAAAGAAAAATTCTTTCTTTGTGGCCATAAAATACACGAGCGGCAAAACCTAAAACCCCAAAGACATACACAGCAGGAGTAAGATAGAGAAAGAGAGATAGAGTGAGAGTGAGAGACACACGGTTACACACATGCATGCAAATAGCCCTTTTACGCAAGGACGAAGGACATTTGACGCCTGGCAAACGTCCCACTTCCACGTCCACACACAAAGTGACCGTCGAAATCGTAAAACGTAAGACGAAAACGAGCTGAAAAATAAAAACACATTAGACACAAGCAAATATCCTTTTCTGCTTACACACAACATCGAAGGACATCCTCTTTTCCCTATATATATGTGTGTGTGTGGTCACACACACTCACGTATACACACACAAATTTATCTCCATTTGACCCTCTTCAAAGTGCTTTTTATAGTCATTTAGTGTTTTGGCCCTCCCGTCAAGTACTTTTATTATACACGTATAAATCCAATTCGGCATTTGGCGGAGCCGCAAGATACACACACACAAATATGCATACACGTATAAAAAAAAAAACAACAATTTAATACTTAAAAGGAACTAACTAAACGAAAAGAGTAATAATAATAACAAAAACTTTTTCAGAAAAATATATTCAAGTTGTTGTTACTTTTTTCCAAAAACTATAATTTTTTTTATGTCATTATTAAGGTAGAATTCTCAAATGGAACCAGTGGAACTGGTCTGATTTTAATTTTTGCACTGAATGCTTAGCAAATTCTAGCGATGGGAAATTTAAATTAATATAGTAAAAGAATTAAATAATTAAGTTCAAAGCTCTCTAAATGAATTTCTATTTAATAAATATTTAGTTCCTCAAAAATTTATAAAAATAAATTAAAACTTAAAAGTGTAGCCTTTTCTACATTTTTTATTTTAGAGTCTATTTTACTTTTTTTTTTGCCCATATTTTTTATTTAAAAAAAATATGTTTTAGTTAAAGTTTTAATAATTTTTGACAGTGTACATTTATATGTGTATATGAAGATAGCAGTAAGGTGAGCGAAATGGCAGTCCAACTAATGAAACGGAACCGGGCAAGCGAACAAACTTCTGGACCCTGCTATCCAAAAGTGCCCACAAAATACACACACTTCCACTCTCCCATGCACACACATGTGAGGACTTATATACACATAAGAGTGTGTGTGCGTGGGTACAGACGACACATATTGAGAAGAGCAAACTTTTTGGCCCCAATGCTCGTTGTCAAAACTACACCCAAAAAGCTCGTATGCAAAGCAGATGCCAAGGTCCTTTTCTGGTCGTCTGTTGTGTCCTTTTTAAAATTTTAAGACATGTAAATATAAAAGGTCCTGCGCTGTCCTGCTCCATGCCGTTTGCCAACCACTTTCAACCCCCAACCACAGCCTCCACACCGCCAAAGCAAAAAGTCCGAGCAGCATGTCCCCGTGCGCGTTTTGGGATCTCAATGTTTGTATCATTCCATTCGATCTACTATGTTCCTCGTTCTCTCTTTTTGTGTGTGTGTGTGTTTGTATCTCTTTATGACGCTGTATGTGTGGCAAGTGGGGACTGTGCGTGTCCTGACCGGTCCGTCTTGCCATATGCCAACCTCCAACCTCCACCCACAACCCCAACCCCAATATGTACCCAGAGCAACCACCAAGCAGAAAAACGAGAAATATCTGCAAATGTTGTTTTCCTTTGGGTTGTTATTATTTTAAATTTTTTTTGTGTTGTTTTTTGCATATGCTTGTTTCTTGTGCTTCCTCTGGTGCTACCCCTCCATCCCTTTGTCCTGCCTTCCTCCTGCTTTTCCTTTACATTTTACTGTTTATCTTTTTGTCTGTTTGTGCCATCTTGTATCTCTGTATGCTTTGTCTGAATTTCAATTTCTTAGCCACTTTTTGTCATGTTTTCTCATCTCACATTATTGTACCAGCTTTCAATTAACCTTGGAATATCAATTATTACAGGTAGAGCTTAGGAGAGCATTTACGAGCATAGTTATTGAAAATGAAATAAAATAAAACAAAATAGGACTAAAGCTTCATTTTTTACTGATAATGGGTTAACTGATATTTCTATTTTATTAATTAACACAGTTAACACGGTATCAACTCATTTAAGATATATACATTTGATAATAACTGTGCAAACCATTTCATCTTGATCGGACCAGTAGTTTTCAAGTTACAGCCGTTTTTCCAATGGAATTTGGTGCGCGGCTAATATCAAAACACGATTATCTCGGGATGACTTTTTTCAAAAGTACTGTTACGGTGATCACGATAACTCAAAAACTTGTCAACCTATTTTCAACATTTTTTTTTCTAGTATTCGTATTGAAATTCTCGTGTACTTGAATGATTTGGAAAAGTATTTGAAAAATTTTACCCCAAAAAAGTCGATTTTTCATTTGAACCATTTTTTTTAGTAAAAAAAAATTATTTTTTTTTAATCGGCTTCGTTCAAGTACACCAGAGTACATTTATCTTGCATGATTTTTTTACTTTTTTAATTTTATTTAAGCGGTTCGTCGTGGAGAATGATCAACGCAAACCTCTATAAAAAAAAGGTGTCTCGGGGCATGACCTTTAACTCTGCCAGTTTTCAAAATTTGTTTGAAATTAAAATAGTTTTTATTTCTTTAAATATGTTACTGAACTATTGTTTGTATTTTTTAAAAAAAGATTGCATAAACATTTTTTAAAAATTCACAAAGTTAGCTTACTTTACTGCATTAACTTTGTATATAACCCCTTAAGAGAGTATATTTAATATTTTTTACCTTCGTAATCAGCTAAAAAATATAAAGTTCGTCGAGTATCGAACGCATAAATCCATTTTAGCTTGTAATGAAAGCCACAAAAATGCAGACGAGGTCCACTTGTTAAGGGGCGAAAAATCATCCTATCAGTCAAATGGAAAATAAGAAAACATGTTAAAAGGAAGTTACAAAGCGAAAAAAAAATATAAAAAAATGGAAAAAAAGGAAAACCCTTTAAAAAACAATACACGAGCCGTAACAGGGCCATTAATTTCCCAATTTACAGTCTATTCGCAAGCCGTTGCCGAAATTGTTTAAGGTTTTAAAACCCACATGAAGATAACCACACACGCACACATATATACACTGATAAATGTCGGTCCAGGGTTCGAGCATGCCAATGGCCATATGTCCATTTTGGAAAAGGAAAAAACGACACATGAAAAAAAAAAAAAAACACACACACACACAACAAGAACAACAACATTAACTTGAAGAATTTCAAACGTGAAAGGTGCACGAGTGTGTGTCCATGTGTGTGTGAGTGGGGGTTGGCAGTCTGTGAATGGGGTGGTAAATGCTGCCCAAGGGACTTGTAGCCGGATACCAACAAACTTTTCAAAATAAACGAAAAACCCGAAGCGCCAAGAAAAGCAAAAAATAATGTATAAAAAGACAGCAAGAAGAAAAAGAAAAGCCCTTTTCTTAGTCTTCACATTCAGTGTCTTTCGACTAACCAAATACACTACAACACATGCATGGGGAAGCACCGACAGAGACTGCATTGAATTTGTCATTTAAATAAAAAAATTGAAAGTCGGAAGCAGCAATAATAGCGATTCAAATAAATCACCAACAGAAAACATTAGTTTATTTTTATTTCATTATAATTTAAAGACTTTTTCTTTATTTTAAACAGTTTTATGTTTAAAACTATGAACTAGAAATTGAAATTTAAAATATATAAAATTAGTTCCCATTCTGACTCGTTCAAATTAAATATTCACAACCTATTTCTAACAAAAATTCTTTGCTTTTGGGCCACAATTTATATTTGGAATATTTTTATATAATTTAATAACAGTGTGGTAGGGTAACTACACTTCGGGCTAGCCGCAATTTGTTTTTGCTTGGCCAGCGGCAGTTGAAAACGCAAAAGGAACCGTCACCGCATGGTTTTATTATATTGTGAATGTGATTACCTTAAGGATATGCAATAAGCACACACTCGCATACTCTCTAGCAGTGTGTGGTTGGGTGTGTGCGTGTGTGTGTGTGTGTGTGCATGGAGTTATCTGCTGAGCCACCCTTTGGGCCATGGCCTGTGGTTGGCGGCAGAATGCCAGACTTTTGGACAATCGGACAATTGCAAGACTGCGACAGTTTCAAAAGTATCTTACAGATACATTTATTACACTTGCAGCTTAAATTAGAAGTTTCTACCAAAAATACTGAAAAGAAATTATCAAAACTCGAGATTCTTTAAAAAGATTCCTTGATGCTCATAAAAATGTTTTTTTTTTGTCTATATAATTTAAAATTAGATAATTAAAATTAGATATTAAGGTCAAAGATATTAAATAAATCGAGCATTTTTGTCTAGTTACAATGCAAATATTTGACAATAAATAATCATAAAAGACAATTTCGTTTAGGCTTTAATTCCTTACTAGTAAATTTTATTTTTAACTATTGACAAAATTAAATTTGCTTAAAGAGTGGATCTAGTTAGAGCTATTTAAATCTTTTAACTATTAAAGAATTATAATTGAACTATTAAATTAAATAATTTTTAAAACTATTTGTGCAGATCAATTCCTTAGGATTTCGAGGACTAAGAAATTAGTAAGGAAATTTGATTGATTTATGTACTTTTCTCATTCAGTTTGTAGAGACTTGACTAACTTTTTGAATAGCCCTCACATGCTGTATGTGTGAGTGTGTGGTATGCAGATGCAATGTCATGTAGGCCATGTGCATCACGTGTCATGCAAGCCATGCTAAGATACACACACATTTAAGTGAGTGTGTGTTTAAGTGTGTGTGTTTGCAAATCTTTTGCTGTGGAAAGCGACTCAAAAGGGTAAAAACCAAAAATCGAGGATAAGAACGGATAATCTAATGTCGCTGTGAAGTAGGTAAAGTTAGTTCCATGGACGTCACGTCAATGAGGCGTCGAGTCATGGACTCACAACACACACAGACAGTGAGACAGAGAAACAGAGAGAGAGAGAGAGACAGAGAGCGATAGAAACAAAGAGGGAGACAGACAGAGTGAGTTGGCTGGTGGCAGTTGAAGGCCTATAAATAACTGCAAATAAATCAAAATCTATCAATGCGAACAATTCGATGTGTTACAATTGACTTCACCGATCAAAGCCAATGCTGTTGTTGTTGCTGTTGCTGTTGTTGTATTTCATCCTCTTTTTCATACCTTTTGTATGAAGTGCACGACCAGAAAGTATCCTTTGTGTCAATATTATTAGCAACAGCAGCTCGGATATATAATGGCGAAAGGGTGAAACGGACACGGACAGGAAAAAGCGTAGTATGCCGTGTAGCGAAGAGCAGTGGAGAGAGGAGGGTAAATAAAGGCTGCTACAACTACTGTGCGTGAGTGTGCGAAATTTTACAGTAATTTAAAAAAAAAAAAGAAGAAGTTTCACCAATTTAATCAATATTACACAACCCATTCAGAAGAACCATAGATACAGCAAGATATAGATACAGATACATTTACACGCACACACACACACACAGACACCAGGCGTATCTGATAGGACGCGCAGTGCCTAATGGACAGAGGAGAGCAAAAAGGGCTGTAGCAGAGGCAGAGGCAGCGCTGCTCTGCTCTGCTCTGTTCTAATTTTATTTATGATCTAATGTGCTGCCAATGATGACGGACCAGGACGAGGACCAGGACTACGTTGGCAGGAACAATATCGGGATGGCATTAAGGGGCGCTCTGATAACGCGGTGTGAAAGGGCATGTTTCTGCGGATTGATATCCCGTTGTCCTTTCTCACACAACAAACACAGCAAAAACAACAGCAACAACAACAACAAACAGTAGCAATGTTGTTGCAATTTTCATTTAATTCCTTTTTTTCTTTTTTTCTTTGACACAATTTATGTGCTACATTTTGCCATTTGGTATCCTGACACATCCCAGCACTTTGTTAAAAAATATAAAATATATTTATACCTGTCTGTTAGGCGTTTACCGCAAAAGCAGCAAACGACAAAATACACTCAACAGCAGCAATTAGAAATGGCAAAGTATTGGGATAACAAATGCCAATGGCAATTGAAATGCTACAGCGACGGGGAAACTGGTCAAAGGTCAAAGATATTAAATAAATCGAGCATTTTTGTCTAGTTACAATGAAAATATTTGACAATAAATAATTATAAAAGATACTTTCGTTTAGACTCCTGATCTTCAATTCCTTACTCGTCAATTTTGTTTCTTATTTTTAACTATTGGCAAAATTAAATTTGCTTAAAGAGTGCATTAAAGAACGGATCTAGAAGAATCAAATCAAATACATTAATTAATTGGCTAAAAAGTATTAAAACTTTAATAATTCCTTTAAAATTGTACTTTTCATCACTTTTAAGTCATCAAATAATAATTACAAGCATTTCCAATGCGTCTTAAAATCTCCACTTTAAAATGTTAGGGTGTAAGCAAAAAGATGTCCAAAGAAATTCCCTCAACTCCCACAACAGTAGTGAGTGCCAGCGGTGGTTGTACTATCGCGTACAGTTGACCACTCGGCAATCAGTTTAACTCTTTAATCAAAAGCTGACAGAAGCCAGCTAAGGATACGGCACAGTGAAAACACAGCTACAAACCTAGGCAAAAAGGGGGACAGAAGATGAGCAGGGGGGTAGAAAACAGGGGGCTGAGTACAAAGTCAGTCCCCCAAGGGCCGTTTTGCACTAATTAATAAGAGCAAATTCCCCAAACGAGTGTCAGACAAGCGTAGAGCGAGTAGTCAAATCATTCCGGGTGTGGTATGCATCCATTTACCACTAACACACACACACATACATATCTATATATATATATATATATATATATATATGTGTGTATCTGTAATGGGTGAACAACTTCTGGCGACTGCACAAAACTGACAGTTAAAAATGTTGCATAGTTTTTTACATCTTTACGAGTTTGAACTACCCAGTAGGACAGCCCTTTTTTGCTAACGCTTGACTCACGTGGCCAGCTGCTTTTACATTCTTAAGGATGCCTTACAACATGTCCTCGTCTGTGTGTGTGTGTGGTCCACTGTTCAGATACAATCGCAATGTTTCCCTTTTTGTTAAATTGGCAAAATTCTTGTCTATTTTGCCATACAACCACGTTGTCCTTTGAATGACCCCCAAAGAGACCCACACATAGTCGCAGTCAAAGACCCTGTCCCAAAACCCACCCAACCACACGTCGCCCACCCGAGTTTGGCCCATTTTGGACATTCAAATGCGAAACGATGCTAATTCATATTCAAATGAATGCGAAATAAACCCCAATCACAATTATTATGAGACATGTTAAATGGACCAAAAGTCCTGTATAGCGGCAACAACAACAAAGGATGCGCTATATACATTCATACATATACATATATGTGCACACATACATATACATACAGATGTATCCGAGTATGCCCATATGAGAATAACTGGGCGATGGGCAAATGGACGCATCCAACCAAAGGATAAGAACAGAGCTCACACAACACGACCACATACGAATGTGTCTGTGTGAGTAGCAGTGTGTGTATGTATGTGTGTGACTGCAATATCGCGCATGTCCCAAAAGCGGACATATGGCGGACAGTCGAGTGGACGGGCGAAGAACGTGAGTATCTCTCATACATATATGACTCTGTTCGTTGCTGGACGTAGTACAATGGAGTCCATTTGAATAGCAACAGTCAGTTGGAAATTAAGTTATTAAATTATGCAAAATAATTTATTTTTATAAAAGTATTTCTCAATCCTACTATAAACCGAATGGAATAAATTAATGAGTTTGTTAAAAGTATTCATAGTTTTACACTTGATACATAAACAAATTTAGATGTGAAGAATTAAAAACCCCACAAGCCGAATTATTGGTTAAATAAGTATTTATATTCATTATAAGCATATAAAAATTAAAAAAAAAATAATAATAATGATAGATAGAACGATAAATAAAAAAATTTACTTTACTTATAGTTTAGTGCAACAATCTTATTTAAATGGAAAAGAAATATACCTAAAGAGCACTTATATTGACCTGAATAAAATACTTACAAAATGAACCTATTTAAACATTTACTCACTACATTTACCTGAAAAAGTTGAGTGTGAGCTTTAGTAATGTACAATTAAGTTAATAATTAGACCGCATACTCCAAAAAAAGAGTAGAGGGATCTGTGGGTTTTGTCAGCAGCGAAATGTGCGTAACAGGCAGAAGAAAGACAAAGGATATAGCTATGTCCGTCTGTCCGTTCGTCTGTGTAAACACTTGGATCACAGAGACTATCATAGCTAGAGCCCACAAATTTGGTAATTCCGTCTGCTTCGCGAGCAGATCAAGTTTATTTCAAATTGATGAAACGTCCCAACTGCCCCCGCAAATTGAAAAAACTATTTTCTTGGGCTTGGAAACGACTAGAGTCTATATTGTCTATAGCTCCCATAGGACAAAACTTTCAAAAATGGGAAGTTTATATGAAGACATGTACTGTTAGTTACGCTCACGAAACTAAACTCACACATTACATATATATAAATAACTATCCTCAGCCAGTTTGGTGCGGATCGGAGAGATATAACCTATAGCTCAAATACGACAAATCGGAAAAATACGCGCTAAAAAGAGTACGGAATATTTTACTTATTTTTCAGTTAGGCAAAGAATGAATTTTTTTAAATAAATAAAATATATTTAGTATATATACATATGCATTCGAATTCGAAAATAATTTTCAAAAAGATTTACACTCACACAGTCAGTTGTGTGGACCATCATCATCAACTGGCACATAATAAACCAAAAAAAAAAAAAAAAAATGAAAGGTGGTCCCGAGTTGGACACTGAGATTGACAGTGGCTACAGAAAGGTCTATATAGGGGAGAGGAGGTGGGTGGGTACCAAGGGGAGTTCGGAGAGCAGGGGAAAAACAAATAAACATGCTGTCAACTGCCGTCTGACACCACACGTCACATCTCCGAGCTGTGTACCCCAGACGCGCCCATCTCAGCACAAATACAGCAAAGCCACATTTGCATACGTGCGGCCAATGTCCCAGGACACTCACACACACACTCAAACACAGGCACACACACACCATACCACTCACATGGACCCATTCGAGTCATGCCGGCAAAAGCCGTAGGAAAAGTTTTTGGGAAAGAACTTTCATTAAACAATGCGACCAACTCGGTACATTTGTGCCCGGCCCATTCATCTCTCGTCCAGTTGAGTGTGTGTGCCCGTGTGTGTGTGTGTATGGGTGAGTGCGTGATTGTTGGTTGCTTCTGGGGCGTGGCTTGGGGGCTTTTTGGGAGGTTTTACAGCAGCCATTCAGTCTGCAAAAAACGATTTTAATATAAGCTAATGGATAACGCGCCAACACAAACACAAATACAAACACACACACATGCACACACACACACACGCACACACTTACTATATGCATTCATATATATGTTTTCAGAAAGAGCTCATGTCCCGCATCATGGTATGATATTTCAAATGCTTAATAATAGCACTCAAAAATAAGAAATGACACAGCTATTTTATTCCATTTTACTCCCTTCTCTTTCACTTCAAATCATCCCCTCTCCCCCCTATCTATCTCTGTCCCTCTGTTTACAGTTTTTTCTTTTTTTTTTTTTTGTTATTCTACAATTTTGCATTTTGAGTAGTCATATGTATTCGCATTAGTTACTTGTTATTACTTATTTCTGTTTTCATTTCTGATTTCCTTTTTTCTCTTTTTATATCCTGTTCCTTTCCACAGAGTCCCAAACAGTTTGGCATTCTAAAGTATGCCAATTAGGTTGAAATTGTCTGCAAAATGTAAACGCTTATTTTTAATGAATACACCCATTCACGAGTGGTTGCTGACTGTCAGTTGCCAACAAACAAGAACTCATTTCGTACTAAGCCATGAATGCCCATAGACATGTATTCGCATATCAGTGCAAGTCATTGCTAAAATTACTACATACAACTGATAAAAATTTAATATATTTTTAGTATACAATTAAAATTAGTCACTCAAATTAATTTGACAAATTCAAATGGAGTTTTCACTACATTAAAAAAAATTATTTTTCATGAACATTTCATGCCTCTTTATTAATCATTGCAAGTCATTGCTAAAATTACTGCATGCAACTGATGAAAACTTATTATATTTTTAGTATACAATTAAAATTAGTCACTCATATTAATATGACAAATTCAAAATTATGAATGGAGTTTTAACTACATTAAAAAAATTATTTTTTATAAATATTTCATGCCTCTTTATTAATAAGGAACAAAATTTTTTAAATCTTTCTATTAAACTGCTAAATCAACTTAAAATTGCTTTACAAATATTTTCTCATTTAAGATTATTAATAAAGAATAAATAGTTTGCCAAAGTTATCACAAATGCTTATCTACTTTTACCGATACAAAATTATGGATTCCAAGCTTAAGCAATACTTCAAATTTTTCAATATTAAACATTAATAAAAAGACCATAAAACATTTTGTTAATGTTCCAGCTAAATTCCAAAATATCAAGTTAATATTAACGATTTTAAAAATTTGCTCAGTATTTTTCCCACAACCTTCTATTCACATTTTTGCATTAGCTGAACTTAAACTCTTTAGACACTAACTGAGTAAACTTTGACACTTGCACAATGACCCCACATATGGACCAAGGAGCATGGAGTGTAAATAATCCTACGGAAATGTGTGCAAACCAATCGACCGTATGAATTATGGGCAGTTTAGGCCAAGGCAAAGAACGGTGTAAGGCCAGAAGATTGCAGAGCAAACACTCACTCAATCATGGTCAAATCTTGACAAAAGTATTTACTCGCATGCCCGGAATTATGTTTATCTTATCCTACATGCATATTTTATGAATCTAATGGTCGAGGATATCAGGTATGAATAGTACAAACAAAGCGTACGGCAGACTGAGGTTCCTAGCCGGCGAAAGGACCAAGGAAACAGGATATAGAGCCAAAGGACAATGGGCCAACTTATTTCGAATGCTAAATCGTTCGAATCCTTTTGCTGACACACATGAGCGGGTCTGAGGGATAGTCACAGTCAGAGTTCGTGTTGGAATTGGTAGTGGAGTTTTGGAGTTCAAGATGAAGCTAAAGTCGAGACCAAGAGAAGAGCTTAAGGACTCGCAAGTGGCCTGAGGTCCTGCGACATCTATCGGCATTTGAGGTATCGTAAGCTCCTGCTAAATTCCCTGGGCACATGTAGCATCCATCATCACACAATCACAAAATGAGTATCATATTGCTACGTTCCTTCTCCAGATACTACTCCTCCTACATTCTGCGATAAAACTAGCAATGCTATGGGTTATGGCCATGGCCTACTCAGCCACACGTAGAGCATTCGAAAGGCATCAAACGTACTTATCAGCTTTACCCTGCCAATCCCTCTCCCTCCCACCTTCCATCGCCCACCAAAAAAAAAAAGAAGCTTAGCGTAAACGAAGCCCCAAACTAAACTCGATAAAACTAAGGTCTGAGCACAACTTCAGACGTTGCCGAGCTGCTTGAAATACCAAAACCAAAATCTCGAATGTCCATTAGCATACGTATTCAGCCAGTTGCGAGTTGCCAGTTGCCAGTTGCCAGTTGCCAGTTGCAGTCCCCAATGCTCCGTCCACAGGTCCAGACGCTCTCTTTACTGTTTTAGCCACGTCTTTGGCCTTTGCTTTCATTATATTCTTTCGACACACATACAGCAATACAAACACAAACACACATTGAGTAAGAAAGAGACAATGGGAGCAACCACGCAGGACAAGCGTTGAATCCGCATCGCTCGAGTTATGGCTAACCTCTTACCCCATACTTTTACCTCCTCTAACCCCTCTCCTCGTACTCCTCGTACTCCTTTACACCTTTTTGTTCTCGAGACACACACACACACATGCAAATCCACACCATCTGCTACACCTTACGCCTAACAATCCAATTCTGAGCCAACAATATGCTCAGAGGCGCACTCCTAAGCCAGCCAGAGTAGGAAAAGGAAAGGAGTGAAAACGAGACGCAAACTAGAGGAGCGCCAGTTTGGGTATGAGTCTGAGGGTTTTTTGGCCACCGGCATTGCAATGTATGACCAGGACACATGAAGCACGCATTGAGAACGTGATGTTCAAAGCAGCCTGTGTGTGTGTGTGTGTGTGAGAGAGAGTGTGTTTCAAATTTAAATTTAACCTTTTGTCTTAATGCCCCAATGGGTTCGCATGTGTTGAGGACCAAAACGGATTGTCTCTCTATCAAGGTATAGGCCAGTTGGAAAATTCGGTTGCTTGTGCAGCCGTGTAATGGTTTTGGCACTTGGACAACGACTTAGAATCGGCTTATTAGAGAGAACACATGTATGTGGGCTGTTGAAAGAGGTGAAAAGCAAAAGTGGATTAGGCATTGACCCCACAACAACCATCGAATAAGTACAATTTGTTGAGTTGTCTATTTAAATAGATCTCCGCTGGTTCCCCATGGCTGACAGTATAATATTAAAAGCGGATATTGAAGTAAAATAGAGACACTTTAATTCAAACTGGACAATCTGTTTTGATTGAGTTAGAGGCTGAGCGAAATGGTTTATTCCTTGCGGAGTTGCAGTTCCTTTCTTTAGGCTGCTTTCTGCTCCTACACAATCCCAAAGGATTTGAGCTTGTTTAAGCAAAAACTGGTACAGAGCCGCTGCACCGTCTGGCCTTACTTCCCTGTACTTATTGGTTTTTCTTAGACAATTTCTTGGCTAAACTTGGCCAAATAATAGTACTCAGTTATTAAAATCAATTGTTGAGCTACGGAAGGTGTAACACGGTTGCTACTAAAATTCAAAATGGCCCCCGAAAGGGTGGGAAGCGTATAACTGCGTCGTAGTGGACAAACACATACACACACAAAATACGGACACAATTCGCAAAACGCTTAAATGCGGTGCAAAGAGACGGTGGCGGGGAGGCAGCAACACAATGATAGAAGGAGTAAAGCGAGAGAGAGCGAGAGCTATCAACATAAAAGTCAATCTGTCCGAGGGATGGAATGTGTACAAAACCAAACTGAACTGAACTGAACTGAACTAAACTGTAGTGAGCCGAACAGTCCAGACCAACAAGCTTTGCCGCACGCATTGACCCTTTTGTTTGGAGCGAGAGTTGGACAGCAACAAGGAGAGTGGGAGAGCAGGAGGAGGAACAGAAGCAGGAGGTAACCACCCTCACACCTCGCTGTCCAGGCTCGATTGTGCCATTGAGTGCTAAGCTGGCTGCTCGTTAGTTGCCGTGATGGACGGCTTTGAGTCCGGAGTCCTTTTGCATTCTCGGGCCCTGAAGTGGCTGCTCGGACTTGGCCCAAACGACATTGCGGAGAGTCAACATTCGATGATGGTGGTGGTGGTGGTAGTGGTGTTCGTGGTGTTGGTAGTGCCTTTGGTGGTGCTCTTGGTGGCACCGTTGTTGGTGGGAGGAGTGTCGTCGTGTAGTCAACCGAAGTGGATTGAAATTGCACAATGTTTGTGCTGGCTTTTGCCATCTCGCTTGCACATTAGCCACAATATTTCTGGTCATATTTTTTATTACGATTCGAATCGAATCTAAAGTCCACCCCTAATGGCTAACGGACAGCGCAAACACGGACAACGGCAGCGGCCATTATCCATTCAACCCTATGATGAAAGTTTTGTCCTTAACCTCAGCATACATACTACAACAACCTCCCACAATATTGGACTGGGTATTGGCATAAGCAGCCCACTTATACAATTACGCTTCTAAATGTTTCTCTTTTATATCAAACATACAAACAGACAATCGAAGAGACTGACATATAGACTGACGTCAGAGAGAGAGACAGACCCAACGACATTTGCCATATTATTAAACAAATACCCAGACCAAGAAACACAATTGAATTTCTCAAATGTCGTTTGACAGCAAGTTTTTTCGAAAAGATTTCCCACTCACTCCATTTACTTCTTCCCCTTTCTTGCCATTGTGTAGAACTTCCGCCCCCTTAGTCTATCAACCAATTTGAGACTGTATAAATTGCCTATAATCAGCTTGTACAAAAAGGTTCTCTTCGAGCTTTAATCTGTTGAATCACCTTGGCGAAATAAGAAGAAATTTCGACCACTTAAAGAGCACACAACAACTGCAAAACTGTTTATTAAAATTTAAGAAAAACTATCTTAATTAGGGACATAAATTAGACATTTTTTATAGGTTTGTTTCAAAGATCGGTAGCCTCTGAAAAATAGTTTTAATTCATTTAAGCAACAATAAAATGCACAGGAAATAACCTTATGAATTTCAGGCTAAAATTAAATGATATTTATAGATAAAAATGTTTAGTAAATAAATTGTTATTTTCAAGGATTAAAACCAAGTTTAAAAAATTGGGTTAAGCCCTTCATTTGTATATTATTTTTAATACTTATGTGATATCTATTCCAATCACTAGCTCAATTTTAATGCTTATTATTCAGTAAGTCTTTTTTCTGTCCACGCACTAACTAAATTTCTTGTCACGTTGGGCGCCATTTCGTCACCTTTTGTTCTATTAGCACTTTAATCGTTCGATCTGCAGAGAAAAGCACAATCTACTATAAAATTGAACAATGGAGATTGGCTAATTGATGGTACTTTGTGGCTGCCACTTGACTCGATCGCTACGTCCGATCGGATCATCGAAATTGCTCGGCCGTAAAACAACCCGAGAGTCTTGGGACGTAAAAAGCGCACATCCGATGGGGCAGAGCGATAAGATAATGACGAGTGTTTCGCTTTGAGAGTGTTTGAGTGTGAGGCCAACAGTGAGTGCAAAAGATAATTGACGAGTGCTGATTAGAGCGCACAACCCGTTGGGACGACAGACGTTCGATCTCTGTGAGTTTGAAAGTCTTTGGTCTTTGGTCCTTGGTCTCCGATCGTGACGCTACACATTTGCCTATATTGGGATAATGTGCTCGACGGGGTTAATTCACTTTTGCGTAATTTGTAAGCACTTCTCCTTCCCCCTTTTTAGGCTCTCAAAGGAGCTGCGTTTTGTGCACGTTCATTTCGCATTATTCACGTTCTCAAACGGGACACAACTGCGAGAATGAGAGGGAAATAGGTACTAAAAGAGATAGAGATCGTGAAACAGCGGCTACCTGGCAGTACTCGAAACGGGAACAGCAACGGTAATGATTAAAAGAGAGTACGGGAAAAGGGGAAATCGGGAACTGCACATTAAACACTTTGGCATATTTTGTTATTGGAACGTCGAGCAGTCGACAGAACATTCGGATGCATACGTAACCCTTTCGTAAATCGAGTTAATCCCGATTCCGATTCCCATCCCGTTCCCGAATCCCAAAGCCAGGTAAGCAAGCACACACACACACACACCACTTTATAATTGCGTCAATGGAAATTATCATTTTTCATTTTTACATTTTAGTTCCTCTTGAATTTTTTTTTCCCGAGTTCTCTTTCGGTTCGGGTTTGGTTTTTGGGTCGAGGTTTTGTCATAGAGTCAGACGCCGTCTTCGCTGAGATCGTTGCTTCCTGAAGTGCCAGTGACAAGTTGTCAAAAGACGAAATTAGGAGCGACCCGCAGATCGTGAACAATAACCCGAAATGTCACTGCTTGTAAAAAATGGTAATGGAAATGGAAATGAAAATGCAAGTTCTATTTTAGGGAGTACCAAAAGACCCGAAGTAGTTCCCAAAAACACAAGGTGAGCATGTCAATCCAAAAAAAACTAAAACTGACTTCAAGGAGCGAAGCACATGACAGTAGCCCAAAGAAGTTCAAAGTACGACAACCAATTGAATAATTAACTCTATTATGTGCACATAAAAATAATAAAAACAAAATTCGTAGCTTTTGTGTGTAGGGAATTCAAACTCTTAAAAGAAAACTACAGTCATCTTAATCATTTTTTTCAATAACAGCAGCGTATACCGAATTCACTGTAGTTGGGCTAAATTTTAGAATTATTTTTATTTATTAATTGAATGCCAAAAACGTGACTTGTTCACAGAGCTTTTGTTGATTGTCACCGGACATGATTGGGTACCTATTCCTCACATTCCCACTCTTTATTCCTCTGCTCTTTATTTTGAAATTCCCATTCTTATTGTTTTACCTTTGCGCGTTTTTGAATAAGGGAACAAAGCACAACGTGCCAATATTGGGAAGTACAGCCTGTCAGATGTCACCAAAACAATGGACCCCAGTAGGAAGTGCTCGAGTCAATGGCAATCACAGTGAACAAGAGAGTATTCAGTACTCAGCTTTGACAATTGCCCATACTGGAATTTGAAAACTACATAGACTGCATTTTATTAGTTTTGTTGATGCATTCAATTACAGGGCAAAATAGTGAATTGAACTTGAACGTCAGAGAAGAATGAAAAGAAAAAAACTTTTATTTTATTTTTAAATTTTGCAAAAAATAAAAATCTAGTAAAGTATAAAATTTGCTATCAAAAATGAAATTTTTAATATTATATCCCAGGGCTAATAGGGTTAAGTCTTTTAAGCTTAGCTGAGCTCTGCAGTAAATTCAGCTATAAATATAAATTGATTTATTAGTAGGCTAGAAATTTAAAGCAGGAGAATTTAGCTATGACTCAAATAAGACAGGACTTGGCGAGTTCTTTTTCTGAGAAACTAAAGACACCTTTGCAAAAAAAATACTCTTTTTAGCTAGAAAAATGTTTGAATTCTCTAAAGCAATTTCTGCTCATTCAAAATAAATTAGCTTAATTTTAAATATCGTTATTTTTTAACAGATAAAACCTTTTATGCTTCAATCCATTTAGAAGTAAGCACAACTGTTGTGCTACCGTAAAACTCAATGAACTGCACACTTTCAAAAAGGAGCGAGTATAATATGGGTGTGCGTGTGTGTTTGTGTGTATGAACCTCTAAGTCTGAGTCTGGGTCATATGAATATATTTATTGCAGTTTCGATAGCTACTTTTACTGCCAGCAGCAACAAACGTTGTTGTTGTTGTTGTTGTTGTTCTCGTCATCTAATCCCTGAAATATGTAAAACTCTAAAATGAAAAATTGAAAAACTAACTGACAACGCAGTCGTACAAAATATGAGCATTGTAAAGAGATGGAAATGAAGCTGGGAAAACCGAAGGTCGCCTTAGCGGGGAGTCCGCCAAAGTCACTGAGTCTTGGCGAGCTTATCACGAGGCTGCAGACAAGAGCGGAGCATCAATCAACAGTTTCCAATGAATGGCTATCGAGTGAATTAGAAGGCCAGTGCCATTTTTTTTACACCACCCTTCCCCGCTTACCATAGCCTTTGAACCCCCACCCATTCGGCATGTTTTGCGAATTTAACTTAGATATGCATGCTTGCTTTTTTTTCAATACCCCGTGCGTAAAAAAGATTGAAAAGGTCTGTTAGGTTTGTCGGCAGGAAAATGAAGCCAAAAAAGCAAAAAAAGTCGTGGCAAATTTCGTTAAGTATATATGTATATATATTCTTGATAAGCATCAATAGCTAAGTCAATATAGTGATGATCATCTGATGTTATGATCTCAGTGATTGTAAGATATAAAATCTTCATTCATTCGCCTATGCAGAAAATCGACAGCGTTTAGTATGGAAAACTATATTGATTTGTTCAGTTACTGATCGAACAACTTTATCATATAGGATATAGAACTGAATTAATAGAGATGGCTCAACCAAACAGCTCATTTAAGCAGTAAGATTCTCGATAGCTTGACTAATTTTCTTAACTGTATAGTTAAACAAAATATTGGTTACTCTACTTACAACGCCAGGGTCATTTTCAAGCCAGCTTGCTAGACTTTTTTTGGGCATGGCGACCACCACCGTACGGAACGACAGTTTGGCGTACCCGGCAATATTTTTGCGGCTTAATATGTGTTAAGCAAAAGGAGAGAAAAGAAAAGTAATGAAAGAGAGCGAATAAGAAGACGAAAAACAACAACATGAAGAAAAAACATTGCCAAAGTCAAGCGAAACGCAATGCTAAAAAAAATATGCGAGAATTTAGTAGAAACAGAGAAACTACAGGGTGTGGGAGAGGGGGAGTGAAATGGTGGGGAAGTTTTGGCTGTGATGGTGGGGGTGTTGGTGAAGCGGTCGTCGGTCGTCGGGTTGGGTAGTAGGTCGTTCGACTGTCTGGCTTATCGTTGGCACTGTAGCCCAGTGACAGGACATAACATTACCCTCTTGGTATCTGCGCAGTACCATGCGTGCCGGGCTGCTGCTGACGAACGGTCACCCCGAACCGCCTTCAAACCACTGGCACCCTTCAAGGAAAGGGGTAAAAAAGATGCTGACTAAGTACTTTGCGAAATTGCTTACATGCGTTGCGTACGGTCTCAGCAACAACTTCAGCCTTTGCTTTGAGTTTCAGTTTCATCCTTGGCATCGGCATCGGCATCACCATCGCCATCGACCTCGTGTTTTTGAATTCAAAGTCCGCGCCTCCGTTTAGCGGTAATACATTGTCATATGCAGCGGCTGGCGTGCCATCCACTTGCCTTACAGCCCGGCTCAAGACCAGGGCTGTCCTAGTCCTACCCAAACCACACATCAGTTTTCCACACAGAAAAAAATCTACTAGGTACTTAAATGCAATCCAAAAAGTCATAAATTATAAGTAGAAATTGGAAACATATTTTATTAAAAAAAAACTTAAAAAACAATAACATAATAATTAATTAAAAATTTTCCGAATTGGGGCTTTTAACAATGTTTAAAACTATTTTTTTTTTGCAGTGGACGTTGCCAAGCGAAGGAAAGCGACAAGCGTCTAAGGATGGACATGAAAACAAGTGTTGCGTGCCATGTTCATGTTTGGATACGGAGCTCTCTTTCTGCTTCTACCTCTGCAACTCTCTCCCTCTCTTTCTCTATTTATGTGCCTTTCTCCCTGTCTATCTCCATTCTATTCTTCTACTCTTTCATTCGCTTGCTGTTGTTGTTGTCTTTCATTTCATTTCGTTTCGTTACATATTTTCATTTTTCTCACTCTCGCTCTCTCACTCTCCCTCTCTCTCTCTCTCTCTCTCTCTCTATCTCTTTCTTTCTCGCCATGACTCTCTATTCGTTTCTTTTTGAAGTTCGTATGTGTTTTTTCTTCGCGTTTTCTTTAATCTTTGTTTGTATTGTTGTTGTTGTTGTTGTTGTTGTTGGGCACGTAATATAAAAATTCAGCAACGCGCAAAACTTCACATATGACAACTTGCGTGGCCAACAACAAGAAGATAAACAACAACAACAGCAACACAGTGTCACCGAGGTAGTTGGCAACACAGCGGCACAGGCTTGGTCCATCATCATCATCATCATTATTATTGGTATCATTATTAACATCATCATCTTGTTCTTCCAAGTTGGGGCTCTGGTGTTTCTGATTTTTTGAAGCGGAAAATCAAACGTCTTGCGTTGTTTACACTACACCGCAGCAACGTATGTTGCAGTAGCAACAGCAGCAACAACAGCAGCAACAACAGCAGCAACAACATCAGCAACGGCAACAGCAACTTTTCATATATGTAAATCAGTAAACTAATAAGTATTCGTACATATTTACCATGTTTATCGAATAAAACAAGTTCGATTTGCTGCAAAGGTTAAGTTTATATATTGGTTGCTATCGTTCTTAAGTATAGATGTAAGATTATACTCTTGGTATTAAGATTACTAGCAAGTTTCTACAATATATTTCAAAGATGCTTCAAACTGCTACCAATTGCGTCAATTCTGCTGCTATTGAAGCTAAAAATGTTTAATCTGCTCTTGCTGCAATTTTAGATACAGTTTTCTACAATTTTTAGCTACTCCTTTTTACCAGCTTTTGTTTTTAAAGTCGTCAAGATGGAATACAACATTTCATTCTTTTTCAAATCTGTCAGTTGTATATAAGTGAATTTTATTGAACAATAAAACTGAAAGCCTATCAAAAGCCTTAATTTAAAAATAAACTTTTTTTTTTTTTGTTACTGAAAGAATTTTCCATTCACAAAGTTTCGAAATTAAATTCTTAAATGCTTTCATATTCCATGTTAAGTTTTCTTTTATAATACTACTTTTTACTACGATTTGTACTTCAATTTTCTTTAATTTTGCTCCTATTTTCACAGCTGTTTTCACTTCCATTTCTAGAGTTATTTCTACTCAATGCTCCAATTTTCATATTCCTTCTCCCGCTGTTTTCTTGTATTAGTAAAGAGTAGTAAACTGCTTTGTTCCTATTTTCTACCTCTACTGCTACTTTTAGGTACTATTACTACATCTTTGATCCTATTTTCAACTTTTACTGCTGTTTTCACTCCCATTTCAACAGTTGTTTCTACTCATTGCACCAATTTTCACTTCTACTGCTGTTTTTAGTATTAGCAAAGAATAGTTAACTCCTTTGTTCCTGTTTGCACTTCTACTGCTATTTTCACTTCCGTTTATAGTATTATTACTAATTCTTTAATCCAATTTTCTACTTCTACTGCTGTTTTCTACTGCTGTATTTTTTCTCATTTCTAGTATTGTTACTAAGCCTTTGTTCCGTTTCTCTACTGCTGTTTGCACTCCCATGTCTGCATTTCTACTCCATTTCTACTCCCATGACTGCTTTGAGCTGCCGTTTCTACTCCTATGTCTGCTGCTACTTTTATCGCTGGCTGTTTACTTCAGTTGCGGCTACTCTTCTTCCAATTTCTTGTTGAACAGTGTAGTTTGGGGTCGCAAGGCGCCAGTTGAGACCTTGCCCCAATGCTTGAGCTTGTAACAGTGTGAGTGCGTGTGTTGGTCTTTTTTTCTGTGTGTGTGTGTGTGTGTGTGTGTGTGTGTGTGTGTGTGTATGTGTTTGTGATGGTTGAATTTCAGAAAATTGCATTTTTTCATATCATTAGGTTTTATTGGTTTCTTCCTGTTAAATATTCGTGCTTTTCCCTTACACCTACCCCAACCTCTCTTCCCCCGCCACACATATGCGGCACATGTACATGTATTTCTATTATACGTGTGTATGTGTGTGTGTGTGTATGTTGGGTCGCTGGTCGCATGTTGTCAAAACAACAACGCGACATTTGCGTTCCAAAAACAACCTGAAAGACGTACATACACACACACACACACACACACACACACACTTGCGAAGCACACGCATCATATTGTCGCATATTGTTTTGTCTTGTCTGCTTGCCCCACTTCCCCACTGTTACTTCTTCTTTTCTCTCGCCACTCTACACTTCCCTCTCTCTTTTTCTCACTCTTGGCCAGTGTCAAGCTGGGCCCGGAGACAAGCGCTTGGCAGTCGTGTCTGGCCATGTCAGGCTTTTTCTCTCTTCCCTGCTCTTACTCATCACTTTCTTTCTCTTTCTACCATCCCTCTACTGCCCCTCTTCCGCCCCCACATCACTACTATACTTCTGTTATAAGGCGATAAATGCAAGTTGGCGATTTCCTTTGTTGTTCTTCTCCGAGTGAAACAACTTCAGTTCCATATTGAAGTCCATTACGTACGCTTTACCTGCTTTGACTTCGACTGCGACTAGAGCCAGGTAAGTTTGAGAGGAGGTAGTAAGGGGAGTGGAAAATGGGGATAGAGAGATTTAAAAACAATGCACATCGATTTACCGACTGTGAGCTCCAATTAAATGCATGGCAAATGGGTTATCAAAGAACTGAGAATGCTTCGATGGCCAATGAACCGTTATGCTGCTCAGTTTACCATGCGATTTATAGAGAATTCTCTTTCCTTTCTCTCTCTTCTCACTTTCGTTTCTTTTACGCCGAGTTTTTTGAGAAATACTTGTCGAAATCTTTTATTTTCTAAAAGAGTAATTTAAATCTAATCTGACCTAATTCTCTTGTTGTTTTTATCTTTTCTAAATTATAAACTTGTTTATTTTTATATTTTATGATTAAGAACATATTAAATTATAGTATTACATAGAAAAAACTTGCCTAAATTCCTAATACTAAATACTGGGGAAAACCTTAACGTTCTTTTAATTAAATGCCTAAAAAGATGCAGTTTTTAAATAATTTTAGCCAATTAGGGTCCAGAAAGAACTAATCGGAGTAGCTTTATAAAAATAACTAAATAATATTCTTAAACGAAGTGAAAGTAACATAAATTTTCAATTTATAAATTCATTAGTTGCAGTTCCATTGATTAATAATAAAATCAATTTTTACTCCTTTACTAGTGAACAAAATTTGAATGCCTTTTCTAAAATGTATTCAATTTCTCTCAAATAAATCAGCTAGTCTACATAACAATCTATTTATCAAACTATATAAATATTCCAAATTCAACTAACATGGCTCGTTAAAGCCTTTGACTTGAAAAACGCTTCAAAATGTAGTCGAAAAGACTAAACAGACCCTTTTGCAAAAAAAAGATTTAAAAACTTATAAAACGGTCTCCATATTTATGAATCTAATCAAATTGATTTCAATCTGATGCTAAACTCCGGTCTATCCAATCATTTCTGTTGACCAAGCATGGCAAAAAGCAAAAAAAACTTGGCACACAGCAAACATATTATTATCATCGAAAGGGGATTTCGTTTAGGCCGGGCCAACTAATGCACTGACATTCATCTATACCAACCCCACACACACAGAGGGATGTGTGGGTGTGTATGCTGTTCTGCCCACAACAATACAAACACACCCACAAATGGAGTCAACTTGTGACGTTACCTGCGTAAATCAGGATATGTGGCAAGCAGCAAATAGCAACTTCTGATTGACTGCCTGACGTATGGATGGATGTTTGAATGGATAAGTGGAGGATGGGAAAAGTAGAGTAGAGGAAAATCGAATGTGAGAAGGTGAGAAGAGAGATATGGGGGAGCTAAGGACCAAGGGATAAAGGACTTTGACGTCTGTTGTTGTTGCTGGTCAAGAGAATGTCTCAAGAGCTTCGGCTCGTTTCCAGCTAAGTCGCCCTAATGCAAATGGAAAACTGAAAACGGTTGCACACATAATTTCAATATGCCAACTACAACACCCCGCCCACGCCCTCACCGTCCTGCTCCTTACCCACCCAGCAACTGCTGGAACATTCGCTGAAACCAAGTAGCATAAACAGAATTACAGTTACAACTGGACACACTGTAAAAAATTAACTATAATAAAGTGAAACTTTTAGAAAAATAATAAAATTTCCCAAAAATCAAATAACAATTAAGTTAGAAAGAAGTTTAAATATTTACAATTAATTTATATTAAACAAATTTTTTTTTTAATTATTAGAAATTTAGAGTCTTACATAAAATAGCAAAACTTTTTGTAATCTGAAAAGCAGACCGTAATTTTTGTCAGTGTACCACCTGCAGTGACTGATGGTCGTCGCTCGTCGGTCGCTGGTCGGTTTGGTTGGACCGTTTTTTGGCCCCCGGGGTCGTTTTGTGTACGCCCTTATGTAGCTCACATGTGTGTGGTGTGGGCGCTGTGTGTGTGTGTGGGTTTGTGTGTGGGTCCTGTGGATGTCTTCTTGTTGCTTCTTGATGCGCTTCGATGGTCGCCGCCTGCCAACGGAAAAGGAAATGAAAAAAGGCGAACAAAATACCGCCTCAGTTCTCGGACGGGTTCTTAAGCTCAGTCTCAGTCTCAGTCTCAATTTCTCCATTCCTGTCTACATCTCAACCTTAGCATCAGCTTTAGCTACGGGCCTGTACCTCTTTCTCCTTGGTCTCTCCCACATTTCTTGCCTGGCAATTCCGCTTGGTTGCTTTGCAAAATTTTTGAATTGGATACTCTGGCGACCAAAAACGCCCACGCGCTGGGCATGCCAACTGCGAACTGCGAACTGCCAACTGCCTGGCGGGCGTCCGTTCAGCCTTCATTTTCCCATTCGCCCAGCCGAGTCCACCTACCCACCTTCAATTCTTCCACCTTTCGTCCGTCGTACACATGACCAAAAGAATCAATGAGTGTGTGCGTGTGTGTATTTGTGTGTTGTGTGTGTATTTGTGTGTTGTGTGTGTGCGAGGACTATTTGAAATTTTGCATATTAAAATATCGTCGTGGATGCAAAAGGTTGCCACGTCTTTAGTTGAGTCAAGTCGAGTCGAGTTGAGGCAAAAGGTGGACGATGCCGTGTGCTCTGCGATGATGTTCTTCTTCCAGTTGTTGTCGCTGCCGCACAGTGGGCAAGAAATCAAAATTAACAACTACATAAACTAAATTATTTTAAACAAAAGTTCACTTAAAATAAAATCAACAAATTTACTACTGAACTGGTTAATAAAATTAATTTAATAAAAAATAATAATGAATAGATATCTGTAATAATTAGAAGCTATCTGTATGCTATATTTATATTTATTGTTTTATTAATATTAAAACAGAAATGATATTAATTAATTTATTACAAATAAATTGATCACTGTGCTGCTGTTGTTTTTGTTGTTGTTATTGGACTCTTGCCGACTGTAAATGTGGCTAAAATCGTGGATGGAGGTTGTCGCCGTACCGTCACTAGCAACTGGCAACTGGCAACATAACATTGGGACACAGACATATCGCCTGTGGTAACACAATAACGAATTTCCGTAGCAACTTCATCACCAGCTTCTGACGATGTTGCTGCTGGGATGTTGCAGTTGTTGTTGTTTCCATTGCTGCTGCTGCTGCTTCTACTTCTGCTGCTGTTGTTGCTCATTGCTGTTGCTGCTTTTTGCCTTTACCCTGAAATGTTATCCTCTTTACATGGAGCTTTGGTCTGTGATGATAATGTTGCTTCTGCTGCTGCTGCTGCTGCTATGTTTCGTTTGGGCAACGTTATTTCGATTTCTTTTTGCTGTTTTCATTTTCATTTTTCCTGTTTTCCACTGCTTGTTTTCTTGCAGTTTTTGGCAGTATAAATATAAATGAAATTATACACTTTTACTCAACAACATGCATGCCAAAAGTAGTTGTTATAATAACAGTAATAATAATAATAACATAAAAACGATAAACAAACTAAATATAGGAAAAGTTTCCTAGCGGGTAACTAAGAAAATGGAATACTGCTTTTTGGCCTATAGTTGTTGAAGTTTTTTTTTTTTTTGCAACTGAATATCGTTTATTTGCACAGCTGTCTTAAGATTTCTCAGCAAAAGATCTCTAGGAAGGTGAACCCTTCTCATAAATATTTTGAAACTCTCAAGCGTTCGTTACCCTTGCCAAACTGCAGCTACTGTCTCCTGTGCTCTGGCAGACAAACAATTAAACTTAATCAGTTACACAACGGACGCAAACACTTTTTCCATTTCCAAACTGTCGAACCAAACGACCCATCGACCCATCGACCCATCGACCCATCGATCCATCGAACTGTCGATTCGAACATAAAGAAACCCGTTACATGCTAAAAAGGTAACTAAAGAAAAGGAAAGGATCACAAGAAAGGTACAGTGAGTTATTGCACTCACTGCTCTTGCGTTTTCCCTTTTCACTGTTTATGGATTTTCTTTTTTTTTTTATTTTCAATTTCCAATTTTTTTAAGATCGTGAGAAATTTTAACCCCTTCGCAAAGGCTGCATCTTTACGCAAAAGATGCGACTCGGAAAGAAACTGAAGACGCTGCTCGCCCATTGCCACATAATTTATAATGATTAGGTACTGTCGCTTCGAACAATGCCAACCCAAATCGGTATTGGAATAGTTATAGGTAAATGGTATAAAGGAAAGGAAAAGAAACAGTTGCAGGCACTGGCATAGGCGCCTCCTTGGGTTGCAGCGAAAAGAACACACGAGTCCAACAGGGCGAGAGGGTGACCGCGATCGAGGCGTCAACCCTCAGCGAGGGGCAAACATCTTAGGGTGCCTAACACAGCATCCTGCACCCTCCACCACTCTCCCTTTTCCTTCTCGCATCACAGCAGGCAGCATTGCCAGCTGTGCCACTGCTCCAAAAAATTATAGAATAGTTTTAGAAAACTGCTTACAGAGCATTACGTAGGCAAAGTCTACGCCCAAGATGATGTGTTATTAGTTAAATATTTTGCCAACAAATTAATAAAAATATTTAGCACTTTAGGCAGCGAAATGATTGAACAAGAAAATCAATCAATTAAAAAATTATTAGTGTTTCAAAAATTATTTATTTTCAATTAAAAACATTTGGAGAGATGTAAGTTAAGCTGTGTTTGTAAATTAAGTTATTTCAAAAGTCATTCGAGAACTCCAGTAGCTTAGGAGTTAGGGTATTTTAAAGTTATGAAGTTTTAAAATTGCGTCTGGATTTCTCCACTGAATTAAATTCTTGGCTCAAGTTATTTGAATAGAAAACAGGCTACTGGGCTTATGACAGTCGAGCATCTCGTTTATAGTTGATTACATTATAATTAATGAAACTTTTAATATTTGAAAATTTTCTTTTCTTTCAAGAAAAGGATTTAAGGTTTAAGTGAAAAAGGAACAGAAATTGTTAAATTTCTGAAACATTCTTTAAACTATACAATCACTTTGAAGCAAAGTAATTTATTTATTTTAAATATTCCTAAATTATACAGTACTTAACATGATAATGCTAAAATCAAAAGATACATAAATTAGTAACTAACTAACACCCACGACACACATGAACAAAATGTCAACTAATCGAGTTGACCCCACGCAGATCAAATGACCACTAAAACTAATTCATTAATCTGGCAATTAGTCAATTTTTGATTAGCCCCTGACAAAACACAGGCACATGAAATACACTAACAAATACGAGTATAAATATCAATTTGATCTGTCAAATATTGACACATCAAACCCTAAACAAACCAATGACAGCAAGAAAAAAAGAAAACGAGACCCTGCATTTTCCGCCCCTCTTAGCCATTTAGCGGCAATTTATGAGCAACAAAACACCAAAAAAAAAAAAAAAAAGACCTGAAAATGGGATAAATAATAAATGAAAACAAAAAAGCAACAACAACACAAAAATACCGTGATAATACAAAAAAAAGGGATTCTGTTGTTGTTGAGATCATTTCAAGGGTCCTTGACTTTGTGCCGGCAATGAACCAATTGAGTGATGCTGCCATCCATAACAATTATGTTATGGTATTATGTGATGCGATATGGTGTCGAAAATGTTGTTTTTTACACCAAAAAACTACGAATTAGAGTGTGAGAGAGAGCATTAGATCATGCTTAGGGTTTGCTTTGGTTTCCCTAATTCCCTTTCCCTTTTTTTTGGTTAGGGGATGCTGCAAAGGTTCAAAGTGCGTGTGAAAATGAGGATATTTGTTGTAGTTCCTGTTGTACCAGTTGTTGTTGTTCTGCTTCTCCTGTTGCGGATGCTGGCAAAAGTTTTGCGGTGTTTTTAAGGTGTGAAGCCGTCGTTTATTTTGGGACAAAAGGATGCTGTTCAGCAACAAAATAGCAGCACAGTAGCTGGACAATTACTTGTTCTCGGATTTTACCGAGTCCATCATACCGTGTAATGCGATAAAAGCGCCAAAAGTAATACCCGCTTCACAATTATCCACATGATCTTTCACTGTTGAACTGTCAACCCAAAATGAACAGAGAAAGAGGAGGAGAAAGAGTGAAAGAGTTTTTGGGTCAAAAGGTGCAGTTTTTTTTTTTGTGTCGCCCTTTTACCAATTAGTCAAGTGGTTAATGAGTTGAGTCGAAATCGGATAAGGATGCCACATAGAGCACAGCTGACTGCATTACGTCGGGATAACTGTACGCTTTCCAAATTTCCACTATCCATTTGCCAATTGCAAATCGAATTCAAAATCGACAGCAACTCAAAAAACATATAAAAAAAAAAATGGAAGGGTTAAGGGGCTTAGAGGGTTGCCAGCCTGAGGATCTGCGGCTGCTGCAGTTCAAATAAATCGAAAGGCGAACAAAAAATTGTGAATGCGAATTTTCAAAAAGGCAAATTTATTTTTCATCTGCAGCAGCCGAGAAAAAAGGGTTGTTGTGTGCACAAAATATCTGAAAGTGTGTTGCCAACACATTGAAAAATATGTTTTTAAAATATTTTATTGTAGTAACAATATCATTGCAAATTTCATTACACTGAACGAAAAAAAAACAAACACAGTCGGTTTTTTATACTCTCTGCAAGAGTATATTGGGTTTGTGCAAATGTATGTAACAGGCAGAAGGAGGCGTGGCAGACTCCATAAAGTATATATATTCTTGATCAGCGTCACAAGCCGAGTCGATATAGCCATGTCCGTCTGTCCGTCTGTCTGTCTGTCTGTCTGTCTGTCTGTCTGTCTGTCCGTCTGTCTGTCTGTCCGTCTGTCTGTCCGTATGAACACACAGATTTCAGAGATGGTAAGAGCTACAAATTCGAGTTTGGTCTCAATCGACTCGATATTTAGTCAGTCATTACAAGAATCTTTTTTTTTTTTTGATGCCACGCCCCATTCGCCCTTATTGAGCAAAAAACTGGGCACACCTCGGAACAAATAGATGTTTAAAGCGAATATCTCAGTAACTACTGCACTTAGGAACACCAATTTTGGTATGCAGGTTCCTAGAGACAGTATAAATGCATTGCCATTTAAAATTTTTGGCGGCCACGCCCCCTTTTTCCATATGAAAAAAAAATTTTTTAAACTTGCATGCCGTTTCTTCTTATCGTACAGTATTGTTATTTATGATTCCTTTGAAGACAAATCAGATCAAACTATCCTGAAAGTTGCATAAAAATCCAACAATAAACAACAGAGCTACCGATTATAAAGTTAATATTTAAGTCAATGCATGAGTGCGAGCGCGACAGAAACATACAAGCATATACACGAACTCTTTTGATGCATGTGTGGCGGCAATAGTATACATACTCACATATACATATATGTACATGTGCATGCATATAACGTCAAAAGAATTTGTATGTGCATACAGACAAACATATGTATGTTCGATTATAAATTATCTTTTTTGTTGTAACGTGTTCTAATACAAGAACTATCTATTGTAATATCCGGATACCGATTTAAGCATTATAATTGGGAATAAAAGCAGAGAGTATTATACGGTTGGGCGTGTTCGACTGTACTTTTCTTTCTTGTTTGGGACTCAAAATCTTAAAACATTGAATTTTTAATTTTTATTTAACAATACAATATGTCTTTAAAATTCTCTTAAAATTTAAAACCAATCTGAGTAAAACTGTAAGAGATAGAACCTTTGACTGTTTCGCTAACTAAACCATTTCCTTGTGATGCATTGCAGGTAATCAGGTTGTTCTCGAAACTCTATTTTAAAATCGGTAGCCACGATTTCTCAAACGTTTTGAACATGTCCTTTTTCGAATTAAATACTATTTCTACATGATATAATCTCGTACCTGAACTTTATGTATTATTAAGGACATTTTACGTTCGAACTTTCGTGAAAAAACGACGGGGCAATTTTAAAATTTTTTTATATGAAAAGAATCTTAAATGACTAATGAAATGTGAATTTACAAAATAATAATTTGTTTCAATAAAAAATTTCTTTGTGAATAAATCAAAAAAGTGTATAATTTCAGGCTCTGAAACCTATCTAACCCCTTAACTTAATTTAAATTAACTAAATTCAAAATCGAAATTTTCCATATTAGTAAAAAATAATGTTCATTTGTTCAGAAAATTATTCTAATAATATATTTGCTTAAATATTTAATCAAATTTGAGTATTTTCTTTTAGTAAAGGGAAAAAATCATCTTTAAAGTGTTTACCAAAAGTAGGCAATGTTTTTTGTGCAGGTAGCGTCATTTCTTTAAGAGCTAACAACAAATTTCTAATCGTTCACTTAATTTATCAGATAACTGCTGAAGGCACAATCAAAGTTATACATATATATTTTTTTTTTATTTATTTGACGAAATAGTTTGGACTAGCGTTCTGCTACCTTTCAGGCAACTTAATCTAAATACTAAGGATGTTTTGAGACATAGGAACATATAATTTGGGGGAATCAAGACTTACGGGGAGTGACTATCACAGATATATGGATCAAAGTTATAGACAACCTACTACACATGGACCCAGGTATATTAATTCTGTGTGTATATTAAATCAAATAAGATATTCTTGACTATAGAGCTCCGAATCGATTTCTTGTAGCTAGTTAAGCTGATTTTAAACATTTTTTATTGCTCATTTTCATGGAAATATTCCACAAATTTCTTGATTTTTTGTATGTGCAACATGGAGTTGTTTGAAGATTCAATTTGGCATCGTTTAAATTTGTGGCAAGTATATGAATCGAATTGAGTTCGATTTCGATTTCAAAATGTTGCCCAGGTGTTGCTTTGATGTTATAAAATCCGCTGAGAACCATCCCTGTACCATCCCCGTGTCCCCTACCCACAAAGCTATGCTACTGTCCCTTGCTACACACACGCACACACACACACACACAGGCTGCCACATACGGGCTTTTGCATTTGCATGGCCTCCTTTTTTTACTCTTTTTTTTTTTTTTTGCCAGCATAGCACAATTTCAAATTGCGAGCAAATTTTCCCGCTCAACAGCACACACACACACACGGGAAACTGGCATAGTTTTTCCACACGAAAAGGATTATTTATTTATTACGAAAATTTTCGTCATTCGATGCGCGGCTGGCGCGTGGAAAGCTGCAAACAAAAAAAATGTACATACTGGCGGAAAGGTGGAAAAGGTAGGCAAATTCGACCAGGAGCAAAACAGGCAGGCAGGGAGGCAGCCAGGCAGTGCAAAACGGCAGAGGGACGAAGAGGGAGAACTGACAGGACGCGTCCAGGCAGCCGCAAATGTCGAATTATTCAAATGATGATTCAACCACCTCCTGAACCCCTCTCCATCTCCCTCTCTCCCATACCATGTTGGCATGTGATATGCAAAAAAAAAAAAAAAGAAAAGAGTTTTAAAAAGGTGCAGGGGCATGGGCAGGAGCAGAAATACGCACGGGATTCAGGACTCAGGACTTGGGACACACGCCACAGAGAGATACAACGAAGCGGCGTTGATTTTGTGTGCACTTTTTTTTAATACACACACACACACACACACACACATACACACACACACGAAATACACATACACACACCTAGCTTGTGCCTTGTGGCAATCTGGCGGCACACACATAGACATGCTTTGTTGTTGTTGTTGCTGTTGGTCCTTTGTAGTTTGCATGTCCCGTTTCGTCATATGAGATCGCGAGCGCTTACAAATTTTTCATATAATTTGAAAATAAAAGGTAAACGCACAGACAGGACACAGGACACGGGAACAGGAACAGAACTCGCCTATAGGCCTTCAGTGTGTGAGTGTGTTGATAAAAAAAAAGTCGCTTTAAAGGACATCTGCGTGTTTTCCCTATACGAAATATGCAAACCTTCTATAGAGTGTCTCTTTCTCTCTCTCCCTGTCTCTTGCTAACCAAAGCTGCCTTTACTTTCTCTCCCTACCTCTCTTTCTCTCTCTCTTTCCCTCTTTATAGCCTTCTCTCTCATTCTATTTAGCGACCACATTTGAATTCGTTTAATTTGCACCTTGTTCGCACTGTTCGGTAATATTATATTGTCTGTGTGCATAAAGTATTATGCTGGTTATCAACATCTGCCTCGGTTTCTGATCCTGCTCCGACTCCTGCACCTCATATTGATCCTGATCCTGCTGCTATGAGCACTTGACGGTTGCTTTAATTGCAACATATGCTGCTTGCAATTTAGTTGCTTGTGATTTATCGGTCGCTTTGAAATCTAGCTAAAAAAATATATGAAATAATAATAATTTTAAGATTTCTTTATTTAAGAAATACAACCTAAAAGGTAAATAATTATAAGCCTAGAATATTTCAATATTTCAAAAATCGCAACGCTAAATCCAATATTTCCTTGCTTTAAAAATTCATTTTCAAGAAAAGGTTAGTTAGGGGCAAACAGCTGCTCCTGGAATACCTGGAAGAAGATGCATACTGTTTAACCCAAATCATTTATCATTCTTTTAGGTACTTCGGTATCAGTAGAGTGTATTTTTAAATGAGAATGGAAACAGGTGACTGCTGAGCACATGTTCCAAGTAGTGTTCTACAATTCAATATTTTAAAAATTAATATTTGTTACTATAATTATAAAATGTTGTTTTAATCATTTAAATAATCGATTATTTTTATAGACAATTGCGATTAATCAAAGCTTAGCTTAAATTCAATTATCATTAAATTTATTTATTTTGTCATCACTAGAAATAAAAAATGATAACAAAATTTATTTAATGGTTTGAAAAGTTTCATTTTATTAACTTTCATGAGAGTGTTTTAAACGAAAAATCTCGCCAAAAATATTTCATAAAACCGAAATATTTAAGAAAAGAATTTTTTAACAAACTAATTAGAAACATAAACAGCTTCAAATGAATTTTCTATGTTGTTTACAGTTTATTCAATTTTTTTTATATTTTATTGAACCCTTTAATTAAATTTGTGTAGAATTTTAATCATAGTATTCCATTTGCAAGCTGACTATTTTCTGTTCTAATGAGATTAATTCAATTAACAATTTCTCGTGCCTCACTAAAATTGAACAAACTGTTTTCCATTTGGCTTTAACTACATTCAGTTCTGACCACATTTCAGACTTTCAATGTATAATTAGTTTACATAGGTTTGTAGTAAGTATATATGTAAATACATATATAAATCCAGTATCCCAATCCACATTCGGTATTCGCATTTGTATTCGCAATTCAAAAGGCGGCATCCCACAACGAAAACTTTAGCACAAAATGTCCGCAAACATGTGTCCTGCTACCCAGTCCGAATAGCCCAAAAATTCAGTCACCAGTATGCCAATCTCAAGTAACCGCTTCCCCCTAAATTGGGATTCATAGAGAGTCCCTTTTTTTTTGGGCCCAGCAAGTTGTGGGGCAATTTTCTCATTGGCATCGTTGGCGGCGACTTTATAAAAATGTTTGCCCTTCTGTTTGTTTGTTTGTTTGTTTGTCTATGTGTCGATTTGTTTGTTTGTTTGCCCGACTGCGTTTTGTGTCGTAAATTTAATGGACAACAGCAAAAACAGGAAAACAACAACAACAACAAGAGGAACACGAATTGGAAAAGAAATCGAATCGAATTGAATGGCAAATGGGAGCCATGCATAAAAAATTGTCAAAGCCAGCCAAGGGTTAACTTCGATTAGCCCGAAATGTTGTCATGGCCTGTGGTCGCACATATGTGCGGGTGCCCAACAACAGCAACTGCAAAAAAAAAGGGGCCAAGCAGAGGGTTTGTGCGTGTGTATATGTGTGTGTGTGTGGTCATAAGGCCAAAGCACAAATAACAACAGTCACGCGTCGAGTAAAAGTAGCAAACGCGGCAAAAATAAATAATAAAATAAACATGAAAGAGTAGAGAAACAAATAAGGAGCGTTGACTTTAATAAGTTGCTACTGTATACCCTTCAGTATATATTTATTTATGTAAAACACTGAATATATATTATGTTTAAATATTAAGCTAGAAAATTATATATAAAAAATAAAACTAAATTGATTTAATTTTAAAACAAATTCTTAACTAATTTTGTTGTTTAAATTAATTTAAACATAAATTTTATAAATTGTTTTTTTAGTTAATAATATTAAAAGTTTTTAGCAAAGTGTTTTAATGCAAAAACTATTTTCTATTACATTTAATTTGTTTTAACATCAACAATTATATTTTATAAATTTAATATGTAGAGATATTTGAGTACGCTACATAAGTAAATTTATTTAATTAAAAATATCTTTTTAAACTTTGTTTATTTAATTACTTAAAAATATTTTTGGCTCAATTTGTTTTATTTTATGTTAAAAAAAAAAAATTTAATTAAAGTATTTTTAAAGTATTTGGGTTTAATTCTTCTAATTATTCACTTTACTTCTTATTTATTATAACTTTTAAAAAGTTCAATTTATGTTTACCTGTGGAAAAGGTAGAGCAAAACTTTTAAATTATAATTTCTATGCAAATAAAAATAAATAAATAAATAAAATAGTGCGACAGTAGGTTTATCAGTTTTATTGCTGCTTTGAATTGAACTAAAAATAGTACCAAGTAGTTTCCTAACAAACTAAAAAAAAATAAATTGAGAAAAATTCATTTAAATGTCCAAAAATAAATTGAAAGAAATTTGTTAAACAAACCAAAGATGCAAGCAACATGGACACTGAAACTAATATACCCTTTAACAAGAGTATAAAGACGAAAGCAAAACAGCAAAAAAAGGACAAAGGACGATATCCAAAAACGCCAAAACATGCGAATGAATATGAGAGCGAAGACGTTTCTGTTGTTGGGATTGGCAATGGCTTCGATTGGAGAAGGGGGTGTGCTCGGTGGGAGGCGGGTAGTGGAATTGGGTATTGGGAAGGAGCAAAGAGGAAGAGAAATTTGGGTTTGGTCTGGCGGACAGCAGACCAAATGGGGCCATTGATCAAAATTGTTACAATAATGGCGAAATATCAACCCCGTGTACAAACCAAACGCCTACTGAGGCAAGTTGACCGGGCAAAGGGATGGCCAGTGAGGGGCGGGTGGTGGCATGTCGCATGTGGCATGATGGGTTAGGCCGCAAGCAGTGCAAAAGTAAAGGCAAATACTAGAAAAGCAACGCCATTTGCTTGTGCTGTCGCTTTTTGCCAAACGGACACGAGCCAGAGACCAGGGACGTTGCCAGGGCTACAGTGTTGGACAGCAGTGGAAGGAGAAGTAGGAGAAGGGGGAGGAGTGTCGGACGCTTGGACTGTCGTGACGGCTCTAGACGGCCCAAAGTCCAATGTCTGCGTCTGCCATTGAAAGCCTTTTGATGGCAATGGCGGCGGTGTTGTTCCCAGGCGGTGGCGGTGGTGTACGGTAGGGGTGGTGTTGGTGGTACTCCTGCTGGTGGTGGGTTAGACTTATGTTTTGGGTTTGAGTGCGAGTTTTGAGTTCTGGTTACTGCGTTTTTGGCTTGTGGATTGGTCTCGCAAGGTAGCGACGTAGCTACGAATGTCCAAAAGGACCATGTGTATGTGTGTGTGTGTGTGCGTGTGTGTGTGTTGGTGTGCTTCACATGCTCTCGCATCGTAATGGCCACAGATGTTGTTATGGCAAAAGTTCGTACGTGAGGGTCGAGTCGAGAACGACATCCTTTAGTCCTTTTGCTGGCCTTTACTGTTGTTCCTTGGGTCGTTTGTACATATTGCATCAAAGAAAAGTTCTGCGATGCTGCGAAAAATAAAGCATGAAAGTCCTGCACAAGGACACACACACGCCCACACGCAGTCGCAATGCAAATAATAATAAAAACTGGGCTGACAAAATCGTTTCCTTGGCTATGTGAGAGATAGTCGATGTGTGTGTGGCAAAAGTACACAGTATGCTCAATTCCCCCACCCTATTTTTCCGCGGCCACGCCTCGCTTAGAAGTGGGCGTTTAACAAGTCAAGACGTGGAAATTGGCTGCAATTTCGATCTGTCGCAAAAACACATAGCAACCAGCCTATGTCAGCTATGCATTCACAACTCAGAAGCTGAATGACATGCATAATTAATTAAGATCACAGCACACTGCACAAAAGCTGCAGGCTCTGCACAAAAGTTTTTTATAAGGCAAGCGTTGAAATGCTGCCTGCTATGTCACACGAAAACTGTTTGAATGCTTACAGTAGCGTCCCAACGTGAAACTATTTCGTGTTTTTGCGTTTCTAGACATGTCACTTAATCAAAATCAAGCATTCAACCCCAAGAAAAACCCATCGAGGCCCAGAAACCACAAACTTAAGCTCAAGAAACGCTTTAAACACAGCACAAATCCATTGGAGCAGGCCTAAAGAAAGCAAATCACAGAAAGGACTGTGGACACAGTGGGGTCCGTAGTTGGAAGGCCACATCAACGGCAGCCTGATCTGTGTAAAAATATTAGTTCTGTCAAAATAAATTTCTTTGAGTAATGTAATCCCATTTTGTGGTCTTGACACACACACACGCACACAAATGTTAAAGGCAAAAAAATGAATAAATAAAAAAATTATTTTTTTTTTAGTCATGCCCGGAAGTAACTCGACCGCAAATACCCTCTCACCCCTCTCTCACCACCCTCACAGCACTGTGGCTGCCACGCCTATCTATTCTACCCATTTGCCCCCTTTTTCGGTCACATATCGCATCAAGCTGAATATGAATGCGATAAATCTGTTCGTGATTGTTTTTGCTGTCGCACATGTTGTGGGCCCACTCCCCACTCTGCACGCCCTCCCCGACCTCTCCGTCGACCAACCACTTCTCTGTCTCGCCTTCAGTCTACGACAAGGTGTCCAAAGACTTTTTTGCTTCGCGAAGTGCGTAAAAATGCCAACGAAATTCGCTAATCCAGCCAGCAAGTAAGATACACTGTAAAAAAATAAGTTTTAAATATTTACTTTATAGAATTTATGAATTTCGCTTGATTTAAAGCATCTCAAATTTAGTTTTCATAGTGAATTCCTAGAAAAAAACAAAAGGAATACAAAATTCTTTACTAAATTTTAAGTTTTAAGATTTAAAACTATAAATTAATGACAATAAATTTGTTTTAATGAAAAGATAAAACTAAAACTAATATTAAAGATAACTTAAATAGGTATCGTTGGTTAAAATATTTATAGTTACAAAAAATTTGAATTTCAATAAAAAATTGTAATTTAGAATAAAAAATAATTACTTTAACTATTTTAAACTATTATTTAATAAAATATATCTATATTGCTTAACAGATATCGAAAGATATAAATTTGTATAACAAAAATTAAATAAAATTTTCGAATTTTTTACACTACAGTCCACATATTTTTGCCAGTGTAGCTGCTAGGGTTTGGCTGAGTTTTTGAATGGCCTTAAGCTTTGGTGTTGGGTGCCTGTGGGTGATTGCGCAGTTCAGCTGCCCTTTATTACACTATTCCTTGGCTATTACGGACACATGTACATATGCTGTTTTAGCATGTAAAGGCAGCGTACAAGCCTATGACCAGGTGCCTGTGTGTGGGTTATGGGTGGCTAATGGGTGGGCACTGCTGGTGTGGGTGTGAGTGGTGCTCTTGGTGGGGTAGCGCTTTTGGGTGGTTTACCCGCTGCCTGCTGATGATGACAATGTGCTCTGACAGCTTTGTGGCTGTGATTGCAAAAAATGAGAGACGATGACGGCAAAAGAACAAGAAATTGCAAATTTTTGACACAAACCCACACATACGGCCACACGCACTCCCACACGCACACACATATAGCGTAAAAAAGCGTGTAATGTAATATAGTCAAAATCGGAGTTGGAGTCAGAGTTAGAGTCGGTTTCGCGCTGAACGTGTCGATGCCGCCAAAGTTGATGAGTGTGATGCGTGCAATGGCATTTGGGCAGGGGAAGTGGGATGTGTGTGTGCGTGTATGTGTGTGGAAGGTGTGTGGCTTAACAGTGTGCGAGCATGTGTGCGTGTGTTTGCTGGCTGGCAAAAGTTGAGCTGTGATTCGAGAACAAACATTGATGAGGCCAAATTTCTGTGATTCGTCATCTAAATAGGTTTTTTTTTCAACAACACAGTGCTCTGCGAAAGTATACGCTTACACCCACACAGTGGTGTAAGATTACAACGCATTACATGCACGCACACACACAAAAATCCACACACAAATTTGCAATTTTTAGCAGCTGCCCCATTGAATTTGTTTAAAATTTTAAGTTTTTAAATTTAAGAAAATTTGTAATATTCCGTAATGAAGATAATAAGGTCTTAAGCAGTTAATTACATACTACATGTTATCCTGTAGATAATGCAATAGTTACTTAAGAATTTATATACATAAGTCACTGCTCTGATGAAATTAAACATTAAGTAAAAAGAGGCAAGAAGTTGAAAACTGAATACAAAGAAGGAAAGGAGGGTTTTCTAACCCCATGAAATATATATTTTTTTGATCAGCATCAACAGTCGAATCAATAAAGCAATGTGCGTCTGTTCGTCCATCTGTCCGTTTAAACACCTCGAACTTTCAAACTACAAGAGCTAGAGCCACCAAATTTTAAATGAAAGTCCGTCTTTATGTTAAGGCAATGTTCAAATCACCATAATTTCGAAACGACTAGGGCTATCAATCCAAACCAAAGTTTGATTCAGATTCCGGATCAGATCCATAGCTCGCATAGATCAAAGCGATCGAAAATAAAAAATTTGTATAGAAAAATTTACACTGGAATGAGTACGGGGTCTTTTACAGTCAGGCCATTAAATGACATTTTGTAAATTTTAAGTAAAGCTGAGCCAATATGTTTATTAAGAATAATTTAACTGTGATTTAAAATATTTTTTTAAAAAAAAGTGTATATAAAGATAATGCAGTATTTAAATGTTAGTGATATTCTACATGTTTTCCCCACTAAACTATTAGTATGTCATAACAACAAGCATACTTGAAATTTGTGTGTACATATTCAGCATATTTCATACATTTTAAAGTATAGTTGCTGTATAGTAGCTGTGTTAGCATTAAATTATACCTACTGTTACTAACACTTGTTGCGGCGTGTGCCTATTAAAATCGATTTGCGCGCCTCAATAAAATTCTACTGTAAAAGCAGCTGTGTCAAAGTGGAGGCATGTCGATAGCTATCGAAAAAGCAAATCTACATTTTAAGCAGAATTGCGTATCTTCACAAGGCGCTTTATTGCGCAACTAGAGCAAAAATGCTCTAGCGAATGCACAAACCAAAAAGCTTTACCATTTGCATTTAGAATGCGCTTAAATAGTTTTAACCTCGAATAATCAATCCATAACGTCATAAATCAAATTGTGGAAAGTCTACGAACCAACTGAACTAAACTGGTATTATCAAATCATACGCGTTGAGTGGAATATCAATATTTTGTGCAGCTTTTTAAAAGTTTTTAGTGGATACATAAATGTAGATTTAAAAGACCTGAAAAGTTTGGCAGCTTATTCAATCCCTACAACTTAACGAAAAAGTGTGTCTTGAGTAAGCACTTAAGCCAAGACAACAACCAGGACCCACAAAGTTTATAAATAAAAATGTGTCTTGGCTAACAAGTTTAATCACGACAACTAAAGCCAAGAAAGTTTTTTTGAACTTCCAAAGTTTACCCGAAATTCTTCAAAAGCGCTCTCTCAGGAGTGTGGGTGGAGCTGGAATATGAAAGTAGAGGGTATTTTACTCTAGCCGCTGACAAAATTGATATTTTGAATAATTTTAAATAATTAACCAGATTAAATAATTTATTAACTAATGTACAAAATATATAAAATGCCTTATATTTTGACATTTACAAACATTTTGAACGAACGATTTAGGGATTTTTGGGCTCGGTGGGTATGTTACAAAGCTCATCGGCGAGGACACACAGATAACTCTGATACATGATCAGATCGTCCCCACGGCAGGTATAAAGGGCATGGCAGGACTTGACGATGATGAATAGCAATCCGCGATCTTCCGTCATTCCCAGCACATCACGTAAACAAATCAGCTGCTCGACAAACTGATGGCGTTGCAGCTTGTTATCAATGAACCTATGGCACTGAGTGTTCAACAGGATAAACTGCTCACGTATAGCTGGATGCATTTGCACATTATGTAGAAGCTTTGGCATTGCTGTCATTACATCGATAAGTACATGACGATGATTACGCAAGAGCTGCGGTACCAGTTGTGCTACGAAAAAGATCGATGCCTCCACATCCGACCAATAGCTGGTCGGATCGAGTATGGTCTTCAGCAATTGCTCAATAAAATTGGACATACTTATCATCTCCTCCAGATTACAAATGTTGGGCAGCATAGCAGTAATATGACCACGTAATTCCATCATTGTTTCATACTCAACCGAGCTATAGATCAATTTGGTGTCGGGTAAACGACATTGTCGGAAGAATACATCCAAAGAACCCAGTACAATATGGGTAAAACGAGCACACAATTCGGGCTCAAAGCGAAAGGGTAAATGATCAAAAAGTTTGTGCCACATGGGCAACGAACTAATAAAAATATTTGCATCACATTTGATGGCAATTTGCAGTAAAAGTTCATAGCAAACCGGGCCACGTTCCAGCAGAGCAGACGGCACATCGTTAGGGTTCAGTCCGGCAAAAGTATCGGCTATTTGTATATACAAGTATGCGATATGACAGCGTTTCTCATGTTCCGGCTGTGATGTTGGCATTTTAATCTTAGTGAAGGCTTCATATATCCTGTCGGCCACCAGCGTATTGAGACTTTGTTCCTGATGCAAATGCGAAATATGCTCAAGTATGGCCACAAAACAGTCACTGGACTCCTGGGTGAGTACGGACGTAATCGGATTGTTTAGTATATAGAACGCATTATAGACCACAACGCTATCAACCACATCCTCCAGTGGCACCAGATGTGCACGTATCCAGGCAGTCAGTATTAAAAAGCAACCGCGTTGCAATTCAATAATATCAAAATCAAAACGCGTCTGCAAGCTATTCAAAAATGCCAAAAGTGCATCCGAATCATTTTCCAATTGTTGCACTTCGTTTATGGCCACGGCCTCCATGGGCAGAATCTCCAATAGCTTCAATAGGGCCGGCAGTGAATCCGCACCCACGCGTGTTTCGCACATTCTAACGACTTGACCGACATGCATACGTAAAACAAGATCAGCGACTGCCACGCATAGATGGCGAGCTAAACGGCGCATGCCACGGTTTCCGGCAAATTTCAGATACAAAACTGTACGATGGAATAGCTCATAATGAGTATGTTGTGGCAATTCGTTTAGATAGTGACGTATCTTGTGACGTAGTGTTATCACAGCAAGTCCCAAAACCTCCTCAGATTGTGCCATTCGGCTGAGCAGACGACTCGATATGGTCCAGGCCATCGACGATTCCTGATATCGACCCAGAAACGAGCTTGCATTCCTGTTACGTTCAGTCGAACTACCGTTCTCGCAGCAGGCATACATTTCATTCAGCACCTCATCTACGGTGTATACCTTGGGTGCATTCGGATTCATATTGTCAGCCACTAAAAAAGAAGTAATTCATTAAATGATGTATATTTATAGGTTTTAGATAGCCCCAGAAAAGTTTCAATGGCTTTTCTGACGCCATAACGTATATATTCTTGATCAGCATCAACGGATGAGTCGAAATAGCGGTGTTCGTATGTCCGTCCTTATGCACTGGATCTCAGAGACTTTAAGAGTTGGAGCCACATGCGTCTCCTCTGCCAGCAGATCAAGTTCATTTGAAATGGGTGCCACGCTCCCTAGCTCCTTTTCCATTTTAACTATCCTCACAAAATTTGCTTCGGATCGGACAAAATTGCAGCGAAATATGCGCACTAGGATGAGTACACGGTCTTTTAAATTCGGCTCGCTTGACTGTAGCCTTTCTTACTTGTTCTACGTTTACGTTTTTCCGTATAAACTGGATTTCGCAGACTACCGTCCCGTTCCGCAAATCGTAACACACCACTATCATAGCACCATCACTTGGAAACTACTGAGCTATCGTTACCACCTTTTGTGTATGGTACCATTATAACTAACCTCAGAAAATTTGCTTCGAATCGGACAACTATAACTCCTACAGTACAAAACGGTCGAAAATTGCTGGATTGTAGCGAAACATGCGGACTAGCATGAGTACAGGATCGTTTCAAGTCGGCTCGCGCGACTGTAGCCATTCTTATTTATTATGTATTTCAAGATTTTAACTTACTTGTCGTTGGAAAAAATGAACGTAATTTATATTTTTTGTTTTATTTATTTTTTTTCAGTAAACGGCTGCCTTTTGTTCCGAGTTCTATGAAGTAATGAAATATTTTCGTTGGTTGAAAAGATGGTAAACTTTACGAGGCCAACTAAGTTGAAAAAATTTATTTGATGTGAGTTTATTTCCAATGTGAACTGTCATATGAGTCATGTTACGAACAAATTTGTCAATTTGTAAATCTTTTCTAAGCAGGAATTCATGTTAGGAGCCAAGGCGTTTTTTCTCAGAAAAATAGTAATTAATTTGCACAATAAATTAACTTAACTTAACTTAACTTCATATTCATACTCAACCGATACATAGCTAAACTTAATTAATTAATAAATATATACTTACTTAAAAAACTTATTAAATTAGTAGCTTTTTTAGTTTCTTAAAACCATTAAATTATGCTCTTGAAAGTATAAAATGAATTCAAGCTGTTTAAAGTGTTTGTTGAGGTTTTAATCGATAAACTTAAGGGCTGCAGTGGGACATTAAAATTTGACACAACTGACAGTGACACAGAGAGACAGAGACAGAGAGGGAGAGTGACAGAGGAAGCAAGAGACCGAAAGTGTTTGATGGTTGAGTAATATTAATTGCAAGTAATTAGTGCAATTAATTATCCACTTCAAATTAGTTGATTGAACGCTGCGCACAGGAGATGCGACAGTCAAAACTGCGACCAAAGATTAAAAGCCAATTCCGAAAATCATAACAATCAGCCAACAAGAAGAACAGTAGGAAGAAGGAGATGAGATAGAATGGGATAAAGGGAGCCAAAAGCGAATCAGGAAGCGTATCATTTTGTCCCTTCGGTAAGTGCATCCTGCGTAATTCCGGTATTAGCATTTAATAGGGGGAGTCCTAGCAAAGGGGACAGCGCATTGTTTGTGGCCGGTAGACGAAACGCATTCACTTTACGAATGCTCCATTTGACTCGGCCAGAAGCAAAGTAAGCCAAAACAAATGGCATGGAAGCACAGACGGGCAGGCAGACAGACGGACAGACAGAAGGTCAGGCGGACAGAGTCAGACAGTTAAAAGGAATAATAGATGAATGGCAGAACGGGAAGGACAACTTTTGATTAATCATATGCGCTTGATTTGAAAATGATTTCATTAATTAAACGCTTAAACCTTTCGCGTTGCCCTTTCACCCTTTCCACCGCTCCCCCACACACTTATCAGCGTTTTGTCCCACTTCTGTATATATATAAATTTTTTTTTAGATTTCTGACATTTAATTATAAAAAGTGGAATCTGCTTTCATTCGCATTTTAACGCAATTCGTTTTTGTTACGCGCCGGCGGCGTCGCAGTCTACAAATTGTTGCCTTTATTTGAACAAAGCGCATACCCTGTAGAGCAACGGGTATATGAGTTATGCGTGACAAGTGTAGGAACATATTTTGGTAAAAAAATAATAAATAAAATAACACAAAAAATTGAATACAAATTATTTTATTAAAAAAATTGAGTTAAATAATTAAATTAAATGTTTTTTAACTTAAATGGAATATAAAAGTTGAATATTTAAAGCCAAACAATATTTTTTTTAGACTAAAAAAATTATTTTTTAAATTAACAACATGTTTTTTAAATTAATTCTAAATAATTTTTTTACAAAATATTTTTTAAATTTTTTATGTAATTATATTGCACAAAAAAAATAATTATTTTTATGCCACATTTCAAGTATTTCATACTTATTAATTTGTTCGCTTTTCTGCATTTATTTATCTGCCTAGTGCAGGGTATCTGAAAGTTGACCTGTTTTTGTTTATTTAACCAAAACGTGCACTTTGATTACGTTCGCTTACAATCGGAGCAGCTCTTAATTGAACATCGCCATAGGCCATTTCCGAGTGACCCTTTATCATCTATGTAAATCTTTCGTCTCCACATTTACCCTGCTCAATATTCCCAGTGGGGTATATAGAGCTGTGTGTGTGCGTGAGTGTGTGTGGTTTACCGAGAACAAAAGCACAAAAGCAACTGAAATTGAATCTCTTGTGTTTTCACATTTATTTTTAACATTCAGTGATGTAATCTTTTTCTTTTTAATTTTCAGATTTTAAGATAAATATTTAATTTGCTAATGCTAAAAAACAGATGTGAAATTTTACTGCTAAAATTTAAAATCAAAATTTTCAACTAAACTGAATTTAATCAATTTTTTATCGCCATTTCAGTTTAACATTTTTTTCTTGAAAAATTCCATTTTAAGCAACACTGAGCTGAAAAATTATGTAGCATATATGAAGGGTTGTTAAAATGTTACTGTATTTAAAAATCCTTAAATGTTTTTTAGTATTTAAAGGTATATTACATTCAAACTTTAACAATGTGTTCTAAATAAATATAGGAATGCTTACATTTAAAGAATGTGATATCTATGTTAACCTTCAGTTACTGACGATCGTCGCAACCATTTGAATTAATCTTGATCTACCTAAAAGACTCACGGACTTTTATTCCAAATTTAGTGGCTCTAGCTCTTATAGTCTCTGAGATCCCGGTGTTCATACGGACAGACGGACGCACGGACATTGCTGCATCGTCGCAGCTATTGACGCTGATCAAGAAGGTATATACGCTATTGGGTATGTACTCTTTTTTGGCTCAGGGTATGGTAAAGTTGACTTAACTCCACTGCGGATTTTAGTTCTTCCTTTGCTTACTTGTTTTATTAAATATTTAAAGTTAAAACTATGGAGCATACTGTGTTTGGTTGCCCTATACAGTGAAACGTGCTTTTAATGCACACCGAGTCTGTTTCGAGCTCGTCAACAGCAATCGTGACTGTAAAATTTTTATTTGTCTAAGAAATTTGCAACATTTGCGTACAATGAAATGAATGCAATAATAATGAATGATCACATCGCTTTAAATATATATATATATATATATATATATATGTGTGTGTGTCTGTGTGTATTTGTGTTTGTTCCTACTGTGATTTACATGGCAGCTGCTCATTTATGATCATAATCGTTGGGGAATGCAATTCGTTCCGACACTCCCCCCTCTCCGCTCACCGCTCTTCACAGCACCCATATATCCAACCACCCAATATTTGTCGCACTCATTACCCCATAAATAGTCGTCGGCACGCATCCATTTTGGAGGCTTCCAACCAAAAAGCCAAACTGCCAACTGGGCTAATTAATTTCCACGCTGCGTGACTGGCATGGCCAAAAGTGTTGCCTCTGTGGGTGAACAAGTGGGTGGGACAGTGAGTGGTTCAGTGGTTCACTGTGTGCTTCATTTATTGGTTGCTGGCCTCTCTGTTCTCTGATGTGGCTAAGTGGTGCAGTGGTTTTGCTTGTACTTCTGCTCACATCGCAGTGACAAACACACTCAAGTTATTGGCACCGAGTTGACTAATGATTAAATGCTCGTTATGGCCATGCTCACACTGACCACCCACTGCCCCTCACTCAAACACCCACCACTAGATGTTCAATGAAACCACAATTTCCACTCTTGTTTTCCTCTACTTAAGCCCATAAAATTATTTTTTTCAACTTGACTGCACTACAGAAGCTTATTAAACTTTGCAACGCTTTAAATAAATTAAAGTATTAATTAATTAATTAATTAACTATATAAATACAGTAGAATCCGGTTATACCGACTCCGCTTAAAGCGTTTGTCCGGTCATTGCGACGAAAATTCGATGACTTGGTCGCTCCTTTCAGTTCCTCCTTTCAGTTTATGTAGGGTTATGTACGGTAAAAGCGTCTACCGGATATAACGACGTAAAATCGTCGGTCCCTTGCGTGTCGTTATAACCGGATTCTACTGTATTTACATACAGGTACTTCGTCATTTTTGCCAATAAAATAATTAATTTTATTAAATTTCAAAGTTTATTTGCTTGACTTACCAAAAAGTTTATAATTGTTTTAATATTTTTATGTTTTATAATTAAATTAAAATCATTAATCATTTAATAGATGCAACATGGTTTTTTTACTATTTTTGAAAAGTTTTCGCATTCTCTTATAGTAAAATAAATTCATTTATTTTCTTAATTATTTTATTTGTTCTGTTTAGCTTTGTTCATTTCGATGAAAAGTTTTAAAAAATCAAAAAATCTTTTTGAAAAACTTTTACACTTTAAGAAAATCTTAGTTTATAGCACGTGTTACATGTTTAAAGTAAATTTTGATTTATATTACTAAAAAAGTTTTTTATACAAATTTTTAAAGTTTTAGCTGTGCGACAAAGCGACTTTAAGGGGGACGTAAAGTATTTAATTTTTTTTTGTCATTTTATTTTTATTTTTTTATATTATTCTACAATGTCTTAAGATTATTGTGTGAAAAGTCGAAGTCGATCGGAGTTAAATTCACAAAGATACAGATGGTTTAGTATGCTACCCTGCAGTCGGATTACACGCGGCCGAAAATCTTTAAACGCGTTTTCCCACACATGCACTTTTCAATGTCTAGCTTAAAATCTACTGAACCGATTCTATTCAAATTTTTTACAGAAATTCTTAACTTTATTGGCCAGGTAATGAAGTCGAGTTTTTTTTAATTTTATATTTTTAACATAATTAAAAAAATTAAGTTTTTTTTTTTTTGTTGATAAAAAATCGTTGTTTTGATTTCAAAACGCTGTAAAAATACATAAAATTTTTTGATTTTACTTAAGTTTAAGTATTTTTTATCTTTATTTAAGTTTACTTTTGTTTTAAAAGTTTAATGAATTTTATTTTTTATATGTGTTAATCTGTTTTCAGCTGTTGTTTGATCAATTGACTCAGCAATTGCGCGTGTCTTGCTTTATATTTGTTGTTCATGTGTGTATTAGGGGTGTGTGTTGGGTGTGTTGTGATTCAAGGACTTGACCTACCTACACACATGCAAGTACTACATACTATGTACACATATAGGCTTAGTCAGCTGCAAACTTCAACTTAATCCAACTAGCAACGAGGGAGAGAGAAGCAGGAAGGAAGGCTGGGAGAGCAGTATTAAGATGGCAAAACAGTTTTTGGTTCTTTAAAGTAAAAAGTACTGGGCTGCATGTATGAGTGGGGGGATTACACAGACACACACACTCACACGTACATAAATTGCACTAAGATATGGCGCAGTTCATTAGCTTAATAAATATGTGTTACACACACAAACACACACACACACACACACATGGGCACTTAGCCAAGATTTGCCTATGCCAATATAGCAGACACAACAACAACAACAACAATAACAACTACAACAAGAAACGCTGGTAACAATAACATAAATAAACAAGCTTTAAATCGACGTTGGAAGTCACTACCAAAACTTCATCAACCCCTAAGCAGAAGGCTTGGCTGACTTAGAGATACTCCTTACCAAATAGTAAACTAAACGACCAACAAAGTAAGCTCTTTTAAAAAATATGTATAGAAATAATACAGAAAAAGCTCTAGTCGTGGACAGCTCCCCTGGACATCTGTCATAGCCGTCATACGAATTTTAGAGTCCCCTGAGCATGATTTTCATACAAAATCCGTTTCCGTAAGCGGCTGGCTCCCGTATACTATTTGAGTCGTGGCTGTCCGCCTACGGATGCTTTCACTAATGTTCAATTCATGCACAACTAACAATTAAAACATTTAAATTTAAAAGACAAATTAATTTTCTATTACAAGTTATACTTAAATATTTTTATTTTACATTTTCTTATATACATTTTCATATTTGAGCAAACCATATGTCTTCATGCAGTATATATAGCTTTTATAGGAAAACTCGGTCGAAAATGGCATGCAAAAATTCGCACTGGAATGAGTACGTGGTCTTTTACGGTCGAGTGTAGCCTTTCTTATACTTAGCTAGTAAATCTGACTCTATTTCCATATTTATGATTCAAGAATTACAGTAAACGTTGACAAAAGACCTTAACAATTATTTATTTTTAGCCTAAACATCTTTGCTTGAAAATAATTACCTTTTATCAAGAATATTGTAGTTGGTGGAAACTTGTCTGAATCATAGTTTGATTGGCGTCTTTAAGTTTTAGGTTTTCCTTGGACAGACATGAACAACAATATACCCATGACCGTTAAAAAGTAAGGGGTATAAAAACAAGCTTAGTTGTTTCTGGTCCCAAAGGAAAATCAACACAAGGTGAATTGTGGGGGACAATGTAGAGAAAGAATGTGAGAAATAGTTAGAGAGACTTAGAAAGAGAGAGGGGGAGAGGAAGCGACAACAAAGCAACAGACGTCGTCAAGTGACCCAGTGCCCAAAGGGAACTGGACAACCGAAATTGTTGTCATGGCGCCAACAGTTGGTAAGGGTAGAAAGAGAGCAAGTGAGCGAGAGAGAGAGGGAGTGAGTGTGAAGCAAGGGTGAGGGAAAAGAGAGCGTGTGTGACCAAATGCAAAATTCAAAGCTGACTAGAAAATTGTCAGTAGTTTCAACTGAGCTGTTTAGTAAACTCATAAAGACTCCCACATGACAACGACATCTCCCTGAAGGGATGCACTTGTTGTTCAACAACAACAAAGATTAATATTTGTTATGCCATTGTGATTAATCCATAGCAACTTTTAGAGTGCATAAAATTTATAGTAAATACTGCACTCGTTGGCTGTGGTAGCATTTAAAAACTTTAAATTGATTGAATGTTTGGCTACTTTTTCATCAGCTTTAAGCTAATTCGATGAGTGTTTTGATAGCATTCATTTGGTTTAATTAAATTGTAATCCATTAAAATTCATTTCTGCAAAAATACACGACAATTAGTCAAAAATTCTACAAGTTAGTTAATTAAAGTGTATGTTTAAAACAGTGCTGTCACTAAAGCCAAAAAAAAGCTGTAAACAGTTCTAATATAAACAAAAGCACAAAGAGCGAATAATTTTCCCAAAAAAAAATGAATTCTACCGTTAGCGACTTATCCAGAATTGAATTAGTTAGTTTTAACGAGAAAACAGTTAATTTTATTAATTGTTTATTTTTGTTTTAATTTTATACACTTTTTATTCGTATAGTTTTAAAAAAACACTTTTTTGCTGCTAAAGTGGACAACCACTTACTACCTACATATATTGTTTATTTACAAAAAAGGCTAGACTCCAGGATGGCTCTGTACAAAATAACGCCAAGTTGGCAACACTGCTTTACGCTCTCTCTCTGCTTGGTTTTGCTGACTTACTCGCTCTTAAATTAAAGTCTGAAGAGAAGTTAACGGCATCGCGTGCAAATCAAATTTACTAAGTTGAATCATCCACAGTTTGTTGTCTCCATCCCTCTTACACTTACACGATTACGCATTGTCCAGAGTTGCTTAACACCTCGGAAATATCTTTTGTGACCTAATATATAGCAATAACTCGACGATCTGCTGTTGTGGTTGCTGCTACTCTCCGTCTATGATAAGTGATAAGACGCTTTGCTTATCGAGTTCTCTTTGTTGTTGCTCCGCTATTCACAGTTAGACTTCAATTGAGTTTGATAAGTTAATCCAAAGAATAACAACACAGTTGAGTTTTATTTGTGACTCTTTTTGGCTTAACTAGCAAAACTCAGACTTTATTACAAATCACACACATACATACATACACGCACACTCAGTAGACACTGGCTTAGGACAAGATTTGTTATTGTTTTTTTTTTTTTTTTGTTGGCTTGTTTTTTAAACCGTTTGAGTGGCAACATCTCGCTGGCGACTGCGTCGATAGTGGCCATAAGCCTCCAAAGCGTTGATGCTGAATATCGTCAGGCCGAAGAACTACAATTCGCAGAGAGAGAAAGAGAGAGACAAGGTCAATGTCAGCGGTATGCAAAGAGTAAGTAAAAACTTACTGCAGCCGCTGTATAGCCTCCAATATCCAATGAGAGCACCAAACCAGAGGCAATGAAATGAAAGATAGCGAGGGACGCATGAATGCAAAGCAACCAGCCCGTTGTGTTGCATTGCCAACCCTGGCCCAGACGCAGGCAACGAGGTAAAAACAATCCGAGTGTCGTCACAAAACCAACCAGCGCAACGATCATATAGAAGCAACCTCGAAAATTACTCAGCCTCACCGAGCTGCAGGCAATGCATAGAAATCCAATGAATCCACAAAGCTTTAAAAAGAATCGTTCGATGTGAGCGCGTCTCAGTTCTCGTGGGCGTGGCAAATCATCCACTTACCAGGCAGGTGATCTTGCACAGTCCCTCAATGCTGCGCAAATACTTGCGATCGAGTTCATGGTTAACCGACATTACAGCAAACTAACAGCACCAACAATCCAAACAAACAAAAAAAAAATATACAAAAAAAATGTAACAAAGTGTAGCCAACTAACGGAACGATGGTGACAACAAATGCGCAACGGTTAGCACAACAAAACACAAAAAAAATACATATACAATCACATTGCGCGTAGTTGGCAAACACGAACTGCCTTTGGTGGCAACGCAACGACTAAACGCTGAAAAGCTTAGAACACAGCGCGGCACACAGTACGAACGCGAGCGAGAACCACAGAGAGCGTCAGAGGAAGCGAGAGTGAGAACGAGAGAGCAAGAGTGGCATGCACTTGCTAGCATGGGTAGTAACAAAAGTTGTCAAACTGGAAGATACAACCAAAAAATACTTGAATGAATTAATACAGTTGACAAATATTTTTAAAATTAATAAACATATATTTTCATGATCACTTTGATACGAGTAGACTTTGCGAACAGTTTTGTTATTTATTTAGTGAGAACGAGAGAGCAAGAGTGGCATCTACTTTGCTAGCATAGGTAGTCACAAAAGTTGTACGAGTAGACTTTGCGAACAGTTTTATTATTTATTTTCATAGCTTCCACACGGAATTACATTTTACGCATACTTTCAAAGCAACCTTCGCGAACAGAGTGACACAAAAAGTTAGCCTCTCTCACTCTCTTTCGCTCTCTCTGAGAGGCGGTCAACCTTAGTTGTAGTTGTTGTAGCTGGGTTTTTTTTTTTTTTTTTGGGGTCTGTTTTGTTTCTGTTTACGGCTATCATTTTCTGATAGATTGCGTGAGCCCAAAACTGGAATGGAGAGCGCATATATCAGCTGTTGATCCGTTTCTCTTCGCTCAATTTAGCGCTGAATGGCCTTCATTTGCTTGGAGCATATAAAGCAAATTATTATTTAAGTGTACCAACAAAACAAGTGTATTTATATGTATGTATGTTTGTGTGTGTGTGTGTGAAAATAAGTGTTTAGAAACAAAATGATTACTCTTGAGCTTAATTTGCTCTCTGCTGTGATGAGTCATTTGTAGGTGGAGAAATGCAATTCGGAGATTTTCTGATTCATTCCACATGCGCAACATAAACAAGCTGAATAGAAGCGCGTTTATCGGATGATGCAGTTCTTTGAGTACCCTGACAAAATGTAAAGTTTAGAAAAATTATGATGGTTTTTACCGATAACCGCAATGGGGAATGAAGTTCAAGAAATTTATTTCGAACATAAAATTAGTCATTAAATTATTATTAGAAATGCAGTCGGAACAGAGAAAGTTAAATAGTTTTTCTGAAATTTATATTACAGTGAAAGATTCCTTGGCCGGACAGCTACAGTGTCCGCCTAAGTGAACGGATTTTGTATGAAAATCTTCCACTGTATTTCTAATATGAACGTGTTAAGTAATATTTTAAAAGATAATTTTATAAATAAATTTAAAGAAAATAAACCAAATCAGTCATTTTATAAACAAATCTATAACCCGATCTTTATTATTTTTAATTTATTATTTATAATTTTTAAAGAAATTTTTGAAAATTCCTTAAATTCTACTGCATAAAAATTTGTAAACGCTTGTTAAACTAATCAAATTTATTGAGCGGCAACACGACCTCCAAAGTGTACATACCCTGAACCGCAAAGGGTATACTGGATCCTCAACGCGCCATCAATTGGGCTACAAAAAAACTAAATGTGTGTATATTTATTTAAATTAATTCAAATTCATAGTGTGTTAGGTTGACGTGTGAATGGTGGAACTATGTTGGTGGTGTTAGATGTTGGGGGAGGTGGATGTGTGTTGTGGTATTTCTCCGAGTAAATCTCAAGGTCACTGCCTGCTACTTGTCTCCCAATTGGGACGGAAGCATTTAGCGCAATCAACAAAGGGAGACGAAATCATAATATAAGAATAAATAAATGTTTTGATATGAGCAGCAAATCTTTTAAGGCCACGCCCAGTTGCAGCTGCAACGGAAATTGTCATAGATCGCCCGCTTTTGCTCAACGAGCAGGAAATGACAACAGCTACAGAAATAACAACAACACGAGTGTTCTAAGACACTTGTATGCACATGAATTCAAAAGTCATTAATTCAACTAGCGAAGATCAAGCGAGTCGACTGTTGGAGACCCCTTTATCATTCTGAATTCATCTTATTCAATAAGATAACAAATTTTAGGAATCCTCATTAATTAGACCCTGTACTACAGTCGGGTGATACAGTCGCACGAGCCGACTGTAAAACACCCCGTACTTAGTCTAGCGCGAATTTTTCCATAGAAATCGCCTATTATTGATTTTGTCCTATATATGGTACAGTATATACAGCAGAATCCGGTTATAACGACTCCGCTTAAAGCGTTTGTCCGCTCATTGCGACGAAAATTCCATGACTTGATTGGCCCTTTCATACAAGTTTGAATGAGGTTGTGTATGGTTAATGCGTCTACCGGATATAACGACGTAAAATCGTCGGTCCCTTGAGTGTCGTAATAACCGGATTCTACTGTAGTTCGATTCAGATCAAACTTGTTAAGGTAGGTTATAATAGCACCATTTGTTCCCGATAGCTCTAGTTGTTACCATTTTATGGTGTTATAAAAATGTTTTTTATAATGTGCGGGGGCGGTAGGGCGTGGCCAGAACCTGAAATAAATTTGATCTTCTCGCGAAGAAGACGGACTTTCATTTAAAATTGCGTGGCTCTTACAGTCTCCGAGATCTAGGACAGACGGACAGACGAACAGGCAGACTTTGCAATGTCGTCTCGGCTGCTGATGCTGATCAAGAGCATATATACTGTTGAAAACGACTCCTTCCATCTATTTTTTTAAGTACGAGGTTTACAAAACTTCTAGTATTTTATAACGTAGGTTGATTCTGGTTAGCGACCAAATCTGAAGAGTACCATCAAAAGATAGTGCAGCCTAGCAGTACTTAAATTTTTAATTATTGAATTCACCAATCTGTCAATCCTTCAATTCATGAATCGATTAATTCATTAGGCTCTCAAAAAACTTTTTCCATTTGCCATCAGTTAAATTGAACTGAAATAAAATGGAAAAATTGTCGACAAATAAAAATGGATACATATTTTAATCATAGAATTTCTGCGTAATTCTCACAAGGTTTAAGTTATTTCAGTGACTAAAATAACGGTAAAACTGCAGTTCATTGTGCATTTGCCATTTTGTTGATTGCATTAATATTTGATTTGATGCTTTTGAGCTCAACTTTATTGTTTGCAAATCTCGTTTTGAGCTTTCCACTTTAATCTCCGATGGAAATTAAATTTAAGAGTAAAAAGTTAACACATGCATTAGTTAATGGATACTGACTAAATTTAATATTAGTTTAGCACATTGTTGCAATTTTAGTATAAAAGAATTGATAATAGATTTGTCTACTTTTGAGTGCAGAGTTAAGAATTATAAGTTTAACTTGTGCGTTTTAAGACAAAAGCACTAAAAGGGGCTATTTAATGATATTGACTAAAAATCATATTTCTGTTGGCTACAGGCTACACTTAAAAAAATATTTAAATTAAGATCGGTTTAAAGTGATTGGATTCATTAAAAATTTATATAATTTTTCCTGACATAATTTTAAATAATTTTTGTTTTAAGTTTAAAAAAATAGTTTTTACTTTGTTATTTACTATCTTGAAAATAAAATAAGTAAAACAAATCTCCTCTTGCTTTGTGCATTACCAATGAGTGTGTGTCATAAAAACAGTTCGATTTGAGTTTCCGAGCAATTTGACCCACATTTAAGTGGCAATTTGAGTGTGTGTTTGTGTACGCTAAGAGTGTGTGCGAGTGTGTGTGTGTGCGTGAGTGTGTTTATGTTTTGTTTGTTACCAATGCACAGTGGCATTTCTGCTCAATTTTGTAGAAATTTGATTAAATACACTAAACACATTAAAATGAATTTGTTTAATAACTAAAACTGGTTACTTTTATTATTAATATTTTTAATAAAAAAAAAAGAATTAAAAAGTAATTTTTAAATGAGGTAAATAAAATGTAACTCTAAGAGAATAATTTGCTTCATTAATACTATAACAAACGTTACTTGCATAAGACTTGCATGGAGGTTTTATATACAACTGAGCAAACTACTTTTACCACAGAAACCATTGTCCAAAAATGTTGGTATTTCTTGAAAATCGTTGTGTTCTTTAAATAACTTAAAAACTTCATACATTGCTGCTGACATTTGAACCAACCAAATGATAATTTAATAAGTTTGCTGAAGAAGAATTTATGTGGATAGCACCACAGTGGCAATGCGGTTTGTTGGCTTGTTTCTGCGCTGTTTGTTTTGGCCAAGTTGAGTGCACTTCGCAAATCCGCTTTGGCATTGTGTGAGTGCCATTTGTGTGCTGTGTGCAATTTGGCATCATGCATCGCATTATGCCACCACAACACGTGCAACCAAATGTAGCAACAAGCCAACGACATTCATACAAAAAGTTGCAGCAACTTAACTAAGGTTACTCTCCACAAACGAACGACAAAAACTCACAAAAATTAGCTATGCAACAAACGCATGCGGTCTTTATCATCAGCCGTCTCTTTCACAAGCACAAGCACCAGCACATGCACACTCACTCTCTCACTTGCGCTCTTATCGTCAGTCACTTTTACTTGCTCTTCTTATTAGAGATGCGCACGGGTTGTGCCGATAAAATAATCCGGATTGTGGCTAAAAATCAAAACTAAATAAATATTATTAAATATTAAAACTAAATTAATATTTTTATTATTTTGTTTTCGTATTTCTTTAAATTCTATTTCCAGTTAATTGCTAGTCAAAAAAATATTTTAAAATTAATTTGTTAAACTCGAAACTCTCGAGTTTGTTATACCTGAAAATGTTTGCACGTGTTCAGCTCTGTTTTCTGCTGTGTTGACATTTTGCAATTCACTAAAATATAATTTTTATGATTTATGCACATGGTTGAGCATTCATCTAACTCCCAACTGGCGACGACACACACACACACACACACACACACACACACATACACACATGCACACATGCACACTTGCACTGGCAAATGTAAATTTCTTTTGTGCTATTTTACTTTATCGCCTGTCAGAACGCTGTCACATGTGTCGTATACGCAATGCATGTATTAGACGCACACTATGTGCGTTTGTGACTGTGCGTGTGTGTGTGTGTGTCTAAGTGTCAGTGTGCGTGCGTGTTTGTATGTGAATTGGCTGCCATCTAATTAGAAATGCAGTTACCGTAATTGGCAACTGCATTTGCAGCAATTTTTAGTGGTTTTCACCTGCCACAAACGTTGACAGCAACACCAACAATTTGAGTGAGTGGTCAACACACAAAATGCATAAAAATATGTAAATATGCGATGACCAGCGTCAGCATCTAAATTTACAATTTACTCATGGCTGGCAAATAAAATTGTTACTTAACATGGAGTCGACTCGGCTTGGGTATACCCCAAGAAGAAAGAAACAATTTAACGAGATAGCTAATCAATAGCTTCAAAAATATTTTGAAATAAAATATATAAATAATTTATTTATTAATTAACAAAACTAACTTCATGTTGTAAGACTACCAAGTATTTGCTTTTAAATATTTAGTCTTTAAATGTTTTAGTATAATAAGTATGAAAGCAATACTTTCTGTTGTACATTTTGATACAGCTGTTTTCAAGCTTTAAAATCGTAGATAATTTAAAAAATTAATAAATCTATAATTCAATTCATTGCCTTGAGTTAAAGTGTATGTCTTTCAATTTAAAATACAGTTTTTAGGCGCTTGTGAGCTACAGTTTTATGTTTTATTATACTACCAACTCGAATGGATTCATATAATTTTTTATACATTTTCCATTTAATTTTTCGTTGAAATTCAAGTAGAAATTTAATTTTAAAAGAATTTAATATAAAATAAAATAAAATCGGGAGAGTTTGCCATATGCCAAAAACACGCATTTTATATTCAACGCAGTCAATTCCAATGCAAATTTTTGTTGGTGGGGCACGCCCCCCTCTTGACAGGAAGCAGACTTGGTTGCCGCTGCAACTGACAGGCCCGAGTTGAATCACTCCCTCCTACACAACCGTCACCACGCCTCCTTCTTGGTCTGTTGCTCCCGCCCTCCTGCTGACCGGGAGGGTAACATAATTTCAACGACCTTAGCGCATCTGCCAACAAAGTCTGACACTGTATCTGTATCTAAATCTAAATCGGAATCTGTGCGTATTGTGCCGACAATGAGCGAGTGTCCAACGCGCTGTCACTCCCTCTCCCCCCTCCTTGGAAGTGTCCTGTGTCCAGAATCGAGCGAGAGGGAAATGCTTGAAGCAAATATTTATGCGCCTTATAAATGATTATCGTGCGCACTCAAGTGCCATCATCATCAATCAAATGCGAGTGCAACAGGATTTCGTGTCTTTACATCTTTGTTGCTTTATATCATGTAAATATTTTGTATCTTTGGGTGCACTGATAAAAATTATAAATTATTTGAAAAAATAGCTACTTTTGTGTAAAAATTATTTAAGTACATTTTATTTTTATGTCAAGAGCATAGCTAATCGCTTTGATCAGAAAGTATTAATTGCAAAATGTTCGGGAAGTACATTCTTCTATATTTTTGTATAAATCTGTATCTATAAATCCTTTGATAACATTTAATGCTGATATTTATAGAAGACTGCTGATTGATTTATTCATATATATTTTATTTTTTTCTTATAGACTAAAACTTTCATATTCTATAGCTTTTATATGACTACAAAAAGCACGCACTTTGAAACTTACTCTGCATTTGTGTTCCTACATATTTTTCGCAGTGTATGCGCTCTCTAAAGTCTATGAGAGTGTTAAACGAGTGCAGTTTTGCAAACGGAAATAGGGACTTAAATGCCACCTAACTTCAATATTTACGCTGATTTTCGCTTGTTTCTCCTGTTCCTCTCTCCTTGTCACGTTCTCTCGTACTTTCACTCTCTCTCCCCCTTTATAGTCTGCTCAATTTTTTGGCTTGCGGGTAATTTATGCTAATGAATTGCCTTCAGCTTTGCTTCGATTCCGATTACATTTGCTCGCTACCGCGCTATCAATCAATCAATCAATTTCACCGATGTCTCAAGTGCTTCAGCGGGCAGCTCATTAAAGGCACAATGCCCGCAGCCTACACTCAGTCCATTTCTCTGTCAACCCCCCTTCAGCAACCCTCCCACCCTACACCCCTTGCCCTTCGTTTCTTTGGCGATATGATATCTGTCAGCGGCAGCAATAAAAAAATATTTTAAGTAAAAAAAAATGAAATAATAAAAATGAAAGAAAGCAGCGAAATAAATACGTTGAATTTCAAACAAGTTTAATTGGCGTCTGTTGGCATTGGCCACACCCATTCTATGTCTTATGCCCATACCCGCTCCTTCATTCAATTATTTTGGCCCGCCGCCATGGCATGTCTGATGGAATTTGTAGAATTGGCTGTGTTAGCACATTTTAAAGCAATTTTCTCAACGTGATTTCTGATCAATTTACCGAGTCCTGACTGCAACTCCAAGGCAAAAGGCAACAGCAAAAGGACTTTTAACAATTTATTACCAGCGATATTTGCCCACTTATGTAAGTGGAACACTGGAAGAAGAAGAGCAGCTTGTTGTCTGGCAATTTGCAATGAGCATCACTTTATTATTCCCCCCTTTTAAAGCCCCTCCTGTCTCGACAAGGTATGCAATGCTGGCCATCAATTGCGTTCAGCTTCAAGACACACGGTCCGAGTACTTGAATTTTCCTATACTCGTTTGTAATTTTCAATTGGTATCGCATATCGAACACAACCAAATGGCACGTAGACCACGTGCCCTAAAGCGCAATACCGTGCAAAATTTGCTAGCGAGGGAAGTTTTATTAGTTCTTATATTTAGTTAAACATTTTTCTTTATTTGTTGATCTTCAATTACCTAGAATTCTTTGTACTACCCTCGTTTTCAACCAACAGTTTACTTTTGTTATATTGATTACACTTTTGGTGTGATTTGCATGTGTGCTATGGCCAAAGCTGTCAGCTACGGCATGAAAAGGCTGTTTCATAGTTGGTTGCTATTGACACTATTTAAAGCTGGCTGCTATGTAACTTGTGTTTTTAGTTAACTGAAACTATTTTTAGATCGAATCCTATTTGCTCTAAACGCTCACTGAATTCTAGCAGTGCACTGCAGTGAATTATTTCTTTTTTCTTTAACCCTTCAATGGGCAAAAGGGTTCAATATTATACAACTACATAGCATCCTGAAAAAAAAATATGAGTGAATGCTTTATTATACACAATATGTTGTTAACAATAAGGTATGATTATTATAGTATTAGTATATTAGTTTAAGTATTGGAAACTAGTGAGTTTTATTTAGATAGTTTGTCAAACACAGAAATGTTTCTCATATTTAGCTTAATTTTTGACCGATTCTGCAGATAGAATCGTATAGATATTCAGTGAAAGCTCGCTTGGCCGGACAGCCATGGTTCTAGTATTTTTGTCCGTCCAAGGGAGATGCAACTTGGGACTATAAAATTCGTCCGGCTAGGAAAGCTGTCTGCCTGAGGGAGCTGACCGCGAGTAGAGCTATCACTGTAGTGGAGTTTGAATCAAACTTCGTCAGTACGTGCTCTTCGGCAGTACGAGCTTACAATAAAGTTTTCTATAATAAACTCGTGCCCTTCTAGAACTATAAGCTATAGTCTATGAGATACTCTGTAATTTGAACTGCTGCGCTCACTGAAGGTTTAAACTCACATCTTTTTCCCTGATGAAATTGCGTGTTCAACGCAACGTTCATAATGATAATCATATGGAGGGAAGAAGCACGTGATAATATCACACGTCTAAGGTCAATTGAAGTTTTTTCCGGAGTCTCGCTTCGTGTGGTGATCAACATTTGCATTTCATTTAATCTGGTGCAATTTGTGGCAGGTGCTGCCAAGGGAGGCAGCTGAGATGCAGTTGATTTAACTAACGTTGGAAACCAACTCGTCCCATCAGTGGCATTAATTTGATTTGATTCTGATTCACAAGGAAACCTACAACTGGAATAAGAACTGTAAGTAAAACAACAACAATAATAACAACAACAAAAAAGAGCAACAAAATGATGAAAATGTGGTAAACTTTAGGAAAATCAACTTCATGAATTATGCAGCAAGGACGACAAACTGTTCTGGAGAGGCGACTATTGAGTTTTGTTGGTTATTGCCAAGCACTCGAGTTGCTATTGCCATCTCTGTTTCAATCTTGTTGTCTTTGTCTCTCTGCCAATATCTTTTGATGTGTTGGTTTCTCTCTCTATGCCCCGTACTCCAATGCAATTACGCAATTTATGAAATTACAAAAGCAAAGTGACTTTAGCAACAATTTTCGTTAGACAGCAACGACAAATACCCACACACACGCACACACACTTGTACACACACTAACTAACTGCATACACACTCATACACGCTCTAAACGGAAATTGCGAGTAAAATTTCTTTGGCCCCAAAGGCAGTTGTATTGGAAGGGAAACTGTGAGAACAAACACAGTGGCAGCTGCACTCCCTCTCTTTTACTCACCCACTCTCTCGCTCTCCCTCTGTTTCTCTCCCCTTTCAGTCTCTTTCCACTGTCACTGCCAGCAAATTACCAGTTATGCACACTGACTATTTGCAGCAACGTCTTCGTATCAAATTCCAAATCACATTAAGAGTTATCAATTTGCAGTGCATCCTTTCATGTGCTCGAGCGTTGTCATTTGCCACATGCTACACTGAAAAAAATGAATAGTACCCCAATAAAAACTTAAACATTATAAAAAATGTCATTGATTAAATATAAATATTTAAGTATGTGTATAAATATATAAATTAATTAAGAAATTATAAGCTAAGAAATCGTTAATCAGAACTCATGAGCACAGTCGAGCGAGCCGACTATAACAGACCCCGAACATTTTCTATAACAGACCGATCTGGAGCTAACTTACTGTTATATCAATAGTACCACACACATAAAGTGTGAAATTGTTCCCGATAGCTCTAGCCGTTAGCCATAGAAATATCAGATTTTTTGTTTGTTCGCCTGTTTCTGTTTAGTTTTAAAGCAATCGCAATGAAATTTGGAACAGATTTGTGTAGTTACTCTCTGTACGCAGTTCATATGTTAAAATTGGCAAGATCGGAAGACTATATCATATAGTTTCCATGGGAACAATCGGTTGTTAAACAATTATTTTTAGTTTTCATAACCAAAGTAAGGCATTCAGGTTGCAAATTTTATCCAAATCGAACCACTATAACATTTAGTTGCCATATGAACAATCGGTTAAAAATTATTAGTAAGAAAGTTTGCAGTGTCTATGGAGCAATTTTAACCAAATTCACGAAATTTGATTAACTGTAAGCGTATTTAATCCTTGACGAGCCGAAAAAACCGTTTTCTTCTGTTCGAAACTTGTTTTTCAATTTGTTCCTGGTTGATTTAATAATACACGATATAAAGTTTTTTTCTATCATATTATTTGAACAAATTCCTAAATATTTTTTACAGTGTAGGTTTGCGAGAAAAAGAGATAAACAGAGTGAACGTGTATACGAACGAAACAGAAGATGGCAAAACTGTTTCCTTTTGTAAATAAAGAGCATAATCCTTGGGCTTATCATTATTGTCATCGTGTTGCAAAATGCTTTGGCGTTTTGACAAGTTAGCGAGATTTGATACCAAATTATAGCCATAGCACTATGGGAAATTTGTCGCTATTGGCGACATGCAGTTAACTAAAGTTGCATTTCGAAAGACAAGTTTACAATGTTGGAAACATGCCAATAGATTGGGCTTTATGAGGATTTATTGCTCTATAAACTGCACACTAAAATTAACATACAAGCTTAAGCTAATTTTGGTGAGTTTCCTCAGTGCAGCGTTGAAATTTCTCTCATTGAGGCAAAATATATATATTAATTTGGAACCGATAGAATTAATATTATACAATTTGTAATTTATATTCTTATTACAAATTGTTGCAGTGCAAACTTACAAACATAATCTATATAACCACATTTACCACCAGATTTTAGTAACCAGTTTATAATGTGGAACAGGTTTATGTAAACTTAAAACGAACTATAAATCGAAACGAGCAAAGATTTACAAAAAGCAAAGAAAACGATAGACAGAGGAAGAGAGGGAATGAAAAACGCGGTATCCGCAATGAAATAAAGTCGGGTAAATCATAAATTTGGCTCGTTTTATGAGAGAATATGCACGGGAAGATTACGAATACTTTGGATAGTTACTCCAGGAACAAAGTTGCCAGTTTATGCACTCGTAAAATAGCTGAGTGCATAGCACTGGCCGCAAGAGAAACACGGCCACTGATAGAGACCGGGATAGAAATAGAAAAGCAGAAAGAAACCGTTGCTAGTACGCAACAAACTGTAAAATATTGTAGCATACTTTTCAGCACGTGAGGGAAAACGCTCTGATCTTAGCCGTTAAAAATCTGCAGAAAATGCTTAAAAGGTAAAAGTATATAATAGAAAGTTAAAAAATCAATTGTTAATGCGCGACTGGTAGTATACCCTGCATTGCGTTACAAATATACAAAATTATTGGTATAAGAATATTTTATTTTAAACATATTAATATTGTTAATAAATGAAGCGATAATTTTTAAGTGCAGTAAAGTAGTGCGTACTTAACATGCTGCCCTCGCCAGTTGAAGCTATCATACATATTCTGGACCATAGCATTTTCATGTGATTGCAATTAAAATGCCACTTAATATTTAAATTTATATTTAATTTAAAAGTCAGAAAGCTGAAAATATATTTTATATCGCAGCCTATTAATGCAGGCTTTTTTTGTAATCTCTGCTCGCCAGTTGGCGAAACTTTGCCAATTTGTTTGTACTCAATGAAGTGAAATTTTGTACAACCAACGGGTTTCATTTGCATGAAAGGTTTTTAATTTAACCGTGGCAACACTGTATAATAAAGTTGTACTGAAGTGCTTTAATTAATTTATTTTTTATTAACTCTTGGCGTAATAAAATCAAAAGTTTCTTTGTTTATTGCGACTAATATGTCAATATTTTGCCACTCAAAGCTGTTGCGAATTTAAGTATTTAAGTGTTCCTAAAATTCACATATTTTAAGATTTTGTTTACAATTTTAGACTACTAAAATTTGAATATTATACGAATTTTATTAAACCAATACTTTTGACTGTAACTATTCCTATTGATTTGAGTTAGCTTCATCTTTCAGCTATTTTTGTAGACACTGTGATACCCTTTACCGCGCAAGCTTGTTTTATTGGGTACCGCAAATAAAAGTGCCTTTTGTTATAATAATAAAAAGCTGCTTAGTCCTTAGATTTAACTCTGGACAGCGACTCGACACGCGCTAAGCGCAATTTTTATTACCGCAAGCACATTAAGTAAATAAGCAGATTTCGATGTCTCGACTCATATTTGTTTGTTGTTCTTTTTATTGTCTGACCAGACAACGTGTCGCTGTCCATTGGTCAGTCACACACACATACACACATTTGCTGTGATTGCAGCAAACGAGATCGTTAAATCAAAACAAGAACTTTGAGCACGTGTTGGCCTATTACCATGATAAATGGCCAAGGCCAAGTCCAAGGACGTTAGCAGCAAAAGAGATGCAGAACGTGAACGGGGACTTACTTAGGATTATTCCTCTACTATCTTCAGCATAGTACACTGACAGAAAATATTTTAAGCCGATGATGCTTGTTGTGAGTTCAAAAATCTTAAGACTTTAATTTAAGATCACAAATATAAAATTAATAAATATAAAATTTTAAATTCCATGCAATAATTTAAATAGTTTTGCTAAAGCAATTATATTTAAGTAAATTTATATAAATGTTTAATAATCGTATTTATGCATTTAATTGGCCTCTTGATCATCACATGTTGCCCAAAATTGTTTCTGTTTCTAAGCTTTAAACCTTTATGCTAAACTTTTTTTTTGGCAGTGTAACTTTAGGAAAAGTTGTATTTATTCAGCCTGCATTTGATTGGCATTTGGCATAATTGTATGTTAATATTGAGGCGTCGCAAGTGCCTCAACAGCTGTGACTGTAACTGTGACTGCGACTCAGACTGTGACTGCGACTGCTTGGACAATAGCTAATATGGAATACACGCACACTAAGCTAATGACAATAGTCACACACCCATACACACGCACACACACACACGTGCGCATACAAATATACAGCTTAGTGCTGTTGTCATACGCGCTTATGAGCTTGACCTTGACATTGTCACTGAAAACGCTGATAAACTAAGCTCTAATCCACTGGCATTATGTACATTCGGCACTTTGGCAGACGGCCACTACACACACACACACACGCACACACACACACAGTTAAAGATAGAAAGAGCGAGCGAGCGATTGGGAGACAACTAAAGTGAAACAATAGCAAGGTCTTTTAGGCCTTTGATACCAAAATGAAAAAAGAATGCAAAGCACTAAAACAAAGCCAAAACTGGCTATGATGTGAAATAAAACTTTACTCGACCAGACAATACCCATTAGTAAAAAATTTAATAAAATTTATTTTTAAAGCTAAACATTATTTTTATTTTAAACAAATTAAAACATATGTGTTAATTTTTAAACAAATAAAATTATATTTTATATAGATATATTTTCACATTTTGCCTATAAAATATAAGGAATATTTTATAAAAATTTAGTACCAATTTTCCTCTCGATAAATTGCACTTCTAAAAATAAAAAAATAAATTTAATTTCCAATATTTATGTAATAAATATTGTTGGTTTATCTATAAAGGTTCACTTATTCAACCAATGGCATACTCTGTTCTAGCAAGTGTTTGTTTCTAGGGTAACAAACCAAAACCGACATGGAATGGGAAATAAAATCAATTCTCATTGTAATTGGCATCTTAAAGGTTTAAGCGTGGACCATTTTTAGTATTGAACTGGCCAAAACACAAAGCGACAGAGTGCAACAAGCGGGCACAGTGGTATGAAATAGAGAATTTCAATTTATATAAAATGACGCGCTCTTTAAATATTATAAATTATAAATAAAATTATAAATATAAACTGTTTGAAATTAATAAATTGTAAATTTATTTATTTTGTATTTTTAAAACATTTTAAAATGCTAAAACCTCGAGCAGAGCACACTGTACATCAGTTAATCTTGATAAACGTTCTACACTAACTCCCAACCACTGCACACTTCTGAAGTCTGCTTGAGACATTAAATTTGCTGCACTACGTTACCAGAAACAGAGTTGGCTTTTTCAAAATAATTTTGGTTTATTACGCTGCACAAGGTTTGCCTTTGCCGTGTGTAGTCCAGGACCAACAGTGCGTCTGTGCGACTATATGACCCTGAGATCCAACTTCAATGGACGCCGTATTATCTTTGCTTATTGTCGTATATCAAATTTAATGGCTCGCAGTCAGTTTCCTGAGCTGTTATTTCATTGTCTGATGTGCGTGTGCTGAGCTTTAATACCCAGCCAAGCTGCCTTTAAAAGCATCCTTAAAGGCTCTATAAATACTCTTTCTTCTCTGTACTGCCAGCGACTGTATGTCCCCTCGTAATGCTCATCTGTGTCTTTGTAGTCGTATTGACAACCAGACAGCTCCCATATGTCACGACGAGACGCCTAGAATTGCATTGTGTGTCTGTGTGTGTAGGTGTGTGTGGGTGTAGGTGTAGGTGTAGCTGTTATTTTAGCATGTCTCTCTCCGTTCATCAATCAACATTCAAATTTAGAGGTGAAATCTTTAAAAAACAGTATCTAGATCAAGGCATTCCTCTCCTCAGGCGATTCCAGAAAACAATTTCACTGAAATACCACACAATAAATTTCTATTATTTATTTATTTAAAAAATAGTGACTGATTAAATTTAAAAACTAACATTTATTTCACAAAGGCAAAAATCTACGGAAGTGTAACTACAGTTTGAGGATTTCTTTGATTTTGCTTATCAGTTGCCTGTTCTTAAGCTACACTCAACTATTGATCGACTGTTACTCAACGGTAGTCAAACGGTTGCCATAAGTAGCAGTGGCTTTTATTTTTATATGTCAGATAAACTAACAGATAGCACAATTGTTCTTAAAAGTCAGTTTATCTCACATTTAGCGTTTATGAGACAGTGAAAATCAGTTCTGAAATCAATTCAATTTATTTAGCGCAGCATTTTTTGTTGGCCACGTTGCCACTCTCTGCCAAGTGTGCCAAAAAAAAAAAAAAAAAAAACTGTTACTCTTTTTGTAGGAAATTATATATCAAACTAATGTGACTCCATTACTGAACGCAAGGTCTTTTGCAGTCAAGTAGTGGAATGCTTCGTTCCACAAAACGTTTTCACTACGATCCTAGTAAATGAGACAATTTTTTTGAGGAAATGACGGGCAGTTTAGATTTTGAAATGGGTATTCATATGAAATTCAAGCTATAAAAAAATAAAAATAAGAAAACAGTTTTATTTATATTCCAAATTTTTTTTGTAAAAATAGAAAAATTACACAATAAAAAATATTAGAAATTTGTTTAGGACAATTCTGAGCTTTTAACAAAATTACTGAGAGAAATTTTATGAAAAATCACTTTCATATTGGAAACGATACTTTTGTGGCTACTATTACTAAGAAACGTTTACGGAAAATCGACAGTCAATTATTCAACCAAATTTCCATTTAATCATTTAACAAACTGTTTTCATCACCTTACATCGCGAAGTAACCATTTACTTGCTTTCATTCATTTACTTCCGAAGAAATCTCTTACAAAGTAAACCTAAGTGCAACTTTGTTGAGGCCATTCCAAGAACCGTTTGCCACAATTCAATTAGTCAATGAAAATGCCTTCAATGAATTTAATTAACGAAAACACTTTCAAGCTTATGACTTTTCTGCACGTTGCAGCAAGTTTTGCGTAGCTGTTGGGTAGGGAGGACGGGAGGACAGAGGAAGTGGGAAATGTGTGATGGGAGGGGGAGAGAGACTTTGGCAGTTCAATGCCACACCTTTTGATTTTCATGTAATTTTTGTACTTCTTTTCAGCTGTCAGATGTTTGCAATGCCACAACGCATCACCCTCAGGCGTAAAATACGCAGCAAAAAAGCGATGGAAAATGAAAGGAATGAAAAACAAAATTGGAATTCGAAAATGAAAACGAAAATGAAGTTGTCGCGTGTCGCCAAAATGATGCCGTTGCCGTTGCTGTTACCGATGCTGATGCCAATCCTGATGATGACAAGTCTTTCGTCGATGTCGTCGAAGTTGATTCAAAAACATTTTTATTTTTTACTTATTTTGTTAAAAATTGAACAGAAAATATTGTTGGATGTCGGGAAAATGGCTGGCACGGCTGGCTTGTTTTCACTTTTCTCGCGCTTGTCCTTGTCCTTGGCACGGTCCATGGACCACGCGTCGAGCTGCTCTTATACGTCAAATTATGCTAATCAGTTGGCAGGCAATAGTCTAAAACGAAACCAGAGAAAGTCTTTTGGTAACTCAACATGTCTAACGCTGTGTAATCGATTGCTGCTCACATGAAAATTCAACTTGAAAATGAATTCCACACACACAGTTAAATTGGTGCAGCAAGCAGAACATGAGTCGCATGCAAGTGGCACCAAAAGACAAAACAATTCAATTCCAAATGCCAAAAAAAAATAGTCGAAACTTGAAACTATAAAAACGACAATTTTGTGCTTAGCATCGTTTGTGGCGTTGGCTTAAAACAGGTCATAAAAAGCTGATGTAGGGAAAAAATTAATAACAATGAAATAAAAAACTACGCAGAAAAAAATCGACTTGAAAAGACCCTGGAATGTTGCCAGAAGTCTATACAAATAAATACATTTGTCTGTTATGCCCATTTGGTTCTGGAAAAACTAATAGACCCTAAAATTCGTTTGAATACAGGATCTAAAAATACAAAATTCGATTTAATCTTTTTAAAATTTGTGTTTTTACTATTCTGTTGATACAAAAAGTTGTAATAGTAAATGTAATATATTTGAATAATTATTAATAAATAAATAATATTTTAATTATGTTGTCGCACTATATTTTCATTAAAGACATCAAAAGCATTGGAATTGCAACATTTTTTTAATTCTTAATACAACACAAAGTAAAATTAAATTTGTTTAACTGATTTTCATTTGAATTAAAACATAAATTTCCAGCTAAAACCAAAAATTAACTGCTTAAATTAAGTAATTGGTTTTAGATCTATTTTCTAAAATGTTTAAATATTAATTTTTTAGATTTTTATTGAGCATTGATTGATTTTCTGCAATTTACATTTTAGTATTTAAAAATGCAATCATTTTGCAATAAAAACATTTCAAGTCAAGACTTTAGTGCTTTTGGGCAAATTAGCAATGTTGAAATTGATTTTGAGATACTCGCTTTTGATGTGGAGCATAGTACACATACCGAGTGAATTGTATAAAAGAGTCAGCACAGTTAAAGCACACCCTGTTTTGTGGTACAAAAATTGTTGGTAGTTTGTATAAAATCTGTTCAAAAACATAAGCTAAAAGCAATATCAGCGTTAATTTAAATGAACTTCAATAAGTCAATACTTCCTAACTGAAAAAAAAAATTATAAGTATCTTTTAATTGGTATGTAATTGCTAGCACACTCAGTTTATCGCTGTCAGTGCTTGTTTTATTATTGTATCACATAGCGTGTAGATGATGTGCAAATGTTAAGACCTAGCACTGAAAGTTGCATAAACAAAACGTATAATAAAAGCAGAAATTTGTCAAGGGAAATGACAGCAAACGCTACATAGCAGCAACAATAACAATGATAGTGACAACAATAAGAATAAAAACGACAACGGCAACGACAACGACAACAATTGCAACAAGCTCAAAAACATCAATTTATGCGAGGCCAGAAGCAGATAAAGCATGAAAATGGCATTGAAATGCATCAGTGAGCAGTTGAGAGAAGAGCATAGAACCAGTGTTGCCAACTCTTCGGGGGCTCAATAGATATATAAAAAGAAAAATATAAAAAACTTGGTAAAAGTTTGAAAACTTTTAGAAAAATACAAATATAAAAAAAAAGTTATTTTCAAAGTTAAATTTAAGCTTAACTTTAACTTATGAATGTTAAGTATTTTTTTGGTTGCCTCGTTAAACTTATATAGATATGTATATTTTTAAAAAATGCTGGTTACTTAGTTTAAGTAGTAGTAATTGTATCAAACTCAAATAATCCATTATAATTCTAGTTGTTATAAAGATGCATTTTTTTATAGTTTGTTATAGAAATTTTGTTTTAAAATAAGCCGAAGAAGAAATCTGTTTTCCGCCATGAAATTTTTAAAACAATTTTATTTTTAAAAGAGTATAAAACAGAAAAAAAAACTCTAAAACTGATGGATAAGCTCAGTTGACAGCACTGCATTGAGCTGCAGAAAATATCCACAGAGACAGACAGAGAGAGAGAGAGAGAGAGAAACGAAAAGGATGGCAGACGTGAGGGCGTAGGTGTAGAATTGGGCGTGGTCACATATACTACAACTGGGGACCAACTAAATTGACAGTGTCATCATTTTTGAAGTGTTGCTGCCATCGCAGCCACTGCTGTTGCAATGCTAGATGAACAATGTTGCATGCTGCGCATGGTAAAATGTGGCATGCAACAAGGGAGGGGACAGAAATGAGGGTGTAGGATTGTTTTAGTGTCAAAGTATAAACAGCAGTTAGTAAATACATTCACGAGTTTCAAGTATGCGGCATCAGTTCAAATTAAACTTCATACTTCAAATCAATGTATTTAGAAACAAGTAAGGAAAGAGTGAGGCGAATCGACCGAAGAAGTTTCCTTACGTATTTTGGAATATTTCGATAGTAAAAAGTTGAGTTTAGAAACAACTACGGACCAAACGCTCCTATTAAAATAATTATGCGAGTGTAACTAATTTAAATTAATAAACAGAAAAGCTTTCCATGCCAACCACTGCTTTTTGACCGATTACTTCTATGGATACACAATGATTCAGTAGTGTGATGCTGATAAAATCAAGTCAGTATACTTATATTAAATGATACTAAGTATTTAAGGTGGCCGTTGGCTTGTGATAGTTCTATTAGTTTTACAATTTTGTCATTTTGAAAATGAATTTTTTTACAATTTATTTTACCTTCCAAATTTGTCTGCTCTAACGTTAATAGTCTGTGAGCTTGTCGTGTTTATACACTCAGACGAGATTATACTTACTTTATGGTGTCGGCCACACCTTTTTTGGAGACCTAATAGACCTCTGTACTATTTTGCGTGAGGGCTCTAAAAAAAATGGTACTGCTCCTTAATTAATTAATCATTTCAGTCCTGTTGATCCATAGTTCATCTATGTCATTTTAATTTATTCAGTATTGTTTGAGTTTGTCATTTATTTTCAGCCTTTTTTCCTCTATGCGAACTTAAATTGCATTTAAAATGCCAAAAGCTGGCAAAATAAACTTCAACTAATTCGGTTAAAGCTCTCGGAATGATACTGAAAATGGTTCAATTTGGATAAAATACACAGAGGCAATTCAGTGGGCAGAAAATAAGTAAATTAAAAGTTTTCGTTGATTGTTTAACTTGAGATGGAAATTGAAAGTTGTTTGTTCAAATTAAACTTTTAATTGGAGATAGAAAAAAAATGTTGTGGTTTTTGCCATCTATATTTAATTTGTACAAATTTTGTTCAGTGTATGTGTGAGTGAATGCGTGTACTTGGAACTTAAGTGGCTTTAAGTTGCTACCTGCAGTCGCACCTGGATTGGACAAAAATGGCAACTACTTACTTATCTCCTGCCACTCAGCTTGCCGCACAGTCTTTGTATCTTTCCTCTCTGTCTCTCTCTCCACAGGTTTTTGTACTTTTTTTCTTCCCTTTTTATCGCTCGCTCTCTTTATTAGACTGCTGAGAGTCTGGTAAATCGAGACGAAATTGCCGTGTACGAGCGCCTGCAGATATGCAGCAGTTTAAATAGCTTTTACAACAATAAGAGCAACAACAAAAACTACATAAGAGCTACAACAACATGAGCAATATTTGAGCTCTCATTCAGCTGGCGGCGCTTATTTAAAGTTTGCACTTCAGGTAATTACTTAATGTAAATAAAGCCCTTGGGCGCCACACACTTGGACTACAAATGGCAGTCATTTCAGTCTAGGCCAGACGGGAATCTGCCTTGGTTAAGGAAAGGACTGGGTCCGAAGCAGGGACAGAAAAGTAACTCAAGTGGGCGTAGTGTCAAACAGACTTGGCTAATAGCCAGCAGAGTTAAGCGATGGCAGTCATTCACCAGCTAAGAATCAAGTTTTGTTATCAAAGTCAGCCAATGAATGAATGGCAATAATCACAGCAAACTATTTGACAAACGCGTTCACTCTGACCCCCAACCCTGCCTACGCTCCCTTTACTTTGTTCTGTCTCCACTTTATCTCCCCCCTCCTCTTCACTTCTCCTGGAGCTATTGGGAAGCTGAGTAATGATGCAGGCCAGAAGGAAATCACGCACGCATATTGCCAAAAACAAAAGTCCACACTTAATGCTAAAGGAGCAGAACGGAAAATATGGTAGAACTGATGAAGTCCATGCCTGACTAGGAAATACCCGTCATCTTAGTTTATTAAATTAAAATTATACAATTTATTTTATGGAAATGTTTACTAGTTGTGCCAATTAAGCTATAAATTAATATATGAAATTAAAAATATAAAATTAGCATTAGCATTAGCATTAGTATTAGCATTAGCATTAGCATTAGCATTCGCATTAGCATTAGCATTAGCATTATCATTAGCATTAGCATTAGCATTAGCATTAGCATTAGCATTAGCATTAGCATTAGCATTAGCATTAGCATTAGCATTAGCATTAGCATTAGCATTAGCATTAGCAATAGCATTTGCATTTGCATTAGCATTAGCATTAGCATTAGCATTAGCATTAGCATTAGCATTAGCATTAGCATTAGCATTAGCATTAGCATTAGCTTTAGCATTAGCATTAGCATTCGCATTAGCATTAGCATTAGCATTAGCAATAGAATTTGCATTTGCATTAGCGTTAGCATTAGCATTAGCATTAGCATTAGCATTAGCATTAGCATTAGCATTAGCATTAGCATTAGCATTAGCATTAGCATTAGCATTAGCAATAGAATTTGCATTTGCATTAGCGTTAGCATTAGCATTAGCATTAGCATTAGCATTAGCATTAGCATTAGCATTAGCATTCGCATTCGCATTCGCATTAGCATTAGCATTAGCATTAGCATTAGCATTAGCATTAGCATTAGCATTAGCTTAGCATTAGCATTAACATTAACATTAACATTACCGTTAAAATAGTTTATTAAGCGTTTTTGATTCAGCTCTTCTAGTATCTGATACAGTTTGCAATATACCCTTACTAGGAGTAATGGACATGACTAGGGAAGTGTTGGTAAGGTTCTAAGTATCTCAGTTAATGGGCGGTACATGAGGTATGCTTTATGCTATATGCTTTATTTATGTGTGTGCGTGCGCTCATGTATGTGTGTGTCAGGCGACACGTCAATGGCAGCGTCTCGTGCCCCATTTGCAGGCATTTATATGTGTCAGCATGTCAGGGGCATCATCAATCACTTTTGAGTTATTTGTCAGTTCTTTCCATTTTTTTTTGTTTTATACTTTCTTTTTTTTGGGGTCTCCACAGCTCAGTACATCAAGAGCTACAACTAGGTTACTGACATTTATGAGCTGCCACTAGCCGCAGCCCCATGTGGCACACCCACGCACACAGAGACACACTCACATACACTTACACGCACACACACACACACTCATTCAGGTGCTGCATTGGCTGCAACTTCCGCAAGAAAAATATAATTTAGTCCTTTTTGGGGGTGTCCCCACATTTGTCTGGCTTAACTGTAGTGCCAGCATATTTGAGTCATCAAACATCGCCTATTGCGACGCCCACGCATCAGTCGCAGTCTCAACCACCTCCGCCCCTCAGCGGCCACGCCCTTTAGGCCGCTTTGTTGCCCAGCAATTGTCATCGATTTGAAAGGCAAGGGCAAAAGGAAAAGGCTAACGCTTGGGATTTTGATGGAAAATTAAAAAATTATGCAATATTTGTTAAGTTAAATGGAGCAAGGGCGGAAAGAGAGAGAGAGAGCGAGAATGGGTAAAAGAGATAGAGTGACACTGGAGTGTGTGTGTGTGTGGACATAAAGACAGGAAAGACAAACACAAAAAGATAAATAAATAAAGAAGTGAGGAGAACTTTTAAATGTATGCAGATACACGCAGGCACCCACATACACACACATACACACACACACACACACACACACACACATACACACACACACGTACACAACACACACTCTACACCTACAGCATTGATCTCATTCTTTGCATATGAAAATGAGTTTTTTTTGTAATTTTCTTCCCTCTTTTTATTACTGTTTGTGTTTGTTGTGGTTTTTATTGCTTTTATTGTTATTTTTATTAAGATTTTTTTTTTGTATCCTTTGGCAAATCCAATTAGGAAAGTCAAATAGGAAAACTATCAAATCGCATTAACGTTACAAAAAATTGAGCCTCAACAAAATATATTGGACATTTTGATGGGAGGCCTTCAACTTATGTTTGGAAAAATTAAAATAAAAAATTATGTAAGGTAATAGCGGCTGCCAGATATGCTACTTAAAAAGTTTGCTTGATAAACAACAAAATTTGCACATTAAAAAGATTAAATTAAAAAATGTACAAATTTTTTAGAACTCAAATAAATTACTTGTTATGGGCAATCTCTTATTTAAAGTGTACAGGAAATTCTGTCATATTAATTTTCATTAAGAAAAAAAAGAAAACATTATTTACTTTGCACTTAAATTATTAGTTTTTTTACTGGTAACGGCATATGAAAATAAATATTTTTTGTAAAATGTTAATTTTAAAATGAAGTTTCAACACGCGCCAATCATTTTAGACATTGTAAATGTATTTTTTTTGTAGCTAGAGTATTAATCACTTTAACTTGTTTGCAGGATTATGCCAAATGTTCGCAAAAATGATAAAGATGCTTAAACCAAGTGTCACCTGGCTCATGCATAAAATTATAGATTGCATTCTATCTCAGCTAAGCACTTAATTACACTCCATATGACTCGTCTGCGTGAGGTCAATTTTTAGCTAGAGATGAGCACGTGACACGTCTGGGCAAATATTTGGAAGTCAAACTTGCAAGTTGAATTACTTTAACCAGTTCAGAAGCTTAAAGTTTTGTTAGTCTGTACGAGACTTTTTTTCCTAAAGTATTTTTATGCACATTGGTTTTGATATAGCTTAAGAATAAAGGAAATTTTTGTAAGTTTACTGAAAAGAAAATTAAATAAAATTAAAATCATTCTTTACACATTAAACATAATTTTCAAATAAGTATTTTTCTGTGTATTTGTGGCATTTCTGTTGCCTTTAACTTGATGCCATTGGTATAGATATCATGTCACATTTGTATGGTGCATGCACTATGTATGTGTATTCGTGTGACAGTGTTGGGTAATGCCCATTTAATTAGCTTAATGATGCTAGCAGCCAAGTTCTTGGCATCTGCCTCGTGTTCACAACTCATTTGCAAGTAATTAAATTTTTGCAGCAATTTGTCAAGCTAGCAACTCACAACTCAAACTTACAACTGACAACTCAGTACTCATAGCAGAGGAGACAAGCCAACTCCCAACTCAGAATTCGCAACTCGTTACTCGTTACTCGTAAGTTCTCAGTCGGGTCACATAAAGTTGGTAACTTTTCATTTTGGCTTATTACGGCCTGATGCTGATTCACAACAACTTTCGCCTCTCTTTTGCACTCTGCGTATTTTTCTTCTTTCTGCCATTTTCCGTTACTCTGCTTTTCTCTCATCGTCTAATTCCATTTCCGCAAGCGAAGTTTTTGGCCATTCTGCAGTTGTAGTGCTTCAAGGAAATTAAATTACAAACACTATCCGGCTGATTTACAAAATTCATGCAGTTTTTTTTGCTCGTCCTTTCTTTTTTTTCCATGGAATTTCTCAAAGGTCGCAGACGACGCGTCGGTTTTTGGGGCTTTTGACATTTGCCTCAATTTCCGTTTGTCAGAGCATTTTATAATTATGACGCCTGTGGGTGGAAGACGGATGAAAAGAGAGGGTTTCACCTAGACACTCGTTATCTAGTATTTCCATGCAGACTGACGCCTTTCCTGTGCCCTATGTCCTGTGTCTTTTATTTTTTTCTCCTTTTTGTTATTTTGTGTGATGTGCCCATGTCCTTTAGGCATCATTTAGTTAAATTTGGCAGAAAAAGACACTACGCTTCGCAGTCACTCTATAGTTCAAAAACTCGTTGTGACCTTCAAATTCGTAGACAAAATAGTTGGTGAAGTTAATTAGCAAGCGGCGCATACGACAATTCCTCAGGCTAATTTTCTTACAGTCGGTCTCCCTCTCAATCTTTTCCTCACTATCTCTTTGTCTTTATGCGCCAACTGAAAATATAAGTCATTGTTAAGAAACTATTTCTTTGCTTTTAGTGAAAAAGCCTCGTAGCAATTATGTGCTCTCTAAAGTGTCCTGTTCAAAAAGTTCCCTTACATAAATCTAAGCGACCGCGCTCTTAAAGACCAAATAGAACTGCAATAGCAATAACTATCATAACAGCTATCTTTCAATATTCATTACGTACGGATACTTGTTTCCGTTACAGAAAGTCGCAGGAGTAAGCTCATTATGCACTCTGTATTGGTCACACGGGTCAGCTTAGAAGGCAGCTGCAGCAGGTGTGAGAATAGCATAAGAGCTTTATGCAATCCATTTGGCGTTTTGCAGGTAGGAGTCACATCAACCAGTATTTCTTGTTGTGGTCGCTATGCTTTTATCCCCGTTTTAAGTACTTACCACGCCACCCACGCTTCCCTCATCATTGTCAACATCATGATGCCTCCGCCCAATCGCGAGATGGCTGAGATTACAATGTTTTCTTTATGTCTCGACAGGTTGAAGGTGCACAGAGTGTGAGCGGATGGGGCACATGGCTCTTTGAAGGGCGGACTGTCCTTGCAGTTTCCCTGTTTACAACGTGCAGACTCAGTTACCTTCTGCCAATGCTGATGCTGTTGCTGATGCAGTTGCTTACGTTGCAACGTTACCTAAGCTTGACCGGGAACAACAACAAATAGCAGCAAAGCTAATTAACAAAATATGTTAGCAATTGATGGACGATCAAATACCCTGCGAAATCAATCCTTTGTTCTGCATCTGTAAATTTTTTTCAACATTATGAGTCTGGTATTCTTGGCTTTTCTATGTTGAATTGCTAAAAACCTTCTGATTATTTTGCAAACAAAATTTATGCATACTTTTTACTTAAAATCCAATCTATTATCAGTTGTTTTTTTATAAGTGAGCCCACTCCTTTTGCTGTTCCAGCTACTTATAGGGTGTTGACAATGACAACAGTTTTGCAGCTGGTTTTCATCCCACGGTCTAGAAGGTTGCTGGCCATTACACACTCCACGTTTACCGCACTCTCCCCACCTTTCTAAACGCCCTTTCTTTCAACCACTTCCTTCATTCCCAAAACCCCCTCCACTGCGTGTTTCCGACTCTTTGTCCAACACCGTGTAACATCCAGTTATAACCTTTCGTTCGCTTGGCAAATATGAAAATTTTCTGCAGCCACTTTGCGCAAAAATGCAAATTTTGTTTGCTCTGTCTGAACGGCGACTACGGCTATAATTAAATTAGAGAACATTAGCAGCTAACTGGACTTTAACAGAATTATAGTGTTGCAAAATATTTGCAGCAAAAGTAGCAGCAGCTACAGCAGCAGCGTCAATACACAAAACGTGTACCACGGGTGAAAGTTCCCTGGGTGAAAGTTCGTTGGGTCGTCAAAGAATAATATGCTTTGTGGAAGGATAAAAGAGGGAGTGATAGGGGGAGTACTCCTTCGTGGTTGGCAAGCGTGAAATTAAATGACGGCTTCTGTGCACTGCGATTCACACACTTACACGCATTGAAACACACACACACACACACACATGCACAAACATATACACACTTCTACATGTGTAGAGCATCACACACAGAGTGGCATTTGACACATGCGCCACGTTTAGCACAATGTCCAAAAGTTATGAAATTCAATGTAAAACTTTGCTTTAGATAAAAGTTCTACGCAAAATAGTTTTATGCAATTGCTAACAAAGAAAAGTGTTTTGCAAAACTGTGAAATAAATGTAAACCAAAGTTTTGGCACCTTTGCGCCAGCTGTTCAGAAAAACAATACCTTGGATATAGTAGCTAAAAAGAATTGGCCATTTATTGCTGCTTTTTGATTTATATGTAAGCAATAGAACAAGCAAATCAGACATTACAAACATTTAAGTAAGTTTTAAGCAGCAAAAACCTTTGTTAAACATTTTATTTAGCTGTTCACAGAAGTCAAGTAAAGTAAAAGTGAAAGTAAAAGTGGTAGTAGGGGAAGGAAAACATTTGGTTTTATTAAAAAATAAAAAAAAAAAAAACGAAATAATTATAACTGATTTATTACCTATTTTATTAGAAGTTCTTTACACTGATTTTCTTTATTGAAATGATAATTTATATTGTTCTCATCGTATTTTCAAGACCAAAGATATTTTGATAAAAAAACCTTGATGAAACACCATTGTTTTCAGTTTTGTTTCATTTTCCAATGCATTATTTAGTAACTGCCAAAGCCAAACTGATAACTGTAGAGTTAAAAATTATACGCACAATTTGTGCCTAATCAGCCCACTGTGCAGTTTGAGGGTCAGCTTTTGATGGTAAAGGGATTTGAATGCAAGCCGCAAAACCGCAGTCACTGTCACACACACACTTCCATACACTGTCATATGCACTAACACAGATGCACACTAACACACTAACACACTGGCACACAAACTCCTGCTTACAGGCATAATCCACGCTCTCAGGCCGTGTGAATTGAACGCCCACTAAACGTGGCTTCAGCGACTGTCATGTGGCTTACTTTGGCGTTCAAAATGCATTTTTCTGTCATCGTTGAAGACGACAGCCCGTTGATATCTCTTTGGTGATTGACCAGCATCGAACGTTGCCACTGGCAGCAAAATCAAGTCAAAGTAAATGACAAAAAGACACTCGAAACTTGACATTCGACATTCGACATTCGACACTCGAGCAACAAGAATTGCCATAGGCTTGAGTCCAAGTAACTTTTAATGAAAGACTAATTAATTGATTGATGATATTGCCGTGGTACACGCACCACACGCACCAAAAGCACACAAAATAGTCGTAAGTAAACGACAAATTGACTGAAATTGCATACATATATTCCGGTTTTTTTTCCTTTGAGCCAAGAACTTGAAGTAAACAAAGTCACAAAGCAGAGGATATTGCGGACAATGGGGACAATTGGACGACCTGGACAAATCGCACTCGAGTTGATCCTGTTTTTCGTTTTGGCTCTTAGCCGTTGGCCCTTGGGCTAACATTGCGGAGGTTTTAGTTTTCATTTTGTGCGCAAAGTTTATTGAATTACACGAATTACACATACGCAACGTTGTCAGGGTAACGACTGTGCGTAGAGGCAAAAGTTTTGCAAATTACTTGCAACATCTTCGCAACACTCGAAGCCACAACAATTATAATCTACTTGCTGTCAAGGATGTTCATAACAAACAACAGCCAATATAAACCCAAGGACTTCTTGACTTGGCTCTCTCTCACCCAGAACAAACTAAAATTAACTGAAAGCAGCTCGACAAATAGTCAGCTTTAATTAAAACAATCTCTGTTATTTGAATTCAATCAAATTAAATGCAAATAACAGCAATTTAGCTACTCGTTCACATCTTTGTTATTTTTGTTAAATCCCTAATGAATGTTCAGTTAAAGGATGTGGAGTCGTCTGGCACAAAAATTTAATTAGTTCAATTTACAAACGAGTATATTTTTTATTATTGTTTGCTTTATTTAAAAGGCTGGCACTGACATTTAATTAGTTTGATCAACTAACGAGTTAGCTTTTGTTTTTAAAAATGTTATATATATAATTATATATGTATATGATAAATAATTATTAACCTCCGCTTATGAGGGGTGTCCGCCTAGAGTGTAAATATTTTTATTTAGATTGAATATAAAATATACATTTTAATTCATTTTAAAATTCATCTTAAATTGTATAAAACATATATTTTTATATTTTATAAGCTTTCTAAAATTTTTAATTATAATAAAATATTTAAAAAAAAATATTTACTGCTATTTATAATTTTCTGAAATGTTTAGCATTTTTAAATGATTTTTTTAGTACATAAAAGAATTTTTTATTTTTTAATAGAATACGATAATCATTTTTGAGTTGAAATATATTTTTTACTATTTAAAAATATTTTATTTTTAAATATAATTTATATTTTTTTATATTTTTTTTATATTTAGGGAATCCTAACAAATTTTTTTATTTGCACAAAGCTAAAAAACATTTGTTTTTTTTCTTATATTTTACATTATGATACAATTTATACATTAGATTAATCTAAACACTTCATATTCTTCACTTAATTAAAGTCCAATTTAATCATAATAAAAGTATCCCCAGTGCATCTTTATTTACAATTTATTTTTTGATGTTCCCTTCCTCATATTAATCCCAGATACGTTTAGTTGTTGCACAACTCACTCAGTTCGCATTACTCTCATGAGCCACAGAGTGGAATCGTGTTGAGTTAATGAATATGAATACTAAATTTGGTAGCAAACACATGCCTCAATCATATGCCACGCCCACTGAAATTCATATATATGCGTAGCTAATTTACGTGCTGCAGCAAAGTTCTCCTATTATTATTAAAGCTAATTATGTTGATTCATAAATTAGAAACACCTTTTGATTGTGGACTCGTGACAAATGTCCGTCCCGAATCAGATGCTAACAAATTTAGCTGTGGTCCTGTTGGTGGTGTTGGTCGTGTTGTTGTTGTTGCTGTTATTGTTGGTCCGGTTTGCGTGTGCCACACTATAAGCCAAATGCTAATGGCCAGGCTCACACCTGCCACCAAGTCGTGATTATGTCGACCCATTTGTTGCTGGGCAAAAGGCGAATAGAAATAGAAATAGCAACTGGATCTTAGTTAATAGAAAGAAGCAAGAAGCAATATAAATAGAACAAGTCAGTAATCTATAGTGTAGTACCAACTACAGTATACCCTTTTAAATATGTTTAAATATAAAATAAATTAAAAATATTATTTTATATATACTAATGTCTGTAAAAATGCCTGGCTCTATCGACTTTTTTTTTTCTATATTTACTCGACTGCAAAAACTGATTAAGAATATATATACTTTGTACAGATTAGTATGTCTCGTTTACCTTATTCACTTTATGAGTAACGGGTGTACAAATTATTGCAGCAGAGATTGGTATAGACACCTTATTATAGACGGACATAGAACAGGACAAGCTAAAGTAATTTTGACAAATTGTGTAATTTGTGATAACAAATATTTTATAATATGTGATTAAGTATATATAATATAAACAGACCTTGGGTAAAATAAAAATGTAGGGTCCTTCTGATCTGCCCTCGCAAAAAGTAATGGTCTGCCACGTCAAGAAATTAATAAAATATTTGTCAAAGCATAAAAAAAAATAAAAAACACTACAAATAATTTATTAATATAAAAAGGAAACCAAATAAACAAAACAATGTGTATACAAGACTTTCAAATGCCTTAATTTATTAATTCATTCATTCCATGAGTTGCAAAAAGGTCTGATTAGCCAGTTAAAGTGTGTGGACTTAGTGTGTCCCTAAAGCAAATAAAACCGAATGCAAGTCATGATCTGGCACTCAATTCCATTCAGTATTTTACTCTCAATTATGCGTTAGTCACGCTTGATAGTTAAGAGTGATTGATGATTCGCCAGCCAAAGGAAAATTGTACAAAATTTAAGAATTATTTAACCAAATTGTAGTTAAACAAACACTTGAGTTTTAATTGCATTATGAATGACATTTATGCTTAATTAAAAGAGGGCCTTGTGGTAGTCTCGTTCTTTGATTCATCAATTTTAAGTTCTTTCGGGAGACCGCAACAAAGACAACGACAAATTGCCACAGATTGTTGGTTAGTTTGCAACAATTTGTGGCTTAATATTTTTTCTGTGTGCTATTGACCTTTTTTCCAGGGTGAGAAGAGTTTGGAGGAGTTTTGGTAAACGCAGTCTTTATTGTTTGACTGCTAATTATGTGCCAAAAGCTCATCTACTACACAACCGCATTTAGGAATTGATAGTTGTTGCTTTCCTGTTTGCCATTGTGGTTTTTACACAGTTGGAGTTCTTTCTGTTGTTCATGTTATTTTTGTTTGTTTGCCAGATACGTACGCACACAATTAGGGCTCCAATGAGGACCGCATTCGACCGTACTGTACCGCTCCGGCCTTGGGTAAAGGGGCAGACAATTTTGTCGGCCTCGAGGTCGCTTAGATTTTAATTTAAATGCATGCGGCAATTTCTTATACAAAATTTGCTTTTATTATTTTTTTTTTTTTTGGGCAGCATTTGTCTGCGGTTTGTCTGAGCGCTTATTTTTTGGGGGTATGATGGGTGAGGGGTACTATTTTGTCGGGCTCTCTGGTTTTATGTTTAATTGCAAAGGGAAATTTGGCATTTGGCGTCGTTTTTGGTATCCGTTTTGTACATAGTTTATGTTAACTGGCTTGCTCGTTTTGTAATATTGTAATTTGCGCTAATAGCCCGAAGGCGAAAGAGTATAAAAACCAATTAACATTAATGAAAGACAGTCGAAATGTACATTATGCCGGCTTTAACAATCTGATCAGCTGCAATAACAGAGGTAGCAACATTAAAAGCTAAAAATTATTCATAATTATCATCCTAAATTGTTATTTTCTGCTTTTATCATCCGCAGAGCTCAAGTGCCAAGGATTATTTCAGAAATCAAGTATTTACTCGAGTTTGGTTTATGAACCAAATGACACTTTGCATAATTTTTAGCTAAACTAAGTAGGCTTGTTTCTTTTATTTCCACAGCTAAATAAAAAAACAAATATTTTTTTATTATTATTAGCTTTTTGTTAGATAAATAACAGCCAGCAGTAAATTTTTCTTTTATTTGTGTCTGTTTTTGATAGTCGTTATTTAAACAAATATTTCTTTTAACGAACAAAACTAGTTTTTAATTTATTTCTTTATTAAGTTATGATGACATAAGACAAATTAAATTTTTTTTAAATTTTTTGGTACACAAATGCAATTTATTTTACAATTGTAACCGATTCAAAGGGGCAATCTAAACTTTTGACGGGTTTTAATTTAATTTATTATTAAAATGAAAATTTTACATAAAAACTTTGTAGCTAAAAAGCTAAAATAGCAGTTCATATAAGCTTAGATACAACTGAAAAGTTTGTAAAAAGCTGTTGAACATTTTAACTAACTGTTGTTTAATTAACAAACGAATTCTGATGCTAGCAAACAATTACTTTGTTGTTAAAATTTATATTGTTATAATTTGTTTTTTGTTATTAAATTTAAGTGGAATGAGCTCGAATAGCTTTTCTGTTTTAGCAGTTTTAATAATTTTAGCTAAGAGCTAATGATTAGGTATACTACATAAAAAATAATCAGGCTTACCCTGAGCTTCTAAATACTTGTATTGTTTCAGTTGGTTGGGGTGGGCGTGGCAGTTTGAAGGCCGTCAAAGGCTGTGAGAAACTTCATGAAGCGTGAAAATTCAATGAAGTGCTACAATAAAATGCTATTTTAAGACTTTTTATAGACGCTTTGGCTGTTGACTTTGTTGTTCTACTTGTTTGTGTGAGACGCATTAATTCAATTGAAAATTAATTAGAGCACACTGCCAATAAGTAGATGAGAACGAAAAATAAAATAAAATAAATAAATAAAGAAGAACAAGTAAAACAACAATTCTCAAAAGCCTAATTGCCTTTGATTATATACGTTTATCGATACTTGGGCATTAGTACGGTCTTAGTCACACACTAGCGCACACAAACAGACAGACAGAAAGAACAAGATGGAGAGTGGCTGTAGATGCACAAAGACAGACACACACACTAACTGAAAACATTATATTGGCATTAGACAGTGGCAACAACAATTTGTGGGTCCAGCCTTGGACTTGGACTTGGAGTTACTTACTTTCGGGTCAGATGGGGCAAGAACAGTCGGTGTGTGTGTGTGTGTGTGTGAAGTGCCTGTGCTTAGTGGTTGTGGCAGCATAACATGCCACATTGTCGCTTTGACTTTTATTTATTTTGTTAGACGCATTTTGAAAAGCCAATAAGCAGCTTCTGATTGATTATCTGATGCCCAAACTCAAAGTTCCTTCTACACACATAGTTATTGTTGCTGTTCTGCTTTTACTTTTTTCTTCTTCATCTTATTCATCCTGTTGTTAGTTGCTATTTTTATTTATGATTATTTTAATATGAGAGGTCGTGTTCTGCCTGGGCGTCAATCAATTTTGAGTAAAATAAATGAAGCGTGTGGCTTTTATATTGTTTGTTGCCTACTTTTTAGGGCAAGGCTTAGAATTAATCACGTGAACTAAGGACACAAAGGTAGGTAAAACACACAAACAGTTCTGTGTGTCGAACTCATTGGAAAGTAATGTATATGCTTTATATATGGCTACATTTCGAGTTATTAAAAAACACGGATGTAGAATTTGATCAACTACTTGTGAAACTTACCTACAACTTAGAACTACGAGTCGAGCAATTCCCAAGATAAGTTTTTCATAACACCATCCAGTCTGTCATCAAAGTAGTGCTTGCTAGTTTGTGATTCAGATTTAACTGTTTTAAACTCGAAATGTTGTATTGAGTCAGTTAAAAAGAACACGCTAGTATGCCGGGAAATAGCTAAGAAAACTAAGAATTAAATTTGTACTATTAATACCCCTTTCATTAATTAATTTTGGGAATTAAAGAAATACTACCGCTTCTAGATTGGTATCAGATTAAGCTATTTTTGTAAACTTATTACACATAGTTATTGAGCTTTAGCAATGTACATATGTGTGGCAAACATGCCATATCTGAAAACCTTATCCGCTTTGTGGGTTTTGTGCTACCATAGCGGATGTCAGGCGTCAGTTGCTGGAGTATGAGTGGCAGCTGAGCAGCTGGAACTGCACTTTTGCCTGCTTTTCCGCACTTTTCCAACGACATTTTCTTGCCACGCATTTTAGATACACACGCAGGCACACACAAACACACACAAACACCCACACACACACAGTCATGTACTTTTTTGCCGGCAGCTAAAAAGTAAACGAAATCTCATGACTTTGATGCAAACCTTCAAGTGCAGCGTCGACAATGACAGCAAAACTGGTATGCCTCCACAGCCTTCCTTCACCACTTTCATCCCTCCCACTTCAGCTCTCTTACTGCAGCCATCTTGCTCTACTGCTGTGGCAAATGCATTAAATCTGCACAGAAGGAGACCAAAAACGTTGCAGACTTTTGCAATTTCGTGCGTGTGTTGTACTTCCCTTTTATGATCTGTCTTCGTCCCTCTGTCTCTCTTCACTCTCTGGATTTCCACTACGCTTCCTTTTTCTTGCATATTTTCCGGCTTAGGCGGTTTTGGGGGCGTCTCTGTGTCGTCATAAAACTGTTTAATCAGTGGAAAACTTGAACCACTGAGTGTTCAATGCAAATGCAAATTCATCTTACCCAACTTTCAGGAGTTTCTTTCACTTTCTTCTCCATTCCTTCTGCTGTCATCAAGAAATTGAAAACTTTTATTATCTTATGATTAAGTTGAATGCAAACTGCGCACTAAGAACTGTAACTTTTATAAAAAATTTACAATTTGCATTTTATAAACTTTGTGTCGAAAGCAATGCGGAAATTAAATCAATTAATTCTAAATTTGTTCACAGAAAAGTGAAGACTACGCTTCCGCTGAACTGATAAGCATAAATGCCCTGTATGCAGGTACGGGCATGCAAAGAGATTGATAACAATCGGTGAATACATGTGCTCAACTCATTTGAGCTTAGTTTAAAACATGTAAGAAAGGCTACAGTCGAGTGAGCTGGCTGTAAAAGAGCCTGTAATCCTTCTAGTGCGTGTATTTCCGATTTGTCGTGTGGGAGCTATAGTTATCCAATCTGAATCAAACTTGCTGAGGATAGCTATAACTATGATATGCTCATTATGTCTGTATTTGGTCCCAATAGCTTAAGTCGTTATCAAGTTATGGTAAGGTGAATAAAGTTTTATACAATTTGTGGGGACAGTAGGGGGCGTGGCATCAATTTGAAAGACACTTAATCTGCTCGCAAAGTATATGCCACATTTGCACTTCAAATTTGGTGGCTCTAGCTCTTATAGTCTCTGAGATCCAGGCTATGGACTCATTTTATAAACGGGGATTGAAGCTAATATCAAGAATTTTAATGAATCATTTCCACATCATTTTGTTTCAGTGTACAATGTACAATATATATATTACATAGTATAATTATACTCAGTTTCTTAACAGAAAATATTCTCGCTACGATTTGCAAACAGTTGTTCCATTTCACCTTTGGGGCGTCATCAACAGAGCGATCGATGACGTCATGCCCGTGTAGTGTTCAAGCTGGGTTATCAGTGGTGGCATCGCGGTGAGCCAGAGTATCGGCTTAATCGGCAAATGATTTTGTTTGTTTTTTTTTTGTGCGCAGTGCTCACGCGAAATTCCAAACGACATGTGCAAATTGCAGTTACTTTTGCGTTTTTTAACAATTTTTCTGCTGCTAATCTGCATGAAATGCAGTTGCAACACGAGCTCCAGCTGGGACTGCCAGTTGAGGCATTTTCCTGGTTACCTGAAGCGGCACATGCAACCCAAAGCGGAGGCATGCAAAGATTTCTATGCACACGCCTGCGGCGGATGGGCGCAGACACACGAGGCACGCCCCTATCGCAGCCAAATGGAGCAATTGGATTATCAGTACCATAGACGACTTGCCACACTGCTCGAGGCGCCAGCGTTGCCAGATCAACCAAGATTTGTGCAACTCTTACGCAATAATTACAATGCCTGTCGTCGGCAGCAGGGACACTACAAAGCCTCAGATTTTGTGCGTTTCATTGGCACTTGGGGCAACTTTAGTTTGCTACAGGATCATGAAACGGATTACAGCAAACTAAATCTGCTGTTTCAACAGCTCTATCAGCTTAGTCTGCCGCAAGACATACGCGAATCGGAGTTAGAATCGAAACAGGAGGCTGTGCAGTGGTTGCTGAAGTTACAGCTACCTTGGCCTGAAACTGTCGCTGAGGCCAAAGTCGACACAGCCGAGTTTCTGCCACTAACGAGGAAGCAGTTTGAAGATCTGTACAAGGCGCTGCAACCAATTGGCATGCCACTGGAGCAGCTTTGGCTGCAGGTGCAAGAGCTGGAGAGGCAAATAAGTGAGTTGCCGTATGAAGAGGAGGTGGAAGGAGCATGGAAAGAAGAAGGAGTAGGAGAAAAGACTGGAGGAGAGACAGTAGGAAAAGAAGCAGAGATGGCAACAGGATCAGAAACAGAGAAGAACACGAGTATTGGAGTAGAATCCGAAGCTTCTCAAGATTGTCCGGAACAATACATGCTAGGATTTTCCACAGATGCCTGGTTGCTGGCACTGCCTGTGGTGAATTCCACACGCTCCTCGGTCAAATGCTTTCACTTCAATTTGCAACGGCTTCCCGCTCTGCTAGCGGCCCAGTCGACGACGCTGCTGCTGCGCTATACGCTGCTGCGACTGCTGCACAAGCTGCAGCTGCGAGAGTCACCAAACTTTGGACGTCAGGAGTGTGCGGCACACACGCGCCATCTGTTGACGCACGCTGCTGTATGGCTAATGCAGCAGCAGCAAACGGAGACACAGCGTCAACTGCTGCATGTCACCGTGCAGCAGCTGTTCGATCAGCTGCGACAGCGCTTCAAGTTGCAGCTGCAGCTGAATCGCAATGGCTTCCGTCGTGCCACGCAGCGCTTTCTACTGGACAAGTTGATACGCATGCGGTTGCATGTGAGTGTATTGCCACAGACGGATGCTGCCACACAGCGGCAGTTGCTGGAGCTGCATTACGCGAACTTGCAGCTCTCGGAGAGCGATTACTATGGCAATTTACTTGCCACTCTGCAGCAGATTGAGCAATGGAATCGTGATCGAAACAGTAGTGAAAATCCGGATGTGACAAGGTTGCATCTACTGCAATCTGATGGCTTTGGTAGCTATGCATCGCCCTTTTTTCTACCCGATCGTAATGTGATTTTTTTGCCCCATTCACTGCTTTCCATGCCCATTTATCGACCACATCAGGCGACGGTGTTGACGCAAAGTTCTCTTGGATTTCTCATCGCACACGAGATGTCGCATGGCTTTACGCCCACCGACATACACTACGATGGGCGTGGCAACGAGGCAAAAAATCCACGCGACTTGCACATACTTAAAAACCGACGATTTCAGGCACAAGTTCAGTGCTTATGGAGAAATTCAAAGAAATTTCAGATCAACAACGATGAGAAATTCGCCGATTTCCATGGACTTTTCCTAGCCTTTGGGGCGTTCAATGCTATGATTTCATCTTCAAATGACACTCTAAGACAGGCTTTCTTTTTGAACTTTGCCCAGTTCTTTTGCCAGGACGATAGCCAGCTGGAAGACAGCCTTGTCCATGGCGGCAGTCGAGAGCGTGTAAACGACGCCGTTGCCAGTTTAGATGCCTTTGCGCGTGCCTTTTCCTGTGAGCGGCACAAGAAACACACCTGTCGACTGTTCTGAAGCTTTATAATTAAAAATATATCCTAAGTCCTAGTTTTTTGAATATCGTTTAAAAATATAATAAAATTTTGCACTATTTAATTAAATATTCCCCACAGAGCTTTAGCTGCTATCAACCAAACCCTGCACCATGGGATAAACTACATTTAAGGCAAACAGAACTATGTGACTCAGTTGATTATTGGCATTATTTGCAGCATTAAGTAGTCATTTAACTGATAAGCTCTTCATTTTACAAATTTGTTTTAAGTTTTAATTAAAAAACTTAATAAAAATCAAGTGTTTTCAGTTCATATTACATTCAGTTAGAACATATATTTCAGCGCATCTTCTCAGCTTTCAGGCAACCCAAGTAACCCAACCCAAAATATTACTTTTTCTGAGAAAAAAAAAGCCTTTTGCACTGTTCACTTTTTTGAAAAATAAGACAATAAGCTTCAGTGAAATATAAAAACAAATTTCATGCATTACTTGTTCCTATGTTCAGTTGTGCAATTATTGCATCATAATTTCAAAAATACTTACACTATTTTTGACAGCTTCTTGAGTCACTGTAAAAGAACACAATAAGAAGACATGCGATTCAGACAGAAAACTTGAAGTTTTTTTTTATTCATGTTTGCACTTAATTAACTAGTTTACATAGATTTACGAGTAAAACATTTAAACTTGAGATTTGTTTAAAATACTTGTACACAGACAGATATCAACATTAAATCATCGCATTATTATTTACTAAACTCATTGTATTATTGGCTTAATTTCTAATGCTCCACAAAAAAAAAAAAAAAAAAAAAAAAAAAACAATAAACTAATCCTAGAAAATATCATCAATTCAATTCAATTTGTATATTATGTATATATATATTTATATGTATATTTTGTAATCGCATTTATTTAATCTGCAAATAGCAAAGATTAAAACTTTCGAAATTCGTTTCGTTTTTGTTTTTTTATTTTTTTATTGATGTTTTACATTGTGAGAGTTGAATTCATTATTTGCCTGTCATTTAAATCAGTAAACTTTGGGGCTCAAAAGGTTTACAAATTTAAATGAGTTTCATACTTTGTTGTTGTAGCTTTTTATGTTTTCGTTTTGTTTTTGTTTTTGTTTGACTTACGATTAGTTTTCACTTAAACAACGACAGCTTACTGTTAAAGTTTAATTAGTTTTTTGTTTACTGTAACTTTTCGAAAAATAAAAATAAATAAATGCCGCCCAAAAATTACAAAAAAATAAAGTTTCCTTTAGTTTTTTTTTTTTTGTTTTTTTGTTTTGCTTTTAAAAAGTGTTGTATAACTAATAAACATTGTATGCATATTTTACTTATGCAAGTTGTTCCTGTATTTATTATTAGATTTATTACATTGATTTGCACACTGATTTAATGTCTATTTAACACACATACAGATAAAGTATACACATTCAAATATTTATCATTATAATTATGTTATTTTAGCATTCCATTTGATTTGCGACAGTTCAACAATCATGTATAAAATAATCCGAGTTCAATTTATCCATTTGTTTAGCCATTCATGCATATCACTTTCGATTCGGTCAACTTGTCAATCATTTACAGATTGTATTGTTTATGTTCAACCGAAATTCCAAAATATTTATTGTTTATTTTAACTATTGACAACACTTATTACATTATCATATTGTATTGATTTTGGTTTTGTTTTAGTTGTTTATGCTTTAAAGTTCGTTAAACACTCATACACATAGTTTTAAATTCAATTGATTTGCTTTTCATTTGATTTCTTTTGTTTTTGTAGTTTTTTTTTAAACACTTTAATCAGTGAACTTGGAACAAACATTGAACATTTAAACTCATTACTCAGAGTAGATTTGTTGTCTGCATAGTTTTGTTTATTGTTTAATTGATGTTGTTCTTTTTTTGTTCTTTGAACGCTAAACTGTATAACTGCATTCTGATATTACTTTCGCTTTTATTTCGCTAACTAACAGTTGAGTTTTGCGAAATAGAGTATTATGCAAATCTTGTGTAAGTCGCTTAATTTTTATGCTGTGCTGATTTTGTAAACGGATGTTTCTTTTCTGCTACATTTTCAAATAAACAACAACAAAGGACTACAATAAATTCATGTCGGTTATTTCAATTTTTTTTGGGATTTTCGCCAATTATGCAAGCGATATTATTTCAGGGCAAAAAGTGATTTCGTAAACATTTCATGCATTTCTCATTTAATTATATTATAATAACAGCCATTCAAATATCGCCTTTTCAATAAACTTTACCATTTTGGCGAAATGTTTTTTGTTTTTATTTTTTGACACTGTGATGATTTTGGTTAAATTTGTTTAATAAACGTTTCGAAACCAAGAGATTTCATTTTTCACCCAATCGCAATCGCAGAAACCTTAAACATTTCGCTCCTCGGCAATAATTTCCATGTTACTCGTGCGACGCTGCTGTTGATGATGAAAGTGATGAAGGTGTTGATGTTGATGTGGATGTAGATGCTGATGCTGCGGCACCTTGCCATCGGCAACGGTTGTGCAAACGGCTTGCGTACGATGTTGATCGCTGCTGCCACGCCGCGGCACCAACATCACCAATTACTAGAGGACCGTTTCATTGGTGTTGGTGCAGGTGCGTTGTCCATTCACCATTGAGTACTTTGATGAGCTATCCTTCTTATTGGCATTGCGTCCCATAAATATCTCCTTAAAGGTTTCCCGAAACTGTCGCGACATGCCGCAATAGATGCCAAAATTAATCGGATAACTGAGTACCAAAAAGAAGTTGGTCAACATTATGAATATATTGGCAATGCCATAGTCCAGAAACTCAATGATCAGTGAGCTAACAATGTGCATAGCAGTTACCACAGCAATAGGTATTTCGGCAATTAGAAAAACGGATACAACCACAATTAGCATTAAAGTAGTGCAATTTGAATCTCTTAACTTTTTGCATTCCTTTTTTCGATTCTCACGAAATAACAATTTGCGTCGTTCCTGTGCCTGTCGCAATGCCGCAAACAACAAAATGTTCAATGTCACCAGTATAATGCAGGGCAATAAATTTACAAATAGCACACGAAATAGATAATACGTAGTATAGTAGAGATCTACGCCTATATACTCGTGCACCCACATCGATGTCTCCAGGCGACAAACCTCCGTCTCATGGCCATTCCATTCGATCTCTAGCGGCATATAGGTGCGATCAAAGAATCTCGGCAGCTGGTGTAGGAATGCCAGCAATGCTATGTAGAAGGTGCAACGCTTCACACGTGGCATTGTGCACCAGGTGCGTGCCATGGGGGCGTGGCAAACGTAAATGTATCTGCAAGAACAGAGAAGTGGATATATGTGAAATTAGAAATTATTAATCAATCAATATGATCAAAACGAATTTTAAAGAGCATTTTACATACATATTATTTATTTTCAATCGATTTGTCACATGGTAACTAAGGGATATAGTTGTTCGATCCGAATCAAAATTGGTGAGGATAGTTACATTGGTATCAGACACATAATTGTGAATTTGGGCACTCAATCCTAGTAGTTTTCAAGTCATGGTGATTTGTGGGGGCGGTAGGGGGCGTGGTATCAATTTGAAATGAGCTGGATCTGCACATGAAGTAGGCGGACTTTCATTCCAAATTTGATGGCTTTAGCTCTAATAGTCTCTGAGAAACAGGAGTTCATACGGACGGACAGACAAACGGACAGACGGACACAGCTGTATCGTCTCAGCTGTTGATGCTTATCAAGAATATGCATACTCTATAGGGTCTGAAACTCCCCCTTCTACTTGTTACTCGAATTTCGCTTCTTACAAACCTAACAGACCCTGGTAATATTTATTTGTACGGGGTCTTAAAGTAAATTTTAATTAATTCCATTGAAATAGTATTTAGTAATTTCTTGCTTACAGAGTAATTTAAATTCCCAGGCAAAAATTGTACTATTGGCTAAGAATTATTTGGTTTTACTTCCATGAGCTGGGCCAATTAAACCAAACTAAAAACTACGAAGGAAACAAAACATGTTTTCCAAAATTAACTACTGTGAATTTTGTGTAAGTTTCAACTCTTAATGTTCTCATTCTAAAGTCTTCATATTGCAAAATGTAAAACTAAACAAGTTTTACTTGTCTATTCCTTTAAGGGAAGAAGTGAATGAATTTATGGCATTCTGAGCACATCACTTAATTTCAAGGTCATTGGATATCCTTTTGAATACATCACTGAGTCATAGATTTAATGAGCGAATTATATTGCACACACACGCCAGGAGAGATAACAAATTTGCCAAGTTATGGCCACAATTGAGATTTCAATTCAGGCAGCGCTACAGGAAGCATTATTTAATTCAGATACAATTTGAAGCCTTAACTGTGGATGCATCTTAAAATGTATATTGTAGCTGTATCTTTTCCATGTGTATCTTTTAAGTCACATGCATCAAGTAAGGACTTTATCTGTCGGCCATTACTGTGTCTGGCAATGGATTTTATTCATGAAATGTTTGCCAAGTTAAGGCATAAAAGCCACATTGGCAGCGCGTACATCTAAACGCATTTGCCTAATATAATTTTATAGCCAGTCAGTCAGTCAGTTAGTCAGTTAGTCAGCCAAGGCATAACCCAATTTCGTAGGTGCAAATTTATGATAGCAACGTGTTGACAACATTGTCACCTGCTCCAACCACTCCATCCACTCTAACAACCCCACCCACTTGGTAATCAACCATTTCCAATTGCTGATCCATTGGCTGAGAGAAGAGCACTTTGGGGCTTATGGCCACACGCAATCAAAGCCAATTCTAAAGAAAAACCTAATCAACTTGACGTTTTATAATTTCATAATTTAAGTAATTTGTCAAAAGTGCTTTCGCATCGCTCAGTGTCAACTTTGGTGCTGAAACTGTAGTCACAGACGAAGACTCCGCCGCAGATAAAGGCTCTGACTCCGTCTCCGTTTCCGTCTTCATGTCCAACTACGACTTCGACTCCGCTTTAGATACGTAATCAGCCTCCGGCTGTTTAGGATCCCCATGGTGCTCAGAGTCCTTCGTCGCATCAATCGCAACGACTTTTGTGCCGCTTTATAGTTTTAACTTGATGGCAAGGACCTGACCTTCCCAACCCCAGCCTCTTCCCTTTATGCTTCTTTTTACACTGTAGAAAAATGTTGCTTTTAAAAACTTGTATATGTTGCTACGAAATGTATGAAACTGTAATGAACTCTTTCAATTTTGATGCCCAGAAAAATGATTGTACTATTTTTATAGCCATAAATCAGGACATATACTTAGTTGTGATGATACTTTTGCACCACTAGACTCAAACAGATTTTTATGAAATATTTAAATTAGCTATTACAAGTTTTAGTTTGCTGCTCTTAAGACAGTTTAGCACTACTAAATAGTTTAATGCATATTTTAAGTTTTAGGAGTGCAGAGTTTTTGTTTAGGAACTTTGCGTTTTTTAAGAGTGTACTCATTTCTTTTTTCTTGCCAATTGATGTTGTGGCCCTGCGTTAAGCTCACGCAGCTTTGCCAGACTTGGGAAACTTAAACTGGTCGGTGATGAGGGGTATTGGTGATGTGGAGGCGTCAAGCGGAAGGGGAATCTTCAAGGCTGCGTGCCTTTGCCTAATTTATGCGCATAATTATTGGCACGCCCACCGTACAACGCCCACGTTGCGTTGGCTTTGGTCTTCATCGCGGTCTTGCTTTTGGTCTCTGTCTTCGCTTGGCTTGGTCTTGATGGAGTCTGGCCACACTGGCACTTCAAAAATGGTTTTCAATCAATCTTTCATTGAACCTTTGTCAAACGGGGATTTCATTAAAGTTGAAAGCAATCGTAAACAAAAGGACCAAACGATTCACGAAGCGTTTAGTCTTAAATGGAATTGATATTAATAATTGAATGAATAACATTTAGTGTCGTTTTCTCTCTTTGCACACTCTCTTCACTTATTTCTTTTCTTTCATTCCCAACACTTAGTCATTTTATTCAGTTGAAGCACAGACAATCCTTAATGTTCGTTCAGTCAAGTGAAATAATAAATCAACAAAATATTCGCAATCCATTCGTCCAAATAATTAGCATGGATAATTAGCATATTCTTCAAATAAAAAAAAAAAAAAAAAAAAAATACAAGAACAAAAAAATACAAAATAATGGGAAAATTAAAACGAGATGAACACAAACTGAGTTAAAACTCATTCAACGCATTTTACAAATTATTATCCTTTCATTCGCTTTCGCACTCGCATTCGCATTCGCTTTGCATTTACATTCAATCAATTATTCACTTGACTTGCTCGCTATTTGAAATTATCATCAAGTGTTCACTTGTCCAAATTACAATCATGCTATTCAAACTACATTAGTCATTATCCATTATTCACACTCATTAATTCACTGAATTAAATTGTGTTTTTTCTCGGTGAAGTGACTTAATTTTGTGCTCGTTTAAAGTTTTAACAAAATGGTTACAATTGCTGCATTGTTTATCTGTTCAATTTGAGTTCATTTAAATAAATGAACTATAGACTGTATTATATTTAAAATTTATATTATATTAATTTAAACCAATTGAATAAATGTAAATTTTGTTTGTGAGGTTTCTTTTTATGCATTGAACTATAATTGAATTATTAATTATGCACTTAATAAGCGCTTTAAGTCCTTAGTCCAATTGTTGAAATTTTAATTATATTAAATAAATAAAAGCCTTGCAAATAAAACTGGAATGTCTGCAATGTCTGCAATTCAAATGTTCGACTAAAACTTGTTTGGTTTCAATTGATTCATTCGATTATTTTGCATGTGTAATTGTGCATTATAATCTTTAAGGAGCAGCTGTTATTTTGTGAAATAAATCATAATCAAATATATAAAAGATGAGGTCAAATATTATTTCAAAGCACAACAGATTTCTATTTATTTATACGCTTTTAATTGAATTATTATTTATTAAGTATACACTGAATTAATGCCTAACATTCAAAGCTAAATTCGTTAAACAACTGTTGTTTTGTGAAATTAATCAAAGTCATGTAAATAAATATCAATTTCTTGCAACTTGATGAATTTGTCAGGTTTCTATTCATTTTCCACATGTTTTAGTATTCCTACACTCTCCCACTTGCTTCCTCTCTCTCTCTCTTTCTCAGTTAGCTTGGCAACAAAGCTAACTTATACATTTCATATTCGTAATATTCATTTACTCATACAATTCCCACAAACACACTCACTGTGAGAAACTTGAGTGCAGTTAGTGCTTGGCAACGTTGATGTGGCATTCTTCGACTTGTGGCACATGGAATGCCCATAAAATCACTTGAAACACAATAAGTTGACAGCATCAACAACAACAACAACAACAACAAACGAAAGCAATAATAATAATAAACGTTGACTGTTTTATCGCGTTTTTTGTCCGTCGAGCAATTTTCAACGCATTTTAGAAAATGTTTGCAAAAAGGGATGGACGACCTCAATGTCTCCCCCGCCACATTTTATTATTTGGCTATTTGCTGCACACCGTGGCACACCCTTCCACAACACCCCCATCGCCCATCCCCCATCCCCCACACACACACCTACACCCACGACCACTTGAAGCGGTTCAATTCGCATAATGGCGCAAATATTTATGACTATTTTCATAGAACACAATTTTTTTTTTTTTTTGGGTGAGCTCTGCGACTTTCCAAGAATTTTTTTATGTATCGTTTTATTTTTTTCTGTTTTTTTTTTTTTTGTTGGTTTAAAAATTTATTTGCAAAGCTGTAAAATTTATGATCCCACACATGAGTTAATAGAACAATGCGCCAATTTCTGAGTGGTCCTTATAGTCCTAACAGTGCTCGAACAGTTCTCGCTGTCCGTGCTATCCATACATACAGTGCCTGCGTACGGTTTTCGGCCACTTGAAAATATTGTTGCCGGTTTATACGTATTTTATATACATTTGTCACGCACACATACTACGATTTATGTTGCCAATTTTATATTAGTTTATTGTTTTTTATACTCTCTGCAAGAGTATATTGGGTTTGTGCAAATGTATGTAACAGGCAGAAGGAGGCGTGGCAGACCCCATAAAGTATATATATTCTTGATCAGAATCACAAGCCGAGTCGATATAGCCATGTCCGTCTGTCCGTCTGTCCGTCTGACCGTCTGTCCGTCTGACCGTCTGACCGTCTGTCCGTCTGTCCGTCCGTATGAACACACAGATTTCAGAGATGGTAAGAGCTACAAGTTCGAATTTGGTCTCTATCGACTCGATATTTAGTCAGTCAATACAAGAATCTTTTTTTTTTTCGATGCCACGCCCCATTCGCCCACAATGAGCAAAAAACTAGACATACCTCGGAAAAAATAGATGTTTTCGGTTAATATCTCAGTAACTATGGCACTTAGGAATACCAATTTTGGTACACGTGTTCCTAAAGGCCGCATAAATCCAATGACATCAAAAGTTTTGGGCTGCCACGCCCCCTTTTTCCGCAAGAAATAAAAGTAAATTTCAAACTTGCATACCGTTTTTAAAGCATTTATTCTTATCGTACAGTGTTGTTATTTATGATTCGTTTGAAGACGTATCATGTCAAACTCTCCAGAAAGTTTCATAAGAATCCGACCATAAACAAGAAAGCAATGCAGCAACAAAGATTTTATTCTAAAGCAATGAGCGCGAGAGAGACAGCGCTAGTCGTGCCGACCAATAGTATTCATACACACATATGTATGTGCATACATTTAACGTCAAACGAATTTGTATGTACATACAGACAAACACATGTATGCTTGATTATGCTTATCTTTTTTTTGTTTTAACGTATTCTAATACAAGAACTATCTATTGTAATGTCTGAATACCGATTTAAGTATTATAATTGGGAATAAACGCAGAGAGTATTATACGGTCGGGCGTGTTCGACTGTACTTTTCTTTCTTGTTCTTTATTCATTTTTTTAGACTACGTTCCCAAAAAGTGTGGAAGCGGGATCTATTAGGATTGTCAGAAGCAGCAGACGGAAGTACGAGGCAATAGAGAATATAATAAGCGTTGTCGTAGATCTTAGGAACTACAATTAGAACTCATGGACTTTGAGCGCTAATGCTGCGTCGCAGATCAGCTGCTCTCCTTTAAAAATCTGTTTTTAGTACGGATAACTTTGTTGTTATTTGAGATATGTCAACCAAATAAATACGCTCTGTGAACGGTTTGGCTTTATGTTCCCATGAAATTTATTTCGAACTGAACAACAATTTCATAAAGCTTTCATATCCCTAGAACGAGTTCGATGCTTTTAACTTAATGTACTAGTTGCTGTTGGCAAGCATGTTGGTTTAAAACTCTTTCTGTTGAAAACCAGCGCACACTAAAAACATGCAAAGCCTTTGAGCTGACCCACTCTAAAGCAGTCAATCTATTTTGCTCATTCTTTTTCTTTCTCTCCTTCTCTGCCACGCATTCTATGTCCATCTCGATGTCTGTGAGTCGTTTAGTCAGTTTATCAGTCCCATACAGTTCGTAGCTTTATTTATGGCATTTAAGCAAAAGTAATTTTAGTTTTAAAACTGCTAAAATAAATATCTCACAGTCACTCAATGAGTTCAATGAGCCTGACATTTTGATCCATTTAAACTGATTGCACATGGCAAATGCTTTCCATCACACATTCCGGACTGATGTCCAGACAAAGTGTCAATGTGTGAATCATAGTCAGCAGTTTATCAGCTAAACCACTGAATCCGCTTATTTAAGTTCGTATACTAATGATATAAACTGCTCGTACGAGACGCCGCACACAATACCTTAAGCTGAACTGACAATTACACATATATTTCACTTTAGAAAAAAAGTTATTAAGCATTTAAGTAATCTTTTAGTTGATGGGTTGCTTGCAAAGCTTTTCTCTGCTATTAAGAAATTGATTTCTTAATTCATGTTTTATGCTTTTCAATTTAAGCCTTTTTATATTTTATACAGAATATTGCTAATCCATTAACTTATTTAATTTGTTTAAAAGGCAGCATAGTGCTCTGATTTTCTGCAGACTTTAGTAGTCAAGACTGTCGTTCGGTTAAGTGAACTGCAATAGAAGCAGAGACAGAAACCGAGTGATTGTGAAACAAAAGCGACTGATTGGACCACATAACAGTGTTTGTGTGTATTTGTGTGTGTTTGTTAATGTGTATGTATGTGTGCTTCCCTTTGAAATCCATCGCTATTTGCCATTGACCGAGTGTTGTCTCAAAACGCACATAACTCATACGCAGCGTTGGTCGGGCATAAGACCGACGTTGCCTTTTGCCTGACTTAAACACACACGCACACACACACACTGTCACACTCATGGACACAGCATGCATAATTTGTGTTGGATATGGCAACTGTGAGTGTATTGACAACACGACGACGTGTGGAACTTTCTACAGCCGCATTTTGATTTATTGTGCCATTGACAAGTCAAGAACTCAGTCTGTCAGCAAGTCATGCAGTCAGTCAGCCATTCACTCAGTGTGTAATTCACTCAGTTGAATAAAAACTCTCAATGTGGAAAGTCTTATTTGATGTCATTTGACAGCTTTATCAGTCTTTATCTCACGCTTACAATTGAGATAAAGTCAGAAATTTCCATGATTTTCTCTTTTAAATACAGTATTTCCCAGTTATGAATCTCAAGCTGAAATGTAACTTAAATCTAATTTAAGATCTCATTGAAAGTCCAAATATCGTAAAAGTCAAAAATGAAAATAAAGCACTTTTTAGTGTAGTATTTTCATGAAATTGAAAAGGAAAACTTTAAGTCAGAACTGCAATTTATGTGCGTTGATGTCATTGACAATTTTTTTGGTAAGAATTTTGATTTCATTTATGTTCTTAGCGCAGAGTTCAAGTCTGAGCTTCATAAATTTCATTTTAAACTTTGAAACCATACAAAATAATACTGAGATGTTATTGTTTATACGTATCGAATCATAAACTAATGGTTTATGAAATTTTAATAGCCTGTTTGGTTTGTTTTTGCTTAGTAGTTGAGTTTAGTAGTCAAGAGTTGAATTCATGATTTTACTACTTTGGCACTTAATGAAATTTCAAAATTCAATTTCATTCAGAGTTTATAGTTTTTGTATTGAATAATTAGCATTCGTTATAGGTGAGTACTACGTTATTGCGTATTTACCTTTGCACTGCCAGAGCCAAAGTCAGCCAGACGGAGATGGTATGGCACATGGCCGGCATTATCTGAAAGGAACCACAAGAACATAAAAGTCAGGAATTTCAATGTGCATTGTAAAGTTATATGAGTGTGCTTGTGTGTATGTATTTGTGCGTGTGTGTGTGAAATTGTGCAGTGTGTTAATTAAAAGAAAATACCAAAATGCACGTGAATACGATTGAAAATGTGAGTGAAATATTCTGTAACAGGAAATACACTCGGTTACATGGAAATTTAATGCTGTGAGTACACTATAAAAAAATGTGTCTCAATTGGATTTTCCACTTTAAACATAAAAAATATATTTCTATTATACAGGGACAGCCCGTAAAACTTAAAACAGGAGTTTATATTATAGATTTTGGTTTTAAAAATTACAGAATTGTTTTTACTTGTGCGAAGAAGCAAATTTGTTTATTATGCTTGCTTATAAGTAAAAGAGATTATACAACAGGTAGCGAAAAACAAGTAAGAAAGGCTACAGTCGAGCGAGCTGACTTCATACTCCTTCTTTTGATCTGGAGCAGACAACTATAGCCCATAGCTTCCCAACGAAAATTTGTGATTTGTATGAAACGGGGTCTTACAGTCTTACAGTCGGTTTGTGGCTTTTCTTGGTTATTTTTATCAGTGTATGTAAACCATGAATTTTCGGAGCACTCAGCCAAATGCATTCAATGCATTCAGTTTCAAGAATTCATCTACATTTTTGGTTGCACTTGTGCCTTTGTAGCACACAGATTGTAAACTAATCCGAGTTATGTTTTTCCCCCGGAAATACTCCACTGCCCTAGCTCCTTTCCCGCCCCCTTGTAAAGCACAGTTGCAATTAGAGAAAGCGTCAGATTTACTCGCTGTGTCTCTTTCGTTTCCGCTTTTTCTGCCTCCTTCACTTTGGCTGCCTCTTTTGCCGTCTGCCATTATGAGCTTATATTCAGTCAACTCTAACAATGAGTTGTGTCCTGTTTCAGTCAGCTTTCCCCTCATTGCTGCCACATTAAAATGGCCATTAAATGCTAGAAAGACTTTCACAGAGTTTTCTACGACATGCTGAGACTTTGAGCAGTGTGAACACATACATGCACGCATACTTACACAATATAAGTATAAATTTTCCAGGGGAAATGAAACGAAATCTTTAAGTTGAGCAATGCAATGGCCGCCTGGTGGTTATTACCAGCCTTCGCTAGTAGTGTGTGTGTTTGGGTGTGTGTGTGTGAGTTGAATTTTATGGCCGTCATACGCAGATAGCCAGAGATACCCTCTGAACCCCACACCACCCTCAACACTACCCCGCCCACTTTTAGCTAGCTCCTGTTTAGTCTCAACTAGCCTCCTTCCACTGCTTGGCAGCAGAATTTAGCTGGTACAAATCCCCTGGGAGCTAGGTCACAGCACGTAGATGCCAGCAACAACAAAGGCAACAACAATGACAACAACAACGTCAACAACATCGACAACAGGAGCGACAACAACAAGAACAGGAACGACAACAATGGGCACATTTTATCAGCTCGACACTACTCCAGTTGAAGTGAGTAAACAGTTTTGCTTTATGCCACCATCTTTTGCCAACTGCCATGCCCCTCAACGCTCTTACTCCCACTCCATTCTCTCTCAGTCTTACTCTAAACGAGTGCCATAAATTGAAAATGTTGATTAATCAAGGCAAACGTGGAACATTGAGTTGGGAGGCAGCAGGGAGTGCCATGGGCCAGAGAAGATATTGTAGAAAGCGCAAGAAATGTGTAGAAATGTGAGTGTAGCAAAACGAACGCATGAATGAATGCCCGAATGAATGCCCGAATGAATGAGTGAGTGTGTCGACTGAGTGCCAACAACTGTACGTGTGAGTCTAAACAAAGAGGGGTTGGGGGTGGAGTGCCAAGTATGTGGCAGGTGGCAAGTAGCAAGTGACAAGTGGAATGCTTTTTGGGCGCTGCTTTTATGATGCTGACAGAAATGACAAGCCAAGTGCAAAAAAAAATAAACAAAACAAAACAAAACAAAAATGTAACGTAGCAGTAAATGCGATAACGATAACGATGACGATGACAATGACGATAACGCTGACTGATAACAGCGTCTAGGGGCAAATCAAAAAAATTGAGCTACTGCCACGTTCGACATCAGCTCAGAGACAATGAGCGTCAACTTGCAGCCAAGCATTTTATTTAGGTCAATGAGTGCCTAACTCACCCCTCCAGTTGCCACTCCACTACCACCGAACACCTGCTAATCCCCACCCCTACCGGCCATAAAAAGCCATTGAGACTGAGAATAGGGCCAAAAGCAAACAATGCTAAGCTTCAATTCAACAGCAGGCGAAAGAAGTAACCGCTTCTGAGCTTTGGCAAAGCAATTAAGATCCAGCTGCTTCTGCTTCTAGCCACTTTCTGATATGCAGTTTCAAGGAATTGTCTGCCCTGTAGGCAATTAAAATGGGGTGTATTTGTGCAAGGCTGTAGTGGGAATTGAAATTAGTATTTTAGAGTATTTTTTATGAAAATTAATGCAAAATGCTATTAATTTTCAGTTAAATCCTGTTTATATTTTAGTATAGTAGTTATGGAAGTGTTGAAATGATGTTATATGTGTGCTTGATTTTGTGTTCTGTACTTTATATAGGGTATTGCTGTGTGCAGCACATTCGTCTGTAGACTTACCTCATTGAAAATGCTGTAGGCCAGACAGAGGGAGACAGGATGCATCGGCTTATAATAATTGCCAAATGTGTACATATACCAGAGGCCAGGAGCTGGGAAAACAACCGTCAGCATATCGCATATGGCCATGCCTGAAAGGAAATGCCCAATAGATGAGACAAAATGAGTCAAAATGAGATAAACAAAACGAAAACGAAAACGAAAACAGCAAAAACAAAATAAAGAATAAAAAGAAGACAAAGAGGCAAACAAATTGACAAATTGTGTTAGCCAATGGCTTAAAGACTAGATGACCAACTTATTTTGGGGCTTAAAAACTAGTTTCGTTACTTTTCATCGTCCCTTGTCCTTTGTCCCTTGTTTGTTATTGACCAAGAGCTCAAGGTTTTTCCGGCTAAGCCAACAATTTGGCCCAATGTCATGTGCCCCACAACAAAAAAAATGAAGGCCGTAAGTAGTTCCATACATGTCTGTGTATATACACTTAGGGCTGACTCAACAAAATGACATGAGCTTCTTAAAACTAAATAAAAAACAGAGACTTAAAAGTCACAATGTTAAACTGTCCGACTAAGTTTAATTAATTAAATCAGAGCTTCACAGCTGCAGTTTGGCTTGCTTCAAACTAAATTTAATTAATGTCTTTAATTAGTTTTGTGGTGCAGCAAGAGAGAAAGAGTGTAAAAGGAGGGAGTCAGAGCTGCATCTAATGCTTGCAGCTTTTAATACCTGCAGCGGGGTTCAAGTTCATCATACGCCCTGTGTGACTCGTGGCCTTACAGTCTGTTACGACCATTGGCCCCCCCAAGGGGGTTTCGTGTTCACTGTCCGTTTAACTTAGAGTCAACTGTAGTTGGTCCCGTTGTTGTGGTTGTTGTCGTTTGAGTACACAAAGTTCATTTCATGTTCGGTCTGCTGTCATTTATCGTCGCTTAACTCGCCTCATGTCCATCAGCCAAATGCGATTAGCCCCTGTTACTTTTTGCTTCCTTTCGCATCCTTTCATGCCCTAACAACTGTCGAACGGTGTGTGCTTAACCCATTGACAGCTAGCATGCCAGCTGACAGTGTCATTTGTCAGTTTATGTTTATGCCGCTCATTCTTATACCCACCAAATTTGTAACGTATTGCGAAAAAAGTTATGGCATTACTTTAAGGCTTACAACTGTCCAACTTTTAACTCCATATTTCAGTGCCTTAGTTCGCAGTTTTCCTGTTTACAGATTAGTGTTACAACTCCTCGAGTCTCGGGTTAAGTAATCTGTTGCTACAAATTGCATTGACACGCAGCTAAAATTGAATCGCCTGCTGCTGATAGCTATTCCCCTTATCTGTTGGGTTATCCTTTCTTCCCCTCTGTACTATGGACAAAAATAAGTTTTTTTCTGGCAGTGAACATAAAGTTGGTTCGGTATGGATTCCATATTTATTGGGTAGGCAATGTGTGGCACAGTTTGTTGAATTTTAATTTAATTTGTTCTAATTTATAATAATTCTTTTCATTTTTAAAGTTTAAACAGCTTACACTGTAGATAATTTAGTTTTAAAGCTGAAACTTAAACTAAAAGTTTATTTTTATGCTAAAATTTGTGATTTCGCCCATAGTGCATGCGAAGGATTTTTCGAACTTCGGCGTCAGTTTGCAGCAGCTTCAACTCTGAAGCCAAAGTCATTTACAGTGAGCGTGGAGCAACTTCGTGTCACATAGTAAGTGAGTTTTCATAAATCAGTTGCAAATACCAGCACACAACATGCCACACCCTCTGAGCCATACAGCGCACCCCCCTTCTCACCACCTTCCACCCTCTTAAAGGCCATTAGCATTACACACGCTATTAGAATATCTCAGCATTACTTGAGTTGTGGCACGCGGAATGCTCAGGACGCGAGGCGACGCGAAATGTGGCACGCACATTGCCAGATATTTTTGAAATCTCGCAAAACTTCTGCCTGATTTAACATTGCGAAGCATTAAACTGATCCAACAGTATCAAAGGAGGGGTTGGGGTTAGGTCCATGGGGAGCACAAATCACATCAAAGATGAAATGAGGGGGATGAATACAAAACGAAAATAATAAACGTAAAAGTGCTTTGGCCAAAAAAGGGAGTGATTACGGTTACAATCATTGAAGTAGGAACAATTTCAACACTTATCGATAACAGCGTAATCGATAACAGTTAGCACTGCTGCCATTTGGCAATCATATTTAGCCATTAGTTCGATAAGAACATTAATGTATTGTTTTATGGGAATTTTCAGTTAATTTTCATCGACAACATGAATGGTATTCCTACTTCTGCCTAATAAATTGGTTTTTTTTTTTGGTAGAAGAATTTGCTGGCAATTTCAAACTTAAATTTCTTACAAATAGTTTTCTGAATCAATAACTCAAGTCCCCGATTTTTATTTTTATTTGTCAGTTTATGTCTCAACTTATATAAGGCAATAAGGCGTTATATAAGGCAATAAATAAGCTAAACTTACCCATTAGCACAAAATTGGTAGGCGTGGCCATGCTTTTCTTGCTGAGCACCAGAACAATCAGCGAATTTGATATGATGGTCATGAAAAGCAGGAAGGGCATACAGTAGCCGTACAGGGGTAGGGCATAATCCAAGGGGGAATCGCATGTGATATTCCAATACGTTATATTGGCATCCATTGATCGACATTCGCTGCTATTCAACTGCTGCTGATACGAGGCATAGTCGAGGCTATCGTTCATACTTGTCGCATAGTCCACGAGCAGAAAATGTGTCTCATTGAGGCTGACGGGAGAGTTGCCCATCAGGCCGGGTACACGTTCTGCTGCTGATGCGGTTGCCACAACGGATGCGGGCACCGATGTGGATGCCAGTACGGATGCGGATGCGGATGCTGAGGCGGATATTATGGGCAATGGGTCAACGGTAGCAGCAATACGTGCTCCACTGGCCGCTGCGCTCCATTGATAGAGCACGTCCGATGCGGCAATATCATAGGAATAGACCGTTTTATTATCCATACTCGATGCCAGCGCAACAGCAGCGGCAGCAGCAGCAGCGGCGGCAGCGGTCAATGTTTTCGTGACTGCCGTTGACATTTCCTGAACTTCAATTAATAGACTTGGATCAATAGACCTGGCCGTTGACATGTGTTGGCCAACATGTCGCAAACAAGCTGAATCTGAACCGAAATTATCAAGTCGGACAGGCGTGTCACTCTCACTTTTATTTATTTATTTTTATTTTTAGTTAATTCTGTTTTTATTTTATTCTTTTATTATTTTAATGCTTGCGAAACTTTGGTGGTGCTGTTAGTGCTGTTGGTGGTGCATTCATTGAATTTGGCACTGCTGCTTTCATCTTTTTCCTGGACTTTGCAAAGAGAGGAAGAAAGAAAGAAATCAATTTTAGTTTGAAATACTTTTTACAAATACAAGTCAAAGTGGAAAGTTTTCCATGCACGTTTCTATGTGTATGTGCTTAAATGTGTGTGTGCGGGTGTGTGTGTGTGTTTTGGTCCAAATTCTACTGCCACTTTTTCCTCTTCATCTTCTAATTTAATGGCCCTTTCAACCAAAACTTTTCCCATTGAGCCCATTATAATGGGGATTGGGGGTGCAAATATGGCCCTAATGTCCAGGCACAAACAGTTGATAAAAATGATAAAAAAAAAAAAAAGGTGTGGGGCGCACGGAAGCAAAGAAGAATGGAGAAAAGCAACCACAGTCCGTTGTTAGCTCGAGTTAATTGTTGATGCTACTGATTGAAATTTCATAAATTATGAGTTATTACCGAACTTAAACGTCGCCAGACTTACGAAAAGTCATTCAAAATAATTTGCTTCTTTTTTAAATGTGTTTTTTTTTTTTTTTGGTTACCTTTCTATGTAATTAAGATATATCGTTTACTGATAGCTATCAAGCGATTGAAAGTTGGGATATATTGGAAAACAAAATAAATTGTAGCATTTTCCTTTTTGTGTAGTAATTTTTGCTTTTATGTTTATGTATTTATTAGGAAGTGTGCTCTATTTGTGTTTTATAAAAAAAATTACAGGAAAAAAGTTTCCAAATTTTATTAATTTGTTCTTTGAATAAAGCTCGATTTTAGGCAATGCTTTACAGCAAAAAATTGTTATTTTAAAGCAAATAATAAATAAAAGAATTAATAAAAAACTTGGTATAAACATCTATTCCATGTTAAAATAATATTAAAAGTCCATTATTTGTTTTTCTCAAAAATAAGTAAAATTACTAAGAAGCTTATGCTGTAATTTAAGAATTTTTTGTTGTCAGTTTCAAAATTTTGTTGTATAAAATAATTAACTGCACTGAATTTTACTTTTCTTGTTCTTGAAGTGTTTCAACAGCAGCTGCAAGCTAAGAGAGTTTTCATAATAAATGAAATCAAATTACAGCATTTTAGCCAATTGAATAGCTTTTATGTAATCCGCAACTTAAGTTGTACGTTTGATATGATTGCCCGGAGTTTTGTTGACATCTTTGACATTAGCTTCATGTTTTTTTTTCATTATGAGCTTAGAATCAAACCGGGTATCCTGACGCCCTTTTTTTTTTTGTTGTTGTTCGGAATGTTTATGCTTTTTAATGGCCTTATTTTTCGCAATCGAAAGGGCAAACACACAGAGAGAGGCAAGCACACACATTCATAGACACAGTTACATTTTATAGACAAGTTGTTGGCACGGCCAAAGGCCACATTAACCCACATAAAAGGATCCGAAAAACGACTGGCGACGGTTCGACCAGTTCGATGGTTTCTACGGGCAGGATTCAAAGGAAAATGTCGCGAACGAACTTGAATAGAAAATTGAATAAACTATGGCCCAAGGATGCCATGGGCATATGTATTTTGTTTGTGTTGTAGGGAAGAAGGCAAAAGCACTTTCCCTCGAGGCATGTTCAACATGCCTAATGCGATTTAGTTGCCCATTGATAAGGCGATGACAAATATTGCGTATACGCAACGGTGGCCACCAAGATAGCACTTAATTGCCACACAATATGGCAACAATATGAAATTGAATAGAAAGCATACTAAATAAAACCGATGTGATTTATTTCAATTGTTCGATTTTCATTTATCAAATCTAATCGAATGTCTATCAATTGCCAAGGCAGCAAAGCGCATCAAAATCAGTAGCCAAGAGAGTAGTATATTTATTGACCAGTTGTCAGTCCAACTGCCACTTGCCGCTTTCCACTTCTCACTCACAACTAGCCACTTGCCACTTGCCATTTGCTGTGGCATGCCACAACCCCCAATCAGTAAGCCGCGGAGCAAAATATTTGAAAACCTTAAACCAAAACCAAATTCAGGAAACATTTTCAACTCGGCAAATTCCTGCGGTCGTCAGACAGACATATTGACAGACAGTTAAATGGATGGACAAGAGGGTCAGTCTTAATTAGCCTTTAAAATTCTAAGAAATTGTAGCTTTAAGTAGACCAAATCCAATTGCAAACAGTCTTCTGCTTAAGTGACATTTAGATTGACTATTTGCCAGCTATTGGATCAATTCGCAAATGAAAATTGCAATTGCAAATTCTGTTGCAACCACCTTTGATAGGGAATTGATTGCAAATGCTTTAAATACCGACCTTTATCGATATTTAGAAATACGTGGAACAGCTTAAGAGTTACAATTTATAAATATGCAAGACCATTCTTACACTTTAATTTACATTTGTTTTATTTAGCTTTAAAAGTTATAAGTCCACTTTTGTCCTAAACTAACAAAACCTATGTTTTACTACAATTTATTAAAATATAATACCAAAGATAAAATATACCTAATACAAAATGAAATCATGTGGAAAGTTTTCTATCTTTTTGAAAACAAAAATTAGTTTTTGTAGGTAAACAAAGACTTAATTAGCCACTAAAACACTTAGCCAGACAGTTACAATGAACTCAAAGTTTGTGTTTTATTTGAGAAAACTAAAAACTGTTTTTAAAAGACTTAAGCAGCCTATTAAACACTTAGCAGACAGTTAAGATAAACTCAAAGTTTATGTTAAATTTTGGGCAAACTATGCTACGCTTTGACAGGCATTTGTCTGCAAAGTTTTCAAGTCATCTTCATCGGGCTTTCATTAGCTATTTTGATTTGTTGACGACATTAACAATGCATCAGCATTTCCATTAGTCTTAGCCTTAGTTAAAAACAACCTGAGTTTGTTTGTTGATGTAAAAAACTTGAACTAGCACACACATCTGTCAATGGAACATGCTGATGATTACTAAGAGCCGCCCAAGAGTCAAACCACCTGCTCTACATTCACAATGCCACCATAAAAACACACACACACACACAATGGCACACACTCTACCATAGTGAAGACATCATCATAAAGCGATTAGTGAAACTAAAACTGCCATTAAAATTCCTTGAACGCCTCCAAACTGAAGGACATTTGGCATTCAGTTTGCGCCGTGCTCAAATGAATTTCCAATATTTGCCCTACACCATACTCTGCACTAAAAGAGTGTCTAAGGAGAGGGTATACATGACTAGAACTATTTAGAAACATCGCTTTGATTTCTAGCAACTGTATTATGTTGTGTTCTGCTATTACTTACATTTAAAGGGTATCTTTAAGTCATAAATATCACTTTATTTCTTAGCCCTCCCACTTGTCGCCTAGTTTGATGCGCTTGTTGTGATTTCGTGTGAGAAAAACAAGCGACAAATGAAACTAGATCAACCAGAACGACGACAACAATCACGAACAGCACATAAAACTAAGCAGAGCAGTACTTTATAAGTGGGTGTAAACAACACTAGAATACCCTTTTAAAGGATGCCAAGGCTATTTTATTTATTTTTCAAAACTATTAAAAACTGTGCTGCTTCTTCTTAAGTTTCTAACTATTCTCTTCGAGTAGACTCCATAGAAGTCCTTATAGTAGTCTCTATAGAAATCTCCATAGTAGTCTCTTTAGTAGTCTCTATAATAGTCTCTACAGTAGTCTCTATAGTAGTCTCTATAGTGGTCTCTATAGTAGTCTCTATAGCAGTTTCTATAGTAGTCCCTATAGTAGTCTCTATAGTAGTCTCTACTATAGTCTCTATAGTAGTCTCTATAGTAGTCTCTATAAAGATGTAGTTAGTTCCCAAATATCCTTTCCTTTCCTATCCAGGGTATCAATAAGTTACAGTCACTCTGAAGCTTAGCTACATCGCAAGGATATAAGAATCAACAATGCATTTGCTGACTGTGAAAGTGAAAATTGGTGGAGTAAGAAAATGTGTGGCAAATGTGTAGGTGAAGGAGGCAGAGCGATTGTCTGGCAAGTTGCAAGCAGGACCCGGCAAATGGCTAAAGTAAGCGTTATATGCCCGTTTTGGCCATTGTAAAGACTTAAGCCAAAAATTTGAATGTCTCGCGCTTTTGTGGTCCAATGAATAAATTTCACAGTCAGCGGTCAGAGTCGTGTGTGGCCCTTTCACTCTGTCTCTCCCTTCCACCTCTTTCCCCATCTCGGTCTCGCTGAATGTGCAGAGCCGTTTTAAGCGTAACTGGAGGGGGTTAGACGAATCTGGAGGTCGCAGTATATCAGCCAGTGTACATAATTAATTCCCTAAATAATAAATGAAAATGAAGAAAATTTACTTTGCCCGCTGGGGGAAAACAAATGCGGTTAAGTTTCATGAGCATAGCTTAAAGAAATGAGAATGCTGATAATCGGATATGGAATGTAAGGGGGAATATGTGATTATCATCGGGGTAGTTTCCCCAAATTGTCGAACAAAAAAATTGCTCATATTAGATTCCGACCATTAGATCAAAATGCATTTGAATTGCGGACAAATTTCACGCCAACTTGCAGAGTTAATCATTTGTAATCGTTTAATGCTGCATGCTTTTGTTGAGGAAAGCCAAGCAGTTTGTCTGTTTGGAAGTTAGTCGACTAAGCCACGCCTATTTTTTGGCTTTGTTTTTTGTTTTTTTTTTTTGTTTTTTTGGCTTTTGTTTTGGTTTTGGGGCGAATTCCCTTGGATCGCAGTTAGGCATACAAAATGAGCTTGTCCAGCTGAAGAAACTTCCCAGACATGCCGAATTAGTAGTTCACATACGCAGCGCTAAGCGACAAAGGGGCGGCTAAACAAAGACAGAGACAGTTTGACTGAGAAAAAGGGAGAGAGAGAGAGAGAGAGGGAATGAAAGAAAGAAACATAAGCAGCGCTAGAGCTGCGAGTTGAGGGCCGCTTAAAGCGTTTAGTGTTTTTAGTGTAATCGCAATGGCAAACTTTTTCGATTTGGGAATTAAAATAAAAAGCAACAACAGAGCTGTTCCCCCAGCCTTTCCTCTTTCGCCTTCCCTCCAAACTTCTTTCTATTTTTTTTTTTTTTTCTTAATTTTCTTTTCTTCTATTTGACGCTCTTTCCCGCTTTTGTGTGCGCGTCCCGTTTTCCATGAAAAAAGTTTTTGCCACGCATCGCCGACGCTTTTTGCTTTCCCTTTAATGGGCAAATCCAAAGCGTATCCTCCAACATCGAGCCACAGTCTCCACTTGAACTTCCCCTTCGAACCGTCTGTACCATTTGCCACTCGCCACCCGCGTCAGATAAGTGATAAGCCGCCATACAAATTGCTTGTGCCAGACGCCCAAGTTCGCTGCACGAGTATATAAGCATTGTTGCCTACTTTTAGGCATAATCGCGTGTCCCGGCTTAATAAAAGGATTGACCATAGTCGGAGTGTGGGAGCCCCATCAATTTGTGGCACAAGCGTGCTGCAGTTCCTATAGCTCCTATATGCTAATGGATCGCCATCCACCCATTCTCGGTATTTTCCCTATAACTGCTTATAGCACCTAATGTACGAGGTTAACGAACTCTTCCATTTGGGCTGAGCTGCTAATTAGAGTTCATGTTGCTGTTTCCAAAAATTTGATCGTGAACTATTGAAAGCTTTCTTAAGAGTTTCCTTCTTAAAAAGTTTTTACCATTACACTAAGTATAGTGTAATGTTCTCAATAAAACGAGCGATTTACCTATCGTTAAGCATAAGCATTAGCATTAAAATTATAATCAGCATTAACATTAGCATTAGAATTAACATTAGCATTAGCATTAGAATTAGCATTAGCATTAGCATTAGCATTAGAATTAGAATTAGCATTAGCATTAACATTAGCATTAGAATTAGCATTAACATTAGCATTAGCATTAGCATTAGCATTAGCATTAGCATTAGCATTAGCATTAGCATTAGCATTAACATTAGCATTAACATTAGCATTAGCATTAGCATTAGCATTAGCATTAGCATTAGCACTAGCATTAGCATTAGCATTAGCATTAGCATTAGCATTAGCATTAGCATTAGCATTAGCATTAACATTAGCATTAGCGTTAGCATTAGCATTAGCATTTGCATTAGCATTAGCATTAGCATTAGCATTAGCATTAGCATTAGCATTAGCATTAACATTAACATTAGCATTAGAATTAGCATTAGCATTAGCATTAACATTAGCATTAGCATTAGCATTAGCATTAGCATTAGCATTAGCATTAGCATTAGCACTAGCATTAGCATTAGCATTAGCATTAGCATTAGAAATAGCATGAGCATTAAAATTATAATTAGAATTTACAAACAACTAATTTGTTCAAAGATCAGTCTAATAATATTTTAAGAATTTGGTTGATGAGCTTATACATTCATATATATAACTATATATATAAAGCTCTAAATTGGAAAACAACTGCAAAACAGAGAATTTTCCTCATGCTTGTGCAACATTAAGTGCTCTGCAGTCAACCGGAAAAGTGATGAAAATTGGGAAAACAGTAACTGCAACAGAAACTGAAACATTTAAGTAACTGCAGTGTTGTTCCACGCATTAGCTATTCAATTGAAATGCCAAGTCGAGAAATGAAAAGTCAAGACGTTGAAAGAAAAGAGACAGCGAACGTGGGGAAATAAATATACTTCTGTTAAGGAATAGTAGAAACTAGGAAAAGCGCCGGAAGTGAGGTCGAAAATGTTCATTCAACTTAAAGGACAGCGAAAAGTTCAACAAACTAAATGGAGGACAGGTGTGCCAACAAATTTGTTTTGTGTGCCGCTACAGATAAGTATAGGTTTTTACTACATATATATGTGTTTAGTGTGTGTAAACGTTTGCGTGTTTAGACGTGTTAGTGAAATGCAGTTTGTTATTTTGAATGGGACGCAATTTACATAGCAAAGCTGTCGCTGAGGCCAAGTTAAGCAGTTAACAGTAACAGTTAGTGCAACTTAATATGCAAATGGCCTAAGGACAGACAGGACAACCAGACAGACAGACAGATTGTTAGACTGTCAAAGCCAGTTCACAATTTAGGCCGGGCAGTGGGTTTTGGGGGCGGACCATGACTGGGCGCCTTTTAATATTTAATGCGGCGTCGCATTAAATTCAGTCCAGTCGCAAAATGAATGTATAAATTGACTAAAAAAGGGGTGGCAACTCAAGAGGGGCGAGGTCACTGGATTAAGAGGGTTAAGTGCGTATATGTGCGTGTGTGTGTGTGTGTGCCAAGTGTAATGTAGCTAAACGCAATTTGCTAGATTTATAATTCTATTTAGTTTAGCTAAGAAAAATAAAAACGAAGGTATCTAAGTATGGGTAGCAACACATTCAGATACGAGACATAAGATACGAGATTTCAGATTTGTCACACTCGCCGAACCCGAGCATTATATAGCATACATACAAATATATCTAGTGCCTAGCTTGTGGTACAGGGTGTTCAAAGAATTTGATGAATTTTATATGAAAAGAATATATTTTTTTTGTTTGCTCTAAACTTTTTCGTTGTCAACAAATCAAGGAATTCTTTAACAAGTTTTAATCAGTACTTAGAAGATTTTATTGTATAAACTCTAAAGTCCAAATGATAGCTATATAAAACTATGTGCATATCTTATTATTGACTTTTCTTTAGTCTACAAAGATCAGCATTGCCTAAAAGTAGGCTACGCTTAGTGGTTTTTTCAACTTCTTCAGATCAGCATATAAAGTATGCCACAGTTTTTACATTTTCCATATTAAAGCTTTATATAAACACTGCTTTAAGAATTAACTAGACGATCTCTAATGTGAGCGTATCCATTTGCAAAGGGAATGCCAATTTCGGTGTAATTTTTCTTGCCAGTGCTTTATGTAACAAGAGACACTGGCATGTTGTCTTCTATAGTATACAATACACACATGTGTGTGTGTGTGTTGCCATTACAGAAGCTGGCGGCACGTGCTGGCTGCGCTGTCAAAGAAGAAGCAGAGATCCAACGGAAAACCAAAGGAAAACGCGTCGTTAACATATGTTGTAGTCGAGTTTCTCAACCAACTTGTATGCTTATACTACACATATAGATATATGTATATATCTTTCTCTGTCTTTGTGTGGATGTCTAGTTTATCTTTGGGTGCATATATGTATGTATGTGCAGGCATTTTCTATAACAATTTGCCAAATGTATGTAGAAAATATACGAGTTTTTCATACAAACAAACAGACAGAACAGCGAGAGGGAGAAGACTGGGCTTAAAGAGGACAGGGGTGGAGCAGAGCTCAGTCGAGACGCTTGTCTCGATTCAAAAGTGACTAAAGTGTTGGGCTCATGAGAAAAAAGAAAACACAACCACACACACACATACACAATAGTCAAAACAAAAAGAGAAAAATAAAAATAAAATAAAATGAAACAGCAAGAGCAAACGAAAACAAAAGCGCAAGTCAATAATTATTGTGTGATAAACGTACTAATACCCTGTTAAAAATGAAACCCATAAATATGTAAAACAACATACCCTTCCAGCTATTTTTATAGGGCATGCACATGCTGTGGAAATACTCGTAATACAGAAATCTGCCCAAGAGTTGAACGAATTTCAGCAGTCCCACAACACATGGCTGACACACACACACACCCATACACAAGTACATATAGGTGTACTTATATTAAGGCAAAATATATGTTGAAAAACAATTTCATTTGCGGCGCGTCGTGCAACAATTTGAGGCAAGGATTTTGGCAAATTTTGCGGCTAAAAAATCTGCACTTGAAGAGTTAACAAATTGCCTGGGCGCATGTTGTGTGTTTGAGTGTGTCTATGTGAGTATGTCTGTGTGAGTTTAAGTTGCCAGCATGTGTGGTGTGTGATGAAAGATGGCGAGATTAAAAATCAACTGATCAATAAATCAAATGATATAAATAAATTGCCACAAAAATTACTTTAAGTTTTCTTCCCTTTTTCCCTCGGCTAATAACGACATAAAGTTTGTAAGCACTGCTTATCTAGGCCAAACCAAAGAAAAACAACAAAAAAACTGCTAACAATCGAAGCATGTTACCAAAAATATAAAAACTTTTCGCAGCCACTCAAATTCCTCCCAACATTTTAGCTGCCAGTTCAACCCTATCCATTTCCGCATCCGTGTTTTTGGCCAAGTTCTGTGTGGGCTTAGTCGTATTTAAAGCCAGATTACTTCGCATGTACCCTGCTCAAAGCAGTTGAAAGCAACTTTGGGCAGTCTGAAGATACAAAAACGTTTCTAAACATTATTTTATTTAAATGTCTTGACAAAACAAAATTTATATACTACTGAACGCAAAAAATATAAATTTGATAATTCGGTGTTGAAAATATAATCAGTAAAAAACTAGTATAATAATATGAAAACATAGTAAATTAAATAATATTATACTCTGTAAAAATTTTATAAATAATCAGCAAATCTTATGAAAACATGTTCTGCTTAGTGACATATCACTGAAGTCGTCATACCGACTATCTAAATTTAATTCTGGATAAGCTTAGGTTCTTTACATGGCACTACTAAATGCTATGGCTTCTACGTTACTTGGTTAAGATTTTAATTAAAAATCTTAGCCTTCATATTCATTAATGTTAAAAGCTAAAACTATGTATTTAGTTTTCTATGTCTACAGGATCTCCCCGAACCTAGCATGCCCAACTAGACCAGTTTTATTAGTTTCCCTCATTTTTTTTTCAATGTGTGGAACTTTGTAGAACTCAGAGCATATCATGTTATCGCCAACATTTCATTTCCTTGTAGGCAACAAATAACTGAAGGGTAGAAGAACGTAGATGAAGAGATAGCAAATGGGAAAATTTATTTGGTTTACAACTAAGCGCCATTGGCCAAATATACAGCTACACAATAAGCTGAAAATTCACGTGCAAAAATATAGCCTCATAATTTAAAAATGCCTTGTTGCAGTTGCCAGACATACTGTAGGACAGCTAGAAAGGAGCATTAAATAGAAAAAGCTAGAAGATAAAAGAGAAGCGGGCGTAAGTGATGGCTTTTGGCCAGCAGCTTGGCTAGACAATGTTTAATGTGCTGTAAACTCAACGGACTGCCAAAATCGAAATAGTTCTGCCAAAAATTCTGCAAGTCTTCGTGTGCATATCGTTATACCCGTTGCTTGTAAAGTTAAAGGGTTAAATGTTAAATTGTGTGCAACTGCAGAAAGAAAATATATCTAACATTAACATATTTTACCCAAGGTGTACAAATATTATATATAGTAGGTTCTAACAAATAGATACGAGTTTTAAATTCTAACAGGTATTCTAAAGTCGTGAATCGAATAAAATGTTTAAGATTGTTTTATTTTATGGCTTAAACATGGCAGTTGCCACTTGCCAGTTGCCACTGCCAATTATCCAATTATGCTTAAAACAACTTCACAATTTGCTTGGTGATAGAGATAAAGTTCTGATTTACTTAAAGAGTTAAAGATGTAAGTAAATAAAATCAATAAGTTAAAAAAAAACTACCATGTTTCGCACATATTTTCCACAACTTTTAGCATTCCCATTCTTTTCACCTCCTGTCACCTGTTGCTGGCCCAATTTTGCCTCCAAATTGTCACATTGTTTTCGGACAATCGGCTATGTGAACACTCACTGCGTCATTAAAACTACAACTCGGCAAATTTAATAACAAATTTTGTCTATCAATAACCTGTCATCACTTACAACAACAGACATATCTCCATATATCTAATATGACAAGCAACTGATATGAGCTACTGTCTGTCGAGCTGTCTGATGATATTTATGGCACACTGTGTATCTATCTACGAATCATGCCTTATCAGTTGAATGTGGCACATCCGATAACAATACAAATCAAACTAAATAAACACAAAAACACGCAGCATGCATAATATAAATAAATACATCTCTAAACTGTTTAAACATTTTGTTAAGTTGTTTATTTAAATAAACAAAATTGTTTTCACAGCCAAGACAAAAGCTATTTGAAATTAGAAAATAAAGTTCTGTTAAATTTAAAAATTACAATATTAAAACAATCACTACAGTGTTGAAGTAAAGGACTCGTCAACATAGTTTGTTGTAAATTGAAACATTGCCAAATAAATGATGAATGTGTACAATTTACATATTTTATTTCTGTTTTTTCAATATTTTTCATGGATGGCAAATGTTAAAATTGAAACAAATTGAAAGACAATTAATCAAAACCAAACCACTGAGTTCACTCAGCAATAAATTGTTTTTGTTATCCCATTCGTAGTTCTCCCTTGTTTTTCAGCAAATTATTCTATAAATATTTAACTTATTTCAAACAAAACTGCAAATTGAAAAGTTCAACACGAGCACAACTTTAATAATAAATGCAGGGAAAAGTTACAAAAAGGGTATAGGATTGGTCTAGGAATAGCATTGGGGATTGAACTGGAGATCTGGGGGAAATAGTGCTTAAAATAAACACTGTTTTTTGGCTATTATGGGGCAACCAAGTATCGATTAACCAACGATAATAACCGCACTTCAAAAATGTGTATTAAATTTCCCACAACTCTAAAAGAAGCAACAAAAGTGGCTTTTTTCCCGTTTGACAAAATGTGGGGAAAAGCGAAAAGTAAACTGTAGAAACCTTAGTAAATACTTTGAAAGTTAGTGAACAAATAAACTTGAGTTTCTATTTTATCTTTAAGCTAAAGTAGAAATTTAATTTGTATCAATAAATGTCAGTTCCAAATTTTTGTTCCTTTCTGTTGTGTATTTTGTGACAATAACTAAAACAAACTTTGGCCGTTAAACATTAACCACAGTTGGCATTTTGTAGTTTGTTAGCTGCAAATACAAGTATTTGCACAGAGAACAACTTCAATTTGGAATTAGAGATGGTAACGTGACCCAAATGAGCACGGAAAAACCATAGTTCAATTTAAAGAGCATGAACATATGTATGTACTTGTTACCATAAAGACATGAGAGTGGCAACAAGTGAGAAAGGCAACAGTCGAGCAAGCCGTCTGTAAAAGATCACGTACTTCATGTAGTGCGTATTTTTTCATACAAACAGATAACTTAAGACTGATTTGTTTAATAGGAGTTTTATAGCTGTCCGATCTGGACCAAACTTAGTGAGGATACTTATCATTATAGAATATATTTGCGGTTGGGGGCGTGCCATCGATATAAAATAATGAGACGGACTTTCATTCCAAATTTGGTGGCTCCAGCCCTTATAATCTCTGAGATCCAGGTGTTTATACGGACAGACAGACGAACATTGCTACATCGACACGGCTGTTGATGCTGATCGAGAATATAAATACTTTATGGTGTGGGAATTGCTTCGTTCTTTCGCACATTTCGCTTCTGACAAACCTAATAGACTCCTCTACTTTTTTTTTTAGAGTACGTGGTCTAAAACTAAGTGTAAAGTATAGCTAAAATTTTCCGAAAGTACTAGAAAACATTTTCTTTCATATCTAAATAGAAGCCAAAAGTATTTGGCGAATATTAATTGCTGATTTATTTGCACAAATCAAGCAATCTTTTGCTATTGTACAATTACGGTAAACACGTCATGATTTGGAAATCTATTTTGAGGCAGGAACAATAGAGATTGATCACCATATAAATTTCATAAATTTCCAAGAATTAAATAAAATAAAGGAGTAACTCAAATGTGAGTTACTTTTCAGCTATAAATAGCTAAAAGCATTTAGAAGAAAAAACAGTTTATCCTGTGAGTGGCAAAACATGGACGTATCCGTCTTTAAATGAGTATGTGTGTGTGTAATGCTTGTGCGTGTGTGTGCATACAACTATAGTTTGAAAAAAAAACTTGCTCTCTGATTGGGGAGACAAATTCCGTCATTGTTTATCGTGTTGATTGCGTGGATAAATACTCGTCGAGCAACTTGAGGGTTTTTTTTTTTTTTTTTTTTGTTGAGGTTTTCATTTCATTTTCACGCTTGATTTTTTTTCCTTTTTGTTATTTATTTTCTTATGTTTATTCGTTTATCTCGTCTTTTGTCGTTTTTTTGTATTTGTTTAATGTTTTTTGGCTTTTGTCTAATTGAATTGGCTGTAGTGCAGCTGTTTGGCGTCAACGAAGCCAAACCGAAAGCCAAATAAGAATTGAAGCATTCGCAATGGGAATGAAATTGTGTAAGGGAATTTTTAAAAATATGGTAATGGAAATTGAAATGGAAATGAATTGAAAAGTTTGGATTGGGAATCGAAAAGCTATGGGCAAAATACGTGCCTCGGATAAACAAAATCAAAACACATACAAAATATACGATGGGTAGACGCCAAAGTCGAAGATAAACGATAGTAAAAACATATGCCTATAAATAGAATGCTGGTGATACAAATGGCATAGGTGGGGAGTATTAAAGGGGTACTGGGATCAGCTGGTGGCCTCAGAGGGGCCAGGTTGTAGTATAGAGCCGCTAAGCGATTTACGATCTTGTCAAAGATATATGCGCTGGGTGAAAGTACATAACTGAATTTAATTAGTTTATGCTTCGTGCTCTTGCTTTCAATTAGTCTTCCTTCTTTGACGCTACCCCATTTCATTATTGTGTACCCCCCATGCTGTTGCTGACTGAAATTCTTTTTTCTGAGTGTGGAGAAATGGCTCAACTTTTGATTGACATTGTGTAAGAATCTGGCACTGGCAAGAGCCTTGGCTCTGTTCCTGCAATGAGTTTTCCTCGCAATTTGACTTCCTTCTTTGTTATACCCGTTGCGAAAGGGAGTCAAGGTATGCTGCGCTTTAGTAATCAAAAGTTCTGCATGCTTCCCCATGGTAAACACTTAACTCGAACTCAGAAACCTATTAATATTTAATTAAAATATATATAAAATATTTTTTGTACAGGTAATTCATAGTCGATAGTCGACTTAAGTTCTCACATGTATTTTTTCTGCTTTTTTCTGTCTGCATTGTGCTTTGTCTCAGCTTCCATTATTTCTCATGGTTTTCATTTTTGGCCACAGACAATAGCTTAAAGTTTTATGACAATTGTATTTAATTATGCGCTGTCTTCAGTCACCAACGATGGCGACAGCAACAACAGCAAGAGAACCAGAAACAACAGGAACAAGAAGAGCAAGAGCAAGAGCAAAAGCAGCATGTTAGCTCACTAATCCCTTGGAGATAGAACCAGAAGCTCCTTTGTGGCCAGCCATAAGCACTTCCCTCAATTATGCACATTTGACAGGATCTCTCTTTTCTTAATGGACTTGAAATTGTTTTGTGCGAAATTACAAAAAACAAAAACGAAAATTAAAAACCCAAAAGAATATTACAAAATATGTAAATTGTTTATATTTTTTTTCTTGCTTTTTGTTATCAGAAATCATAACAAATAAAACGGAAATTAAGAAAAGCAAATAATGTAAGAACTGTTTAGGGGATTTGCTTTAAGAAAGCAAAACATTATTATTATTATTCCCTTGACAGTTTTATGATATAGTAGTATAATATATACATTTGTTTGTTTGTTCTCCTCTATAGCAACAGTACCAATAGATAAATCAACTAGATGACTTTGAATAGAATATAATGCGAATAGAGTATATTGAATGGAAAATAATGGTAAATAATGGTAAATAAATCGAATTATGAGCCATAGAGCTGTAACTAAATAAATTTATTTCATTTATTTTACAGTTCAACACGCACACAAACACACACACAGATCTGTGACCTGATTCCGTTTGGAGTTTTCTATACGGAGCGTCTGACTGTTCTGGGTGTGTTCTAATTAAGCCAAAAGTAAACATGAAAAAGATGTTAAGATGTCAGCCAAATAGAAAAGAATTAAAATGCCGGAGACGTTGTAAAAGCACCTAATGCCACATCACATTCAGTGCAGGAGACTCAAATAGGGAAAGTCGTTTACATTGTCAAAAAAAAAAAAAAATTCAATTTAATTAATTTTAATAATAAGAAAGATCATCTAATAGTGAAAAATTATTTATTTTTATTGAGAAATAAAATATTCTTTAGCTATAAAAAATTATTCTAAAATATTTAGTTTAGGAGTAACAAATAAAATTCATTTAAAAATAAACAAGCTCATTAGTAAGAGTATAAATAGAAGTTTCTTTTTCTTTTTTTTCTTAGTCATGTTTTCCCTGATTCGTATAGACATTGAGCTTTAGCTTGGACAAGCGTATAACTGCCCCTAGAATAATGTTTATGGAGCGTTCATAAATACCTGGCAAATGAAAAGCGCTTCAAATGGAAATGGAAATGAAAAGGAAAAACGACAACGACAACGGCACCAAAAGCAAAAACGAAAACGAAAACCCAAACGAAAACGAAAATAATAATAATAATAATAATAATCCAAAAACAGTTCAGCAGACACATCAAGCAAACGGCACGTCAAAGAGTAAAGATGAGGATGCCAATGCTGATGATGGTTCAGTTTCTGTTTCTGTTTTTGGTTGGAGTTAGGATTGTGGTTGGAGCGGGAGTGGGAGTGGGAGTGGGAGTGGGAGTTGGAGATGGAATGGTCCATTGGGGGCATCGCTTGCTTATTGCGTATGAAATCACTTAAGTCTTGGTAAACAGCTCCCAGTGGCAACATAAATATGAACTTGAAGCAATGGCAGTTCGAGACGACCAACGACGACCTAATAAAAATAAGCCTTGGCTATGCGGTTCTTTAGGCCAGGCTTTCATAATGTTGTTGCCAAAGTTGAAGCCAAAGCAATGGGAACTGCCAGATGGAAATGGAGCTCTAGATGAATGTGACATGGTAATGGGAATGGAAATGGACGCGGGAGTCGGACTGGGAGTAGGAGTAGCAGTGACATGTGCATTTATTTATAGAGGTGTCAGCTGTGGGATCACTCACAAAAATAGCAAACAAGTGGCCAGTTGTCAGTCCTCGGTTGCCAGTCAGCGATTGCCGGTTGCCGGTTGCCGATTGCCAGTTGCCAGTTGTCTAATGCCAGCTGCCAGATACTCGTCACATGAAAAATAACAAACTCCCCGCTGGGAACCCATTTGCTAAATAACAACTTCAGACCAAAACATTTGCTGACAATCATTCCAAGCCTTAGTCGTTCTAAATTTTCAGTATAACCCGTTTGACGTATGTAGATTTATTCTAGACCTTTTTTTTTGGAAGAGCTAAATGCAGCAGACCCTTTACTCTGTCTTATTATGATAAGATTACCTTAAAATGTATTCTACTTTCGTCACTAGCATTAACCTCGTTGACCTGCTGCTTTGATTTACATTTACGTGTTTTTGTCGAAGATCATTAGTGAATCACTTTCGTAGTTGATCAATCGATTATAATATAGATTGTATTTAATGCATTTCTTATTAACTTGGTCTAAACGTTGATGTCTGCTCGTAATGAGCTAATTGTGTCTCTCTGCTCATTATGCGTCCTCTGGCCAACATCATCGCCTTGGTATTTGATGTGAAAACCTAATGAGCATTAAGACTGTTGCCAGTTCTGAAGGGAAAGGCGTTCTGTCCCCAAAATCAATCGAAGTAAATCAATTGTGGCATTTGGCAGCACTGACATTCCTTCCATCTCTTTTCTGCCTGCATGTGCTCTCTCTCTATCTCTCTGTCTCTATCTCACTTGCTCTGATGCTGACGTTGTCATGTCTCCTGAGGTCGTCGAACGTTGCGCCCAGGGAGCGACTCGGAGCAAAGGGCCAACAACTTGAGATAGTGTGTATGTGTGTGTGTGTGTGTGTGTGTACTACTACTAATCGTAACAAATTCTGTTGACTGATGCGCATATATACAAGGATTCCACTTCATTGAAGCGTCGCCAGTGTTGCCACATTGTCGCCAAGTGGGCATAATTACATGTTTCTCTGGGTCCATGAACCGTTAATTTCCATTGAAATGCCATGTGCCTCCTTAAAATGTCTTCTTCTTCTTCTTCTTCATTTTCTTCTGCAACTTGTTCTTTATCTACTTTTTGCTGTTTTCAATTTGTTGTTCTTTTTGTTGTTGGTTGTATTGCATTTAAACAAGTCCTTAGAAACTTAAAGTTAAAACCAGTTCAATTGATTTGCATTTAGCTAAAAGAACAGTTAAGATAAATACATAACAACCAAGCTAGAGTTCATTAAGCATTTGCAAACGACGGGCAGATACCTCGTTCATTTAAAAATAGTTTAAAATAAATTAAAATTATACAAGTTCGAGTTTAGTAAAATAAAAGTGGCTTCAGTTAAGTAATTAATAATTAATCAAGTAATTAAGGAATTAAAATAACAATACAATCAAGTCAAGAGATAAATCTGCTTCCATATAATAATTAAAGAAATTTAACTAATAAAACAAAAGAAATCCTCATAAAAATTAAAACAAAATTTCAAACGAAATCACAATACATCTCCAATTACTTTGAGTTATTTTTACAGGGTATTCGCCAGTCGGTGTGCTTGTCAAGCTGTTGTTATTACTACTGCGTAGCCCTTGACTGTTGTTGACAGGTTCTCAACGATGGACGGACACAAAGCCACACAAACTTGGCACCCATTAAATTGAGTTTTATATAGAGACGACTGGCAGACCGGCTAACGGTTATTGAATTAAATGTCTGTCTTTCTCTTTCTCACGCACTCATACTCTTTGGCTGTGTCTGCTTGTCTGTTCCATACACTCACACTCCCTAGTTGGTTGATTTGCTTTGGCCTTTAGTTACTTTACACCAATTAAATATGTAGTTTTCCAATTTCAAGAATCTCTGATGCAATCTCTGCAGTGTTCTTTAGCTGATATCCACATTGACATCCGTTTGCTTGGCCTTGTCTTGGCCAAGTTCGTTGACCAATGCCAGCAACAAGGCATTTGGCTATTTTTGGTTTAACAACCGAGTGGCATTTGTCTCGAGAGCAATTTAATTAAAAACATGCTGATATCATCATCGATTGAGTGAACCAATTTCGGAACTGGTCCAAGACCAAGATCAATAACTCATAGGTATTTCTTTTTAAGATCTTTTTCCTCTTTGTAAGTAATAAAATACTTGCCAAATTAGCTTATAAATCTAAAAAAAAAAGGCAAAAAAAAAACAACTTTTATTGATTTATACTCTGGCTACAAAGTGAACCCAAACTTTGTTAAAAAGATGGGAAACGTATTGAAAGATTTATGCATGCAAAGCATAATTTAATATAGAAATATCTTCTACTTTTCAGCGGAAGCATTAAAATACTGCACGATTCCACACAACCAATAATAATGATATGTTTTCACACATTTCGTTTTTCATCTATTAAACGAAATTCGGTAGGCGAAAAATTATTACACATACGCAATGTGTGAATGGCTGCGAATGCGATTTATAGTTTATTAAAAAGCACTAAAATCAGTTTGTCTGAAACAGTTTTATTGGCGATTATATGCACAGATTTTGGCTCAAAGATAAACAACAACAACACAAACAATGTAGCGCCTAAGGACCGCATTTTTAAGGGTATATAAAAAACATTGTCGGCCTTTTGTGGCTGGTAATATTCAATACGCTTTTAATAGGTATTTATAAAGCATAACTTAGGGATTTGGTTAAAAGACTTTAAGGCTTGAATGTGGAATGTGTGTAATAATAGATAATTTAAGGTCCATTAGGCAATGAATTGCCAAGAAATGAACTACAAGGATTATTTATCTTTGTTATACATAATAGTTTGATTGTTTAGATCGTCTTTAATAGACGGAATTGTTTTTGAATTAACTAAGCGGCTTAATATTAATGTCTTCATTCAATATGCTTTAAATTAAGCAAGTATTTTTGCTGTTAGTTAGGGATTAAAGCAGAGATCATACAATACACTAAAATACTAAAACTTAGGCCATAAATATATGCATTTACCTTAATTTATGTGGCTTTTGATTCAATGCCTTAAGCAACCTAGTTTTATTAAATTAATTAAATATTTGAGTTTGCTATTATACATTAGCTTAGCTATGCTAACTAAGCTCAACCTGAATGAGTTTTGAATTGATTTGAAAATCTTTAAATTTAGCTAATTTGCTGTCTTATTTCATATAAAAGTTGAATTTGTATATGTTTGTATAAAATTTATTGAAAATGTTATCTATTTATCTAATAAGAAAAATATCGAAGAGTATATCTCTGAGAGTATTTACCTGTCGTTCAACGATCCTAGAGTTCAACCGTTTTTTCGCTGCTTATATTTAGTGCTGCTTTAGGTCGTTTGAAACAAAATGCCAATGTTCATATTGCAAGCTGTGCGCTAAAGATAGCAAACGAGAAGACCACCCATGGGGCGAGGGATGGGTGTCAAACTGTGGGTGAGAAGGGCTGGTGAGTGGTGGTAACGGGGGCTTAGGGATAGTGGAAACTGTGCGGAGAGAGGGGAATATGGGGAATATGATATTATATTGCTGGGAGCAGGAAACAATAACGCAATATTGCAGGAGGCTGGACAGGCATTGTCATCTTTTGATGGTTCCCTAGTGTGTGTGTGTGTGCGTGTGTGTGTTGCCTGTATGTGTGTGTTTTTTATGTATTTAGTGAGATTTGGCTTAATTAAATTCCAGTATGAAAGGATTCCTTGGTTAGTGTGGTGCGTGTGTAAGCCATTTTATGCCTTTTGACAAAAGTCTTAACGGCTTATTTGTAGCGACAAGCACACACACACACACACGCACACACACACGCACACACATGCCTGGCACTGGGGCCTTTGATGGCGCGCATAGATTTTAATTACAACTATAAATCATAGCTAAGCACGCAAACCCCTTTTCAAATACACAATAATGAGACTAACACACACACACACTTATTCATGTGTTATCTGGCAATATTATGAAAACTCTGGAAAAACATTAAAAAAACGAAAAGCGAAAACTTTAAAACATACGTCAAATATACCGATTTTGCAATACTGATTACGCTGTTCACTCGCTGACTTTCTCTGGGCAGTCTAAGGCTCATTGTTTCGGCCATTGCTCTACGCTTTTTTGGTACTGCTCTGTACTGCATGTAATCAGTACTACACTCCCACCACCAACCCCTTTATAGGCCAATGGCATACATAAAAGTTGAACTTATATTCAAAAGTTTAAAGAGTTTCTGGTAGTTAGAGTCTACCCAATGCCAGCTGGCAAACTGCCCGGGATTTTCACAATTTTCACCACCAAAGCAGCCACAAAACTAGCAGCACCACTAAGTCTGCGACTCATAAAAACCGCCGATTTGAGGGAACATTAATGTGGCCTGCTATGTTTTATGTTAGCCCACTTCACATATACATACAGAAAGCACATATATTTCATTGTGCTTTCATTGTGGCGAAAACTATTTATGATAATTGCTACCCAGTTGAGGCAACATCGGTTTGGTGGCAACTGTTGCTGCCACTGCCACTGCCACACAAGTTTCGGGAGGCAGTAACAAAAGCAGCTTTTATAGTTTATGACCAGCAAGTAATTACAATTATGACAACTCTTGCAAATTTCTAACAAAATACAATAACACTCAAGTTTTTAAAAGTTTAAAATTTATAAGATGATTTTAAGTTGAAATTTTGTAAAGACAGTTTAAGCACCTAAGACTCCGTACTGCTTCTTGTAGACATTTTTCCACGCAAATATAAAATCTCAACCGATTTGCCCTATAGACTATTGTTGTTTGATCCGGACTAGGATGGTAAGAATAGAAATAATGGTACCATACACATTTGATCGTGATAGCTCTAGTCGTTTCCAAGTTATGAGAATATGAAAATTCCTGTTCACAATTTGTGGGATCCGGTAGGGGGCGTGGCATCAAATTGAAATGAACTTGAACTGCTCACAGGCGAGACGGACTTTCATTCATCATTTGGTGGACCTGAGATCCAGGTGTTCATACGGACAGACGGACATTGCTATATAGAATCGGCTGTTGATGCTGATTAAAAATATATATACTTTATAGGGTCGGAAAAGCTTCCTTCTGCCTGTTATACAAACTTAATAGACTCCTCGACTCTTTTTTAAAGTACAGGGTCTATATATACATATAAGGTGTATAAAATGATAGTTTTTTATTCACTCAGCCAAATCAATTTCAACTTACTTCAAAAATTTAGCTACTTTTAGTTTTAAATGACAGTTTTACTTTACTTATTGATCACAGTAGTATATAGATAAGAACTGACTTTTTAAATGCATTTTTTGACGTGAATTCTCTTTGAACTTTTCGTATAGTTTTGTTACAAGTTAAAAATGAAAGTACTGCACACTTTGCGTACTTTCTTAACGTAAGTTTAAAGCTTAAAGTATTTTTATGATGGGATCGAGTGAAGTTCTATATGCTCTATACCTTAAAGTTAAATGCAATAAAAGTCTATATTGCAGATTTGGGCAAATGATTCTTTATTAAACTTAGTAAAGTGTTCATTTAAGCAAAACTTTCTGATTTGACATGATGTTATGTTCGTCAGATGTTAATTGATGTCAAGTCTGACACGAGTCTTCTCTCTTTCTTTCTTTTTCTTTTACTGTCTTTACTCTCTCTTTATTTGCCTGTATGGTTTTGTTGTCTTTGAATCAAGTTTACACTTTATAGCTTTTCTTTTATTCAGTTAAGCATCCATTTGCAAAACACTTTCTCATCTGAAAATGTCTTTTCTCGCTATGTTTGTCTTTGTCTGTGTCTTCATTGCTCTCTCTCTCTCTCTGTTTGTATGTCTTCCATCTTTGCTTCCATATTCTTCAAGTCCAACTTTATAATTATCATTTATGCCGTGTCACCTCAACAAATTAACATCCCAAGTTTACTCCCTCGGGTTTGAGAGAGTCGTAAACAAGTGGCAGCTGCTGCTCAATTCCAGCTAATTGCAAATGTTGAATATAAAGTAGCAGGCTCAATACTCTAACTAAGTAAGTAGTTGGTTTGTTTACTTAGATAATTAGTTAGTTAGTTTTTAATGATAACAACTTATAGTTAAAGTCGCTCAAAGGAGACTAACAAATCTCAGACAGAATGTGGCGCGTGTGGCACATAAAACTGCCATTGTTGCTGCTCTCGTTGATGTTGTTGTCGTTGATTATTATTTGTGATTTCAGCATTTGCCACTTGTTTGTTAAGCATTTTAAAATTGAAAAGCACCGCTCGTCAACATCCAAGAATCCAAGTATCAAATTTTGAGACTTGAGAGCCTGCAAGCTGAGGTCGACGGAAGGCAAAAGTAAAATAGCAGCAAAAGGTCATGCCGTTCATTGTCCAGCGTTTTCATTGTCGTCACACACCCCTGACCCCAAACTACACAAAACCGCCTCTTTTCAAAAATAAACGCCCACATCTGTCGCTGCTTGTGAGAGACAAGCCAAGTGGCATTCAAAATGCCAATCAAGATACGAGCACACAATTTACGATTGGCCAACAGGCAGCGACAACAGCAAACAGCCAACAGCCAACAACAAACAGCTAACATTCGACAACAACTACCAGAGCTTAGAGTGCAACTTAAGATTGTTAATTTTGTGCCTTCGTTTTGCTTTCTAATAAGTATTTGTCGTATCCTCTACTCACTAAAAACTGTTGCAATTGAATTGTGTATACCCAGTGACTAGTTGCAGTTGGGTATTTTGAGGGGCAGGCAGCTGCAACTAATCAGCTCAGCTGCGCTTTGAATTGTCGAGTATAAGTTAAAAAACACTTGATTATAATATATTGAGTTCTGATTTAAGATGTTCCTATTCGCTTTACACTATTTCTAATAGTGAAGTACCCTCTTAAGTCATAAATAAACACAAAAAAGAAACTAAAAACACAAAGGAATAAAATGTCATTAACAAACTCTAATTGCTTGAGAAATTTAATCACGATCGCGCAGTAAACACCAAAGTTATATGAGAATAGTTTTATGTTCCCCCGAGGAGAATGCAGCTCAGGCGCCACCTAGCGTTCAGTACCGTCCAAGGTGTTTGTTAGGTTATGTGCTAATGCTTTTAGATATGTTTTTTTTTTGTTTTTGCATGCGCATGACATTACGTGTTAGGGTATCATGTCGACTGTCACGATTTCTTCGCCTGGTTTTTTTTGTCATATTTTATTTAACTGAATTTGCTTATATCTTTCCTAGTCCCTCAAAATCCTTGGAACCGATATCGACATGCTCACAAGTGCCGGTTGGGTAATGAATATTACATCGAAATGGCAGCAAACTCTGCTTTTTACGACATAACTTTCACACACACCAACACACATCCGCACACATAATGGATTTGCTAAGACTTAAGGACCTCTGGACTCCAGAACAACATGAAGATTTCTGACGTCAGGACTCTTGCAGAAGTTTTAACAATGTACAATCAAATTGGCATAATTCAATTTGATTTCAAACTAAATTTTTGGGGCAATTAAAATTGAATTTTCAAAATGGACACTCACATTTGGCCAGCACTTTGTCCGTGGAAAGTCAGGGTCCTGCAATGAAACAAAAGATAATTGAATAAGTAAATATTTTTAGCTTGAGCTTATTTTAATATAACATTATATTCTTCTAACTTAATTGCTAATGTTTCTGTAGTGCATTTTAGAAAATTTAATACAGTTAATTAAGCTTGCTTTGCTTACAATTTAGTCTGGCATTTATCACGCATACGCACGGTTAAACGCGCGTCTTACTCTCGGTTATGTTCTGTCTGTCTGTCTTCTGTCTGAGTGCTGATAACGCGTGTGGCATTTATTCAAATCAAAGCATAACATAACTCAACTTTGACCCTTTCGGGTCAGCATCTAAGCATTTCATTTTCACTTTTTTCACACAGCTTTTTTCAGTTATTCCCTTTGGTTTTTGCATAATTTTGTCACTTGCAGGCAACGCAAGCTGACGATGAGTAATATCCTTTTGTAGAGTCCTGCGACTGCTTGAAACTCTGCCCCGATTTATAATTTGTTTTGGGCCCGTTGCAAATAATATGCTTGAAGCCGTGGCTCGATTTCAACCTACTTTCTCTCACTTTCTCTCATTTCCTCCCTTTCTCTGTCTTCTATTTTCGCACTCGAAACATTTAATTTTAAGTAAGGTCAACAATTTTTCAGGGGTGGAGGCAAGTCACCATCCCTACTGCTGCTAATTGCTACAAGCTTTGCTCTGTTGTGCTCCACACCCCCTTTTACCGCACCCCTCCCTTGGTCGCATGTTTCTGCAATAAAAGGGCAATAAATATGCGCGACCCTTGCTTGAATGAGGGTCAATGTGAGAACATTTGGGCAAACATGCAACAAAGACTCAAGCTTTGAATCATAGCATCAAAACAATGCTCCAATGCCTTTGCCCCATCAGCTCCTCTCATCTATGTAGTCGGTGCAATGCACTAATGCGGCTCAGTTTGTTGTTGTTTCTTGCTTGTCATGTGACTTGTCAGAGGCGACGACATTTAGAAACAACTTCAGTAGTGACAGCAGCATCGGCAGCTGTTGCAACTTAAGTCAAATCTTTGTCTGATTCCATGAAACTGATTTTGAGGCATGTTTTAATTTTAGTTTGGTTTATTAATGACAAATTAGTCAAATTTAGTTTATTTAACCAATGAACTGCAAATTATTCGTGATCTTTTTTATTAAATTGCCTAAAAGAATGTCAGCGAATCATTTGTGAAAAAAGGTCTTCAACACCATCTTTAGTTCTTATGTCAAAGGATCAAATGTGTCATATCTAGTAATTAATTGCTTCTTAATAATATGAAAACACATGATGAAAATGATTAGCACTGACTTGGTCATCGTCGTAACTAATTATGTATACATAAATCAAACATTAAAAAAATATTTCAATAACCATTAAATTGAATTGAATCGCTCAGACTATCCAGCTGCAAATGCCATCACTAATTGTGACAAGTAATCAATTTTATATAACAAATGTCAATCTCTTTACGTAAAATTGTTAATTGTGGCTATTTTATTTAAGCCAATTGACAGGCTTAACGGTCCTTGTATTTCGTTACCCAAAGGAACTTTGAATTCTGCTTGATTGACTTACGACTCATTGTCTCCTTTGCCTAACATTTAAGCCGAAACTCTTGCTTTGGCTTTAACATGAACATGAAAGTAATTGCAGCCCTGAATGTCTAAGAAGACGCTGCATAATATTAAAAACTGACAACTAGACAAAGTGACAGACAGACAGACAGACAAACAATCAGGCAGCAGGTCAGGCAGTACACTGAAAAAAATATGCAATTTACTTTCAAAGCAAATGGTTTTTTATTAAATTAAGTAAAAGCTTAAAATAAAAAGGCTTTAATAAGTAATTTTAAAAGTTTTCTTATTTTATTTCATTAAAAAAGACACTAAGTATGGACTTATAAATGTTAATTTTTAAACATTGTGTTTGTTTTCAGTGTAGGCGTGGCATGTATCTCCTTTTGGTTGACAACATTGCCAGTCAGGTTTTCTTGCTGTCTGTTGGTCTGCCTGTCTATGTGTCTGTCTGTCTAGTTGTCTGCTTGTCTGTCTTTTTTGTTGTCCGTCCAAATCTGTGTGAGCCGAAGATTAATATGCAGACGCTGCGATTTGATGGCCAGTTTGGCAAACAGACAGACGAGGCTGACAAGTAAACAATTTCAAATGAAAGGATATTAGGCGCCTGCACGCGCACACACACACTTTCACATACGTAGACAAACCCACACACACACTCATATAGACACATAGTCGTAGACGTGAACAGGATATAGGCAAATGCCTTGAAACTCGTGGACTGGCAGATCGCATTAGCAACGTTTGACCAAACATTGCCTGGCATTTCAAATGTGTTAATAACACAATTTTATTTATCTGCCCCACACACACACACACACACGTACTCACATGTGCTGGCACACAGTGCGTATGAAAATTGCGGGCGAAACGAGCTGAAAATTTACGATGCGTGTTGCTTTCTGACCAAAAATGGTTGGGGCCAACAAGGACGTGGCCTGAGCACGTGAGGATTCGGAGTTGTGGAATGGGTAAAGAGAAATGTGGATAAGGAGAAAGAGCAGGGAGGATGTAAATTGTGTTAGCCTGTCTGACTACGATTTTTGAAAAGGGTTTGACATTTAAAGCACACGTCCAGCACTTGCTGCTGCCCCCTATGGCTGAGCAGCTGCTTAAGGGTCACAGCGGAGGGGTATGCAGAAAATTGAGGGGGATAGAGAAAAAGTTGGAGGTGGTCGCTGGGTTCAGCATTGTAGCAAAATGACAAAACGATGTCTAAACGAGCGTTGAACGAGCAGCAAAGAAATTGACCAACAAAAGAAGTATAAAAATAAAATAAAACAAAAATGGTTTAAGTGTAGTTCGTCTGAATAGCATAGGCGTAGTGTTGAGGGAGGGAGAAAGGGATCAGTCTAAGCGGACGACCCTTTAGTTGGTCAGTGCTTAAAACACACACTCACACACACACATGTGTGTGCATAAACAACGCATTGAAAATTGCGCACTAAAATGCAAAACCGAACCTTATTTTTGTGTTTCTGAAAATCATTGCACAGTGGTTTGAGCGCAGTCAAATAAAAGTTCAAATGAAGCAAAATAAATGTATAAAATTGAAAAGAATGTTTTCTATGCGGCAGCTCAATGCACTTGGCACCACTGTGCAAATGGTTGGAGAGCGTGTTATACATTCATTACACACGCACAGCTGAAGCAACTAAATATATAAAAAAGGTAAACGGCAGAGTCGGCCTTTTTGTTAAATGTCTCAATTGATGTAAAGACGACGGCACACACACCCTCACACACACGCACACACACATACACACATACAATTACAGTCAAAGAAGCATACGGGGCGTATGCTTAATGTTTTATGTGTTCAGCAAAATGAAATGAAATAAAAGCGAAGCAAAGAGTAGAAAAAACCAAAGACTCTCACAAATAATACACTTAATTTATTCATATTAAATGTGTCCAGCCACCCAGACATTGACCCACTGTCCCGCAGTCCTTTTTTACCCCAAGCAACGTCCCTACTCTACCACTGTGCCACAGTGCCTACTAATTTTTCTTTGGTCTGCAATTACGAAATCTCAAATATTTCCCGCATAAATTGCGCTTCACAAAAATATACAATTTCTGCTGGTACACTGACAAAAAAATAAAACAATTATATAAAATTTGTAATTATTTAAATCAAAAACTAAAAACCTAGCATAAAATTTATATTATCTTTGCATCGCTGAATAAAATAAAGATAAACACAACATTAAAGAATAAATACAAATTAATTTAGAAGGATTTTACTTATTAATATTTTTTAACAAATTTCTGAAATAAGGTCAAAAAGTGCAATTTAAATTTCAACTTTTTTGCAGTGATTTATTAGAGACTTTTTTCATTAATTTGAAATTATTTTTGTGTAATAATTTGAATATACTTTTAATTGTATATAATTTTAATTGTGTTATAATTATTTTTCTTAATTTTATGACGATTTTTTTTAATTTGTTATCTTTATTCTTTATATTTTATTTTCAAACCTAATATACTGCACTAATAAATCTTTTTTATAAGTGTATGTGTGTCTGTTTTGAATGTGTGTGTGAATGAAAAGTATCCTTGTTCGATAATTTATTTGTGTGGCTGCCATAACAATCAACATTTTTAGTTTCGGCATTTTGGGAAAGGCTTTCGGTCACGCAAGCATCAATTTACCGTTTGGTGGTGAAACTGTCACTAGCTCTCTGTCTCTCTTTCTCTTTGTGTGTTGTTTGTGATGTGTGTGTATGGCGTGTGGTGTGTGTTGTGAAGTGTGGCAAAATGTGACAGGCCAAATTACACAAGAGCACAATTTTGAATTGAGCAATTTGTATCTGAGCTCTATTACCATCAACAGCATTGTTGTGCCACCTCTCAATCTCTGTCCCGTTCTCACTCTTTCGCTCTGCACACCTTCAACCCATTGTTTCCTCTTCTATTTTCCTACCTTCGTTTGACTCTATGCACCATCGTTTATTTCGCAATAATGCCAATAATAACAATGGGCGCGCGTTTGTTTGTTTGCCACTTGATAAATGAAATGCCAGCTAGGTTTGGTGGGAAAGCACCCAACTCCCACTCTTTTAGCCCAACTAAACCCTCTCAATTCTCGAGAGTACACACCCCTTTTTTTCCCCTGCCTTAAGGAAGGTGTTAACTGTCATGGTCGCATCGGTATTTGTGTTTATTTCTTCTCTCATTGTTCCCACTCTTGTCCTCTATGGTGCTGTTGTTGTTCTCGACAGCGGCCTGCCTTTGATTAAGTTGTTGGGCGTGCCCAAGTTAGCATCTGTTTTTGGCCAAAATTGGGGCGTTGCTCGCTTAGGCCAGGCACATTCATATTATACTTAATACACAGCCTGGAAGTACATGCAAAAAACTTGAGCACTCTCGCCTTTAGATAGTGCCAAAGAGGCGATCATAAGTCGTCTTCAAAACAAAGTAAAAGAAGAGGAAGAAAAGGGAAATCAATTCAACAATTGCAATTCTTTTTTCAGCCTTTTTTTTGTACTGATTAATGTTGGGCAACTAACGGGCAACAGGAATGTCTCACAAACCCAACGAATAGAGTGCAAGCCAAGTTTGTAGGCTTGACTGGCTAACAAATCACTTTTTTTGCCGGTCAGTTAAATTAACATGTCTATTTGAATCTCTGGCAATGCTTGAGTAAGATTAAACTCAATCTTCACTGGAATTGAGTCAATGAAAGTGGAAATAAAACTGAAGCAATTTGTTATTGGAAATGCAGGCCGATTCTCATTTTTTTAGTAGAACTTCTTGTGTGATAATGTCTTGTTTTAGGTAAATATGGTTTTTATTAATACTTGTTTTTAAATATATTTTAAAGCCTGAAGTCTATTTACAGCTTAGTTCTAATTGCTTAAAGCATTTTTTAATTAAAATTATAATTTAAAAATAATTTTTGTAAATTTTAATCAGTACTTCATTAACATATGATAACAGCCTGCAGATAATACAGGGTATTCTAAAGTTTTGGAGTATATGTAAGCTTAAACGCTTATGGTACAAAACTGGATTCTGTTATATTCAAGTTACAGCAACTGTTTTCGGTAGTAACTAAAATATAACTTCTAGTTAAAACTGGGTATCTTCAAGTCTGTCAAAAGTTCGTAAGATTTAAATTTAATTATAATATCCACTCACTAAATCATGCTGCTATTGACAGCTATTGACACATCACACATACGCCACATTGTTCCAGTCGCTGAGTAACTGTGCGCTAGGCATACCCATCTTTAGTCGCATGCTGACATATTTTAGATGTCGCTGACGCACATTTTAATGGCGGCCTAAGGCCATTGCTGCTACTTTTGTTGTTTTGCTGTTGTTATTGTTGTGTCGATTGTCAACGTGTCGCGTCATCAGTTTTACGCACCACTTGTTTCTCAGCTTCCAAACAGTGAGTGTGTGTATGTGTGTGTGTATGCCAGTGTGGATATGTTATTGTGTGTGTATCTTTTTTTATGCTGTTGTTAGGCACAACAGAAATTTACATATTTTTATGCTGTTCAATTTAACTAGAATTTGTTCAATTGCCACAAATAGCGTCGAGTGAGTGTGACAGAGACAACAAGACAGAGAGTTAGGGAGAGGGGAACAACAGAGATAAGAGTGTGACTTAGAAGTTAACAAAATGGACTTCGTGATGTTATTGTTTTCGATGTTTTCTGTAAGCGAATCAATTGATTTTTAGTGCAAGCAGCTTTGCCACATATTGTTGGCAGCGAAAGAGGCAGAGAGAAGGGGAAAGCGTGGGAGGAAGAGCGGCGAGGGCTCTACTACCTTTAAGCAAAGCTCGCGAATCAAGAGAACGATTTTATAGACTCGTTTTTATCTTTGCTGCCAATCAACTTGAATTGCTTTTTGTTGCCACTTAAGTGATGCACAACTTGGCTGCTAGTAACTTGGCTACTCGCAACTAGCAACTCGCAACTCGCAACTTGCAACTGCAGTTGCTGTACATTATTTGTTGCAACTTTTGGTTTAGTTTCTGTTGTTGCCACACGCTCATTTAGCAAACGTTTTCGCATCATTTTTCAGCTGGTTTGCTTTGCAGTAAATGGATTTCCCCAGTGTTTTCCTTTCAATTGTTTACCCTCAATTGTTGTCATTGTTGTTGTTGCTGCTGTTTTTGTTCTTGGCTGGCAAACCCGGCCACTTGTATTAGCGTAATTCCATTCCATGTAACAGCTAAACTGCCACTTCAATCCTCAAAGACAGACACACACTCAGTGCCCTATTCACAGTCACAGTCACAGTCCGACTCAGACTCAGAGTCACAGTTGGAGTCACAGTGATTGTGATGGTGGATTCAGTGCTTGTGAAGTTCATTAATTTTTATGGCACAACTTGAATTCAAGCTAAGTCAACTCAAAAATGCGCACTCAAATGCAAATCTCAGGTCCACTCGTCGCGTCGCGTCCGTTCTTCTTCTTTTACTACTTCTTTTTCTTTTTATTTTATTCACTAATATTATATTTCTTTTTTTCTTTTGCTTTTGATGCAGCATAATAAAAAATTATTTTTCAAGAATTTTCATATTTATGTTTATTGTGTGTGTTCCCTCCGACAATCTTCTATGTGTTGTTGTCTGCGGCGCGTGTTGCTACTTCAACATTTTCCATTCATTTCATTTCATTTATTTTCTTTTCTTTTCAGTTGTTACATAAATGTAATGTGAGTGGCAATTGGAAACAGTAAACGAGAGAGCGAAACAGATAGCTGGGCAGATAGGGGGGAAATCGAGAGAGAATGGGAGAGAGATGGAGATTCTGACAAGTAAACAAAATGAACATGAAAATAACCGCAAAAATGCAATAAATTACTAAATATGCAAGTTACCTGCAGCGCAGGTCACATTGCGTATACGTAATGTATGCGCTTCTTTGGAAGTCCAGTCCTTAGTCAACACCTTTAACAAATTGTGGGCATGGCAGTGGTGTAGCGACCACCTGCAGGTGTTCTGCATAAAGTCCGAGCTATTTAAATGCAAATAATGGATAGGGATAAAAATAAAATCTGCATAGCAGACAACGTTACTTTTACGACAAGTTTAAAGACTTTTAATGGCACTGAATGGCAATGTCAGGCTATCTATTCATACCTGTTGGGAACACTTCAAATTGGATTGTATTATAATCGAGTTAGCAAGTGGACATACTTTTCATGTTCCAAAAGAAAAGAAAACATTTACTTCATCGTAAAACTTGAAGTTTTTCTCTTGGCTATATGTTTTTTTTTTATAATTAAGGTTTTTTTATATTTATAGGAATTTTTGGGAATATCATATAAAATACTCAATCAAAAATATTAATCTTTTTTCTACTCGTGGCAGCGTTTTTCCAGAAACTCAAACCAATCTCAATAAACTCTGTTGATTTCAATCACTCACGAGCTTTATAAAATTCAAACATTTTTCTTTTATATATACGTGTCGGTTATCAAATTTTAAATACCAATTGACAGTGGTTACTCCACAAAAAATAAGAAAAAAAGTAAAGAAAACAGAAAAACCTGTAGTCCAATTGCATTTTTTGCTCGCAAACGAAATGATTTTTATGCGAAGAGAGTTGGAAAAAAAAAACAGAGAGAAAAGTGTAGCTAGCTTTACCTGCGACAGTGACACGCAACAAATGTCGCCCAATTGCAATAAAAGAAACAAGAATAAACATGCAAAACGAACGACAGGCAGGCAAGGATAGCAGACTGGCAGTCAGACCGAGAGACAGATACCCAGATAAAAAGAGACAGACAAAGAAATGGATAAATAGACAGACTAAATTGAAGATGGCAGCAACACCAAAAAAAAAAAACAGAAAAAGTAAACGAATCACAGTCAGTCACAATGTGTATATTGTTCATTGCGTATACGCCATGTGTGCTCCAAGACAGACTGTAAGCGAAACCGCTAGTCTAACTGTACGTGTCTGACTGCGTGTGTGAGTGTGTGTTAGTCTGCTATTCACATGAAACTCGCATTTTGTTGCCGCTGTTGTTGAATGCGACTCGTATGCAAATTGAGGCATGATGCTGCTTTTAATAAGCCACGCACATAACATTTTACAATGCCCAATACAATGTTAATGGGCTGAGGGCACAATCGAGAGAAAAGACGCAAGCTACCCTCAAATCACACCACCATTTCTCCCACGCTTTTCGTCTTTTTCCTTTTTTTCATTCATTCATTCTTGCGCTGTCTCTGTCGGATAATTGTGGAAAATAATAATGTTGCAACTAATTGGCGTACCTAATTGTCAGTCTTTAACATGGTGTGTGTTTGTGTATTGTGTGTGTGTGTGTGTACGCTTAGGGGGGAGTGGCCACAAAGCAAAATAAATAAATAAAGTATAAAGTAAAAATAAGCCGAAAATAGTTACATTTTTACTGTTTTGGGGCTTGTCCCAAACAAATAATTGAAGCAAGCCTCATAAAACTTTGCCTTCCTGCATACACACACAAATTAATGACCACTGTATGAGTGTGTAAGTGTATGTTTGCTTGTATGTGTGTGTATTTGATGTTGGTTTTGCTAGAGCTTCTTGAAATTTGCTGCTGCCATAATACTAACAGGAATATGAAAACCCGCAATACTCATTACTTGCCTGCAAAGCAGGTACTCAAATTCTTGTCTATTTTTATACTTTTTCCAACTTTCAATTGGCGTCCTTTATTTTATTTTCTTTTTATTTTTTACATATTTCTGTTGTACATTTTTGATTTTAATGAGTTGGTTTTTACCTTGACAACGCGAGGGCTGATAAATTGTGCCAAGTTTGATTCATTAAAATTCAAATGAATCATTTTGAATGGACTCACGCACAATCTGTGAATCGTTGTCAGTTTCGTTGTTGAGGCTTATATTTTTGGGCCTATTCGCTGGAGTCGAATTACCACTGTGCTTGCTTGTCATAACTAATACAACAATAACAACAACAACATCATCAGCATTAATATTATCATTATCATCAACATCAACTTCATCGTCATTTTGATCATAAACATCATCAACTATGTCTTAATCAAGCTGTCGACAGCGTAAAACTTACAGCAAAGTTTTTATGCTTTATTACGTTTTAGTTACAGCTCACTCGCACACGTACACGTACATACACTCATAGTCACGCACACACACACACGCAGACGCAGCTTTATGCTTAACTTAATAACTTTGATAAAAAGCGTGCGCAACTTGTGCGTCGAAGTTTATCAAAACAAATTAAAATGCACCCTCCCTCCGTGCGGAAAGTGCAACACTGCCCAGTATATAGCAAGCTGAACGCTGTGATAACTACCAACTTGGGCATTAACACATAACAAGCAAAAGGTCTCTCATTTCTTTTGGGTAAAATGAGAGGAGAGGTGAAAGACGATGGTACGTTCATAAAAATGACAGACACCTGCACAAAATCAATGAAAGTTCGTCCTGTCGTAGATTACGTATACGCCGCCGTCGACAAGGTCAGCAATGTGAGATAACGGCAAAACAAAGCCAACGAAAATAAGCGAAAAGTATGTGAGAATCCCGAGAGAATGAGCGGAAAGGGAGCGGGCAGGGTGTAGAAGGCAGGGGGTGCCGGTGATAGCGACTAAAATAAAACTAATGTAAGTTGAGCTTTGCATAGGCAGCTGACGACCCGTTTTTCTCGACTTTTTAATGAGTATTTATTACGCGTCGCATCAAGGCGACAAAGCGACTAGCAGCGGAGCGACCATGTGGCGTATACGTTATGTCTACATGCCGCGCTTCTCTCACTGGCTAGTGGCTTTTGTTATTCATTTAAATGTGTCAGAACATTCCCTACCGCCCCCAACACCGTCCCCGCCCCACTTTTTGCACTCAACCTTCTCAAGCATTCTCGGTCAGAGCCACAGCCGCAGACACTAAAACATTCAGCGAGCCATGCGACAAATGTTACACATACGCCCCATGCGCGCCAACAGACAGACGCTAGCCTGGTAACAGCATGCAGACATTACGGACGGACAACGGACAACAACAATAACTACAATATAGTTACAAGAACAACAACAACAACAAGCGCATTTTCTTATTGTTTATTGTAAGCGGACTTTACTTTTGCCACTAAAAATGTGTTTAGTGCTGCTTGCTTGGGGTTAATCTGCGTCCTTGCTACCTCTCTCTGCCTTGCCATCCACCACTTTTTTTGGCTCTGTCACAATTTATCTCTATCTGGCTCTCTTTCTCATCTATCTCAATTTGTTGGACCATCTTATAATCACTCGATAGCGACATGACAATGCTTAAGCCTACGACCTTGCTCTCAAATCAACAGCAATTAATTAAGCTTATATTTACATTCCACTAATTGTTATATTTCCGAGACCGTAAGTCTTAAAATAAGTTTGTTTTAATTATATTTAAAGGCCATTTCATTTCTAAATATAGGTCAGAGGACTTTAAGACTAAGATTCAAACGAAATAAGTGATTATTTTTGAAAGACTTTGCTTTAAAGAGTGGAATTTTAAAGACGCAAGTTGCCTGGAGAAATATTCAAAGCTACAAGAAAGTTAAGTTAAACTGTTAAATCAGTTATAGGTCAGTGTAAAACTGTGACTTTAGAATGGCATAAATCACACGCTAGTAAGCAGGGCACATCGTCAATAAATCAAGTCTGTTGACAAGCCTTCAGCTCAGGGTGCAGAAAGTGCAATGGGAAAAGTGTAGCGTGCACTGCACTCTCGACAATATAAATACATAGTTCATCATGGGCTCATATGACACTTTAATTAGTATTTATTTATGTGACATCAGATAAACAAAAAGTAAGCACTAAATTGTTTAAAGAGTGAGGAATCTGAGGGGGGAATCAAAGTATAGCATACTTTTTGGGGCCAGGCAAAAGAACACGATAATCAAACATGAAACAAGACCCGAATGCGAACATTTAGGGGACATTTTTTAGGTGACGAAACAACTGCTTGCGATAAAGTTGCCGATAAAGGGTCACAACAAGAACAAAAACAACTACAACAACAACCAGAAAGTATTCACTGTTATCGAGAACCCAAAAAAAGGAGATAATAGAATGAAAGGGCGAAGCAAGAAGCAAGCACTTTATTATATTTGATTTGTGTGTGCGTGCCCATTTGCGTGGGCGTTTCATGGGCGTGTACCATTCACCACAGTCATCTCTTTGCTTTCTTTTGTGCCTACAATCCATCTATTCGTTCTTCTATCTGTCGAGCAGACGCTACCAAAACCAAAACAAAAAATATGCGCATATCAATGTTGGCATAAACATACATCTATATGATATATGTGATAAAAAAAACGAGGTATGTGCCTCTATTAGGTGTCGGAATCTACGTACTTGTGTTGGTGTTCATTTTTTGTGTGAGTTCTATGTATGTGTTTTTGCATAATCAGTAAATTTGATTAAATAGATGATTAAATAAAAATGATAGATACAGCCACTGAGAACTTACTGGCAAGAGTCACTTCTTTTAGGTGTGAAAGCGGTAATAGGGTAACTGAAAAGCAAGCCTATGTGTACCCATAAACAGAACTACTTCATTAATTTCATTAAGTTTCTTATTCAACACATAACTGTCAGTTCTAACTACCTCACTTACATACTTGCTGCTCAAATCGATATTTAAATCGTTGATCTCATTCATTTGTAATCAGGTGAATTAACAGTGCGTATACGTAATGGAAACGCGAAGCAAGTAATAAAAAAGAAAGACATTTTCTTTGAAAATTAATAACTGCCAAGTTTTCTAGAAATGATTTAATAGTTTCATCTGTATAAAATATTTCAAATATGCAAATTTTCTAAAATATTTCTTAAAGCTTTAGCTGTCAATATGCTGTGAAAGCACAATTAAAATGTGTTACTCTCTGATTATAATTTCGGCGATATAAATTTATAATCGATTTAGTAGATGACATGAGTACGAAAATGTTCTGTGTGGAAACAATATTGAGTTCAAAAAAAGACACAAACGAAGAATCCCCTTTCATGCACACACACACACACACTCACAAACACGCCTAGCTGCACACACAGCTAGAAACTGTCTAATGATGTGTTAATTATGCGCACACAACAATTATGAATTATAAACGTTCTGCTTTGTGCCGCTCGAGCTGAGTACCATCCCCAGATCGCCCACTTTTGCACTCCATTTTAGACATACCCCGTGTTGGTTGTACCACGGCAGGTGTCCTAATTACGCACAGGTGTGGACTTATGCAGACATAAACAAGCGCGAGAAGACTGTAATTAATTGCAGACATTAGTCAACGGTTCCACAACTAAATACTTATATAAACATGCTATTTCTATATATTTAAATAAACATATATCTATCAACCTGCAAACAATTTTTGATTGTTTTGTTTCAAGCATATCAATTAAGTTAAATTTAATTAATTTAAACAAAAAGTGAAACAGAATCAAAATCCAAAACGATGAAAGCAACAACAACAACAACAAGAAGAGAAATAAATCCTCTCTAAATCAACATAAACCGATTGAGATCTGTTTGCGAGAATATTCTGCTTACATTTGCATAATCATTGACAAATGTAACAAAGTGCTTTGCATTTGTAATTCCATTTGAAAGTATTTGATGGCATTCCTGTGTTTGGCTTGCATATGTGAAGATTTCAGTTATTTACTGTCTTCCTGTCCTTCAAAATCCACCTCACAAGCGGAAATTGCAATCGATTGGAAATGCACATGGCAAAACACTCAAGAACAGACAACAATTTGAGGCCATCAAGAAACTTCCTTTGAAATTAATATTAATAATTATTAATTATTATCCACCGAGTGCACTTTCAGCAACAGGGAATGGGTTAATGGGTCTGACTAATAATAATAGAAAATATAATCAATGTTTTATATACTTTCTTGATTTTCAAGTAAGTTTCAAAATTTACAAAACTTTAAAAACAGCCAACAGAAAACTATAATGAATTCAAGAACTTCAGTGGGTTGAGAGCCCGAAACGATTCAATTTTTATCTAAAACTGTCGCGTCATGCTGTCAAAGCCAGAACTTTGGCTACTTTGGTTGCAGGCAACACACACACATGCACACAAGCACCACACAAACACCACACAACCACTCACAACCACTCACTTATACACTAAAACATCAATTACTTGGTCCCTCTCAAATATCTTGTTAACATTGCTGTGGTTAAAGAGCTCGAGAACAATTTACCCCACACATAGTTAAAATTGCTGCTAAAATTCTTGGCTTAGTTTTGTTTCTGTGGCTTTAAGAAGTTTTAACATTTGCTCATGTCTCAAGTCCCAAGTCTCGTGACACTGAAATGTGTACTTTGGTCTGGAGTTTCTGGGAACAGGTGAATTGAGAGGAAACCACATGCTCCAAGGACATGAAACTGACAGAACCGCAGGCAGTTATAACGTAGAGTTCAGTGCCAACCTGTTGCACAGCAACCCAGCACATTGTATGGCAAGTTTAAGGGAGTAACCGTGCAACAACGAAACGGTGCAACAGACACAGAGATTGCGTAAGAAATGCTCGGTGAAGCATAACTGGCAAGAAGAAACAATTTTTTTATTGTTTGTCCAATATTTCAGTCACAGTTTTCATTGCCGCTGCTGCACTGAGCAAAAAAAAGAAGATGAAAGATGGAAAGACCCAAAAATCAATAGAAAATTAACACAGTATTCCGAATTTTAAATTATTTTAGTATAGTTTTCTTAGTTTTATCGAGTACAATTCTGTCTGCGTCATTTTAAAAACTACTAAGTTTTTTCAGTGTAGTTACCAACTACGTGCCACATGCTGCAACGTTGTCCCAGCTTTATTTTGCTGCTGGCTTTAGTGGCAAAAGAAAGACCTTTGCTGGCGCTGCTGCTGCTTTCTTTTCATTATTGGAGACGCATTAGCGGTGCAACAATGTCGACTACCTTGTGATTATTGTTGTGCTGGTAATTGCCTCACCGTTGCCTGAATACATTTACATAAGTTGCCAGTCCAAGATAGCACGTGGTCTATGTGTGTGCGTGAGCGTGTGGCAAGGAGGTACGATTCATCTCTCATTTGTTATCTTTTCATTTTTTCAAGCAGATGTCAACGAACTGCGCAAAAATCGTACCCACTGTGTTTACACTGCTGCTTTTTCCTACTCGCCTTTTCCCACAGCTCATTCTACACCCCCTTAACCACTCCTCTCCCTACGCTCTTGTGAACCACTCCTACAATTTCCACTCCACCTGCAGCGGCCTTTCAATTTGTGTTTCTTCCTGTGCCACTAAATCTAAATTCAATATGTTGTCGATTTAACATATTTTGCGCTGCCAAAGGAATGTGTGTGTGTGTATGTGCTCGTGTCACTAGCTGTGTGTGTGTGTGTATGGGTGTGTGTAGGTGCTTGTGTTTTCTTTCTTTCTACATTCTCTGCAAGCTCTTTTTTTGTCGTCGTGAGAGAGAGTAAACAAAGTGTTGTGCCAATATTTACAGAGCCCATGGGCTGCGCTTACGTCTATCGACGACTACGTCATTGGGCATCCACAAAAATATATAAAAGTGAAACCGAATTCGTTATCAAAACCGTAACCGAAACCGTAACAGAAAACAAAACCAGAACCAGAACAAGAAAAACAGAGCCGAAAGACAGCGCCTACATCAGCTCCTACTTTCGGGACATTCGCTGGCCATTCGAGGTGGGCATCACAATGAAATTATTGAAATGAAATATACAATACACATATATATAGATATATATTTTCTGTTTGTTATGGTGTCGAATTTGGGCGATTATATTACTCAAGGACAGCTGTGGACACCAAATTGTGGGCTAGATAAAGATTCGATGGGACGCGATGAGGCGCTATGAGACGCGATGTGAAGCGACGCGTCCAGAAACGAATCCAAATGTTTGACAATCGCAATCTGAGTATTGTCATCCTATAGGCGATGGCGATGGCCCATTGAGCGCATCTTTCACTCCCTTTATCAATATTGGTTTTAGTACACTTTTTCTTTCTCTTCCTCTTCCCACTGTGGTTGTCCATATGCCAAATGCTAAACAATAAATATAATTAGAGTCTACAGACAGAGTCACACACACATGACCTTAAGGTCGGCAGGGGCAATGCTGAAATCAAGTTTATTATCGGCTAAAAAGATTCGTTTAACTCTATATACATCGTGATCTCCTTATATATTTTCATAGCGGTAACTTTTAGTTATACTAATTCTTACATTGCTCAATTTGATTTCAAATATTTCTACTCTTATTTTCTTTTCGTTTTCTAGCTAAATTTGAATTGGTGGCATTTATTTTTTATTTGATGTAATTTAATTTATGGAAACTAGATTTTCCTAGAATCCAAAAATGAATAACTTGGAGAACTTATGTTCTTTTGATGTCTAATGATCTGTATTAATTGCTACATACTAATTGCTACTTCAAGTTTATAAGCTGCTCTTGCAGCCAAAAAGTATGCAATAGTTTTGAAAACATCATTGTATATTTTATAATTACTTTATGGTTTAAGTTAAATACGCTGATTTCATTTATTATTTTTCTTTTTGTGCTTTTATTAATATTTTGGTTAATTACTTTTTATACACCTTACCCCAGTTACTTTCTCATTCTTTCATTGTTCAATGTCTTTGAATAGGTGAAATTTGTCGGACTTTCAGTTTTGTTTATTAACGCCAGCGACGACATTTAATTCATTAAATGTTAACTTGTTACTGTCAAATCTTTGCAAAACTAATTAAAACTTTTCAAGCTATTTAACTTTTTATTCAAATTCACGACTACAATTATAGAAAGTCCAATGAACACTTACAAAAAAACCTTTTCCCTTATGACTTGCTTATTTTATACTTAAATTACTGTTAAGTTTATGGCGGGTTTGAAGTTTTGTTTGAGAAACAAAAACGTGTTTTAATTACTTTAATAAAATTTTTAAAATTCAGTTTCTTAAAAAATATAAGAGTCATATTTTAAAAGCTGATTTTTGAGTTCTACTATTCTCCATAAATTTTGTATTATTTCTTAATTCTCAATCGCAAGACTTAATACTTTAAAAATTTTAGTATTTATCGTTTCCTTTGTCTGAAGAATGAGAAAGTTTTTGAGCCGAAGTCTAATGTGTGCTTAGCACTCAATCAACACCAAGTTTTGTGTGAGTTTTTTTTTTTTTTAGTTCGCTTAAGCGCCAGTGCAGTAAAAAGCCAGTGGCCAAATAATAATTTCTTTGTTTAAGTTACAACAGCAACAACGACAATCACAACAACAAGTTGACCAAGTTGTAAAGCATTTAAAAAATTAATTGCAACCTTTTCGCGCGGACACCAAAAACTGCTTGATAAACCTTTCAGCAAAAAGTTCAGACCTCACTCAAAAAGAGCAAAGCTTGGAGTTCCCAGGTGGCAGACCGCTACACTGATAAAAAAAAAAAAGAAAGTTCTAAATTTATAATTTGGTTGCCAAAGGAATAATTTCAAGTTGAAAAGTCACACATAAAATTGTATTTTTGTGAGTATTTTGAAATTTAAAATGTATATAATAGCGCTAGAATTTAAAATGTACAGATCTAAAATTTAAAGCCGTAATATTTTCATTGCAATAAAATTAAAAAAATAAAATTTTTAAACCATTAAAGCATAAAAGAGATTTATGTTTAAGATTAAATTTTAAATTTAAAAAACGTTTATTTTTATCAGTGCACACTGAGCGAAAAATGTAGGCAAAAGAGGGAAAAATGCGGGACGACCTCTGCTAAAAGTCATTAAAATCATGATTAGCAGCAGCCACAGGTGCTATTAAACACAACCCAGGTCCCGACAACAACAATGGTAAAAAACGCAAAAACAAAAACAACAAGAACCAAAAAAAAAAAAAGGCTACACTTTGGGGGGCTCAGACATGGCTTGTGCTGGCTTCGAGAAGAAAAATAAAAATGGCCAAGAGCAAATAAGCCAACTGACCGCAAACAAGCAACAAAAGTTATGACTGCGATGCGATGGAAATGTGAAAAAAAGAAAATGGAATAAAATATAATAAAAGGGGGTAAAGGTTATTTCATCTTAATGTTTTTCTTTCAATAATTCGCGCATGAAACTCGACAGACGACACCAAAGTGACTAACAGAGGGGGACATGGCATAGGGGGATGCTGTGTGTGGAAATGTAGCCAAGGTCAACGTGAAAGCGACTGTTGGGTTACAAGGGTTACACTGGGTTATGGCTACGGTTACGGTTAAAGTTACGTTTACGCTAAACATTTTGGGTTTGCCTTGGATTGGTTTGACTTTAAGTTTAACTTTGGCTTTGCATTTGGATGTGCTGCTATATCTGTCTTGGTTTCGGTTTCATGTTTTTAATACCCGTTAGTCTGAGCATAGGGGGTATTACTATTAAATAAGTAAAATATTCAATAAAAAAAATTTAATACTTACTAAATTTAAGGTGGAACCCTTAAATTCAGTTCTTAAAATTCAGAAGAAAAAATTACATCATTTACTAATTTTTCCACATTTAATTTTAAAGACAAAAAACTAATTTTTGTATTTTACATATGCTTCTAAATAAAATGAAATTATAAGCTACTTTTCATGGACAATTTAAAACTCAGTTAAAGGATATCTTACAGTGCACAGACAACTTAGACATTGAAATTTTTTAAAAGGGTCAAAAGTCAAGTCATTTTTGTGTGAACTTTCGTTATCTTTTCTTATTGCTCACTCTCAACATATGCAAAAAATAATTAATTATTTTTTTACAGGGTATCTGTCTGCTGGCTTTCAATTATATTTGCCCTTTTTTGTGGCTGTAATGTGACTAACTTTTTGGCTGCTGCCTCCTGGCTGTCAAAGGTCCCGGCGAAGCAGTTTAATGCCTGATGCCTGGTTCATTAATGTTAATGACCATATTGATTTATATGTGCGGCACGTGTGTGGCAACTGGACTCATGTGTGGCCATGTCAGCCAATGCGATCCAATCCAAGCACAAGTCGAGTCGAATGGAGTCGAGTCGACTCGACTTGTGCTAAATTAAGTTGAATTTTGGATTCTATTGAATTGAATTCTATCGAGTTAATATTAACCACATGCGGCTAAAACTGTGCAACGCATTTATCTTAATGCAATCACAAATTAGAAACTAATCGCATTCTCTTCTAATTGGTTTTAACATCAACGACTCTTCCTTACTCCTTTCTACTTCTCCGCCTTTTGCTATTCCCCATAATTGCCAGTTGTCAACTGAACTAGAAAATCGATGTAAGTGAGTGACACACAGTGCAAAGTTGCTTTCTTGGATGCTGACCAGTGCACTACGCATGCACTGAGACAAAAATTTCACTACAAAGACCGTTTTCAAAGTGCTCTAATTAACTATTTTTTTATTGTTAGAAAAAGACAACAAATTATATGAATTTTTAAGTTTAATAAATGGTAACGGCGCAACTAGACTTTTAAAATGATCAACTCTTTTCTCTCAGTGCACACTTCCGACAGTTTTACAGTATTTAACATGGCAGCAAAGACTGGCTGCAGCATGAAAAAAAGCGCTTCACTTACGGTTAAGGCGAAGTGTGAATGCACTTAACTCGTTTGTTTAAAAACAATTATTAATACTAAGCTTTCATTCTGTTATAATATGTATGCAACATACATAAAAGACTTCAAATTCAAAATTCAAAATAATATACAGAAAATCAATTTGAATTATTTTAGATAAATAAATCTTTAATAATTTAGTTTGCTTAGTTATAGCTTATATTAAATGCCTCCACTAATTTTTGCTATCAACATTAATTATTCAACTAAATATGAATTAAATTTACTTTTCAGACACATTTTAAATAAATTTAAAATTTGCTAAATTGATGATCAAATTATTTAGTGAGAAACGCGTTGAAGTTTGCAAATGATTTATGATATAACACAGAATTTATGAAGGTTAAAAGCTATTAAACATTTTTTTTAAAGCTTCTCTCTGTTTAAATTATTTCAGCTGACAGCTAACATATAAACATTCTTCGAAAAAAAAGAAATAAACAACGAATAGAGCAATCGATGAACAGGAAGCTTAATGCGAAAATGTATTGAAAAAATCTTTTTTAGTCAGAAACTTTAATCAGCCTTAGAGTCTTCCTTTAATAAACGTTAAATTACTGAACATTTTAAAGCATAACTTACACCATTGCTAATTTTCCTACAGCCATAAACTTGTTTATTGGAACATTAAAATTGCATTTCTTTTTTCCTTATGCACCTCAAAAAAAGTTAACTGAATGTAGTTAAAATTTGTAACTCTAAATGTTTATTTAAGCGGCAAAACAACAGACTCAGTTAATATGCCCAAAAGCAAAGTCTGAGAATATGTCAGACAAGTTTAAGACTTTAGTTTGTTTACAGCAAAAGAAGCGGAATTTTCTTAGTTTCTTATTTTTTGCTCTATTTTGCAATATTTTCTGCTCTTATTTAAGTTTGGGCTTTTGTTCTTGTGCGACTTTTAACTTGTTATGCTGTAGCAAGAAAGATGCCAAGTTACAAAGGGTTCCAACCAATGTTGGAATGGTATTGAGAGAAGAGGAAACGAGGGTTGCACAAACCGGTAACTGTTTGCTCGAACTATGCGCGAATCTTGGAGAAAGTTGCAAGTAGCTCAAGCAGGCTCAAGGCCATCAAGTGCAGCAAGGCATTTTGGCCATCTACCAGTTACGAGTTACCAGATGCCTCCAATTGTTTGCTGAATCACTTGAAAGTACACACAAAATTCTTGTCATTTTCCCCCATTTTCCTGTCAAACATGCGGTAAAATTGCAATCAATGCTCATTTCCGTTAAACTCTTACAAAAATCAATGACTGATTTCTCAACATTTTAGCGGTAAGTAGCTGAAAAAGAGGAAGCAAATAGTTACCCATTTGGGTAGTGAGGGAAACAATATATAATACTCTGCTTGTGTAATAAATAGCATTAATTTAAGATGATTTACTTTCTCACTTCAACACAATCAGGAAGAATTTTCCCTTCGATTCTGCTGCAATACAATTGAATTTTGTGTGATTTTGTAAGAATCTTACAATATTTGCGCTTTTTGTCTTTTCGCCCCAGGCAGTCAGCAATAAATTGTTGTGCCATTGTTTGGGGCCTGTCAGATGGACAATTGCCAGAAGAAAAAAAAAAAACAAACAAACAAAAAAAGAAAAGAAAACTTTGTTTGAAAAAGACCTCAAACATAGACAGTTTTATGAATTTACCTGTTTGTTCTTTAAGCCGGTTGTTTCCGTAAAATGTTCTTGAAATCACTTCAACACTGAACAAAAATTCCACAAAAAATTGTATTCCGCAAAAAATAGTTTTTCAAAAAAAAAAAAAATAAATAAATAAACAAAAATTATTTTGAATTTCTTAAATACTGTTTTTTAACTTTTAGCGTCTGTTTTTCTTATGCTTATTTATTTTGTTGATTTTTAGCTGAATTTCTTTTGGTTATTTTCTGCACACTTTGCCAAATGTTTTAAATATTTATGAATTTATTTATATTTATTCAGTTTATTTGTTTAAACTGAATTTCGATTCGTTTTTGGTTGGATTTTGATTTGATTTGTTGTCAGTAGTTCGCTTCTGGTTCTGTCTGCTCGCCTTAAAAAACCCGCAACGACTGAATCAAAACAAACAAAATTCTTTGGTTATATTCGAAAAAGTTTCCTCTGCGCGGCGCGACGTTTTGCTGCTTTGCTGCCAATGCTGCTGCTGCTTTTACTGTTCCCAGCAGTCAAGTTATCCGGTACAGCTTTATCCGTTTGTTATCCGCATGTGTCTAAGTTATCCGCGCGTCTGCGCACTGCTTGCAATTCAACTATTGTTTACATCGCCCCTACATATGATTTTAAATGTTTGCTGCTTTGTTCTTGTTCTTGGTGTTGTTATTATTATTGCTGTTGCTCTTGCTGTTCAGCGACTTGACTGCTTAAATGCTTTTTATACAAATTTAGCACTGCTTATGTGTGTTCCCCCTCCGTTTATCAACGCTAACTACGGATCTTTTGCATCCCAGCTTCGCTCAGCTGTTGCTGCCGCTGCCGCTGCCTCCGTTGTCGACTTTGCTGCTGTCGTCGACCTGCAGTTTGCGTCGTTTTGGGTTTTAGGTGTTTGACACTTTTCCGCAAGATTCACAATAAACTCATTCACTCAAAGAAGCTATGAACTTCACTTGCATACAGTATTGAATGCTCTTTTAGATATTAGAACAATACAAACTAATAAAACCTGTCTTTATTTATGATAGATAAGTATTTATATTAACTCTTATAATTAATTAATTAATTAATTAATTTATTAATTAAGAAAAACTTAATGAACACCGTAAGTTTATTTATTAAGATAGAAAAACTATAAAAATAAGTTAGAGCATAAAAGTCAGCTTTACTTTCTTAAGATCTAATTTTAAAGCCTTCCTCTAAGTTATTAAGGGTCGCAAAGATTCCTTAACATCGTCCACAAGTCAAACAAAGTTAGCTAGCTTAAGAAGCCGCTTGCTAATGCAGTGAAGCTAAAATTTGTTTTATGATTCTGTGTAGTATTTTGTTTTGGTTTTTTTTTCACGCTTTCGATTTAACTTCTCGTTGTGAGTTTTGGCCATTGACTTGCCACAAAAGATGTCAAAAGTCATTAACTTTTATGCGCGTTTCATACACCTAAATAAAATAGAATAAAGTCTAAATATACTCGCACATGTATAGAGATAAAAGTATTAACCTTTTTTTTGTGGGATCCAACAAATGCAATTTCCTTATCAATTTCGAAGACTACGAGTATTTATAAGATTTTATTTTGTCGAGACTTTTTATTTTTAAGCTTCTCCCTCTTTCGCTCTCTCTGTTTGTATTATTTGATTAAAAGCACATGGAACAAAATTTGATTGATACTTTGTCAATGCTTCTGCTTTTATTGTTGTGCTTGTCCTTTATGTCACTCTTGTTGTCGTTCTCATTGTCTGTGTCAGCTGTGTCTAGCACATGAACAACAATTAGAAGTTCATTTTACTCAGATGCTCAAGTTGAATGACTTTTATTAGAGACTAAATTCCAACAATTTCATCTTTCCTTTTCTTGTCTGTTTATCTTGGTCAAAAATCAATTGAAAATTGATTTCCTGTTGTCCATTGAAGTCTATTTTGGATTACACTCAAAACTCAAGTCGTTTGTTTCGTCTCTCGTAATAAAATGATAAATCCATAAGAGTAGCATTATATTTCGAGTGGCACTTATAATGTGACATGCATCAATAAGCTGTTGTTCTCCTGTCCCAAATGCTATGGCAATAAATAAATCTTTTTACTCAACCCACCAAAAATAGCGATAAATTTAACAAGCAGTGAGATGGTTTAAAAAGGCTGAAAGATATTTATAAATAAACGTATACGTGAAAAGTGTTTGAAATCGCTTTTTAAAAAGTTCACTTTGTATTATTAACTTTAACATTTCAGTCTTTATTAATATAAAAGAAATGAATGAGAATTTAGAGAAATTCTATAAAAAAAACTCAAACAAAACTTTAAACTTTTTCATGATAAACCGAGTTGACATTTAAGTTTCAGAAGTACTTAAGTTAAGGGTTAAAAAGGATTGCGTCACATATGTTGAAAGCAATCCTTAAAAGTTTAATGTAGGATATTTTTTAATTAAAAATATGTTAATAAAATGGTTTTTGTTTTTGTTATTTTAAACATGGTATTTAATAAAGAATACCTTGAAATGTGTACTATAATTAAAGAGGAGATTAAAGCATTAAATTTGTAAAATGCCCACCAAAACAAATAAATAAATAAAATAAAAACCTAACTAAAATAGCAAATAAACATACAAGGTGAACTCCTTAAACTACCAAGTATGTTTATTTATTAAGGTATTAATTAATTTATTTTAAAAACTGGCAAAGTTCCCGCATCTGAAATACTTATTTATCTGCTTAAGTGCAAAATAAGTTAAGCAAAATTTAGATGCAATTTAAAAATGTTTGTCAAAGTAAAAGCAACTCGTTGATCAGCTCAAGTATTCACTCATGCAAAGTGCACTGAAAACTTTAAATTAAATTGCGAAAAATAAGTTTAGGTAAACCGCAGCTTAAGTGATTTGGTTAGTTTGAGCTCTCAGCTAGTTACAATTTTCACTCCAGGGACGACAGCTGTGCTTGCAATCCTTTTTACATCCTTTTTTTTGTGAGATTGAAAGTTCCCAATTGCATTCATTATAATTGCATTTATGTGCGCTGAGTCGTGGCCAAGAACTCAATCAGTCGACGGTTGGTTTCTGCATCCATTCAGGGTCCAGTCAAGAGAACATTGAGTTGAACACATTTCCGTCTGGCAGTGCAACACTCGGTAAGTAAATTTGCAGAAACTGAGCACCAGAAGTGATTTACACTTTTTGAGGTGTGCATGTTTGAACAGGTACGAACGTGTTTGATTTCAATTGAGTTTGACAAAGTGTAAATTTGAATTATACACGACATCAGCACCGTGAACTGAACAATCCCAAAATCATATTTCAACTGTCAGCTGCAAAATTTACCAGAATTATAATAAATCGTTTGAATATTACGCATACGCAGTGTGGTTTTCATGTGACACATTGAATGCTCGTTTCCTTGGGCTCAACTAAACTAATCCTTATTATGCAATCAGCAGATAAAAGTCAAGCGACTAACGCTTTGTCAGCTACAGTCGCAGTTACAGTCGAAGTCACAGTCACAGTTACAGTTACAGTTAAAAGCACTTCCGCTTCCGGTTAGATGCGCCTATCGCTACAGCTGCTTCTTCACGTTCATGTTCGTATTCAAATTTTGTTGTAAATCACTCGAGGCAATAGCCAAATGCCATCAGCTACACATATGTACGACACACACACGGTATCAGTAGACTTGACTCAGCAAAAGTAGAAGGGAGGGAGAGGGAAATAGAGAGAGATAGATAGAGCTGCTATCATCCTTGACTTACATGTGTTGGGTTAGCCTTTTTCAATGAATTCCCTTTGCCTTTGGCTTCACCTTTTTTCTTTATACCCTGTACCATAAAGAAAAACACACGAATTGGGGTTAGTTACACTTATTACATTAGTTTTCTTTAATTTTCAGTCGACATGTTGTGCTGATAACTTTATCAGATTTGTTTTTTTTATATTCTTTGGTATTTTTTATTACAGCGCATTTTATAGTCAGGGAATTTATTTAGCTACACATTTTTTTTGTCTTAACGCTTTTATTTTGTAATTTTCGCTTTTAACTTTTGCTTTTGTCAATTCGATTGTCTTCAAAAATTAATTTGCTACTTTTACAGGGTATTTTTTAAACAACAGACTCCATTGAAAATTAATTTTTATGACCAAATTATGTTTTCCTGCTGTTTTCACATTCTATCTCCCGTTCTCCCTGTAAATTATTGTTTATTTTAATCTCTTTTGACCTGTTACAGGGTATTAGTCAGTCAACCCACATGTTTTTATTTGTCCATATACTTTTTTGGCTTATTTCCTTTTCTTTTTCTTTGACTTGCATGTTTGCCTATTTGGTAGCTTCAAAGATTTTGCCATGCTGCACGTAAATGGCTTTGTTGTTGTTCCATTCAGCCCCTTGCACCCCTTTTTATCACCCCTTGCTCTTTACCCCCTTTTTGCCCATGAACCCCCCTTGATTTTCTTCTGTAACGGCTTTTCTTACTCTTTACATTGCTTGCTTTCCTCAATATGGAAGTAAGAGCCACAAAATATCTCTTGCAATGCGTATATTTTGTTATTGGTCTTTTTTCCACCTTTAACCCCTCAAGGGCGGTCTGTTAACCCCACCGCAGCCAACGTGTGTATGGATGTTGTTTATGTGTGTGAGTTACAAATTGAATTTAACGTATTTACTTTAAACGCCTTTATGCTTCCAATTCGAATGGCACACTCGAAAGTCCTTTGCTCTTCGCATATTTAATATGCAATTGTGGGCGTCAAAATGGGTGTGGCCGAAACTTAAAGGTATTTTTTCCGTTTCCTCTTTAGACCCGGTACTCAACGAGTTTCGAGAGTTCTTTAAGTGTGTCAACAAACCAATTTATGGTACGAGTAACTAGTTACGCACATGGACATGGCTAAGCTCTTAAGAAATATTTATTTTTGATTAGCATCAGAGTCGGTGTAATCAGAAAATATAAATGCTTGAGTAAGACCTGTTTTATTTAGTATGTATTACGCCCCACCAAATGATTTAAAAAACTGTTTTGAAACACCAAAACACTAAAAATATACAGAAAATTAATGATAAACATAGAAGGTTGCTGACTAAATACAGGGTCTTTTACAGTCGTCTCGCTCAGTTAAACGTTTTCTAAGTATTTTTTTTTCTTTGGCATTGCCAGGCGATTCGGACTTCTGTGTGATTTACTTCAAGTTCATCATCACGTAGCACATACATGAGGCGTGTGTTACAAAATTGAACTAGCCAAAGCGGTGGCTAAGAAAAAGGGGTAGGAGTTAGAGGGAGAAGGGGATGAAGAAGGCAAAATAAGGCGGAAGAAGTGGAGGGCCTGGAGTCTGACTCCGGGCGAGTGTGAGCATGTAAGTGTAAAGCAGCTTAGCGCTTAAATCATGATTACCACAGCAGCAAAGAGCTGCAAAAACAGCAGCCATCGTGAATGTGGCAGCAACAAACGCCGCATGACTTTCGCAGCAGTAATTAGGAGATACATATTTGCTGAGCTTGGTACGTGCAACCAGCAATGAGAGCAGCCAACAGCTAACGGTCTACGCTGACTGTCTTAGTCTCTTGCTGTCTGACTGTCTGTCTGTCTGCTGGTACAGTGGGTGCTATAAATACTCGCTAGATTGCAGCCGAGGCATTCCAAAGTTGCCACTGCGGGGACGCCACCAATTTGCTATTATTTATCTAAGGGTTATTGTTGTACGAGTTGAGCGAGTGTATGTGTGTGTGTTAGTATTTGTGCGTGTGTGTTTGTATGTGTAAGCATTTGCGTATGCCATCTGCGTGCCAATAACCCACTGCGAAAGTGCCAAGTGGCAAGTGGCATGAGTTGCGAGTTACAAGCAGTGCTGCCAACTATTTGCCAGCCAAAAAGGCTATTAAAACACTTCAAATAATGTGAAAAAATAAATATTTAAACTCGCAAACTATATTTTACACGGTGCGCAACTAATTAAAAATGTTTGCAGCATGAAAAAATATAATTAACTTTAATAACTTTGAGTGAACAATAATTTTACAAAACACTTTTAGTTTTTAGTGGAAAATAAATTAAAAAATTTTAATTAATGTGCAGGAAATTAGGCATGCATGGGCTAAGCATCAAGCATAATCAAGTAAATATGTTACACTTACATACTGAACCTTTTAACCTTTTAAAAGCAATGAATTCAATTTTGATGTTCAAATAATAAAAAGTCTTAAAATTTTGGCTTGAACGATATTTAAGAAATAGTTAAGTTTATTCACCGATTTATAAACTGGCGGGAATTCAGCTGATTTGCCAACACTGCTGACGACTTACGGGTGGAAAAATTGCTAAAACTAGATCATAGCTCCGACTATGGAGTACTTGTGTATTTGGGGGAATGAAGCATGGAGGCATGTCGGGAATATGACATTTTTGTGCTTCATCTGTAGTTCAAGGCTATCAACAACTGAAGAACACATGTATTTCCGCTTTTATATTTTAATTTCCCCCCAAAATCGCATATCGAATGTGTCTGCCATTGACATGTGAATTCATCAAAGTCGATGTCAAGTTGAAATTGCAGACAGACAATAAATTGTGAATGCCAAGGAGTTTTTTATATCAATATCCTTGGCTAAATAGATTATTCCTAAAAACGAAGAGAGCTAAGCTGCGTATACGTAATATGTGTACAGCAGGAATTCGTTGCATACTTACAAGCGCACTTAAAACTATTCTTTGTGTGCCTCTAAACCAAAAGTCTATGAATTTAAAATAGCGGTTTTTTTTTTTTTAAATTTTTTGTCCAACTTTTTATATGTTAGTAGCGGAAACTTTCATGTTAAATGATTTATGTCATACGCTGATAGGTTTTATTAGTAGATTCAGAAGTCGCACTACTCTATTCACCTAATTTTTAACAAAAACAAGTTACAAAAAAGACATTTAATATAATAACGCAAACTGATTCCCTGAAATCTTAAAAAAAATAAAAATTCATTTAATTTAAATACCGTAAAGAAGAGTATCTTGTAGTTGAACATGCACTGGCTAAGCCAAAATTTTTGGTCATTTTGTTTTGTATAATCACATAAACAAATTAGATTTGAGTTTAGCTGAATTTTGTTGATAGAAAATATAAAAGTTATGCAAACTTTCAATGTAATAACGGACGCGATAATTAAAATGGCAGCTGCGAAAACAGAATTGCAAATAACGCAGCTAAATGCACTCAAAGTATCAACTGTGCAATTGCACATAAAAATTTATGAAAACTGCCAAAAACAAAACAAAAAGAAAACACCAAAATATAAAATTGCAAAACGCTATACAAAAGTCAAAGTTCAGATGCAAATAATACTCGAAAACTTATAAAGTTATGGCTTAAACATGCAGTAACATGCAGCTACAAAGAGAGGAGAAGAGAAGCAACAAGGAGTTGACAATAGGGGCCAAAGGGCAGGGTAAAAGCGCAGCTGACTACAGAATGTACAGAAAATTGCCTTCAACTGATTACGAGCTAAATTAAAAGCATTAAGCTCAAGATTATATCAATATTAGCAACACATAATTGTCTGATTAAGTTGATGCTTTGCTATAAGTACACACACACGCGGGTGTATGTAAGAGAGTGAGAAAGGGAGGAGACACGCTGTAAATGGCAAGCAGAGCACTTTGCGTGTCGCTGCTAGGCCAGCCAACGTGTCGTATGCGTAATGTAATTGCCGGCTTTTCGATTTGCCTGTTGAACGACACGAATGGAGACTGAAAGTAGGCGAAAGGAAAGCAAAAGGATTTCACCTTTTGAATGGCAGACAGCTGATGCTGGCAATTAACACGTGGCACTCCCACAGTTCACAGTGGATTGAAGCAAGGAATAGAAAGAACCATAACAATAATCAGGCCACTCTATAACCCAAATCCTTGTCTTAACATATGACAAACAAGCTTGCCTTTCAAGCATTAACACTCCTGCTTGTGTGTGTGCGTGTGCGTATCTTTTGAGTGACTATAAAATGGACAAAAAGCTGAATGAAGTTAATTGCGTTCATAACGAACAGTTAGCAATTGAAATTGGGCAATTACTTGATCGCTAACTGATATATTATTTTTGTCCAGGAATGATAAATCGTTAAAGACAGACTAACGGTCAATATAATGACCGACAAACAGTAGGTCGGAGAAAGGTAACTCTCTGATCTGATGCCAATACAAATTATCTTTTACTTTTCATCTTTTTCTGACAGTGGAAATTTTAAATGAACCCAAAATTGCTGTCTTGACAAAACAAGAAACTTGGAAAAGTATTTACCAATAATTAAATTGTAAGACTTGTTCTCTTCTGACGTAGTCCAGCTTTAAAAATATTCTTTCTATTTTTAAAAGTATTATTTTGTCGATAACTTACATTATTTATTTTTGGAACTGCCACGACTACTTGAATTGCCATTTTGTGATTGCTTTACTGGATTTGGAATATGTCTGAGCTTATGGAATTATGCCAATGAATGTCTGGCAAGAGACTTATTAATGCAGTCATTTTTATCAATTACTTAAATACATTTAAGTTGAACCTAAACCTTTCCTCGGCTACTTTAAGTATACACAAATATAAATTAATAAATTTCACTTGAGTAATCTCTCCAATATTTTTAAAGACAGCAATTAAATTGAGCTTTATGTTTATGATGACAGGTGGCAAGTTAAAAGCAAATTTCAATTTAATTTACTGTTTAAAAAAAAAAGGTCATGTGCAAGCATAGATTGAACTCTTACGTACTTCGATGACTCAGTTTCTTGTGACATAATAAGTATGTCGCCCCAATTATAACTTCAAACATTCGCTTAGTCTAATGGACACGACCGTCATAGACTTGGGCACATAATTGAAAGCAATTTTGTAGACTCCTCTCGCCTTTTTATCTGGTTTTTGGATGGAAAACGACTGAAAACAACAAAAAAAAAATACGAAATATGAAATAAACGAACACAAAGTACAAGAGCAACAAATAATAAGTTAACGTTTTAAGCAGCTTGGCAAACTCATGGCCTATGGCTCATGGCCTATGGCCCATGGCCCATGGCCCATGGCCCATGGCCTATGGCCTATGACCTTGTCCTTGCCATTGGCAAAAATGGAAATTGCTGTGCGGCTGCCTCATTACAATTTAATGCGCTTTGTTTCGACTCTCGCTCGCATTGCAGGCTTAGTAAAGATTTAAATGAAATTACTTAAATGACATGTACCAACTCGCACACTCCTGCTCAATCCTGCCGCAAAAGAGCCCACACTCCACTTTATATAATTTATCTTTTTGTCTGATTAAAGAGTTGCCACTTAAAACGCTTTTGGTTAATTAAAATGCCATTCGAGCTGACATTCATCCGCATGTGAACCCCATACACACACACACACACAGGATAAGGGTTCTGCATAAATGGCGAAGCTGAAAAAAATAAAGAAAAAAAAATGAGGGAATAGCTTAACCCTTCGATTGGCCTTCAATCATTTGCCAATGAATTGATTGAGAATGCACGGAATTTGTCCCTTCCAATCGCGTGACGCTTTTAGCTAATCGCTTTATCAATTCAATGTTTTACATACGAGTCATGGCCTTCAATCAGCCAACGGCCTTCAATTTGAATGGATTTTCCTGTACATGCATTAGGCACTAAATTAATTCCTTTCCTTGGAGGCTTTTTTGGTTAGCAAGATGCCATTTAAGTAAATGTTGAAGTATATGTTAGTTTAAGTAATTATTCTGAAACTAAATGTACAACTAAATATTATTCTTCCATCCATTTGCTTGATTAAAGTGTATTTTCAGTAATTGAACTTTGTTAATTATTAGTTTTTAAATTTTTAAAGCCACTGACTTTAATCAAACACTTTGGCGCAAGCAATAAAGTAAAAATAATCTGTTTGATAATGCACAACCGGTTAAAAATATGTTTATAATCCTTTTCTGAAAAGTAGTTCAAAGCAGGATATATTGCAGGCACACGATTTTATTGAATTATACTGAACAAAACGAATTGCGGTTTTATCATTAACAAAAAGTCAATGTATTATGAAATTCTAGTTGTCATTGGTTATGAATAACGGAGAAATCTCATAAACGGAGCTCCGCTTGTTTGCAAAAATGTTGATTTAAAAAGCTGGCAGCACGACGGCTAATACGACTTATCAAAGTTGGTGCAAACAATAAAACTCGTCAAGAGGCTGAGAGACAAGAGGGACAGGGATAGTAGAAGGGATGAAAGTGCTGATGAAACTGAGAAAAGCTGTGTGGCATTTTCCACAACTTTATTGAAAGTGTTTGAAGAAGTTTAGAGACAGGCCAGAAGCTAGCACTTTTATCTTATGGACTGCACTTCACTTTTAACAGCATCAAGACACCTAACAAAAGGGCCAAGCGACTGGGGCGCCACCTGGCGAGAGCAGACATTGCACCTGCTCTACACACATACACCCATACACTTTACCACAATTCTCTTTTTCTCTCCCACTCAATTTCCCACTCCCTTTGTCTGTCAGGACACTCGGCAAGGTAATTTATGCATGGCATAAAGAGCCGCTGCACTTGGCAGCCATTGGCAAATGTAATCAGGGCGTTGCCTGCTTCCCAATGCACCCTCACCTCCTACCTATCACACCTCACTCCACTGAACCACTGGCAAATGCACTTGCAGGTCAAATGTTAAGCATTCATCACTGTGTCCAATGTCTGCTTGTGAGTTTCTCTCTATGTGCTGATACTGGAATAAATCGCAATTTGTATTTTAAGTGAAAACTTATTCAGTTTCTCTTTCTCTATCTCTATCTCATTCGATTAGTATTTGGGTTTCAAATCCATTCGATACTTGCACTATAAAAGAGTAATTGACATGCTGAAGCGCATCAGGTGGCTAAGAGTTTAATCTAGTAAAATATTTACGGTCATTCGATTTAAATGGAAATGTTCCAAGTTTATAAATGGATAACGCTTAATAGGCTTTGCAGACTCCGTATTTGGAAAACTTTTAGAGGTTTGTCAGAAGCAAAAAGTGCGTACCATTTCATACAAATCAGTACTTTTTAAACGATTTATCATGTTGGAGCTATAGTTGTACGATTTAAATGAAACTTGGTCAGTACTTGTACTTCGTGGACATGTACTACCCGTGCAAACTTGGTTTAGGTAGGTTCAGTTTTCCATACTAAAACACTCAATTTTTAGAACGCCCCAAAGTGAGCATGGCATGAAACAAAAACTTGTACTGCTTGGGTATTTTATCATTCATTTGCGACGTCTCGGACCTTTTCAGCTGTTACAGTCACTGAGATCGTTTTGTTCATACAGACGGACATACGGACGGACGCACGGACAGAAAGTTTCGTAGCGTAGAACTTTTCTTTTAAAATTCTTAATTTTTGCTAATTTTTCAGAACACAACACTATTGGATTTCATCACATACATTGGAATCCGGTTATAACGACACTCAAGGGACCGATGATTTTACGTCGTTATACCCGGTAGACGCTTTAACCATACATAACTCCATACAAACTTGTATGAAAGGACCAACCAAGTCATCTAATTTTCATCGCAATGAACGGACAAACGCTTTAAGCGGAGTCGGTATAACCGGATTCAACTATATATAAAATTCTAAGCCTTTTCACAAAATTACATTTTAAATGAAATGCTCAGCATTTACCAATTTAAGTACTTAACGATTTAAGCAGCAAATGATTTGCGTTCATCAATTCTCAAGCTACAGGCTACAAATTGTAAATTTGTAAATATATTTGGATAACATTTGATTTAAACAATAATGCAATTTAAAAGGCAATCAATTCAACTATTATTAAGTATATAAAGTGATGTGCTTAATTGTCGAACGCCGAGAGTTAATATTTATTATTTTCCGAGCTGTGAAACAAAAGCATCATTTAAGTTTTCCATTGGGAATTACCAAAGTCAAAATTAACTTACCCGCAGTTGTTAATTATATTGTATTGATAATTTCTTTATCTACCTCGCTCACTCTCCCTCTCTCTTTCTCTCTCTCTCTCTCTCTCTCTCTCGTCTCTTTCAAACTGTTCATCGTTCTGTGGTTGTATATGTGGTAACGTTTGTGTGCTGCCTGCAAATTAAACAGTTTTAATTACAATCAAGCAGCACACAAAAGTGCCAACAACAATAAGCTTCTGTCCACTTAATAAATATGTGATCCACTGGCAACAAAAGCGCTGTGCATGTGTATATTTACAGCTACGTACAGTGTCAACTTAATCATTCAGTAATGAAATCAGTTTACCGTTAAGCAAAAGAGCACAGTGTTGTAAAACGCGCTTTTTGTGTGTGTTTAAACGTATTTAAATTGTGATATTTTTGACTTCTCTTAAGCTTAAATATTTTCGAAAGGTGAAAATAATTCGTGGTTAAGGGTACGCACGGTATGAGTATCTCAGAAACATGATTATCAATACTAATTTGAATAGCTGAGGATTGCTAGGGTATCTGTTAAGTATGCATTGCTTACCCAGTAAATATTCTTTGTGAGATTTATTTAATTAAAAGAGCGCTGATGTTTTAGACCGCGTATTTAAAAGTGCATTGGTGATTGCATGGGTTTGTTTGGATAAAAAGGGCTAACGGAGGCGTGGACGAGTCTAGAAAGAATATCTATACTTGAAATATTAAGACCAAAAGGTAACTACTTAAAATTAAAGTTATAGCTACTTAAAAAATCTCAAAAACAAAACATTTGTAAACAACTGCAGCTTTGTCCACATAATTTATAAATTATGTATTTGATACTAGTTGATATACCCTCTAAAACTTTGGTACGAATCCGACTTGCTGCAAAGGAAGTACAGGGTCTTTAAAAGTCAATTTACTTCGCTTTGTATATTCTACTAATTATGTTTAACATTAATTACAATTTCCGCTTAAAGGACGAACCGTCAACAAGTGGACTTGATCAATGTACAGAGCTCCCTTAATTGCAAAGTTCAGCAAGGAAGCTGTAGATGCCATGAGCTTTCCTTTTATATAGCTGCAAGTTTTCAATAAATTTTTATAGAAATCAACTGATTGATTTTCCACGCATATAAAAAACGCACTTAACTGCGTCACAAAATACAAAAGATTTTATAGTAAACAAATTAGATTGACTTTAAACGGACTTTAAAAAAGTCTGCTAATATTTTCTTTATAAAACATGACAAAGGGTGGCTAAAGGGGGACTGGGGAGGTTGAGCGGGTAAGCAGTCAATGCGGCAATTAGAAACTCGTTCACGTTGGCCACGTCAATTTAATGGGCTCAAAGCAATCCAAGAGCCATTTGCTAGAACCATTAAAAGCCACTGAAAACACACATTAAAGCGATTACAGATAAAGTTGGCCAAATTATAGCCAAAATAGTATGCTTGCCACAAAACGGTGGCACATACATTCAATTAAATTGGCATTTATGCAGCTCATTTGCAATTAAATCCACACCAAATAAACACCCGCATAATGGAACACGAGTACGTAACGTCATTAACCTAACACAAAACACACTAAATACCCTGTAATGATTCACAGGCATTTTCAACAGAGCAACAGGCCATTAAATTTGACTTAGTTTGTGCACTAAAATAAAGAAGTCTATAAAATGTTGTATAAAAACAATCTTTGTTTTATAGGAAAGCCCACATTACAGGGTATAAATAGACGCCCATTTAATAAGCCCAAATAATATAGTCTGAAAAGAACGACACACCAAGAAAACACCTCATAAAATTCCGTAATTTCATTTGAAATTCCGTTTCTAAAATATTACAGGGTATACAACTTACAACTCTCCAGCTGTAAAGCTCTCATAAATTTATAAAAAGTGCTTTAAAACAAAACTAAATTTATTTACCTCCAACACCCATGTTATTCCAGCAACAAATTCATACATTTGACTAGCAGATACCCTATTAAATATGTGTTTACCTTTCAAATGTACTTGCTAGGCTGAAATCTATATTTAATAGGGTATGGTAAGACGTAAAAAAAGATGCCATTAAAGTGTGAAAGTGCAAAAGGCATTTGGCATTTAAGAAATCATTTAAATGACAGCGCTAATTGCTAATGGCCAATGATATAATGGCCCAAAGTATATGCGTCAATTGACCGACAGAACAGACGGATTCCGTAATTATTCCAAAAAATAAAAGAGGGGAAAATCTGAGTGAAAGACCATTCGATCGTTAAGATAATAAACAATATATTGATGGCTCGCCAGCTGTGTTTTTCTATATTTTAAAATGATCGCACCTCAAACTGTTATAAATACCCATTAGTTGTGACGAATTGTGGCCCCAAGTAAATTCTCACTTTACTTAAGAAATGAAAATTTATCGCAGGTAAAATCAAGTGCAAGTTACCGATTGAATGGCAAACGAATCGACTTGAAAATACCCATTAATTTAAGAAACTTTTAAAAATAAAGGTAGCCCAGAATATTCAGAATTCTTTCAAAAGAATGGTAAAAGAATTGCATTCAAATGGCTATACAAATTCCCAAGTAGATTTAAATATTTTTGGTTTTTTCTTTGAGTCAATATTTGTGGCTTTTGCTTTTATAGTTTTTTAACTAAACAAATTAAAGCAAAAATTTAAAGTTAGCTATTTTTACAAATTGACATCACATTTTAACAACTTGAGGTTACATTTTACACTTTATGAGCCCAGTTTAATACGACGTTAAGTTAGTTATAAATCTGCCGAAATGTAAATTCATGGACTGTACATAAAACTCTTTGTTTCGAGCTCTTTTTATTTCAATTAGCTAATGCTAAAGAATCTTTTCAGTAAATTTTATGCAATTCAACATGTTAGACACCGCACTGAAATATGAAATTCATTTTGAATGCTTACAAGTTCCTTTTGCTAATGCAAATGCAAAAACTAACAAAACTTCATCCTCTTGGCAGTTGGCCATAAAACTGTGTGTGCACTTGTTGTGTGAGCGTATGTGTGTGCTAGAAAACCAATTCGACCAACTTTCGACCATGTTTTGAGCAAGTTAGGTAGATTGATAAACTACTAACCAAGTAATTTATTTAAACGTATAAAAATTGTTTTAAAATAACTACATTTTTGTCTTTAAATAAACAGATTTATGTGTCACACGCTTTGATGTGCTCCTTGGAGTTTGTAAGTTTTGTTAACAAAATCGTAATCTGAGAACTTTCCACTATCAAGGCTGAATTATGAGAAGTGTATTTAAGTATCCATGGCAAAGTGTTCATTTCTCATTGCCCATTCATTGTGCCAACTTAATTTAGTTTACACTCGTCAGCATTGGTAGCCTGCTCTCCGGCCAAAGAATGTAATAAAGTGAGGAATAAAAGTTGGTAAAGAGAAGGGGAAGTGGAGTGGGTGGACAATTCCTCCTTCAACTTTCATCTCTGTTCTAGATTCCTTTTCAGCTCGTAGTGCAGCCGTGCCTTTTATTTGATTCTGGTTCTGGTTCTGGTTCTGCTACTGGTTTTGATTGTGGTTCTGCTCTTGGCCATGTTTTGCTGCTTTCCTTTCAACACACCCACCTTGTTGTGCACACACACACGCATACACAAAGGTATGTGTGTGTGTGAGTGGCACACAAAAAAGTTGCCACACTGTGCTTCTTCTGGGACAAAAAGAGGGACGAAGTGGGGAGGCTGCTGCAAATTTGTCGTAAATATTAAAATTTTTCATACGTTTATGCAAATTTACTTTTGACAACTTTACTTCCTGTCGCCGTTGCCAGTGCTCGCATTGTCCTACGACTTAGTCGCAGTGCCGGTCCCACCCTCTTGGCCGCTCTCCCCACTCCAGCCCTTATTGCACTCCCCTTTTCCTTTGTCATCTCCTTTGCTTCTTACACTTTTCCAGCATCGTCTCCGTTTTCATTTCCAGCTCCGCCGTCGGCTTCCGTAATGAGGCAGTCCTTGCAGGTAACTCGACTGGTTTCTGCCTTGTTTAAACACTTAACCAAGTGTGCGTGTGTGGGTGTGGGTGTGCGTGTGTTTGTCTGCTCTCAGTGTGCGTGTATGCATGTCTATTGGTATTAAGGCAGGAGGCGTGGCGCTTTATATGAGAATTTATTAAGTTGAAATTACATTACAAATAATTTTCATATTATTGTAATGCATGCAGACATGTGTGTAAATACACACACACACACACGCACACACATGTCCCTACACATGTAACTAGACATTTGCCTATACAAATACTTTGGGGCGTGTCACAGAGGCGTGCCGTAATAGCCGTGTAATATTTATGTAAATATGTAACTGTTGCCTCCTCCACAAATCTGTGTCCTTCTATTTGCTACCTCTTCTTTTTCCTCTTTATTCTGTATGCCCATCCTTTTATGAACTTCTTTCTTTCCCTGCTTTCTAGGCAGATGACTGCTGTCAGTCAAAAAGTCTCTCTTTGGCACTTGCTTATTTATTCATTTGCATGAAATGTTTTCATAAAGATTTTGATTTCATTTTAGCCAACAAATATGTGATGCCAGCCAAAAAGACAAGAAATAAAATAAAATAAAAGAAACGAAGGAAAAGCGAAACAAATGCGATTACTGTAGTCTAGAACAAACAATAAGCAAATACCCTGTACAGCAGTTGCTTAACAAATTAGGACACTTATTTAACAAAGAAATCGAAAATTATCTCACATATCACAGGGATAACTATAGTTTATTTAAGAGTTCAAAATAAATATTTAATATAGAGTATTCAGAAAAGTTTTATGTTGAATTTATTTATTTATTTCTAAAATATTATGATCTTAAATACGAAATTTTTGCTTACTCTCAGTAAATTCTGGTCTCTATTGTATATCATTAATCTAGAGCATAAAAAGACTTACCGTTATTTTAGTTAAATTTTTGGAAAAACATAAAATCTAGCTTATAAGAACTATAGTAAAATTTAGCTTAAATATTAGACATTTTTTGCTACACGTTAAAAGACACGACTGCTTCGTTTCGAGAGCTAAACGATTCTATTAAGTGATAGCGAAATTCTTGAGATTTGCATACCTAAAAGACTTTACAATTGAAATGTTAATCGAGTCGGTTTACACCAGCAAATTCATCAATTAAAACTACTTAGCACAGACTTGCACAACAACTGCAATAAAAACGCTTCTCTCTCTCGCTCTCTCTTTCCCTTTATTATATCTATCTTACTTAATATCAGACTATTACTGGACATCAAACTGATTGCATTCACTTGAAACATTTTTTAAATATTAAATTGTCGCTTTAACCGGCATACCCTTACTGAATCTTAACCACAGAGTAGCAAAAATATAAGAATAAATAATATTATTATAAAAATTCACTTTATATACACTTTGTTAGTTAAGACCACCATTCCAAATAGATTTCGAATTGAGATTTCAACACAAAAGTAAGGCATGAAAACGAGCTAAAAGAGAGTGAGAAATACTGAGTTGACTGACAATTTGGCAACAGTTTTTGGCCAAGTTTGTTGGCAGTTGGAAGTTAGCAATTAAATATGTATTCCGTTTTGTTCTCTTTAAAAATGAGATTTGTAATTTGATATTTATTGCATTTTGTTAATTTCGAACTTTAATACTTATTAATTGCCAATTGCCATATTTTTTGAGCCGCATTGGGCTTAAAGCCATATTTATTTATTGCCCTTTTGATATGCATTTTAAATGCAACTGGGAAAATTGCATTTTTCTCTTTCGACAATTCAAGCGTAATGTAAAAATTTATAAAGAAACGCAAGTGGCGACAATTGAATGCTCTTCTGTGACAAATCAACTTGTTTTATTAATTAGTAAAAAAAAAACAATTACAAACTTTTTTATAAGCTCTAATTTAAAATAAATACAGATTTCATAGATTTTAACAAATTTAGTTCTGATATTAAAGAGAAACATTTTAATTAACTAAACAAATAATCAAAAATTTAAAACTAATTCCGCAACCACTTAAAAATTATATACTCCCTTAAATAAAGTACATCAAATTCATTAAAAATGCAATCAACTTTGTTAAGTTGGGTATAAAAATTGCGAATTTAACGAAAAATCTGCTACTTTTACTTTCGCTTTTGTTGTTGTTGTTGCCTGCTGCATTTTAAATGTGCAGCACGACGCAATGGGGCAGAAAGTAAATGCAACACCAACGCCTATGTATGCTCCCACGCTCGAAAGGTTGCGAGGAGGAAAGGCAATGAAGTTTTGCATGAAATGCACCCACATTGCGCATACGCAACGGTGGCCGTACAAGTCATACTACTTTTTTGCTGCTGTTCTTGCTTCAATGGTGTCGTGTATATTGTATATATTGTATTGTTTTGTGTTTGTTTTCGGTTGCTGACACTGTTAAGGCAGCCGGACAAGTGTTGCATACTAAATGCGGCACGAAGTCAGCGGACAGTGCGTTCAGAAAACCAGCTGCCAGTTTATTTCGAATTCACCAACACTCTGCCAATATTGTTATAACAGGACTTGCCTTGGCATTTATCACACGTACCATTCTCTATTAACCACCTTGGTACATTTTCTCGCTCTGTCTTTTTGTATATATCTCTCTCCCTCTCTCGGTTTCTCTCACTCTCTGCCTCTGCTGTTCTTGTCTTTTTGAATGAGCATTGTTGCAAGTTTTGACCAAATAATTGTACTATCTACAGAACTCTGTGGCATAGCTCATCCTTTGGCTTCTGTTGCTGCTGCAAATTCTTGTTATGTGTTCAGAATTCAGAAAACACAAATATTTGCAAATTGGTTCAGTTTAATTCCAAGCCGGAAAAGGCTTCAAAGTGTAAAAAATGAAACCGTTGCATACTTTTCGGCTGCATTGAAAATTCTGTAGAAAATGCTTAATTAAAGCTTTCTGTGTGTGCTAATAAACTGCATTGAATAAATTTGTATGTGACTGAAATTATTTTCAAATATTGTAGCTAACTTGTGTTGATATATGTAACCAAGCAAGATGCACATTCGTTTATTAAACTAAAATATATTTATCTAGAGTAGGTCGTTTCCATTTTGGAAAGAAAATTAAAAGCAAAAGTCTTAAATATAGGAGAATGCAAAGTTTATTTGGCAGCAGCAAGAGGAAAATGCAATAAAAGTAAAAATAATTGCCCACTTCTAACACTTTTATCATCAGTAAAGAATAACAAAAATATAGCATACTTTTCGGGTGCACTTCGAAATAAAGTAATTTAAACTGCTCCGTTACAGATATTTATTAAGTACACTAACTTAAAGCAGTATGTAAATCCGAACACTACACACCTGCATTGCGTAAATATACTTTAATCTTTAAAGAGCATTTAATCGCCAGCCTGACGCAGATTAATTAAGACATGCATTATAAATACCTATTTGAAATGGATTTCTGTAGCATTTACTTTAATTAACAGTTTTCCGCATTTTCATATTCCTTAATGCCCCTTGGCATAATAACAATGTTCAGAGGGAAACCATTTTGTCATAGAATCTTTTGCAGACTACGTGTGTTCACTATCACAGGTTGATCATCAATCATTGAGAATGGGTTTTAGCTAAATGTGAGCTGGTCCCTCATCTCTTCTGGTTGTCACATACGTAGATAAGCACTTCGACTTGTCAAAGGGGAGAGGAGATGGATGGAAAAGTACCAGCTTATGCATTAGCTTCGCCTGCCACAAAATTACTTGCCACGCACGCAAGGGGAAAAACTTCCTTCGAAATTATTAAAAAAAATAAGAAGCACAAGTAAGAAAAGAAAAGCCAAAGAGATGTAGAAGGAAAGAAAATTATGTATATACAAAACACCAATGGGGCGAGATGAGAATTGTGCACTTATATTGAATTTTAAGCTGTTGACGATAAAGGCGGATGGATTCGAGCCAAGCCAAATCTTGCACCCTACACAATCTCCCCCCTAGAGTGCCACACACATCCCTACATTTCACTGTTTCCATTAAAGGACTATGGGAGAAAACACTATTTTTTACATAGTTCTTTAAATTTATACTTAAATAAAATGTTGCTACATTTCAATGTCCCCATTAAAGGACTATTTTTTGTTAAAATTGTTAATTTATATCTAGAGTACATATTGACTTGCTTATAGTAAACTTTTGCTAGAAAAAAGTCAAAAATATTGTTTGCTTTTAACTTTTTTGTTAAATTGTAGAACTAATCATTTCTGTTCAAAAACTAACGGAAAACTGCACTTATATTTTGACAATAGAAAAATTAAAATTTTGCCAATATATTTAACTATTTTTTCCATAGTGCAAAGTAGAGATTGTCTGTTAGCGACACGCTCCTTTGGCATTAGCTCTTTACCTTGTCTCTCTTACCAGCTGCCAAAAGTTTACCACTGTGTGCTTGTGTGTGTGGGTATGGGTGTGTGTGTGTTTATTTGCCAACATGTGGCAAAATTATTTCCGCTCAAAAATCCACTTCCCGCCACACTTTTGAAATACACTCGCTACTCGTCATTTTTTTGTTTTTGTTTTGTTCATTTTATTTATTTATTTTTTTTTATTTTAAGTAAATTGAAAATCTGCGCTTTAAGTAAATCACAGAATGCCAGATTGTATACAGATTTGAGCACACTTGATGCCTGCTGATGACAATGAAAAGGCCCAATATATAAAACACTCAGCGCCAACAACAATAACTAAAAAATTTCAAGACAAGAGCAGAAAAAGGCAACAAATGCGACTGTTTCTGTTTCTGTCACATTGTCACTTGAATGGAATAAAATTTTTGCTTTGAAAACTCGTAGACTCCCTTGTGCCCACACAGGAGTGTGTATTGGCTTGAATATGTGTGTGTGCGTGTTGTGTGTGCACACCTGTTGACTGATTGAGCTGTAAAGTAACCAGAGCAACATCCGCAGTTAACCCACAGGACACAGGGCAATCATCTGGCTGCGGCGAGTCTGCTTCCTGGTGACCCTTAACCCCGAAATCTGATGCCAGGAACTTGCAAAAGCTTCCCCCCATCTCCCAACTCAGCTACTCTCCCATAACTTACTTTTCTTTATATTTTCCGTCTCTTGTTAATCAGTTTAGATTAAAATTTGAAACAATAAGATTGTCGACAAGTTTACATTTGCTTTGTCTGCTTTTGAATGCATAAACATACATATATTTACATAAGTTTATGTCTAACACATATACACAAATATATATATATATGTGTGTGTGTGTGTCTATGTATTTGTGAGTGTTAACTGCTTAGTTTATTATTAAACAGCACTTAGGACATCTAACCGTTCTTAACTTAATTGTATTGTGTTCTTTGCAGGGGAAGTAAACTGTTCCCACTTGCTTTGACTGTTCTCAGCATAGGCTCTCTTCGGCACTCTCTTAAGTGTGCTCTTAACACTGCGCGCGACTGGGGAAATGAGACTGCGCTACGCCAGTTTTTGTCAGGCATATTATAACACGAAAATTATTAAAGAACGCTAAAAAAATTCAAGGTGTTCGAGACATATGTTTCCTAGCGAAAAGCGGCACATAAACTTATTTAAAAATTACGCAGGAAGCTCAAAGCATTATCAGGAACAAAGTGAAAGGCTCTGCTGATTTCCTACTACATTCACCGCCTAATTTCAAAACAATTCTAAACAGACTTGATGTCACATATGCCATTAATGTCTGTGTCAGCGCTGTCAAATTATTATATATGTAGGTTATATTTTAGTTACATGAATTTATACTAATTGAATATTTATTAATTTTATTTGAACTTTATAAATTAGCTTTAAACTATTTAAAGCAAACATTTAATTTAAGTTTTGCTAATTTAATGCAAATAATTTTAACAATAAGACTCATAAAATTATTATTTGGTTCAGATCGGACAACTATATACAAAGGAAAAACCGGTCAAAAATGGCATATTTGTAAGGAAAGATACAGCAAGAATTACTAACGATTACTAACGATCAAATTTGGAATAAGAGTCCATCTAAATGTCAGGCAGATTAAGTTTATTTCAAATTTTTGCTAGGCCATCTAGAAGAAGACATATCCGATCCTATATAGAGTGTATTTATTCTTGCATTTTTGATCTGGTAATCTTTCTGTTTGCCTGGTATTTTGGGAAGTTCAGATCGGTCAATAAAATCAGCGAAAGGCCAAAAGCAAAGATTACACTGTGTGAAACACCAGGCGTACAGAATCAGCAACAAGCGACCGAAATTAATTTAAATGAGAGAGGCTGTAGTCGCTGAGCGTCACAGATGGCAACAAACAAACAACCAAACAATAAGGAGATTAAAAAAGGGAAATTAACAGTTTACGAGACCTTGAGTGGTCTGTCTAGCTGTACCTGCATTAGCGCATTTATTTGACATTTAATTATGTAGTTAAGCCCTTTTACCAATCCTATAGCTCCCATACGACAAATCTACTTATGTACTTATGTATAATTGACAACAAAATTAATTTTTTTTTATTTCAATAAAGTGGCTTTAACTGGTCGGTCTGCTGGCAACTAGAGGAACACTTGTTATCCCTTTTTGAGTACAGTTGCGATGCCACAACTGTTCTCAAGCAAAATGAGTAGTTATAACGGATGAAATCTCTTAATAAATCATACATTATCTACAGCTTATTTCCAGTCTTTCTATCTTGTGTTTAGACTTTAGCACATTAAATTAAATTTAAGTAGTTAACAGATTTGTTTAAATACAACTAACACTTTGTTTATTAATTCCATATTTAATGCCATATTGAGCCGACATTTTTGACTTAAAAATATTTATTAATTCAAGAATGAATTGAGCTGTGTTTAATTAAAAGTTTTCCATAATGTTTTGGAACTTCAAACTGTTGCAACTGTTGAAATGGAGTCTAATTTGACTCGTATAGTTTTAAGCATACATATTTGATATTTATAATGTATAAATTTGTTATAAATTATTTTAATTTATTTAATGATTGCCTGCATATCTGAGAACACTCCATCGCCCCTTATTGAGAACACTTGCTGTGCCGAATCTGTTCCCTAGTCAAAGAAGGAGACATTTTTGCAGACAAAGGGGAAATTTTTGCAGGCAGAGGGGAGATTTCTGCAAACAAAGAAGATGTTTTTGCAGGCAAAACACCCCTAAAAATTGCTCGGTTCAACTTTTGTGCTTAATCTACAGGTAAGAGTCACACTCTTTATCAGATTGTTACACATGGGTTTTCCTTAAAGTGTAGAGACTACGTACTCAATAGGAGTCACGTCTATGGTCTTATCAATTATATTCGATTTTGGTGTGTTGGGAAAACCCGATAAACCCAAAGTTCCCAGCCTAACCCTGATATGAAGTATCCCACTAAAGCCTTTCAAATTAATCATGCTTCTTATATCTATGCCAAAATTTTATGGGCAATTACTATTTTGATAAGTATGATATAACTGGGATTTTTACTACAACTGAATCAAGTTAAATTACTTTATAGATATAGGTACATATTAAAATGCCTTTAACATTTTAAAATTGGTTTTATTAAAGTTTAATTTTGAATTTTTAAATTTTATAGAGACAACAGAACGCATTTATAGCGACTTAACCTATCGAGCTGATCGACAAGAAAATATCTACAGTCTTTGCTGATAGAGTATAGAAAGATCTTAAATATTCCGATAAGATTGCAATAATTATACAAATATGTTTATTCCACAAAGCATTTAATCTTTTAAAAACAAAACAAATTTGTGTTTTCCCTATGAAACTCTTTTCCTCTGTCCCTCTCGCTTTCTCTTCAATTTTTTTCTTTTTTTTTGGCATTTATCAAATATTTTGACCTCGAAACACTCAAATTGCATTATGAATTGATGCGTAATTGAAATTGTTTATATACCCTGTAGGCAATCCAACACAAAAATGTGCATGCTCAACTAGAACAGATTCCAGCAACCAAACAGATTGATTCTTCCACCAGCTGTGCCAGCAAACGACAGCTTTAATGCAAACATTTGAGTTAGGGTATCGATTTAGTCGGGCACACCCTACCAAATTAAAGCTGTGGTCACATCAATTGTACGCTTTTTGATTATTTTAATTAAATGATTTGACATTTTAATTGTGTGAAATTAAAATGAATTTGGAATAGAAAAACTTTGATTGTTCCACTGCTTTAATCTGCCACGCCCCTCCCCCTGACCACTCCGACTCCTGTGTTGCATCCATTATCGCACACTTAATGCTATTAAACAGCTTGTAATTATTTATTTATTTATATTGACTGTGTAATTGAAAAATGAGTTCTTAGTGGAAAGTTTTCTCTCTCCTTTTATCCTTTCGAGATTTTTACTCATTTCCTTGCAACGCTTTAGTTCTCCTGCCTCTCTGTTTCTTGTAAAATTTCTCTTCGCTATAGTTTACCACATCCTTATTATTCATTTCCTCCCATTTAAATAATTATTTCCATTTTATTTTTTGGTTTTATTTTATATTTATTTTGCAAACTAACTTTTTTTTAGTGATACAAGTATAGGGTATATGGGGTATATAGTTTATATAGCAGAATAGTTTTTTAGTGGGGATATAATACTTTTTTTTAATTTTTCTATAGTTTTTTTTTTTTAGGTTATTAAATGCCATAAAACGAACTTTTTGGGTTAAATCAGGAGCAGTGAAGGAGGCTTAGCTCACAAGGATCGATCCGTAATGTTTTTTCTTAAGTCCTCCTTAAGCATCAAAGTTCCAGCGAGCTGCCTGAAACCAGTTCGGAAAATTATTGTATTCCGAATTCGGATCATATTGTGGTCCATGCCGATGCACATGATGAGGACCATGATGATGTCCGTGATGAGGTCCATGATGTGGTCCATGCTCTTTGTGATGCTTGCGCTTATGGTGTTCCTTGCCTTTTCCTTTTCCCTTGCCTTTGCAATGCTTTTCGTGCTTTCTGCCGTGAGAATGGGAGCGAGACCGGGAACGGCTCACCTGACGCTCAGCTGGTTTGTCCTCCTTGCAATGGGTGCGAGAGAGAGAGCGACTGCGTCGATCCTTACATTCACCACGGGAGGGTGGGCCAAATGGTCCAAATTGAGGACCATGATGGGGCCAGAGGGGTGGCCCATGATGTGGACCATGATGAGGGCCGTGATGAGGACCATGATGTGGTCCGTAACGAGGATCATGATGGGGACCATGATGAGGTCCATGATGGGACCAGTGATGTGGCCAGTGATGAGGTCCATGATGACGTCCACCATGGTGTCCACGATGGTGTCCACGCCGGTGTCCCACTTGCTGGTCGCTTTCCGAGCTAGAGCTTGAACTGGAACTAGTGCCAGAGCTGGAACTCGAACTGGAGCTAGAACTAGAGCTGGAACTAGAGCGTTTCACTCGACGTTCATGCGAACGACCTTTGTGGCCATCTCCGTGTCTGTGTCCGTGTCTGTGACCGTTTCCGTGCTGATGTCCACGATCTCCGGATCGGGAAACGAGTGGTGACTTAGACCTCGATCGTCTTGTCGTCCATGCCGTTGTTGTCTCCAAGGCCCACGGCAGCCCGCCGAACCGAAAAAACTGCGAGTTGTCCCACGTTGGCCACTGCATCTGATTTGGGCCAAAATGATGAGGTCCAAAGTGATGTGGACCAAAGTGATGAGGTCCAAAATGATGAGGGCCAAAGTGATGAGGACCATGAGGACCATGACGATGACCGTGACCGTGACCGTGACCATGACCATGACCGTGTCTGCGCCAGGGACCACGAGAGTGACTGCGCGAACGAGATCTGGAGCGATCCCTGCGACCATGAGGATGACCATGTCGTCCACCCCACTTGCGGCCACAGAAGAATCCCGTATTCCGCTCTGAAGCAGAGCTCGAACTACTCGAAGAGCTAGAGGAGGAGCTCGACGAGCTCGAGGAACTAGAAGTGGAGCTGACGCTATTGGAACGGGATCGTCCAGCTTTCTCCGTTGTCTCCTGCTGCTGTCCCTGCTCCTTCGACTCCTTCTGCTGCTTTTTGGCCAACTTCTTGGCCTTCTTGTTCTGCTTCTTGAGAGCCTTCTTCTGCTTTCTGGCCTGCTTGTCCTCAGTTCTCTTGACCTTGGCCTGCTCCTTGGCTAGCTGCTCCATAGCCTGCTGCAACATACACTGAGCCTTGTAGGCCTTCTTCATAGCCTTCTTGATCAGCTTGCCGGTCTTGAGCGGCACTGCTTGCGAGGATTGCGCTCGCTCCGCCCCGACCTGTTCCTGCCCCTCTACACCATCGAGATCAATGTCGCACTCGAGTAGATCGATGGGTTCGTGCTCCAAGGGTACTTTGACTCCTTTTTCAGCCATATTGGAAAAACTCTATTGCTCAAATTTTATTCAACTATAATTAATAAACAATTGCGTTCTTTGTTTATGTTATTCGTTGTTGTTATTGTTGTGTTGCTTCTCTTTAGCGCTCAAAAGCTTCAAGCTTTCAACTGATGATGGACGCTTGCCGGCCGGCAACTTTTATACTCGTCGCTCAACGTTTGTAAACGTTTAACGTCGGCAGCGACGCGACGTAGGCGCCAATTTCAGAGAGGCCGCGCAAGTGAACCAGCGAACGAGCGAACGAGCGAACGTGAGAGAGGGAGAGCGTACGCTAAAGATAAAGCTCCAATGTGAGCGACTCGTGGCTAAAAATAGCTACGTTCGCACACATACGTACACTCAAATATGTACACACGTACATGCATACACGCATTTATATGTACTCAGTAGGTAGACAAATGTATACAACATTTGTTTACGTGTATCAATTATGCATTTTTTCACATTGTGGTGAAATAAGCAGTTCCAGTGCTGGAACAAGGTCAAAACAAATTACGCAGTATCCAATTGCTTTGTGATGAAATTCAATTGGAACTAAACTTAGCAAAACACGTTCTTAGTATACAAATTAATATAATGGTTAAAGATTAAAGGGCAATGATGGGCAGGTATACCAAGTTTGTTTGGTTCATTTATTTTACTAGAAGATCTAGTTTTTCGATCCACATAATGCTCCACAATCCCATTAATTGGATTGCTCCTGCATTGCAGATCACGTAGCATACATATTTCATTGCTCCACAACATTATGCTCCACAGTCCTTATCAAGGCTCTGTTCATGCATAAGTCGTATAGCATACATTTGTAGCATACAATTATACAGGTTAGTTTTTCTTTATATTTGTAGGTTAGGTTTACACTAGCTGTTGTTTTAAGCAAATGTTTTGATTCACCATAACTTTTATATTGATATTTTAGATTTAACTAGCATATTGATCTTTCATAAACACAAGTTTTATTTAAGTATTTTAGCTATATTTTTTAATGCGATTTTGTATGGAAATTCCCAGTTATAAGACTGTATACTGCATTATGTATCATTTTTGAAATTTTCAGAATTTATTAAAAACTTTTAAGGCCAAATGATCACTTGGGCAAATATTTTTTTAAAAACACATAATAGGTATTATTTTCATATGTTCTTTACTTATCAGAACTCTAAAATGTTTTTTTTATTTTATATAATTTTTTCATAAAAACAATTCACACATTGATCATAAATGATCGTAGAATCAGAAAAATATTTTCAAGGGGTATTTATACAATCTGAAGTCAACAATTTCTGTACTTCAGAGCATTTTATAAAAAAAATAAAATAAAACACACAAAAATAAACGATCGTTGAAAATCTTTCTCAAAATTTCATCACACAGAAATTCAACTTTCATAAATTCAATAAACAGTTTTATTCATAAGGACAATTTACACTTTGATCATAAAAGATCATAGAATCGGAAAAGATTTTAAGGGGTCTGACATCAATAGTTTGAAAACTTTAGACATTGTATTAAAAAAATAGATAGCACATTTCATTTGAAGAGAACACTTGAGGTTCGGTTCCCATCAGCTTATACACTGGCATTATCTTAGAACAACTGGGTTTATTTTGCATATGGACTTGTATATAGACACTTATATGTATAAATGAACATTTCGTAATTGGTTGGGTGAGTCACAGTTAGCTATTTTATTGCTTTTTGGGGTCATGGAATCAGTTTCGGACACAAGTAGCACACAGAACATATATAATATATATGTTTAGTATATGATATATACAGATTTGTATATTGTAGTACTCTATAAATAGAGTTATAACTTGTTATGCAACCACTGCGCACTTGTGTTCCCTTTGAACACGTTAACAAACGAACAGAAAATCAATTTGAATCAGAATTATAATAAAAAACGTTTCCAACTGTACGAACAGAGTTCCAAAAACGTTTGAATCGTTTCAACTGCTGTCGCTCAATGAAATCCCCCGAAAGCGAACGAGACCCCAAAAGCCCCATAAGCTCTGAACGTCAAAACGCACAACTACAAAAGAGCGCGAGCGTTAGCAACGACAGAGATACAGAATGAGAGTGAGAGAGCAAAAGCACGGAAGTACTGGCCGTCGCGATAACGCTGCAGCAGTGCTGCATATTTAGCCTTTTTCTGCACACTTTTCACTCACGTTTTTTAAACTTTTTCAAATATTTTTGAAGAATTATCAATCAAATAAACTCAATGAGTCGTAAAGAGAACGAAGTTTAATTAGCAGTTTGTTAAACAACAGTTAAAAATTGCGAACTGCGAAGCAAAGTGTATTGAAAAAGCTGTGCTCCAAAACGTTTATATTATTTTATTATGCCATATGTACATAAACCTTATAAGATTAATATAGTATAAATAGGGTTTTTAGTTTAAATGCCACATATAACTTTCAGATTCGGCAGATTCTGAGTGTTACGACAATAGCGCTGCCAGCCGTTCCAATGGCGGAATCCCTCCTCAGCTTGAATTCGTTTGGCGCATGCGGCAGCCTCTCGCAGATTCTCATCGAGCAAATCTAAAAAACAGAAAAATAAAAAATTAGTTATTATTAAAAACTGTGAATGTTTGCCGTGTGCACACCTTGACATTTGACATTGCAGACGCCACCACGTCTGCCATCCTGGCAATAGCGACTGCCGATCTGGAAGAGTCCATAGAGTGATCCATTCGGTGTAGTGCTCATCTTGGCAGTATCCAATTCGCTCTCATGCTCAAGCAAGCATATCCCTAATGGAATAAAAGCACTATGAGATTTTATTCTCGCAGAGAGAGCAGTTAGTACTCACAATTAGAGAGGAGACTTCGCTCAAAGCTGTGCTGATCTAGCAGCTTACGCGCCAATTCACAGCGCAAATAGCGTTTTCCCGCTACCGAAGATATCGACGATATGCTGACCCATAATCCCACACAGAACAAGGCAAGAACCGTCGATCTCATCTTGCGACTGACTAACAACAGCTTCAGTGTGAACTTGAACTGAAAACTGAAACAGCAATTTCAGAGATTTGCTCTCTGAGTGCGACTATAAGCTGCTGCTGCTGTTGATACTTGATAGCTGATAAGCTACATTTGCGTTGTTGTATTTCAAATAACAGATCTCGTTAATGACTACCAGGTTGAAGGTTAACCCGCTCGTAACTTGGTTTTCAACAGTATTCTTTAATGACTTTGAAATGCAACAATCTTACTTATCGCTGACATTTTCAATAAATATGGATATCAATAGCTAGCAAATTTCTTTCTTATCTCAAAAAAAAAAAAAATGACAACTCCTTAATCTTATACATCTAGCCATTTTCGACTAAAGAATCCTGCCAACAGTGAAAGCAAAACTAATATTTACTGATGAGCCTAAAAGTATGCTACAGTTTCTTCACACTGCTTAGAAAGAGCTAACCATTTATGTTGCATACTTCTCATGTAAGTTCCGCTCTAACAACATAGTCACATAGTTTATTTTGTTTTTATTGTTTTATATTTATTATATAATCAAATTGTATTACCTAAGTCATAAGTAAATACATTTATATGTATACATACACACCCATATAAATGTATATATGATTTCTGTTCATAGTTTTTGTTGGCTGTTGTATATTTAGACGTCAGATTTAGTATATTTCTCGTTGCAATAATCTCCATTAGCTAATAAATATTTATCTTGCAGCTATACAATTGTTTCAATTAATATCTATTTATTTTTAAAAATGTATATAGATATATATGTACTGTATATATGTATATTTATTGAATTACAACTAAACATATTGGCAGAAGCGAGCAATTGGTTGTTGTTTATATAAAATTCTATAGTTTGTATTTTAGAACAAAATAAATCGTTCAAATCTTTTTACAACGCATTGTAGGACAAGAAACACGTATGGTTATTAACGCCTAATTTCTACGTTCATCTTCCTCTCTATTTTCTCCATGTCCTCCCTATGTTTATCTTTATATTTCCTTTTTGCTTAATTAACGTATTGAATTGTTGCTTATTCATGTCATTTTTGAGGCAATGTTGTTCATATTTCGTATTTGTTTTGGACCACAGACTAAATATTTATGTATGCAACTAACTTAAAACTAATAAACTTTACAAAAAATCTGAAAACTTTCATTCAACATGCTTTAATTATCGGTTCTTATGCTTCTCATAATTATATTCATAATTAATTGTTTACTTTTACATCTTTTTCTGTTAATATACTTAATTGCAACATTTCGCATAGTAATCATAAAATAAATATTATTTATTTATACTTTAATCATGTGTTGTTTTTCCTACTTTTCCTGCATTTCTGGCTGATTGAATTGCAAAACAGTGTGGTAACGTTAGAAAAACAATTTATAAATTTCTCACTATTGACCAAAACAAATAATTACTTTTGTAATAAAAATAAATAAAATCATTGAAACACACAACAATAAAATGAGAACAAAATAAAAATGTCGCTCATAAACTGTACAATTTAGTTGCAAAATGTATTCTGTTTGAGTGTGTTTTGTCCCTGCCCTAGTCTGGTAAGTGAGTGTGTGTGTGTGTGTTAACCTGCCTATAAACTGTTGAGTTGCTTCTACGCTTCTTTATCTTTCTGTCTTACTCTTTCTATTTGCGTCTTTCCTCAGTTCTGTGTTAGTTTTCAGTCCATCCTCTTCGTTGTAGTTTAACGCCGTCGCGTTCAAATGCAATTTCAAAAATAACAAACGACAAGAAAAAGAGTTAACTAAATAAAAAAAAAAAATTCCTAAATAAATGAAAAAAGAGAAAACAACCGATGATAAAAACAATTCATAAAGAGCTAAATGAAGCACGGTGATGGCTGACAGTGTGACCAGATGCTGACGTCCTAATAGATGCGCTCGTAGAATAGTAGATAGGCCTGCGCTTTGAGGGCCGCCTCTTCACTGACTTCCAGAACACGTGAATCCGATATATAATACCATTTCCCGGGCGGAGCCTGAACATGGGCCGCCTCATCCGCTTCCACACCATTGGCAGTTGCTCCCGCCGGTGTGCCATCAGTTGCACCATGGTCCGTAGTTTCATCGTCACCAATGCCATTGGGTAATTCCGTTGATGTCTCACCCGAGGTAGATGTATTGCTGCTCGAATTTGTATAATCATCACTATCATCCATGGTATTCATGCGCATCTCACGCGCCTTCTCCTTGGCCAAATGTTCCTCGAACTCATCGTTCTGATCGAGTTCAGCTTTACTGCCGTGCGACAAAAATTTCCAACGCTTATCATTCGGTGTGAGCTTTGGCCGCACCTTAACGTACGCAGTATAGTGACCACCATAAAGACCACCCGAATGTTCCACAACACCATACAGAGCATAGAGTAACTTTTTCTGTTTGCGATCAATATTTGGTAAATTCTTCACCTTTGACCCACAAAAGGCGGCAATGTCTAGTATCGTTGAGTAGCTAACTGGTCGCGTTAGCTTACGGAAAATGCATCTTGGTCCCAATTGAAATCTCTTCAAATGCAATATAAGAACAGCTGGCGGACACGATACAAGCAATTGTTTTGTGGCATTCGTATTCACCGACTTGGCCTGGGGATCATTGCCATTAATGCGACGTGTACAACTCTCACAACTGACCTTATTCTGACCAGTCATCAGTTCTACAGCGGTAAAATTATTGAGACACGATTGTATCGAGCATTCATTTGCTTCGCATTGATAACGCGGTGCCATTGTTGTACTCCAATCGGAACAACTTTGGGTTCGCACACGTTTCGTGCGTGATGCATCTAAACCGCCTTCGTTCCTCAACTTCATTGTTCCCATCTGTGTTTTCAATTGATCTAATTGTGTTTGTCCGGCCGATATCTGGCGTATTAGGACGGCGCCCTTTTCGCTCAGACCGGCATTGACCAATACTGAAGCTGTTTCAGCTTCATCTTGGACTTCTTTCTCAGTATTACTAGCTGCATTGTTGTTGTTAACATTGTTGCTTTTGTTTGTCGTGGTTGCTGTTGTTTTTCCTGCTGCTGCTGCTGTTGAAGTAGTGTTTGCCGTTGTATTTGTATTTGTTGCTGTGGTTGCAGTCGTTGTTGGCGCAGGACTGGTTGCAATGCCCGAGTCTAAAAAAATTGTTAAAAGTTTTGCATTTAATTACATTGTGAATTCGTTAATTTAATAATAAGGTTTCTAAAAATTATAAAAAATGATGCCATTATGATAACTGAATTTGTCTGATGATTTCTGTACTTATGTTAACAGTTTGCGAGTCTGGTGAAGGAATCTGTGTTTATTCATTTGTAACTAATATAATATGTTATCTCACTGATAGAAGTTGAGTATTGCAATAAAATATTTGTCCACATTTTGTAGTATTTTGTTTCACTGTAAAACTTTTAAGCTATCTGCATGTGTGTCTAAACATGTGTGCATTTGTTTTAATCACTTTAACTATTTTTGACTAAAAAATCAAGACCCTAGCCAAACATTCGCATAGTTACTTTTTTAAACTTTTTATAGTCTTTCGCTCCACTGTAAAACTTTAATAAGTCTGCGTAAATCCAGAATCAAAACTACTCTTTCTAGCTCAACCCTAAGCTCTCTTAATCTCCTTTTCAATTTTTTCATACACTCACCGTTCTCATCCTCCTCAAGTGAGTCCTTGTCCATATTTTCAGGTGTATCATCCCGTTTCTCGCCCAACGGCTGAGCATTGCCATTGGTATCCGTGTAGAATTTTGTAACTTTTGCAGCGCCAGCTACCGCCGTGTCCTCAATAAGATTGTCCTCCACATCGGCATCGGAGTGCTCCGATGTGGTGCCACTGCAAGAGTCAATCACTCGTGGTCCCTCGCCCCACGATGAGGGACGTGTCTTATTGTTATCAGTGGATTGGGATTCCAATTGTCCTTGTTCCTGACCATCGCCACTGCCGGGTTGCTGTCCCAGCTGCTGTTCCACATCAGCGTCGACGTCACCATCTCCGCCAGCACCACCGGCATTTGCCTCATCGTTGATATTCAACTTAAGTGAGAGTTTTTGGGCCTGTTTGGTGCGCTGATGTTTTGCCGCACGTTTCGCCTTGCGATCACGTTCCTTCTCCTTCTTCACCTGCGCCTTGGAGGGACCCAATGATTCCTGCCCATCGGCATGGAGATAAAATGCTGGCTTTGTGTACGCCACCTCCGTTTCGCCATTGGTAAGCTTCTCATTGCTGGCGGTGGGAATGCTGGTGTTGCTGTTGCTACTGCCAGCAATTGGAGAATTCTCGGGACTCGTTTTGCGACGTTGTGGTGGCTGTGGCTTCTCCACTGCCACCGGCAGTGACATATCCAAGAAGTATTCCTGTCTTGACGAGTTGTTGTAGCAATCCTGACAGGTCAGTGTCGATACGAGGTAACCGCGAAACACTTGATCCGGTCGTAGTATGCGATCGGCAGCTTGATTTCCATAAATTTTACATTTCTGCTTCAATTCCTCCGAGACGCTATTAATATCCTGATTTTTATATCCCAGCTTTTCCAATATAACACGTTGATAGCGTTTCAAGTCCTCCGATCGTACACTGCCCAACAGCTGGCGCAACAACTCATGGGCATCGTGTTGATCACCGCCAGTAAATTGTGGACACCTGGCGCAGAGTTTGTCAAAGAGATTGCTCGGTTTGAAGACACCGCCACCGCATTGCAGCTCCTCGAGTGCATTGGCCAATGCCGAAGTCAGACTGCCCCATGAGGAGAGTGTTCCCTTGATCTTGGGTAGCTCAATATCTCCCGAATCCTTAAAGCTAAACGTGCCGCCAGGTAGCACAAAACTGCCAAAGACAAAAATCGTTAAAGCACAATAAAAACAGCTGAGGGAAAGTCAACTTACTCTTCGCCTGGTTCGGCACTGAGCTCCTTGAGCACGGCGAGCAGAAATGGTGTCTGGGCCAAGCACTGCATGACGGCATTAAAGAAACAGGTATTACCCAAATTGGTAAGGCCACGGACGCGCGGTAAACGGTCCAGTTCATTGCTGGATGAACTTATAGGAGTTTGGGACACTGTCCTTGGTAGATTTACGACTCGTCTGTCTTCCATCACACGCTTGGCCATGCCCGGCACAGCACCAGCTATTCTTGTTCCAGTTGTCGTTGCTGTTGTTGTGGCTGTTCCAGTTGTAGACGGTGACGGCGGTGGAGGTGGTGGCAATGGTATTACCGCATTCCCACCATTGGAATTCGTTTGCTGTGTCAGCTGTCCAAGATGTTCCAATGCCGATTTCATTTTATACTCAATATTACTAATCGTTGGCGGTTCCACTTCCACATTGGCTACATTTGCAGGTGGCTTCTGTGCCAAACGCTTTACCAGCTCCACACACTCGAAGAGATTCTTACGAGAATTTGAACTGACTTCGCTACCACAGTCATAGCACCAGATTTTAAACGATCGTGTATTTAGTACCAAGGCATGTGAGTCCGAACGGGGTGTCTACAAAAGAGAAATCGTTTAGTATAAAGTATTTCTGGGCAGGATTACTACAAATTACCTCATGATGTTGCAATGCATGGGCCTTGTGCTCGCGTCCACAGAGCTGTGTGCCACATTTGAGACATAGCCAGAGTGTATTATCGTATTCACAGTTAGTTCTTCCATTATTGGCGGAAGCATCTTTAGCTTTAAGTTTCTGGCACTGCTCGCATTCATAGAGTAAACCATTCAGTTTTAACTGACGACGCAATCGTGTGGGATCCACAGCTTTTTTGATATGCTGACAGTTGGCAGTACCATTGGAAGCTCCATGTCCATTCATAAGCTCCTCCCCTCCAGAATCCGTGGAGCTGTCACCTTTCTGTGCGTCCGTTTGGCGTTTTTTAACCATGTCACCGCGATACCTGTTGTTCCTGACACCCAGCTGACCCAGCGGCTGTCTGGCCGTTGTCCCTATAAAATAAAATGGCATTCAGATAAATTAATCATATATATGTGGCAGTTGAAATGGCTAAAAATTCTTATTGGCTGCTGTGCGTCTAGTTGAATTTCTTCCACTGTTTTATTTTTGCTGTTAAATACTATAATTTTTTTTTTTTTTTTTTTTTGCCTTTGTCTCTGTGACGCTTGCGTTGACTGATTACAGTTTTTGATAGAACATTATTATTTTAGACAGATCAAAATGTCGATTTATGAAACACACAACGACATTCAAATCGCAGCCTTTGTTTTTCGTTCTCTTTCCTATTACTTTATATACGCATTAGCTTTTCCAATCGGGTATATGTTTTATTTTAATAAGCTCTATAATTAATGCTGTCATAAAGCTGCATTTGTTTACAACCCAACTCGTTTCAGTCAGAATACTTTTGTACGTATTTGTTTTTGTTTGCATTCTTGTTATTGTTGTTTTAAGCTCCTAGCAGCTGAGGGATAACAAAGGTCGATGAATTGTCGGTATGTCTGCGTGTGTGTGTTAAGGGGGTGGGGGTGCACAAAGAGGGGGTTGTCTGAAGATTTTCATTTTTGGGGTCAAATCTTTGACACACGTTCATTGGCACGTAGCGTCGTCGTTAAACCCGTGAAATTTGAACATCATTGCTGTCTTTGAGGTTAAGTTTAAGTTCATGTGCTGCCATATTGGGTTGTGTGTGTTTGTGTGTGTTACTGTGTTTCTTATTTTTGCATCTGTGTGTTTGTGTTTTTTGGTGTTTTTCTGTCTACGTCTCGCAATGTGTGTGAGCCACGCAACAATGCAGCTGCTCCATGGAGAAACAACACCAACATTACATTGCAATCACGGGGGACACTCAACCCAATTTTTTGACAATATATACAAGCACACACGCGCACGCAAGCTCACACACACACACACGCACACATACTTGCACTCACAGACAGAACTGACATTTAGTATATTTCTGTTATTTAGTCCGGTTGCTGCGAAAGAATTTTGCACACTCATTGTCGGCGCTGAATTGATAATTGTTGAATTACCTTGATTTAGATATTGCAATATGCGTTGCACATTAAGTGTATTCTAGCGCATATATGGATTTGCGCCAAACCACTACGTATACACTAGTTAAACAAAAAAACGTGAGCCTTCAGTTGCGTTCGCATTCACAGTTAATATGTAAAAGAAAACACATTGAGACTGCGATAACTCGATTATTTATCGTCACTGTCACGCAACAAAACATCGATAACTTTAACTATAAACCTTGTGGAGCAATCGATATGCGCTTTGTGTGGAGGCCGGTCAATTCCGCAATTTAGTTGTTCCGGTGCAACCCTGTGTATTTTGGCGCGAGTTTGAATGAAGCTCTCAATTAAAAATGTTCTTACAAAAATTGTATTGAACTTAAATTTGCTTCAAAAGGTTGAAGTAAATCTAAAGTTTGAATAAAACGTTTATGGTAAGTTTTAAGTTGTAATAGTTATCATTTATATGTGTTTCTTTTAAGTAAAGCAAACGTTTTTTATGCTTTGTGTTCAAATTGGAAAAAAAAAACTCCCAAAGCAAGCAACTTAATTCAACAACACGAACAAACGAAAAGACAACAGCAAGAGGATAAAAAGAAGAAACATGAATATAAAAAGCCTATCATAAAGGAAACTTCCAGACATAAACTCCCTATAATTACCGACACCCTGAATGTTGTAAATGCATCAAAATTGTACCGCCCTTCGGCAATATTTCATGCGGCTTTGTGACTACAAGAAAAAAAAAAAAAAAACGAAAAAACTGGAAGGCAGACAGCAAGAGAGATAGTAATATTTGGAGAGAACGCATGAAAAGGAGACAGAGAGAGAGAGAGAGAGAGATAGAGACTGTGATGGAGGAAAAATAAAACGTGCATTAAATTTTGAGTTGGGTTTCGTTTGCCGATATTCCTGTGGATCGGTCTCATTTTGTTTGCTATCCCTTTGGCCCAGACTCTCTGCACAATTCACTTGAATTGAGCCGTCATCATGATGATCATTAAGATTATATCGATTGGTAGCTATAGTTTTTCTTTTTATGAAAATTCTTTTAGAGATTTTTGTGTCGTCGCGTTCCTAATTGCCCATTACGCTCTGTACAAATAATCTACTGCTTCTGCTTCTGCTGCTGTCTCGCCCACCTGTGCCACATGCATCGCAACAGCAGCAACTCAAATTAAATGCCAGAAGACACAGGAACTGTGCACATTAAAGTCTCATAATGCATAATAACATCAAAGATAATTTCGCATAAAAAGTTAAAGAAAATGTTGCCCGCATTGGACACAGCAGCAAGTCATGCTAAAGAGAGTGAAAGAGAAAGAGTGATAGAGCGAGAAAGACAGAGGGACAGAGGGACAGAGAGAGCGAGAGATGTTCAATGCCTGTTCCAATCCCAAATCCAGTCCCCAAACCCTTCACGCTTCCCAGTACAAATTTGCTGTAATGAATATTTCGCAGAAGACGTAAATCGATTCCTGGACGACGGTTTCCTTCTCCTTCCTCGATTCTCCCATCTTAACTGTTCTGGGTTCTCCAATACCTTTTGCTCTCTCATTCACTCACCCTTCGGGCCTCATCCTCATACTCAGTCGCATCATCATCTTCATTATGTGCATGCAAAGCGCAGTTTAGTATACCATTTTTTTTCTTTATTGTCTGTATTGTTACGTGTATTTCCCTGTTCCACACTGCGAGTATCTTTGGTGCTGCTTCAGCTCCTTCTGTTCGCTCTGCTCCTCTCTGCTCCGCTCTACCTCTGCCAACAGCTACAGATGCTGGGGATACCTTGAGGCCAGGCTTAAACCCATTCGCCTTAAGCCCATCGCAATATTGTTGTTTGTTTGGGGGACTGCTCTGATATTTTTATTAATCCAAATCTAAATCATTGCAGTCAATCTTTGTGGCAACCAGAAGGTACGGCACAATTACTTTATTACTTTACTTTACTTTACTTTACTTTAAAAATAAAAAAGTTTACCTAAAAATATAAAAAGGGTAAGTAAGAGTTTTTTTTTGGCTGGCAAGTAATATTTATTGCATAGTTAGTCGTATGCTCACTGTAAAATATTTAAATAATTGTGTAGAGACTTTAAATATTTTGAAAATTTATTTAATTTTTGTCTAGAAAACTTTTCGTTTTCCTAAGACCCAATAGTATTTTCATGTTTTTTTCCAGCTTTTCTCTCTCTATATCCCTCATCCCAAAAATTTGTTGTTTTTTGCATTACACCACCTTTACTTCGCTTATTGGAACTTTTGATTGTCTGAAGAATATCTAAATTCCAATTAGTCACTTTATTGCATCTCCCATTAATTCCGATCCGACGAAGCTTCTGTTGATTGCCGAATTTACTAGGCGCTTTTATAGCTCCTTTTAGATTCCTCTCCTGAGTCCCCGTTGTGTAATTAGCTGGCCAATTTGATGGTTTACGACCTTGATGTGTGGCTCATTAGCATTCTTAAGTTTATGGTTTAAGCACTCACATTGCAGCGAATCAATTACAATACTGTTCATTTGTCTAGAGCACATTAAACGCTTTAGATACTTTATCTCCGTGTATAGTATTTCCAGGGCCAATAAATTTACAGCACTGTTTATTTTTAAAGTACAAATGCAATAGGTTTTCTGTATCTGCTTTCAAAATAATTAATTAATTTAATTGTATTGGCTATATTTATGTGCCCCTGATTGTGACTTTTGGCAATGAAATATCACTTGATTATTTCTACAATTAAAACTGTTTCCAATTTGGCCATTTGATGAGACTTATTTGCTTTTATACCCACTTGCCCTAATCCCCAACCCTTGCAAACAATTTCTCTTAGTGTTATACCCTAGAAGCTGGCTAGAGAATGGGGTTACTTGAAAAAGCATAATTAAAAATACGACAGCTAACCATTATTAAAAGGCATCGAAAGGTCTTGTCTCTGTACAGGGTATGTTGAGTACGTTGAAACGTTGCTGGTCTTGCCCTCCTCGCTGTTTGACTCTTGGCTTTGCTGTTGTTCTCGGCCAAATTGCGCAATAAATTAAGCTGAATACGCAGCATCGGATGCCCCGCTGTGGCGCCTCAAGGATTGCGTGTATTTAAATCATATTCCATTTACAGCTTCTGTTGGCCCACAGTCGACGACATGCAACATCGTGAGGTGCAGTTACAGATACAGATACAATTGCAGATACATTTGCAGTTGTAGCTGCTGTTGAAGCTACAGTTACGTGCATAGCTTTAGTTACAGAATGATTCAGTTGTATAGTATATAGATACAAAGTCAGTGGAAGATTTAATATAAAATAGAAAATAGAATAATATAAAATAAAAAGCAAAAGATAAATATAAAGTATACATATATGTAGATACAGTTCAGAATAATCATTAGATACTTATATAGGTGAAACAGGTGTATAAATATTTATTAGCATGATAATTATTATGTGCTGGATAGGGGTACGATATATGTACATCAGTTGGCGTATATATAATATAGAAACAAATGTAGTTATAGCTTAAGATTAGTATATAGATGTGTATATAGTATTATCTCATAGACATAGATACATTGTGAATACATGTACATATCCCTATCTTTAACTTATATATGTTTGAATATGCATACTTATTCATGTATATGTTCAGATAGATATGTATGTACTTACTACTCTGGCATCATCTATCGTGTGGCACCCACAAAGTGGCAGCAATGAGACGGCTGCAACATCAGGTTGACTGGCATTTATGAGCCACAATTCCTGGAAATGATGCAGCAAAAACAAAAAAAAAGAAGATATGAGCTGTGTATTGCACGTTGTGTGTTGTGCGGCTCTGCATTTCGGCGACTTGAGCTGCAACTTCATGCCACACATGCCCGGGCAGAGTCGGATTTGTTCTTAATGCCCCTTCAAATGAATTTAAATGGGGCGCTGGGCACAATTTCAATAAATTAGTGAGACTTGTTGCGCTCGCTGCTTTCTTACCTGTGGCTGCAGTGGCAATGGCAGTGTTAGTGGTAGCAGTGGCTGTGCCAGCGTCGAAGTCAGCGGCGGCACAAAGGCGAACCAAGTGCGCTTAGCGCTTATCAGTCCCGTGTTGCAAGGGAAATTGTTTGTGGCAGTTGCTGCCGCCCGTTGTTATCATTTAATGAATGCCGCTTCGACTTGCAGCTCCAAGTGCAGCTTAATCTGGGCAGCTGCCCCTTTTGGTTGGTGCCACACGTGCGTCTTATCTTAAGTAAATGGCAGCGGGCAGTGTTGCCCTGCCTGCCACAAGTTGTGGCAAGTCTTTGCACCTCTTCCGCTCTTGTTCTCTCTTTGCTCTCTGCTCTCTGCTCTCTGTTCGCTGCAATGTTAATATAGCGATAATCATGGCTCCATCTACTAATTAATTGACTCTTTGTGTTTTTTTTCTTTTCACTTCGTTGTTTTTGTCTTCTGATTCGTTACCTGCCACAGGCAGCAGCCGCAAAGGCCGCGGAGGTGTGGCAAGGGCAGGCGTCGCCCAGCTCCCCTCACTCATTCTGTCCAACACTACACTGTAAAAACGGTCTTGAATATAAAGCTAGATCACAACTCATTTACTGAACTTTAACGTTTTATTTTAGGGCCTACAATTTTTAAGAGTTTTAGAAACATTTTTAGATTTGTACAGTTTTATTTATTTAAGTGAAAACTAAATTAAACTTAATTAGAAAATTAGGCACAAAAATAAAATCTAAAAGGAAAATCATTAATAATTTTTTGATATATTGTACATTTTACAAACATAATTTTTTAATAACTTCGAACTCTATAGTTAATTGAATGAAAAATATATATTAGAAATTATTTTAAAACCACAAACTTTAACCTTTTAAATTTAACTTTTATTTATATATATTTTTTTTAGATTAAAAAAAACTTTTTTTGTTGATTTAAATACCTATAATTATATTAAAATTGTTTTTTTTTTTTTTAAATATATTAAAAATATAACATATGTAAGTTCAGTTGGAGCACTAATTTTTATATGTTTTTTAAAGCATATAAATTTATTTCAGTGTATGCCAGTCGCGACTTTGCGGCGCTTTCATTTTATTAAAAAGCCTGTTTCAATTTTCTGCATTTTACTGCCTGATGCACTTTGGCATCTCGAGTTAAGACGATCCACTCAAGCGTGTTGTTGTCTTTCGAGTTGTTGTTGTTGTTGTTGCTTCTCGAGTGGTTGTTGTTGTTGTTTTGCCTACACATATTTGCACTTTGGTTGGAACTGCGATCGTGGCAAAGTCATCTTATTGCCACACATCGACCGACCCTCGGCATCCTTCTTTTAATGCGTTCAATTCATGTGTGTAGATAATTTTGACATTTAGTTTCTTATCTGAAGTTTATTTCTTTTGAAAATGCAAATCTTGCTAGCCCTGCCCCCATTATCCCTGCCGTGCCCTGCCCTGTCCTGTCCAGCCCTTCGTTTCTAGCCGCTTCCACTGCCTTTCGCCTCGCGGCTTTCGACGTCTTCAATTCTTCAGTTGCCTCGTGATATTTGTGCGGTGGGTCGCTAAATTAGCACCTACACAGCGCGCTCACATAGCAAATAACCAAAACTACAACAACAACAACAAATATAATAACAATACCAACAACAACTATTACAAAAATAACAACAACTTCCACAACATTTAAAACTCTACGCCATCGCGCTGGCAACTTTATTAGCACCCCAAAGTCTTTGATCTTTTACCGCTGCCGCCGCAGCCGCCTCTGAGGATGAGCCGACTGCATACCCTGTAAAAAGGCGAATTTTGCAGGGGCATGCTGCAATGTGAAGAACTAAAAAACAAACTTTAAGGCTTACAGAATTTGATATGCAAAAAAATAATAAATTTGAGTTTTTTAATTTTTATTTGTTTTATAAATTAATTCCCTTTTTTTTTTCTTATATTTCAAAGTATTTAAAACAAATTCTTATGCTCTTAAAAAATAAAAAAAAATTATATACAAATTGCAAATGTTACCACAAAATCACAAAAAGAAATTAAATAAAGTTTTTAGTCCTTAATTAAAAAGTTACTCGTTAATAGTGTAATGTATAATATTTAGGACTTTAAATTAAAAAACTTTGATTTGAGTCAACCTAAAATCACTCGGTAATGATGTTATGTTGAGTTTTATGTTATATAAATTGTAGCTTATCCATTGAAATTTTACGCTGCTTTATTTAATTTAATTTAACATTAAATCCAGTTAAATTTTACTACAATTTAATTTAGTTTTATTTAGCATAAATTCTGCAACAAAAACTTATTTGCTTAGAATTTTAATCAGTTTTTAAACAGAATTTTAGTGTTTTCTTTCTGAACACGAAAGGCAAATTTTTATTAAACTTCAATAATATTTTGTATATTTTTTTTATTAAATATAGCTACGGGTTAAAAATAAGTATTGTTTTAAGCTACAGATGACTGTCAAACTAGTTTGAAACGCTTTCTCATATCATAATCTTATGCCAATTAATCCATCAGTTAAATCTACCAATATATTTAGAACTTGTGCTGCCCTGTATCATATATTCATTTTGGTTCTTAAGACACAAATTGATCAATTCTTTTGCGTTTCATAATTCTGCACGCAGGATATGGCAAATTATATGCGGCGCGCCCTCGTTTGATACACGAACCAGTCTCCAGAATGATAAATCCCCAGCAAACTCTAGAGTCTAGACTCATGCTTAAGCATGCGAATATGTTTTTATTTTTATTTTTATTTCATTTTTATTTTTTCATCCTTTTTTGTAGTTTTATTGTGTGGTTTTCTTTTGCTTGTCATACTTGGTTTCATTTTTTTTGTACTTCATATTTAACTGGTTTGTGTGACTGGTCTACCTATTCATTCCGAGTTGAGTGGCCTTTGTTGTTGTTGTTGGGCATATCCTATGATATCCTGGCAAGCGCCAGGCTCCGTTACCTGCCTCAACTGCCAGTCTGTCGTATCAATTTCAATTGCTTCTATTATGCGATACGACCAATTGAGGACCTCGAGCGGAACTTGTGTTCCCACTTCACTGGAATAAAGAAATCAAAACTACGCAAGGGAAGCAAACGCAAATTGAAATAAAACTTGTGATTTTTTTTCGCATCTGCTCTATGAGGATAATAGCTTTATTAGCTTTTAGCTAAAACTGCTGCGGAAATGCTTTAAAAAATGCTTAAAAAACGAACGAAAAATTCACTTTATAAACTTAAAATTCATTAAGTGTTTTACTTAATTTTTTCAACATTTTTTTTAAATTTAAGTTAGAAATTAAGTTAATTTCTTTTTTTTTTTATTGTATAACATACCTCAGTTTCAGTATCTACTTGAAATGTATCTAAGCATAGCAAATTTAGTGCCACAATTTGTCAGACTGAGAGCTGCTTTAGTAGCTAAATTATGCGGACGACGTTTGTGTAACTAAAGTACACGTTACACAGATATATCGACTACAGTGCTGCATGTAAGTATGGACAAAGCTAAAAAAAAGAAACAATGTATTAAAGCCTAAATAAAATTATAATGTAGACAAATTTGTTGTTTAAATTTAAGTTAATTTTAATAAAAAGTTCTAAAACTAAACACGGAAAAAGAAGTAAGTAACTTGTGCCTACATTTACCTTATAAATAATGTTTTTACAGTGTTTTATTAATAAGCAAAAACTATATTTATTAAAATATTCATTAAACAAACTTAAATTCATTTGCATACACTTACAAAATGTAAAATTTAAGTATTCAAGAACTTAAAATAAACCCTTCAAAGACTTTAAAGTTAAAGCCCAGTGTATGTGCCTACTGCTGTGTGGCACTGTTGTAACTCTTGGCATACCAGATCATCAGTTAGCCAGACACATTTGCTTGCTACGTGTGGCAACAACGACACTTTCCTTTGTGCTTCTTTCGCTGTTCTAATCCCAGTTTTACCCCACCGTGTTCAGGTGTAATTTTAGATGCCGTAATGCCCATTGTTGTTGAGGTTCTTTGTTGTTGTTGCTGTTCACACGCTCTGAGTCCGCATTGCCTCCTTGACAGTCGCGTCCAGTTCAGTTCACTTTAGTTCAGTTGAGTTGAGTCCACTGTTTGAAATGATTCTTGCATTGTAATTATCGCATTAATTCTATGGCTTCAGCCAAGTTGTAACTCAACTACTCTCCACTCCATACGCCCCACGGCCCACGCCCCATTCCCCACCACATCCCCACCCACCTTAAGTCAGTACCCTCTACAGTGGAACATATTAAGTTACAAACGGGCGCCAGTTTGGGGGCGCATGAAACAAGCATTTTGGTCGTCCCATTGTCCATTCTGGCCAAGATAAACATTGTCAGTTAAGTCGATACGATGGGATGCCAAGTTTTCAGTTGCCAATTGCTTGATCGACGAGAGCACCGAGAGCCGAGAGCCAAGAGCCGAGAGCAGAGAACAAATATCGTGACTTGCAGTGGTCGGTAAAACATCAAGCATACTAAAATAAAGTACTCAAAACGTATTTAAAAGCACTAAACACAAGTACCAGAGATTAATAAGCGCTTTTGAACTCAGCCGACCAGAAAACTAGTTAATGGCCAACATCAACAGCAAAAAATAAATAAAAACAAGAAAGAAAAGTACAGTCGAGCGCGCCCGACCGTATAGTACTCTCTGCATTAATTGCCAATTATAATGTTAAAATCGGTATCCGGTATCGTTATCGGTTAAAACAGCATGCAAGTTTGAAAAGTTTTGTTTGTTTCTTACGGATTATGCTGTCTCTAGGAACCCGTGTACCAAAATTGGTGTTAAACATCATATTCGCTTAAAACATCTATTTTTTCCGAGGTAAGTCTGGTTTTTTGTTCATTGTGGGCGAATGGGGCGTAGCATCAAAAAAAAAAAAAAAAAGATTCTTGTATTGAATGACTAAATATCGAATCGATAGAGACCAAATTCGAACTTGTAGCTCTTACCATCTCTGAAATCTGTTTGCTCATACGGACAGACAGACAGACAGACGGACAGACAGACGGACATGGCTATATCGACTCGGCTTGTGATGCTGATCAAGAATATATATACTTTATGGGGTCTGCCACGCCTCCTTCTGCCTATTACATAGATTTGCACAAACCCAATATACTCTTGCAGAGAGTATAAAAAAATATAAGAAAAACAACAACAAAACAGATAACTCTGTAAAAAAAAGAGAAGTCCGAAAAATATATATTACTTGTGGGAAAGGCTACAGTTGAATATACTGAAAGAGACCCAGCACTCACTTGTATTAAAAGTAGGTTATCAAAGTAAAAACTTACGATTCTAGAATCTTTGTTTCAATATTCAATAGAAATAACAAAAAAAAAAAATGTTTCCTAATAATAACCGATATTTAATCGATTAAAATCTATGGAAATTTTAATATATAGTCACCAAATTTAAGCCTGATTTGGTAAAGATGTAAGGGCTTATTTTTTGAGATATCTTTACCTTTAGGCCTCAAGATTTCCTACAACCCATACACTGCTCTTCTTGTTAAGTGCGAGGTCTAAAATAGCTATGCGAAAGAACAGTTACCTTACAACTTCCGAAGATGAAATACTCTTTTACTGCGCGGGTCTGACTACTATAAATTTCATTGTTTTATAAAGTTATAATAATTAATATTGTAGCTTGTACATAAAGTGTTGTTTTACACTTCAATTATAGTTTATATTAATTTATATACAGGACAGCTCCCATAGCGGAACGAATTTTATAGTCCCAAGTTGCATGGTATTCATATAAAATACGCTTCCTTAGGAGCGGAATTCTGACTGTCCGGCCAAGGAAGCTTCTACTGTGTACATACGCAAAATTTCAAGTTTTTTTGTTTGCACAGTAAAAATATTTCAAATTAAAAGTTTATTTCAATTAAAAACACTTTGAGATCAAATTAGATGCAAGCTTTGATGGTTTTAAGTTAATGTTTGTCTTAGTTACATAGTCAAAAGTTCATTATCCCAATTATGATATCTTGCAGATCTACCAAGATAACTTCCATACCCTTTGATAGGGTATATCGAAGGAAATAAGCAAGAAAACGGCGCCGACCTAAGCAAGGGAGTGCTTCATTCATGGATTGTCAACATCATCAGTTTTATGGAACAGAGCCTGGGACTCTAAAGTCAGAGTTGTATTTGGAATGGTATGGGTATGGGTATGGGTATGAAATGGTATACAACTGGGACTGAGACCTGCTTGGAAGCGGTGTGGAAAATGCTAGTGGAAAACTGCATGCGAAATGGCAAATGGAAAAGCGCAAATAAGCAAACAAATCAAGAGGCGAACAGTCCAAAGCCGCACAACTTGAGAAAAGCAAACGACAAGCACAAATAAAAACAACAAAAGAGGGACAGAGAGAGAGAGAGAGAGAGAGAGAGAGAGAGAGAGAGAGAGAGAAGTGGAAATGGAGATAGAAATGTAGATGGCTGTGTAGATGGAAATGGTGACAGTGTCGCAGATGTTGAGATGCAATGAGACGATCCTGTTGACAGCAGCGAGCAAACATTGTTGCAGTGCCCACTTGAGATCGAGGCGCAACAGAGGGGAAATCAGAGTCAACCTGCAGTTGTGTTTAGCATCTGGTGACAGTTGCGGGCTCTTTGAAGATTCATATGCCGATTTAATAGCCGACAAAGCAAAGCAGTCACAGTCACTGTGACATAGTCACAGCTCGCAGATCACAGCTCATATTTCAAAAGTTAGCTATGAAGACTAACTATAACTCTTGATGGTATATTTTTATATATCTTGGCTTTAAGATAAAATTTATTTGCTAAGAAAATCAGCTATTAATCAGCATAGAATTTTAAAATATAAAATTATATATTAAAATAAATTTTTAATAATAAATTTAAAAAATAAAATTGAAAAATTAATTAAGTTTTAATAATCTACATATAATTGGACGGCTAATAATAATATATAAATTCCTGCAATAATAGATATTAATTTTTAAAAATACATTTAAAGACTTTATTAATTAATTTTTCTTTATAGCTCTAAATCACAAGCAAAAACTTATTTTTTATTTTTCTTCTAATCGGCAGTTTTAACTGAAATACAATATTTAAATTAAAAACAGACATAAAAAAATTAAAGTCGCACATAAACAATAAATATTGTAGTCGATCAGTTGCCAAAATAATTTGAATTGATTGAAATTAATTGTGAATTTATTGTTCGTTTATTATGCAATACAGTAGAATCCGGTTATACTGACTCCGCTTAAAGCGTCCGTCCGGTCATTGCGACGTAAATTCAATGACTTCGTTAGTCCTCATACAAATTTGTATGAAAGCTTATGTATGGTTAAAGCGTCCACCGGGTATAACGACGTAAAATCGTCGGTGTCCTTAAGTGTCGTTTTAACCGAATTCATCTGTTTATGTATAATTATACATAAAAGTTAATTAGATAATTATTCATTTATTAGCAGCTGCTATTATTCGTCGTTATTTAATAAATACCTACATTTTGAACTTGAATTTGAATACATTCGAAGCTGAAGTATATAATTTATCACGTTTAGATTGTTTAAGAATATGCCCCAAATCATCGGGATAAAATTATAATACCAACAGCAAGAGCATATTTAAAGTAATTTTAATAATAGCTGAAATAATTAAATGTTTATTTAAATATATTGTAAAATACTTTAAGAAAAACTATAATACCCCCTACAAGAGTTTTCAAAATATTTGGAATGTCAATTTATAGTCTGGAATAAGTTTCGGAATATAAAATTCTAATATAATAACAAATCAGTTTCAAATCTCCACATATACAACTTATATACCCCATGTATACCTAGAGATTATAAAAAAATAAATACTTGAAGTACTCGTAATCTAAAGCGTTATTGTTGTACAGCTGATGGAACCAAATTGTATGATTTCTGTGCCTCGAGGCCCAAGGCAATGGCAAAGTGATGCTCAGAATTGAGAAGACTCTCTTCTCTGGATGTATGTGCTGGCCGGAGTCTACCGGAGGCACTTAAGGAAAACACAACACAACAAAGAACAGAGGGAACAAGGGAGAGGCAGACAGAGAAAAGGAGCGAAAGAGAGGAGTATATGACGAGCATATTGTGTAAACAAAAGATCGCGCCGAGGAGGGCAAGTGTAAGTGCTTACATTAGCTATTATAGGGTAGCCGCAGTTGCTGCCACATGCCCCCTCGCTCTCCTTCCATTCCACCGTCTGTTTGTCCAGATGCATAGAGATCTCTTTGATGATATTTTTACGTACACCCCGAAAAAGTAGTTCAAACAACTGGCAGATTTTGAAAATCAACAAACAAACAATGGAACTGCGAGTACATTCATTCCCTTTAGACCCATGAGTGTTGTCTCTGGGAATAAGAATTATCCGGCTATGTTAATGGAAGGGGAAAGCGTAGGGGCAGGAGGGATTGGAGGGCTTACATGGGTACATTGGGTATTAGGCTGCTTGATGACAATTGAAAGATCAATGAAAGTGGCTGTCTTGACACCGAGTTTCCAATCGGAAGTGTGCCTCGATTTGCTGCCAATTGAGCGTACATATTGCTGCTGCTGCTGCTGTGAATGCATTTCCCATTTTCCATTTTTCCGCACTTTGGATTTGGCATTGGCAATGGCAGTGGTAGTGGCATTGGCACTGAGTTTCCCGCTTGTTGCTTCTTCCTCTTCTTAACAACAATTAATGCACTGTGCAAAAAAAATATGGATGCTCTTAAAAAAGAACTTAAACTTAAAATAAAGCTATTTAAAAATAAAATACACATATTTATTTTAATAAGATTTGGTCTACAAAAACATTTCATTCTATTTTGTAGACCATAAATAATTTTATTTATTTATTTATAATTTAAGAAAAAATTATGCCTATTTTAATATTTTAATATATAAAATAAAATATACGAATTTAAGTGATTTTATTTATGTATACTTCCTTAAAAAAAACATTTAAATTATTTCAGTTAGACATATTTTGTAAATAGTCAAAGGATTTCGTATAAAATTGCATTAAATGAAATTAAAATATTTTTAAGGGGTGTTCCTTATTTTTATCAGTGTATAGGCCATGTGTCACGCCTCCTTTTTGAGTCGCAGCGATAAAAATCTCGCTACGCTTCGCCCAACTGCGTTTGATGCGCCGTGCCATGGCGCAAAATTTGCTGCAATTCGTTTTGATTTGCGATTTTCTGCGCCCCAACCGATCAAAGGGGCAGAGAGCGAGAGAGATAGATTAGGGGAGAGAGAGAAAGAGAGAGACAGAGGCACACAGGGTGCAAGAACAGCAGCGGGTAAAAGAAAAAGAATATAAAAAATCTTATCTCGCTGCCGGAAATCAAAGCGCACATCAAAGATTGCCGACGCCATCGACTTTGTTGTTGTTGTTGCTGCTGCTGCAAGCGGCGGTCGCGGTGTTCAATTGTATAAGTGCTCCCTCTGCCCGCCGCGCCCACGCGACTTCGCTATTCCCGCCACCTCAAGTTGCAAGGAGGCCACCTTTCAGTTTTGTTTGATGTCGATGTTGTTGCTGTTGTTGCTGTTGTTGATGTTGTTGGTGTTGTGGTCGCTGATCGTCGTGTGCGCGATCAAATTTCTCATTCCCCTCGAACAGCCAGGAGTGACTGCCTACACACACACACACACTGACAAATGATTGGCGATGATCAAGTCAAAAGGCGCTTGATTGCAACGCTGCTCTGGCTGTTCACCTGCCACCGTTGCAACATGCAACTTGCAACTCGCAACTTGCAGCCCTGCAGGTGGGTCATTTTTCCCAAAAAAAAAAGATCTATCAGATATGGACAGTGATGCATTCATCGACAGATAAAAGTAATTGATGCAATGCCAATTATTATTATTATTATTATTATTATTAATTTTATTATTATTATTATTATTATTATTATTATTATTATTATTATTATTATTATTATTATTATTATTATTATTATTATTATTATTATTATTATTATTTTGATGTTAATGTAATGACGATATTTATAGCCTTAAATTTGATACCGATCTTCATCTGAAGTTTGCTTGATGACTTGATTAACATGCCACTGTTAATGCAACATGCTATGTTAACAGTGTGTTCCTGACTTAATTATTGATATTAACATTATGCTACACACATCAATTCCAGCACTGACGATTGCAACTCGAACAGCTCAGCAGCGCTTAACAGTGTTGCTACTTTAGCCTTTTTTGGCACAACTTAATCAATGATAATTTTAATTCAATGTCTCTCAGAAAAATAATGCAATTCTTAAAAAAAAAAAATAGCATAAGATTGATGTTATAACAAATAATTCAATTATTAAAATTTATTTAAAAAGGAATAAGTACAAGCACACAAGTACAATGAGTACACAAGAATAAGTACAATTTTTTTCTTGAGCTCATATACTTTTAACAATAACTATCACAATCATTTAGTAAAGCTCTACAAGAACTAAAATATCATTTTTGTTCGCTTTTTAGAAAATACATTGATCTGGCTATAAATAAGCTGAAGTACCAACGCTGCCTTACTTTGGTCGCCGTCTGTTTCTGTTTCTTCGCTGAACAGACTCTGTAAACGACTCTGTTAAACGAAGAACAGTTCAGTGCTGCTCGCTCTCGCTCTCAGCCTATCGCTCTCACAGTGCTGCTGAGCCGCATGCTCTGCTCTCACTCTGCTGACAGTGCCGAGTTTTATCGTTCACTGTTGTCGTTCGGTTCTTTCAGTCCATGAAAAAACTTCGTTGAGAGTGGACGCGTTTCAGTCGCAATATAGAAATTGTTAATTTTTACGTCTCTGGGGCTCTACCAACGTTTCGTAAATATTAAATAATAACAATAAAAGACGGTTGTACGTGTGTGGGTTTGTGTGTGTGTTGCATGTGTTTTCTTCGAGCACATTTACTAATATTTTTTTTCATGTGTACAGTGAAAACAATTAAAAGAGAAAATCAAACTGAGAAAAACATTTCGCGAGTAATAACATTGCGCCCACAGAATGTGGCCAATTTGAATTGACCCTGACCCTGATCAGATTTGATCCGATCTAACCCAACGATATATCCGATTTATATATATATCGGCTGTAATCAAGTGATAAGCAACATTGAGCACAAGATGCTTGCATCGGTTGCAAGCCGCATGCTGCTGCTGATCGTCAGCATTGTGATGCAGTGCAGCAGTCATACAGAGGCGGCCAATGGTATTAACAATGGCAATAGTGTTGGCAACACAAATGGATTACAATGCCAACGGATTGCAGTTTCTGCTTGTCAGGGACTTGGCTATAATATGACCGCGTTGCCAAATCTTGCCGGTCACACCAATCAGCTGGAGGCTGAGCTACAGGTAAGCAAAGAATCATTCACACCTGTCTGACAGTCGCTCTAACTGTCTGCCTATCCGTCTTACTGTCTTACTGTCCCCAAAAACTGATTGCCGCTTGACGATAAGCGCGACTTTTGTGTGGCCATAAAAACAATTCTCGACGCTTACGTGCGAAAACCAAAATTGTTGAAAAGTCACAAACCATTGCGAAAGTCAACCGTCTGAAACGGAGACGGTAAGTGGCGGTGAGGTATTGCTACAGCTATGTAGACGGATCTGTAACTGTGGATATGGTTATGGACATGGCTAAAAACCGAAGCCTAAAAGCCAAAAGCCAAAAGAGCTCAAAACTCAAGTTGAAGTGGAAGTTGTGTCAGTGTCAGTTGCTCTGACGTTGACGATAACTGGCGGCAGCTCATCAAAGCACCTCCACTTTTTATACTACACACAATATATATATTTTTTTCTTTAGTTTTTCATTTTTTATTTTGCTTTTTTACCCCTGTCTTTTTTTGCGATGTACCTGAGATAAGGCCACAATAAATTGAATTTGAAATGTGCCAACAAACGAAACTGTTGAAAATCCTCTTCGTTCCCTGTTCCTTCTTTGTTCTCTTACTTTGTATCTCCCACCACTGACCATGCTAATTAGAGTGCCATCTCAGCTAATGAGAAAACCTGGGCCTACATAGATCTAGAGCAGTACGAAATGGAAGATACACAAATTCGACCTGAGCTAGTTCACAGGTAGATTGGCCTTAACAGCTATAAAAGTGTTACACAGTGAGAAAATGTCAAGTATGTGTTTGGCTTGAGCATAAAATAGTTAAGAAATTCTTAAAGAAAGATTAATTTCATATTATGTAATAAATCAGAAAATTATAAGTAAATAAATCTGAACCTTTTAAATTTTTATAGTCTAAAGTTTGAAACGTTTAATTTTGAGAATTTCTTGAATTAGCTGCAGTTTTCTCAGTGTTAAATTATTTGGTAAATTTATTAGTTACAAATATTCCATAAATATTTGCTTATAAACAGGCGTATTAAAAAACACAATTTGTTTTTATAAGTAAGGATTTTCTTACTGTGTTATTGATATTTAATTTTAAAGATTTAGAAACTGCTAAAAGAAAATAAAGTACAGTGAAAGCTCTACTTGCGAACAGGGACGAATTTTATAGTCACAATTATTATTATTTTGTCAAAAATGTATGGAGTTGGTAAAATAATTTTGACTTTTCTTTCAATATGAACTTAATATGTAGTATTTTTCATTTATTTTTAAAATTATGTTTGAATATTATTTTTTAGTTTTATTGACTTGATTTTACAAAACCCAATCCTAACCTAACCCAATGAAAAGATTAAAACAAAAGTACCCCAATTTTACCGAAATTAGTTTGAAAATCAAAGTGCGGGAAATGCCAGCTGTTGTTGATAAACTAATAAAGTAAAATATATTAATCAAATTGCTGTCAGTTTAATCACTTTCGATACTGAAGAACTTTTGTGGTATCACTGAATGCTGTCAGCTGCGGACTAAAGGATCGTCTTCCCCGCTGAGTTTTAGCTGCTCTTCTGCTTCTTCTTGCTCTGTGCGCGCTGCTCTGCACATATCTAGACAAGAGTGCAAACAAGTCAAGACACACACACACACACACACACACAGACACAGAGCAGAGAGTTATCAGTCAAAAGACAGCCACAAACATTTAATTGCTTTTCAATGTAAAACGCTGACTGCTATCAGCTACGTCGACGTCGACGTCGATGTTGGCGTCAGCGTCGCTGCCGTCTTTGCATGTTCCAGATAAAATGATAAAAAATAAATAAAGAGGCAGAAGAACACAAAATTGTTAACTGTAACTAAAAGAGAAAAAGACGAATTTTTTGTTGTTGCGAGTGCATTTGAGGTCAGCAGTTAGAGGCTAGAAGCCGCGTCATTCTTGGGCATAATTTACCATTACAAAAAAAAAAATAAAATAAAAAACGCAGACGGAAGAGTGCGTGCCCAAAGAAGCAGAGGAAGAAGAAGAAGAAGCTGGAGAAGAAGTAGAAGCAGAAACAGTAAAAGATACAGTCGATGCGGATAATGGTAATAGTAATGGCCAGAACGTTTAGTGTAAATCTAGGCGGCATCTGAGCCAAGAAGAAAGACTAAAAGTTGTAGCTGCAGATGGCAGGGAGGGTATGAAAGAAAAAGCAAAGAAATGAAGAGAATGGAATGGAAATGGAAATGAAAGAAGTGAGAAATGTGTGTGACGCGTAGACAAACGTTGCAGAGGTCGCCGGTCATGGTCGGAGCCTTTTTCTTTTGGCCCAAAGTCCATTAACACCTTTTCTTTTTTGTCTCATTTCATTTATTTTTTTCTTACATTTTTCTTTTTTTTTTTTTTTTTTTTTTTTTTTGCTTGCGTCTACTACTTGACTTTGGAAACGGTTTTGGGTATTTTTTTTTGTATTTTTTTGGGCATATCTTGCATTTCATGGCGTGCTCCCTTTGCCACTGGCTCATGCCTCTTGCCGTTTTGGGCAATAGTCAGTGATGCTGCAAATGTTAAGTGCAGCCTTCTACTGAGCTCAGCTGAGCTAGGGGTAGGGGTAGGGATAGGGGCGTTTGCAGAGGCCATGGGCAGCTGCGAGAGTCCAGTCCCAAAATACAAAACAAGAAACGCATAAAACTGTGCACTATGCCTCCAAACGAAGCGCTTTGCATTCGACTTTATCGCTGCGCTGCTCATGCTCTTTTTCCGTATACCCTGTGCTCGTAAATGTGCCTACGTGGGTAGGGAAACTTAAGAATTTTCTATACTTTAAACAACAGTTCTTCGGTATGGCATAAATAAATTAATAAGAAATTATTTATTTCAGTTTAAACTTTAATTGTTTGTAATGCCTCTGAAAGTAAGTCTAGGGTATGTGCAAGTCGTGCAATTGCTCGAAGAGCAAGCAAACCTGTGTTCTTTTGCTGTTGTTATTGCTTTTTAGGGGGCGTCTGGAGCGCGTTGCCAACTACTTAGCCCCTGCCCCTGTTGCAGAATTCTCCTCTGCCACTGGCACTGCCTCTCCCACTACGCCACTGCCTCTGTCTCTGCCTGCATTTTATCTTTCGTTTTGAGCCTGCGCCTGGCGCTGCTGTTAATGCTCATTTTTCTGCCCTAAATGGATCTCTGTTTTCGTGTTGCTGTCTCTGTGTGTGTGTGTGTGTGTGTGTGTGTGTGTGTGCATGGGTGTGCGTGTTGTTTAGACAAAGTCAAACATGTTTCAAGTGGGCAATAAAAACGAAAGCAGCTAACGAATAAAATTAAATCGGAAGCACGTAAAACAGATCAAAGAGTTTCAAAATGAGCACGATTGGAACAACCAAAGAAAAAAGGCCAACTAAAAACCACAACAACAACAAGAAGCACAACAACAATGACGATCATCAAAAGCTTTTGTGGAATCGACTGAAAATGCATTTCCATACGCAAATCAATTTCAAATCTTGTTTTCCAATCTCCCAAGGCAAAGAGATCAAAGAAAGAGCAGCACAAAAAGACAGCGAGGGAGAGACAAAGAAATCAAAGAATTTTTTTTTTTAATGCAATTCCAAGTAACTAGTAACAATTTTTCATTGCATTTTCCATTTTCTGTACCAAAGAAATGAACAACTTTTTCGACATTAAAAATGTAAATTTAATGAAATGTTCAAAGTGAAAAATGTATGCGATCAAAGCTATCGATATCGCGTGTTTGGCTGGAAAATGAAAGTAATTTAATTGTTTACTTCAATTTTCACTCTTTTCCCCCTTCACTCCTTTATCCCCCCTCTGCAACCCCAACATGTGTCCCCATAGCGCACTTCAGCAAGTGTCCAACTTCTTCAATATAATTTCCAGTGTTTTTCATTGATGTTTATCTTTGAGTGGGTCGCTCTGGTAACGTCAACATTTGTAGGGGGTAGTGAGGAGGAGAGAGGCACAAAGGAGAGAGGGAGAGGCGGAAAGTGCAGCGCACATTGAATTAATTTGCTTGTAATTGTCCGTTGACGAGCACTTTGTCGGCACTTGGTCGTAACGCCCACTGTGTAAATACGCAGAGATATAGAGTGAGTAGGAGACAGAGAATGAAAGAGCAAGAGGAAGAGGGAAAGAGAGACGCAGCTACAGAGCGGAAAAAGTATAGAGAAAGAGAGTGATTAAGCAAGCAAAGAAAAAAAGAAGTTTTGACTGAAGTTTGTTTTTTCATTTTATATTTGATTTGACTTGTTTATATGCTATTCCCAGCCCTGGCTCCTCTACCCAGCCCTGTTGCAGCCCACTCCCTCTTTCTCTCTCGTCTCTAGTCTTGTTTCCTGTCACTTTCTGTGCTATGTTTCTGCTAGATTTTTATGTGTCCATTATCATTTCACGTGGCAGCGAGAAAACCCCTCCCAGAGCAGTGGGCAGAGGGGTGCTAGGCAGGCGTTTCTACTTGCCTCCCTCGTTGTCATGTTTGTCATATCACCTCTGATAAAGAAATAGAGAAAAAAATATACATACATATTTGTAGTAAAAATGCGGTCCCCCCTTACGTTATGCTTAATAGAGATGTGCGTGAAGTCGTGTTTATTGAAACTACTTATGCCAAAAAGAACGAATTTTATGTAAAACTTTTTTATTTTAAATTATTTAATTATCTACTGAGTTAATATTTTTCATATGCACAACGATAGTTTCGTGTCACGCTGTCATCGTTAATAGTTAAGCGTTGCCGTCACACTCATGACTCGGAGTCGATGTCGGATTTGTGCGTTAAATATGACAGATGAGTGCTCAAACAAAGAAGAGCCTCCACTTTGCGCCCCTCTCGTCACAGTGCTCCCTACTCTCCTAGCCTGTCTCTTCAAAGCTGTTGCGCTTTTTAACGTTTTATGTAAAGTAATTGTAAATATTTGAACTGCGTTTTGGGCGCTGTTTAGACAACGCATTAGTCGCTGACACAGCCAAGATCTGTAAGCCAATGATTCCATGATCTGTCCCTTGCTTAAATTCCTTCAACACACACAAATACACACACACTGTATATCACATGACATAAGGCCGCCAAAGTTTGCACCATTAAAACGACGACGACAATAAAATTGTTTGATTTTGAAAATCAGAACCCATTAAGCAGATTGCCTACAGAGAGAGCCCTGAAGTGACTGAGGAAACAGAAATTTGATAAACAAAAACATTCTGAGGAGAACCTAACATCCATTCCCTTACTCCTCCCTTCCGCTGCCCCTTCACTTCCATTACCAGTTCCACATTTTGGGGTCCCTCCTTAAGAGTGTGCGTCATAAATGTTTATGGCCAGCGAGGTCTGACTCTTATCGCAGTACCATAGAATCATAGAACCAACCCAACCTACATATAAAAGATATATATTTGTACATATAAAGCAATATTGCTTTATAAACACTCGTATATCTATATCTATATCGAACTATAAAGCATGATTGGTTCACAATTTGATTAAAACGAAGAAACGCGAAAAAAAAAAATGGAAAAAATAATTTTGAACCAAACCAAACTGTTTATGGAATCGTTATTCATATCGAGCCATAACCTATATCTATAACTGACTATCGTTCATACATTTATGCTCAGCGTAAGGAAATTAAATAAATGCACAAATGATAAGAGCAAAATAAAAACATTTCAATTTTTCTCAATCAAATCGTAGCAAAACTTGAGTTAAACTGAGGAATAAAATCATGAGGTTTGTTGAAAAGTTTTTGTAAAAATAAACAAAAAAGATATAATAAAAAGCTTAAGCAAAAAATTGATTTAATTTATATTAATATTTTAAATCAATTGTCTAATGCGAACTCATTTCCCCTGCAAAGGTTTTAAAAAATATACAATTTTTAAAAATTTCTTAATTAATTTTAGTAAATATTTATAAATTCCTTTGCATAATTGATTATTATCTATAATTAAATTTGTAATGGCTTTTAAGTTCATAAATTTTTTGTGTTTAAAACCCTTTTCATGCGTAGAAACCAACAACAATATATAAAAAATAATTTTAGTATAAATTAAAAATGAAATGAAGAAAAAAATTAAAAATATGGAATATTATTTTGTAATTTTTAGCGCTATTTGTTATAGCTAAAAAAAAATTAATAATAATATATTTTTTGTGCTTTTTGTTGTTGTCTGGCAAAGAAAAACTCATCCAGAGTTAATCCGAGGCGGCGTTTTGATAAGAGCTTGCTTATCAGACAGCGCCAAGTTGATGTTGTTGGTGTATGCTATTTAGCAGAAGCTACCAGGTTACGTACACACACATTATACATACACATAGCTATGTCTGTATATGTATTTGTATAGTAATTATGTGGGCAACAAAAAAAAAAAAAAAGACAAAAAAGAAGTAAAGACAAAAAGAATGTCAGGGCGGCATTTAAGCAGACTTAGTAAAGATAATGTCAAATGTTTGAGTGCTACCGACCAGCAAGAACAAAAACAACAACAGTACGAGGTACAACAACAACAACAGCAACAAGAACACGAACAAGGGCTGTGCCATAATGCACTACTTACAAAAATACAGACAAATGACTTTGAAGTCAAGCGCAGTCAGTCCAAATGCCGATGCCCAAGTGTGTGTGTGTGTGTATGTGTGTGTGTTTAACTATGGATCGTTTGTCATTCGATGGACCGACATAACTCTGTTGAACAACTAGATATAATGATGGAGCACCGAAGAACGTTGACGAAAAGATTTGACAAAAAGGTTGTTCCAATCCAGTGGACCTTATCCCAATTCGAATTCCAGTTTCAGTTTTTGTTTCTGTTTCAGTTGCCTCTGCTGGCAACAACAATTAGTTGACTCTTTTCCGCTGCGACCCCGCCTACTTCCCCTACCCCCCACACACACTCCACTTTTTGCCATCTTTACCCAGGCCAAGAAAGCACGCAAAAAATGCAGCAACGTTTTTCAAATGCCGCGACGGGCAAAAAGCCAGGCTGGAATGTCGAGTAGAGAGTAACGATGAACGATGCCGCGATGACATTGAGCAAAAAGGCAAGGCAATGCCTGATGTACTGGTAGTTACCCTACATTGAGGAATTTTCTGTTTGGCCAATTTAATATTTTGTTTTTGCCAAAAATACTTTAAAACAAACGGCCTTTTTTTAGCATATTGCTCGACGTGTAGATACCCTGTACTTTATTTTTTTGCGTTTTAACTGTATTACTAACAAAGGAGTAAATATATTTAAAACGAACTTTGCGTTAGAGATTGTGTTTGGCTAGTTAATACCCTGTAGTCAGCTTGTAGTTCTTCTGCTACTTCTGTTCTGTATGCTTACCTTTAAATGAATTGCATAATTTTGACTGTCCATTAGCCAGCAACATGTTTCAATTCGGCAGTGATTGACCTGCGACTACCCTGTAATTGAACTGCTTCATGTTTATGCTCACTGTATACACACTTAAATGATGCTGACTGAAAATATCTGCAATAACTTACAAAAAATAAGAAAACCAAACGAAACACAAAAACAATAACAATGCAGACAAGAACAACAACAGCAGTGTATACAACAAAAGCAACAGTAACAAAAAACGCAGCAGGTTTGTGTCTTAAGTCTTTTGTTTTGCGGCTGCAGGATGCTGAATGCCGCCCAGCAAAAATGACGTTCAACTGAATGTGCACATGTGTGTGTGTGTGTGTGTGTGTGTGTGTTGTGAATTTGTGTCGACGTTGTTGTTGCTGTTGTTGCTGCGCGTAATTACATGGCAATTAAGTTAATTGAACTGCGCGCCTGCGCTCGCGTGAATTACTTTGGCAAAAGATAAACTCACTCGCAACGCCGTCGAGTGTGAAGCAGAGGGAATTGAAGCAGTGAAGAAGTGCAGATGAAACAGCTGCAATTCTGTCTCTCTCTTTCTGCACTCTCCTGCGCTCTCTTCGTTTGGCATCACTTTATGTAAGCTGCTAATCTCTTTGCTGGCAACCTGACAAAATTGTCAGCAAATCGAACGAACAAAAGGACAGAGAGAGAGAGAAAAATAGACAGAAAGGCAGACAGACAGACATACCCCTGTTGCAGTTGCAACTCGCTACACAAGTGCCACGCAAGGGAATGCCAGAACTTCAGTCTAAAGTGAACTGAAAATTGAATACATTAAGTGCATAAAGAGCCCGCGATCAGCGACCATACAATGGGATGCTTCAACTGTAACTGTAGCATGCGCTAAGCACAATTCCCTCCATGTGCTCCATTGAGGTGCAGCACCAAGTGAGCGAGTCTTTGGCTATAACTTCAGCTTCAAGCTAACTCCAGCTGTGGCTGCTTTCAGCTGTCCGGATGTCTGGCAGCCGCTTGGCAGATTTCTGCCAGAGATTAGCCGATGCTGTCGCTGACTGTTTGTCTAACTGAGAGAGAGAGAGAGAGAGAGAGAAAGGGAGAATAAAAGAGAGAGAGCAAGAGTCAAAAGTCGAGTCTAGGACTTTTTTTTTGCAACTGAAGCTCAAGTCGCAGCTAGTGCAGCTACAGCACTCTTCAGCTGCTTAGAAACAATTTAAGGAAGTTCAGAAAAAAAAAAGAATTTTGGCTTGGCTTGGCTTTAGTTAGATAGTTAGGCATCTACAAAAATTCTTTTAATTTTATAATGATTTTAACAAAAATGGAAGTCACAACTTATAAGTTTCTCTGCAGTTAGTTTATAGTGGATGTTTATGCACACAAAGACCAATCCTTTAGACCCAAGTCTGTCTTAGCAAACTGCTTCTAATCAACTGACCAGTGACCTTATAGCAGTGCAGAAGATGCGGCTGTCTTGCAGTGAGCGCTTCCTGCAGTAGCTGCATCGTTTTCTGTAGTTTGTCTGCCTCGTCTGCTTGCCACATGCGGCTTTGGCTTTGTTGCATTCCACCGATGGTCGTACGCTGTTCGCCATTCGCCTTTGGATTTTTTGCCTTTGAATGACAATCGTCGCCAGTCAAAATGTCAATTAATTGTGAGAAGAGATTCATATGTCAGCCGTGCACAAAATGCTGAGACTCAACGACAGCCGCACGAGTTGCAACTTGCAACTTGCAACTGAAATACACAGACAGTATCTCTTTTGCTGTATCTGTATCTAAATACATTTATATGTTGGTGTGTGTGTGTGTGTGTATCTTAGCTTATCAGTTGCTTCTCTAATTAGAAATACAAAAAGAGTTCGTTGTCGACAGATTGATCAGTTTATGGATCTACAATGATCTCATTGGCAGCTTTTGTTTTCGCTGACGACGACAACGGCAAAAACGGCGGCATCGATTTATCATCGCATCGTTGTCGCGCCTTCTGCCTCTTTGCCGCAGCATCTTAATTATGCAAATTATCACAGCGCTTAGCGAACCTCCCAAAAAACAAAAACCCAAAAAAGAAGCCAAATTTAATTTAAAAAAAAAGAAAGAAAAAATTTATACACTTTAAAAAAAGACTAGCTCTAAAATATGTTAAATATGTGTTGTACAAATTTTACTCTCCAATTAAGAACTGAGCTTTAAAAAAGGTTTTTATGTAAAATTTAAATATTGAATATTTTATTGGGTATGTGCAAATGTATGTAGCAGGCAGAAGGAGGCGTGGCAGACCCCATAAAGTATATATATTCTTGTTTAGCATCACAAGCTGAGTCGAGATAGTCATGTCCGTCTGTCCGTTTGTCCGTCTGTCCGTTTGTCCGTCTGTCCGTTTGTCCGTCTGTCCGTTTATCCGTTTGTCCGTATAAACAAACAGATTTCAGAGATGTCAATACAAGAACCTTTTTTTTTACCCTCCACAGTAAAATACATGTTCTTAAATCAAGTTCCAGTTTGGTTTAAGTATTTAAGTTATTATATCTCTTATTTTACAAAATGTACTACTTTTTCTCAGTGTATATAAAGAAAAACAAAGCAGCCGTCCTCAGTTGACCTGTTGCCCGACAACAGTTTCAGTTGTTTCTACCATTTGAATGTATTCGTCTACATTTTCATATTCGAATACGATGTATTCGGTATTCAGTGTTCGGTATTCGGTATTCGCATTCACATTCGCAGCTGGGACTAATTGCAAGCGCTTTCAAAGCAAATTAAATCAATTGGCGCACTTCAAAGCCGCCGACTCGACGCGAAGCGAAGCGAAGCGACGTTAGCCCCAAAGCGGCACCCAAAGCAGCAACTTGTGTATACTTCAAGCCCGCGCCCCTTCTCCTACTCACTCCCCCTCAGTTAACACTCCACTCCTCACACAAGCTGGCCTCCCCTCACTGGCTGCTATCAAACGCTTTTGGACGTTGCCGAGCAGTCAACTAAATCAAATAAAGCGCAAATCAAATAATGCACTGCCAACAGCAAGAAACCACAAAAAACAACAACAACAACAAAATATCTGACAGCCAAGATAAAACACTGCCGTCCTTCTCAACGTGAACATCGTGAGCGACGCTTTTGTCGGCTGACCAAACCAAACTTGACTTTGACTTAACTCAGTTCAATTTGCTGCCAACTTTCAAGATTTAGTATCTGAACTAAGCTCGATCTCTACGCCGCTAACTCTTACTCTTTCTTCATCTGATTTGTGCTTGTAACTGTATAGCTTGCGGTACTTTTTTTTACAAAGCATTTTGCAACACTTGTCACTCTGTCAAGATGCATCCGACAGATACAAAAAACAAATAGAAAATAAATAAAAACTACAAATAAAGATACTTCTTGCACGCAGCTAACAGATCCATTCATAGTTTTAATAGTCTGAATAACATGAATACTTTTTCCCCTACTCATCCTACTCCCCTAATACAACTCCTCTTTCTCCCCCTTTTCACCCAGCCTTCTCTTCGTTCATCGCTGCTTTGACGTCTCTTAAATTGTTTGCGTTGAAATCGCAGCTGGAAATCTTTTACCGCTGAAAGCTTTCGAGTGATAGCCTGATGAGTTTGAGATCATATTTATGATTATTTAATATATTTTATATAGCTATAGATTTTATAGCTAGACAGCGAAGTACAAAAGCACAAGTTCATTAATTTTTGGGACTGACAAGATTAATGAAATTAATTGTTTGTCTATAATTAATTTTGTTATTAATAACAGTTGTAAGTTCTAACAAAGTTCATAAATTAAATAAGCTAACAGTTTTAAATTTTATATGAATTTTGTTGATACTTAAGCCTGTGAATTACACATAAGTTTAATTGAATTTGTTTCATAAAAAAAACAGCTAAAAATTCGAAAAATTCAATTAACATTAGCAAAACAGCTATAATTTTCATTTAAATATTTAAATTGCCTTTTAAATATCACTAATATTAACATAAAATGCAACATTTTATTACTAACGTTTTCAAAAGTGTTTTAAATCAAGAGTTCAACATTCCTGTCTTGATATTCAGTTTCCTGCTGAATGAATACCCGCTATTTCCTCTTTTATTTGCACCACTTTGCATTAGCCATTTACCCATTAAGCTGCCAATTCTTTGGTCTTTAGGAATACATTTCATATGCGAGAAAGAAAACAAAAAAAAAAAAATAAAAAATAAAAAAAGAAAACAAGTTTTGCCGCAACATAAACATAAATTTGAAGTCTTATTGGAGTCTTGGCTGGGACAACTGCCACATGTTGCAGATTCTCATTAGAGTGCATAAAGTAATCTCATAACAAATTGCATGGACATGGCCCAAAGCGAGTTACCAAACCCAAATGCCAGTTACCAGTTTTCAGTATTCAGACCAGAAGAAGAATCTGGCTAAGAAGTAGTTCCAGTTGCCTGGCGCTTATGCCTATAATTTATAGAGAGTGTGAAAGAGATAGATTGGGAAGAGAAGGGGGAGAGACCGAGGGAGCTGCCTTTTTGGGGCAGGTAGAAAAGATGGAAAAAGGCAACGATGAAGCGTAGAAAAAATTATAAATTAATCCATTACTTAAGAGCAGATTATGCAGATGTCTGAGCGCATTAAATGTCGTCGGCAAGCGGCGAGTATCGTGGTTTGTGGCATTAAGCGTTAATGAATGAACATGCCGCCAATTGGGGGTAGAGGATAGCTATATAGTTGCATAGACATAGCCGGCGACTTGTAGATACATTTGTATCTATCGCTGGACGGAGTATCTGTGCGTGTGTATGCTGTTGTGTGTGTGTGTGTGTGTTGCTCATGTAATGCCTTTCGAATATTCAAAGTCAAAGTGCCGCAACAGCAACAGCAACAACATGTGGCAACATTAATGCGCCTTTTGCTTTGCTTTCATTTCACTTCATTTCGTTTTTTTTCCTCTTTCATTTTTTTTGGTTTTGTTGGGCACAAACAAAATCATTAATCAAAATCGAGAAATCATTAAGTTTGCGTTTATGTCGAGGTGTCAACTTTGTTGTTGTTGTTGTTGCTGTTGCTGTTCTCTGGCTTGTAATTGAATTGTGAACATGGTCTGGAAACAAGCCAACTCAGCGACAAGTCCAAAACATTATCAAACTGAAACTGAAACAAAATGAAATATGTGAGACAGGCTAAAAGGAATAGCCGCAAGTTAAACAATAAAAAACCAAATAAAAAAACTCCAGAAATAAACGAAAAACTTCAAATCCAAAACCGAAACGAAACTTGAAAGAAAAACGCGTTAGAGACAAAGCGTTGCCGAGCTGCTGAGCTGCAGACCTGCCTAGAGACGTTAACAAAAAGCAAACCAAAAAAAAGCAAAAAAAAAAAAAAAAATCTGTTAATTTTGATGAAACAAATTAAGCATAACTTTTTTATTTTACACACACACGCTGCGATGACACAAAACTTAATTTCATGATCGATTTTTTAAAATCACACCAAACTTTAAAGCAGTGCGGGTGACCAAAGCGTCAGTTTTGTTACAAAAAAAATATTAGCAAAATAGTTGTATCCCCTGAAATATTGTATAAAAAATTGTGTACAAAAATTAAGTTTGTATTTATTTACTTTCAACAAAAACTTAACACTTGCTATGCCAAACAGAAAATTCATGATAATTTTAAAATTTGTTAGTTTATAAATTTTTTATTTTTTATTATTTAATTTTTTTTAACGCACTTAATTTTTATACAAAGTATTTTCCAAACGAAAAAAATATACAATTTTTTCTTTTTGTATAATTAAATCTAAATTGTCATCAAAGACAAAATTGTTGTTCCGTCTTTCAGCTAACATTTAAAGCTTAACAAATAAAACATTGTTTTTTTTTTTTACTTTTTGTTTAGCGTTGAATCCTTACAATGCAAATATATTAACTTAACAACACATTTAGAAAATTTCAAATTAAAATTTAACTATTTTTTGTCTGCTTAAGATATATTGAGCGATTTTTCATCGAAATTTATAGTCTTATTTACTATGTGTTAGTTACTAAGCTGTGAAATTTAATACTTATTGTGCTGACATTTATTTGCATAACAATGTAAATAAAACATAATAAAAATACATTTTATCTTGACTGTCTAAAACCAATTTTTGTACACGGCTAAGCAAAACGAATTCGTTGTTTGTTGTCGGGTGTACACTGTACGTCGTCACTGCTGTTTGGTGCGGCATAGCGAATTGCGGCCTCTTTTTTTTAGGTTTTTTTTTTTGTTTTTTTGCGGCAAATGCGTGGCCAAAAAATGCTCGAAGCGTTGCAGATTGCATTCGACGCGCAGACGCGACGTGAAATGAGAATGAGAATGCGACGACTTTAACTTGGACTTCACTTTTGGCTCTAACACTGGCCTGGCCAAAAGGCAGTGATCGTGGCTGTTGTTGTGGTTGTGTGGTTGTGTAGTTGCGGCTCTGTTAGTGGCCATAGCGGTTATAGCCAAGTTGCCCTTTTGCATTTGCAGGCAGGCAAAAGCACAAAGCGGCATTAATAACACATTTTAGACACTCTTGACCAGACTTTTTTTCTGCCTTCAAGTTTTTTCCTCTCACTCTGACTCGCTCTCTGCTGTTCCTGTCTCTTTTCGTCTCCCTCTTCTATCTGGTGCCTGTCTATTAGGCTGATTGCCTTTCAGTTTTTTTTTGTTTTTGAAGCCTGGCTTATGACTATGTTGATGATTATGATGACGAGACCCTGACACTTGTTGCCATTGTTGTGGCTCTCGCTGCAGCATCATTAAATTATTATTGCCTTTGGCTATCATTCATGTACTGCTCCATAGACACACTAAGACAAAAGTGAGACGCATAGAGGAAAGACAGAGAGATAGCGACGAGAAAGGAAAAAGAGGGAAAGGTTTTTATTGATCACAGTGCGCAGGCGGCTGCGTCAAAGGAAATGGCAGAGCACATCATATAGAGTATGCTCAACTAAGGCATACCCTGTGTGAACAATTTATTAGTAAACCGAAATTAGTTAAAATTGATTTAAGTCGTGATTTATAATAGAAAAGTTACTAAAATAAGTAAAAGAATAAATTAAAATTAAAAATTTTAAGCTTACAAAATTTAGAGGGCAGCTTAGCATTGACTTGAATTAAACTTTACAAAATTGTGTATAGATTTAAGAGGTACATGAACTAATATAAAGAGTGGACTGTATGTGTGTTGTTGGCCCATGTGAGCTGAGGAATGAGGAACTGAGGAATTGAGAAACTGAGGGAAACAGGCTAAAGGGGTAGAGGCTAAACAAATTGGAAATTGCGTGTCTAATGCACCGTTCGAGATGCCCGACGGCGTTTTGTGGCTCTTCTGTGTGGCTTTTGACTGCCCTAATGTGCCTTAATTATACCTACAACAACACTAAAAGCAGCAACAACAATAACCATCAGTTGGTTACTGTTAGCCAACAATAAAGAGGCAAAACAACAACTGCCAACTGACCACTGAATTCAGAGAACAAAACTTAACTTAAGCTCAAACTTGATCTGCTTGGAATTGAAGTCGAACTCGAACTCGAACTCAAAGTGGAAGTGGAAGTCGATCTCGTTGCTTAAAGCTGCAATTGGAGTTGGGATCGGGATCGGGGAGCTGAGATCGGTGGTATGAAACCAAAGAACTGAGACTGGAGACCGGAGACTACGGACCAGGGACCAGAGACCGCATGTCAACCCATCAAATGCATGTCAAAGTGCCGCTCTGGGAGTCAAAATGCGAATCTTTTCTCGACTTGGCTTTTGGCTCTTTCCTGAGAAAACGTCTCACTAATTTGATGCAGGGGCTGCTCTTTTTTCCTGCTCTGCTCATCTTCTTCCTTCTCATCTTTTTTTCCCCCATCTTTATATTGAAGTTTTAGTTGTTTTGAACCCATTTTGCGCCGTCTAGTCGAAAAAAAAACACACAAAAATTGATGGCAGAAAAAAAAAACAGGAACAAAAATTCCGCAAACTCATAAATGTTTATGCCTCATTCAAGACCCGAAGGTTCGTCATCGTCTTCGTCATCATTTGACGGGCATGTCTGGGGACGAACGATTACCTTTATTATTATATATCACTATTTCTTTATTTTTTAGTTTTTCGATCTAAACCAGCCACTCTTTTCTTAGCTGTTTCTTAATCACTTTTATTTTTTTGCGGAAACCGCGTTCAGCTGCCATTTGAAGCAATTAGATTGCATTGCGCGTGTAATTAGCCCGGTAATTGCAGTCGACACTTGCGCCTGGGAATGTGATCCGAGAAACGCGATCAAAGCGTTATCGACTTCCAATTTGAGCAGCCTTCACATGTGTGAAAACTGTCGCCAATTTTCACACACACACACAGTCAGAGTCACACAAGAGTTGCATAGCAATTAATGGGAAAATGCTCACTTATAACAAACGCTGTTAATTAACAGTGACTGTTCGTGTTGGTAACAGCTACTGAATGTTCAAGAGGAAATAGCTAGCTTTAAAAATACTTGTTTAAACATAAAATATAGTTCAGACTTTTAAATAAAGAATAAATTAATTTTTATGGAAATTCTTTGAGTTAAAAAAAAAAAAATTATGGAAATTCTTTGCTTTAAAAATGTTTATTTAAAAAATTTATATTTTTCATATATTGATGTTTTCCTTAAGTGAAAAAACTAGGTAACAGGTGTCAAACTCTTGACTAAAAGTTAATCAGACAATTCAGTCTATTTATTTATAATTTTTTATAAATTATTGTATTAATTAATGTATAATTTTACAGGGTATTTAATCTGCAGCACTTGTCAGATACAAAGATACAAAATCAAAGTGTGTGCACATGCTTAGTGCTATGAATTGTTGTTAGCAGTTGCCAATTTCGATAGTGTAAACAATTAGTAATAATTGTTGTTAATTGTTGTTGTTGTTGTAACAGTTGTTGTTGTTGTTTTTGGTGTTGCTGTTGTTAGTATTGACCAGTCTGTCGGCAAAAGAACAAAGTCAAGAAAATAAACGCAGAAAGCGCCGACTACGTTTGACTACATTTTTATTGCATTTTTATTAGATAAAATTATAGACATCACAGCTGAATTACAACAACAATAGCAACAACAACAACAACTCACAAAGCTAAGAAGTCAGGTGCGAGGTGTGAATAGGAACGCTGTCAATTTGATTGTTTAAAACATTTCTTGTTGTTTTTTTTTTTCTTTTTATTTTGTATTTTTTTTTTTTTTGCTGTTGTTTTTGCTTTGCTTTTCCGTTTTCCCCCTTTTGTTTTCGTTCCATTTTTCGTTTCTGTTTGCACACAAAATATTTGCCATGTTCTTGCCTCGTTTTTGTTCAATTTGTGTAGTTTTGCTTATCGAACAGCGCATTTCGATCTAATTATTTGTCGGTTGGCTTTCATCTTTTTTTCCAACCACTTCACTTCACCTCACCTTTTCCCACTCACTTAATGGCTCTAATAGCTAGAACACACAACAGTTAATTGATAAAAGGCCAAATCTTAGCCATGATATCATTTCTTCACACGTATCTACAGCGATAAAACCAAACCCAAACTTTAACTGAAACTGAAACTCAGGCTTAAAACCAAACCAAGTCCAGCTGGAATTAAAATAATGAGAACTCCAGAGCAGAGCGCATAAAATTTGCAATGCTAATGGCTAATTAAGTTGGAGATAGAGGGAAAGAGACCGAGTGATGGAAACAGAGACAGAAAGAGAGAGAGAGAGAGTGTAGCTGGGTTACTGTAGAAAAAGGAAGCTAATAGCTTCTGCAATCTTTTAGATAAAGAGATACATTTTGGCGTAGATTCAAGATGGACAGCAAAGTGCTACTTAATGGAAATGCATCCTTAGGAAATTGTATGGCGCATACCCTGTGTTTAGCTTGGCAAAGGGTATGCTCAAGTTGTAATTGTGTACAAGCAAAAAATATAAATTAATAAATTTAAAAAAGCCTAAACTTGTTGCTTTTTGATGATTAAATGATACGTTAAAAATTACATTCAAGTATGCAGTTTATTGCTGTTATCGACTTTATTAAATAAAACATGTCAGAAAGGCTACAGTCGAGTGAGCCGTCTGTAGAAGACCCTGTACTCATTCTAGTGCGCTTTTTTCCTTACAAATAAGTCATTTGTCCTATGGGTGCTATAAGATATAGTTGGCCGATTTGAACCAAACTTATTAAGGATAGTTATATCCATGATATGCGCATAATATATAAATTTAGTTGTGATAGCTGAACCCATATCCCATTTTAGACCGGTATGTCCTATGAGATCTATAGAATATAGTTGTCTGATCCGAGTCAAATTTTGTGGGGATAATTATAATGGTACCTTACACATAATATGTAAGTTTGGTCACGATAGCTCAACTTACAGTACATGTCTTTATAAAAAAAACTTCCATTTTTGACCCATTTGTTCTATGGAAGCTATAGGCTATAGTTTTCCGATCCGGATGATACTTGGTGAGAAAAGTACCAATGGTACCGTACACATAATGAATGAATTTTATCACGATAGCTCAACTAACAGTAGATGTCTTCATACAAATTTCCAATTTTCGACCGATATGTCCCATGGGATCTGCATATGTGCTATAGTGGTTCAATGCGAGTCTAACTTGGTGAGGATACTTATAGTCGCGATAAATACACAAAGTGATTTTTGTTTTTTTTCTGGCTTCAGTTAACTAAAAACATATTCCCTACTCCGGGACTACACAGCTGTAGCTTTTGCTTAAAAATTTGTATAAAATCTTCATTATAAATCATACCAACTAATGCCCTGTATTTTTTTCAATCTTGTCTTGCAGATTGCCAAACTGTTGCCATTGATCGAGTCCGGTTGTTCGAAGCGCGCACGTTTCCTGCTCTGCTCGGCGCTGTTTCCGCTCTGCAGTCCAGACGTGCCACGCCCTGTAACCGCCTGCAAATCACTGTGCGAGACGGTGAAGGGAGAATGTGCAGCGAATGCAACTCCGGAGCTAATGCAACTGTGGCCACAGTTTCTTAGCTGTGATTCACTGCCGCAGCCGGAAAACCACGAGCTCTGCATGCAAATTCCACAGGAGACAGCAGCGTCCTCCAGTGAAGGAGGCAGCGCCCAAGCAGCAGCAGCAGCAGAAGGAGCTCCAGCAACTGGCACTGGCGCAGCAGCAGATGCACTGCCCGTCGAACCACCACAACAACAGCAAATGTACTGGTCCTGGATGGCCTGGAAAATGTCCTCGCAGCTGGGAAAATCTCCCACAAGCAGCAGTCAACTGCGTGTGGATGGCATTACCAACTGCCCACAAAACTTCAGTGCAAATCTGCTGAACCTTGAGGAGTGTCTGCCCCAATGCCAACGCGATGCATTCCACACGACACAGCAGAAGAAACTGACGGAGAGTCTTATTCTGGGACTATCCGCTGTGTGTTTTGTGCTCACGTTGTTCGCTTTGGTCACTTTCTGGGCGGAACCGACACGTTTCGGTTACCCGGAACGTCCCGTGCTCTTCCTCTGCCTGTGCTACAATTTGTTCAGCGTGTGTTACCTGGAACGCATTGTCTTTCATCAGGCTAGAAGTCTGGCCATGCTGCAGGAACCCGGACGTAGCGCACGTACCGCTTGTGCCCTAACACCGCCGTGCTTGGCCTCCTACATCACCACCTCGTATCTGAGTCTGTGTGCCGCCAGTTGGTGGTTAATCTTTGCACTCTGCTTCTACCTGTCGTCGCACAAAAAGTGGTCGAGTGAAGCGCTGGAAAAGCGTTCGGGATTGTTTCATGTACTCGCCTGGGTGCCGCCGTTGGCGCCACCGATTGCAGCGCTGCTGCTGGAACGTGTACGTCCCAGTGAGCTGAGTGGCATGTGCACGGCACCGGGATTTGTGGAGCTACCAGCACTGGTATTACTACTACTGGGACTCTACTTTACGCTGCGTGCCTCACGCTCACTACACAGCCTGCAACAGCAGCTGCAACCGACGGTGGCACATCAGCGTTTCGCTCAGATTCGCAAGCGTTTTGTGATCTTCTCGCTGCTGTTCTTTGTGCCCACGGCAGCGGGTGTAATTGCTGCATTCTGCGAGCGCTTTGTGGATGCCGTGCCCGCTTGCAGTACGGCGGAGGATTGCTTGCAGCCGGCACGGTTGAGTGCTTGGCCCACATTGGTGCGCATATTTTTTCAATTGGTGGGCGGCACATTGACCGGCATGTGGGTGTGGTCACGCAAAACTTGCGAAAGTTATCGCAGCCGCCTTGTTGCCGGCACGCCCACATCCTCGCTGATGGCACAACACAAATCGTCTGCCTCCTCGCTGCCCAAGAAGCATCTCTATGCCAGCGGCAAGTCCATGCTGTCCCCCACAGTCCCATCAGCGTCCAGCCACGCACCCCTCTATGCCGGCATCAGTTTCCACAATGTGCCCGTCTACAACCCGAATCAGTCCAGGGTATAGAGCGATCGTGCTTACCCCCACACACACACAAACAGTTGTCACGCCCACTGTGGGCGCAACAGGCTTAAAGCTTGGATCTACAATTAGCCACGTTAAGTAGGCCCCTAAATGAAATGTGTTAATAGCTTTAAAAACAATTTTGAGTAGTTTTTTAAGTACGTTTACAATGTAAATAGCTTCATTTTTTTTTAAACAATATTTTTAATAATATTATTACAGCTATTATAAATATTTTTATTAGCTTTAAATAAAAAACAAAAATAAATATTAAACTATTTAAACTGTACATGTTTTAACTGTGTTTTTTTTATGATTCAAGGCAATGGAGTTTAAAACTTAAAAAAGGAAATTTGTAAAAAAATTAAACAGATATAAAAGTAGATTAAATAGAGTGTAAGACTTAATTTGGTAGTCAATGTTTGGCTAGAAAAGAGTTTGGAAAGCAATCAATTTAAAGGCGAAATTTTATGGAAATTTTGAAGAAACTAAAAGAAACTTAAAGCGGTCTCTGAACTGCTGTACAGTATATAATGTACAGTAGAATCCGGTTATAACGACTTCGCTTAAAGCGTCCGACGAAAATTCGATGAATTGTTTGGTCCCCATACAAATTTGTATGAATGAGCCTCCGCTTAGTGCGTCTCCGCTTTTAACGACAAACCGCCTATATCGACCATATTTTTCACAATTCAACCGGCTATTGCGACGTGCCGAAAAAAAAATACAGTTTTTTCTGCTTTTCCCAAGAAAAATTTAAGGCGTAAACGCTCAAAATGTGAAAAAGAGAGCAAAATGGGCAAAAAGGTGCTCATTTAGTACACACTCGTCAATTAGGCAATGTCTTCAAAACAAAAATGCTTCTCCGTTGAGCATAAAATGCAAATAATTCTGGTCCGTATGGTTAAAGTGTCTACCGGGTATAACGACGTAAAATCGTCGGTCCCTTGAGTGTCGTTATAAACGTATACCACTGTAAATAAAGCAAATAATACAAATTTATTCAAGATACTAAAGTTATATCATAAACTAATTAAGATTTCTGAATGCGCTTCGAAGTCATGGCAAAAATCAAAAATAAACTCAAACAGCGTAACACATAGTCAAAGTTTCCTATAGATCTCTGAGATCTAGCTATAAATACAGACAGACGAAAGCTCGTCGCTACAACTACCAGTTTGCCAAGCTTACATTTTAGGGACTAGCGCTAGAACACGCCTTCTGCATTGTCTTTCATAAGCAAATTAATCTATTTACTTTACTATCAAAAGCATTTAGTTCTACTCAAAAATATATAAATCTTTCTCAATTTTATGTTATTAATTAGTTATGTTATAGTTAGTTAACATATTTTGCCTGTTAAGTTCCCTATTTATGCCAATTACAGTCCAAAGAACACGAACAAAGCCGGTTGCCAAGCAGCTCTACGATTTGATAGATCTGCCAGTTAGTTTATCCAGCAAGATCTTAATGAACTCGAACACGGAAATTAAAAGCGGAGCAAAACTATCTCATGTAGATACTTTGTAAAACCAAAAAAATAAAAGCTCTACCAGTTGGGAAAAAACACTTGGACTTTAAATTGGCCAGAAAGGCTCTCGGAAATTCGCAGAGACTGGCAAAAATGAGTTAATTGTTGCTACTGTATATTTTTTTTGCTTGTTTTTTTTAAATATTTTGTTGTTGGACAATTAGAAAAATGCTTAATGATAGCTCTTAAGTTGATTACAACAATTTTGTTGTCGCCTGGCATCTTGACGGGGTTTAAGTTGTCGCCGATGTTGCAGTTGGAACTGTCGTGACAACCACCCTGTGAGTGTCACACACAAACACACACTTACACAGACACAGTGCACAACGGGAGCAGCAACAACAACAACAACTGCAGAAAGAGTGCGCAATTAATTTGATTGAAGCTGCCACACGGCGTGCCTTTGCCTTTGCAACGTTTCTATCTTACAAATTGCCACGCTGCCGGTGCATGCAACAGCAAATACAACAACAACAGCAGCAACAAAAGCCGCCACTGTGCAGCAAGCGTGCAATTAACTCTTGTGCGCCAAGATCAAAGCGATTAAAGCCGCTGCCTTGGCTAAAACCGAGCCCCAGCGGCTGTGGCTCGAGCCCCTGCGGCCAAACGAACACAGAAGACAGCGAGAACGAAAGAAAGAGTGGAGGAGATCGAAGTGAGGAAGGTAGAGAGAGAGAGGGTGGAAGCGGGCGCGACTACACTGTAAAAAAAACGACTAAAATCGATGGTAAATATTATCAGAAATAAGCTTTAACTCATTTTAGGTGAAGACAAATAATAAAATAATCAAATAAATAATCAAATAATAAAATAATAATAAAATAATCTGTACCAAGTTTCATCAGTATAGCTTCAAAGCTGACAGACTAGTACGCATAGAAGCAGACGGACAGACGGACAGACGGACATGGCCATATCGACTTAATAGAGTCGACTACGCCTTCTTTGGGACAAAAACATAACACCTTCTGCAGGGTATGAAAACAAATTTTTGATAAGACTCTAAGACTTTTCAGTGTATTACCGATTTTTGCACTTTGTGGACCAAAAGTCATAAATTTAGAAAAATTTTAGTATAAATATTTAATATTTACTTTTGATTTTATCGTTTTCTACTTAATTGTTAATTTAAAAAATAAATTATATGAGCAATAATTTTTATAAAACTATTTTCCCCAGTGTAAAAATTGAGACTGAGCTGGGAATCAAAACTAAAGCCAAGCAAAGTCAAAGGCAAACGGAAAAACTTTATCGTCATCATCATTCGGTTGGTTTGTTGCTTTTCCTGTTGTTTCTAGCCTGGCTAAGCAACAAAAGAACTTGTCCAAACGCCAAACAGCGGGCAAATAGACAAAGCCACGGCTTAGGGGTTAGTGCGATGGGAGTTGGGAGTAGGTGGTAAATTGCATACACATGGTATTGATTCGCTGTTACGACTCAAATGATTTGCTAGCCATTTACAAGTGTTAAATGAGAGCAGAACTTAGCCAAGTCTAGTTAGACTCCGTACTCAAAAAAAGGACAGCGGTCTATTGGGTTTATCATCACACTTTTGGCTGATCAAAGACAACCTTTTCCCAGTTACAACAGTTAGAAAGTGAGGACGATACTATAATTTTTGCAGGATACTATAATTTTTCATAGAGATCAAGTAGCGACATTTGAAGTCAAGGCCACCAAAATCATAGGGAATGCCACGGAAGCTGGAAATACTGACGAAGACCTCAATGTAGCTTTCAATCAAAAATAGGGACATCGCTTTTTTTAGATTTTCTTAAGTCTTGGACTTGAAATTATTAAGTTTACATGTATAAACAGAATATAATAAATGGAAATTCTAGAAACGGAAAATTATCATTCTCGATACTTATCGTTTCCCAGTTTATACCGGTTTGTATATTTAGTATTTAGCCCTATACACTCCTTAACTTTAATTTTAGTACAGCGTAGCACTGTTTAGCATGGGCAATACGCTTGCAGATAAGACTAGACTAAAGCTGAAGAGTTTTTTTTTTGACGTGACGTCAAGTCCCAGCTTTGGCAAGATAATGCTGCGCATCTAGAACTATATCAAATGCCAAATAATGAACGATTTTTGGATAAAGAACAATAACTTGTGTAAGAAAGCTTTCGTATTCATTGTTTTTTAAATACTTATTATTTATTACGTAGCTGAAAATAATCTTACAATCTGAATCGGAGAACAACATGATTTAACTACCCTAGGCGAAATCGGCAAAAATGTGATCTAGAGCAAGTACGGGGTGTTTAACAGTCGTCTTGCTCTTTCTAGTTTCGGTTTTATTCCATTTCAAAAGATATTAAAAAATTGCATTGGAGTCGATTATAAATAAATAGAATCTAGATTACAGTCGATTACTATAGATGCCAAAACACTGAAAAGTTATTGCTCTTGGAAGTATTGCATCATTAAAGTTCTGTATTCAATAAATTAAGTAGTGAAACTTTCTGCTGAAACGCAATATATTCACAGCCCTAAAATATGCAACAATTAAAATTAGTGTATATTGAAGAAAATTCCACGACTCAGCCTACAAGTATGCAACACTTCATGTAAAGCTTTAATAAGAGGAATGCATTCCACATACAGTCTACACGGTTTGTAAACCATGAAAATAAAAAATCATATAAAAAATGAAAATATTTTAAATTCTTAAAAACCGATGTTAATTCATTTTATATTTATAAATCACTTAACTAATATAAAAATATTTTGATTTAAAAGATAGTAAAAACCCGTTACCAATTCTGACAACAGCACAAAAGTATGCAATACATTTTTTTACAAGGTTTGAAGTCAAATAAGACAAATATGCAGCACATATTTTTTACATCCAAACAGTTATAAAAAAGTTGTTTTTTTATATTGATTAATATACAAATTTTGATTAGTCCTATCGATGTTACAGGAAAACAAACACTATCGATAACCGATAACAAGCAACCGAGACAACCCTAAACTTGTGCAGCTTTAGCAGCTGTTTAAAAGTTGGCCAAAAGATCCAAGACCGGTTTTCTTCACTTGTTATGATTATGGGGGAATGAAAGAATGCCACAAGAGAAAGCATTCTGTCCGCTAACAGTCTTTGTTGACGTGTGCAGCAAATTTAAAATGTCCAAGACTTTAACTTACAAAACCATTTATTTATAACATTATTTTGATACAAAATTATGGCGGCAAGTGTGGTAAAATCACCAAAATGCACACGCAAAGCAAAAGAGTCAGCTAAAACCTCGACTACACCAGCAAACGATGGCAATTGGTAAGCAGGCACTAAAACAAAAGACTTTAAGCAACGAACTTGATTGAACCTTTCTTCGCATTATTCACTCCAGGTGCTGGTGGATCTTGTTAGCCGCAGTCTTTCTCATTACATTTGGCACACGTTTCTACAAAGTAACTGAACCCGATCACATTTGGTAAGAACTTTAGAATTCAAGCTCTCGAAAGGAGTCAATTTTGATTCTTTTTCTTAGTTGGGATGAGACGCACTTTGGTAAAATGGGCAGTTGGTACATCAATCGCACCTTCTTCTTCGATGTGCATCCACCGCTGGGCAAGGTAAGTTGTGCTGTAAAACACATTATAAAATATTTAAAAAGTCTTTTGAATGAAATTCAATAAAAACTTTAATTTTCTTTATATCAGTCTGCCTCACACACTCATAAATTGTCTCTCTTGCTTCCACACAGATGCTGATTGGCTTATCTGGCTACTTGACAGGCTACAATGGAACTTTTCCCTTTGAGAAACCAGGTGACAAATACAATGAGACACGCTACCAGGGCATGCGCTATGTAAGTGCCACCAAAACATGGCTTAAGTTGTTACTTACTGATCTCTTTTTTCTTTCTCACCATCTCTATCTCTTTCTTTCTAGTTCTGCACCACTTTGGGTGCTCTTATCATGCCCATGGGCTTTGACACGGTCTACGATCTGACCCGTTCCCACGAAGCGGCCTTGATATCGGCAGCATATCTGATCTTCGGTAAGTAGCCGAACACTGAGGGAGAAACACATATGAAGTCTCCTTGTGTTTTCCCTCACTACTGCCTCCCTTCCATCTCATTCTTTTCTCTCAATGTCTCAATGTCTTAGATGTTGGCCTGCTGACACTCAATCAGTATATACTCTTGGATCCCATACTACTGTTCTTCATGATGGGCTCCGTGTGGGGCATGGTAAAGATATCGAAAACCACCGCAGCGGGTGGTTCCTACACACTACGCTGGTGGCTCTGGTTGTTCCTCACAGGCACAATGCTCTCCTGCACAATTAGTGTTAAGTTTGTGGGTCTGTTTGTAGTGCTGCTGGTGGGTCTGCACACGGCCAGTGAATTGTGGCTAATACTGGGTGACCTGGGCAAGCCCGTTGTAGAGACAATCAAGCAGATCATCTGTCGTGCCATCACACTTATTATCTGGCCCATTATTTTGTACACACTGTTCTTCTATATACACCTGAAGGTGCTCAATCGCAGTGGCAATGGCGATGGTTTCTATAGTTCGGCTTTTCAGTCGCGTCTCATTGGAAACTCACTGTACAATGCCAGCATGCCACGGGATGTGGCATATGGTGCCTTGGTCACTATCAAGAATCATAAAACTGGCGGTGGCTATCTCCACTCGCATTCGCATCTCTATCCCAAAGACACTGGCGCCAGACAACAGCAGGTGAGTGGTACTCAAAAAAAGTCACTAATAAAATTGATTTGTATGTACTTTAAATCTGCTTTCAGATTACAACCTATACGCACAAGGACGATAACAATATTTGGGTCATTAAGCCTCACAATAAACAGCAAGTGCCTGAGGGCAAATTACAGTTACTGCGTCACGGAGATCTCTTGCGTTTGGAGCATATGGTGACCAAACGAAACCTGCACTCACACAGCGAACCAGCTCCAATGACTAAGAAGCATCTGCAAGTCACCGGATATGGCGAGGTAAGACGGTGTCATGTACCCCAAAAACTATCTGATAACTCTAGCTTGTTATGATTTTTGAATGAATTCTGGGCAGCTGGGCGTGGGAGATGCAAACGATGTGTGGCGCGTGCTGATTGTGGGTGGTCGAACCAATGATACGATACACACAGTGACCTCACGCTTAATGTTCGTGCATTATCTGCAAAACTGTGCGCTCACGTCGAGTGGAAAACAACTGCCAAAATGGGGATTTGAACAGCAGGAGGTTTCCTGTAATCTAAACATACGCGACAAGTATGCGCAGTGGAATGTCGAGGATAATCAGCACAAACTATGTAAGTTTACAAATTTAAAAATATTATAAAATTTAAATAATAAATACTATTAAATCTATACTTTCCAATTCTAGTGCCCAGTGTAAACTTTAGCGTTTATGCGCCTGGTTTCTTTGCCCGCTTTCTGGAGTCGCATGCGGTCATGTTGCAGGGAAATGCTGGTCTAAAGCCCAAGGAGGGTGAAATCACCAGTCAGCCCTGGCAGTGGCCCATTAACTATCGCGTAAGTCACGAGTTGACTCACCAAAGTTTGTTATACTTAAGTTAAACATTTTACAGGGTCAATTCTTCTCGGGTAGCAGCTATCGCATCTATTTGCTGGGTAACCCCGTCATCTGGTGGAGCAATCTCGTCTTTCTGCTACTCTTTGTCAGCGTTTTTCTCTGCAATGCGATTGTGCAGCAGCGCAGAGCTGGTCAAGCAGCCGTCAATCAAGCTACTGAACGTTCCACTGAACTGACTCCAGTCACCGCTGATATCTGCAGTTGTTGTTCAGAAACTAAATCCGTTTCCAAATCCACTGCAAGTGAATCTCAGTTGTCTCAGGCAATGTCCCTACAGGCAGCTACTTGGCTTTTCATTGGCTGGCTTTTGCACTACTTGCCTTTTTGGGCTATGGGTCGTGTGCTCTACTTCCATCACTATTTTCCAGCTTTGATATTCAACTCCTTGCTGACAGGTAAGTTCTGTTTTTTAACTACTGGGTATATGCCAGTCGAGCATGCTCGGTTTAATGCTTATTGCTGGTTTTAGTTAGCAAGCAATGCATTTAAAAATTTTAATGTTCATTGGGTTTTTCATGTTTCATGTTGAACCACTTGCGAACCACTTCTGAACCGGTTCAAAAAAATCATAAAATAAATTTTGCAGATAATTGAGTTCATCGTAAGCAAATTTTGACACTGAAATGAAGATGTTAAAAAATTTTGTTAAATCCATGTGCGAACTAGTTCATGAACCATAGTAAATTTTAAGCACACTCTTGCTTTCCTTTCGGAGCGTATTTTAAAGCTCACTGCGGAGCTAAGGAACGTATAAACTTCTAGTGAACCGGTTCACCAGCTCTCCTTAACTATATCCCCTGAAAAATGCTTTCCTCTGCTTTAAGTACTTAATGAAAATGTCGAATATAGTTGTGAATTGCTTTAAACACTGATAAAAATGTTTAAAAAGTTCTTAAAATAAGGTTATTAAGGTTGATACGCTTTTTAAAAAAGAACTAGTTCCTGGAACATATAAATTTATTGGCTTATAACTAAACTACATAGATCGTAGTTTAAACGTAACTTAGTAAAAACTAAAAATCTTTCAAAACGGTTTACATAGTCGAAAAATTTTGAAAAATTTTTAAATTAAAGTTTTCTTTACTCTCTAAGCTAAAACTTTATTGAGTAACTTAAGAAAACCAACTTACTTAGAAATCAGATCTCCTTAGTTACGAAACTCTGACGTCATCAAGACGTGATTAATTGCATGAAAAAATCCACGATTTAACACTGGAACGGAAAAAAGTTTCCGTTATGGAAGCTAAAAAGTTGTAAATTTGAAAAAAAAAAAAAGTAAGAAAGGCTACAGTCGAACGAGCCGACTGTAAAAGACCCTGTACTCCTTCTTCTAGTGAGAATTCTTTCATACAAATGTACCAGTTTCCACCGATTTGTCCTATGGAAGCAATAGGCTATGGTTGTCCGATGTGGATCAAACTTGGTGGAGATAGTTACAATGGTACCAAACACATCATTTGTTAATTTAGTCACGATAGCTCAACTAATACTACATGTCATCGTACAACTTTCCTATTTTCAACCGATATGTCCTATGGAAGCTATAGGTGAATATAGTTATAATGGTACCATACACGAACTGGGTGAATTTGGTGACGATAGCTCTGATAGTTTGCAAGTTGTAGTGTAATGAAAATAGTTTTTTACAATTTGCGGGGGCTTTAGAGGGCGGGGCAAAAATTTTAAATAAACTTTATATGTCTGACATATAGACGGACTTTTATTCCAAATTTGGTGGCTTTAGCTTTTGTAGTTGTAAAGATCCAGGTGATTATACGGACGGACGGACAGACGGACATACGGACATTGCCTCGGCTGTTGATGCTGATCAAGAATATATATACTTTATGGGGTTGGCCACTCCTCCTTCTACCTGTTACGCACACTTGGCTTCTGACAAACCTCATAGACCCCTCTATTCTTTTTTAGAGTACGGGGTCTAAAAATAATCCAAACTATCTTTTTTGACTTGTTACTTAATGTGGCACATTTACTTTCAGGCATTATGTTCAATTACATAATACGATCGCTGCCCAAGTGGCTGCAGCATGTGCTACTCGGAGCGCTACTTTCGGTGGTTGCCTACAGTTTTGTGCTCTTCTCCCCCCTGGCCTATGGAATGAGTGGACCACTGGCAAATGAAGTGAATTCTACGATGCATAAGCTCAAATGGATGTCCACCTGGGAGTTTTGAGCGAAGTTAAAACAAATTGAACAATGTTTTTTTTTTGGGATAGCAATAAGCATTTTATAAGTATATAAAAAGTAGACAAATGCGCTTAAATTAAATACACAAAAATCCAAAAAAAAAAAAAAAAACAAATATGGAAAAAAAATCTTTAAATTACGGGGAAACCAACGTAGAACTTAGCTAAACGATAATAAAAAAAAAGTTAATATATATATGTAAATAGGTAACCAAAGTGAAAGCTATAGATATATATATAAATTAAGCATTCGCAATCGGATCAGATGGATCAATCGAAGCAGCCCAACTCATCGAATCGTCGCAGTGCATAACGTAGGGTATCCGTGGTGCGAGGATTTGAGGAGAACATCAGTTGAACCTTCTTCTTGGCAAAATCTGAATCGGTTAGAGCCTCCAGACTGATGTCATAGGAATCCTCCTTCTTCATGGTAACCATGGGCAGAAAGGCATACGATGAGAAGAAACCATAGAGTTCACGGGATCGTATCTCGTGCTGTATATCCTCATAGCTGGGCACAAATTCGGAGTGCATGCGCTCCAAACTTTCGCGCAGTGCATCGTAATAGGTCTGAATGAGGAACTCACGTTTGTGCATCAGCACGTCCAGTTGGACGCTGCTATTGAGAAAGAAATTGATATCGCAACCGGGACTGCCAAAGAAACTGTTCTGAAAGTCCACCTAAATGAGTTTATCAAAATTAGCATTAAAGTGAAAGTTATTTTTTGAAGTGTAAGTGGCTTACAAAAATGGCATCGATGGGTTTCGTGGGCTGCTCATCGTCGTATTTGTACATGAAGTTGTTAACCCAGAGATCACCGTGATTGAGCACAGTTATTTCACCGGGTATAGGACGACCGGTCATAACCAGATTCTCCTTGATGTTATCGCAATGCCGATGCAATTTGGCTGCCAACTGCTCATAGCCAGGCCATTTGCCCACGACATTGGCCAACGTGTTTAGCTGCAGTGTCATGAAATTAATGAATCTCTCATTGGTGCGTATGTAGTTCTCATCCAGCATGCCAGTAGTGAAATGTTCGCGTACGCTTGGCTCCTAAAAAGTAAAAAATAAATAAATAAATAGAATAATCTGTAAGAAATAAAGAGCTTTGCAGTACTCTGTTTGTAGCAGCTCAAACGCATCATTTAAAATTGTTTAAAATATATTTTTTTAATGTTAATCAGGACTCGAGAACCTGCGGTTAAAGGACGTGATCCCACTACTACTAATTAGACTAAGTGTTTACTGTGATCGTGCCTGCTTATGTTTATACCAATTTAATTCTTGTTTTATGTTTTTTTAAACCAAATTTTCCTGTCGCTTTTAATCACTAAGAGTCATACACCTCAGAAGAGTATAGCATTTTAAACACATGCCAAAAGTAGCTCTGAAACGAGAGCTTGCTATCAAAACTTTGAAGTAAACTCGGTCTTAAATCTTTACACTAAATGTGACACTTCTAACTCTTATTAAGTCTCAGATCACAGCTTTCAAACGGACAGACGGACAGACGGACAGCTACATTAACATCACGAGGTCCTACATAACATTCCTCTAAACAACATACCCCCACAGATATTAAAAAATATTAGGTAAATCAAATATTGTTTTAATCCACTTACCTTCTCAGCCAACAGCATGGAACTGGCATGAAATTTACCCAATTTCTGAAGTATAACCACGCAATGCTCCTCATTGAGGCCATTCTGACGACTGGCCAACTTATAGCCATACTGTGTAAGGTCATCGAAGACGATGGTCTGAATGGGCTCACGTGTTGTATAGAAGCATTTAGCACCAAATTTCGAACCATCTCCGATCAGTACCTCCAGTTTGCCCAGCACATCGAAATAGAAGATCTTTTCGCGCAGATAGACGGCCAATTCTTCAAGAAACTGTGTGGCCGGTGTTATTGCAATACTCTTCACAATCAGTGCCAACTCCTCGTCCAACTGACGCTTACTGCTTCTATATAGGGCACGGGCACGATAGATTTTACTGCAATAATTTTCACCACCTCCACCGCTCGATTCGGCAAATATGATCTTCTTGATGTCGACACGCATATCCCTAAGACCGTCCTCGAGGGCGGCCTTGAAGAAGTCCTCGTTAAGATATTTTGGCGGTTGGTTAACGCGTTTCTCGCTTTCCAGCTTCATGCTGATCCTGTTTGCCTGTATATATGTATATATATTTGAATATATATATATATATATATATATCTGTATCTATTTATATATATGTATTAAGTATATGTAAATGTGTGGGACTGTCTTGGACTGCGTCGCTCGAGAAACTGTGACCAGTCCAGGCGACTCCTCTAAATATATTCAGTCAGTCTTCGGCATTTTGCCATCCGATGCGCGCTTAGTCCAATGCACATGATATCGCCCTCTACCAATACATATATACGTATGTATTTGTATAGTCTCTATGTGTACACAAGTATCAGATTATTCTATCAAGTGGTAACAACACTTCGCATATAAATACTAGACAGGGATCCATAAGTACCGCCTCTGGGTAGCAGGTACAAAAGCCAATCGTATAGCTCGACATATAGTGAGATCAAAGCTTAATACCGTCGCACAGACATTCTACACACACAGTCACTGAATTGCAGCTATTATATAGACAGACAATCGCACAGTTGCCTTAAATCTGAGCTGATAATTGGTGAATTTGATGGATGAAACTGAAGACAACCGGAACTCAATGAGGGGAAAGCAACAGACCAATGATCTTAGTGAATAATAGAAATTTATAAGTTGATAAGAGTGGCTAGTACTATATAAAGAAATAGATATGGAATTGATATTGATAAAGATATAGATAGGACACGGAATGTATAGAAAGTCATAGATGTAGCTACGCATTTAATTGTTAGTTAGGATAGAGATATAGATATTGACATGATATGTACACATAGGTATAGATAAAGATACACAGATATAGATAGATAGGTAGATAGATTGATAGATAGGTAGATAGATAGATAGATAGATAGATATATAGATAGATAGATATAGAAATATCTAAAGTTATGGAAGTAACAAACAAATATATAGAGGCTTAGATGAAGATAAGAATATAAAAGATATAGAAAGATATAGTATAGAGATATTGGTACAGATATAGAAAAAGTTGGGTTAAGTTACTTTTAAATGTGTATCTGAATAAACCAAGTTATAGCTTAAGGACTAGAAGCAGCTATAGTTGCAGTTACTAGCATGTTAATTGAATTCAAATGATTTTGCGCGACAACTAAACCGATTACCTTGAACTACAACTGGCCGATAAAATAATGTCTGGACTGTAATACTAAAATCCGAAATTGCACTTGAATCTTATCTGAAGCGATGTCTGCATGTGTTATAATTAAACCACTGTCGTATTACATCAGTCAAAATGTATTACCAAAGTCAAAATCAATCAAAATCGAAATGTGCAAATTGATAGTTATTAATTGTGTTATCATTATTCTCACGAGTCACATACGATGAGATGATATGTAATCTATTAGTCTAATAAACGCTCAATACGCTCAGGGACATTTCCGATTTTAAAATGCATTTGATTTCAGTTTTTTGAACAAACCGCCACAGTCTCGTGGAGCTTTTCAAGGCTATGGAATACTAGATTTATGGAGAATATTTGGGGAAAATAAAAAAATAATGTCACTGATAACCTAATGTTGCTGTATTGATGCCAAATAATGTCAAGCTTGTGTCATTCAATTTATTACCGTTAATTTATACCCTGTTGCAGATATTTAAAGAGATTTGGCAAAGAGATAGACAACGACTTTCAGACTGTAAAAGATATAGATAGATTTATATAGTAGCTTTAGCTGACTTGTTTTTGGGGTCCTCTTCCGTAACAGTTTGCCCAAATGAAGCAATTTATGGCATGAGATCAGATCAGTGTCTGATCCGACTCAAAATAATAGTTTTTTCTAACTTTAGCTCTTAAGTCATTCTATTTTAATCTTATTGCAGATTCGTGCTATATACGTATATTATTTTCATAAAATTTATAACATTAAAAATTCCGATAAATTTCACTTGTATGTAGTGTAGGCAAACGCCAAACTCCTGTTTTGCGCTTTCCACCTTTAAATTATCCCCTTGTAAGCAGATAAATATTTCTCATCTTAAAAATTGATTTAATTCCTACACTTTCTAATGACTCTTTAGATTTTAACTAATATAAAAAGTTAAATTTTAAATATTAATATTTATTTTTAGCGTGTAAATAAATTTCTTTGAGTTCTGTAAAGTCTTCAATTTTCTACCTCAAGCTTATAGGGTATACAAAATCTATGGCATACAGTTAAAGAGTATTTAATAGTCACCACCATTCTACAATTTTTAACTAAAAAAGCCAAAGAACCAAATTGGATGATAGCAAATAAATGATTTCTTTGTTTTGATTTGATTCGATGGAATTGTTATTGCTTCCCTTCGTTAATTATTCAATGAAATTTGTTGTTTTTGTTGATTTTGTCTTTTGGCAAATAAAGTAAACAATTGAAAATTACGTCATCTGTGGCAAAGTGCAATGGTAAACGAGTTCGAGTACGTGATCAGATATATCCAACTCATACTCATTCTTAACAAAATTATTCATACTCCATTAAGTAAGTTGCGCAAGCGCCTTTCTCTGCACTTCTCAAAATGCAGCTACGTGTAGCAACAAAGAGAACTAGTTTATTGAGGTAGCGACACTAATAGCGATTTTGGCACTGAGCTCAGTCAACGATCTGTGATCCGAATCGATCCGGATCGTATAAATGAAAGCACTATCAGTGTTAAGTCTGGTCGCCGTCTAGTTTCAATCATTTTTTTGGACTTTAAATGACGATGACAAGTCATCAAACTACTACTACTTTGAAATTGTTGTATTCATAATGGGAAGTATAGTAAGATGCGTGATAAGAGCCTATCTTAAAAATTTGTATAGCTATTTATACGACGGCTCTAAAGTACGGCGCATTAAACTACAAGACACACTTTAACCTTGATTTTAAATTGAGATGCGATGCAAATTATCGCTGTTTCTGAGACATTTTCTGATAGCTCACACGACAACGGTCATTCAGGTGACGACGCTGTACGTATTGCAGGCAGACCGTCGCAACATTCTCAAGACTCATGACCCAAAATCCACAAGCCGCAAGTCTTATCAAAGCCTGCAAATTGTGTTACACTGAGCGAAACACACAGTTAAAAATGCATTTAATTTAAGTAAATTTAACCATTTTGTTATAGTAAAAGTTTATGTTAATGGATTTGACGTAAATTTAAAATAATTTATAATTAAATTAAGCGTAAATTCATATTGTTTTAAATTTTTCCTCAGTGTAAGTATGGCAAAAAACCGTTCTAGTACACGCTGTTAACTTGGAAACAATTTTGAGCAGTTTTGTAGTGATTTAACCAGTAGTGTAGTCACAAAATGATTTTTTAATTATAAAGTCTTATTAAATTTCAATTGTTTGTAAAATTTTAAGCTTTAATGGTCAGTATATTTTATAATTTTTTATTTATTATTTAATTTCTAGAAAAAAATAAATATGGAATAAAAATGCATATAATTTATTTAGAAAAACAATTTTAAAAATGGTTCAAAGTATGTAAAAGAACATTTTTTATTATTTAAAATTCATAATAAATTAATAGCTAATTTTAAAATCCTTTTAATCGCTTAAATTAAGCCATAAATAAGCTAAAGTTACTTAGTTCATTAATATAAAAATCGTGCGAAACTTTAGTTATAAACTCAACAGCAACACATTTTAGTGCGTTAAAAATTTTAATTATTGAAAATTCTTTAATTAATTAAATGCTTCAAGCAAAAAATCAAATCAGAGTACAAAGTCTAGAAAAAAAAAAGATTTTTTAAGTGGGAGACATAGATAAAGATGTCAGGTCGCTGAAGTTTTCATAGTAAGCATTGATAGAATTGTGTACCTAGGCACCTACTATATATATATATATATATGTATACTATATGTCTAGCAACAAGTACGCGACAAGACGTGTACGCGCGTACGTATACGTAATATATGTATATCAGCCTTCAGGCACTTGAGGTGTTGAGGTGTCTTGGCATAAATGCCAATCCAGAACAATGCAAACATTGACAACAATGTGACAAATTGATCAACTGTTTAATTGTTCAATTGATCGACACGAGAGCCTGATACTAGTCCAAGTGGAAGTACTTTGATAGACCAACAGTATATGTCCACTTATTTATAAAGTAGATTCATATTTTGCAATAGATAATCGATATACAGTTTTATTCCCATGTTGACTTAATCGAATGCCAGTGACTAACTGCGTCTTTCAAACGCTTTTTCCAACTGTGTCAAAACTCAAGTAGCCATATTTACTTTGTCTATAGCAATTCACATCATATACGCGTTTAGTACATAGTATAGCTATTAAATATATTGTATAGATACAGCGGCATGCTGCCAGATTGCAGATAGACCAAATCGTATGTGTACTTATATATATACATGCTATTATTTGTAGAATTAATATAAAAAATTTAATTGCTGCGCAAAAAGTGCAATAAACTTGAACTAAATTTTGCGTTGTGCACTCTAAACTTGAATTAGATTTTAGAAATCAGCAAAAACAGAAAACGAATACTCTATATGCTTCTTAAACATATGTTCTCACATATATTATTTGATTTGTTTCATTTAAGCTAAGCTTTACTCGTTTTCCCACTGCGTATGTGTAATATTTTTGTAGTTGTACATTTTTTAAACTTTATACAACAAGGGCAGACAGTGCATTTAGTAGGCACACCTCTTGAGCACTCATAGGACACATATTAAATTGTTTTTATCAATAGGCAGTCTTACCTTGAAAACATTCAAGTCGAAATACTCTTACTCAATAGCAATAAATATCGAATTGAATAAATATGCTATGAGTAAAAAAGGGAACATTATAAAGCATTCAAAGAAATCTTAAACTTTTGAATTAAATGTTGTAATAAAATTTAATATTCTGTTCACGACAATCCGACTTTTCCATCACATAGCGAAAATAACCCACAAAAAGTATAATTTTTGAACGAAATTAAATGAAGTGTTTGCGATTCTATAAATTTACATATCATTTGAGTACATTTTGCAAAAAAATTAACTTGAAATTCCAACAGTTTAAATATTACTAATTTTTTAAGTCAGGCGAAAAATAAATTCGAATTAAATTTAGAAAGCAGTTCTCGACTTTAACCATTTTTTACTTGCTTAAAAATCAAAATTTGCGAGACGTTTCTTCCCAAGTCATTCGGCTCATTTCGCGGACAGCTACCCCAAGCGGACACTTTCCTTAGCCGAACAAATTTTACAGTCTCAAGAGCATAATTTTCATTCAAAATACGTTTCCATAGGCGTACATCTCCCTTGGAAGTACATAAATAGTGAAACCGTGGCTGTTCGGCCAAGGAAGCTTTTACTGTAATTAAAATATTTCGACTTTCAGTAATTATACTAAAAATAAAATGCAGTTTAAGTTAAAACATGCGGCTTAAGAAAAAATAATTAAAAATATTTAATTTGTTAATAAATTTATTAACTTTGTACACTTTACCCTGTAAATAAATATTTCAAGCAGTTATGGCATTATTTTGTGCAACACTCGTTAAAACGCTAGATGCAAGATGCCACTCAGTGTGGCTAATCTAAAATACTGTGAGGTGTCAGCAACAAAATAAATATTATCAGCAAATGGTGACATAATTGACAAGGTAACGCTTTCAACCAGTGCTTAGACAGAGAGTTTAATATTCGATTAAAAATGAATTAATATTTAGAGCTAAGTAAAATTCGTTGTAAACGAAAAGACACTCGAAAGTTCGCCCCGTGCGTTACGTTGTTGGAAATGCAACCATGTGACGCTGCAGCCCTGAAACGCCAAAGTTACCGATGAATTAACTTGCAACGCAGAGCAAATTTAAAGGATTTTAAACGAAGAAACAAATGAAGTCACTTCTAATGCCCCAGGAGAATAATTATGTAAACAAAGTAAATAATATAATTGCTAATAAAATTACAAGTTTAAAATAAATAAACAAAACAAGGTGGCAACTCTGCAGCAGGGTTACTTCTTGTAATACTTGTACTTGTAGTTAGCTTTGGCTGCTGACGAAGTCCAGACCTCGGTCATCACATGATTCGGATTAATGCGTTTCCTACCATTTCCATTTCCATTCCCATTCCCATTTCTATTCCCATTTCCACTGCAATTTTTATAGCGATTCGAATGGGACTTTGATTTCTGATAACGTTTCGTCTTATAATGCCAGGGCTTTGTTCTGGCATGGATCTTCGTGGTGGGCTGTGGTCCCGATTCCACCTCCAGTTCGGATCGCTGTGGTTGTGGCTGCACTTCTGGCTCCTTAATCGGTTCGGGCTTGACAGCCGTTGGCTTTAATTGCCTTGAGAGCTGCGACTGTTGCAACCAATGAGCCGGTGGCATGGGCAACATGCGTGGCAAAGGCGCATCCCGATGGGGAATTGCATTGGCGAACAAAGTGCGAAATTCACGTTGCTTGCAACGTTTGATCACATCCTTGACGTCATCACTTCGGATCACATAATTATGCAACTCACTGCGATTGTAATGGGTTAACATGCAGTTCTCCTTGGAGTCTTCGCGTGTCTTCAGCAAATGTGTGGCCAAAAGCACCGAACAAATTTCCACACCTGACATTTTGGCCAGTTTCGAGAGGGAAACCAGCGGTTTGCCATCCAGTTGTTTGGTCCAATGGTAGACATTCATGCCCAAGATTTGCCACAACTCCTTCTCGGATTGCTCCTGCTATAGTTGAGTAATATACTTAACTTCCTTATCAAACCCTGCAGACACTCACCTGACCATTGTTGGCTTTGGTTGGCCAAGTCTTTAGTCCTGCACACCAAAGCCGCAAATTGTCGCTCGGCCGCAGCGTTTTATGTTCAAGTTTCAGTCTTCTCAAGCGCTGGCAGCAAAACACAAATTATTTCAAAGGACTTTAGGTGGTACAACTAACGGTACAAACCTCTATGTTATACATTAAGTCGTTGGTCTCACGTGCATACATTTTAGTCACAAAAACAAAGTATTTTTTTAAAATTTGAGGGTTAAAATGGAGTTTTCGGCAACTTCTCGATTAAAATCCACAAAATCGAAGTTAGTTGTGCGCACTTTCCAACACTGCCCCCCCCAAAGCCCTTTTGACATGCGCCTATCGATTATCGAAGCTTCAGATAATTCGATTGCGAATCTTTCTTTTGCCACAAGCTATCCCAACCATAAGCAACGTACGTCTGCACGTGTTTCAATTTAACCAAAAAGAAGGAAAAAAAAAAAAAGTGTTTGAAAAAGAATGATGGCATTCAAGGAAATCTTTCAATCGCTGGACTTGATGTTCGCCAAAAACATTGAGTGGAGCTATGTGGAAGAATGTCTGGCCGACTACGACACCAAGCAGGAGCGTGATGAGTGGTCCGCCAAGTTCTGGTCACTGACCATGTGTAAGCAAACTTTGCATGAGCAGGACAAGCAGTTGAAAGCATTGCGCGAATTAGCAAACAGCATACGCAGTCTACGCCTGGAGGATACGGAGGACGAGAACGTTGCTGAGGCTAAAAATGGCCACGTGGAGCCCAACGATGACTGGTCGAAAATAAAGGAATTTATATCGGTCAAAGAGTATCAGGCCTTTATCTATGGTCTCTGCAGTTTGGCCACTTTGCCGCAAGACGTTATCGATGCGGCTCCTGAGCCCTTAAATGACAACATCAATTTGACAGTGGCCATCAATGCGGCAAGCACTTATTTGCTCAGCCTAACCATACCTGGTGCCATTGAGGCCGGTCTCTACGACAACGATATGATTGAATGTTGTCTAAATGTTTTTGAACTACTTCAAGAGAATGCGGACAATGTCATACGCAATAATCTGATCTGGATGTTTTCATTAGCCTATTGTGAGGATCTTAAACTGATGTTTCATCATGCCCACTTTGTGGAACATCAGAAGCCACGGAACGCCATAATCAAGTGTCTCATACAAGTTCTATACGATAATTACACGCACAAAGCGAAGGGCAAAAAACGCAACATTTTGTCAAATCATTTTCATATCAAATGCTTTGAAATATTTGATGAAATTGTTAATGAAAATAATGGCGATACCTATGAGACAATTAATTTCATTATGGAAATGGCATTTCATATGCACAGTTTCCCCGAGTCACTTCTAACTGTACACATATCGGAGTGGCTTATAGGCTTGCTCGACAAGCATCGCGATATCGCGTCAAAGGTGCTGACTATCTATATAGAGGCGTTGATTACAAATCCAATGCCCAATTGGCAGCCAAAGGATGAAATTGTTAGCCTCTCTTATGCGGCCAAATATGATGCAGCACTGTACGTCAAGTGCCATAAATCCTGTGTGGACACACTGAAGGAAACGATTCGGGCCTGCGATGATGTGGACATACAAGTCCGCACACTTTATCTAATAGAGCAGATACTACAATTGGAGACACATATCGAGGGCATCACCAAGTTGAGGGAAGTGCCGTTGCTTGCCGAAGTTTTGCTCTCACTTAACGACCGGTCATCGACCGTACGTTGTCGGGCCGCCGAGGTGATAACTCGTTGCCTCAAAAACGGTGCCCCGACACCAAATCGTATACTGACCGAATGCTTTAGCTTTGTGCAGTTCAATAAGCCAAATGAAAAGTATTCAAGACTATCGCCAGCACTGTCAGAGCGTCCCGATCCACTGCAATATGCGTATAGCTTTGAAGGAAGTGAGGACCTCGAACCGCTTGTCATCGCCACACCCGATATCATCTTTAAGCGTTTGCTGGGTTCGTCCAATAATTTCGATCGCCTTTTGGGGCTCAGAGTTATCGAAAATCTCGTTATGATCAACCAACGTATAATCTATGATACGAAATTTGCACGTGAGATTTCGTGCCTGGTCCTGGATCCGGTTACTGTTAATCGGAAAGCTCTGCTCGGTACTATTGAGAGACTGCTGCATACCTATTGGAAGTGCCCGATACTTATTGATCTGTACTGTCGTTGCTGGTGCTGTCTAGTGAACGATAAAAGCGAAGAACTTCAGAAAATAGCTTTGCAGGTGAGTTCGATTGCAAATGTTTTACTTAAAAAAGTTAAACAATATTTTAATTTATTACTTAGAGCTTCATTTCCAATATTTTGACGAAAATACTGCCATTGGAGGATACAACGGAGCCTAAGCATCAAGTGCCTTGGCAGATTCTGCAGACTTTGATCAAAGTACAGCCACGTGCGCAAACTCGAAAGCGCCTAACGCCGCTCCTGAAGAAATCGGACATAGTCACGTAAGTAAACCGATTTGAGTACATACTAGCAATTAATCTAAAGATATATACTACAACAATATGTCTTATTTAAAGCTAACTTTTATGTGCGAAAAGCTGACGGGAAATTTAGCTTTTTTTAGACCCCGTACTCTGAACACCATGATCTTAGACACTAAAGTAGCTAGAGCCACCAAATTTGGAATAAAAGTGCATCTACTCCAATTAAAATTTATTACATATTAATGCCACGCCTCCTACCGCTCCGTACATTTAAAAAACTTTTTACACATTATCATAACTTGGAGACGACTCAAGCTATCGGCATCAAATTCACACATTATGTGCACGGTACCATTAAAACTATACTCAACAAGTTTAATATAGATCAGACAACTATATACTATAGCTGCCTTAGAATAAATCAGTTAGAAATGCATATTTATAAGATAAAGTGACCGATAGAATGAGTACAGGGTCTTTTACAGTCGGAAACGAGTCAAGCTATTGGTATGTGCACGGTACCATTGTAACTTTACTCAACCAGTTTAATATAGATCAGACAACTATATACTATAGCTGCCATAGGATAAATCGGTCCGAATTGCTTATTTATAAGACAAAGTGACCGATAGAATGAGTACAGGGTCTTTTACAGTTGACTCGCATGGACTGTACCACTTTTTCCAAACTTTATTATGTGCTTATCCAAAGTACATTCTAAAATATTTTCCTCTTTACTCCAACAGTCCCCAACTGGTGGACGCCATCATCACTCACCTGAATGAGCCAATGGCGAGCGAGGCCTGGATTCTACTGGCCTTCATATCGAGTCGAATCACAAACAATTTGGATTCAATAGTCATGGCATTCGAGGACTTAACTACCCACGACATGGGGAACATCAAATTGCTGGTATATGAGTTGATTGGTTACAGTGTGAAAAACTTCTCAACTCCAGTTTTGAAGCACATATTTAATCATCTACTTTTGGCACTCAAATCGGGCAATATATGGCTATCATTAGTCAGCTCAGCACTGAAAGTTCTTAATGAAATCGATGGCTTTACACGCATACACGTTAACTGGAAGGTGCAACTGGCCAAAGATGTGAGCAGTGGCATTTTGAAATCAATTGAGAATTATCAACAGCAGGACACTCACCTGGAGTCTCTGCTGACTATTTATACGGAAATTCTGGCAAACTCGCCGAAACAAAAGGCAAATGGACAGATTGTAAAGTTTGTGTGCAATTATGTGGAATCTAAATCGAAATTGAAGAAATTCTTGAACTACGATACGGATGAAGAACGCAGTTTGAACTGGATGATTGTGATTTCGGGAAGATTCTCGCTATACGACGAAAATTTGGCCTCCAAGATGTCCAAAATCTATGGGGCCTTACTGAGCAAGAACGAGCGTCCTCAGTTGATCAATAACACTTTGATTGCACTCTTTGATTTGAGTCAAAAGCATCCCATGATTTTTAAGAACAATTTGAAAGCGATTATGATAAAACTGAACTCATTGTATCCACTCACACGACTCGCCACCTATCGTTGTGTGAAGGACGTGATACTAAGCGGTAAAATCAAGGCAAATGACATGATTTTGATCGCTCTACTGGCGGGATTGGTGGATGATTGTGATCAGGTGTCGCGTCAGGCAGATGGATTCTTTGTCTGCTATCAGGAGATGTTTGATAAAACGATTTTCCAGCATTGCCTGAAGGAGTGTCCTTTTGACTTGAATGATTTGCCGTTGGTGAAGAGCTCGTCGCGTCGTCTTGAAGGCTTCACATCGCCTCTTAAGGGTTCGGAAATGTCCAGAAATCGACGACTTATATACAACTATATAATCGCTTCGCTGGATGACTCCTCTTTGATGTCGTACATGGGACAACTCAAGTACTTGACTATGAAAACTAAGGATGCAAAATTTTTGCGTTCACCGGGTGCCTTGGATGTCATACTTGACATGATCTTCATAATGAGTCGCATCTGTATACGTACCAAGAATAAACGAGCTAAAAGCTTGGAACCCTTGAAGTTACTGCAACGTAGTCTGCACTGTATTCCGCAAATCTCTAGGCATCTCAGCAGTGTCATGACGCCGGAGCTACAGGATAATTTCGATCAGTTCTGCAAGGCGGTAGCCACACGTTTTGCCCATTTCACCGAAGTCGATGAACCGATGGAGTTTTGGCAAAAGTATAAACTGATGGAGGAGGATGCACCATCCAAATCAGATTATGGCGACATTGCTAACTTTGGGGAACTGCCCATTAAACAGTATCCATCGATTACCATGAATACGGTCACTCAGCAGACCATGGATCTCGAGCAGTTGGCTACGGAGCTGACTTTTCGTCTTTGCAATTGGTAGATACTACACTATCTCAACAGAGCCAACTAAAAAACTCAAATATTTACTACATTTCATATTCTTTTTTATACAATTTTCTTAAATTTAAAATCAATTTTATAACCTTTAAACAAGCAATACATCTGTGACTGAATCCAGACCAAATTTTTTTGTTATTCAAAACTAACAATTTTCATCTAAGAATTTTTTTAAAATATCTTAAAAACACAATGCATTTTTTTATGTAAAACTACAAAAATTTATTTATGTTATTTTTTTTTTTTATTAAATTTTTTGTGATTTAATAAAAGCTTAAAAATTCAATTATATGAAATATTTAATTAAAATTACAAATCAAATCATAAAAATGAAGTTCTTTGATGCTTGCACTACTCTAAGAAGTTTAGTTTGTAGTACGTAATGGTCACTAGAGCTTTGGGACGTGTCTTCACACATATCGAGGGCATCACCAAGTTGAGGGAAGTGCCGTTGCTTGCCGAAGTTTTGCTCTCACTTAACGACCGGTCATCGACCGTACGTTGTCGGGCCGCCGAGGTGATAACTCGTTGCCTCAAAAACGGTGCCCCGACACCAAATCGTATACTGACCGAATGCTTTAGCTTTGTGCAGTTCAATAAGCCAAATGAAAAGTATTCAAGACTATCGCCAGCACTGTCAGAGCGTCCCGATCCACTGCAATATGCGTATAGCTTTGAAGGAAGTGAGGACCTCGAACCGCTTGTCATCGCCACACCCGATATCATCTTTAAGCGTTTGCTGGGTTCGTCCAATAATTTCGATCGCCTTTTGGGGCTCAGAGTTATCGAAAATCTCGTTATGATCAACCAACGTATAATCTATGATACGAAATTTGCACGTGAGATTTCGTGCCTGGTCCTGGATCCGGTTACTGTTAATCGGAAAGCTCTGCTCGGTACTATTGAGAGACTGCTGCATACCTATTGGAAGTGCCCGATACTTATTGATCTGTACTGTCGTTGCTGGTGCTGTCTAGTGAACGATAAAAGCGAAGAACTTCAGAAAATAGCTTTGCAGGTGAGTTCGATTGCAAATGTTTTACTTAAAAAAGTTAAACAATATTTTAATTTATTACTTAGAGCTTCATTTCCAATATTTTGACGAAAATACTGCCATTGGAGGATACAACGGAGCCTAAGCATCAAGTGCCTTGGCAGATTCTGCAGACTTTGATCAAAGTACAGCCACGTGCGCAAACTCGAAAGCGCCTAACGCCGCTCCTGAAGAAATCGGACATAGTCACGTAAGTAAACCGATTTGAGTACATACTAGCAATTAATCTAAAGATATATACTACAACAATATGTCTTATTTAAAGCTAACTTTTATGTGCGAAAAGCTGACGGGAAATTTAGCTTTTTTTAGACCCCGTACTCTGAACACCATGATCTTAGACACTAAAGTAGCTAGAGCCACCAAATTTGGAATAAAAGTGCATCTACTCCAATTAAAATTTATTACATATTAATGCCACGCCTCCTACCGCTCCGTACATTTAAAAAACTTTTTACACATTATCATAACTTGGAGACGACTCAAGCTATCGGCATCAAATTCACACATTATGTGCACGGTACCATTAAAACTATACTCAACAAGTTTAATATAGATCAGACAACTATATACTATAGCTGCCTTAGAATAAATCAGTTAGAAATGCATATTTATAAGATAAAGTGACCGATAGAATGAGTACAGGGTCTTTTACAGTCGGAAACGAGTCAAGCTATTGGTATGTGCACGGTACCATTGTAACTTTACTCAACCAGTTTAATATAGATCAGACAACTATATACTATAGCTGCCATAGGATAAATCGGTCCGAATTGCTTATTTATAAGACAAAGTGACCGATAGAATGAGTACAGGGTCTTTTACAGTTGACTCGCATGGACTGTACCACTTTTTCCAAACTTTATTATGTGCTTATCCAAAGTACATTCTAAAATATTTTCCTCTTTACTCCAACAGTCCCCAACTGGTGGACGCCATCATCACTCACCTGAATGAGCCAATGGCGAGCGAGGCCTGGATTCTACTGGCCTTCATATCGAGTCGAATCACAAACAATTTGGATTCAATAGTCATGGCATTCGAGGACTTAACTACCCACGACATGGGGAACATCAAATTGCTGGTATATGAGTTGATTGGTTACAGTGTGAAAAACTTCTCAACTCCAGTTTTGAAGCACATATTTAATCATCTACTTTTGGCACTCAAATCGGGCAATATATGGCTATCATTAGTCAGCTCAGCACTGAAAGTTCTTAATGAAATCGATGGCTTTACACGCATACACGTTAACTGGAAGGTGCAACTGGCCAAAGATGTGAGCAGTGGCATTTTGAAATCAATTGAGAATTATCAACAGCAGGACACTCACCTGGAGTCTCTGCTGACTATTTATACGGAAATTCTGGCAAACTCGCCGAAACAAAAGGCAAATGGACAGATTGTAAAGTTTGTGTGCAATTATGTGGAATCTAAATCGAAATTGAAGAAATTCTTGAACTACGATACGGATGAAGAACGCAGTTTGAACTGGATGATTGTGATTTCGGGAAGATTCTCGCTATACGACGAAAATTTGGCCTCCAAGATGTCCAAAATCTATGGGGCCTTACTGAGCAAGAACGAGCGTCCTCAGTTGATCAATAACACTTTGATTGCACTCTTTGATTTGAGTCAAAAGCATCCCATGATTTTTAAGAACAATTTGAAAGCGATTATGATAAAACTGAACTCATTGTATCCACTCACACGACTCGCCACCTATCGTTGTGTGAAGGACGTGATACTAAGCGGTAAAATCAAGGCAAATGACATGATTTTGATCGCTCTACTGGCGGGATTGGTGGATGATTGTGATCAGGTGTCGCGTCAGGCAGATGGATTCTTTGTCTGCTATCAGGAGATGTTTGATAAAACGATTTTCCAGCATTGCCTGAAGGAGTGTCCTTTTGACTTGAATGATTTGCCGTTGGTGAAGAGCTCGTCGCGTCGTCTTGAAGGCTTCACATCGCCTCTTAAGGGTTCGGAAATGTCCAGAAATCGACGACTTATATACAACTATATAATCGCTTCGCTGGATGACTCCTCTTTGATGTCGTACATGGGACAACTCAAGTACTTGACTATGAAAACTAAGGATGCAAAATTTTTGCGTTCACCGGGTGCCTTGGATGTCATACTTGACATGATCTTCATAATGAGTCGCATCTGTATACGTACCAAGAATAAACGAGCTAAAAGCTTGGAACCCTTGAAGTTACTGCAACGTAGTCTGCACTGTATTCCGCAAATCTCTAGGCATCTCAGCAGTGTCATGACGCCGGAGCTACAGGATAATTTCGATCAGTTCTGCAAGGCGGTAGCCACACGTTTTGCCCATTTCACCGAAGTCGATGAACCGATGGAGTTTTGGCAAAAGTATAAACTGATGGAGGAGGATGCACCATCCAAATCAGATTATGGCGACATTGCTAACTTTGGGGAACTGCCCATTAAACAGTATCCATCGATTACCATGAATACGGTCACTCAGCAGACCATGGATCTCGAGCAGTTGGCTACGGAGCTGACTTTTCGTCTTTGCAATTGGTAGATACTACACTATCTCAACAGAGCCAACTAAAAAACTCAAATATTTACTACATTTCATATTCTTTTTTATACAATTTTCTTAAATTTAAAATCAATTTTATAACCTTTAAACAAGCAATACATCTGTGACTGAATCCAGACCAAATTTTTTTGTTATTCAAAACTAACAATTTTCATCTAAGAATTTTTTTAAAATATCTTAAAAACACAATGCATTTTTTTATGTAAAACTACAAAAATTTATTTATGTTATTTTTTTTTTTATTAAATTTTTTGTGATTTAATAAAAGCTTAAAAATTCAATTATATGAAATATTTAATTAAAATTACAAATCAAATCATAAAAATGAAGTTCTTTGATGCTTGCACTACTCTAAGAAGTTTAGTTTGTAGTACGTAATGGTCACTAGAGCTTTGGGACGTGTCTTCCTTAGGAACAATATTTTTGTCGCTTAATTTTTGAAGTAGTAACTAATTTTGTCTTATAGATTATGAGGTTTCATCATAGTTCTATTACTTCTAGTACTTAAATCCATCAGAGGCTAATGCTGATTTGCTAAATAATGATTTTTCTAACTTGGCTATCACAGAAACAGTCAAATAATTAAATTATTCTAATTAAAAATAAACAGTTTTCTTTTTAAAATCAAATTTTTTTATATTAGAAAAGCAGAAATTGAAAGAGAGTGAATAGTTATAAACTAAACATAATAAATAATCAGATTTATATATAAAACTTTAAACTTGGTTAATAGCATATTTCTAACAAAAATCATATTAAATTGATTTACACATTCAATTTGCATTGAACAAGTTCAACGAACGATAAAGTGACTTTGAACTGAAATGGAGTTCAATGAGCGGAACTATTTACTACAGCCAGGGATGCAGTACACTCAACGAACTTACTCCAAAAAATAAGCGACAACTCTACTCAGTGCAACTCTGACATTATCGATACCTTTTGTAATCGTTATTTCATACTTCATCGATTGTTATGTTCGTCGAAGTGGACTTCAGCAAAAAGTGGGAATGGCAAATATGGCACTAATATATCTTTATACAATATACAACACTACACTAAATATTTAGCAAAAACAAACAAAATTCTCTAGTTTTCTACGTAATTGTTTAAATTAAGAAATATTTTACCGTAACTCGAATTCTTTAACTATTTATTTACTAGCATTTTCAAGCACCGAGAAAATCATCTGATTTCAGTATAAACAAAAGTCATTTGAATACTTACAGTGGGCACAAACACATTTTTTGTGCACTTTATTCAGATACAATTGTATTAAAATTTATATGTATATTTATTTGGTTAATTAAGACTTGGTCAATCATTATATTTCTTTCATATAAATTTAATAAATATTCGCCTTCGAAGCGGTGCCCAACTAAATACATACTATATATATAAATTTATAACAAATTAAGGGTAATACAAATTTCTTTTATATAAACTCTTTTAAAAAGTCATAAAATTCGAAAAGGAATCAGAAAACAATTAAAAACCTCGTGAGTAACTTTGTAAAAGATTTTTTTTGATATAAAAAACCGAATGTTAAACAATTTTTGGGGAAACTTGAGACTAATAAAAAGATCAATTAGATACTAACTTACCCTAAAAGTACATAAACTTTATAAAGAAACAAGTAAGAAAGGCTACAGCTAAGTGAGCCGACTGTAAAAGACCGCGTACGCACCCCGTATGTAATTTTCAACTGATTTGTCCTAATGGAGCTATAGTATATAATTGTCCTGACCTCCCAGACACATAGACAAACTTTCATTGAAAATTTCGTGGCTCTAGCTCTTAAAGGCTCTGAGATCCAGGTGTTCATACATACGGGCGGACGGACAGGCGGACATTGCTATTGCTGATCACGAATGCATATATATTTTATGGGGTCGGAAAACCCTCCTTCTACCTGATGCGCACATTTCGCTTCTGACAAACCGCTGTACTCTTTTGAGTACGGAACCTTTAAATGGAAATTCCAAGGAATTTTTCTTACAAAATCTGGCTAATTTTCAACATAAATGCTTATATAAGTAATAAAAGATTAGAAATTCAGAAACTGAACAAATTCGCATAGTTGAATGCGGTTAAGTCAACACAGCGATGAAACAAAGCATAAAATATTCCATCTGAGTATTTACCCAACAGAATGTCATATAACATTGGCGAAGATCCGATTTCTTGAAGCACAAAATATTGAAATTCAGTGCAAGTTGATTAATTTATTTGCATACACTTAATTAAGCACACACGATTATGTTTTTCATATTTTTCACTTAATATTATTTTGTTATTTGTGTATTTTCTTGCTGCTTCTGGCTTTTGAACATGTATTTCTTACTTTTTTTTATATTTATTTATTTAATTTATTTATTTTTTTTTTTTGTTTTGCACCAATAAAGCTCACGTCTCCGCTTAGTTGATAAATGAACGCGCTGCGAAGCGGACCTGCCACAAAACAACAAAACACAATTTCCATAAAGCTCGTGAGAATTGAAGAATCGGAAAATTGGAAAATTAAAAGTGAGGCGAATCAATCAAGAAAAGTTTGAAAATTACTGGAAAACAAACAAATTAATCTAGGTAAGTGCAAATTTTTTTTTTAGAGCCGAAAACATTTTTCATAATTTTGTTAAGTATTTAAAATTATAAAACTTTAGAACTTAAACCATAATTAGCTAATTATTTACTTACTTTATCTGGTCGCAAAACGTGATTAATTATGGAAATACGTATAAAAATAGCAAGCGCATTTTATGCAAATTTTTCATACTTTAAGTTAGTTTCTTTAGTTTTTTTTTTATATGCAGGTCAACTTCGCTTAACTACAATTAATCTAGTACACAGTTTAATAGTTACCTTGTTAACAGCTCAATTTGTTTTTACTTGCACTTAACTTGTGTAGTAGCTCACCGAATCAGTTTATAACTGAACTGCAGCTCAACTGTCAGTTAAATTGAACTTTACTTGAACTTTGCCATGAACATGAACAGTTAGCGTCAAGTCATTAAGTCTATTTACAAATTAGTTTTTTATTTATGTTTTGCCAGTATATTTGTTTGTTTGTTTGACTTCCTTATGGTATTTGCATTAAGTTGAAACGACGTTTGTTTAAGCCCAAAACGGTAAGCGACACAGCTCCCCACCGTCGCCACCACAGTGGGTATCATAAGTCAAACATGACATGGTGACACAATTAGCTGCATTCTGCGACAACTCCCGTTCTCCCGTTCACCCGCTCTCTTTGAATTTTTTTACTCTCTTCTTTGTTGATACTCAGCCGCAAGGTGCGGTTTGCATGTGTGCGTGTGTTTGTGTGTGCTCCACTTTGAAGCTGAAAGAAAAGGGGAATGAAAGTATACGTGTGTGCGTTTGCTTGTTTGCGCGTGTGTGTTTGTGTGTGTATAATGGATACAGCGGGCGTGACTCAGTGACCGGGTATACATTTGGCTCATGCTGTGATAAAGTCGGCGTTGGCAAAGTATTGAAACTGAAACGCAATTGGCAATGGCATTGACAGCAGGCAGCGTGTAGCTGTCTGCCTCTGCTGCTGCTTGTATCTGTGTCCAATGGATGCGCATGCAAATTGTATCTACGACGCTGACGTTGGCGTTGACGCTAGCGTCAAAGAGATCGTACGTGCCTGGAGCTGCCTCGAGCAGCGACTCTGACTCCCTAATCGCAGAGACAACTACAGCTACAGCTAAACACATATACATACACATGCGCAGGCACATGGCTTACTTAATTTTTTCTGTTTAGAATTTCAAGCGCAAAACAGAAAACGATCAGCTAGAAGAAGAAGAGCAGCAGCAGCAGCAACAGCGCAGCGACGTCTTATCAGCATTTGAGTTTTAAGCACGCACAGCCAAGTTTCAAATCAAAGCTCAAGCAAAGTTGCAAAGCATTAGAAAGCTTTTAGCAGTCTTTGCTGCACAGTGGCACACAGCCTAGCAAATTGCTAGCGAATATAAAATGAAGTTGCAGGTAACAAAATAAATCGCGATACATTATACAAACAGCGACATGCGTCTACATGTCGTCATTTCTAGGTATGCGGTACAGTGTCCTAAGGGCCGTGCTACCTGCTTACCAGCCACCAACTACCACAATGCGTTTTTAATCGCTTTCTAAGCATATACATATTTTTGCCTGTGTCCCATCCGCGGAACACACTATAAATGTGTCAACACGCGGGCCGGCGGCAAGTAGTTGACTCAGTGCTCTTATCCTGTGAGGTTCGTTCCAAATACATTTAAAACGCAGATTTTTCCATATTTGTGCAGATCAATAATTGGCTTACAAAATCAGCATACATTTTGGGTAAGCAAAACTGTATTAATCACATAATTATTTGTTTCTGTATTTAATTGCTGACAACTTGGTGCTAAAAATAAACAATATTCCGTGAAAATCTAATTTTGTGTAGTTTTTAAGTGCTCAGTAATTCCCAGCACATAAATACATAAATCATTTATGTAGATTACTGCAAAAACCTAATTAATTTGTATAAACGAGAGCACTGTGCGATAATCCACGCCCCGAAGATGTGCTAAAACTTATTTACTCAAGTGCAGACAGAATGCAAGCAAGCGAAGAAAGAAATTAAAATTAGCATTTCCTAGACATATGTTTTAGTACCACTGTAGTCTCTCGCGGAAGTTAAAATAAGTAAAATACAAAGTACAAGCGCAGACACTCACACACACGCACACATGTAGACAAATTCAAAGAGAGCTGCACTCACTGGCGAAAGCTTTTCGACTCACAGGCAACTGCTGCAGTACGAAAGAGAGCTTTGAGCATCGACTTCTGCTCCATGACCACAACCAAAATGACGACACTTGAATTGGGTTAGGCGCAATTTGGAGACATGCGTCAGCATCAGGCACAAGCAGCGGCAGCGCGTTGTGCCCGTAGCCTCGTCGTAGTGAACGCAGCGCTGCCGCAGCGCTTGTCTTTTTCTTTGTTTGCAAGCCACCTCGACGCTGGCGTCGCTGTTACAATTACACATGCAGCGACGCGACGCGACAATAACAAGAAATGTACTAGATGGCAAATTCAGTCGCACACACATGAACGCGCTCACACATATGAGCGAGAAGCTGTTGCTGCTGACGTCGACGCGCTGCTACTGCTGCCGCTGCCAGTCCATTTTGAGCTTTAATCATACAACGGGACCACAGACATTTATTTTGTTGTTGCTGGTCAACAAGTTAGGCAGCTGGGCGTGCAATTTCTTGCGCTAGTTCTGAAATAAATTTATTTAACTTATTTGTGATTTACAAACACACAAACACACACACGTGCATATATACAGTTAATTAAGTGATTTGTTTTGTTTTTTTTTAATTGTGACTCGAGTGAACTATGCTTAAAGGGCCTAAACAAAAGGCGGCAAAACATATCATTCTTATTGTTGGCTAAGAACAACGCATTTTCGTTCAAGTGCTGCGTAAATTTCAAAAGAAAATACTAAGGACACATCAGCAAAAAAAAAAAAAAAAGTATCTTCGCGTCGCGCGCGCCACAATAAGATTTGACGTCAGTGGCCAGGCCGCTTGAGATACATTTGTATCTGACATTTGGCAGTCGTCGCGCGCTGCTTTGGCAGCAATATCAACTCTTCAACTATGCGCGTGCAGCAAACATAAACTACAAATAACTGTAAACTATAAACAGCTTGTGATTAACGGTTAACTGAAACAAATCACGACAAGATGCAACTCGTTGTGGCCACGCCTCCGCCTGTAAACGCGCTTGTGGGCGTTGTCAGCGCCTCTGTGGCCTACAAACGCAAGCCGGAGCAGCAGCAACCGATTCAGCAGGAGCAGCAACAGGAGCTGCGACGCAAGCAGCACCGCAGAATGCTTGACGCCAGCTGCAATATGTTTAACAACAACAACAACAACAATAACGGTTATAATTACAATTACAACAACTTTGGCTATAATCAGAGGCAACAGGCCAAAATGTATTACAATTCAAATGCACGACAGCTTTGGGCCAGAACTCCAATGGCCATAACGAACTTAATTCCAGCACCAACGACATTTTGTAACGATCATACGTCGACAGCGGCGTCAGTGTCAGCGTCAGCGTCAACGTTAGCAGCGACAGCGGCAGCAGCAACATGTGAGTCTCTTTGTTTTTGTTTTCAACTCTTTCGCTTGTTCAGTTCTCAAGTTCTTGTTGTTGTTGTTGCTGTCAAAGCAGAGCGCCAAGTTTATCGCTTTGCACGTTTTGCACTTGCACTTGCACAACAACAACAACAACAACAACAAGAGCAAAGCAGCATAAGACGCAGACGAGCGCGCAGATAAACTGGAAGGGGGCGAATGAGAGTGAGAGGGAGACAAGAGTAAGCATAACAAAAACAAAATCACAGCTAACAGCTGCAACGCCTGCATTGAAAACAGCTGATTGCACTTCCTCTGCACGGTGGGATGCATCGTTTAAATTCTAAACCAAATAGCAGACATCTAATGAGCTGTACTAGTTTAATTAGATCGATAGTATCGATTGATTTATTTAATAGTATTATAAATAGTTTACTGCGATTTAAAGCATTTAAAAAGATTTATCGCATAATTTTTTTTTGGGTTTTTCCTTCGCAGTAAAGCTTGTTTCAACTGAAAAACTTTAGCAATTCAGTTGAATTACATTTTGTAGAGCTGTAACTTTCCGTTTCATTTGAAAACCCCTCGAAAACCCGTTTCATGTTTTATTTTGCAGTTTGTGAAACTACTAAAAACGAGTGCAGTTCGTACAGAAAAGTGTTTCCCAGTAAATTGCGTCATGGACACTGATATGAGAGATAACCCCGAAGCGTCAAATGAGATTTCAATTAGTTTATTATTTATATTTACTTATTTTTGGTGAAGCACAATTAGTGAATCAGTTTATTGTGCGGTTACCCGACCAGTTTTTGATTTTTAGCTTATCATTTGAATAAAAAAACACTGTAAAGTTATTTATGCAGTGCTAAAATAAGTTTGAAATACCGAAGAAATTTGTTGAATGTTTGCTGTAGATGTATCTAAACGAGTATACCAAACAATAACAACAATAATTATTAATAACAACAATAAAAATCATTAGCAATATCATCATAAATGCAAGCACATTAAATGCGCCGGCATTCGAGCACAAGCAGAGCAGAAACAGCAACAACAATAAAAACAATAACAATAACAAGAAAGAGGCAACGCACTCGGTAAGGTTAAGGCACGGCAATGAACTTGAAAGCCAAAAGTTTGTTTTCGAGGCTAAATTTGCCTCCCCAGCGCCACTGTCAAAATGGCGGCAATTCACTTCAGGGGGTGGGGTGGGGTTGTGCAGGGGCACAGACGCAGGTTAGGGATTTTTTTTTCTCTTTTTTGGTTGGCAGCAGCAAAGGGAAAGGGAAAGGGAAAGGCAAAGGAATATTTGGCATTGACATTGCTGTCTGCTCTCACTAGCTTTCACTCTCCCGCTCTCACACTCTCCTACTCTCCTACTCCCGCGCTCTCTTCTGTTCTTTAGCGCTCTTTAGATATCTAAAATATCAGCAGTTTTTTCTTTGCGCATTTTTCTCATATCGAAAGCACACAAAATGAATTGCCCAAAATGAAATAGGTTCAATGCACTTAACACGCAGTAGAATTCAATTTGTGTGAAAACAGGCAGACAGACAGACACACACATGCACAGACAGGCAGATAGTCTGCTAGTGGCGAAAGCTTTCAGTGCTTAGCGAAAGCTCTTCAAATGTGCGGCCAATATGTCAACTCTTTTGCTTGCAGTAGGAAATGTTAATTTTAACACTGATGAGAGTGTGTGCATGTGTGCATGTGTGTGTGAGTGTGTCACAGCTACCTCAACATTAGCGCAATTATCTCTTAAGCAAACTCTGTGTTTCCTTCTCTCTTCATCTTTAACCATTTCGCGTGTTCAACTTTTGGCTTAAGCAATACACAATGATTATTGTTATTATTATTATTATTTTAATGGTTTAAGCCTTTTTAGTGTCATTCATTTTAATTAAAGCTTATCATTAATCACTTGCGCTTCGCATAATACGCATACGCCGCGTGTAACGCGAAAAACATTAAAAATATTTGTGCAAAGTGCAAAAAAATATTTAAAAATATTATATAAAATATAAAACAATGTATAGCATATAGCATAATTGTAATCAGCGAATTTCACACAAATTCCAAGAAGAAAATTTCGAATTTTGCAGAAAAAATAAATTGTATGTCTCGAAAAAATTCCCCACTAACCAGTTACTACTGTACTCGTGTTACGCTGACATGAGGCTAGAATAGCAACTCAATGCTAAGATTACGCATACGCAGTGTGCAACTTTTCGGTTTACAAATTGCGCTAGAATTTCCAACTTTAATTAAAATTAAAATTTTACAGCTAAATCATTTTAAATGCGATTACAAAGAATAATTTGATATTTTTTGCACAAAAACTTCAAGTTTATAAATAAATGAAGCGTCATTAAATGCTGTTGCTTATTATAATTAATAATGCTTGATAAAAACGATAAGAGCTGCGATAAATGCATTCAATGTATTTTTTTTTTTGCAACTTCCGCTCCGATTTCCGTATGTTTCGAGTTCATTTTAATTTTAATTCCGCAGCCCACGTGCGAAAACGATTTTTTTTTATTTTTGGGGGAAACACAGGTGCGTCTTGAGCAGACCGTGGGGTGTGAGGAGGGTGGGGTTGTGAAAGGGAAACAGTTTGGCGCCACGTTTATCAATTACATGAGCTGCAACTCGTCGTTACTACTTCCTGTGCGTACACGGCAGATGCGACAAGCGAGACAGGAAGCGACAAGCAAAAATAACTACAACGAAAAAACAACAAAAACAAAACAACAACAAAACAAAAACAATAATAATAATAATAATAATTGAAATGATTCTTGTTTTGTTGACTGCATGACCATGAGCCAAGAACGCAGCGCAATGCAAATTGAATGACAACAACGAGAAAGAAAAATATATGCATGTGTATGTGTGTGTGTGTGTGTCTGAAACATATGTACATATGTTGATAATTTACAATTTATTAATTATTTAGCGCATTGCTCTCTTTCTTGAGCTTGCTCTTTCCCCACTCCTCGCTCCCACTCTTCGCTCTTTATTCAAAATGTCGCCTACCCCAACAATTTGCGTCGTTGTCGCAGTTTTTCTTGTTCTGCTGCTTCTTCTTCTTCTCGTCACAAGGCCGGGACAGACGCACTAAGGCCACTGCCTCAACGGGTCTAAGGGAGCAGACGTGGCTGGTTCAGTCAACCTGGCCTATAGACGACGCCGTCAGCGTTGCTGTCTGTGCCTAATATTTTGAAATTGCGACAGTTGAACGAACTGCTGTTGCCCAATGGCCTGAGGCACGCGCTCAACTGTTGCTCCATCTCACTCTCTCGCGTCACCCAAATACACTCCCCTCTCTGTTTCGCAACATCGAAAGTTCAAGCACCTGCACTGACTTGACTTGACGTTTTTTTTTTTTTTCTAATTGCTCTCTCTTACACTGCCAGCCACCCACACATGCTCTCTGATGCTCTTTGCACTTGATAGACTTTTTTCTAACCGCCTTGTTGCGCACACTTGCTCTCTTACGGTCTGTGCAATTTTTTTCTAACTGCACTGTTTCGCTCACTTAGTCAGCTGCCCACATGTCCACTCTTACTTAATTGACTTTTTTTCTAGCTGCACTTGCTCTCTGATGCATCCATTTGCACGCTCACACGCTCTCTGCATGTGCTTGCGTTCTCTTTGTGCGAGCAAAAGCAACGGTTCATTTCATCGCTGAGCTTTTTGTTTCTTATCTTGTCAAGGGTGTGAGTTTCTGGCCAAAGTTTTGTTTGTTTTCGTTTTAAGCAGCTTGCAAACAGCTTTCTATTAAACATTTATGAACGCGCTTTTTTAAAGCAATAAATAGTGTTATTAATAAATAAAATATCTATTTAAAGTTTATAAAATTTTCGTTTCTCTTTATTTCTGGTGTTTAGCAACAATTTGTGGCAATAAACAAAAAAATTATTTATTTTGATTAAGTCATGCAATTTTTACAGGTTGTAAAAAAGCTGATTAAATTGTTTATTTTTTCTATTTATTCTATTAATTAAATTTATTTAAAAAATACGTTAATTAAAAACTCATTAACACGTTAACAATTTAAATATTTACTTATTTATTTTCGTTTTTATTTATTTGCAGGTGAGTTGAAAAACTTTTTGGGTTTTTGTACGATACATTTTATTTTATTTTTGGGTAAGTAAATTTTGAAAATTTATGACTTGCCACGCCCTGAAGCCAAAAAGTTAAAAACAAAATGGACGTACTCATGTTTTATACAAATTAAGTATTGTGCAATTAATTATGATGCCAAACGCGTTAGAAATTGCGACAACAACAACGTTGGCAACATATAATTAAACGTGAAACTTGTTGCATTTGAATAATTTTCGAATAGCGCATAAATTTAAGTGAATTTATCAACCATGAAAGTAATAAAAAATCGGCACAGACAGGAAACGTGGGTGTGTGCGTGTGTGTGTGTGTGAGGCAAAGAGAGAGTGGGAGGGACAGGAGTGGGGCTCTGGAGTCAGTAAAGAGTCCTTCGCTAAGAGTTCAACGACCAAAAACTCGCTCAGCCAGCTGTATGAACTGTGAACAACAACAACAACAAAGAGCAGTTTGAGGGCCAACCGTCTGAAGAGAGAGAAGAAGAGTGAGTACAGACAAAAGGAGTGAGCGGTGAGTGCAGATTAAAGAGCGAGGCCCGTTTTGTTTGGAAGTTTGGGTGGGACGCGGCGAGGCTTGCTGTGCAATTGCGCGTCGAAGCAATGCGAGTCATTAACATTTTGGCAGCAATGTTTCGTTGAACCGCACAGCTAAGACAGATAACAGCAGCAGGAAGAGCAACGGTTTCAAAAGAGTGTGCAGTGGTAGAGGCAAAGAGAGCAACAGCTTGTGTCAACGGAAGGAATGGAGTGTGCAAGATGCGAACAAATTTCCGAAACAACAACAATAACAACAACTGACGACGACACATGTTTCTTGGCCTTTCGACATCTGCTCACCGCATGACGAAATTTTTGTTTGCACAATGCAAACACCAATACAAAAGAGAGAGAGACGCACACACACACACAAAAGAGAGACTGGACTAAGACGTTGCAAGAGCAAAGCAAGGGGCGGGGGTAAACAGCAGCTTGCACATTGTGCAAGGACATGTGCAAACTGAACCGAATTGAACCGAAACAACGAAACAACAAAAACTGAACATCTGCCCAATGGATTGGGGTTGTTGCTCGGCTAAGATGCCCGGTTATGGTAGCATCGTAAGTCAATACATACACACGCGTGTATCTATGTACATTCAGGTGAAAATGACACACACCTGCTCAACATGAGTACCAGTTTCCACCGACTTTAGAGATACCTTACGGTGTTGTGACTGTATCAATTAATGATTAATTACTTTGTTCTGGTTTTTAAGAAAATTAGTTAATCCCTTTTAGGCAATTAAAGTGGTGATTGATTTTATTTCGAGTACCCTTAAAAATCAGTTTTGTTTTTAATATTTAAAAATGTATTAAATTTTAAATATTAAAAAAAATGTTACTTCAGTTTCAAATCTACTAAGATTCTATAGAAAATTCGATTGTCTTCCCACAAAAAATCACATAAAAACAGTTTTTGAGTTTAGAATTCGATTTTTTCCCCACGTAAATCACACAAGTTTTTGAGCATTTTACGATTCAAAGCCTAACATCGAATCCAATGCCAAAGTTTTTTTAATTAAAGTTAATTGATTTTAGAACGAATTTCAATTCCATTTAAAGTCGTAAAACAAGACGCAATTTTCTACCCCCAAAACCGTAAGCCAAAACGACAAAGCAAATAAAATTGTTTTCCTTTTTTTTTTTGCTTATTTTGTTTGTTATTTGTTTTTAGTGCAGAGACTTTAGAGCTGACGTGGCTAAAGTTGGGACAGCACACACATGTTTAGACGTCAATATGTACTTAGTAGATGTATATGTTTGCGTGTCAATATTCTAATTGAGTGGAGTGGGAAAGCTAGAAAAATCAAGGGGGAGAAACTTGCACAAAGTTTCCGTTTCTAAGGACAACATTAAAAGCTGAGTTGGCCTTTACGGCTGTACATATTCGCATTTCAGCCTGAATAATCCAAAATTTACCCCTAAGCAACACAGTTAGCAGAAGAGTTATACGTATACTTGAGTTTTAAAGGATTTAATCTAAATTTTGGATAATTGAGCAATAGAAGCTTTAAAAATTTATGTACAATTTGGCATTGTTTTTAAATAATTTAATAAAATTTATTTATAATATTGAGGGAATAAATTTATGTAGTTTTGGGCGAACACATCCTACGCTCACTGTATAATATGCGTGCTTTGCCTGTGTTTAACCTAACCCCTTATTTTCAAAAAATTTTGAACGTCTTTTAAGTGGTCGCACAGTGGGGCCAGTCGAATTGCATGCAGAGCTGATCATTATTGGGTTAGCAAATGAGCAGAGCAGCACTTGAGTGCTGCATTTGCATTTGCAAACAGTAAAACTGCAAAACTGAAGTAGATTTCATAATTTTTAAACAAAAGATTGAGTGGACACTTGCTGAGCTGCCAATTGAGCACAAGGATTTATTCATAAACAAAATGCACTGTGCACTTTGGATCTAACGGCATAGACAGCACTGTAATGCTGATTCTTGCTTATAAAAGCACATACACACACACATGCATACATACATGTGTTAATGTACATACGTACATATTTAGTGAATGACACGTCCGAATTGATGATGATTTGGATATTTTCATCACATTTGGATGTTGTTCAACAAGTTTTGCAAAATTTGGAAGCGGCTTCCACTCACGTGCTATTTGACATTTTTGTTGTTGCTAACAATACCGCGTGCTATATTCCAGAGAGTAAAACATTAGTACAACAGATCAAGAGCGAGAGCGAGAGAGTAAAAAAGAGAGCCACTAAGCGACAAAGAGAAACCAAATGCATTTTCTGCATCAACGCCGGCCACGCTTTATAAAGTTCAATACGCATTAATGGAGAAGCGCAGCACTGATTAGATAAAAGCATAGGCATTGCAATTAATCCATTAATTGCATTTCTATAAACATCTATCTTTATTAGTACGTTTATTTGTACGCGTGATTATTGTAGTCACATTGTTACCGCTTAAGTTCACGCGCTCGTTTGAGCGTGAGAGAGCGCCAAAGAGCGTGGTGAGAGTGTGAGTTTAGCATAAGACTTTACTCATTCAGCCGCTAACAGTGCCAAGTTGAGTATAACATAACATGTGCTTGGGTTTTAACAGTCCGCAACGTTTCTCTCGGCAAGTTTGCGCCTATTTTAAATTTGGCTTTTCGCTTAACATGCGCGATTTAACAGCACCGTCTAACAGATGCAAGCAACCGAATAACATGAGCATGTTAGGCTAACTCAACATGAGACACAGAAGAAGCAGATGCAAAAACAAAGCCGAACGAGACGGACGTGTAACGGTCGATGCGAGCGAGCGTATTTCGTGATTCCTAATTCCGGTCTGTTTTTCGTGTGCATATTTTTTTTGCGCCCAGTCGTTTCGCTGAAAATTAAATAAATATTAATTTGCGACTATCTTTTGGCTCGTTCTGCAAAATTTGCAAATTTATTCGTGCAATTGGGAAACAATTGGGTCCACACTCAACCAGTTACCGTGTGCGTGCGTATATGTGTGTGTGTGTGGCCACGGGTGCCCCTCAGTTGTATATTTTTGGAGGTCCATGCAAATCAAACCATGGCGTTGCAGCAACGGATGACAGCAATAAATACAACAACAACAATAAGAGCAACAAGAAAAGCGACATCAGCAACAACAAAACACAGGCACATTAACAAGCCAAAGGATTCGCAACAACAGCAACAACAAGCAACAGAGCACACTGTGCAAGCACAGAGAACAACAACAGTTACAACAACAGCGCGACACAAGTGATTGAGGGAGAGAGCGCAGAAGCAGCAACAACAATAAAAGGACAGACAGACAAAAGGAACTAAGCGCGAGTAACAACCGTTACAATAATAACAAGAGAGCAAATGCAGAAGCGAAACTCTTACGAAACGTGAATAACGAAATACAAAGCAAAAGAGAAATTTCCAAAAAGGAAACTAAAATCCTTTAAGAAAATAAACAGCAAATTAAGCTACAAATAATTAAAAAAAAAAAAATTAAGCAAAAAGCACGCGCGCCTGCGCTTTGCAAAAAATAAAAAAAAAAGTTAAAAAATATATGGAAAATTTACAAAGAAAAAAGTGCAGAAAATTGATAAACGTTAAATTTTATATAATTTTCATAAGCGCATAATTTTTTATTTAATTTTATTTTGTGTGGCAAGTGTTGTGCAGTGACAAGCATTAATAATATACCCATAAATATACATCAAATTAAATTCGAATTATACACAATTAAAACCAATCAAAATGGAGCAAATCACGCAATATTTTGAGCACATGGATTACGTGTCCTTTGGCGTAATAGCGCTTCCCTGCGTCATTATTGCCATCTATGGATTCCTGCAAATCGCCAGCGGACTGGCCAAAGGCAAAAGTAAGTATCGACTGGTAAATCGATAAGTTGCGTTATCGATCAATTACCCACCTCCAACCCGATTACTTCTAACGGTAACGCACACGTCAGTTATTCGTCAGTTCTCCCTTTCTCTCTCTCTGTCTCTCTCTGTGGTTTACACTTATGTTAATTCATTTGTAATTTTTGCTTTAATATTAATAAGTTTATGACTCAATTTGAGTTACAAATAAAGTCATCTTCTACTTGTGACGCATCCACAATTAATTCAGTATGCAACAAAAGATACGAATACAAAGATACAAATACACAAAAGTATCTGTATAAGTATACTTCTGTTAACTGTAAGTCACATCCATTTTAAGCAGTTGCCAAATGACATAATGACTTGAAACTTTAGAAAAGTCTACGAATTGTGCAAATGCGACAGTTACACTGACAGAAAAGAGTGTTATTGCATATGGAAAGTCTTTGTAAATTTTTATTAATTTCTAGTACATAAAAAACAAGAAAAAAAGGTTATCTTCGGCTAGACGAAGATTAAATACCCTTGCAGACACGCATATTTTATTTTAATCGCTAATTGTTCCAACAGTAGCTATATGATATAGTAGTCCGATTTGAATGAACTTTTTCGAGCATATAGGGAATGATAATAAATGCACATTGTGCGAATTTGGTTAAAATCGGTCAATAGACATAGAAAATTTTCATACTAAGCATTTCAACCGATTGTTCCTATGGAAGCTATATGATATAGTAGTCCGATTTGAATGAAATTTGGTCAACACATTGGGAATGATACCAAATGCATATTGCGTGAATTTGGATGAAATCGCTCAATAGACATAGAAAATTTTCATACTAAGCATTTCAACAGATTGTTCCTATGGCAGCTATATGATATAGTGGTCCGATCTGGATAAAATTTGGTCAGCTGATGGAAAATGGTAAAGAATGCATATTGCGAGAATTTGGTTCAAATCGTTCAAGAGACACTGAAAATTTTCATACTAAGCATTTTCGGCATTTTTAACCGATTGTTCCTATGACAGCTATATGATATAGTGGTCCGATCTGGATGAAATTTGGTTTGCACGTGGGATTTAGTACTAAATGCATATAGGCTGAGTTTGGTGGAGCTAGCTCAAAAAAAATTTTTTTTTGAACCGATTGTTCCTATGGGAGCTATATGATATAGTGATCCGATCTGGCCGATTTTAACATATGAACTGCGTGCAGAGAGAATACACATGTGTACCAAGTTTCATCACGATAGCTTTAAAACTGAGAGACTAGTTCGCATAGAAACAGACGGACAGACGGACAGACGGACAGACGGACAGACGGACAGACGGACATGGCTATATCGACTCGGCTGTTGATGCTGACCAAGAATATATATACTTTATGGGGTCTGCCACGCCTCCTTCAATGCGTTACAAACATCGTGACAAAAACAATATACCCTCTGCAAGGGTATAAAAATAAAAAATATTTATAATAAACTTAAACAATTCGAGTTTTTTCATAGGCTTACATTATTTAGGCTCTTTTCAAATATTTTTTAAAGTCAAACCAGTTTTCTAAATTTTTTTAATATTTAATTATTGTATACCAAATACTTACATCTTTTATTAAATATTTCTTTATACTATTTTTTTGCGTATTTAATTTTGTTGTCTAACTTTTCTTTGCTCTAATTAAATAAGTTTTGAAAGTTGCACTTTTTGAAAGTATTTTTTTCCCGCGACAGTTGGAAAGTATTGTTAACTTTATTTTAGTTCTTTTTAGCTTACTTTTTATCTGCTCTAATTTTGTTAGCCTAAATTGAATTAAATTGGCATAAAGCGAGTAAATAAATATCGCAACATTTTTAAGGCAGACTTTCAGGCCTTTAGTTATAACAGCTGTGACATATTCCAAATTGCAAAATGCTTCTTTTTTGCTTGGGTCTTTCCCCACCAGATCAGACATATATATACAAATAATTGTATGCCAAATTTAATACTTATTTATAAACTCAACTAAAAGTTTGTCTTAAGCAAATAAGCGGGGAAAAAACTGTCTCGTAATCAGTTTCAGTCGCACTATATAGACGTCTGTATAGGGATACATACAACTACATATATGGCGGTATATTTAGACCTGACCTATCCCAATTTCTTTTTATTATTTGCTGCTCTTGCAGTATCTCGAATGATAACAAAGCAAACAAAGCAGATTTATATATATGTATATATAGTATATATACTAGTAGTATATTTACTTGTACTCGTACTCTTCCCGGTTTGAGCAATTGAGCAAATATCTGAATTTAATTAACCAGAACAAGCTACCAATCAGTCGCTACACGATGAAAAGTATCTTCAAATGCTAAAGGGCTGTGGGTTGCGAGCTGATATGTGGCAGGTGGGCGTGGCAGCATACGCTGGTTATGGCGAGGTAGACCACATAAAAGTCAAGCAATAAATTAAATCAAGTTTAACTATTTGTTATTTATTTAATTTTTTTGTGTAACATTTAAGTGGCTGCTTATGTAAGCTAACTGTGTCGCTAAAAAATAAACATAAAAAAAAAAAAAAAAAAAATAAAACTGAATTTTTTGGTAGTCTAAACCGCAGTTGCTTTCTTTTTGGTTAAGAAAGGCATAAAAAGTGTACGAAACACACACACACACACACACACCTACATACTGGACTTGGTTAACATTTTATATAGTTTTTTTTTTTTTGTTAATTAAATTTTTGTTTGACTTGATTTGTTTTTATTTCTGTTTCTGTTTGTTTTTGCCAACTATTTGCGTTGACTTTTGTGTTTGTCTTGCTCTTGTTGCTGTTGTTGTTTGGCTTTTTTCAAATTGAGTTCATTTATTTATTTTTATGTGTGCCACACACACGCACACGCACACACACTCGCACACTCACACAGTAAATGAATTTCAATAAATAAGATAGAAAAATGCGTTTGCATCCAACTTACAGTGACTGCCAAAATTAGCTTTACCTCCAACGCTTACACAACAAATTGTGCTGACTGTGGCATACTCTACACTCTATTACTTTACAGGCTATGCAAGTTGTAACTTCTAACAATAGATGGCGCTTTAATGGTGTGTGACACTGTCACAAACTGCCAGCTAATTAATTGGTTTAAACAATTTTCACCTATGATTGTTTAAAGAATTTAGAGCTTTAATTATAATTTATTACTGGTTCTTTACGGTTATTAACTTGTTCAGTTGCTGACAGTTTTTGCTTTTTGGATTGCGCAACTTTGTCGCATGCCTGACACCCATCAAAGACTACAACTATTATAACTAATTACAGTCGCGATTACCAAGTGAAAGTTCCATGTAATTTTTCACTGTTTTTCTGTTGTTTTGTTTTCATTTTGGATTTTTTGTGTTAAATGCGCATTTTGAGTGTGAAACTATTTAAATTGCCGTTTATTCTCACCACAGTTTGTTGACAATTTCCTAATGAGTTTGTTTAATCGCATCGCGTATACGCGCAGTGCTCATATCAATCATACGTACTGTCGCAATGTCAACTATTATGACTTTCAAATCAATTTAATAATTATGTATAACATTATGTCAATGGTTATATATATTGCTAATCGGTTATATATTGCAGATTTATCAGTTTTCAATGATCTAGCTGAAGTTTCAAGTGGTTCATTTTAGCTTTTTTTGGTTGTTGCTGCAATTTGTTGCTAAAGTTGTTGTTTATTGCTTTTATTTTTAGTTTTGTTTTGTTTTGTGTTATTTTTGGCATTTAATTTTATTACACAATTTTGCGGTTTACGCATCAACATGATCATATGATTTTGATTATTGATATCAGTCCAAAAACATGTTTGTCTTCTTCCAGTGTTGATGTTGCTGCTCTTGTTGTTTATGTTCATTCATTTATTTATTTTATTTATTTGAACTCTTATGCTAATTTGCTGGCATTTAGTCGCATTTCTAGTTGATATTAGAACACAATTTATATACAATACCCTGTAAATCTCAGCAGTAATTTGCTTAAACTATTCTCAACTTTTAACAAGTTTAACTTGTGCTAACTACCCCGCAAGCTGCTCGTCTACAGGGTATATGGTCTGCAGAGATGTGACCAAGTAATATTTGTTATGTATACACACATACATTTATATTTGGCCTATATAATCTTTAAATCACGCAGCTGTCGTGGCCTTAACGTGTTCCCCATTTGGCCTGGCCAATTTGGCCCGCGGGGAAGGGTCGTGGCAGGTCGTGCCTGCTGTATTGTCTATGTCGTGACATAATCGACCATGCGATTAAGTTAATAAATTAGCATTTACTAAAAAAAAAAACGCAAACTCTGGACAAAAAGTGAAAAGTCAAAGAAATTCCGAAATTCGCTGAGAAAACCAACAACAGCGAAGAAAAGAGAAGTGAAACAAAAAAATGATAAACATGGCCGAATACGTGACATAAGAAAGGTCGTACACCATTGTCATGGCAAGACCCGAAGACCCGTAGAAACCAAAGAGACCAGCAAAAGACCAAAGAGGCCAAGAGACCCGTAAAAGACTTGCCAAATAACTCGTCATTCATTTCCATTTCCAGCCAACTTACAATTTTTTATACACACATACATAAGCGTCTATATGTTGTGCTTCTTCTTCTTAATTTTGTTTTATTTTTATTTTTTTTTTGGGATTTTTGTTGTTGATTTGCTGTTGATGGCCAAGTCCAAAGCCAAAGCGAAAGTTTTTTCGTTGCTTTTTTTTAAACTTCTTATTTAACTTGGCTTCGTTTTCACTTTGGCTCGTCGACATGGTTGTTGTTGTTGCTGGCAACTTGATTAAACGTGCCGCAATTCAAAACCCAGCAACATGTTTAAAAAACACACAAAAAAAGTAAACTTTTTATATATTAAAATGTGTTTAAATATTTTTTCATGAATGTACTTGATCTAGGGGTGAAAATCTGGTAGCTGCTTTTGCTTAGAGCCCAAAAATAACTAAGCTTAGGTTACAAGAAACCTTTTAAAAGCCATTTTATTGTTAACTTTCTTTTTGAAATTCGAGCTAATTTTTAAAAATTTATCATATAGTTTTTTGCAGCCAAAATAATGGAGGTTTTTGGAAATTTTTAGAAAATTTAATGACTAATTCAAGCTTAAAAATCCAGTATAAATGGAAATAATTTTTTTAAAAATCTAAAAATTTAGAGAATTGTTAAATTTTAAAGTTTTTAATGTTGTTAAATAAAAAAAAAAAAAAAACTATTTATAAAAAAAGTTTCAATTCAACAAAACCTTATTACAGAATATATTTATAAACATAATTATACAGTGTAAATAATTATAGTAAAAATGTTAAAAATGATTCTTATTTTTAATTATCTGAAAATCACTTTTTTAAGGCTTAAAATAAGCACATAGTTCAGTGAAAAAATGTATAATTAAACTCAGATTTATTATTAATTGTCAAGCAGAGTCACTATGGTCACACTAGTGACGAAAGCAGCGTAAAATTCAGCACCAGAGCAAGAAAAATAAAAAAATAGAATTTTATGCTTTTTTTAAGAGCAATTTTCTCCGTTTTTTATAACTAAAAGTGCCCTTAAAAGCAATCAAACACCGTCTTTGGGAACTTTCATTTGAGTGCGAAACTAGGCAAATTACTGATGACTTTTTGGCCACTGTGAGCCAAGTTATTGGCAAGTGTTATGCCCCAAATGAAGTGTGACCAAAACAACAATATTGTTATTATTTTTTTTAAAGTAGCAGCTAAATGCTTAAAAAAAAGGCTAAAAACAACTTCAACTTTGTTGGGTAATAGGCAAAAGCAAATCAACATTTAGACACAGACATTTGTCAAGGGTCAGTCAGGCAGTCTGTCAATAACTTCATTCAGTTAGCCAGCTGCCAGTTGGCCAAGTATTCATTTGTTAGCCGGCCGGCTGAATGGCTGAATTGCTGGCTGGCCAACAGAGTTTATTTATGGCCCAAAGTAATAACTCAAGTTGTGCGCTGTGTTTTTCAGTTGTTAACACGTTGCAACACACAAACACACACACACACACAGAGTGCTGAGTGTGCTAAACATTTGTATGCGTATTTGCATTTGCTGTTAGTGGCAAGTCACATTTAGCCAGTGTGAAAACCGTCAACGAAATTTAGGCTAATTGAAGGCACTTTTACTCTCTCGCATGCAACATTTCTTACTTGGCAACATGTTGCCAAACCGCATTGCAACATTTAAATATTACAGGCATAAGGCATACATATATCTCTATCTATATGTATAATAATTATATTTATATCTTTAGATACATATACGTGTATATACACCTCCGCTTGATATCACATAAATCGTGAAATTTGTGTGTTAATCTGTTTGCTTGGAATTTGCCTGATTTTCTTTTATTTATTCCCTTGAATTTTAGTCACAACATTTAACTTGGGAATTAACCTGATATAAATTTTATAGAAATAAATTAAAAACTATATGCATATGTAAATGGAAATTCAAATAAAACACAGATAAAGCTAAACTAAATGATTTCAATGATTTGTTGTGCTTTGCTTTAATTATCATACTTGTTGTCTGAGCTGTAAACTTAACAATCCTAGAATTCTGCTGAAAATTGTTTCCAAAAATCAGAATTCAACTGAAAAGATAAACAAACCACACTAAGACTTATTTGTGTTAGAAATAACAAAAGAAACTCTAATCTGTTGCTTTATAATGCGGTCACCTTAATGACTTTGAGTTTGGCTCTGATTACAGCCACTTTTTCAAACACTTGTTTCTCTCTCCCTCTCTGTATATATATAGTACTATATTTACATTCTAAATATATATTTATATATAGAAAAAAGTGTGGAAAAGTGTGCTAAGTTTTCAGTCAATTTGGGTTAACAGCTGGCTGTTAATAGCTTTAATGTTATTTTGTGGCTAACATTTGGTTTGACGCAATCTTTTTTGGCCAACTAGTAGTAAATAAATAAATATGAATAGAAAATCTTTTTTTGGTTTACACTCACTACTAAGTAGTTCTATTTTTATTTGTTTATTTGCTTGTTTTTGTTTATTCGCTTTAATGTTTGTTGTTGCTGTTGTTTGTCCCATTTTTCGATGACATTTTCATTCAGTGGAATTGAAATTGTTGCATGCATGTTAAATTGTACTGACAGCTCGTAAACACAGCCACAAACAAGCTGCACGACTGCTGAGTGCCCAGTTTTTTGGGTTTCACTAGAACAAACAACTTTTTTTATATATTTTTCTTGATAAAATGTGCCCCAAACTTTTCTTTTAATTTCTTTTTTATTTATTTTTTAACTCTACCATAAAAACATAACTCCCTGCTTACCTTTGCAGCTAGGCTACAAATAGTTTAGCATTTTTCATGTTTTTTCGGTTCTATGCAGTTTATGGTCGTAAATTTGTGTATATACATGCATTATTCAGTTACATATATATACTATATAATATATGTATGTTTGTACCTTTGTTACCTGCCTGTTTTGGTCGCTTATTTTCTGCTTTCTTTCTTTCCTTTCTTCATTGTTTTTGCGGCTTTTTTGCCCCAACTTGTTGATTCGCACACTCATCGCGTTCGCGTTCATCGCCTCGCATGACAAACCCAATAATTGTACTATGTAAATTATATTTAATTGAAACATAATTACAAGCCACTAAGTACAACAATGTTGACATTAAAGTCTGCTCTATAGTCCGATTAATATTGGATTTGTTCAAATTGAAAACAAGGCTTTAAATTGAGCAATTAAAATACAAATTGCACACAACGTAGAAAAAACATTTTTTTTTTAAATTAGTGCACAAAAAATGAGCGTAAAAGTAATTGCAGAATAAATGATTACTCTCTTAATATTCGTACTTTTATTTATTTAAGTAGTTAACTATATTTAGGTGGTTTTTAAAGCTTATAAATAAAGTTATGTACTCTTTGAACTAGTGTTTACTTTGTATTTATATTTATATACTTTCACATAAACTTTTAATATTTTTAATATTTTTTATATATTATTTATATATTTTTTATATATTTTTTATACATAAAAAATATTAAAAATATTAGTATTAATATTATATATATATATATATATATATATATATATATATATATATATATATATTTTGTTAATAATTTTCATTGAACTATTTCTTTGTGGCTACCAATTTGTTTTATAAATCAGTTTATAAAATTTGTTTCTTTCTTTTAACTACTCACATTGAATTATATTACTCTGATGCTGAATTATACATTTACAGTTTTTATATTATAGTGCCTGAAGTATAGATTTATTGTAGTGATTAGCTTACTATATTCCATACATTTTCAAAGCAGATTTTGTTTTCATTTTTATTTCCTTAGCAATTGCCTTTCTTGTCTTGCCTTTTTCCTTTCCGCTTTCCAACTTCTTTAGCATTTATATCCTGTTTTAAATTATAATAAATGATTTATTTATTTTTTTTTTTGCGCTTTGTTTCATACCTTTGTGCAGAGCATTATAAATTTGCTGTGTATTTACTTTCCCATAACGTCATCATTAAGATGTTGATCATTATCATGTAACTGCTTCCTCTTGCCATTTGGCCTTTCACTCCAAACGCATACACACTCGTGTGTGTGTGTGTGTGTGTGTGTGTGTGTGTGTGTTCAGCTCTTTTCAGTCCATTTTCTGTTTCTCTTTCTTTCAACGCTTTTGGGTAACGGGGCATGGCCATATTTACTTCGTCTCGCCTCGATACTTTTACGCCTCTTCTTTGGCGCTTCTTTCGGCTCTTTCGTCTCTTTCGCTTGGTTCCTTATGTATTTTATTTACTTATGTTTTTCACAAGTGCAATTGAGGTTACTTTCTATTTAAAATTAAATAAATAAGTACGCATGCAAATAGAGCCAAAGCCAAAGCCAAAGCCAAAGCACAACGTTTATTGCTCTCTCCTTTCCTCACTCTCACACATCCCTCTCCCTATCACCTTCTTGCTTTTTATTTTATTATTATTATTATTTGCTTTTTTGTTTATTTTGTTGTGCTGGTTTTATTTTTCACACAGCTGCCGGCATGCATCAAAATTTGCCATCAATTTTTCTAGGCAAGTTGCCCTTGTGCTAAGCATTCAACTAGATCTCCCCATAGATACTTATTTAACAGCTACATGTACATGTAGATGTGTGTGTATGCAGATAGAAGCTACAGCTGCCGATGCAGATACAGATACAGATACAAACAGACTCAGCTAGAAAGATACTTTTAATGCTGCCACAATTCCTCCAATCTACTACGTATTTCTTCTGTTTGTCTCTCCGTCCGTCCGTCCGTCCGTCCGTCCGTCTGTCCGTTTGTCCGTTCGTTTTCTTCTTGTTTGTTGTTTATTTTTATAAATTGTGCGCTCATTTGTATTACTTTGATTACTTTTGCCCATTTGCCTATTTTCTCGTTTTGTCATTCACCCGTTTGTGCACAAATAAATCATTGTGGTCGCGGTATTATATAGTGCTCTAGAATATTATGCCCCCATGTCGCTGAAAATACTACCTACATAAATCCAAAACCTACAGAAACCTCAATTTCAAATAGTTTTACCAACAATAGTGCTTGATTACCACAAGTTACCCTGTAATCACAGCGGTATCCTTGAGCTTAAACACAATTTAAACACTTAATCACTTAACGAAATGCCTAAAAATAATTAAAAGCAAATTAATATAAAATATACAGAAATTTCAACTTGAATAAAATATAAGTTTGATGCCGCTGATCACACCATTTGTTGAGAGAAAATTAGAAACTTTTTAAAAACAAAATTCAAACTCTGACGTTTTTGATTAATTTTAGCTCGAAATTCCTGACTGCAGGGTATGTTGGCTGTAAAGCAGACAAAAGACACGTCAGCTATGTTCAGAGAGACATCAAAATTTAATGGCATTATAATACCTATTTGAAATTATTATGATTATAACATTAGTTATAAAATATTATTATAGTATCTGTTAGCATATATAGTATTGATCCATAAACTAAGTAGTATGGGAAACATTTTATAAAGAATTTCTTAGCGTACGTATTTTGTATGAATGAATATGAAAATTTGGCACACGAAGAAGAACGCAAAATGCTAAATACGTACCAAAACAAAATGCGCCGATAAACAGCAAACACACACAAACGAAAAACAATAACAAAATCAAAAAACAGAAAATTATACTATATATAAATATAAAATATACAAAAAGAAACGAAAAGAAAAGACATTTAGACAGAAGCAAAGCATGAAATCATTTTGTCATGAGCTCAAATCAAAACAACATTTTCTTACGTCGTATTTGACGCCAGCTAAAATTTGAGATACAGTTGAAAAGATACAGATACAATGTGAAGATTATTTGATAGCCGAGAAATCGATGTAACTGCGATTTGGGCCAAGTTGTGAGTCCCGTTACTTTGAGTTGCTCATCAGCCACGTTAATTGCATTTGTGTGCAGCGAACAGTAACTGAAAATGGAGCAAACCAACCACAATACACAATTCTAGGGTAACTCTGTATTTCTGCCATTTATTTTTTTTTTTTTAGCAAGTTTTGTTAATCAGATTCAAAGCTTTTGGCTAGCATTGAACAACAGATGAACTCGTTAGATAAGTTAAATGATTTAACCAAGTTGTAACACGTATAATACTTCTAACGGTATTAACTCTTACGACATAGTGTTGCCAGACTGTTACGTTAGCCAATTAAATGTGGCCAGACTTTAATTTAACGCTCTGTTACCGTCATATATTAACCAACTCAATCAGTTCTAAGTCGTGTCACTAATTATAGCTGCAACTTAATCAGATATATTTTATTAGCAGCACGGCATACTGTATACTATATACCCCGATTTAGTAAATTTTTTTGTTAAACTGTCAAAAATGAGTTGTCATCTTATTACTTATTGTTTTGGCTGTTGTTGTTAACGTTTTGACAGACAGCACGCAGTCTACTTAACACAAAAATACGAAAAACGTTAGCCATTGTGGAGAGCACAGACATTATACAAATTCATTTTCGTCATATACAAATTTTCTAAAACAATCAAAAAGCAAAACATAAAAAACTTCTCATTCAATTAGATATATTTTGTTTTTAAATATATGTATATATATGTATAACTCATATGAAAAAATGGGCATGTCTTTCTGTATCATCGCATGGATCTCAAAAACATTTAGGGCTAAGGTCAATCATGTTGGTATGTATCATTTACTCTATGTACAGGGTATTGACAATTCGTTCAGTCCCATCACTTTTACTTTTTTTTCTTTTGTGATTTTATTTTTGAGAAAATTCTGTTTTTGTTTTCTGTGTAAACATAGCATCTCATAATGTTTCCAATTAATAACAATTGTGAATGATATGCGGAATATTTTTTGCCACCCCATCAAGTGCCAACAAGTGTTGGTCCAATCCACGCCCACACCCAACATAAAACGCCCACCAGCAATGCCAATGACGCAGACCATTTAACGAAAGTTTTCTTTGTTTTTGTTCCTATCGATTGTCGATATCGTATGGAATATTCGGTTTAGTTCCCTGAGGTGTAATTACACCGAAAATTTTATTCCTCAAGTCGTTGGGGACTTCCCCAATGGATTCTACCCCAAAAGGTGATTAGAACAATTTTACTTAAACTATCGAAAAAAAAAGTGATTGTTTAATTTTGGGAATTGTTGAATCATCAACTTTTATATGGCTGTTGTTTCTGACAAAACATTGTAAATTATAACCAACGAGCTTTGATCTTGGCGATAAGCACTATTTTTCAGTGTTGTATAACACTGTTACTGCAGAAAACTAGAAAACAGTCGCTTAGTAAAGCACTCAATATATGTGATGTGTAAAATTGCAGCATATATCATAAACAGTGTTGTAAAACGCACTACATTAAGCGTAGAGTGGCAGCATAACATGTCTCGCATTTATTATTAAACCTGCTGACAAATCCATTTCCATGGCTATCAATAATATGAACAAATATTTAGTCTCTGCTTCTGCTTCATCCACTTCTCATTGCGGTTTGTTATCAAAAACATTTTGCGGCACGATAAGCGGCAAATTCCCACGCATGAATGCACTGAGCCAAACCTAGCACAACTTCCGCGCTGATCCCTCCCATCAAGGTTATCTGATACTACTGACTGCGAGCAAGAGTGAACTAGATAGAGAAAGACAGAGAGAGAGGGGGAGCGAGTGTGACACTATCGCGTATTGCGCATACGCCATGTGCTCAATGTCGTCATCGGAAACGTTTTGTTTATCGATTTTGCTCTATACAAAAACAATAAGTGCGATTGCGAACGTTATTCAAGCGTGCTTGATTGACACGCCTTCCCCGCAGCCTCAGTTGGCTGCCTCCCTCACCCTCCTTTTGGCCTGCGTCACACCCCCAAGCGTCGCCACATACTTTGGACCCCGTAATAAGAAAGGGTACGAGGTTTGTCAGTTAAACAATAGCCATTTACAGGGTCTTTAACAGTCGGCACGTTCGTTGGTAGCCTTTTTCTATTAGTGTTTTTTGTTTGCCCAATTGTTATCAGGAAATTGTACGTGAAATCACAATATGTGTGTGTATCTTTTGGGGGTTGGGAGTGGAGCTGCCACTGACGTTAGGGTTGGGACGTGAAGAGGGGAAGGCAACTGGGCAACCAGTCGAGCATTAAATAAATAATTGGCTGACTAGCGTCATCAGCATAGCAAAGTTGCGTGAGCTTCTTCCTTCAAATGTTGATTAGCAGCTGCTTGGCCCGGTTAATCACGTCAGCATAACACCCCGCAGTGCCAACCACCCCCCCTCTAAGTCCCCTCATCGTGCTCATTAATATACATATGTAGAAATCCAGTACGAATCACGAGTCGAAAGGCCCCAAAAAAAATTGATACTGCACGTAATGCTAGTGAAACTCTTCCTGTATCTATGAGTGTGTTTTATATTTCGAGTCTTACATGAATCTAATTTGATTTTAAAACACACACTGTTCAGCCATCCGTCAGTCCCTCCATCTGTCAGTCTGTCCATTTGTCATTTGTCTATCTGTTGTGACTCTGTGGGGCACGTAATTGAATGCGAATGTCTTAATTTTCAGTGAATTTATTTTTATGGCCTGTCCACAATTAAACACAACACATTAAATTTCCGGTTCTACGCTTCATTGGCAATCGGTTAAATTATTGTTATTACAATTATTTCCTAATCGTTTATAGCCTTTTTTAAATATAAATAATCGCTAAGAATTTTTTTTATTCATAGTTTGTTTGCTAAAAAAGATTTATGTGCACATAAAAAAAAAAATATACACATTCCACGTGTTCGAATTAAAAAACTTCCCAGAAACGAGTTTGAAGTTCAGCACCCCTAGAACGGTATGTGTGTTTGTGGATGGCAGGCAGGAAGGCATTAAACCCATTTCGTCTAGTCCCAGAAATACACAGCCCGCAAAATACTTAGTTAGTAGAAACTCGTTTAGGGTCCAAACGTTCAGCAGCTACACGGCATAATTTTAAAAACCAAAAAATATATATATGTATTTATATACTTAAATATCTTTTTCATTTATCAGCGGACTATCGACCGAGTTCAGAGTCCGAAATTAGAGAAACGCAAGTCAGTGTAGCTAAAAAAACACAAGTAGAAATTAAATATGATGTCAAGTCATGCCATTAAAAGCTGTAAGAAATTTAGTTAAACCCAGCGGATTTATTTTATAGTGCCATTTAAAGATGTATCCAGCAGATACATTTCATTTTCTTATGAAATCTGTATCTTAGGTTAGTTTTATTAATTTAACAAAATTTTTGCATAAATTTGTATAATCTTTGAAATCAAATTGACTCTTAATGAGTGGCAGACGCGTGCTAAATAAGAAGCTAATTTACAGGGTATATTGAAACTTGTCCTTGATGGGCAACAATTTGGTACTTTGTAGTAAAGTTGCTAAAGTGTAGCAGTAGAATGCTTGATGGACTCAAAACATGCGCGCATGCGCTCATCATTATCATGCTCATCATCATTATTAAGCTTTATTTTAGCTGTGAGTCCATTGTGTTGCCATGCGCATAATTGGCTCGTTTCTTTTGTCCCTGTCGCGGTCTCTTACTCTTTCTCTCTTTCCTTAATGATCTCCTTTGTTGGCGTCGCTTCACTTCACTTTAGTACAGACACCCTGCAGGCCTCCAAACGCCCCTTCCCCTGCCCCACCCCTCAAACTCAACGAATCGGTTTTTTTTTTTTGCGCTTTGCTTCCTACTCTCCTTCGTTGTAGTTTCTTGTTGTAATTCGAGCATTTGGTTCGATGGCTTCGCTTCGTCTGCGTCTTCGTGGAATTCATTCAACTTTAGTCACGCACACATGCATAAACACTCACACACACAGGCAAAGTCTATGGGAACTTATGAATGATGCCAATGATCATTACCTAGCCAGTCAGCGTAGTGATTTTGATGATGATGATGATCATGATGTGATTTGGTTTGCGTTTTGTTGCCACAAATAGAAACACGCGCCGCATTGCATCGCAATGCATTTCCGTTTTGGCAGCCAGGTTGGCCATCTCTCTGCCTCTCTTTCTCCCTCTCTCTCTCACACTCTCTTCTTTCCCTCTGCACTTTTTATAGCTTAAATTGTATTTATGTATCTGTATCTGTATCGGTTTGTTTAGCTATCATTCGACTGGTTTCAACGAACTCGCGCTGATTTCATGTTAAAAGTTATGACACATTTTAATGGCCGATTTTGCATTGATTTCGAATACGAAACAGTTTTTTAAATTTGTTCGTCTATTTTTTTTTATTTATTTTAAAAACTGGCTTCTCATTTTGAGTTTGTTGTTTTACTCTAACAGACTAGAGAGTTCCCCAAATTATCATGCTAAATAAATTAATAAATAAAAAAAAAATATACGTAGAAATAGCTTAATTTTAGTCTAAGTAACTAAAGGTAAAGTCACTACATAATTTACTATATGTTTATCGGAAGCTTAAGCCCAATTTTAAAATAATTTATGAAGTTTTAATTATTTAAACTTTATTACAACTTGTGTTTTTATATAGAGTATTTGTTTAGCAGTGTCTAGAGTGTTTTAGCGGTTTTTATGACTTTTTAGCCGCTACGCAATTCCCATTCAAGCAGCAAAAAACGATTTGATTTTGATTCGATGAGATGCCATTCGCAGTGATCGGTCGTCGCTGTCTTTTCTTTCATAAATCACGGCCGATAACTGTCGCAGAGAGAGAGAGAGAGAGAGGGATAGAGAGAGCAAAGTAGTGGGAGTGGGACAGAGTTAGACATAAATTTTGGTTACGCTACAATTTCAATGTATCTTTTCACATTGGTAAAAAGATAAAAAAAAAAAACGTAAATGTTGATGATGAACAAAAAAGAAGAAGCAGCTACTTTATGGCTAAAGGGGCGGGCTAGGCGTGGTGGGTGGGGTACCCACACACTCTCACACTTTAACACACACTTACACACACTCAGAGAGAGTCACATGGAGCGGCGCTAGGCACGAGCTGGTACCTGTTTATTGTAGTCGTTGTTTCTTGCTTGCTTTTTTCTTGTATTTATTTTAATTTTTTAATTTTCGGTTCTTTTTTTTTTTGTATTATTTTAATTTTTTTATTTTTATTATTTGTTGCTTTTTCTTAGCCTTTTTGGTTGTTTCGGTTTTATTTGGTCATTTGTGTTGTTGTTTTGATTTTGTTGTTATTTTGATTATTTTGTATTTTTGTCTGTTTTTGTTTATTAAACGTGCGTTTTTCTTAGCCGTTATTTGCCGTTATTCGCGCATTTCTAAACAGCAAAAGTCATAAACAAATTGCAGAAATTCCAATGAAGTGAAAGCAACAAAATAACAACAAAAACAACAACAGCAGCAAGCGGTGTGGGCGTGGTTCGCATCCGGGCCCCTTTTTAAAATGATGAGCTCCAAATTTATGTAGTTGCCAGAAAATTGCTGATGCTATTTCTGGCATGTGGCATGTGGCACTGTGGCATGCAACTCAATTGATTGCCCAACATTCCAAAGCAACAACAATTTGATTAATCAGCCAGCTATAAAAACCCATCCTAAATTAGCAGTTATTTTTAGAAATCTTTAACTATTTTTCTAACAATTTTTATATTGTTTAAAAAGCAGATTAAGTGTTAGTCTTTATATAAATTTATAAGACATATATTTATAGTCATACAATATTTTCTTGTTTTTATTTTTAAATTTCACTTTTTTTCATTTAAATTCACGCTTGATGGAAGTTTTGGCTAATTTTTAACGACTTTTTCGCCTAGAGAAAAGGAAAATTTTGTTAAATACTTAAAAAAAGCTGACAACCAAATATATTAACTGACAGATCGTGAAAAATAAACTTGATTAAAATATTTCAATAAATTGTAGCATAAAAAATTTACTACTAATGAATTTTAAGTAACTTTAACGCCTAAATAAATAATAATATAGTACATAGTTTCTTTAAGAAAAGCCTAAGACTTTTTTTAAAACCCTATTTTAAAGCTTAATCTTAGACACACAGTTAAGAACGGATTTATTAGTTAAATAACTGAAAATATCTTACTTTTCTATACACATAGTCCCAGCAACAACTACTTAAACTGCCCAAGCAAATCTCGAATTTCTACTTAAGTTAATCAATGACTACGCTACGCTTAATTAAATTTATAAAGCGCTCCGTTTAAAATAGTTATCGAAAAGCTTTCATTAAGTGCATGTTTATTATGACGCTTTGGCGCGTATACGTGATTGTGACGTGCAGGTTCATTCATGCTGCGACATGATACAGACCGCGCGTACCTGACAACGTGTGCACGTATGTAGCACGATCGTACAGTGTGACGTCGTCGTGTGCAACGCGTGCGATCACAAAAACTTGACTTTTATCGTAATGCAGTTTGTGACTTGCCCAAGTCTCTTGGGTTTTGGCCCAGGTCAATAGCTGGCTGTTTCCACTACCCAAGCTGCTTGAATACTTATCGAGCTGACTGTGTGTGTTGTCACTGCCGTTGTCGATTCATATTGTGTTTTCGGGGTGATTCACTGTGTCGTCATCGATTCGCTGAGAGTCGCAATACGAGAACGGGAGTACGAATATTACTGGGTTTTTTCTTTATAATATTCCCTCCTTTTCTTGCTTGTTGTGTGCATGTCTGTCTGTGTGTGTGTGTATTTTTTTTTTTATTATTATTATTGTTTATATCGCGCTCGTCGCTAATCGGACCGCTTAGTTTGATTTGAACTGCAAGTGCAAACGGAATCGCACAGCGAATTCAAAACTGCAAAAGTGAATTTTTGTGTCTTTTTTTGAATGTTTTCGAAGTGATTTTTTGTTTTGAAAAATGTATCTTTATCTGGAAGATTTGTGGCAAATACAGTTGCTTCAAATTTGTAAGTGAAATCGACTAACAAAATTAAATCAAATTAATTATAATATAGCAATAAAAAAACTAAATTAAAAGAAACAGAATTAATAAACAAACGCTGTCTCCTTCTCTCTTTTTAGATGACAAAATGCAGCGCTGCAATAACAACAGTAATAATACTAATAATAGTAACAACAACAGCAACAACAGCAGCGGCAGCAGCAAACGTTGCACACAGAAATATTTAAATGCAACAGCGGCAGCAGCAACAGTTGCTGGCAATGCTACAGCAACAACAGCGACAGCAACTGCTGCTGGCAGTTATCAACAAAATAACAACAGCAGCAGCAGCAACAAAAGCAATGCAACACGCAAAGCACGCTACAATAACAACAACAACAACAATAAGCGGCAGGAGGGCAATGCCACAGCTGCTTACAACATGCAACAAAAGCGCTCAAATGTTGCAGGCTCGAATTCATCCTGGCATCGTTTTGTCACTTCTTCATGCATAGAAGGTAAGTGGCAACAACAGCTAGTAATAGTAGTAGTAATGACAACAGCAGCAAGACAACACTGACAGCAAGAACTTTAAACGCTGATTCACAGTTCTGCCGCTTATAAAATTCCATTCACACACACACACACACACCCAACATACTCACAGAAATGATTCACTTTATTCAGCAACACTTGCAATCGTCATTGTCAGATTTCTCCAAACGTATCTTAATCAGAGCTGATATTTTTATATGTATATACATGTATTTATTTCGGCCAACTCGCGTACAGATATGAATACACTCAAAGATACTTACACTCATACTCACACTCGACTTGACTCGACCTACATTGAGTGAGTAGCCGCTTGCCGTACTCATTTTTAATAGACTGTCAGCCTATTTGGTGCGTCTTAACAGTGGCGTCTAGAACTATGCAAACACCAAGTGTTTTTTAAGTAGCTTTAAAATTCATAAAAATTCTTATCTTTCCATGGAATGGCAAGTGAGGCATAAAGAAATATGCGACTTGACTTTGATAAATACTTCTTGGAAACTTTGCTTAATTGGGCAGCAGAAATACCCAGCAGAGCTTTAAATCCTTAGAGGACGCAGGGACTAACCAGATTTAACTAGAAAACTGTACATGGATTTTTTTATACAGAGTATTCTAAATGCTTTCTATGGGTGTACCCGAAGTTATATAAAAACATAACTAAAGACGCAATTAGCTGCGCACAATCGCAATTTTATAATCACATATCTGCTTTATCTGGTATAGTACTATATCTTTATCTGTACTATATTTAAAAGTGTCACTATCAGTTTTGGCCAAAACACTTCTACTTGAGGCATCGATTTGAAAAAGGGCTCTTCAAATGGGTTACACCCAAGTGGCTGGTATCTGTAGGTAGCGTAGGACATTAAAAAAACCCTAATTGCAAATTTAGTGCTATGTTCGAGTATTTGATGGCGTTAAAACGTGCATAAATCAATCTATTAATAAGTAGTTATATACCTATAGAAAGTATGTGATGTGAGCATAACAAATACCTCTCTTTCTCTCACTCTTTTTCCTTCGCTTTCATTGCTAATTCGCACAACTATTTTGAGACCTCAGTATTTCCATTTCAATTGCACTCTAGACACATAAATAAGAAAATTGCAGGAAATCTTCGCTTAAGCTGATCGGCATAACCTTAATGAAGAAAGTCGTCACCAACACAAATAAACAGACACACAGAAACACTGACACACACACACACACACACACACAGCTTTTTACCTTCCATGCGAGCAGGTCGATTATGTCAAGAGGCGCTTCAAGTTTTTTTCTTGTTCGACTTTCGCTTTCAACCAAGCTTAAAGCAAAGGGGATAAATTAATTAAAATTCAGTCTGACAGTAGAAGCCAAAAGAATGGCAAAAGCAGATACACAAATTAACCAAAAAAAAAAATACAACAACATAAAAAAAAAACTTCATTAGCTAAACAAATAAACAAAAAGCGTGATGTGAAAGCTTCTCATTTAATCAAATCAATAATGAACGAAAATTAAGAAGAAAAGGCAACAGCTAAATACAAATCTGGGAATGAAAATTGAATATCGATAACATTGGAGTGAAAGAGATAGACTTAGTTGGCGATAGTATTGAAATATACTACGCTATATAAGGGCTGATATCAATGGCAATAAATTTCGTTTGATCATTTATAGAAAATAGCGACGAAAACTTTTAAATAAAAGTGAGTGAGTTTTGAATTGTGTGATATATTTTGATGCGATATTTAAGTTATTTGAAGCTGATTTAATGACATTGTGTAACTTATGCAAATAGCAACCTGTTCTCAATTTATTCAACAAGAGTTCATAGTAGAAAGTGTTTTAAAAATAGAAAATGAATATAAAAAAATATAAAAAAAACATCAAATTATATTTCAAAACATAAGAAGTACTTGCTCTAGTGCTGCGATTTTTTTTTTTGAATTTACCAAAACAAAACTTTCCAGTATTATTCCCCAAGCGCCTATAGCATTTATTTATAGCAATGTCAACAACAATAACCATAAGAAATTAAGTCGCAATACTCGTAGAATCAGCTGATTAGCATTGAGATCTCGCCGTCTTTTCAACACATTTCCCCCCGCTGGGCAATGCTGTTTCATAGTGGTATCTGAAAAGGAAAAAAAAATAAATAAAAAAAAAAACCGCTTAAACGCCTCAGCTGATAGCCAAGTCAACAATCAGTTTGTAGATTTGCCCCCAGCGCCAGTTTTAGCATTACATAAGTTGTTCGTTTTGTCATTGATTAACACTTGGATGAAGCTTATAGACATAAACGTATGCATATTCATATAACACACACACACACACACACACACACTCAATCACACACAACTACCTAAATCTAGAATTCTATATTTTGAAAACAACATGGAAAAATTCTCAAATGCGTTGTAAAATTTGCAATTAAATGTTAAATAATTTGGCTGGGTGAGTGGGAGAGCAAGAGAGACAGAGTTTTGACGACATGTAACATGTCTAAACGTGTCTTAACGTGTCCTGTCTTGTCGTGTGCATGTTTGCGTTACGCAAGCCCAAGCAAATCATGTCACACGCCATTTCTGGCTTAAACGACTAACAATAAATTTGCCTAATTGCGTTCACTGAACGGCATGCAATGAAATTGTGCTTAAAATTCTCAAAGGGTTAAAGCGTCAAGCTGTTGATAAGCGACCGACCGTTCAAACCACCGACCCACCAACCGAACGTTCACGATTAACACAATTAATAACCGTGTGCTATTATTTTATATTGGTTATCGCATCACTGTGAGATTCCACTTCCGTATTGTGTGCGAAAGATTACACGGGACGTATTTGGCTTGGCATGGCCTCTGTTACCAATAATTTTTTTATAGTTCACCTTCGTGTGCGTGTAATTAAGCCATTGCCAAGTTGGCCAAGAGTAAATTGTGATGCGAATATTTCCATCCATTGCAGCCGCACACAATTCACGCCTCGTTGCATCTTTATAAGGTTAGGCGGTGGCGGTAGCGGTGGCGATTACAAATAAAACGAAATACATTTGTATCTGTAAATCTCAGATACAATTCATAATAGTCTTAAACGAAAGACAAAAACAAAAACTTGAACTCATTTTATTACCTTTTTTAGTGGCAAACTCCCAGACAATGTGGAATGTGCTCAAGTGTTTGGCCTGTAGAGCAGCTAACGGTGTGGCATATAGATACATAGATACAGATACAGATATAGATACTTGCACAATGATATTGTATTCATAATGGCCGAGCAGTCGCATTATTAACCTATTAAATGGTCTCTGGCACAGAAATCTTACGCGCAAACACAATTCTGTATTTTTTCCTCTTCTTCTTCTTCTTGTTTCACTCTTTTTTTTCTCTCTGTGTATTATGCCGAGCCGTCAAACGCAATTTCCTTTGATGCCACTTCAAAGCGCTTGGGCACAGACCACAGCTCTGTCTCTGTCTGTATTTGTATCTCAGACATCGTTTGCGATCTCAGTTCTGCACTTGTATCTTGTATCTTTAATCATGTGTCTGGGTCTTGTCTCGTTCTTTTTGCCGCTGGCTATGGCCAAGGTTAACCCGTTTTGCCTTTGAGCAATAGACGTTTAAGCCAACATAATGATGATGAGATCGCGATCAAACATCACAGATCTGCCATAGATAATTACACCCCAGATTCATGTATATAATTCTATAGTTTAATTCTATTGTAATACCCGGAAATCGTATAGAATAGAATACAACTTGTTATCTCTCATGCACTTATCTTATTGTACATTTTTTCCGTCAAGTATCTATTAGTTATCTATCATTATCTTTAAGCTAAGCACATGCATCTGTAGCTGGCATTATCTAAATTGATAATAATAGTGCTCAAGAGTTGGAGCACTGTAAGATCCCTTCACCTGACCTCTAATCTCTTTATGTATTTTTAATATAGTCGCATTACTATATAAAGTTAGTGGGTACCTCCGCCTAGTTATAGTCCGTATTATACAGATTGTACTCGCTTTTTTTTACAACTAGACATTGGCAACTTTTTATGGCAAACTTTTTAGCGAATTGGCTATTAAATCTGACATCGTTGTTGTCGCCTCTTGGCGCTTTGACCTCAATGGCCATTTTGCATGCATAGTAGTAAGTATACCCTGTATGCACATTAAGTATACGCAGGGGTGGTTAGAAGACAAATTGTTATCTGTACATTTTTAGCAGCTTTTCGTCAGTTTGTCAAAGTCTGTATTTATTTAAAAAAAATATAGGGTATCACTTAGTTCATCATGCACTTTTGTTGGTTTTGCTTGGTCAGTTGGATTAATAAATCAAAATCATATTCATATTAGTTAACATTTCAAGCGAGCCTATTTCCAAACCACAACACATTGTCACGTACAAACACACACACGTGCACACACACTCATACACACCATAAATAGTTGCATAAACATTAGCATAAACTATAACCATTCCCATATACACATGAATTACCATTAAGTTTCGTCTGTCATATGTTTATTTTATTTATTCGTTTTGTTTTTCTGTGCCTGGTTTTAAGTTTGATGTTTTGTTGATTTTGCTGATGTTGTTTTTGTTTTTGTTGTGCTTATGCGATCTGTGGACTCTTCTGTTGGCCTAGGGCCATCGCACAGGAAGCGCCACTTGTCATTTGGCAATGCCACTTACTTTCAAGGCCAACACGACCCCAAAATATAGAGGGGAAAAATAAAACAATTGTTGGAGACGATTATCTTTCGTTAGTTTTGTATTCAAGAAAACTCTATTGTGTGTATTCAGCAGGAGCATCTTAAGCTAATTTGCATTTACACCAAACGATAACAATTGTTGATCGATAAGCTTCTTTTTTTTGTTTGGTAAAACATTTTAAGCCTTGTGGTTTGGTTGAATGGCCACATATTTATTTATATTTATTCTTTAAAGCGTTAATTATCGATAGCTCTTGTCTACTATGTAGCTAACGATATATCGGTTATCGAATATACGCACCTACCTCAATCTAAAGTTGTTTCGAGTAAAAAGTAGTGGAAAAAAACTGTTGTTAATTAATCTTATCAAGTACTTTTATTATATATTATAACAACTGATAATTATCGGTTATTGATCAACCCCTTTTTTGTGCAAAAATTCTAAATTTATTCAAAAAGTTTAAACGCTTGTAAAGAAATAAAATCAATCGTTAATCGTTAATCGATCTTTTTCAGAACAGATAAAAAAAACAAGTTCTGTTCGCTGATTTACTTCATCTTGCACGCGCCAAAAAGCTGCTTGCCATAGCACAATCATTAACGATTTGTCATGCTATTCTTGATTTATTTCTTGAGCTTGTGAACTTTTTATTTTATTTTTTTTTATTCCTCTTTGGGATTGCCGTCAATGGTGACGCTCGTAGCAACTGAGAAGTGAGAATTTTGTAGTGAAAAGTGAGAACTGATTAGGGGCATGGAAACGCCGGCAAATCCACTTGACGACTGCAGACAGTCGATGGTACTCACTTTTTTTCGGACTGTTGGCAACAGTTAGCCCGTTGTAGGTTAACTGGCATAAAAATTGGCAACATCTTATCGCTGCCCAGCAACTGAACGCAACGCGTCCTAAAAAAGAGCCTTAAAAAGCGTGTCTGAACAGTCTAGACAGTGCCCAAAATAGCCATAAATCAGCAACTTTTAGGAAAGTTACTAAATGTTTTGATTTTTTATAATTTTTTAATGAATACATAGCTATATATAAATTTTAATTTGAGCGTAGGAATTATTAGTTAGTTAATTAGTGTGTTTAAAAAATAGTAGTGCATACGATATGACAAAGCTTGGGGCTAAGTGAAGGGTTTATCTTTGCTGCTCGTTAATTAATGAGACGAAAATATATTATTAAATATATAAAATACAATAAAATTATATCATAGTCTAGATAATTTGCATGCACTTATTCATTTCACGCCTCACAGCCCACAGTGTCTTTCATTCAATGTACCACATCAAATATAGGGTAGAAAGGGTATAATTAGCTTCTCCTTTTTTTTTAGAGTGGCTTTATATTAGTAGCTATTAACGTATTACTATTTATTCAGCTGTCTTTATTATTAAATAATTGTTAAAAAATATTTTATAATTTTTCTAGGGTATTTTTTCAAGCCTATTCCACTGCACCTTCTTGTCATTCAGTTGTTATTCACGCAGTAAGAGCGACAGCAACAACAAATGTCAAACTATGTAGTGCGTATAAAAATATTATAAGTATACAGTTACTTTGAGTTATATATACATATATTTGTATATACTATAGATAGATTATCATTGGGGCAGATCGTAGTGCTACTAGCTACTCGCAGTAGCCACAATTAATTCGCTTTTGCAATCTTATCAGGGACTTTTCAATAGTTCTCATTGTCGTCGTCGTCGTCGTCGCCGTTGTTGTGGTTATTTTTGTTGTTGTTTATTTGCTGGGGTTTTGTAACATTTGCCAAGTTATGCAAATGAAAATTCTATTGTGCACTCTTCCCAATGACTTTGGGGCAGACTTAATCTAAGAACGACATTAATCAGACATCAACAAACAGTGGACTTTCATCCAATTTTAGCTGCAGGCATTTAAATAAACAGTTAAAACTGATTTTAATTACAAACAGAAGCATAAACTCTATCAAACTTGTCTGTAAATTTAATTTCCTTGTTATTAACTTGAATGTTTCACTTATTAAATGTTAATACATTCCCTACAGTTGATGTCTGAACTAAATTAATTATATTATAGAATTAAATTTGTTTTTTTACAGCTTAACCTTTACTTTCTTTAACAATTGTGTGTTAAATATTCGTTGACTTTCTCTTGTTTTGCTGACATTTTCTAAAAGTGCTGCCAATTTTGTTTGCCAAAGTGCTGACCATTTAGTTTTATTTTTATTTGGCGTTGCCAGATGTTTGCCAGTGCCCAAATTTCAACAAACTTGTGACTTGTTTGCCATGCGCAGAGGATTTGCTTCTTTTTTTGTATAAATGTGAAACGCAACTCGCATAATTATGTTATGTTTACGTTTTAATCACATGTTTGTCAAAACACACACAAACACACACACACACCTAGACAAAATTAGTATCTGCCTGCTAGTATTAAACATATGTATGTATTTATTTTTATGTGTATATGAATTTTCAAGGTTGTTTAAGATTTTGGCGCGTGTTTGTGTGTTTCGCTTTTCTGATAAAGCATAGCAGTGTATGTGTGTGTGTGTGTGTTCGGGAAGCTCGTTTATCTAATCGCCGATGGAACAAACTGTTTGCGCCGTGTTGTGTATGTTTAAGTACGTGTTGCACATATGTAAACAATAATTGGTGGCTGCCGCTGGGTCGACGCGTCGTATGCGTGATTTAAGACGGAGAAATTCGAGCTGTTTGCCTCTATAAATATACATAAAAATACACATATATAAATTGAACAATTTGCTGATTCACATCACGTGCAGCAGCAGCAACAACAACAACAACAACAAACACATTTCGGCCAAATAAAGCTGGCAAATGTCCTTCATAGAAACAGCATGTCAACAAACTCAACACATGTGTGAATCTCTCTTAGAGATGGGCGCGGTTGTTGTCGCTTTTTTTTTTTTTTTATTATTTTTTTAAAAACACTTTTGTTTTTAGTTGAAATTTTTAGGGCTTTTTATTTCACGAGGTTAAATGAGCTTAAAAGACACGAGTTTGACTTTTGAATGCCTCTCTGTGCTCTGTTCATCTCAGTTGATAAAAGTTTACTCAGTCGATTGAGGAAATGCATTGAGACAACTGTCAATTGTGGCAGACGTGAAATTGTCTCGGGCAAAAACAACTAAAAAACTTAACAAATTGGCATTGCAAATAGGAAGCGCTTGCAACATTGCATATTTAGCTAAATAAATAAAAAAGCAAAAGCAAACGCAAACGCAACAGAAAACTGTCGTTAAATAGACAGCCAAGATCTCGCTTTGTGGAGTCTGTTGATTTATGATTGAGAAATTGAAATTGAGACGCAAAAAAACTGAACTTGAACTTGTCTTTGCTGCTTGGCAACAACAGCTAAGCAAATATTTAATTTGTGGATGGCATTTAATCAGAGCTTCGCTGGGTCCACGTGTCGTTTACTGAAACGAGTTTGTCCCCCACTCCCCTCCCCATTGTAAGCCCCCCAAAAGGCGGCCCAAAGTGTGCCCCGCTTGACAACAAAAAGTTTTCTTTACCTCCCTCTTTTTATTACTACACGGAAGTCATGAATTTATTTATAATAATTATGTTGATAATGAGTAATACGCGTATTTGTAATAGCTACCACTTGTCACACCCCTACCCCCACCCCCCTAGCAGCCCGTTTTATTAGCCAACTAAAATTTAAAGTCGAAAACAAAGCGTACACGAGCCACAAATCAAACACAATCTTTCATCTTCCAGTCATGCGTAGCTTCCGCTCGATAACCCCATAACGCACAACGCAAAGATACCCCGTAATTTACAACAAATATAAAATTAAAAATAATTAAATAAATAAACTGAAATCAGCATTTATTTTTGATTAATTTTGGCAAACTTAAAAATTTGCATAACAAATTTTTGTTTGCTTAAAGTGGCAGCAGGAAACACCAGTCAATTATTGACTGCTACAGGGCATACAAGTTTGAGAAAATTTCATAGCGATAAACGAATAGTAAAAAAATCAAAAATAAACAAATAAAAATATTACTAAGCAAATAACAATAACAAAAGCCCAGCAAAAAAAGTGAGGAGCACGTGGTCGAGCGACGATTCCGAGCGTTTGATTAGCCTTTGTCGGGCTTCAATAGACACAGCATATCATTTACACACGCACACACGCACGCACACACGCACACGCACACTCACACACAAGTGAATAAATCGCACGGTTCGTGTTATCAGCGCACAAATTAGCAACGTAAATTGACGTCAACTAATATAACTACACCTTCAAAAGCATAAAGAAATGCTCTACACATTAATAATTCATTTCTGTGTCAAAAGATCTAGTTCGGCCGTGAACTTTAGACAGATTTCAAAGAAGATCAAGGCAAGCATAGGAAAAAGCTTAAAGAGAGACAGAAGTTAGGAAATGGTTCACAATTGGAACCAACTTATGAACTTGTCTTATTTTATTGAGAACTTTTTTAACATATTACTCGATCAAAGCAAATATACCAGCTCATACTGAACTAACTGAAAGGAACCAGTTCCATAATGAACCCATCACACAACATTTCAGTCGAAAAATGATTATGTTAAGATTACTTTAAGTGAGAGTTTACTGCACTGTAACTTGTACAGTAGTTACTGCCTAAGTGCTACATTGCTAACCTGAAATATTCGTTTTGCTTTGTTATTGCAGAGAAATTTTTGGGCCAACACAATCCGGGTCATCGGAATAGCACCAGCAGCGAGGCGACCAGCGAGGACATAAATTCCAGTGACGAGCACACCAACAACAAATCCAAGAATCGAGCAATCAATGGACATAGCGGCAACAGCAACACAGCTGGTGGCAGCAGCAACAACAACAAGTCGCGTTCAAAGCGACAACAGAAAACGCATGCAGTTAAGCAAGCGCTTAACAGAGCAACAACAGCAGCAGCAGCAGCAGGAACAGCAACAGCAACAGCAGCAGTTGAACAGTTGCAGACACTGGAGGTGCAACCAACGATCAAAGCAAACAGCAGCAGCAGCAGCAGTAAATGCAAGCAGGGCAAATGGCGTAACAACAGCAACTGCAACAGCAGCAATCAAAAGCGCAGCAGCAGCAACAATAACACCAACAGCAACAACAGCAAGTCAAAGCAAACTAAATGCAATGGCAGCAGCAGCAAGACAAATGCCAACAGCAGCAGCAACAGCAACAACAGTGGCAAATCAAACAGCAACTATTGTGGCAGCAACAGCAGCAATTCCTCCTCAGCGCTTAGTTCGCCAGGCAGCTCGCCCAACAGTAGCAGCAGCAGCAGCAGTTGCAGCAGCAGCAGCGGCAAAAGCAGCAGTGGCAACAGCAGCAGTGCCAGCCACAATATCTCAAACATTAGTTGGCAACGCGACGAACGTTATAAATCATCTCGACAAAATGTTAATTTTTTGGTACCACCATTGCATCAATACGAACGCCTTGATTTGGATGATGCAACGTTGCAGCAACAGTTGCAGCGCTACATCATCGAGCCGCATTTGTTGCGCGTCTATGGCTTCCCCGTCGAGAGTGTTGCCCACGAGGGTGCCATTGAGATATTCAAGTGTCTGCCGCACATGAATTTTGCCGCTGCTCATGTTATGGCCATTACCGAAACGGCCTTAACGGTTATCAATTGTCATGACGGTCTCAATACCAGCAATTTTGAGTATACCCACCAAGAGGTCAACAACGATGCTATCGAGGAACTTCTTGAGTCCAGCAACGATGAGAATAGTCCGGCAAGCACATCAACCGACTCTGGTAATATCTCGCCACGTTCTCTGGACTCTGAGTCCGGTGGTGAGTGGAGTGGCAGTGAATGCGAATCATCGCCAAGTGGCATGGAATTATATTGCAACTATGCGGACATGGAACGCAGTTTGGCTAAGCAGTGTGTGCGTTGCAAACACGATTTCCTTGTGGATGAAGTAAGTGGTCAGTATTTGACGCGCGATGAGTGCAGCTATCATTGGGGCAAGTATCATCGTTGCTACGATGGCAGTGCCTGGATCAGTCGCTGGACCTGTTGCAATGCCAGCGATGAGTCCATGCCGGGGTGCACACGTCACGAGCTGCACGTGTGGACAGGCTCTGTGGTTGGTGTTAATGGACCCTATCGGGATTTTGTCCATACACGTCCACGTTCAACAGATTCGAATAGGAACACGCAACGTGCCGTTTATGCCCTCGACTGTGAGATGAGCTATACGGGACGTGGTCTCGATGTTACCAAAGTCTCGCTGGTTGCATTAAATGGTCAGCTCGTTTATGAGCATTATGTGCGTCCGGATGCGGATATTGTTGATTATAATACACGTTATTCGGGCGTTACGGCCAAGGATCTCAAATCGAGCGGCGTTAAAACGTTGGCCGAGGTACAGCGCGATCTGTTGGAATTAATCGATGACGATACAATTTTGATTGGTCACGGACTCGATAATGATTTGCGTGCACTGCGTATGGTGCACAATACATTGATCGATACATCGATTGCGTTTCCGCATTCCAGCGGTTTTCCCTATCGTCGTGCCCTCAGGCATTTGACCAAAACGCATCTGAATCGTGAGATTCAGAGCGGTGATGGGGCAACGGGGCATAGCAGCTTTGAGGACTCACGTGCCTGCATGGAACTGATGCTCTGGCGTGTCCGTTGTGAACTCGACTCCGATGCCAGCTGGGAGGATTAACGGCGTGCACAGGAAACGGGGAAACGGATGTGGCAACGGGAAACGGTCAAACCAAATCGAAATTCGGATTGGGCATTGGATCAACGGACGGGTACGGGTGATTGGGACGTGGGCGAGGGAGAGGGAGAGGGACAGGGGAATGGGGTAGAGGGTAAAGTGGGTGTGGGATGTGGGGGCCAGCAAGTACTTTTAGTCTTTAAGCCTGTTTGCTAGTTTGTAATTAATTTTTTCAATTTTGATGCATGCCACGGATCGGATGCGATCAGAGTTCCACCTCCTGTAAACAAATCTCTGCTCGTGTCCTGCTAATTTCGACTCCCAAAAAGCGTAAAAAAATACAAAGCTGGCAATTGGCATGATTTGGGACAATTTGGTCTAAAATTCTTGGGCAAAATAAAGGCAGGAGAATGGGAGATAGAAAGAGCAAATAAACGAAAGAAGAAAAAGTTAGAGAGAGAGAGAGAGAGAGAGGAAAGAAACGCCCTAAACAAAAACGACTAAAGGTTTATTTATCGATACATTTGCATGTGCGATAAAGGATTAATGATATATATATATATATAGACTCGCACACATCCACACATCCGCAAACACACACACACAGACACACCCACACTTACACACAAACACATTTATGTATATGTACATATGTATATGTATGTGTATGTATATATGTCTGTGTATATATGTGTACATATATATGCATCATATATATACATATCATATATATATACATCTATATATATATATATTTATATTTATTTGTAAGCATGTATTTACATATAAAGAAATTATATACACATTTTGTTTTTTTTTTTTCGAACCACAAGAAAAATGTACTGAAGTTTTAGCTGTGATGTTTTTTTCACTTTCTCACATATTTACAAAAACAAAACAAAACGCAAAAAAAAATTTTAAAAAAATATATATATATAACAAAAATAGGAGAGGAATGCGAGGAGATAAAGAAAATGAGTATATAAAACACATGAAATAATTAAAATACTTTACACACACGAACACACACATGTATTTACACAATCAAAAACAAAAAAAAAAAAAAACCACAGAAAAAACAGAAAAAAATTCGACAAAAATTCACTTCCATTTGCTGTTTAGAATTCATGATTTCGTGCCACTGTGCATGGGATAAGCAACATGAAAATGATGAAAAATTTAAAACGAATGAAGCATCTCATATTAAAAAATTAATTTTGAATTACTTTCTACATAAACCTCAGCATAAAAATAAGTTTAGCTTTCCAATTATCAATATATCTAAATATTTTTTTCTTTAGTTTTTACGACGAACGCGCCTTTATTTATTTTAGTATTTTTAAACTAATAAAAAATTCAAAATAAAAATCCAAAACAAAAAAAAAAACGAATTCATGCATCGAACTAAATGCAAAGTTCATTGAAAATTTCTTCAAGTGTATAATTTTTAACATTGAACAACATCGCATTCAACCACAACCACAACCACAATGAATAATAATAAAAAACAAATGAAAATAATAATAATAAGTGTAAACATTTAAGATTTAAGCAATTGTAATGTTTATTTCTAGAATTATTATTAATATTACGATATATGATAGTGTTTTTTTTTTTTTTGTAATTATTATTATGATTATTATTACTATTGTAATGATGCCAACGATTGTTTTGAAGGCAACACGCTGAGAGAGACGAATATATATATATATATATATAAATTTATATTTATGTGTCGCAGTTCTCCCTTTTGCAAAAATAACAACAAAATGTAGAATTGATGTTCCTAGCAGCAACTAGCGCACACATACGTATGCAAATGTATTTTTTTTATTGAATATCAAATATGGAAAATGCATTCAATGAAAATTTAAAGAAAAAAAAACTTTCAAAAAATATGAAAAAAAAAGTATCAACAAAAAACCAACAAATGAAAATAAAATGAAACATTTATTTGTTTTCGAACGATTTAACATTTATAAAAAAAAAAACACAAACTTCTTTTTATTCAACACTGAAATGGAACTATGGGGTTTTGGGGCTTATCAATCAATTCATCCAAGCGGCTGCTGTGGGCATTTCCCACTGATGATTCAAATAATTTTGTTTCACAGAAATGAATTTTTCTCAATGGGCTCAAAAAACTGAAATTTTATTCAGTTTAATTTATTTAATTTTGCTTTCCAGAAAAATGAATCAAAATTAAGTAAATTAACTATTTTAAACAAATGTTTTCTAAGCTTAAACACAGATTCAATCATGTCGTTTGTGAGACCAGTGTGTACACCAACCGATTGGCATATTCGATAAGTTGCAGCTGTTACGTGACCATGTTGATGTCGCCTTCAAGTCCGTGACAATAATGTCATCTTAAAACTGGGCCACATGCAGTTTTTGGGGTCAATGTGAGATGAAAGTACACGCTAAGCCAACCGCAGCAAAGCATAGCAAATGCTATAAACGCGGCTTGTTCTCAGAACTCCAGAACTCGAGTCGATACACTCACAAAAAAATGTAAGTGGCTTTTTTTATTAAATTCTTAAAAATTGTTCTATATGCAACAATGAAAATAAAAAATAATATTATTTTAATTTAAATTTAATTCTTAATCATTTTTAAACTAAACAAAAATCGATTTTAAAATTTTTCTTCTAAATTCTATTAAAATTATCACAATTTACACAATTTTAGTCTTGTTGAGCACAATTTCAATACTATTCAATATTAAAATTAAACAACTTTATATTTAAAATCAAAAATAATAATAAATCTTTTTTTGGAATTTTTTTGAAAAAAAAATATTAAATTATACTTTATTTTTTTTAAGTGTAATATCTAATTTTGAATGCTCCTACAACCACGAAGAGTGATGTATTAAAACAACCGAATTTTGAGTCGAAAGCTAAAATAAAATATTTTTTATATTTTTCGTCAGTGTAACACAGCTGTTATTTTGCTGTCAGTTCACCACTGTTGTAGTTGTTGTAATTCTTGTTGTAGTTTTCAGTGTAACTGCTGCTTTTTTGGACTCTGTCGTGTGGACACAGCTGAGTGTTCACGTCGCTTGTCACGCCAAAAGTTTAGTCAACTCAGTGACTCCAGGAAGTGTTAAAAATCGCAAAAAAATAAATAGCCAAAAATAACGGCTAAACTATCGATTTAAACTACCCTATGGCGCTAACGAACTTGGCTAGAGGCGTAGAAGACATGCAATTATAGTTAGTACAAACAGTGAAGATAAGATTAACTAGATAACAAAGACACGCTGTATTAGTTTATTAGTCTAAACATCTTGTGTGATTTGTTTACTCAAATGAATTACGTGCTTAGAAAAGCTGAGTTCATTGAGCTAACTTTGTACCCTATAAATTAAACTTGAAGTTAAAAATAAAGTCACTAAAATGATGCCATAATACAGTCCATTTGGCTGTGTCTAATTGCAGGGTATTGCCAAAAATAAAACTGATCTTGATAACGAGTGCATGGTTAACAGTTGTTTAAAGTTGGAAACGTTTTTGGCCTTTGTCTTTTACCAGACGCTGACGTTGCAATTTGGCCAACATTTATTTTTTTTGGCTTCAATTCTGTGCGAGTGTGTGTGTGTGTGTGTGTGTGTGCAGTGAAAGTAGAAAGTGATCCAGATGACGAAATTTCAAATTTCGTTTCTCACCGCTGATTTCGGCTACCGACAGTGGGGCAAAGTGATGCAGTCACAGCATAAAATTGCATTCATTATACACATGTGTATTTGTTTATTTATTTAGTTTACATACAACTATTCTTTTGTATATAAAGCTATTTAAAACTAGTGTTTTTTTATTGTCTTTGCTTTGTTTTAGTTTTTTAGCTCAGTTTAGTTGAGTTTAGTTGAATTCATTTGATTCGATTTGTTGGCGTGACAAACGTGCAACTAACTCGCTCAAAACCACTTATAGAGACGGCAGCTGCGAGGCAGTTGGTGGGGCTAAGGGGCTGTGGGGGTGTGGCCGAGGGATTCTGTTGTGCTATCATTTGACGTACGAAGGCGATCGACTAAATATAAATTGAATGTTCGTGTTTGGCACATTTGTGCTAAAAATCGCATCGATTGTTTTAATTGTACAATAGACATGTCCGAGAAATGTGTTTACCCATCTACGCCACACACACACACACACACACACACACACCATATGCTCGCTAATTTGTAATACATTGTTGTTCTATACGTTACGCCCACGCCGCCCTCTACTTACACTATATCACAACATGCCAAAACAAATATTTTTCATAAATTTCCCCTGTAGTTTAATCAATTTCGCTGCTCTATAAATATGCCCTAAAAATACTATATAGTATAGACTACTTAAAAAAAAAAATAAAACAAATTTTATATAAAAATATTTCTTACTTATTTTGAATTTTTTTGTTATACTTAAAATAAACAAAAAAAATCTACGCTGCTTACTAATTAAATAAAAATTGTTTGTGTATATTATGCAACGCAAATCTGCTGAATAATGCAGACAAATCGGGATAAGTTAATCTGTCTGAGGTGGGGCGTTTTCATGACTGTCTAAATCTAAACATCTTGGTCTATATACTAGTTAGTTAATGACTAGTTGATTGATTGCCTTTTTGAGTTTAAATTTGAAACAGTTTGAATTTTAAATGTCCCTCAAATTATCGCTAATCGATGCATTCTTTGACTGCAGTTTCAGTGTTGAACAACGACTGCATTGGGCGTGGGTGTTTGGCGCGTAAATTGAACTAAAAGTTAACTAAAGAAATTTGTTATTGCTGCCAAAAATATTTCAACAGTTCCATGAATACACACACCCGCGCACACACAAATCAAAATTTATGATTAAAAAATAATATTTTAAAGCATTTTATTAAACATATGGCTAAATTTTGACTGATGATTCATCATAAAAGTTTTTGTGTTCGTTTGTAAAAATACAATAAATCTACAAATTTAACCAAATTTGGTCAAGACGAGTCGAGTGTGAATCACGCCAAGGGGACTGCGACTGAGACTGGTCAGCAAAAGACTCCCATAAAGACGATAATGTCGTCATATAAACATAAATACTCGAGTTATATAAGCGACTATCTGGCTGTCAAAATATAATATATCAAATAAAACTTACATACCTTTTTATCAACAAATTGTGTGTAGAACTTGTAGAAATTTGACCATATGCGAATACAAGTCTATCGAATGTATATCGGGGAGCGAGTACCCGTTTCTAGTTCGACTACAGAACGTGAACATTTTCAATTGCTGGCGCCTATAATTGTTTTTATTTGTATTTTTGTTTTTATTATACAACAACATTGGAACCCAAAACAAATATAAATTGTAAACAATACCCAAATATCGGCATACAAACACACACACACACACACATGCATGGCATATTTGTGTACATATTTGAAACCAAACCTGACGTTACCGGCCAAATGTCGTCATTTTTTGTAGTTTTTGATGACGTGATTATTTTTCAGTGAAGCCAACGATGTTTCACTATTTGTTGATGCAAAGGGGGAGGCCGTTGGCCGGCGGTGGGCGTGGTGCTGAACCAAAATGACATAATACAATAAACAAACAATTATTTGATGCACTCTAAGAATGCAGGCTATGTATCTATGTTTAGGTAAATAAATTAAATTAAATTAATTTTCTTATATCATCGTGATCTTCAAGACTACAAGGTCTAGAGACACAAAATTTACAATAATAGTCAATAATAGCAAATAAAGTAGGGCGTAATTTTCAACATTAACTTTAACATTAACATTAACATTAATATTAACATTAACATTAACATTAACATTAACATTAACATTAACATTAACATTAACATTAACATTAACATTAACATTAACATTAACATTAACATTAACATTAACATTAACATTAACATTAACATTAACATTAACATTAACATTAACATTAACATTAACATTAACATTAACATTAACATTAACATTAACATTAACATTAACATTAACATTAACATTAACATTAACATTAACATTAACATTAACATTAACATTAACATTAACATTAACATTAACATTAACATTAACATTAACATTAACATTAACATTAACATTAACATTAACATTAACATTAACATTAACATTCACATTAACATTAACATTATTATGATCCGATCTGAACTGCCCAAAATCGTTAGTAATTCTTGCGGGAATACCAAGCAAACAGAAATATAAGATCAGAACACTATGCAGGAAAATACTCTATATAGGATCGGAGATGTCTTCTTCTCTTATACCCTATATGTAATGAAAATATCTTTTTTTTTAATTTTGGGGGGCTCTAGATGGCGTGGCAAAAATTTGAAATAAACTTGATCTGCCTAACATGTAGACGGACTCTCATTTCAAATTTGGTAACTCTAGTGCTTATAGTTTCGAAGATCACATTTCGCTTCAGACAAACTTAATAGACCCCTCTACCCATTTTAAGAGTACGGGGTTTTGAAGTACGCACTAGAATGAGTACAGGATCTTTTAAAGTCGGCCCGCTCGACTTTTGCTTATCGAACTAGTTGTGCTATAATTTTAAGCATAAAATTCTTGATAATTAAGAAAAAAAAAACCCCTAAAACTAAAACTTAACATCATTTACTATTTAAAAAAAAATTATAATTTTTTAAAAAGCTTTTATAAAGTTGAAAATCAGTTTATATGAACCTAAAACAAAGTCAAAGCAGAATCACATAGAAAGCTTATATAGTATATAGATTGTAGATGTGCCGCATAAGTCTGCATTATATGGAAGTCACGTAGTCGTTGGCAGATATTCTTTACTCAAATGTTTTTTGGGGTGGAAAGGAGGTGGGGGCATTCAACGCTCGACGGGCCTTCGACTAAGTATATATATAATTTATATGTAGAAGCTAAAGAAAAATAAAAGATTTATTGGGTAGTTGGAAATATTGCCATGAAAATTTGTTTATGTTTGGCATAACTCAAAGGTAAGTCGACTTGGGGGCAATTGTGGTCACATAATTCTTCCGAAGAGGCCCTCAAAAGCCAAGTGGGGGACTACGACACAGCTTGTTAATTATACAGGTACATATATACGTGTATATAGTTATGTACTAGAGATGGACAGCTATCGTGACTCAAAAAAATCCTTTTGTGCTTCAAGGCTCACCCAAACTGTGCCAACTGCACAAAAAATTAAGAGAAATAGTAATAAATTAAATATTTTAGTTAAAAACTTTAAGTTATGTTTGTAAGTTGTGTAAATTAAATAGTTTATTTTGTGTTTGTCAAACAAATTGTGAACAAATGTCTGAAAAACAAAAAAAATTCATGAAGAAACACGCGGCCATCTCTAGCACTTGTATACATATATACGAATGTCTTTATATATCTGTGACAAGGTGGCGATAAATCAGTTTGGCTAAAACGAACATTTGGTCAAGAGTCAACATTTCCAGCAGCCACAAATCTACTGAAAACTATGCGAAGAATGTTGCAAGATCCGAGACAGCGCAACACATTTTCTTCTCGTTATTTTTGGACAACGATGCTGCACAAAGCAGTACAGTGAAGTACAGAGAAGCGCAGCTAAGGCGACTATTTACATTGTGTTTTACGCCGAACAAATCTTGTCTGTTTGCTGTTCTTGCTACAGAACAGTCGACTGAACTAAGAAACATTTTATAAAATATTTAAAAGTATCTTTTAGATACAGTACCGCTCAACTGAACAGGTTTAAAAAATCTGCTTACATTTTTGTTTCTATATTTTTTGAATCTTTGATTCTATTCCGAGAGCATCCTATATTTTCGGAAAAAAAAATGATTACTCAAGAAAACTAAACTTTATTTGCTGATCTTTTAAAATTGACTTTAAAATTAGTAAGTAAACTTAAAAAAAAAATCTTGCAAATTTTATTGTCTATTTTTTTTTTTTTTTTTTAAGTGGTATTTTTATTAACTTAATTTTACTGTTGTTCCTTTACAACTTTTATTGTCTAAATTTAATTTCTTAGTTTTCATTTTAATGAGAACTGAATTTCGATTTGAGTGGTTTTAAGTACTAGTTGCGGCAACTGAAAACTATAAACATTTAAAAAATACATTTAGCAGCGTGTTAGACAACAAATGAAGCACTCTTTATAGCGAGTCTTGACTGTTGTATAACACATATCAGTGTATTTAGCAGCTGCTGCTGCTGCTGCTGCAGCTTCCCATTCCCAGTTAAATCTCTCACTTTCGCTTTTGCCTTTGTTGTTGCTTTTACCAAAAGGGAAAGGCATCGAAACCTGCTGTCTCCGTTATTGTTTGTGGCCGTTTCTCGAAGAGAGTAAGCTGTGATATCGTCTATATGTCATTAGAGTCATTAGAGCCAAGTCAAACAAATTTCACACGCTGTTTAAATTTTATTAATGCTTTGCTACCCATAACACGCCCACATATTTTCAAGCAGAAACGCCCTTTTCAATCACATAAACCTAATCTTGTATATAGCAAAAGATTAAAACAACGTCAACACCTGAGAGTATGTTAAAATTTGCACAGCATCTAACAGTCATTCTAACAGATATTCCAGAATTTTTCAAGAAATAACACACTGGTAAAAAAAAAAACTGCTGCAGTGACTAAAAATTAACATTAAGTAGCCAAAAATTTAATTATTTCTATGCGCCGAACTTTAGCTAAGTCTTGAAGCTTAAAATAAAAAATTAGTTATATAAATTTAGAAATTTACAGACTTGGGCTCATCTGGCGATACGATCTACAAGTCTACGGTATTACCGCCAAGTCACAGCTGTCCAAGATCAGGAAGGTGTAAGCCAGGAGGTGTTGGGAGACCGAGGATTTAAAAAAGACATTGCCCTACTGTTTTCTGCCACCTCATCGACATCGAAAGTGCAACAACATTTTGCTGCGACATTTCTATCCACTCCCAATCCATACAGCGTACACTACCCCTACCGCCCCTCCACGCCCACTTTAAACGAGGGTTCGTTGAGTTTTTGAACTCCGCTTAGTCAAGTTGAAGGCTTTTAATGCTTTTGGCCGGCTAAATAAACCCGCCGTGGCTGCCAATTTTAATTTGTTTATCAACTTTTGTTTTTGTTGTTTTAATTAATTTTTTTTTTTTTTTTTTGTTTTGGTTTTATAAGACGAATACAACGAGTTTTAAAGTCACTGCGGGTGTATTTGAAGAGTTGTCAACTTATTGCCGCGTATTATATTTGCTGTGATCACACCCACATAAATATTAACATTTACAATGACAACAATAATAACAATAACAATTTAGCCCACAATTTTCGATTTTTCTGGGCCAGAGCCACGTGGGTCGCCAGCAGTTTGCCCCTGGAAAGTTAGTGAAAGTTCAAGGCTGTTGCGGCCGTGCAACAGGTAAACCCAACAACTGCAACAACAATAACAACAGCAGCAGCAGCAGCAGCAGTAGCAGCAGCAGATACAGCCCAAACAAATAAATATGTGGGCACTGGATAAATGTTTGAATATTGCTATTTGGTAAAGCAAACAATGTGTGCAAAAATTCCACATTTGGGTCAAAAACCGCATGTATTCCTAGACCCTGTAGACAGAGCAATTACAAGTGTCGCTGGAGTTTGTTAAATGCCATGAAAATAGAGACGAGTTTATTAATCGGGCGACTTTCGACATATATATTTTTTAACAGCTACATTTTTATAGTAATTAATTAAAATAATAAAATAAAATATTAAATTATTATTTATACATTTTTTAACAGTTTAAGCTGCCACTTAAATATTAAAATTATTTAATTGAAACTTTTTTTTTTTTAAATCAAGCTCAAAATAAATTGTTTTTTTTTCAGATTTGGCAGAATTACGCACTCGCTGAACTTTTATATAGATTATTATCAGTTCTTTAAAAATTATTAGTAAATTTCTATAAAATTATGAATACATAAATGCATTTTTATTTGTTAAATATAAATAATTCACTTATATCGAATTTAATAACAGTTTTGAAAATATTTGAATTAATTTCTGTATAAATAAATACATTTTTATTAAGTAATATAAATAATTTACTTACGTATATCGAATTTGGAAACAGTTGTTATTTTTTTAAATATAGGTATTTAAAATAATTTTCATTAAGTGACAAAAATATATACAGTGAAAGCTCCATTGGCCGGACAGCCACGGTTTCAGTATTATTGTCCGCTAAGGGAGAAGTCTGCCTAAGGCAACGGATTTTGTATGAAATTCGTGCAACTGGGTACTATGAAATTCGTCCGGCTAATGGAGCTATCCACCTAAGCGAGCTGTCCGCGAGTAGAGCTTTCGCTATATATGAAAACCATTTTTTAATAGCATATATTTTAATTTTAAATTGTTCATACCTAAGTATTTTTTAGTTTACTATTTTATTATTGTTGACTTATATTTATAATAATATTTTTTAGCTAACTATAAACAGCATAACAACTATGCAGTCTTTTCAAACTATTGTTAAATGATGTTTATACTAGTAATTAATTTAATAGTCTTTAAATACGATTCTTCAAAGTGATTTGTAATTTATGATTTGTGATTTATTTATTGCGGCTATCAATCAAACTCTTTTTTGCATCATCAGCATGTCTAGATCAAAAGATATATAAACACATATTGGTATCATTATAATACCATAAATATATATGCATATGCAACAATATATTTAATGAGTTCGATTGCCCCAAACCAATGCGTTTCACTCGAGAGTTTGAACCAGTTTTTAATAAGAATCTGATTTGATTTACTTTTTTACTTAATTAGGCTTAAGCAGGTTTTTGATCCGATATTTAACACGCTTAAATAATTAATATCTAATATCTGTTAATGCATCGAATAACTCCCGATTTAATGTGACGAAATAGTTTCCCGGAACTTGAAGTGAACTTAACTTAAACTTTTGATAACTCGATAAGAAAAGCTGAAACTAGTTTTTTTCGTTTTTTTTTTATAGTTTTTTATTGCACCTTCCCTTGTGAAATGTGGCATGCGGCATGTGGCAACTGGCGCCTAGTAATGCAATTGTGTGCATGCGAAAACTTGTGCTTAGCGCTACCAACACGTTGGGCGCCAGCTTGTCATACGACTTTCAAAAATGTTTAAAAATAGGTAAAAATGTGAAGAGAAAATAATTTTTTTGTGTTTTTTTTTTATTAAAAACTTGTGGGCAATCTGTTGCATGTTGCATTTATTGCATGACGACGACAGTCTATCATTTTATCATAAATTTCTTTTTTATTTTTAATTTTGTATTTTCTACACATTTTTATGACGTAGGCGGAGTGCATTTCCTTAACGTTGCGTAATCAGGAAAACTCAAAGGGGCTTTTCATAGAAAACACGAACAGGCGCCGTTATGATTGGTTAATTATGAAAGATACTCATGAATATTCAGCTCTGAATGAGCTTTACACTTATGAATAGTAAAAAGATTTGAATTTTAATTTGAAACCCGCTTCAAGAGAGCTCAGGGTCAATTTCATTTTTTCGGATTTTTATCAATCAGGAAATCTCCGAATTTATTTAATTTAAGCCAAATTTAATAATACTGCAAAAGGCAAATCAAATTTAAATTAAAATCTTTTAAAAATATGTTTGCATTTCTAGCTGAAGTCAGCGAAAATAAATAAAATACAAAATTACTTAAGTTATAATATAATTTTGGTCATAAAAAAGTTTCGGGAAATTACTTAAAATTCTCATATGAATTTGAAAATGTTCCATAACTAAAACTGGTAGAACCGACTGTAAAAGTCCACGTACTCATTTCACTGCGAATTTATTCATACAAATATAAAATTTTTAACCCATTTGTCCTATAAGAACTATGGCTATAGTTCTCCAATCAGGATTAAACTTGGTTAGGATAGTTATACTGGTAGAGTACGCAATATGTGTGAAATTGGTGCCAACAACTTTAGTCGTTTCCAAGTTACTGTGTTATGAAAATTTATTTTCACAATTTGAGTAGACTGTAGGGGGCGTGGCAAAAATGTTAAATAAACTTAAAACAAACTATACTTAGGCGTATGGACGTGCTTTTATTTCAAATTTGGTGCCTCTAGCTCTTATAGTATTTAAGATCTAGGTTTTCATACAGACGGACAAAAATTTATTTTACTACACCCGAGGGTATCTATCAGCCAGGCAGCTTTCCAACTAGTAGAAAAAACACACAAATTTTAACTATACATTAGTAATTTATTTAACTTTTTAGTTTTCTGCAAAAGTTAACCGAATTGAAATTGCCCACTTAATTACAAAACATTGCAAACCAACTTTAAAAATTATTACGCATTTTTTTCTCATTAGAATGTAATTTATGAATATTTAAATGTACGCACATTAAATTTACATTTTCACCAAAAGTTCAATGTCGTGCAATTAAAAAGCATTGCTCAGCGCTTTTGGGTATTATAATTTACATATTTTATGGGGCAATTTTCGAATTCAAAATGCATTTTTTGAAACAAAACTAAATATTATTGAAAACTATGAGTTGCCTGTAATAATAATTAATTGTTTATGATCAAATAAAGTGCTTACAATAGTTTAAGTTTAGTGTAATGTGGCAAAACAATTAAAGGAAATATTTGGAATTCGGTAAAAACTTTTTTATACATGTTTATATATGTTTTGATCACTTTCAGGCTTAACTTTACAAAATGTATGAATACATAAAGCATTTAAAATATATATATTTGCTGTATATAGAGCACATAATCGATTTGGCTTAAGGCAACTAAACAATAGAACCTTTATATATGTAAATATCAAAAAAAAAAAAAAGAAAGAAATAAAAACAATAATAATAATTAAACAATGCTGATTGCCGTGGAAAACAAGGTAACAAGAATGACTCTATCTGTGGTAATAATCCTACTTAATTGCAGTAGTTGTTGTTGCTGCTGCAGTTGTTCTTGTTAGTGTTGCAATCAAGGAACAAACGCATTTGGAAGATGTGTCTTTGGCCCAACACAAGCGGCTATCACAATTGTGTTAGTTGCTTGCCGAAGTAGACGCTGCTGTTTTTTGCTGTTTGTAAATAATGCCAGTTATTTCACCATCCTTTTGTATCACACAACGCCTTAAAGTAATGGCAAATAAAGACTCAATACGTGTTAAATAATGGGGCTATTAAATATTCACCTATTGCCACTGTAAAGGCAAATTGTGGCCGGCACAGTACTGTTTGGCTCCAGCTTGGCAACCTGCTCGGCTATGGCCATGCCGATGCCCGAAACATTCGGATTGATGTTGCCCTTTGCTACGAATAAAAATGTAAACAATAGACATCTTGATATTTAGTGTAAACTAATTTTTGACTCACCGCCCAAGCAAAGGCCTTGCAGATTTGCTATCAACGCACCGACTGTGTCCTGCTGTGTAACACTGTTGCAAGTAAAGTTTAGTAGAAGTTTATCATAATCAAAGATCCACACTCACATTTCATTTAGCACTTTTTCCAGTTGCTGCTCCATTTGTTATATACAGTAATTGCCCAACAGTTGATAAAATGAAAACAAAGAATAAACCAAAACAATGCTAGTAAAGAATTTGACTATCGATAACTGTCTATCGAAAATGTACTCGGCCTGCCAACTGACTGCAAAAAGTATTGCAATAATAAAGTTGTTTTAAAAATAAAACAATATATATATATATATACGTTGTATAACTTTTGTAAACAAACCTAATTAAATACAGTTAAGTCAAAGCATTTCATTAAGCCTAATTTAAACTGCTTATAACAATAAATGCTTAAATTAGTTATAAATTTTATGCACTGCCAATTTTTATGTAATAGCTTAAAATGCACGATTGTGGTATTTACAGATTTTAAAGCATTTTGTGCTTCATGCTTTTTCAATTTATTTCTAATATTTTTAATTAAGAATAGTCAATTCTGACGTCATGATTGGCTCGCATGGAAAATACATCATATCGATGGCAACACACCTCAATTTAGTATTTGTCTTCAGAAAATACTTTCGATAAATATATCGATAGTTATTGTATAATTGCAGAGTTTGTTGTCTTAAAAATTGGCAGCAGCAGGAAAACGAGCCTTTTGTAACCAGATGGCGCACATGCTGTTAAGAAACATAACAAGAGCCAGCAATGTGACACTGCTGGCCAACAGCACTGGCTCTAATCCATTGGTAACGGCCAGCGCAACTGCCACAGTCAACTCCATCTCGAAATGTGAGCTACACACAACGCCGGCATGCTGTGAGATACGAAAATTGGCTCGATTGCGTGTGGTGGATAACAGTGATCTCGGCAAGCGTGCAATGGCTGAGGGTCGTCCACCCCGGTGCATACATGTGTATAACAAACGTGGCGTTGGCCTGATTGGTGACAAAGTGTTGGTGGCCATCAAGGGTCAGATGAAAAAGGGTATTCTAGTTGGCCTAAAGCAGAAGCAACGTCTGAAGCAGCCACAGTTCGATAGCAACAATCTGGTGCTAATCGATGACAATGGCAGTCCGCTGGGCACACGCATCCATGTCCCAATACCAACAGTGCTGCGTACGATCCTCAAGGAGAAGACGTTATCAAAGGGCGCCGACTACACGAAAGTCTTGGCCATCGCCAGTCGTTATGTTTAGTAAACAAATTTTATAATGCAAAAACAATAAGGAAATAAACACGTTCATTGTTATAGTAATAAGTAGTATATTTTTGTTTTGTTTATAATGTAATTTATCGATCAGCTAGTTTAGTAGATGCCTAACGTATGTGTATGTGTTGTGTGTATGTGTTGTGTGTCTGTGTGAGTGTCTGTATGTTTATATATATTTAAATGTATGTACAGATGTGCGCTTCAATTGTATTTAGTTTACAGTTAATAGTTGTTGCAGTTTTAGTTTAAGTTTTGATAACAGAAATGCACTTTTAAGGTTGCTGCAGCAAGCTCCAGGAAACACAGCTGAATAAGCGACGGAAAGAGAGCGCAACACATTTATTGTTGTCTCCTTCTAATCCACAATATCAACGTTCTCTGTCTCGCTCTGATTAGCTTTCTTTTTTTTATGTTTTTTGTTCGTTTTTTGAAATGTAAAGAAGGAAAATATGAAATTAGAAAAGCATCATCTCCCTTATCAGTGGGGTAAGTACAGGTACAGCCTCCTACTCCTACTCCTCCTTGTCCTCCAACTCCTACTTCTCTTCGGCCACTTCGTCCCACTTCTACTTCACTTCCTCCTTCGTAAGCCTTCTCAATTTAGATATTCCCAGCACTATTGTAGAACTGAAAGTTGTTGTAGTTTACTGGAGTCTTGGGACTGGGGCACATATAGAGAAAGTCATCGTTCTGCAGCTGGGATTGGGTCAGATTGGGCTCGCTGGCGCTGCAATGGATCTTGGGAAGCGTGCGCAGCATATTCTCCAGCATGTTCAATAGCGGTCGGAAGAGCGGGCGTTCCTTAGGATTGTATTTAATGCAGTCCTCGGCCAGGCGTTTTAATGCCTGTGGCGCATCCGAACGTACTTGACTCATATCCGGACGTAACAATCCACGTCCGACCATAAACAAAATTTGATCCTTGTTGCTTATGTTGCGATAGGGCAGACATTCGGCCAATAGTTCGTACATGACTATGCCAAAGGCATAGACATCCGATTGAAACGAATAGGGATTGAGTTCCTGCATTCGTATCACCTCCGGTGCCATCCATAAAATACTTCCAGTAGGTTGGTTCGCTTGCTTCTCGCCCGACCAACGTGTCTTGGCCGTAGCTAGACCAAAATCTCCGATCTTCACTGACAGATCCTCGTGCAAAAAAATGTTGTTCGTCTTGAGATCCCTGCAATGGAGTAAATACTGATTGGTAGCCAGTTGAGTAACCTCTTACAGGGTATCGTTACCTGTGTATAATGTTCTTGGCATGCAGATAGTCCATGCCCTGTGCCACCTGTCTGCCAATGTCAATGAGCGTGTTCAGCTTGAACTTTGTCTCGCTGACATGGACGTGCTTGTAGAGGCTGCTGCCCTCGCACCACTGTGTGACAATGGCCAGCGATGGCTTCGATACGCAGCCCATAAAGAGAAGTATGTTGCAATGGCGTGTCTTCTTTAGCATGGCCACCTCGTTCTTGAATGCCTGCAACTGGGCTGGACTTGGTGTCTTCACCTTCAGCGTCTTTACTGCCACCGAACCATGCCAGTGGGCACGGTAGACGGTGCCAAAGGAACCCGATCCAATCAGTGGACCGATTAAAATCTCCTCAGCTTGAATGTTCTGTGAATAAACCAATGAGTAGGGGAATCTTCAGTTTAAGGATGGACTAAGCGGAGTGACACGCTTACCCAATTCTCCTCGGAGCTCTTGGCATCACGGGAAAGCAGATTCTTGTTGCTCTCATCAGCGGAGCGAGCACGTGGTCGGTTGTGCTTCAAAGTGCTCGTTGGTGAGGACTGCGTCGAATTGGAGTGATCCGTGCAGGGATGCTAAAAGGGGCAAAAGTTACAGGAAGTCATTAATGATTTCAGTATGGAAAGAAGTCTACTCACTGGCAGCGGTGGCCTCGCCTGCATGATGAGACTGCGCTGCGTCTCCGTGGTAAGCGGACGTATGTTGTTAATACAGACATTGGGCGCAGAATTGGAGCGATCGTCTTGACTGATCCGTGGCGGACGACCCTGTCGGTTGGCAGAAGAACTTTTAGAGCTGCTCGATGCTGAATTTGTTGATGTCGTTGTGATGCTAGTGCCGCTGGTGCTGCATCTACGGCTACTACTCACATTGAAGCGTACGGCATTGCCACGACCGGTTACGGGCAAACCCACCGAGTTCTCTGGATACGATGATAGCAGTCGCTCGTAGTAACTATCAACGGAGAACGGTTGACACAGTAATGGCACCCAACCCACGCATCTCTGATGGAAACGGAAATTGCATTGACTGCAATAGAAGCCGGTGAATAGAAGACGACGACATCCCTCGCAAAAGACCAGGGAGAAGAAGGTTTTCCGTATGAACTGATGCTTGATGTGCGGCCCCAATGGAAACTTATCCAAGAGCCGCACATAGATCTCCTCCACGTGGAGTGTTCCGATATCCGTGTTCCACGGTATGATATGTCTACCACTGTGCGGTGTTGTGCTCACCTCGCACATCGATGGCTCCAACTGACGCAGCTTCAGTGCCTTCATCAGTGCATCGCAGAGTCGTGTACCAGCGACAACCTCAACGGACGTACGCTGCTGATTGGGCAAATGTGCCCGTAGCAGTACCTTCGGTTGTCTGGTTAACGTGTTGCACTGCGTCGCCGTTGCCGATCCCACTCCCGTGCCCATTGAGCCAAACTCCGAGCTGGACACCAGACTATCGCTGATCTCATGCACATGTCGTGCCATCTGACGCTGTTGCTGCAAGATTTGCGTTTGATTCTGATAGTGTGGCTGATCCGCGTGATCTTGTTGTGGTTGCTGCTGCTGGGCTTCGCTCTGACTCTGGCACTCCTCATCCTGCTGCCGTGCATTCATTTGCTCCATAAGCTCGTGCTCCTTGGCCTCCAGCACATGCAGTTTGGAAGTCAATTCTTGATATTCTGTGCATACAAAATAAATCTGGTCAGTTATAACTTTATCTAGCAGGAGGGATAGTATAGTGATGGAAGCTGTTCCCGGAAACATTCCTCATCCGCTTATAATTTGTAGGATAACTTAACTGCTTCCAACTAACTTATCGCTTAGCTTTTATGTTAACAATCCTGTGATTACACTAATCCATTAGGAGTATTTGTGCATTAGGAGTATAAAATTCTATCGAAAAACTATTTTATATGTATATATGTATTATTTACTCAAGGAAACAGATCACAAAGGCTATAGTCGAGCGAACCGACTGTAAAAGACCCAGAACTCTTCGGGAGTTATGGGATATTGTTGTCTGATCAGGAACAAACTCATTGAGGGTACTTTGAATCAAAATATCGCTTACAAACATTTCTTATCTTTATGCACTAACTCCTATAGTCTCTGAGATACAAGTGCTCATACGGACAGACGGATATAGACTCGGCTATTGATGCTGATCATGAATATATATACTTTATAAGGTCGGAAAAGCCTCGTTCTACCTGTTACGCACATTTTGCTTCTGACAGACCTAATAGACCCATCTACTTTTATTGAGTACAGGGTATATTTGATACATTCAGGGTAAATCAGAATCAAAGTTAAATATGTTTTAGAAGGCACTTCAAAACGTACAGATTTGAGATATAATTTAATTATACGAATAAGTATATGCATTGTACTTAAACTTGATTCAAATCACTAGAAGGCCTAAACATTTAATTATCTTTAGTATGAATAACTCTAATTTTGTTATCTCTTTTATCTATCTAATTATCTACATTTATTTATAGCACAAAATTACTGTTATTTTGATAAAGATATTTATCTTTCTTTAGTATGAAAAGCTTCTGGATTATTTTATTAGAGATAACTATATATTTTGTAAAAAATATGTTACTTCCTTACACTGTTTGCCTTTTTGGTTTTTTAAAAATCTCTTAATATTCTTTGCACTTAACGATTGTTTAATAATAACACTCAATTTAAGCGACTCACAGGACACCCTTTAAGACTAGATTTTTGTGTGCTTTGCAGGGTATTTACTGTTCGGACATGTCATGCGTGTGACACCCCTCTACCCCTCTCTTTCTGCCTTTGCTGCTTTCTGTTTATAATTGAAGTGCTGTTGTTGTAGCTGCTGCTGCTGCTACCTCCTGTTGTTGTTGCCCACCTGTTAAGTACATGGCTGGTGGTTCCTGTAGATTGGCGAACTTGGCGTTCAACGCGTCGATGTTTTCCCGCGTCACATGCTTCACCAGCTGCACGTTGTGGAGCTCATCGCCGAGGGGATCGTACAGTTCGCTGTCGCTTTCTGTGGACGATTCGCTGGACATGTTTCTAGTTTGTTGCTTGTTTCTTTGCTTTTCCTTTTGATTTATATTTAAGTTGCCTGTATTGTAGCAAGCAGCTTTTGTTCAAGCTCTTCAAGCTCCCAAAACAAATGAAAAAAAAAAGTTAAAATAAAAGTAAAATGTACTTTTTTTTTACAGCTGCCTCTTGGCCATGACCCTGAACTTTGTTTTTGCAGTTTGCAGTTGGTGTTGCTGTTGTTGTTGGTGGTGTTCTTGTTGCTGCTGCTGCTGGTGCTGCTGCTACTGCGGTAACTGCGAATGTTTGCGAATGCTATTTTTGCCTTTTGCGTTGCTTCTTCGTTTATGCTTGTTTGTTTGCGCTTGCGTTTAAAATAATTTTTTGCTTGCTTGACACTGGATACCACCCACGTCCATATCCACTTCTAGAACCACATCCACAACCACATCCACATCCAGTAACAGCAGAGAGACAACGGCTGCTGCTGCGGCTTGCAGCCAGCGGCTGCATTCTTTTTTTCTCACTCGCCCGACTTTTAATTGATTAAAAACGCGTCGCACGGATGCCGTTTCTATTTCTACTGCTTCGCGGTGTTTAATCGAGCAAACGACGAGCAAACATAATAATGTCCCTTGGGGTATCGTATATCGTCGGGTTTTTTGTTCCTTTTTGTGCCCCTGAATCCCTAAGTACCGGTGGCCCCGAACCAAAATAAGGGTGGCCGTCATATTATTGGGGAAATAAATAAGGGTGGCCATCTAATATTGGGTTTTTTTACGCAGAGTTGCTTTGAACCGGTTGCAGTTCATTCCAACTGTTTTTCTATCGATGCCTATCGATTTTTGCTGCACAAAATCCGATATCATGTTTAATAACAGCGCGAGAATACGGTATGCCTAAAATATATTAAACTAAAATACAATTTAAATTTGTTCTGTGTTGTGTTTTATTGAAATTCGAGATTTAAATAGTGTACACGCTAGTGTTCATAGTTCAAAAAGTTGTTATGTAATATATTAAAAATGACATCATAATTAAACATTTTAAAGAAGGGCTGAGGACATCACAAATCCCGACAAGAAATTTGTGGGGAATTCACCTATAAAGCACACATAAAATAGACACCACCGCAGACGTTGCATTTGAGCTTGCGGGAATTCTTTCCGTCGACCGGTTCCGGCTGCAGCGACTCAAAGTAGTCGGAGACGACATCTAAAATTTCGTAACGCTGCTTCTCAAGAAAATCAACAGCGTAATCCTGGTAGGTATTGATACAGTGCATCAAGATGCGGTAGAGCACCATTTCAGTGGAAATAAATGTATTCAAAGTGCGGTCGATGCTGTCCACATTCCGTTCCACAAACCTGCGAGTAACCTGCATAAGCAAGTGCATCGCCTGTTCACTAAAATAACGGGTCATCCCGTCAACCACATCCATGAAGCTCGCCAAATTTCCAATCTGCTGGACAAACTTATTGCCAAACTGTCTGGTCAATTCGATAAGATCCAAACGGAGATCCCCTCCGGCACCGATCAACACAAAGCTGGGTAGAAGACCAGTGGCGTTGAGAGCGCCCAGAACAGTCGCTCCCTGGGCCAAGTGGGCGTGAATTGTGTGCATGCCGAGCAGCGCCTCCTTAATGGGTATATCGTTGAGTGTACGTACGATGTCAAGCTTAAGCTTAAACTTTCCAGTTGCCGCTGAATCTCCGCTGTGAAGCTTGGAGGATTCCTGCGAGATTCGATTTAAGACCTTTCGGGTCTGATGGCGCAGAGCACGACGCAAGCTGGAACCGTTGGTCACCTTGGAGGTGATGCGGAGATTGTTAATGGAGTGCGTGAATGTCAGTAGGCTGGACGTGATCTGGAGCACATCAAAACTGCTGAGAGCCTGATCATCGCTAATCTTCAAGTACAGATCATAGACGCCATTGATGACACCCGTGCCGGAGATCATAATGGACGACACATTGATGCCCTTGACGGCCAGTTGGGTGGCCAAACCAGCCTTGTTGCCAAGAGCCGTCAGTGCACCAGTTGCTCCAGTGGCGCCTAGACCCGCAACGCCACCGACCACACCCAGCCAGTTGTTGCGTGCCTCCTGATCCCTCAACGAATTGCTCTGCGAATGCCAACGACGATCGAGAAGCCGCGTCACAGAGCGTACGGTGCTATAAGCTGCCGTGGAAACGCCCACAACAGTGGCTGCAATGAGCACTGGTCCAGCCACGGGCAATGCCAAAGTAGCAGCTACAGGCACAGTGGCAACCACTCCACCTACAGTTGCTATCTTGTCACCTGCATTAAGTATCTTTTGCTTTACCCAAGAGGATGGGGTCGATTGAACCATTAGCTGAACATCATCGTCGCCAGCATTTCCAAACGTGTAGACACCCTGTTTGGGTGCAATCATAGTGCCCTTGGGAAGTGCATTATTCTGCACATACTTTTGCCAGTTCCCGTAGACACGTCCGTGCTCGTCGATGAAGATCATGCAACATCCCTCGCTGTTCTCTTGGCCTCGCTCGGTGGATCGGGTACATTTGCGGGTACGTATTACGGGATGACAGCTAAAACTGGTGGACTGCAGTGCCAACTTTGGATCTTTCTCGTTGGTGACCAGCACATAGATTATTGCCGAGAGTAATGTGCGATTTGTGTAAATTCTTTGCTTCCAAACGTTGTCAAAAAGTTGTTTTCGCTGCTTCTCTAGCTTTTTGGGGCTTTTCACGTTTTCCTCGCAGATAATACTGGCAATCTTTAGCTTGAGTATATCCGCTTGTTCCGGCGACAAGCTGCAAATAGTTTATAGTGATGAATAAATAAGTTTTGTTTACGTTTTTCACTTACGAATCCCAAATTATTTCAGAGCGCAATCCGCTGCTCAGCGCAAAGTCCCGTTGTACGTCGTAGGCAGTGCGCGCCATATTTAAAATACACACACACGACACAATCAAAATAAATACAGCACAGCCAATAAATAAGAAAACTATAGTTACATCACAAACTCCGCTTGCAAATTATTAAATGTAAAAATTCGTTCTACAATAACTATAGTAAACTAAACAATAAATTCTTTAGTAATCTGAAGCGATTGCAAGTTGAAGTTTGTAGCTTTATGCAAGTGACGTCACAATTGACACTTGCTTTTAATCAATTAATCATCGTGTGGAGTTGCATAGAAAATGATCGATATATCGATAGTCGTATACAAACCATTGTTGTTTGTATTGGTTCATGTGTGTGGTGTATTTTTAAAAGTAATTTGCATTTGTTTTCAACAACTCGTTTATAATTTGCATTAAAACTGACTGCATAGAAACAAACAGACAAGCGCAGACACACGCAGCCCCATACAAAAATAGAATGTTAGAAGATGCGCATGCGCGGCCGCAGATTGCTACCAATTGTCTTATCGCTTATTGTAATCATTATTTTATGCATCAGCTACATATCAAATCATCTGCATGTACATGAGAACACAATCGAAACGCAACGCGATGATGATAGAGATGAATATTTGGTTCATTTGCCCCCCGCTGGTGATGAGAGCATCATAAGCGGCGATGGCGTCACCGTTAATCCCATCCAGCTCACAAACGGACCTGTTTCCCTGCTAAATCTCAGCAATTTTGATTACCTGCTTGCCAGCGATGTGTGTCGTCGTGCTGAACGAGAGTTGCTCGGTAAGTTTGTAGTACATATAGTTAGACATTACTCTTAATGCAAATAAATGGCTTACTCTTCGCAGCTGTGTTGATTGTCACCTCGTATGCTGGACACGATGCACTTCGTTCTGCCCATCGCCAAGCGATCTCCCAGAGCAAGCTGGCGGAGATGGGATTTCAGCGTGTCTTTCTATTAGCTGCGCTGCCAGAGCGAGAGAAGTTTGTTACACAATCGCAGCTGGCGGATGAGCAGACGAGATTTGGTGATCTTCTGCAGGGCAACTTTGTGGAAGACTATCGTAATTTGAGCTATAAGCATGTGATGGGACTGCGTTGGGCAGCTAATGAATGTCGAGGACGTAGCAAGTTCATCATCAAGCTGGACGATGACATCATCTATGATGTATTTCATTTGCGGCGCTATCTTGAATCTCTGGAGGTGGATCAGCCAGCGCTGGCCACCAGTAGCACCCTTTTAGCTGGCTATGTGCTGGATGCAAAGCCTCCGATAAGGAACCAGGCCAACAAATGGTATGTCACCCATCAGGAGTATCCACATGCGCTCTATCCCGCTTATCTATCCGGCTGGCTGTATATCACCAATGGAGCAACTGCCTCCCGTCTGGTAGCGGAAGCGGAACGAATCTCAATGTTCTGGATTGACGACACTTGGCTAACAGGTATTGTGCGCACACGACTGGGCATTCCCCTCAAGCGTCACAACAACTGGTTTTCAGCCAATGCCGAATTCCTCGACTGCTGTGTACGTGACCTCAAGCAACATGGCTACGAGTGTGAATACTTTGCTGGCCCCAATGGAGCCGATGCAAAACTCTTGATCGAGTTTCTGCACAACGTGGAGAAGTGTTACTTTGATGAGTGCATTAAACGGCCACCTGGCAGATCCCTCAAAGAAACATGCCTGGCTGCAGTCAAGTCACCCGTTCCGGAGCATGGAGTGGCTCATGTGCGTACCCTGAAGTTGAGATGACACCTTCAATCAGTCAATCAAACCAACGTTTACCGTCCATACAATTACCATAACATTACAACAAAAGTCGTCAGCAATTCTTCTATATATAGATAGTTATCTATACATTATAATACTCACTAAGAGCATTAGACTTAAGGATTCCAATGTGCAAACTGACATTAACGTCTCCCCATTCTAAGTATTATGTTAAGATCAAACCGTACACCGAGCTGCGTACACCGTAATTTATTATATAAATCATTTCTAACTACTTAAACTATAGTGTTTTTTATTTCATAGAACATGTTTTGGGCGTGTTTAGGTAGTTGTCACTTTGTCAAAAATTTTATTTAACCCCTTGCTCAAAAAGGGGGGTATTACCTTTGTGTAATAGGTAGAAGCAAGACCAAAGTGTATAAATTTTTTATTACTGTTAACAACCGAGTCGATATGGCAATGTCTGTCTGTCAACTGGATCTCAGAGACGATTGGAACTAGAGTCATATATTTATGTCGTGTTTGTTACCATTATAACTCCTCGCCATGCTTGATCCGAATAGGACAACTATATCTTAAAGCTTCCATAGGACAATGTGATAACGCACTAGACTGAGTACGGGGTTTTTAGATCATGTACTGTAAATAAGAGAAGAGGGGTGTATTAAGTTTGTCAACAGCCGAGTCCGTCTATATGTCAGGTAGGATAGGTTTATTTCTAATTTTTGATACGCCCCCTACCGCCCCACAAATTGTAAAAAATTATATTCATTACACTACAACTTCGGAACTGTCGGACCCAAATTCACACATTATGTGTATGTTACCTTTACAACTATCCTCAGCCCCCAATAGAACAAATCGGTTGCAAAAATAACTTATTAGTTACGAAAATGGGCACTAGAATGAGTACGCGGCATTTTACAGTCGGCTCACGCTACTATAGCCTTTCTTACTTGTTTGAATTTGTGTTTTACGATCTACTAAAATTTTTATTAGTAGGGAACTGCAGCAGGAATATAGTAGAAACCATTAAACCAATAGGTAGGCGACTAAAAATGCACAGTATTGTTAAAAAAAAAATGGTTTAGATTAACTTAAATTAAACAAATTGAAACGAACTGTAATAAAATAAATTGTAAATGTATTTTGTGTTATCATTCTTTATTATCAGTAATAGATTTAAATTAAATAAATGCAATACAATTAAGCACAATTTCATTGTACACGCTATGAAATTCTGTTCATTTTTGCTTTCTTAAATTTTCTTGTTTATTTTATTAATTGCTTTTGTTTACCGTTTTCATTGTGTGTTGTATTTTGCTTTCAATAAAACTTTCTTCAGTAAATTAAATAAATGTGAGTACGTGCGTGTGCATGTGTTTGTGTTGGTGTGAGTGTATGTGTGATTGTATGTGTTTAAGTGAGAGTGCGTTTATGAGGGGAAAAATAAGCTGAGTGTGTGTAGGTGTACGTTCTCAGTATGTGTAGGTGTGTGTGTGCGGCCGCAGTCTCTATAGAAGTTACAAAAGAGATCGATAGATGGAGCTTTAAGCTCATCTCCCAAACAATCTCCCTCCCTTTCGCTCATGTGTTCATTCGATCCTTTCAGTTGTGTTGTTTTATTATTGTGTGTGCATCTCTTTCGTAACTTTATAGAAAGTACAAGCTCGCATTTCTTTTTATGCGTTTTGCTTTGCTCTTTCTTTCGTTTCATTTTTACTTCTTATTTTACGCATATGTAAATATTAAAGTGCGATTCATTTTTTGTTGCTTTTTGCTTTGCTTTTCTAATAAGAATAAGTTGTGTTTTTTTTTTTCATTTTATATAAAAAGTAGGCTTGGGCGTAGGCGAATCGATTGTCGGCATTCGCTACAAGTTTTCTGGAAATTATCTCACGCTCTCTAAATCTAAATAAATATAAATAAATAAATTGTATATATAGTAATTAATTAAAAAAAAAAAAAAAAACAAAAAATATACGCTTGTCAGCTAATTTCAGGCAGCTGCTGTTTGTGTGTGCGTTCTGTTCGGTTTGAGTTTCGATATGTAATTTGAAATTCGACTTCGAAACTCGATTCCTGGCGCTGTTGCTCTCATTGCCGAAACTCTCTCGTGCGTGCCGCGGGGCCGGCGAGAGAGCGCTGAGCGCTGACAAGCGACGACGACGTCAACGACGACGTCGACGCCCAGGCAGACGCCGACACCGACGATGACGACGACCTGCACAGTGCATGCCTTAAGGGCGAGAGAGATAGACATAGCGAATGAGTGTGTGAGATGTTTGTCGTTCTGTCTGTGTTGTGTATATATGTGTGTCTATGTATATAATGTAGGTGACAATTTTGTTGTGTATCATTTTTGTTTTCCTTTTTTTTCTACTTTTTTTCTGTGTTGATTTCTTAGTTCTTTCTTGCTTTTAATGCTCTCAAACTTCTGGTTAAATCTTCGTTATTGCTGCGCCTAAACTTATGCTACGATTTTGTGGGGCTGCATCCATTTCTTCATGTAATAGCAGAACAATGTGGAAATGTAGAGCAGGATCATCAGTGCGCAAGTAACGGCTAAAGCGAGCACGGACGTCTTTGTGGGACATGGCTCGATGATGGTGACAGTCTTGTCTGAAAGTGAGTAGGTGTAGAGAGGGAGACAGTGTTAAGCGAGGGAGAAAGGAGAAATGCATTGAATGCTTACCCTTGGAGAAGTCTGTGCTGGGATCTGCCTTGAAGAATTCGCGTTTCTCATCACCAAAGTCCAGCACCAGAATCTCCTGCGAGATGTTCATGTGATCCTCGCTCTTGGTCTCGTTGGTGGAGCTATAAAAATAGACATAGTATTTTATTTCCTCTTCTAGTCTTTGCTCTTTCCATTAAAACTTACCCCTCGATGGAACGACGACGCCTTCTGCCTAGAGATTCGAATGATTCCATGTTCCATTCACAGACAGCTGGATCACAGGGCCCCAGGCAGTACTTGACATTGCATTGGAAGATAACGCCATAGCTTTCAGTAAAACGGAATGCCTCATATGTGGATTGCAGGGCATTGCCATCGGCAGTGAAGCCGGGGAAAATGGTAGGATCTGTGGGGCAACCATCATCGTCGATGATCTTAAAGCTGGTGCGTGCATCCTTGGCCATGGCAACGCAAGAGCGTGCAAAGATGCCATAAGGAGCTGCAAATAGTGAAAAAGTGGGAATTTAGATTACTGGTAATTCCCTAGGGGATTGTAAAAGCTGCTATCACTTACTGTCTTCGGGGATTTCGATGCGGAAATTGAGACGATCACCGATGCGAACAGTTTCCACCTCGCGTTGACGGGTGTCCAGAATGCGAATTCTTGGTGGTGGTGCCTCAGGCGAGGAGTTGATGTGAATCATTTCAGGATCGCGGATGGGCATCATGCCGAATGTAATGTTCTTCGAGCTCATATCATAGGTACACTTAACCTTGTAGATCTTATCAGCCTTGGTCATCACGACGCTGTGATGTTGCAATACCACTGTGTTGGAGTAGACACCAGTCTGCGGAGTAAGCAAGTGTTTAGTACATCCGATGGGACTAAGCACGGACAACTACTTACCACGCTCTGGGTGTTACAATCCTGTCCAGCCATGGTCAGATCAAGACGGAAGGCATCCGAGTTGATCACATCGATGTTGCAAGTTTCGGAGCGTCCCAAAGCATAGATGCGTCCATTGAAGGGTTTGTTGGTGCGCACCTGGACAGCAATGCGTGTGTCCTTGCAGTGAACCGAGACTGTAGGAGAAAACCAAAGGGGTTAGACCCAGCTCAAATGAATCCTAAGCTATGTTTGATGTATGATAATTCGAGATTGAAATTCTTCATTTTGTATCCTGCATCTAAAGAATATGAGACTTACCGTCGTAGCAGGTGCCTGTCTTGTCGCAGTTGACATCGTTGCGGGTCATGTTGGTCAGATTGGGGTCCTCGATGGCGTCTAGGCTGACGGGCAGCGTGTCGATCTTATCCAGAGTGCCAGGTGGGGAGTTGCCAGCGCCAGCGGAGGAAGTCGATTTCTCGCACTGATTCTCAAAGTACTGTCCAATGGGCTCACCATGATCGATCAGAGGACGCTCGTGATTCAAGTAGGTCGAGGGACCATCGGGTAAAGTCTTGTGGTCCAGATGATACAAGCGGCAGTTGTATTGAGCGCCCTGTGGTTGTCCCAGATACAGGAAGGAGCGGCAAAGGAATTCCGATTCAATTTCGCAGGCCAAACGACAGGCGGACTCCGAGGTAACCTGAAGCTCCTTATCGGTGTAGTAGTGCAGACCGACATATTGGGCAACCTTCTCCTCAGAAACACCCATACGGGCATTGGCAAACGAGCGGGTGTTCTTGCAGGCCTGTGTGGGTTTCAGGCAGAGATTCTCAAAGTAATCCGTACCCTGGGCATCAACCAACTGAACAAATTGACCGGAACTGCGACGATCTGAGTCGCTAAGAACGCACTTCATGTTATTGTAATCATACTCGACGGAGCGACAGATGAAGCGCTTTTCGTTCAAACAAGCTGAGAGACACGCCTCTTTGGTGCTCGTATAGATTAGGGCGTTGTCCAGACCACGGATAATCTTGTTTGGTACACGCTCAAACGACCACGGACGATGACAGACATTCTCGCTGCGTAGCTGCAATTTGACCATGTAATACATGTTGGCCGAACGTTGGGGCGCCGCCGATGGATTTGCCGCCGACGAGTCGTTCTGCAGCTGACAGTGTGTCTCCTGCGATGGCGACAAAGGATTCACCACAAAACTAAATGCAGCTGCCTGGCAATCAGCCTCCTCACGGCACCAGCCCTGGCATTCGTAGAGCGAAAGATTCTTCACGCTGTAGTATGTGGTTCCGGCAAAATCATAGTCTGTCAGCTTCTCGAATGCCATGCGGGACTCGGCCGCATGGGGCAGCATTACCAGCATTGAGACGGCCACGAGTGCCAGCATTGTGCCCCGAGAGATCATCGTTCCACTTGTTGTTCTGCTGGTTTTTCTCTTCGCTGCGATTTGCATCTGGAATTGGCAGGAACAAGTGGGAAAATTAGTTTTGTAAATAGTTTCACTTTTAGTTTAGAGTCTAAGAGAGTTATGATCTTGAGAAAATACTATCTTAACCTATTCCATACAACTGAAGTGATTTCAGAAATATTTTTAAAGCTTTAAAGGTTTATATCACAACTTTCAGAGGTCATAACTTGAAAAATTCGAATCAGTTTTCCTTGTATTCAAATTCATCATGTGATCATCATTTTAAAAAACTTTGAAATATTTGAGACAACAAAGGAAAGTATAGGAAAGAGAGAGAGAGGGGAGAGAGAGAGAGAGAGAGAGAGAGAGAGAGAGAGAGAGAGAGAGAGAGAGAGAGAGGCGTTTAAACAAATGTATTGTAGCAGTGCAGTTACGCTGTTTGCCTATGCTGACCGCCAGGTGGCGTTTGGTGATTTGCTAATTGCGGGTGCCGACAGCACAGATAGACAAATAGACAAAGGGAGGGTGGGAGGTAGACAGTTGTTGATGTTGGAGAAGCCTTTTGGATCTGTGGCTTCACATCCGCTACCAAGTGCGGACCATTACACGCTTAACTGAACTCCTAGCAAACCAGCGAACCAATAAGATTTCTTCCCTTTCCCCAACAATCTGCCTGGTCTTGGCCAACTTTGCTGTTAGCCAAGTTCGTTGGCACAACAAGTCTTTCTGTGTCTCTAGCTGTATTTGTTAGGGCTTTCATGAGCAAAGAGCAGGCGGAAATTACAAATGGAACATTGAAATTGGCAGCAGTGAAAACTATTACCTTTTTTTATTACTAATACTACAAAAAGTACTATTTTTAGTACTTATACTACAACTACTTCAACTATTATTACTACAACTAAGACTTTTGCTACTATTATAACTCATGCTTTTACTACTACTGTTACTACAACTAATACGTTTACTGCTATTACTACTTTTTGTACTACTACTATTTCATGCATCATTTATACAAAAGTTACAGATGCACCTACTAACATTTGTACTTTTACTTCTAACACTCTTACTACTACTACTTAATTTAGTACTTTTTCTACTACCTAACTACTACTACTTCTTTATTATTGCGGTTTACAAATTCTAAGATACTCATTTTCCATTGTCAATTTGCAATTTCCCAATTTCGATGCCCATTTCCAATCCGAATCCCAATTTCAATCCCAATCCCAGTCCCGTTTCGATTCCCATTTCCACTCCTATTCTTGTGGCTTTCATTCAAGCGTGCTGCCAAATTGCTTTAGCAGTTGCTGCCTCATTTGCAGCTGCCACAAACCACATCCCTATTCACAGCTCCACTCCCTCCACACACGCCCCCTTTTCCCAAACACTTTGTTCGCGGGGGCGCAACATTGACTGACCCTTGAGGTGTTTGCCAGAAGAAAAGCGAAAGCCATCGGATTTAAACTTTAAGTTTGCCAACTCATTCGTATTAATGGTGAGTGCATTCGATGATTCAAGTGCGTACTCACTCGAGTACTCGTGAATATTATCGCCTATTCAATTGAATAAAAATATGAATGTGGATTTAAATATGAATGTGAATACTTATATTTAAGTACTCCCAAGCGACGCCTTGACATTGGCTTAGACAACCATTTAGAACTCATTACAGACTGTAAGTAATTATGGGTTAAGCGTGGGTCAAACTTCAGTTGTCATTACAGCTGAAAGGATATTTTCTTAACCATCTAAAATCCTATAAAAAGTATTTATTTAACATTAAATCATTCAATAACTATTTACGAATTCTCATTCTACTTATTGATCAACACTCAACACTCAGTTTATTCATGCCCTGGTCGGTTTTTTTGGTTAAGGGGCTCATAAATGCATTCATCCAATAATTGTCCAATGAATTAACTTTTAATCTGGACTTTTATTTGATCTTTATAGCTGAAACATGCAACGATTTATGGCTTTTTAAATACGTTAAAAGACGAGTGAGTCTGGGTAGTTGGGGAAGAGAAAAGCTAAGCTAAGAAATTATATTAACATATTCAATTCAATTTGTTTTTTCTGAATTGTCCCAGGCAAGTGGTCAGTCAGCATGAAACCAACAAGCAATTATTGCTACTAGAACCAGAGGGGGGAGAAAGAAGGGGAGCATAAAGAAATAGAAAGAGGGCAGATGGTTAAAATATATAGGGCAAATGGGGGAGGGGAGAGAAAGGGGAAGGAGAATCATCAAATGATTGCAGCGCTCGGAACGTGGCTATTACAAACAATATTAACTCGAAGCTTTTGGCCGAAGCGAATCGCGAAACGCGCACAACGAATGCCAGTACAATTGCCAAGAGGCAGTGGGAGAGGAAGAGAGCGTAAGAGAGGGAGGTGGAGAGAGTGCCAAGTAGTTGCAACATGAGCAACATCGACAACGACAACAGCAGCAACAACTGTATGAAATAAGGTGGCAAACACGATTGCAGCGCGGGAATTTGTGGCGTGTACTCAAGTCAAAGCGACAGCAGCAACAGCAACAGCAACAAGAACGACAACAACAAGTTGCAACAAGCGGTGGCAGCAACAAGCACAAGCATCGCAGGGAGTCGCCTTCATTTTGTATATTCTTTTTATGTTTATACTTAGTTTTTTTTTCCTTCTCCTGTTTTTACAATTCTTGTTCTACAATTGCCAATCTGCATGAGACACAAGAGCAACTGTTGCAGTTGCAGTTGCTGGTGCTACGGCTGTGGCTGTTGCTGCACATTCGAAGTGCAAGTCGAGCCAATTACATGGACAGCAGTCGGGCGATCGGTTGTGCGAGATAAACGCAAAACGCAAAACGCATTCGTTTACATTTGACGTCATTGCCACCGCGTTGCAAGTTACCCATTGCCCATTGCCCATTGCCTACTGTCCACTGTCCACTGTCCATTGGCAGTTGCCACCAATTGCCCCCTCACGACTTGTGTTTTATTTATAGCCCCAAATGCAAGTTTATTTTTGGGGCGTCCTTGGCTAAAAATGCAGTCGCCTCTTCTAATTTAATACCCAAACCGACAATGATGATTCCACAAGCGTAATTGCTACTGCTGCCGCTGCTGAGCACTGTGGATTGTGGATCGAGGACTGTGTATTGCGAACTGTCTTCTATGGATTGTGTTGCTGTTTATAGCTTTCGAAATCAGCTGCTAAATGCTGCCGCTGGCTAACAGGAAATACCAGCTGAGTTCTGCCACAAACAGTTCACACACTCACATGGCGCCCAAAAAAAAAAAAATGGGGAATAAGCACATATGTGTGTGTGTGTGTGAGATAGGGAGCTGCTAGCATTAACCATATATAGAGCCAAGTGGGTGTTAACCAGAGTCCCAAGCCACTCAATCAACATCGAGTGTAGAAACCAGAAAATATATCAGATAAGAAGCAGCAGTTTTCGCCTCTTGCCATTCGTACTGCAAGTCTTATATAGTTTGTATATATAAATATATATTATATATATATACCTTAAGCAATACTTTCTATCATACTATTAATAGGAGACTTCTAAAAACTGTTATGTGGGCTTAACTGAGTTTTCCGAAAAAATCAAAATTTCAACTGATAGTTCCCATAGTGATTTCTATATTAAAATATATATTTCTTTTAAAAATGAGTCAAAGAAAAACTAAAATTTAGTAGCAAAAGCTTGGATATTATTTTTAGTTCAACTTCCCTGTAGTTAAAGAAAAATGAGTGCAATATTCTTGCAGTATGAATATGAGTGCAAAGAGCAGGGCAAACATGAGTACATGGGTGTATGGGTGTATGATTGTGTGACTGTATGGGTGTTTGAGTGTACTCATCACATTCCTGTGGAGGCTCGTGAAGATCGTTGGGATGGGATCGCGATGGTCAGTGGCGCGTACTTAGTTAGATGGATGATGCAGCACTGGGCTGGGTAACTAGCAATCATGAAAATTGTACGCTTGAACCCCACTCCCCTTTCCTAACCCTCCCCTTCTGGGCATAAACGGAGCTGCAGTTCGAGGCTGTGCGAAGGGGGAAAGATTGGGGGTCTTGGTATGATTCTTGGTATGATGGCTATGGGATAGTTACATTGAGACTGCTTTCGTTTTGGTTTTGGTTTTGGTTCAGAGTTGTAGCTGGCATTGAGTTTGGCTTTGGCTGTGGCATTGGCTCTGGGCGCCCTGTGTTGTCTGAGCAACTGGGAAACTGGAAAACTGGGAAACTGGGAAACGAGCAAAAGGTTATCATTAGGCACGTTTACTTCCTCTTCGCGTACGGCCTCTAATTATGAGGGAACTGAGCAAGTGAATGCCATAACCAGCGAGCAGATCGCTTGAGCACATGAGCAACATTAGATGAGCACAACAGCAACACAACAACAACAACAACAATATATCTAAGAAGTCGAAGCAAATACACTGATCAAATAATACACTTTGTGATAAAAAATGTAGCTTAAATAAATATTTAGTTTAATGCTTAAACTTTAATTTTTTATCTACATTTATTTTTTTTTAATTTTTAATGTAATATTTATACTTTCAATATAATATTTATTTTTTTTAATATTTTTAAATTTTTTTCTAATTTTAATAAATTAATTATACTTCACAGCAAAATTTATAAATTTTAAAAATCTTAGAAAAATATCTATTGGATTTTTTCAGTGTATAGAACGAGTTGTAGAAGAATCAGCTAAAATAAAAGCACTGAAAACTAGAAGGAAACCTTCAAAGGTCACTCCGTTAGAGAGTAAATGACCCCCGCTGGCAGAAGACGTTGTTGGAGCCAAAGAAATTCACAATTTATGCACGAAAGCGGAACGAAATGCGACCAGAACGAAAGCGACAAAAGAAACAACAACAAGAATTGGAAGATACCGGTGTGTCAACGGTAACAAAATCCAAATCCAAAACCCGAAAACTCAAAGGTAAACAGTGAAAGTAATAATATGCAATTAACTCAATTAAAATGAAATGAATAAAGCGAATGAGCGAATGAATGAATGAAATGAATACACAACAGAATCCAAAAAAAAAAAAACTACAAAACCAAAAGAAATCTTTTCACAAATTAAAAAAAAAAAATAAAAAGCCAACGGCAATTTTTTCCTCATTCACAGCAAGTTTTATTTATTTCTATTTCTATTTTTCTCCATTTCTTTATTTATTTTCTTTTTTTGTTATCTTTGTTTTCTTCTTTGTTGAGTTTCATTTCTTTGCTGTTGTTGTTGACAGTAGAAAGGCAAAAAGATCTTTCACAAAAAGTAGTTCCAGTTTTAATTAGTCACAGTGACAGTTATTTTCGTAATTGTTGCAATTCTGTGAGTTTAGTTCAAGGCACAGCTGGAGAGAAACGTCATTGAAAGTGACTAACTGAAAAAGAGTTTTCTTTTTCATATTCAATTTTCCAATTTCATGCAATTTTGTAGTGCAAAAAGCGGCGCTTCATTTAAGTTAAATCGTTGTATTAAACTAATTTGCTTTTTAGGAATTTATTGCTGTTAAGTTTGACAAATTGCAGCTTAGTTTTGTGTGTGAAAATTTTGTTATTAGATTATATTTGATTGAACAGCTAAAAAGTGGGTTAATACTCGAGTAAATATTCTGTTTTTGTTTTTATTTATTAAGTAAAAAACAAAGCAGAAAATGATTAAAGATGGCTTTTTTAAATACATAATTTTAAAAATATATCAACCGATAAAATATCTTTAAAAAGAGTTATAAAATAAACATTTTTAAATCCTTATTTTTCTAAATATTTATATTTGAAAAATATTTTTATTTAAATATAAATATAATATTTATTTATCATACATCTTTTTGAATTTGTTTATTACATATTTTTTTAACAATTATATTAATTGTTTAAGTATTTAATTGTCTAATAAAAAATGCTTCAGCTTTGTATTTTTGTTTGCGTTCTGAGCTCACTGAAAGCGCGAATAAATCTACTAAGCAAATCGCCGACAATTCGCAAACAAATCGCACAGAAATCTCCTCTAAGCAGCTGATTTTTCTTGGTAACTTCTAACTTCCTTTCTTAACAACTTCAAGTCTCTCCCTCTCCCTCTCTCTCTTTTTTCTGTCTCTTTCGTTTCACACCAGTTGTGTTCTTTTTGTATTATTTTTCTTTGTTTCTGCAAGTTTTCAACACACTCGACTCATGCTTATGGCACACTCAGAAGTGTGTGTGTGTGTGTGGTTGGGTGTATGCGTGTGTGCTGCACTCAAAACGGATGTCTGGCCTTACAGCTTTTGGTCTTGTCAGTCTGTCCGTTCTATGCCACTGTCTTTCTGTCCGTCCGTTTGCCTATTTGTCCGTCGCTTTTGTCCACTCGATCAACGGCGGAAATGGAGGCCTTTTCATATACTACTAAACCAACTACTACTACTACTACAGCTACTAATACGACTACTACTACTATTTGCAATTTGTTGTCACAACACGCGAGAGTCTCTCTAAGTGAATAAGTATGAGAGACTATACTTCCCTCTCTTTCTCTTTGGTTCTCTTGGCTTTGTTTTCTCGCTTTGTCTTTGGCTGTGTCTTCATCTGCTTTGCTGCAATTATGCAATTTTCAATCATCGCAGTTTAAAGATGCGCAACGTGCAACCGTCGCAAGTTGAAGCACCTGCCACAATCATTCAACATGCAGCACCCTCTTCTCCCTCCCACAGGTGTATGTGTGTGCGAGTGTATGCGTGTGTGTTTGTGCGTGACTGAGTCCCAGTTCCCAGTTCCCCAGTTATGGTTGCAATAGAAGTGCCATGCAATTATTTCTATCGAACAATGGAGCAAGACGAGGCAACACCTCAGCTGCAAACACACACACACGCACGCACACCTGAGCTCAATCACTGCGTGTGTGTGTGTAAAATTATAAAAGTTATAATTAAAAGCAAAAAAAGAAAAGAAAAGAAAAGAGCTAAAGGAAGCAACCAACACGAAGCGGCCTTCGTCTAATGGCCACAGATTTCCAACTCCTCACCGCAGCTGCTCTTTCCCCACCACTTCAACATACTCAACTTAAAAAAAAATAAAGAAAAAAATTATAATAGAAAAATGCAGTGCAAAACACTTTAAGCAAATTAAATGTCAGAAATTCCAGCAACTAAAAGCAGGGAACTAAAAGTGAGTCCGAGTGCTGGGCATTGGGGGGAAACAGTAGACGGTGTGTGAGAGTGTGTGTGTGTGTGTGTGTATGCTAACTAAAAGACAATATAATGACTAGAAAATTGCATTAGCGCTGATGGCAGCCAAGGCTCTGACTTTGCCAACGGCTCAAGCTAAAGAAATGCTTACAAAATTGCACTGGCTACTATTTTGTATAGCAAAAAGCAAACAAATAATTTATGCTTTTCCGATCACTTTATGGTGTTAAATTGTTGTCTATTAAAAACTAAATAGTAACACCTTTAAGAAAAGCTAAAAAACATATATTTTGTATGCTTATATTTAGGGCTAAGGGTGCAAATGTTTAGCCAAAGAAGAAAGTTGCTGCAAATCTTTGCTAAACTAAATATTATTTAACTCGAGCTAAACAACGAAAAGATTCACATATTTTTTCTTAAGAAACTAAGTGTAACTAATCTATAAAGTGATTGCAACCAGTTGTTGCAAACGAGTTGCGACGCCACAGTTGGGAAAGTTTTTGGACAAATGTAGCGCATGAAACAAATGACTTAGAACACAAACTTGTTCTGTCAAGAAAGAAGCAGTAGCAAATGTGAAATATCTGTGTGTGTGTGTGTGTCTGCTATTAAATGCCGTTACTAATTTGTAAAGTTGACACCCACTTAAAATGAACATCATACAGTAGAACGAGTTGGTTCATGCAGCTGTGTTAAATGTGTGGCATGCCCCGCGTGGCTGCCGCTTCCTTTTCGGCTCTTTGCCAGCGAGTGATCGGCGTGAATTGCATGCGATATGATTGAAACAGAAACAGAATCAGGCTGACTGCTTGTCAGGGATGTGGCACAGGTGTGTTTGCAACTATACCAGTTATCCGCTGCCAGTTGCAACTTGCGTCGCGCCGCATTCGCTGCGCATTTAAAGCCAAAAACGCAAAACACCAAACACCAAACACAAAACGAAAACGGAACAAAAACCGCAGCAAAGGGGACCAATTGGGGAGTGAGAAAAGAAGTAGCTGCAACAAGGAGTTTAAGCAGCTGCGAGGGTGGCAAAGGGGGACGTGCTTTGGCTAGAGAAAGGTGGCCAGTTTGCTGTTTGGCTAAAGTTCTATGTGTAGCAAACTATTTTCTATCCATTTTTTTTGCTTTAGAACCGGAAATTTATTGCATAACAAGTTGAGCTCAACGATATCATATGATAGTGCGATACGAGCTCAGAACAGACTCAGTTCTAGACTCCGACTCGGACTGGAATCCCAACTCCTAATGGAACTTGGACGCTGCAGTTGGACTGCCTCAAGGTTGTTTGCCAAACACTGGGTACAAAATAATACCCGAGATCTGGGCTGGGCAGCACAACATATTTGAAAGTGCAGTCTACACTGTTAACTTTATTTACTTTTTACACTGATTCTTTAACAAATTTTCAACTATTTCTTAGCATATTTATTATTAAGCGATTTAAAGACGCTGCTTACATTTTTTGCAGTGTATTCCAGCGTCTTGCTTGCTGTTTCTCTCTGCTGCTGATGCAGTTTCAAGATATAAAGGGGCAGTTTAAGTGGAAACGGGGTGTGGTGTCTTGCCCACGACATAAACTCGAGTTGATGTTGAACTTGAAGCAAGTACATTTGGTAAAAGAATTCTGGCCAGGTCACAACACACTGAGCCACATTTCATAAATTCTTCATGCAAATGCAGCTGTCAAGAAAGGGACACAACTAAAGGGAGCCAAGTGAGAGACAGAGACAGAGACAGAGGGGTAACTGAGTGTAAGTGGGACAGGTAATGGGTGTGGAAGCAGCTCAATCGATCGATCGTTCAATTGTGTGCCTTATGTTTGGCAATTCGATTTCAATCAGTTGTGTGGGCCACGTTCCTGGAAGCAGTCAACGTCTTGCGGCACGAAACACGAAGCAGCAACTGCAACTCCATGCGGAAGTTATGCGATACCAAAGCCATTAGCCAGAGTGAGAGGGGGAGAGCGAGACAGAGACAGAGTTTAAGCTTTGACTTCAAGTTCGACAAAGAACAGGAGTCATTAGAGCGCATTTGAGACCTGAGCGGAATGTGGCGGATAACGATAGAAGACAGAAAAGAGACGTCTGAAGAGAAGCTGTTGGCCTATGAGTGTGCGAGTGTGCAAGTGTGCGAGTATCTGTGACAGGTTGTGGCAAGTATAGCGTTGCATGATTTATGGCAATTATGATGATGATGATGCGGCTTCAATGCGCTAAGAAATTACAATTAATTGCAAAATCTTGACCCTCTATATCATGTTAGCTCCCCACTTTCTCGAACCAACTCTACACACATCTCTCAAGCGTTTTTTATTTTCATTACCCCCTTACCACATTTCTCCTCTCCCTCATTTCCCTTGATTCCCTCTATCTGCTGTCATCTAATTCTCGGCTTTAATGAGAAATCTAATCTGTTTCTCTATTGATACAGTGGCCATAAAATGAAAGTGCTTGCTTCGAAATTGACTTTGATTAAGTGTGTACTTAATCTGCAGTAGTTCAAGTACTGCGTAATTAGTATTCAACAAGACTTTCAGTTCATTCAACTTGAATTGAAAGTTGCAGTAGCAATTGGGGCTAAAAGGCGTATAAAAAACACGAAGAAAGCACACAAAAATCAGCTTATATATCAAGTGTAAGCTAATGACACTTGCTTACATTTTGAACACTTTCTTTCGAAGTTAATCTGAACAATTGCTAAAAAGGGAGTAACAAAGGATTTTAAAAGCGGAAGTAGCTTAAATTAAGAATTAATTATTTTTAAATTCAAAGTTTTCCATATAAATTTGTTAATTTTAATTTATTGATCGACTTTAATTGAACTGGCAAATAGAAAATGGTATGAAACATGTTTACAACTTCATTCCATACGAAACCTTTCAGTGAAATCTACTAAAAAGTTCGTTAATTATGTAATAATAATTGTGCAAAAAATCAACTAACAAAAGTAGCTTAAATCAAATTGAAATTTTAATAAGATTATGAAATGAATGAGTTTTCAGTTGATTGAAAAGAAAATAAAATAGTGTATCAAATAAAAACAGCTGAAAGTGTTGGAAAGTTTTAAGCCACAAATAAACAAGCTGAAAGCACAATTATAAGAAAAGTCTTTACAACAAATCAAAGCGTATTAAATAAATTTATTTACTTTTTTTTTTTATTTAATTTATGAAATTTATAGCAATTAGTTACTTTATGTGCTTTCTTTTTTTTAATCAAACAAGTAAAAGCTTGTTGTTGAAGCTTTTAATGTCTTATGTAATTTTCTAACTTAATCCTTAACAAGCTTTAAAGCTCCTGCATTCCAGGCTAATAGCTTTTGAGTGTTTTCAGTGCGAGAACGTGTTAAGAATATTCATAATTGCGAATACGTGTAAAGTGTAGAAGAAGAAACACAAGTGTAACAATACCTGAGTGTGTGTGTATGTGTGTGTGTGTGAGTTTGTGTCTTATCTTATCAGCTTTGGCGAATTGTTGGCTTGTCGTATTTTTAGTCGTGCCATCGCTCATTACAACACGCCTGACACTTTGCCAGCTGCAACTGTTGCTGGCGCTACAATGAGCAGAAAGACAGGTAAGGCTGGTAGGTCGGAGGGGCGGTAGGGCGGCAGGGCGAGGGGGGGTTGAATTGTCGCGGTAGCTCATTAAAAATTGTGCAATTTAGAGTTGTGCCAACCTATTTTTAAATGCAAAACTCGCGCTGGCCGCACGACAAGACAATCAGGACATGGAAATAATTGAATGCGCCAGCGACAACAGTTGTTGTTGTAGTGTTGATTTTGCTGCTGTTGTTGCCGCAGGAGGCATTGCTAAAGATGCCACATGAAGATGACCAATTTGCTTGCTACATGGCAACATGCCACAGCGAACAACAGCAACCGGCTCGATAAGCAAATGCGGCCACTTGCGAGTTGCAAATTCACTGCGAGTGTGTTCGTGTGTGTGTGTGTGTGAGTTTGGTGTGTGAGTTTGGTGTGTGTTTGTGTGTGTGGCTTGTGTGTTTGCTCGTAAGTGGCCCATTGTGGCTCATTTTGCAGTTGCAATTTTAAAAACCAGCATTTAATTAAACCACAGCAGGACATTGGCAGCATTAAGGCAGAGTGATGAAGAGTGGCAAAGTGGCAGCGACTGTAATAGGGGTAGCCAAGGTGGGGGGGGGGAAGCTGCCGCACGTGACGTTGCAACTGGGGAACTGGCAGCGGAATGGAATGGAATGGAATGCCATTTTGCATGCTGAATGATTGTGCATGTTTTCTGTTGTGTTTGTTAAGAATTATGTTGTGTGTGATTTTTATGGCATTTTACACACAACACACACACACACACGCATACACTCATGCGCACACTTGCATACCTTACACCGACACACACACACATAGGCAGAACGAATTCTTTTCATTTAGAGCTAAATGCGACACGCAACTTCTCTGTGGGGGATATAGCTTAACAGCTGCACGACTGACAAATGCCCTGTAATTAGCATCCAGTGGTATAGTTACAAGTAGTAGGCAGTAGAACGGGCTAGGAAATAGTAGCAGCTACTTAATTGAAACAAACAGTGATATAAGTAGAAAAATAATATTTATATAGTTTTTGTTAAGTCAGCTCTAGTGTTTGAAGTTGCATATAAGCAAAGAATTTGGTTAAAACATTACAGTAAGTCCATGAGGCTAATGCCAACAGCCAAACTAAGGTAAGATGATTGAAGCGCGTAAAGTTAGCAAACAATACAAACATTAGTAATTGTGGCAAGATCAGTCTTTAGCATAACAAAAGTAAACGCAATAGTAATTTTAGTAATAGATGCACAAATGCTAATAAGTAGTTTTAGTAGTGGAAGCAGCACAAAGGTAGCAATTAAAGTAGTAGAAATTTAAAGCAAGAACAACAATGATAAGCTTGCAGAAATATTAAACAGGGCTCAATAAAAACAGTCACAAGTAGAAGCAGAAATAGTAGTCATAAAAAAAGTAGTGGCAATAATTGTAGTAGAAATAGCAGTGAAAGCCAAAATAGTAACCAAAGTAAGCGAGAAGTAGTAGAAATAGTAGATACTGCAAAGAAATACTACTAGCAATAATAGTAGTCCGAAAAATAGTAGTAGATGCAAAAATTTAAATCTTAATAAGCACAGCTAAATTAGTAACCTCAGTTGGTAGCAAAAAAGTCATTAAAAAGTAGATATTCCAAAAAAGGTACTGGCAAAAATAGTAGTAGAAGTTAGGGTAGTGACAAAAATAGTAGTAGCAATAATTGTATACTGATTCCAGTACATACAACCAAAACAGTAACTCATGAAAGTAGAAAAACTAGAAGCACAAAAATAGTAGTCACATATATAGTAGTAGCAAAAGTAGCAGTTGGTGTAGAGTAATAGTAACAGCTTGCCATCCCAGCGGGTTATCCAAACTTTATCTTTGATTATTTTTTATTTCCATATGTAAACATGTTTTTACAGGGTATTAGCATGTGTCCAGCAGCCAATGGGAGACAGTGGCGTGATTGATGATTGACGGCAACAGTGTTATCACTGGCAATGCATTTGCTTACATATTAATAACAGCTGCAGCAGTTGCCATTTGCAGTCGAGGAGTGTTTGCAAAACGAAAGACTTAGGCAACAAACTTGCCTTGATTTCTGCTGAGTTATTTCTTTGCCTGCCAAATGTTTTGATGGGCAGCTGTTGCCGCTGTTGCCGCTGTTTCTGCTGCTGTTGTTGCTCATAATTTATTGCAATCAAATGGAAATTGTTGTTGTTGCTGATGGTGTTGCTACATCAGCTTCATTAGGCAGCTATTAGCTGGTTAATGGCCAAGACCAGGCCAACAGATAGGCCAAGAACATGGCCCAGGGAAGATGAGCTAAGAAGGGGAATGAAAGAGAAGAGAATTTTAATGGCAATCAGTGTGCCAGTTGGCACCTGAAATGTACCAATTGCTGATGTTGTTATTGCTGCTATTGTTGTTGGCCCTAACTGTTTGGGCCATTAGGCAAATCGGCTTAGAAAGCTGGCCAATTCGAATTGTTTGAAAAGAAATTACGCGCATTTGTAACAATTATTTGCTATTATCAATAAAATGAAACCGCAGCGTGTTTCAACTTAGTCCCCTTCTCTCTATCTCTCTCACTATCTCTCTTTCCCTGACTCTCTCTCTTTCACCCTTTGCAATTGAAAGAAAGCTGGAAAACCAATAAGAAAATTGAATGTGTTCGTAATGTGTGCGTAAATTACGCCAATAAGAGAGTGCGAGCGAGAGAGTAAGAGAGTGAGAGCCAGCTGAGAACTTGGCAACAGATGCGGGCTAAAAGTTAACAGCAGCACCGAAAGAAGCCGAGAGATTGAGGGGGAGAAAGAGAGAGCGCAAGCGGGTGATAGAGATTACGAGTCTGAATGAATGAGTGTTATTTGTTTAAGTTGGCTTTAACAGCTTGCGGCCGTTGCCGTTAGTTGACCTGGTTAACAGTCTGAGATAAGCGTTAGAATACAACAGCAACAAAACGGAAATCAAGCACACAACAACAACAACAGCAGCAGCAGCAACTACAACTGAAGATCTTTGAGAAATGACTGCATAACTCTTTTGCCGTCTAAGCCAAGTTAAGAGCAGACAGCAGATCACCAAAGCGATAGAAACAGTTCTTCTTCTTGTTGTTGTAGTTAAAATTGTTGTTGCTGTTGTTGTCGTTCTGCCCCCGATTGCCCATCACAATGGGGCACATTGAAATGCTTTTCGATTTAAATTGTGCACTGAAATTGTTTGCCCCTTTTCCATATTGTTGCCTGGCTGTCTGATTGTCTGCCATTCTGTCCATCTATCTGTCTGTTCGTTTTGTTGTTGGGGCGGCTCACAAAGGTCGCCACATAATCCGCAACAGTCATCGCCAAATGCTACGCACGTAGCAGCAGCAGCAGCAGCAGCAGCGGCAGCAACAGCGACAACATCGACAACAGCGGTAACTGTTGCTGCTGCCAAAGAAATAAGTGGACGAACGCGACTTTCAGGCCCTGTCATTAGTCTTCTCATCATCATCATCATCATCTGCATTATCATTACGAGCATCTTCACCAACATGATCATCATGATTATCATCATCATCTGCTTCATCTTCATAGCGATTTGATCAAGTTGAATGCTAATGCATTTGGCATTTTGTTTGCTCAACGCTCGTGATGTGATGCCGCCTTTGCTGCATGTTAATGACGCCCAACTCACTCGCTTCTTGCCTGGGGTAAACTCTTAGATACCCATTGCTTTTTTCTACTCCTGACACTTTCCATTTTGTGCCTGACAATTTCAACCAAATTCCATTGCCAAAGTGTTTGCAATTTCAATTATTTTTCTTTTTATTGTTTGCAAAACATTTGTCAAATTAAGCAGCACAAATTTGATTTTCTCATTTAAAAAAAAAAATTTCACAAATTGGTTTAGCTTATAAAAAGCAATTAAATTGTTTTAGCTACTTTTTTCTAGCTTTTTCTTATTACTTTTTCTTTGTACTTAAAAAACTTGACTTTGTCTCTCATTTCAAATGATGTTCACTTACAAAAAAAAAGCAGAAAGTTTATTTACTTTTAAGATTTTAATATTTGTTCATTACATTTTTGGCAATTTTGTCAATCACTTTTAATTAGTCGAGTCAAAGAAACCTGCATAAGCCTTTAAAGCCGTGTCTATTTAAGCTTTCTTTACGTTTTTATTATACGATTACTTTTATCGATAACGTGTTATCGACAAATTGTGCAATAAAAACAAAATTATTGGTCAATTCTCACTACTTGCTAATTGCAGTTGATTGGTGACTGCAGTGCAAGTGTCATTTTGGTAAAAGTGGTAAAAGTGCGTTGGCTGGCGCTTTTCCCAGCTCTTTCACTTGTATGTATATTTTGTATATCGACAGCGTGTGGCAGTTGCATTGATTAGAAGTCGACACGGCAACAATGAGCTGCAAATGCGGTCACAGCACCCCAAAGTGGGGCAAGTCGCTTGATTTTTTACCTTTTTTCTTTTTTTTTTCTTTGGCTGATTGCCAAAAGATTTGGTTGCAGCAACAATCAACGGACTGTGCCGCGCCGTGGCATGCAAATTCTCTTGCTCTGTTCAGCTCACCAGGTACTTGTGGGTCAGACATCAACATCAGCTGGCTGAATACAACGAGCTGACTTTTGTTTTTTGGTTGGCTTTTTTTTTGAGGCGGGCGGCTCATTTGACGCCATTTGGCTTTGACTTGAGCTTTTGGTCTTGGCCGACAAATCAAACCAGTTTCAACGTGCAACACGTTGCACTCTCTACTTGGTGCTATCTCCCTTCTTCCTTTTGCACATTTCACTCATTGTATTTTGTTTCTTTCTGTAAATGAGTTTTGCGGTCAACTGTGGGGGCGATCAACGGGTGATGCATTCTAGTGATGCGCAGCAACTTATCGATAAATTAAGTTTATTCTTGGGACACGTGAACTTAAGTTTTAGTTGTTGAATCGCTTATGTGATGTGTAAGTTTTAAGTGTTATTTGTTAGAACTTTCTGTTCTTCGTTTTATACTACTTTTATTGCTTTCGATTATTTATCGATAAGTTAAAATTTTATTAATATGAGCAGTAAAGCTAAGCTACACTAAATGGAAGGATAAGCAGTATCTTTTTATGGTTTCAATGATATAAATAATTTAAAGTGTTGTTAAATGGCTATTAAGTTAGTTGTTAAAAGTTATCGATAAATGTTAAATATGTGAGACCTGAATATGAAGTTTCTTTCACAATTGATTTGATTTCTTAAGCTTTTTAATAGGCAATTGAATGATCTCTAGGTGTTATTAATTTAAACGCGTATTTCATTCAAGTTATCGATAACTTGCCAAGTGCAATATTCAATTAAAACTGTTCGTTTTGTCTTGAAGAAGTAAACTCAAAATCACAGCTGAAATGAACGTTTTAAAATTAATTATTTCTTTTCAAATACTGACCTGTAAATAGGTAAATAGAAACTTTTCTAATTTATCGATAACTTTCAATTGGAGAAACTGCTTTAAAGAAGCTCCCGGCGACAGTAAAATGTAATTTCTACGCTTATTTTTACAACCCAATTGCGGTCATTCAATTTGTTCAGTCAGCTTAACGATTTGACTTGGTTTGCAGCCCCCTGCCACTGCTCCTCCCCTCGGGATTGCCCATCTTTGCCTATCATTAAAACCAAATTGTGTTTTGTGCTCTGCTCTGATTTTCTCTTTGACATTTCTTTTAGTTCAAGTTTTCCAAGCATTTTTCCTTTTTCTTTTGATTTTATTTGTTTTTGTTGAATTTGTCGCTTGTCGCTTATTTTTGTTGTTTTTGTGTTGTTCTTAATGTGGAGCACATATGTCTCTATTTTTTTTAACTCACTCGCTGTCTTTGTCTAGCTCTCTGTCTTTCTCTTTCTGTTGCCTGAGTGCGACGTGCGCTGTCAAAAGGTTTCTTCTTGCTTTCTTGGCTTTTCCACATTTATTGGAAACTTTGCCTGTCGCATGAGAACTTTTCATTTTCATTTTCATAGGGCCAACTTGTTCAAGTTGTTTAAGCCAACTTGGTTGTTGTTGTAGTTGTTGTAGTTGCACATTTTTATAATGCGACTCGTTGTTGGCACGACCTAAGACAATTTCTGGCCAACAAGAAAGAACAACAGACACAAAAAAAAAACACACGAAACTAAACTCTTTAACAATTTTTAACTTCGATGGCGTCTCATTCACATGCCACTCAGGCCTGTGGGCGGGGTGGGTGGTGGGCGGTAGGCAGGCAGCAGGAGGCGGGGTCCAGTGGCAAAACCAGGCATTTGCTACGGGATCGTGGCTAAAATTCATTGGCATGCCAACATGTGCTGGCCCGTTGTCATATGTACATGCGCTCTTCCTCTTCCTCTTCTCTCTCTCTCTCACTCTTTTCTCTTCTTTGACTTTGGATTTATTTAGCACTTTGGTTGTTGTTACTCTGGTTGTAGTTCCTGCTTGACAATCGCGACTTTTTCCAACACATATTCGCTTACATGTTCCAAATGTCGCATTGCCTCAAAGTTTCAACGTCTGTCCATTTGTCCCTTCTGTCCGGCCGTCTGTTCGTCTGTCCGTCCGTTGTTTCGTGCAAACGTGCTCGACATGCACAGAATTCAATAAATAAAATGATTTCGGTGAAAGCGAAGTCTCGTTCCGTCTCTATAGAACCAACTTTAGCTCCAACTCCGGCAGCACAATCGTGTCGTAGCTAATGGCCAATTCTTCTTCTCTCTTCCCCTTCCTCTCTTTCCCTCTCTAGCTCTCATCATAAAAGTTTTGCATAGTTTGGTTTGTTTTGTTTTTGTTTTTTATAATACTTGATCGTTTTTATAACAATTTCCCATGCTTTCTCGCTTTTTATAGCCAAAACGCGTCCAGCGAGACAATAAACTATAAGCCACAATTTTTATACTCTCTGCAAGAGTATATTGGGTTGGAAATGTATGAAGGAGAGGAGGGGGAACAAAGTATATATTGAGGGGGGGGGGGGGGGGGGGGGGGTGGGGGGGTTGGGTTAATTTTTTTTTTGGATGGGGGGGGGGGGAAAAAGGGTTTTTTTTTTTTTGTGTGGTTTGTTTGGGGGGAAGGGGGGGGTTTGAAATTTTTGTTTTTTTTTTTTTTTTTTTTTTTTTTTATGATAGGGGGGTGGGGGGGGGGGGTGGTTTGTTTTTTTTATGCTTAAATATTTGCTGTATAATTTATGAATTGTTAAACAATTAGTTGTGGCAGCAGCTGAATGAAAATGAAATGAAGAACGCTAAAAGCATAATCAATCTTTTAACAGTCTCTCAGCTTTCAGTTCATACCCTATACGTGCAGAATGGGCTATATCATGTAGCATAATTTTCTATTTACTTGAGTTTCAATTGACTTTAACTGATTTTTAACGTTTACAGGGTATATGCCCAGCTAGCATAGCCTCTAAAAGCTACAAATAATCATATGTTTGTTTGGAATAACTTACCTTTTGTTGATTTTGCTCTCTGCTTAAGATTTGCTTTCGTTGTAGAATCTGAAAGTAAAAGCAAAAGTCGTGTTTAGACACAAAAGTCGAAGCGAAACACTTAAAATATAATTAAAATAATTAGTATGGTTAAAAACTAAAATAAGCTGGCCTATATGCATAAATTTATATGTTTAAAGGGGAAACACTGGTTGTACCTTTGGAAAAATTCGAATTTTTTTTTTTTTTGCATTATTTTAAAGTATAATTATTTTAGAATACGCCCTGAAAATGTCAAGTCAATCCGAAAAAAATTGGCTGAGATATGAGCGATGAAAGAAAAGAATTTGTTCTAAAGTCCACTGGCTTGTCTGCCTTTCAGCGCGTTTTTCTCGAAACGGCTTTTGAAAATCGGTGTCCAAAATTCCTCGAAAACTAGTGGACCGATCTTTTTGAATTTTATAATACTTATTAAGAACACAATAATCTAGTCTCTAATCGTTTTGATTCTTTGACGGCTATTTGCCACATAACTATGTAACATATAGTAATAGAAAAAAATTTCACGTGATTCTTCATGATGTGTTCTTTAATATATTGATATATTGCTCGATCAATAAAGTTGTGTAGTTCTCTGTCAAAAAAGCCTTTGTAACCAGTGTATCCCCCTTAAAGTGCATAACAAGATGAAGTATACGTTTGGTCATTAAATTCTATTGCTTTTACTCGTTGAGGAGAAAAGGTTTGTCGCTTAAGTCTTTTGTTTAGAAATTGCTGCTGCTGTTGCTGCTGCTGTTGTTGTTGTCTTCTATCTTCTACAATTTATTTTTTTTATAAGCTCATAAAATGGAAAAAGAACAGCAAATTGGCGTAATAAAAGCATAAGCATGAAATGGTGGCTAAAAACCCGCATCCATCTAAAACCCTCCATGAAGTTTTTCTTTGCCCACGGTCCTATTTCGATTACGCTCTTTTGTTGCGGTACGCATAGAACCTAAGGTTATAACATCGCGTATCGCATATCGCATTTCGCGTATCGCGCGCGTCACTTTTGTGGTAAATTACCGTTACTTAATGACACACGACACGTACCCGAGTTGTATTAGAGCAATTTTTGCTTACGACGCGGCCCGCTTCAAACGTGCTTCAGACGAAGACTCAAGACCTTTAAGATAAGCCCTGGCTCTACACTGTTCAAAACAAATGCGCATGTTTAGAATCACTTTAGTGGACATAAGAGTTAATGGTTTGAGTGGCACGCTAAAATCTTTTATGGAATTCAATTTAGTTCGAATTTGCTTACAGAAAGCAACTCTTAAATTAAAATATTAAAACTGATGTAGAAATTCTTTGGTTTATAAAAGAGCAAAATTAATACAATTGTAGTTTTAAATTTAATTTTTTAAACAATTTATTGACACAAATTTAAGGAAGTTTCGTGCTAATCTGTCACTTATGATTTGAGTTAGAAACTATGTAATTTTTGAGACTAAGGTCTGAATTTCAGAGATTATAAAATGAAAGTTTATATCAAAATAATATATATGCATTCAAGGCTTTAACAATACATATAGCTTGTGTCCCATTTGGCTCAGTTGTAGTTTTAAAATGATAGTTCCAAGTAGAGCATGTGTGCTGGCTACAAATATATAGTTGTTCACACCATTTTCTAAAGTTAAGCTTATTTTTGTGCAGTGCAGCTATTTTAGCTTGAGGCAGTTGGAACTTTAGAAGTGGCAGCTTGTTGCTCACAGAGATTCATAATGGAGCTGACTGTGAGCGCAGTGAAAGTTAATTGAATTGGGCAGTCAGCTAACACAACACACCACAGCACACACACACAGCAACACACAACAACACACAACAACACACAACAACACAATTGAGACTGAGGCTGCGGCGCAAGTTGAAGTTGATGTTGATGCTACCATGGCCAGAAGCTGACACTGATGCTAATATTGTTGTTGTTGTTGTTGCTGTTGTTGTTGCTGTTGTTGCTGTTGCTGTTGCAGCTGCTGTGATCCGTTGATCGGTTCATCTGCCGAGATGAATTGGCCCAGGGATGAAATAAGCTGACGCGATCACTTAATTGGAATCCAGAGCAATAGATATAGCCACAAACTGTAGTTGTGCAGCGTCAGTGTTGCGAAAGTAGCGCTTTTACGGCTCTTATTATATTGCAGCCCTTTTATAAGCTACGCAACATGGAATTTTAGTGGAAAAACTTAGAAATTAAGTCAAGTAAATCAAATGAAATAAATTTAAATAAAAGCTTTTGGCATAAAACTGGTAAAATTAATGAGAATTTAAATTCTACATAAGTAAAAAAGTCAACTAAATTGTTTAGTAACGAGAAGTGATCTACACTTTCAGCTGTACACTCTCTGCTGTATCTTATCTAACGGCAACTGAACTGGACAAAATATAACAAAAAACCAAGAAGAACAAAAAAAAAAATGAAGGTAAATTCAAAAAAAAACCTAACGATGTTCAACGCATAATCAGTTCGCTTGATCTTGTATCGTTACATAGACCAAACCGAGTTTCAAGGAAAAATTGTTCTTGTTTCTCTCTCTCTCTCTCTCTCTCTCTCTCGCTCTCTTTGATATCTCGAACAGAATTGCGTTCGCTTCGCATAAATTTTGAAAAGTTTCCCGCCAACACGCCCTCTACGCCTGGTGCCCTCTAGCGCGCACTTTGCAAGTCTATATAATAAACAAACACAAAAAAAAGTGGAGAAAAAAAAAACATAGAAAAGAACAAAAATTGTTATGCATGGCAATTTTCCATTTTGAGGCCTCTGCCTTGTGTTTTAATGCCATGAATTACATTTGCCGTTCGCCGTTCGCCGTTTGCCTTTTGCCGTTTGCCGTGCGGCTAAAGAATCCCAGTTGGAGTCGGAGTTGGAGTCCAAGCTGGAATCCAAGAAATCATCCTCAGCTGTGTCCATTGTTGTGGCAGCAACAAAAGCTGCGGTGGCTGCTGGTTCTACCGGTATATGCTGCTTGCAACGGTGGGCGGCAGGGCCAAAAGTGAAATATTTTAAACACCAGCTAGGTGTGTATGTAAGTGTGTGTGTGTGTGTGTGTGTGTGTGTGAGTGTGTTTGTCTGATGATATCTTAGCTGCCTTTTGGCAAAAGGTTCTTTGACTACCAAGTGGCAAAGTCATCTGGTGTTGCAGTGTCAGTTTTGCATCTGTAAACAGAGCGAAACGAACACACGTGTGTCGCTGTGTGTCTCTGTGTGTGTGACTGGGCGTGGCACACACATTTGCATAGCTACTAACGGACCCAACCTTTTTGGCGACCCCAAAGAAATATTTGGTTACCTTTAACTTTCCTGCCTCGAATGCAAATTCCTCAGAGCCCAGCCAAGACAACGGATATGGATATGGCTAAAATAGTACATGGCTGTATGGTACGATAGTGTGTGACATGGTCTATGCTTGGCTTTATTACCATTTATAGCGTTGCCAAGTGAAATCCGCTTTAGTTTCTGTAAATCCGATTGTAAATCAAGCAAAAATGCCAAAAGCGTTTTTTCTTTTCCTTCTGTTTGCAGTTCTGCATAAAATGATCTAATTAGCTAAAAAGAAGGGGCAAACCATAACCTAAAATTAGCTATAATTTGTAGTTATAGCCATGCCTTGAACTGGCCGACTACAGTGAAACCTTTCTAAGCAGAACTAGCTGAACTAAACTAGCAATTAAGTTACGTTTGGCTTGAACTAAGTAACTGGAAGTAATGCCAAATGGACGATGAACTTAATTAAGAGAAACAGAGGAGAAAAAAAAAAATGTTAGTTAGTATTTATCATTCTACTTCTTGCTACTTTTTTCTTTACGCCTTTCCGACTTTCCTTCCAGCAGAAATTGCATGCAACAATTTGTTGAATTTACTTCTGGCTTAAACTTTGACTCGGAGAAATGGTATACATTAAGTTTCCTCTAGAGGGAAGTCCGTTATGAAACAGTTTCTAAAGGAGAATTTAATTCGCTTTTTAAAAACTCTTAGGAGCAGTTAATCGTAAAAAGTGTTACCAGCTGTGATATGGCAATGGCTGTTCTCTGTTTACCTAGAAAGTTTACTCAAAAGATTTAAGAAACTTTGATAACTTAACTGTAAGGAACCAGATAAGAAAGCCGCTTTTGAGCTAACTTTTATACAGAACAAAAAATCTGAGATTTTATGCTACAATCAATTTTTAAAACAGAAATAGAAAGTTAACTTTTTAACGATAAAATGATTTACTATACAAAAAATGTTGAGCACTGAAGCTCATGATTATTTCTTAGAATTTACAATTGAATAAAGTTTTTATGGCTAGTTTTTTAAATTAATAGCTAAATAATTGTACATTAAATAATCGATTTCTCTATAACATATTTTTATTTGAAAAATCTAAGCTTCAAACTAGAAATAAAGTTTATAAAAATATTTTAGTAAACAAATTTATACAAATTTAAGAATAAAAAAACACAGAAAATTTGCTTTAAATTAAGTACTTTGATTAAGATACAAAAAACAACAAGTTCGTTGTCAGAAATGTATCTCAAAATGCAGCTCACAGTGCGTCCAACAAGCTATTTTGCCTAAATGACTTAGACCTAATCATTTGATAGCTGCAGTCATGTAGTGCCATATATACCCTATACGCTTGACTCTCCTCGATACTCGCTGTTAACTTATAAACTTTAAATTCCAATGTTGTTTTTGTACTCCCCTTCGGGCAACAGAACAACAGTTGCTCTTGTTAACCTGGCTAAGTAGCCCTTTGGGCTAACACAGCGACACACACACACACACACACAGCGACAGAGACAGAGACAGCAAGCTGTGCCAACTGCACAGCACAGTGTCTTGTTGCACATACCAAAAAACAAGAGTCGAGAACAAACAGGAGTAGAAGCTGGAAAAGAACAAGAGGAAAAACATCCTGTCCAGCGACTGTCAGGAGCAAGAGTAAGAGCAAGATCAAGTCGACACTGTAGCAAATGTTGGCCATTATCCAAATGGCTGACATGCAACGACATTGATGATGTGGCTCAAAGCCCATACTCCTTCTAGCCACCTTCTTACCACTTGCAACTCCTGCCGTGTTTTCGTAGCTTTTTTTTTTTTAGCCTGTTTTGGACTGTTCTAATTGCTGTTTGCCTCGTGTTTTAGCTCGTTTCGTTTGGGGATTTGGCCGCTTGCGTGTGTGTGAGTGTGTGTTTGGTGTGTTTGGTGTGTGTGTGTGTGTGTCGCTGGGGTGTTTAACTGCGATTTGAGTCACGTTTCATTACTCGTGATGCCAGACAGTAATCACTTGATTTTCCAGCCATTTGCCGGCCTGTTTTTGGTGTTGCAACTGCAACACGAAGGAGTTGCAGTCACGTCTGCTACCACAAATACGTAACTGGCCAACAGCAGCAACCGCATCTTCTTAGACGAGGGACAGCAAAGCTTTGGCTAAATTCTAATTTGGGTTTTTCTACTTTATGCTTTGATCTTGTGACGCTTGTCATTTGTGGCCCAGACGTTAAGAAATGAGGCGAAAAAAAAGGCCAAGCTAAAAAAGGCCAACCAAGTAATGCTAATTTTCATTCGCGCCTCAACTGGACGTCATGATTATCAATTAACCTGGCTCAAATGACCAGCTGTAACTCCACTCAGTTCTTGATAATAACAATAATAAGATTGAGACGATGATGATGAGGCTGATGCTGATGAGAATTAGTGTTAGACCTGATTGCGGTTGAGTTTTCCATTACATTTTCAATTCTATTTATTTTCTCATTTCTTTTTTTTGATTTTCGCATCGTGGTTAACCTCAAAAAAACATGCTATATATATAAAAAAAAAAATATCTAACAGTCTGCAGCACAGTCAAATGAGAACCAGAACGAGCAACACCACAACCGAAGACTCAGAGACAACACCTCAACCTCAATCTGACAGCAGACATTGCCACCCATTTTGACATGATATCTTATGAAATGCGATAGTTTTAGCTTCTCTATATCTTTGTACTTCTCTTGTGCCTTATTTTAGTTGCTTTTGCTGGGCTTATCTATCGGTTATTTGATCACATTCCCATCGTAAACTCTTTCGCTCTCTCTGTGTGTGTCTGCTTAATTCCCAAGAGATTTACTATGTTAACCTGCGGTTGAGTTTCATAACTCGCAAAACCACAAAGTGCTCTAGAATGCGCAGCTCTCGTAGACTCCATCGTCTAGTCTAATGGAGGAACTGGAACTGTCATATGAAAAGCAGTTTGAGAAAACAAATAATGGGGAGAAGTATTGATTAATTTATGCTTTAATAATTTTATAATGCACTTTTAAGATATTTCCTTATTTCATTATTTGCAGTCACAATTTTTTTAATATTAATTTAATTTTTTATTATTATTCTATACTTATTTTAATGCATTTTTATTTTCCTTTTTTTTTCTATTTTTTATAAACCTTTATATTATCATTATCATTGCTATTCTTTTGTATTCTATATTGTCATTATCATTATTATTGAGTTTTTAAACATATATTTATTGTCATTATAATTATTATTGTATTTTATATTAATATTTGTATTGTCATTATAATTATTATTGTTTATTTTATTATTTTTTTACTATCATTATAATTATAATTGTATATTTTTTTAATATTACATTGTCATTATCATTATTATCGTATATTTTATTAATATTTGTATTGTCATTATCATTATTATTGTTTTTTTTATTAATATTTTCATTGTCATAGTCATTAATTTGTTTGTCATTATAAATATTATTTATGTTTTCTTATTTTTGGTTATCTTATCGTTATTTATTCTGTTTACAATTATTTTTAATTTTATCATAATTTCTTTTATTAAAAATAAACTTAAAATTAAAATTCCCTTCGCATTAACATATTAAAAAACGATCTACTTTGATAGTTGATTTTCTTCCTTCCCTAAAATAAATATTCCATCCTATCAAGGTCAATCAACTTTAGCTTCACATATAAAATCTGAGCCCAAAAACAAAAAAAAAAAAAAAATGGCTGAAATGTTAAAAGAAACTAACTGAGTTATCCAAAGTTATCTCTAGTTAATTGTAGAGATGGTCGCGTGAGCAGTCACGAATAATCAAAGCGACGGCAGACGAAGCGACCAAACGAAATGATAATGATAATTATGATTTGGAAATTTCTTTGAAAACGAGTACGGTTACTCTAAAAATTGGGTGGTGGGAGTAGAGAGCTTGCCACAGACTGTGCATCATCTTCATCTGTGGCACGTACAACAGATTTGTTTTGCTTTGGGAGACTTACAAAACATTATTTTCATTTACTTATTTTTTGGTGTTCCCAGTCTTTTTTTTAAGCTTTTTTTTGGGGTTTCTTTTGTGTAGTTTTTTTTTATTTTTGGGGGAAAGGCGACAGCAGCTGACGTTGCCAGGCTAAGTAGGTTAATTTTGACCGGTTTGTGGCTGCCACAAGATGCAACGAACTGCAAACAACATTTGGCTAACAACTGCAGTGTTTGTTGTCGTTGTTGTTGCTGTTGTTGCTGTTGTTTTTTGGTCGCTTTTGTGCTTGCTGCTGATTGACTTCAGTTGCCTTATTAACCAGCAAGTTTTTATTTCGTCTAATGAAGCAACAACAACTGTTGCTCTCTGTCAGCGCTGCCAGATCGCTACGACTAACGATGCAAATGTGAACGTTGTTGCCACATATCGCTTGCCCCGCCCCAACCTAGGCCATCCAAATTCACCCTGACATTGAATTTTTCTATCGTTGTTCGTTCATCTCGTTAATGCCAAAACAACCACAACAACAACTGAAAACAACAAACAAACAGACAGATCAGTTAAGTAGAATTCTGACCACCATGGTGACTATAGTCAACAGTCTTCAGTCTGTAGTCCACTGTCTGTTGTCCCCTGTCTGGCTTTGATAGATGCCATTACATGCCATATAAACTTGAACAAGTCTGAAGAGTCTTTTCAGACCATATCAAAGTTCCACTCAACAAATGCAAATGAGACGCAGTTGAGTCCATATTCGCATTTCAAATGTTACCATTATAAACACGTCGACATATAAAGAATACATGTGTGTGTTTATGTGTGTGTGTCTCAATAGAAATGCAATTTCCCAGTGAAGAAATGAATTTCCAACTGTTTTCATTTTATGACTGTTTATTTTCTGGTTGTTCTGCTTCGACCTATAAACACTGACCAAATTTGATATCGGAATATAGCTGACATTAAGATTATATGGGTTTATTGATTACTAAAATATCGTACTTGTGATTAATTCAGAGTTAGTACAGGGTCTTTAGCAGTCGCTTTACTTGGCTGTGGGTTAGTCCTATGGCTTTCGTTAAGTTGTATGTGTTACATACTTTAATATTCGCACTCAAATTTGTTAATAAACAATTTTTTATTTATTTTTAATTTTAATTTTAATTTTAGCTTTCTGTTTACACCTAAAAATCACCCTTTATCTTTTTGCCTTAGTCCAATATATGCACTTAATGAACTGTTAACAAATTCTATTTGAACTATGCTAAAATGTTTATATTTTCCGTAACAAATTTAATTTTAATACTCCTGACTCAACTGCTGAAACTGCCTCATTTATTTCCTGTTCTTTCTTCCAATCGTGCCCTAAAAACATAGTTCTCATTATAATTTTATGGTATCTAAAAATATACTCTATATATATATTTATATTTTGTTTTATTTATATTTTTTCCTGTTTTCATTTCCATTTGCATTCTCTTCAATGCGTCAAGTCAAATCATGTGATGTTTCAATTCAATGACTGGTTTCACACTTGTAACACTTTACAGCTCAGAGGTACACATGTCTGTCTGTCCCCCGTCCCTCTGTCTGACTGTTTGTCTCTCTGTCTGTTTCTCTGCCTGACTGTCAATGAGCAGCTTGTTGGACAGTTGCCTTCCCTTTTTGATTTATGAACATGGAATCAAGGAATCAAGGAATCAAGGAATCACTCAATAAGCTGCCTGCCACACTTGACTACATTTTAGGCCTAAAGGAAGTGGCAAGAGGTATAAAGCAGGGTCAGTGTCAGGGTCAGCATGTGTGTGTGTGTGTGTGTGTGTGTGTCTGAGCAACTATTTGCATTAATAGGCATTGTGTGTGTGTGTGTGTGTGTGTGTGTGCTGTTAGCGCACCTTAAAAGGCCGCCAGGCGAGAGTTTTGCTTCAAGAGAGTTTCAAAATGAAAAAAAAAAAAAAAAACTGAAGCTGAAGTTAAAACTGAAACAAACAAAGGTAGCAATGTGAACTGGCCAACCCGGGCATTGCCTTAACTGGCCAAGACTGTAGCCCATTTGGTGTTGTGTCGCCGTTGCACGTTGCCAGGTTGCCTGGTTGCGTGTTATCTGTTTGGCTGCCTTTAGCATAAAACATAAATAGCGACTGCATTCAAATGAGTCTGACAAACAAACTAAACCAAAGCAACAGCAACAGGCACAACGACACAAACACACACACACACACACACACATACACACATCCGAGTCACATTTACGTTCTCTTGGCCAAGATGAAAAATGCAAATACATGCACAGAAAAATGCCATGGACTCGGAAACAACACTATGCTACAGAACTGACGTTAAACTGAAACTCAGATTTTATTTTTATTTTTTTTTTCCTTTGGTTTTGACCAAATTGCGTGGGCGCTGCAGCTGCCACAAATGGTTGCAGCTAAAATGCCGCACACTGGCATAAAAAGTTAAGTTACTCGGCATTTATTTTGATTTATTGTTAAACTTTAAGAAATTCAGTAATTTAAACAAAATTATAAACAAATTTTACTCAAAAATAATTTGAAAAAATGAAAACAATAAAAAAATCTAAAGTCACATTCGCTTGATATTTTTTGCAGTGCATAGACTACCTGCGGCAGTATTGCATTTTGCAGCTTGTTAAAAGCATGCTCAATAATTGCAATTATTTCTCATATTTTATGAGTGCATTTCAATAATGAAGCCAACAGTCGTCAGGCCACAAGAGCACAAGGCTCTACATGGACTTGGATGTGGATATGGACTTGGACTTGGACTTGGAGTGCAAGATTTAGACAGAGACGGAAAGGGAGACGAGAAGAGAGTGGAAGAAATAGAAGGATACGAAGCATGGGATGCTTACTTGCCCATAGCGGGTGCATTTGGGGCGTTTTTAATGAGGCTTAAACTGCTAGTCAGACCGTCAGGCCATCAGGCCAGGCAACAAACCAATGCCTGACATCGTGGCTAACTGCTGGGCAACTGTAGCAACTTTGGTAACTGTGGCAACTGTGCCAGCTTTGCGGCCAAACTGTGATCAGAGCACGGAGCAATTTGGTCTTTCATTTATGGCTAAATTGCTAAATTTGGTTGACTTGCATTGGCGTTGGTTGTTATCGCATCGATTTAGAATCGATTCACGGATCGTACGATCGAAAGATTCAACGATTGATCGATGCTTTCAGCGCTACTTTCTCGCCCAAAATGGAATTCTAACTCTCTGTAGCCCCATTTACCAAGTATTTTTTTGTATTTTTTTTTTTATTCGGTTACCGCTTAACCAACTATTCGATTTCCAGCCCTGGGCTAATGTGCGACTCTGTCGTTTGGTGGGCCAGACAAATTTCGCCTATTTCAATTGCCCAATTGTGGCAAAAAACAAAACAAAAAACTAAATAAAACACAAATTTGTTACAGTTTTTAAAAGACCCAAAATGCTCTTCCCTAAGCGGCTTACGCTCTAATTTCAAAAACACTGTATTTAGAAATCCATTCAGCTTCATTAAGCAGGCTTTAACTCTGTTTAGTTCTTATATCATAACTCAGTTTGGTTCTGGCTCAAATGCAGCCTGAGGCCAAAAGTCAAGTCATGACTTTATGCAACAATTTGTGGCAACATAGCTAGCTATGTTAACCTGCACTTTAGCTACTGTTTGTTTTGTTTTTTTTCGGGTTCGGCTCTGTTATATTGATTGCTCATTTAGCAACAAATTTACAGCAAGTCTCAATTTATTTATGTGAAAGACTTTTCTGCATTTTTAAAGAATTTTCTAAATATTTTTGTTATACGTTAAAAGCAACAATTTATGAAATATTTTTTTATCAATGACACAACAAAATTTAATATAACTTTTGAGTTTGGTCTTGGAAATTTGACTTTTTCATAGAACAATTTCTCAACAATTTTGAAAACTTTTTAAATGGCTTGCAAAACTACCGCTAAATTTCTAGTAAAGTCAACTATAAAAATATTGCAAACTAAATTTAGGTTAACGCTTTTATTCAATAAAACTTTTAAGCTGGCAATCAATCAAACAGCAAAGAATTCGGTCGATTTATTCGCTTAACATTCACCTTACGATTAAATGCATTTTGGTTTTCTAGTTTAAAGTTACGATAAAGTATTCATGGCTAAAAATCGTTTAAATCACATTTAATAAAATTTGTAATTAGCACAAAGTCATTAACAGTTTGCTGAGTATTTACCGATACAGAAAATTGCAATCATTGCTAAGTTATAAGAACTTTTTGTTAATGTAATTAACAGACTTAAAGTCGTTTACAGGCGAGTTAATTTGAGCATTGCGATGGCTACTTAAATGGTAGCTAAAATCTCAAAATCTCAATTCAAATGCAGCAAAGTGTGTGTGATTGTGTGTGTGTGTGTGTGTGTGAAGTGTTTCTTTTGACTGAGCAGAGAAGAGTTAAAAAGAAAGAATAGTAGAAAAAAATGTGATGACAGACATTTGGACTGATTGACTGATGGGCATTAAGTAGCTAAAATTGCATAACATTCGCGAGCAGACTGAAGACACAACAACGAGTTCCTTTAAGCATTCGGTTTCGGCATCGCCTTTGTCTTTGTCTTTGTCTCTGTTCTCTGTCTCTGTTTCAATGGCTTGCTGCGCTTCTTCTATGACGTGACTTTAGCTTTTGTTTTGGCCATTTGGCCTGGCATTGATGGGCTACGTCTGATGTTTAATGCTAATCCCAATGTCTGTCAGTCAGTTGCCACAGCCCGAGGAGCAGTACGTAGAGCTGCAGTTGCTGCTGCTTCTGCTGTTGCCGTCCAAGTTATTGTTACTGTTACTGTTATGGTTGCTGTTGCCGTTGCCGTTGCTGTTGCTGTTGCTGTTGCTGTTGCTAGACGAAGATGGAGTTGGCATTGTTGGCAGCCTGGCAGCAGCTTCATCTCCATCTCCACCTTCATCTCCACTGCGAGTGGCAGTTTCATAAAGTGAGCAAACAAATGACAAGCTGCTTGCTCCTTGCTCTGCTTCTACACCTATTTCTGCCTTCTGTTTCCCCCTCTTACTCCTTCTTTTGCTGCTTACATTTTTCGCTGTCTTTATTTAATTTGATCAGAATTCGTTCACTAGCTGATCTCATTAGCTCTTGACTTTTGTGACAATTTGTAAAGCAACGCATTGTTGTCAGCATTCCATACACACCAACACACACACACACACACACACACACACACACCAACACACTCAGACTTGTGGCCAGCATATCCGTTACTTGGGTTGTTAGACTCACCGCTGTTGGTCATTTGTTCTTGCTCAAAATTGACCATAAAGTACAAAAAAATATATGTGTATGGCCATCGGCAATGACCACAGCAACAACAGCAACAACAAAGTTCATGAAGCGAAAACTTTGTTGTTGTCCATGCTTTGCCGCAAACTGTTGTTGTTGTTGTTGCGGTGCTCGTTGCACTTATTGCTGCTGTTGCTGTTGCTGTTACTGTTGTTGTTGCCGCACGCAATTTGGAATTTATTTGCACAATAATTGGCAAGCTGAATCAATAAACGCTCGCAGGCAGCCAAAAACAATAAATTAACAATTGCCACTTCCCAATGATCATTAGCGTATTGAATACGATCATCATCATGATGATCACGTTCATAATGATGAGCATGGGTGAAAAATGAGCCATAAGCGTAGCAAAAGAATAATCGAAATGTGCGGCAGAGCAGTCCAGAGCAGAGCTCAGGCAAAAAAGGGAAATTGAATTTTATAAACGAAAACAATCGATAAATTGCTATCGATTTATACAAAGTGTTTAATTTTAAATTGAGTAGCACATAAATTGGACAAAAGAGCAGCGGCAGTTAATTAAGTTTATACTATAAATTAATTAAAAATAAAATAAAATAAAAAATAAGCAAAAGATCAATCGATTATCGCTTTTCGATAATTAATAGTTTAATGCGTCCTATGGCAAGAAATCGGCAACTGCCAATCGATAACTTTCGATGACGTATTGATTAGCCACGCTAATTGGCTGACATGAATGCATGCCACAAATTGCCAACTTTCCACTCGAATAATCGAACAATCGATAATCGATAATAAATCAATTTGACAGCTATCAGAGATGCTCAAGATGATATTGCATGAAAATCGTTGACAGCATTCGATTAAAGTGGAAACTGATTGGATAAGCAGATGAAAAATAGATGACTCCGAGCGGGAGGAGGAGCTTTACTGATGATTAAAGCGATTAGCGATCAGCGTTAACGTACTACAAAAATGGCATTGCAAAAAAAGTTGAAGCCAAAGCCAAAGCCAAAGATTGCTTGTGCTAAAAGCAGAACGAAGAAGCAGCTCAAGAAGATTGTTAGAAAGCGGTGTGTGAAAAGAAAAAAAAATGGCAAAAATAAAACAAAGCACAATTTTAGCCGGAAATGGATGTATTCGAGGTGATAAACGAGATAAAAGTGCAGCTAAATAGCAAAAGAAAATACGACGACGACGACGACAGTCGCGAACAACAAATGTTAAATGAAGCAAAGCGCAAACAGCGAAGAATGGAGAGAGATGAGCGAAGAGCGCTAAAGAAATGGTCAACGAATTGTGGCAAGCGGAGATACAAGCAACTGATACACACAATTTTGTGGCAGCAACAACTTCCTCATACCAACGACAGTAGTAGCAACTGCAGTAGCAATAGAAAAGGTATTTGGCAGGTAAAGGCAGCTGGGCAGGTGGATATGTAGGCAGGGGGAAGGGGGTGGTTGCAGCGGTGTAGGCCAAGTGCATAGCTTAATTAGTGCAGCATAGCAAGTGCGCGCCAAGTTCGTGGCCAAAGTCATTTGAGAAAAAGAAACTAGAAGCACAGCCTAGCCTTGAGCTGAACGACTGTGAAAGACCCTGTAATCACTCTGAGGCATAATTTTTATACCAATCACTGTTTAGCTCATGGGAGCTATAGAATATAGTTGCTCGACCTAAACCAGTGCGATTATATTTATTTCTTTCTAAATTTTATTTCTTACAATCTCTGAGATCCCGGTGTACTCAGGGACACACGGAGGTACAGGCATTGCTATATTGACTCTGCTGTACTACGCACATTAAGCATAAAGCTAACAGACTCCTCTACTCTTCTTCAGCACAGGGTCTCTAAGAGGCCAGCCAGTTCGTTCACAAAGTAATTTCATCTAACAAGTTCGTTGCCTAAGTCATTGCTCATTGGCAGCTAAGCAAGTTTGTTGCTCAAGTCTTTTTATTGTTGATCAAATGGTGAACAAGTTCTTTGTCTGAGTCTTTATCAAATGGTGAAGAAGTTCGTTGCTTGAGTCATTTGATGCAACAAGTTCGTTGCCTGCGTCTTTTGTTATGCACAAGTCATCAAAATATTGATGCAAAGTGGCAAAGTGTAGCGGCAACGCCCACATGCCACAAGCCACAAGCCACATGCCACAAAACGCAGTCGTAAGCACCGTTACTGCACAATAATCACGACAAAAAAGGGGCGTGGGGCAGCGCTGTGGGGAGCTGGGGGAGCTGGAATTAAAAATAGACATAGAAATTAATTGCAATGGCAGCGTTGTCGATGGGCGCGGCGACGCATTGGTCGGCATGAAGATGCATCTTACAGCTGCATCAGATAATAAATTGGACAGAGTGAAAGAGAGCGCAGCAGAGTGAAAGAGAGCGAGAGAGAAAGACGCACCCAGGCTAAAGTTTGTGCGCTCTCGCTTCAACTTGGGGCGTTGTTGGCTTGGAAAATTGTTGCCGCCCGCTTTTGTCTTCGACGATTTTGAAAGCGGCAATTCATTTTCGTTTTGCCAGCAAGAAGAAGAGTATAAGAAGCAAGAAGAAGCAGCAGCCGCAGCAGCAGCATCAACAGAAGTAGAAGAAGAGCCAGAACTTTAATTGTTGGTCAGTCGTCAACAGTTTTGCGGCTTTGTAGCAAATCAAAAGGCTCAGAACCCAATGCTTGCAACGTTAAAGCGTTGCTCGCATTACTCAATGTCATTGGCTGCAGCCGCCAACGCTGCCGCCAAAGCTAAATGCAGCAACTGCAACTGCAATAGTCAATTAGTTGGTCAGCAAAAGCCACTGACATTTATCTGCAGCAGCAGGAGCAGCAGCAGCAGCAACGCAGCGCCCTAATTGTGAAGTATGGCCAACTTGCAACTACTTGCGAGAGCCACAATCATTGTCAGTCCCAGGCAAAGTCAGTCACTCAGTTCAGGACTCCAAGTTGGAGTCGGAATCAGCGTCCCAGTCCAAGTTGGACTCAGTTTGAGTGACTAATTGCCAACTGATTGCAATGCGATGGCGTGACTTATAAATAGGCATAGTGCCATAGCGATTAGATGTGCCAGCAGCAGCAGCAGGCACAGCCACAGCAGAGGCAACAATCTTGCAACGCACAGCAATCAAAGTCAACTTAAATGCGACGCAGCAGAGGAAAAAAAAAGGAACAAAATCAAATTAAATTAAGCATAAGGTAAACACCTCAAGTGTTCACGTCCAAACCTGCCACAACAGCTGCCACTCTGACTGTGGCAAGTATCGGCATCATTGGAACTTACCTTCAACTTGTTGCAGCTCAAAATGCGTCAACTGCAACGAGAAAGAGACAGAGAGAGAGAAACAGAGGGAGAAAGAAATGCAATTTGTTAGTAAAAATTCAACTGACACAGTTTCTTTATTCAAATAATCTTTGCAAATGTTGAGAGAGCTGAATTGGTATTGGGAAAGCTTGGCAAAAATAACACAGAACAAAACATGCACAGTCATGTCAGGACATGTCCAATTTACATTTATCAATCGACTTGACACAGTTGCAAAGCAACAACAACAACAACAACATTTAGAGTATTTAGCTGGGATTTGGTATGCACACACACTCACACACACACACACAACACTCTAGCTGTAGTAGTGTCTCTTCTATAATTGTTGTGATCACAGTGCTTATAGTTCCTTTGTAGGTCAAGCAAACAAATCCACATCAAAGTGTTAACAATTAAACGACTTAAAAGTGATTTATATAAGTAATAAATTTATAATTATTCACTGAAAGTCTTTATTCATTTATATTCCCAGCCCAATTTAAAAAAATTATATTTATTACTTTAAGTATGTTTTGTAAATAAAATTGATGGTAATTACTTCTTAGCATAAGCATATCAAATATTATTATTTTTAAAAAAATATAATAAGTTATATTTTTATATTATATTGATTATATTTATTTATTTATTTGATTTTAAAATCTATTTATTTTCTTTAATTGAATATATTTTTATTTACACATTTTGTGCATTGATTTGATTAATAATGTAATATATTAATGTTAATTAAATAATATTTTAAAATATTTATATTATATAAATTAATATTTCTAAAGTTTAAAATATATTTATTTATTTATTTTATATTATTTAAATATATTTTATTACTTTTTGTGTTTTTTGGTTTAATATTATATTTTATTTATATTTATTACATTTATTATTTTTTTGATTTTAAAGTCTATTTATTTTCTTTAATTGAATATATTTTTATTTACACATTTTGTGCATTAATTTGACTAAAAATGTAATAAGTTAATGTTAAATAAATAATATTTTAAAATATTTATATTATTTATATTAATATTTCTAAAACTTAAGATATATTTATTTATTTTATATTATTTAAATATATTTTATTACTTTTTGCAGTTTTTAGTTTCTTTAGATTTGTTCTTGAATTCATTTTTAAGCTCTTAACTTTAATTTATTTAATTCCACTCATGTAAATTTTCTCAATTTTTTCTAAACCAATTTCTAATGCTTTTCCACGCACTTTCTTTTTGATATATATGGACAAATATATGCCAATGAAACGGTTTCTACCTAGACCAAAACTTGATGCATTCATTAGTGCTCAAACTCTTGTTTTAAGCCCGCATTTTAGTCAAAAGCTGAACGATAAATAGTTTTTAAAAAACATTTTGATCGCAGCTTTTAATAAGCTACAAATGGCTCCCAGCTGCGATGCGTTGTCTTCTACAGCCGATCTTTTGTGCGCTGATGCTTCTTCTGTCTCTTCTACTGGCTTTTCTTGCTGGCTTTCTTTATGTTTATAACTGCAGCTACTTTTGGGCCATCTTTCAACGCGTTGTTGGCCTAAACAATGCGGCTTAATTATTAGTTATTCCCGAATCTGATCATAATAACAATCAGCTTTAAAGAGAAATGCACTTTTCAGTCAAACGCTTAGTTTCCCAGTGGCAGAAGGGAGGAGAGCGGGGCGTGGCAGGCAGTGGACAGTGGGGGAAGCGAACAAGTTTTCATTTTTGGTTTGGTTTTTGTTTTGGTCAGATATTTTCTTAATTTAAGCTACTTTTCTGCTGTCTTGCTGCTGCCCGTCCTTCTATCAGCTTTTCCCTCACCTTCTTTATTATTATTATTTTTTTTGGAGGCCAATGTTAAGTTGGTGTAGCCAAGAAGAGGAAGACGCATTTTTGAATGCATATTTGTAGCTATTTCGGTGGTCAGCTGTTGCCAGTTCTGAGGCAACAACGGAGGCAACTTCATTGTCATCATCATCATCATCATTAAGATCATGATGCCGTTGTGTTTTGGTCGCTTTATTCTGGTTATTTTTTTTCTTTCTTTCAACATGTTCGCTGGCTTATAAACCGCTACCTGCCCCCACTGCGCCCCCCACTACATGGCAACGCTGAAAAGTTGCTGCGTAACGGTATCTACTACTCTGCAGCAAGCTTGCGAGCTCGTCTAATGGGTTATTGATATACGCGCAGAGACTTTGAGAAAAGCAAAGAGAAAGAGAGAGAAAAGATGCAGCAGATGAGAAGAGGCGTGCCACGCCTCTCACTGTACGTGGTGTAAGGCAAGCCAGGCTAACAGGCAGCAGGCAGCAGGCAACAGGCAACAGGTAAGCAGCCCACCTGGTCGGCTTGCCATTGTCGAGTCATCATTCAATCGAGCGCAGCGAGTGGAAAGTGCAAAAAGAAATTGTTGCGCTGCATGTGGCAGTCAAGACACTAAATCGACGGATATGTGAATATATATATATATATATATATATATATACATTATATATATGTATTTATACATATATACTTTATATATACCTCTGCACATGTGGATTTGCATGCCAGCTACAGCAATAACATGCTGAGTAATTAAACTAACAGCAACAACATAAACACTTACACGCCAACAAGAGAAAAAGAGAGCAGAGAGAGAGAGAGAGAGAGAGAGAAAGAGAGGGTAGCAAACACGACATGAAAACTTGGTGACACGGACAGGCATTTTGCTGGCAAAAGCTTAAGAAAAATGTTATAAAAACGGTCCATAATCAACAATCAGTGGCAGCAACACAAACAACAACTCCAACAAAAACAACAATAAATGTTTGCTTTCTATTTGATTGCAAAAAACAACAAAAACAACAACAACAACAACAAAATAAGTAGAAGAAAAAATTTAGAAAACAAAAGACTTAAGACACAAACTTGGTCGCAGTTGAAAAACAGCAGTTTCATTAAGCTCCAACTCGAACTACGCTATGCAAATATGCAACGCCTGGCTGCCTCCAAATGCTGCACACTATGTGGTGTGGTGTGGAGTGATTGTGTGTATGTGTGTGTGTGCATGTGTGAAAAAAACGATGCCAACTGCAGTTGCTCCAATTTCCACAGAAAATTCTATGGAGCGCGTCAAGACTGCAAGTGTGATAGAGAGCACAACACACATTCGCACAGTCTATAAACATATATTACACACACACACACACTCACACACATAGTCGCACACAGTGGCATTTGCATACGCCTAAAGTTTAATTAAAGTTGGGACGCAGCTCATTAAAAAACTCTAAGCAACTGGACATTTCGGAGTAGTAAATGAGTACACTCACAGTTACACACACACACACACACACATAGTTAACCAACTCTGCTGACCACGTCAAGTGCAGTGATATCATTCACAGCCAAACAAAACGTGTCCAAACAAGAAACAACCAAAAAATAAAAAAGAATCAAAAAAGAAGAAAAAAATATACGACGCCCAACTTGAAATGACACTCGAAATGGGAACACTTTCACGCATTGCCCGAATGAGTTGAATAAAGTGAACATGGAGGAAGTACATAAAGTGGAGGAACTGAACTTGCTAATCCATCATGTTCAAACACGCCCAAAACGCGACAGCTTCTTCATCTTCAACAACAACTTCAACAGCTTCTTTAGACGTTGTTTTTTTTTGTTTTCTTTCAATTTCTTTCATCAACGTTCAATCAGACGTCAAAGCTGTGGGTGCTAATCAAGTTGAGAGCTCTGATTTATGGCTCAAACTGAAGATTCGCGTCTGAGTTGTTAACAAGCCAAAGAACAAAAGAAATTTTGTACAAAAACTACGAAATTGGCCATTAAAAAAATAAAAACAACGAGAAAAAGAAATAAACTCTAAATGAAAGCGAGACAAAGCTAAAGATTTGAGAAAAGAGAACTGTTGTAAGACTGCCAGCAATATGCTATATGATATCATAATTGAAGTGAAAAAAACTTGCTTAAGCGAAAGCCAGTGTCAACCATTTAAGGTACTAAATAGTTCCACCGACTACTTTCATTTAAAAAAAGCCAAAAAAAGAAGAATTCTTGTCTGTGATTCGTTTCGTATTTCTTTTTGGGAGGCTGACTATAATTTGTTGACCCAATTTATTTCCGAGCTGGGCTGAGCTGAGCTCAGCAAAGTCTCGCAAAGTGCGACAATCAAAATTCATAATGGGGGGAAAAAAGGTGAACAAAGGCAAATAGTAAAGCAGAATTAGAAGACTGGGAAGAAGAAGTCGCATATGGTTAACTTGTGTTTATAGAATGAATGGGAAGCTAAAGAATGGCATAGAGCGGTCAGTGGGGCGTGCTGTAAAAGCTACAAAAAAGAGAAGAAACAAAAAAAAATAGAACCGTTGACTAACATAGATACCAGCAGATAGTAGTAGGGGTACTCTATCAAAAGAAAACGAAAATATTTCAGCTGGAACCGAGGAAAGTGCCAGATCATCATCATCAACAACAAACACACCAACAATCACAAAAAAATATATAAAAACTGATTTCTAATCTTTCGGCTAAATGCCAAATTGGAACAGTTTTTTTTTTTTGCAAATAGAGTAGGAGAATAAATATAAAAAAAAAACTCAGAGTAGATGTTGAATGATTTGAAGTGTGCACTCACTAAACACTCACTTGTATTCACACTCGTATTCACACTCGTATCGCTGACCATTCAACAGCCACTCGAATTTGTCAGCGCACGCTTTGAAGAGGCGACTCAAGCAGACGCTGAGAAAAGCCTAAGACGAGGCAGAGAAGTAGCAAGTAGAGTAAAGAAGTAATGTACAGAGTATAAAGTATCTTAGAGGCGTGGCTGAACGCCTCTGCAGCGATTCTAATGTCGCTAACAGGTGCGAATATCGTTGACTGTAATTTGTTCAAAAAGTGCTACAAAACAGCTGCTTAAAACTGGGTCAGCGCTACAAATGAGTAGAAAATAAAGTTATCCAGGGGAAACAGACGAGAGATAGTGAGAGAGAGAGAGAGAGAGAGAGAGAGATTGAGGGAGAGAGACAAAACTGTGCCACAGCGCATTCAATTACAACTGCCGCAGCGAAGCGGCACAAACCCGAAATGGGTGAACAACTGATGCTCGAAATGTGAGACAGGATGAACAAGCACATCTTCCACTACTTCTATTACCACTTCCTCTTACCCCCACTTCCCCCATTTGCCTCTCTGTCTCTTTTTCTTGCAGTCGTACTAAAACTACGTTCGTTTGTTTTAAGTAGTCGCCTAACACTATGGACAAGTTCTTGGCCAAAAAAACTGGTGTAAACAATTCTCAGCGTTGGCTGGGAAAAGAATCTCAAGCAAACCAAAGGAAGCAGCACAGCAAGTTTAGAAAAGCCGCACTGTACAAAAATCAATAACAAATTGAACGAAGACTTGACATAAATTCCACTGAAAGCTAAAAATTAGTTTAAGTTGCGGAAAAATTAGTCTTTTTTAAGCAAAGGCTGAAGCAATTTGGGTAAGAATGCTAGAAAATTAAATTAAATAAAGGCTAAATTGACATTCAAGCACTTTGACGACAATGTTTTATATGATATTATAATATTGTTAACTAATTGTATGCATAATTTCTGGAAAACTTTTTTATTTGCTTCATTTAATATTATTTAAAATTTAATTTACTAAAGTTGTGTACGTTTGTTTGCTAATATTTTATGAACTTTAATTTTCAACTCAATTGTATTTTTTTAATGTTTTTAATAATTACTTTTTTTTGTCATTAAGCTATAAATATTGTATATTTTGAATACCATTTACTATAATGATTCTACTCCTTTTTTTTATACCAATATTTTATGCATTTTGTTCGTAGTTTTATTAAATTTTCTAGTTTTTATTTACTTTTAAATTAACATTTGCATATTTTATTACTGTACTTAATATTTTATTTATGTATTTATTTTCTTTTGCAATTTATTTTATTATTTTAAACGATTTTTTCACTTTAATTAAACATTTCTATGCTTTTCTTAAAGCTTGCAAAATCTTTAAACTGATAACTTAAATTAATCAATTCAAGTTTTATTTCATGTCGCAGTTTTTCTAGCATTTCCCAACAATTTCCCACATTTGTGTTACCTTTGCTGCACGTATTCTAATCTAATGAAAATCGATTTCATCAATTTCCGCTACAAAAACTTGGCAACTTGATTGCCACAAAAACGAAAGAAAAAAAAAATCAAATCAAATCAAATAAAAACAGACAAATACATGGAAAAGTGGGCCAATAAACAGCAACAAGAGAAAAAAGCTTTTAGCGCTTAACGTTTAGTGGAAGTTGCTGTTGTTGTTGTTGTTGCTTCTTCTCCTACTTGCTGTTGTTGTTGTTGTTGGCTTTCTGTGGCAGATTTGGGTCAGTTTTGTAGCAGCTCCCGACACGCATCGCTCGAAAATGGTCCACAAAACGGCGCCGTTAGCCAAAAAAAAATCAAATAAAACGACCAGCGACTGAGAAACTTTATTCATTTGCTGCACTTACCAAAAGAAGGCGGCAGAGGCGGCTGCATGGGCAGAGGAGATTAACTAAATTTAGTTGCAATTTGCATGCTTTAATTAAATGTTGAGCAGCTAATGCGATGTCTTGCTGTCTCTGTCGGGGCTTTAGTCCTATGTGTGTGCAAGTTTGTTGCTTAAGTCTTTTTTTTTTTGTGTAACATGCAACGTGTTTCGTTCTGAGTAGAACTGTTTAAGCCGGCCGGGCGGCTTCTTTGCTACAGTTTTAACGATTCGATTATAAAACAACAAGTCATTTTTTATGCAACATTATTACGTTATTTCCGGGGCGTCTCAGAAACAATAAACTTTAATTTCAACAAAGTCAACTAACATTTTTTTTGGGCTTCTGCCTGAGATATAAGCCAAGTGCGTGTGTATATGTGTGTGTGTGAAAAGCTATAAAAACAGACGCCAGCCTGAATGGGCACTGGATAGCTGCAACACAGTGTGGCATAGTTGGGGACCTTGTGGGGCTGGAGTTGGGGGCATGTGTTGCTGCTGCTGCTGCTGCGATTGCTCCGCATTTGAGTTCTTTTTGCTGCGTGCGTATTTTTTTTTCCTTTATATTTTTTACTTTTTTTTCTGTTGTATTTTCTTTTTAATGCGTTTCTCATGCTTTTGGCCCGTTGCTTTTTGCTGCTGCTACTGCTGTGTGTGTCTCTCCCTCTCCCTCTCTCTCTCTCTCTCTCTAAATGCTTTCCTAATGAATTGGGTGACCGGCAACGACAACGACGGCGACGTCGACGACGATGGCGGCCCGGTAATAACGGTTAATTGCGTTAATGACTTTAACAGAAAATATAAAGCGCAAGCATTAAAATAATAATAAAAGAAAAGAAAAGACAACGTAGCAAAAGAAAAGAGAAGCAAAAATATAAAAAGAGTTAAGTAAAGTCAAGTGAGAGCGCATCAGTAGCAAGAAGAAGCAATACGTAAAGAGCGAAAGAGGCAAGTTGACTTTTCCAATGCATTTTCCATTGAATTGAAAAATCAATTGAGTTATGCAAAGTAAGGAATTTTGTATTGAAAGTTGCAGTTGGAGTTGTCACACACACAAACACACACATACAACGCTAAGCATGCATAATTTGCACTCATATTGGTCAAGAGTTCGTTGCTTAAGTCTTTTGTTTAGCGCCTGCATATGAAATTCAAGTGCAAACACAAAAACTAAACAAAATTAATGGAAATACGGGACAACAGTACTCTTTTGCCAGAGTTGTCACTGTTGTGATAATAACGGAGCAGCCCATAGTGAATTTTCTGGGAAGCAATTGAATATCTCTGAGTATCGATGTTGTATTTCAAAGAAAATTTTTAAAATGCATTTAAAAATGCAGACACCGGTTTTATAATTGCATATTTTTTCACTATTTTTGAGGTTTTAGTGCTAGCAGTGAAGTTCTTTTTATATACAAATTTACTTATGTATAATTCCGAAGATTATAGAAAATTTTGCTTAATGATACCAATAATATTACAAATTTTTTTTCGAAACATACAATGCAGTAATGTAATTAGAATATCACATTATAAAATTAACTTCTCGAACTTTAAAATAAAAATATTTTTCATAAAAATCGAAATAAAATTGTATTTTTGTGGGAGTTTTTTAAGATGCTTTTAAAAGAAACTTAAGACTTTTCATAAATATTATAGCAAATATCCTTAAAAAAATCTTTTTTTTTAAATATTTTTTATGTTTATTTTGAGAAATTGATATTTATAAATTTAACAAAATTGATATATGTATATTTATATTTAATTAAATATTTCAATAAGTTTATTTACAGTATCCTTTGTGTTATATTTGTTTATTATTTCATGTAAATTATTCTTCAAATTTTTAAACCTTATAAACTTATTAAGTTTATTTCATAACCATTTAGTTTTCTTTAATGCATTTTATATTTTCATATTATTTATTTTATTTTATGTGATCAAATATTAAACGTCATATGCAGTTATATTTTTTTCAGTATTTTAAACACATCTTGAAAAACCCATAAAAAAAAGTACAAAAAAAATCCTTTGTTGTTGTTCGTGTTTCTTTGAGCTTGTTACAAGCAGTTTTTTTTTCTTGTTGTTGTTGTTGTATCACTTTTGGGACTCAACTCTCTCTCACGGGAATTGTAAGTAAAGAAAATCTTACCTTCTTTGTATAATTTATTGCACAATCAATTGATTTAGAGTTTGTTCTCGGTTTTGTTGTTTGATTTTTTGTTTTAGTTTGAAATTTTGATTTGCTTTCTTTTTTTTTAAAGTTTTGCGTAGAATCCTTTCGCGTTTTGTTTCTTCACTTGCTTTCTTTTGGTATATTTGTTATTGCAGTTGATCAAAAAAAAAAAAAAGCTTGCACTTTCTCACTTTCGACACTTGTAGTGGGAGGAGGGGGTGATCCAAAAGGAGTTTGTAGTTTGTCTTGTTACTCGAATCCGAATGACAACCAAAAAATGTTGCAATGTTGAACACACACTTTCAAGTTCACTAGGAGCACACTCAATTTGTTTTTGCTCGAAACCAAAAAAAAAAAGAATTTAATATGTCCACGCTGTTGCTGCTGCTGCTGATGCTGCTGCGGCTGTTGCTGCTGCTGATGACTGAAACTGACTGGCGCTGTTAGCACTTCAATTGCATTACGCGCAATGGCTGGTGGGCCAGCGAGTGCGCTACTTTTATGCCTTTCCCAGAGGTCTCCACGGCAAAGAAGAACCAGCCAGATTGAGAGAGCGCACAAGAACAGCGGCAGAGAAAGCGCCGAAGACGTTAGCGTAAGAAAGCCAATGCAGCAACGACAATAGCAGCGACAGAGCTAGCGACGACAACAGCGGCAGAGGGCACAAAACAGAAGACAGCAGGAAGAGACAGCGTTCGTAGTAGCAGCGACAACAGCATTGCAAACGCACGAAGCAGCAACAACAGCAGAAGCAAAGAAAAGCGCGAGCCCATTTCTACTTTACACACACACACACACACACACAACACACAGAAAGGCATACACACGTTTACAACACAGAGCAAGCGTTGCAGAACAAGAAAGAGTCCAAAGCTGAGAATGAGAGCGCACTCTACAAACTTACAGCAAGACGAGGCCACACTCTCCGCTTGGAGACTTAACCTTAACAGCAAGACCAAACTTAACAGCAGCTTGAACGTAGCATTGAACTTGAACAACAGAGCAGCAACATAGTCTACCACTCTTTCGTTTTCTTACGCTCTCCTCTCTCCGTAACTATTACTCTACACACAAACCGAACGAAGAAACGAACCAGGCAACGAACGAACGTACGAACGAGTCACGGTGAGACAACGGCACCTGTTACAGCGCATCGATTTGCATGGCTACCGTTTTGGGTATTACGATGTGTATTACGAGGGATTGCGGAGTGGGGGAAACCATTAGTGGGATTAGTGGCATAGCAGATCGCGTTTGTAAATCTCGTAATCTTGTCAGTCAGTCAGTCAGTCAGTCCGTCAGTGCGTTAGTCAGTCCCACCAAAACCGCTTAACAGTGTAAAGAATCTGATCTGCTATTGACTGATAAATATGTTAATGAATTATGCTCCGTCACAGCGGCACTTCTGGAATGTTGTGCAATCAGTGCGTTGTCAGCATAATGATAAATATGTCTACCCATTGATCAAACATAAATCTCATGTTTGCCCAATCTATCAGCAGGAACTGATCAAGCTGATTGAATCGATTTGAGAACACTTCCCCTTTAGTTTTTATTCCCTTTTTTTTTTTTTAATTTTTAGAATGCTTACAAAATTCATTACCTTGATTTTAGTTTTTATAGATTCTTATTATAATAGATGAGAGAATTAATTTAAGAACTTTTACTCCAGCTGTGATTTGAAGTGGTGAGAAGCGTCATTAAAGCTAAAAGTTTGGTAAAGTTCTATTGGTGTATAAGACTGTCGGAGTAGTTGGGTACTTTAGGGTGGGGCTAGTGCTAATCACTAAGAGGAAAGTATAGAGCACGTTCTGACTTGACGTAAGTTACAATATTTGTTAAAAGCGTTTATAATATAGGTAAATCTAAATTTGATAATCTAAAATTGAGAATAAAAATAAAATTAAATAGCTTGACTTGAGTAAAAATTTAACTTTAAAATTTGGATAAACTATATATAGCTTGCCTACAAATAAAAAATCTACTAAATCAACTTAAAATTGAATTTACTGATTTTAAAGTTCGTGGTCTTCGATATTTTTTCCTGTGTATACTTCAGTTATTTTATTAAACTACAGAAATTCATTTTAAAAGCCTTACCATAAAGAGAGAAACATTATTACTATAAGTCTTACCAATTTATATATACCTATGTAGTTAACAACTGTAATTTTAGACCAGAAAAGAGCTGAAAAACTTTTGTCGCTTTAGCTAATTGTTAAAATTTTACTTAGCTCTATTTTTAGAGTTCGACATTGAAAAACTTGTCATGCCTACAATTACATGGTGTGTTAGTTTTCTAGATGTTTTTTAGCGTTTTTCTTTTTTAGTTAAAAAAAAAAAGAAAGTGGTCAAACTTGAGTTTATTTTTTGATATTTTGCCAATTAAAGGCGTTACGTTAAAAATGTACTACAAAGTAGAAGAAGAATAAGAGAGCGACAACAATTACAAGCCATACATAGTACGAGCAGGTAAATATATATACATAGCTCTGTATATATACACTTAAAGAAATGTATTTGCTTAAGTATGTATGTATTTGCATTATACATTAACGGAGCTGGCAACAACAAAAATAAACTAGCAAGAAATAAAGAAAACAAACATTAAAGTAGCTGCCCGCTTGCTCAAACAGACTGCGACTGCGACGTGAGCAGAGGTTGCCGACTGCGACTGCGACTGCGCACGCTGTTAAGTGTAATGAGAACTTTAGTCGAGTAAACTCTACGCAGTCGCAGGTCATTGCCATGCTGCTAACGGCGCTGCCAGCAGAATGTTAACAGCTCGCTGCGACCTTAACAGAGTGCGACGCTTTGTCGCTGTTGTCTGTTACTGCTGCTGCTGCTGCTGCTGCTGCTAAAGCAGCCTTGTAGAGTTGCCAGACAGACAGCCGTATGTCGCTGGCAGTAAATGCAATCATAATTCATTAGAGCGGCATCAATTGAGGCAGCAACTGGCAACTGGCAACGTTGGCTTGACATAACAGCAAATGAATTGCAGACGAAGCACAGATGAAAATGGAATTGCAATAGAAGCTAACGATGACGGTGGAGATGAAGATGAAGACGGAGTTGGAAATAAAGTTAAACTAAAAGTAAGACTTAGAGTTTGAGATGGAGATGAAGAGACTTGACTTGCGACTGCCTGACTGCAAACGACAATAATTAAGATTGGAACGAATCGTGTACAAGCAGTGCAGTTTGCAGCGCAGTCAACGTCAACGTTGCTGTCGCAGTTGTTTTTGCAGGCGCCGCGAAAGCGTAAAGAAATCACTTAAAATTGAAGGAACAAAAATTTCTTGATGTTTTGGGTTCCGCATACTTAAACTGCCGCTGTGACTTCTTATGCTTAAAACACATGTATATTGATGCTATGCCACTCGTTCCCACCCCCTCTTGCACCACTCATACCTTCCTTATTGCCACCCACTAGTAACAGCTGCAAGAAAACACAAAAAACCGTTGCAATTTTAATTTCCCTGGGTTTGCTGTAAAAATTTTGGCCAGCAGACAACAGCTTCAGTTACTGTTAGAGATGGGAGCAACGCTAGTCACGAGTTACGTTCGATTGAGTCGTGTTTATAGGATGTTATGTGTCGAAAGTATAATTTGAAAAATTTCTACAAAATATTCAAGTTTTTTAAATTACATAAAATTGGCCTGGTAAAAGCAAATAGCGATTAGAGACTTAAAAAATAGAGATCAAGTGATATAGAAAGCATTTTTTATTTCATATGTAGAAACTATTTCGTGTCACGCAGTGTTAGCTCTCAGTTATGGCAACATTATCGTGACATGTATGAAATAAAATGGTGAAAAAACTAAAAATTTTGAGATATTCTTAATTCGTGTCACGCAGCATACACAATCAACTTCATAGCTCGATAGTCTTCGTGCCACGCAGTTTAGTGCGTGTCTTTACTGCTTATAATACTAAGCCGAAGAAGAACTCTTATAACCATCATTGTTGTGTCACGCTACCATCACTAGCTGTTATGACAGAATTTAGTTACTGCTGCTACAAAGCGCAGTTTTCGACTAGTTTGCCAACACACGCACATACACACACACACGAACTTCGGGGCGTGTGTTAACATTTTTGCTTTTATTTTTTTATTTATTTATTTTATTTTTTTATTTGGTCTGTGCTAAATATTTGCAACACAGCTTTTGGTCATATTCTTGAAGACAGCCTTTCTTTTCGCTACAGTTTTGGTTTGGTTCTCGATGTGAATTGGATTCGGGTTCAGTTTCTGTTTCTAGTTTCGATTCAAGTTCTAGTTCTAGTTCTAGTTCTAGTTCGAAATCAAGTTATACATTAAGCTGGCTTTTACTTTTCCTGCTTAGATTAGTTCATTTCAGTTCAGTTGAGTTTAGTTCACTTGTGATTTGTTCCGGTGATCAAACCGAAGATAGGGATAAAGATAGAGAGATGGAAATGGAAAAGTCGTTGTAACCTTTCACTTCCCCTGGGCAATATGTTTGTCTGTCTATCTGTTTTGTTTGTTTGTTTTGTGATTCGATTTGATTGCTAGTTAATTAGTTGTTATCATACATCCCCAGTTAATCATAGAGAGCAGACATTAACCGTTAGCTTTCCAATGCGGCCAACGAGTTTTCGAAAAAAGACCAAAACCGAAAACCAAAAAAACCAAAAAGAAAAACAACTCAAGCACCAAAAAGCGAACAGAAATAATGTTTCTGTCGATAATGTTTTGGCCGGAAGTGGCTTAGACTGTTCTGATGATCTAAACAGTTAAATAGATTCCAAACAGCAATTGCCCTCTGCGAGTTTCGTGTATGGCCAAAATGGAATCCATAATAGCCAGGTCAAGTCAAAGTCAGCCAACTGCTTCAAATTTCTGCAAAGAAGTTGGGAATTTTTTAATTTTTCTTAAAATATTTGTTATTTTAAGTAATGTGTAACTTTTTTAAAAACTTTTACTTATTTTTTGTTAAGCTTCAATTTGTTTTAAGCCCACTGTCATATGGCTTTACTTTTACGTCTTACTTTCACTATCTTTAAGCATATATATTTTCAAATCAAAATACTTTTTCGTAATTGATTTTAAGCTGATTTGTATATTAAATCAAAGCTTCAAACTTGGCATTACTTTCGTAAAATATAAAATACTTGGAATGGCAAAAAATTAATGATCAATATAAAAACCAAATGACATTCCGCAACCTTTGGAAAATACCTTTAAATAGTACAAGTTGTTGTGGAACTCATGCGCTTGCCGCAGTTTCCTCCTCGTCGTTTCCTTTATCGCAGCTTCTCTGTACCACACATTAGGCAATGACTATTTAGTTATAGCAACTTATAGAGTTATTCCAGAATGTGCTGATCATGGCCAACTGAATTCAGTTAATACAAGTCTTATCTACTCTAGTAATTTGTTTTATTTTATTTTTTGTTGTTCTTTCCTTGATGATGTTGTCGCTCAACGCAGACTGAAGAACTTTAAACGTTGATTGTAGAATGTTTAAGATCAGAAGCCCGCACACATGATTTCAAGACAATGTTACTGGTAGCTTAAGTTTTAATGTTTTTGTCTCTGCTTCCAGTTTCTTAATGTTGCTTCACAAAGTTGCAACATGTGTGTGAATGTGTGTAAATACGTAAGTAAATATTTCTAAAATGCGGGTTCGTTTTTTCCTAGGCGATGCCAGACTTAGTACAGCCTCTTTGGTTGTTTGAAAGCAGAGTTTCTAAGTCCAAAAAAAATTAAAATTTGTAATATAAGATAAACGTATTTCATTTTTTTTTTCAATCCTTCAGGCAAGAAATTAGAAATTGTATTTAAGCATGAATTTCTGGAAAAAGCAAGTAAGAAAAGCTTCAATTGAACGAGCCGACTGTAAAAGACCCCGTACTTATTGTAGTGCCCATTTTCCTTACAAATAAGTCATTTTTAACCGATTTGTCCAATGGGAGCTATATGTTATAGTTGTCTGATCCAAATTAAACTCTTTGAGGACAGTACTAATGCTACCGTATAGATAATATGTTAGTTTGCTTACGAAAGCTCAACTAACAATACATGTATTCATAGAAATGTTCTATTTTGTAACGATTTGTCCTATGGGAGCTGTAGGCATAACTTGTCCGTTCCAGATTAAACTCTTTGAGGATTGTTATAATCGTATCATTCACAAATTGGGTACATTTGATTACGATTAGAGCACTGCATGAATGCCTAAAAAAACATATTCAAATGTACAATGTCAAAATTGAATTGAGTGAATACTAGTAGAAATCTAAATGAAAATGAGTGAGTAAGTGATGTCGTGTTTCACTAGGCAGGCTGGGTGTATACCCGAAGCGTAACGAATTGAATGAGTAAGTAGTAGGAGTAATAGAATGTATTTTGAATACATTCGAATATTGACAGCCTACTTTAATTTAACGATAGATCTTATAGTTTCAAAGTTACGTTCATACGAAACAAGATTTTTTCCATTTTGCGGAGGCGGTAGGCGGCGTGGCAACAATTTAAAATACACTTAATCTGCCTGACATATACATGGACTTTTATTCTAAATTTGGTGGCTCTAGCTCTTATAGTCCCTGAGATCTAGGTGTTCGTACGGACAGACGGACAGACGGACATTGCTATATTGTGATCAATCATTTATTACGTTCGAATTGTTTTTTACTAATAAATGTAACTGTAACAAATAAGTTTTACTTAATTATTTAGCACTTACTTAAGTAATTACTAAAACGAATTCTATCCTATGTGCAATCCATCTGTTGTCATAAAAGCCCTATTTTCGACTCAAAAAAAAAAAAAAAAAAAAAAAAATAATCAGACTTGGCAGCAATTGGTTTGTTAGCACCAAAGACGCGAGTTGGAGTTAAAGTCAGAGTCAGTGTTCGCCACGGAGTCGGAGATAGAGTCAAAGTCAAAGAGCTGGAATTGGAATTGGATTCTTGGCCACAGTTTGTGGCAGAAGCTGTGTTAGAGCCATTACCAATGCCACAAACTCAGCTAATTAGCGCCTTGGTTCGCTGTGCGGTTAACAAGATGAGACGCGGACTGTGCAGTCGACTGCAGTGTCCCGGTCATTTATTAAGGCTTATTCTTTCGGCACTAATTTCGTTATGCTCAGTTTGGTGATTAGTGCGGATTGCCGGAGACTTTATCCTGGACAGAAGTTGCAATGACTTTGGGAATTACATTGGGAGTTAAAGCTGCTGCTGTCCATTTAGTCTCTAATTAATTTGTCAGCAACTCTTGACATTTATCTAAACATTTTTTAGGAGAGGCGGTAAGCGGGTGTGCCAAGTGGAAGTGTTGCATTTGCCAATTTGCATTTTGGCCAATTTGAGATGCCAGCGAAATGTCTTTGCTCAAACGACATGCGACGCGCTCATCGATCATCATTTGTGGCACGAAAGAAAGATACAACACAACAACAACAACAACAACAAAAACAAAAAGGAAAAAAATGTATAAAAAGTAGAAGAAATAAATGAAATGTGAAAAAAGTGAAATGCCTTGCATCGAGTTGTGGCGTGTAGCGAAATGATGCGGCACCGCCGGTCACACAATCGCTGGAATTCTGATTTTCTCGCTGTCCGCCCCTGTTGGCACTCCGCCCCACTCCCCACTCCCCACACCACACACCCAACCCTCTGGCACTACACCGCCAACACCGCAGCTTCCTCTGTGGAGCTGCCCCTCCAACTGATGCTGATGATGATGAACGTCTTCTTCGTGTCCATCGTGGACGTTGTTGGGCATTAGAATTAAGCTGTTACTTTGCATCGAAATTAAATTTATTGCTCCAGCAGCAACAGCAACAAGAACAACAGCAACCACAGCCATTAGTAACAAAGCAGTAAAATATTTTAAAGATTCTTTGCGCTTACACAACTGTTGTAATGCTAGTTAGTCTGAGTTTAACTAGTAAATCACATAAATTTATTACTTTTCAAATTAATTTGGGCTTCAAATTTATTCGAAAATATAAAGGCGACTGAATGTAAGCTGAGCTGAGCTTCTAAAGTAAGTTGGAATTATAAGCAATTATATGCAGAGAAACTGCTCAATGTGAGAAACAAATTGACGAGATACACGTTATTATAAAGTCATAACTGAAGCGGTCAAGATATTAACTGAAAGCTGTGAGGCGGGGGAGCTGAGCTGCCCAAGTAGAGTGGTAGAGTGGGAAAGGAGGAGGTGCTCGTGTTGGTGATGACAGCAGTCGTCAGTCAGACGTCGCATCGTGTCGCGTTCACATGTGAAAGTTGCATAGAAAAAAAGCAAAATTGTTGTATAAAAAACACAAAAAAGTAAAAAAATAAAAAACAAAACAGAAAAAACGAAAAGCGCGCCTGTCGATGCTCATCTCGGCGATCATGTCATGTGCTACTAGTTATAATGCCTGGATAATGATGATGGCAGTATCAGGCTGATATGCATGACCCAAATTCGTTATGGCCAAAAGCTAAGCCGAGTTCCGTCTAGCTTAATGGCATATAAGCAATAATAGTCCTCTCAAATCCTGTTGCAAAGCGAAACTGTTGGCACAAATCGAAAATGTCAGTTTCAATTCTGTTAGTAAAAGAACAAGTGTTAACAGCTGTTAATTTTATTTAACATATGTAATTAAAAACAACATTCTCTTTCGACACTGTTCAGTTAGTGCTGTTAACAAAGATTTGAAATATTTATAACATTTCAAAACAAGTAACAAAATTGTTCTAAGAAATTTTTAAGAAAATAAGAATTTAACGAGAATTCTTGCCGTCTCAAGTTTTGGATGTTTTGTAACTTTCATCAAAAAATGCTACTTAAACTTATGATTTCTGTCACTAGACAAATAACTCACTAAGAGCTTTCTTGTGCTTTCTTTTAAATTACACATATATGTATGACTAAAATAAATATTGCCCAAGTAACTATCTAAAGCTCGCTTTGTACACAGTGTTTCAAGTAAATTGGGAACCCGGAGCTTGAAAGTTATAGTAAACAAATGTAGTGCTCTTTGAGTATTGTCTAAGTTAATTTGCCAAATTCGATTTGTTAGATTTCACCTCATTTTTAGCATTTTTTTCTATTTGGTCTGGGCCAAGACTGAACTGAACTCTTTTTGGCCATTGTCCAAGTGTAATTTGCATTATGTTCTAGTTTCCATTTAAGTCTATATTTGCTTTTGATTTTTTTTCGGTTCGTTTTGTGGAATTTTCTGTTTGTTTTTGAAAACGAGTAGAAAAAGCAGATGAAGAAAAATTGACTTAAAACTACTACCAAAAAAAAAAAAAAAAAACGAAAAAGAAAAAACAAAAAAAGTGCAAAGTTGGTTCGTCATTCTTAGACCGTTAGTTGGCCATATAAATAACATATTTGGGCTGAACTTGTCAGGGAGTTTGCATTTTGTGGGCAAAGCGAGCGGGAAGCGACTAGCGGAAGAGCAAACAAAAGACTTAGGCAACGAACGCGACGCGACGCGACGCGATGCGGTGTGACGCGAGACGGATGCGTTGGGCTTGAGATTGCGGCATCTTTAGAAATAATTATCGCCTATGTCCATATTGTTCTAACGTGAAAGTAAAAACCGTTAAGAATTAATAACTATACAAAAGACGTTTTTGGCCAAAAACGAAACAACAACAACGGCAACGAGGAAGGGGCAACAAAATTTACAAAAATAAACTTTTTCTTTTACTGGGTCAAGATATTGTTGTTGTTTTTGTTGTTGTTTCTAATTCTGTTGTTTGGTTTTTGCCAACAACAACAATGACAAACAGAACGCCATTCGAGAAAAAAAATGAACCTTGATTTGATTTGAGTCGAGTTGAAGGCATCAAAATGCCATATAAATAATAAAACCACTTGAAGATTTATTGCGATTATCAATATGAAAGTGATACGCGACCCAGAGACCCATAGAGCACGCCCACGTCTTAGGTTAAATAATGATGGAAATCGAAGAAGAAACCGAAATGCTAATTAATACCCGAATCTATAGAAATTCGGTAGATTGGGGGCGTCTCGCAACAAATGTTATGAGTCAGCTTCTAATGATTATAATAATTAAATTGGTTCAACGAATGAACGTTGAAAGCTTCTAACTTGATTGATTGATCATTCATCATTCAATGCGTCGATTTAAATACCGTTCAGATCTGGGAGGTCTCCATATCAAATACACAATGTTAAGCTTAAATAATCATTTGAATAATAACAGAATTGTCACTCATTTTTCTGTAATCTTTGAGACTCGTTTACATTCTCCGAGTTTGTCTCTCGGTTTGGTCTGTCCAGTTAGTGGACACTACTGTTGCTATCATTATCGCTCAGCGAGCGACCATTATCATTATCATTAACATCATTAGTATTAGCATTAGCATTAGCATTGACTGAGCAAACCAAACACAACAACGGCGCTAAAAACAACTGTAAAGAACCAGAGAAACAGAAACAGATAAAGTATGGCTAAATTTCAAGCTACAGATACTCAGAGACAATATCTGTGAATGAAAATAACAGACAAGTCTTTTTACCACACATAACTGTTCAACACTTAATAGTTCATTAGTTAAAATAGTGTTAATTCCAGAAAAATCATCAACTTTTTACATAACACACATACATAGCTATATTATTGAAACTTTTCATTTAATATTACACTTCATGTTAAGGGGGTCTTCTAGTCTAGAGGTTTGTCCAAATCGATTTTTTTTTTTTCATAATTCGATAGATTAAGTTTTTAAAAATATGTCCCCAAAAGGATTTTTCGAAATTCGAAATATTTTCCAAGTTACAGCTGTTTTTGTAACGTAGCTGCTATGGCGCATTGAGCGGATGTAAAACTTCAAATGTGTTTTTCTCGAAACCACTTTTTTTGATACCGTCGCCACGGTATCTCAAGTTTTAATCGACCGATTTACTTGAAACTTGGCATGAATATTCTTAAAACACACCTCTATGGCATGAACCAACAAAAACTGGACATTTTAATTTTGAACATGTTTAAAAAATTCGAAAAAGTTGAAAAAATAGTGAAAAAACCGAACTAATTATTTCAAAAACGCCATCAAAAAACACTCCAAATTCGGCACTCTAGACTAGAAGACCCCCTTAATATTTTAGCAGACATAATACTGATAGTACAATATTTAAAATTTGCCGGATAAGTCATCACATATGCGTGGCGGGTAATTCATCACATATTCGAATTTGAAATATATTAATATTGGTCTATACATTGGTATTATCATTAGTATTAGCATTTCTATTAGAATTAACATTAGCATTAGTATGAAGATTAGCATTAACATTAGCATAAACATTAGCATAAACATTAGCATTAGCATTAGCATTAGCATTAGCATTAGCATTAGCATTAGCATTAGCATTAACATTAACATTAACATTAACATTAACATTAACATGAACATGAACATTAACACTAACATTAACATTAACATTAACATTAACATTAACATTAACATTAACATTAACATTAACATTAACATTAACATTAACATTAACATTAACATTACCAATACAATTAGAATTGATGTTAATTTTAGCTTATATTAATAACTTTACAGAATTGTATATATACATACATTTTGCAAAAAGAGAAGAAAGTTAATAACCTTTCTCATACTATACAAAAACAAAGCTAATAATTGTATTGAATAAAAATTCTTCTTCTCATCTATGATTACGCAGATAATTGGCTTATTCTAAAAAAAAAATAAATACTCAGTAAGTTAGTGACTAAGTGCATGTTAAACTGAAGGTCACTTATTCTAGGCATTCACTTAAGCTCAATTTGCGAATAAACTGCATTCTCCCACACCCTCAAACACACGGCACCGCGTGCCCCCCATTCCACCTTCCAGACATTTGCAAAACTGAACAGCAATTGCAGTAACCAAATAGCCATTTAGGCCAACATACGAGTACTCGTAATATGCCATAAAAAAGTAAGTAGGAGCAATACAAAAAAACAAAATACAAAAGCATGAAAAAAAATGTATAAAAAGAACCGAAAAGCAATGCTGACAGTTGACCAGGCGAACAATTGACCGATTTCCATGGCATGCTCCTGGTCCATGGTTGTCTGATAAATGAATGAGACATTGGCCAACACCATAAGCAACAGCGGCAGCAGCAGCAGCAGCTCCTAGTGGTAGTCACTGACCTAGAATGCAGCTTTAGCTTTTACTGTTGTCTCTGCCCGTTCCGTTGCCGTTCTGCAAGCTGTCGTTGATCTTGCTCTTGCTTCCTCTTCGTCTACTTCTTCTTTGGCGTCTTCTTCTTCTTCATACTACTACTTCTACTTCTTGTTTGTTGTTCAATTCTCTGCTTTATGTGTCGTCGGTCTGAGATTCTGGCGTTTGCGTTCATGACTTTGCTTACCAATACCGTTTGCTGCTAACTCCAACTCCGACTACAGCGCCAACTTATTAGCATAATCTTAGCCAGTTGGCTGCCAGTCGCTGCCAACGCTGCAGTTGGCGTCAGCGTCGCCGTCGCCGTGGCAGTCGTTGGCATTGGCATTGGTAACTCTCATTATGCTTGGCTCACAAAGCCGACTGTCTTGGCTTTAGACTACAACTAAGACTAAGGCTGAGTCTTAGTCTCACTCTGAGTACCGAGACTGAAACTGGCATTGGTAGTGGCACCTCATCATCGGCGGCATCAATTCGCCCCTTGATGCATCGCCAGTCAGCGTGTGAAGCAAACCTGGCCAAGACCAGTCAAAGCCAACTCAAGACAGGCACAAGCTTGCTCTGCGTTTGCTCTTGCATGTTTAGCATTCCAGCTGCAGCCGCACAGAAATAGAAATAGAAACAGAAACAGAAACAGAAACAGATACATCGGCACCAGAGACAGAAATAGATACAGTCAAACTACTGTATAACGACCTTACAACTTATTTACAAATTGTGTTCTACTTTGATAAATTATGAAATTTCCCAACAGGCAGCTGCATGTATAAAATATAAATAAAATGTATTAAAGTATAATTTGTTATAAAAAAAAATAAAAATAAAAATCATGCAATTATTTCTTTTAATTTTAAATATACTTAAATCTATCAGTAAATAATACAGGTAAAAAAATGTAAATATATCCAGTATATTCATAGTAAACTAAACAAAATAATGTTTAATAATTCTTAACTAAATTTTTTATATTTTTTATATGTAAAAAACAAAATACTTAATCAATAAAAATGACATTAATGTTTAAAATTTACATGCTGAATATAACAAACAAATATAAAAGTTATAAAATTAAACGAATTAAATATTAATTGACTTTGCCTGATATCAATTATCATTAAAATAGTCAACTGAGGTCATATATATGAAAAAGTAGGTTTAATGTATTTTTTTTTATTTTATATTATTAATATAAAGGTAAATGCAAGTCTCGTAAAATTAAACCAAAAAACTTTAAATTAAATTCAGCTATAAAAATGTAATAAAAATCCTATTAATTTTTTTTTTTTTGTCAAATAAAGTGTTTGAATAATTAAGCGGTCTTGAAGGTAAATACATTATAGGCAAGCTCAACTGTACTGTGCATAAGATTAAGATACATTTCGTTAGACATTTTGGTTGTGCTTTGAAGAAATTAGAAGAGAACGCTCCGCTTCTATATCAATTCCCATTTGTAGTTGTTTTTGTATCTGTATTGGCATAATTTTTGTCTAACTCTGGTGGAGTGTGTGTGTGTGTGTGTACCATAACGGCATTTATAACCTTTTCATTAGCTTTTTGATTTGAAACTCAAATCTGCCTTACGGTGTGTCTCTGCCAGCGTCTTTGACTCTAGTTCCCGCTTCAGCTTCAGCTTCAGCTTCAGCTCCAACTCAAACTCCAAGTTTGAACTCGTAACTCTAGCTACCGTCTGGATTTGCCGTTTACCCTCTGGATTCTTTTACTCTTCTCTCCACTCAATCGCACGCCATTTACGCGCATAATTTCGGTTTACGAGTCTTGGTCTTCTCGTTGTTTTTATTTGTTGTTGTTGTTTTTCTGCACATTTTGGCAGACCATCAGCTGGCTTTGGGTTTGGCATGGCATTCGGGCCAAATGGTACTGCTGCCAGTTATTCAGCTGTCTCTTCTTGGCCATGTTTAGCTGCGTCCAATATTGAATGAACGTTTGTTTGGCCAAGGCTTTTTGCGTTTTCTATTTACCCAATTTTGGGCATTGGCGAGTGCAAATAATTCCTGATTGAGTTCACTGATTACTCCGCAAGTGTTGGCTCGTGTTGAACTCATTACTGTCATTCTGAATATTTTATGCAGTTAATGTTCATTTCGATAATGTAACGAGAACAGAAAGTGACTTAATGGATTACTAGTTTATAAGTGAGAAGTTAAAACGACTGGAAGATGCTATGCTGTTAACGATTTATTTAGCTTCGATTGCTCATCGATATATGCAAATGTACAAGAGGTGCAGATAGATTCAGCCCATGGTATTCAACAATAGGTCAATCATTTCCGAGACTATTCCCATTTCCTCAGAGGTTGAGATAAGACTTGGCACTGTATCGATAATTATAGTAAAGGTTCTGTTTCTTAATCTATTCATCTGTGCGTTGATTTCCCTAAAATTGCCCTGCATCGGTCGGCGTGCGACAGTTTCAGCCAAAATTTGATGCTCCCGCAAAAGATTTTGTACATTCTCCTTAATGGCTTGCAAGAGCATTAAACGATTCTCGCGGTTTGACGAGAAGTCCATTATGTAGTCGGTGGAAAAAAAAACAAAATTATTGGAAATGCAAATGCTTGTGACTTACAGCTTATGTGAACAGTTGATGAGTATTAAGAAAAGCCTACTGGTGTTATTAAAGAAATCAATTGTTTAAAAAACATTTGACAAAAAAAACAAAGGCAAGCTGTAAATGAATTAAAAAGTAAACATAGTATAATTTAAGACTTTACTGAAAACTTTAAACTGAAGTCTGAGCTGCTGGGTACATAACACTCTCTACATGCCCCACTACCCCATGCCCAAATTCTTTTATCTCAAATATTTTCTTAATTATGAATGAGTTAAGTCTCTGTTCGGGTTAGATAGGCACATAAGCACATGGTCTACCTTTGAGATCGGTTAGGAGCTTGTCTACCTGGGGGATCGCAATCATTTGACTTCATAGAGAAGCCGACGTTGTAGATTTCACTGGCCAACGAAAATGAAAACGAAATTATTTTCACAATTAAAGCAATTAAACGCGAAATAAATTGTGTTTTAAGATGCAGTCCAACAACAACAATAATACCCGTTACCACTTTATTCCTCTCCCTCCATCCAAACTCTCCCCTACCCTCCCTCTCCACCCTTTTGTCTCCACGAATCTCCCCTGACGATGGCCTACAGGTGCCGTACGCAAGAATATCACAAAAGCGGAAAACAAGTAATGATCTACGCACTTTTCATTACCCATGTCCGACCCTCGTCGTCGTCATCGTTGTCTATGTCGCTGTTGTTGTTGGTGTTGTTGTTGTTGTTGTTGTCGTCGTGTGTCCCTGTCCTCTGTCTGTCATCTTCATCAAATACCCAACCTTATGTGTATGGTCTTATTAGCTATTTTACTCTATTTGTAACGCCCCGCTGCGTTTTCCTTGTCTTTTCAAAACTTTTAAGGGTTTTTTTATAAAAATATATTTATATGATTTTTTTTTTAAATTACAATTTTTATAATAGTTGTTTTTTTTTTTTTAATTTACTCTTTGTTATGACTTTTATTTTTTAATTAATTCAAATAAAAATAAATTTTGATTAGCTTAAAATTAGGAAAAATATTTAGTAAATATACCAAAAGTTAGCCCAACCTATTAACAAATGTTTTAGGTAAATTTTCTTGTTATATTAAAGGAAAATACAGAAATATATAATTCAGTTTACGTTGTTACCAGTCGACACAAAAATTTCAATTTATTAAACTGAAGATTTAAAATGAATGTATAGAATATTTTTAAAAATAAGCTAAAATAAGTTAAAAATAAACTGAGATTTTTTTCCTTTAAATATTGTTTCCAAAATGTTAACTTGGGGAAGGTTTAAAAGAAAAATGTTTTTTTTTTAAATTTTTTAAAATACATAAAGTAAATATTATTAAAGTTAAATTTGTCATTATTTTCTCAGTTTGCCTAAAATGATAAAAGTTACCTGATTTTTAATTCAAAGTTTTAATTTATTTTATTAACTGTTTAATTTTAATTAAATAATAAATAATTTTTTAAATTTTTGAATCACCAATAAATAATATTTTATTATACTTGTTTATAGTAATTGTGTACAAATATTACAAATCAAATTCCAATATTATATTGTAAAAATAAATATGTAATTAAATATAGAGTTAGTGTATTTCATGATAATATTGATATTAAATCACAAAGCTTTTTGTTTGCCAGCATTGTAGACTTTGTGGCATTGAAGCAAAAATTTCACTTCAAAGAAAAGACACAAAAGTCGCAACTGAAAATCAAAATGAACTGAAATAAAGTAAAGTTAACTAAACTGGACTGTAGACTGTAGTCTCTCTCACTGTTTCCATTATCTTTCTTTAGACTGACTTCTTTTCACATTAGATTCGGCCTTTCTTTCTCTAGTATTTTCACGTTAACTTGATTTTATTTTAATGTCGCCCCAAAGCCAAGTTAAGCAGACATGTGTATAGGTATGTATGTCTGCCCAGCTACGAGTACTCGCATTTTAACCAACATGCTTTAAAGTTGGAGTTTTGAGTTTGGTTTTCAGTCTACACGTGTCGCACGTCTGCTTTCTTGTCATGGTCATCGTCGCTCATTGAATCTAATGGGTTTTACTTTCATTACAATTTTAATCAAAAAAAAAAACTACAAGAAATTGTTTGTGTGACGATGTTTGCCTCGTTGATTTCACTCGCTGCTCTGGGGACAATTTATTCATCACATCAGGTGCAAGTCAGATAGAAATCAACTCACAAATATCTGTTTTGTTTATCTTTAGTTTATCTCAAAACCATTTCTTGCAGCTCGCTAAGTGAGTTATACCCATTAGTTTAGGAGAAAAAATAAATGTATGCCCAGTTGTGGTATCCAATCTGTAACCAGTTCTTCACTGCATTCAGCTTCAGACATGCTGTAAGTAAGTTATTCTATTAGTCTCCTTTTAATGCCAAAACTCTTTCTTTAGCTTCTTTTCTTGTACAATTTATTCATTTGATATTCTAAACACTTTTTATCGTTTATTATGCAGCTATATGAATACTCCGATGGCATTGCCCTTGATCACTGCCATTGAGTTGACTAATAAATGCATAAAAAATTCTAAAATGTTGCTCTTAAGTCTCATCAACTGGTTCAATGGGTGAAAGTGCTAAGCTGAAGACAAATGAGTTTGTCTTGACTTTGATTTCAATTTCGGCCTATAAAAAAAAGGGTTTCTTTCTTTTGTTCAATTTGGATTGGGCATTGGAATCTTACTTCTACAAGTATATGCTTATAGAGTATATAAAGCCAAGGAATTTGCTATCTATAGGTAAACCACTTTAAGCTCCTTTCTGCTTTTTCAAAATAAACTTACAAAATATTACACTAAATACCGATCTTTCAACCAGCAAATGCAATGCTATTTTAGCTAAGCATGTAGGCAATTGAGATGTTAATTAAGCAAATAAACCAACCTTATCGAGAAGAAATAAATTGTATGAAAGGCTACCAAATCGAATGAACTTAGGCCCCTTTAGAACTAAGCTACACATAGCCCGAAAGATATGCAATCTCTAAACATTATCTCTAAAATAAGAACATGAAATTTCACTCAAGTTTTAAGTAATTCATTAAAGTCTGATTTAAATTGTAATTGTAATTCGGTTTTTATTTTTTTCTATTTTTGGGAATGTGTGGTGTTTGTTTCTAATTCATTCATGTGGCATGTAATGCGCTCTAAGTAATCGTAATGGTTGCGGACACCATCCGTGGCACCGGATATGCGGCAAGAGAGACAAAACAACAATAAATTTTCAAGCGGCAACTCTGTCGGTGGTGGCGCAGTCAAGAAAGTGAGAACAGTTATGTAGTGTAACTGATGCCGTTAGATAGCATTTTCCAGATACAAAACAGCAAAGAACAAAAGACCCCAAACTCCCCAGACGAAAAATGAAAGACTCAAGACTCAAGACCCAAGACCAAAGACCCACTACCAGCGTTATAGACTTTAACTCAGACGTACTAGATGTAGATACAAAACATACTTTGGATGAAGACACAAAAAAGTCAAACGAAGCAAAACGTTCAAAAAAAAAAAGCCTCAACCAAAAACAAAAAAAGCGAAAAACAAAAAAAAAAAAAATTAAGAGCCCTAAAACCATCGGAAAATGTCCAAGATTATGGACTCTGTGGCGAAAAACAAAACTAAAAAAAAATAAAGAAGAAAAAACTTTCTTCTGGGCCATAAAGAAAACGGACGAAAATCATTCTAAATGTATTTTTTTTTAATGTTTTCGGTTTTCCTCTTCATGGTTTTTGTCGCCGTTGGCGGGCTCAGCATCTTTGACTTTAGCCCTGGCGAAAAACGGCTGTGAAAAATAGTTTTCGATTTTCGTCATGGTTTTCCACAGTTTCGATTGATGTCTGAGGGGCTCACGTTTCTAGGTTTTTGGTTTAAGTATCCTACGAAACAGGAAAATGGCTTAAAAAAGGTATGACAAAGTGAAGGTGATAATAGTAATTTGCTGAATGTCGAATTTTAGCTAACAAAATTGTTTAATTTTTAAGAATTTTTATTTATTTATAGAAATTAATTATTTTTATTTTCACACTAATTTCTTATAAATGGTTCAGCAAACACCAAAGAGATCACACCAATTTACAGGATATCTACTAGTTGTGCTTTGTCTTTTATTTTCCACTCATTTGCACATTCCATTACAAGCATTTTCCCAACACCGAATGAGCACAAGCTGAAAACGAGACGAGAATTGAAACTCAGATTGAGTTCGACAGGGACACGGAGAAGTAGAGGAGAGGGAAGAAGAGGAAGCTGCAACCAAAGCCTGTGTGACCAAATCTGTGGCAAATCATCTGCCTGTGTGGGATCCACTTGGAGGAGAAGGAAAGTGATTTCAGGTAATTGACTATCGATCGACGCGTTGGGCAGTGAAAGCCAAATTTCATTTAAGACACGAACTCAATAAGCCAAAATGGGAAACGTTCTACGGGAAGACATAATGTACTGCTAAAAAAAAATATATTCAATATTAAATGCAAACCTATTTACATTCTTATTTTAATAATTCGGAAAGTTTATTAATTTTGCTGACAATAAAAATTCAAATAATAATAATACGAGCACGCTCGACCGTATAGTACTCTCTGCATTTATTCCCAATTATAATGTTAAAATCGGTATCCGTATCGTTATCGGTTAAAACAGCATGCAAGTTTAAAACGTTTTGTTTGTTTCTTACGGAAAAAGGGGGCGTGGCAGCCAAAAATTTTAAATGGCAATGCATTTATGCTGTCTCTAGGAACCTGCATACCAAAATTGGTGTTCCTAAGTACCGTAGTTACTGAGAAATTCGCTTAAAACATCTATTTTTTCCGCTCATTGTAGGCGAATGGGGCCTGGCATCAAAAAAAAAAAAGATTCTTGTATTGACTGACTAAATATCGAGTCGATAGAGACCAAACTCAAATTTGTAGCTTTTACCATCTTTGAAATCTGTGTGTTCATACGGACAGACAGACGGACATGGCTATATCGACTCGGCTTGTGATGCGGATCAAGAATATATACTTTATGGGGTCTGCCACGCCTCCTTCTGCCTGTTACATACATTGGCACAAACCCAATATACTCTTGCAGAGAGTATAAAATATACACATTTAATTTTTATACAGTAGATATAAAATTTTTTCATTTTATTTTCATATTATTTTTTTTTTATTTTTACATTTTACATTATAATTTTAAGATGCCTTTCATTTAATAAAAATATTTTTATTGTTTACTTTAATTTTAAATCTTTAGACTTAAACCGTAATTAAAAAAAACCGCAATTTAATTTATTTATTTTATACCTTTTTAAAATTATCGTTTTCCGTGAGTATATTATAATTACTTAAACTTATCTAGTTTCACATTTTTTCCATAAGATAGTTCGTCGTTTTATCAGTGAATAATTTTAGTTGCAACTGTAACTGCAACTGATGTAACTGCAACACGCAGCTGTTTAGTAATAAAATGAAAAAAAAAAAAAAACAAATTTGGATTTTGATTTGAAATGAGTTGCATGAGAGGAAAACGCAACGAAGCAAGAAAATTCATAGAACGTGCTGTGACAATTGACAGTTAGATGCGTTCTGTGCAGTTATCTGGCAGTTGCAACCGCCACTTGCCACTTGCTACTTGCCACTTGCCAGTTGCCACTGAAACAGTAAGAACAGCAATGGAAATTATGATTTCACATACATATGCATAGTTATAAAGAGATGTACATGTGAGTGGAGATAGACTTGTTTCTATGAATGTATCTATAGAGTCGTATCAGCTTTGCCTAACATTCTATGACAATTTTCGTAGGCCTTGACTCGAAACCGTGCGATCTGTGATTACCAACAAGAACAACAATACTAACAATAAAACATGAAATAGAACAACAATTTATAAGATAAACAAACAGCAACAATAGTAACAACAACAACAATAGCAACAATAGCAAAGACATTGCGACATCTGCGAAGCATGAAGATGAACATTTCCATCATATGTCTTATGATTTTCCATGTGTTTATTAACTGTTAGAGTTAACTAACTAAATCGGAGCAACAGAAGAAAGACATGTTCACACGAGATATAGTCGTCACATATGTTTGTGTGCCTGTGGTATTAACTATTAGATAGGGCAAGATTCTGGAACCAATTCCATTGTTAAACCGATCAAATCCCAACCCAAATTGCAGAAAATCTGAAGAGTAGAAAAACTAGAGAAGCTCTGAAGAATCACTTAAAGAAAAGCTAGTCTAAAGTTGTATGGGGTTCAGAAGAATAGCAAATGAAATCTTAAAAGCAGACTCATGAGGAAGAGAACTAGCGGTAGAGCTACAGATGAACCAAAGATAGCTAAAAGCAAATGAAATACTAAATAAAAGCTATGGGATGCTAAAAGCTAACAGAAAAGTCAAGAGGAGAAATGAAAATGGAGAAGAAAATTGCTGAACTAAAATGTATGAAGCTTTGCACTATGGAAGCAAAGGGATATAGTTCTTCGATCGGGACCATACTTGGTAAGGATAGTAATAATGCTGCCATACACTTAATTTTTCCAGATGGCTCTAGTATCTGTATCTGATTGCGATATAGATGGATTTCCATGCCAAATTTATTTCGGACAAACTTAATCGAACCCTCTACAAGGTCTAGAAAACCCAAGACTAACTAAAAAATTAAGCTGATAGTAGAGAGGTAGCTTGCGAGGAAGGTAGTGAAGTAAGATGAGAGAGTGAAAGGCACACAGTGAGGAAGGGAGAGGAGTGTGTCAAGAACATTAAACATTGTCAACGGCAACAAAATAGGTTAGTTCCCGCAATTTGTCCATATTGGTACTGAGAATTGAGTCAAATGCAGCGCTTTGGGGGCAACACCAATGCAGCCAGCAGCATCCACTTGCAACGCCCGCTTTGAGTTGTTGCCTGGTTACCCCAAGTGGCAAGTTGCCACGTCGCGTCGTCGGGTTGCCTGGTTTTATGGTAACCAAATATGGGCAAATGTCTGTGACACCTTTTGCAGCATAGGCAACGTTTTGGCTTTGTGTGGCAAATAAATGAGCGCACTGTAGCATCGACATCGACATCGACACTGCCACTGCCACAGCCACCACTGACACAGTTATGTGCAACAAAAGATGCATCCACATCCACAGCCTGGATGCGGCACAAAGGTTTGCGGCTAGTTTGCAACTGGGTCAGCAACGTCATCATCATTACATCAATGCCTAGGCAAATCTAAGCTGGATTCGTGTCTGCTGCCTGTGTCTGTGTGTGTTTGTGTGCTTGCGAGTGTGTGTTTGTATTTGTGTGTGCCTCAAATGCGCGTGAACGAGTGTCGCATTTGCCTCTCGCAAAATTAGAGCAAATGTGTGCAACGCGTTAGGGACTGCCACACAGTTGCACTGCCGCACAAGCTGCCACAAGTACACGCCTCTTCGGGCTGCTCCCTGCGACCTACAGTGGGGCAAGTAGGTGATTTAGTGACTAAAACAAGTAACACAAAATAAAACAATGCTTTGTTCGAGAAGATTTATTTTCTTATCGACTAACAAAAAAGAAACAACTGCAAATTTTTGGAAGGTGTGCAAATATGACTTCGTTTCTCATTTCCTTTCGTTAAAATTGAGCCAAACTTAAAAAATTGAATAAATATATCAAAATAAGTATTTTTAGGTACAATCAAGTAAATTTTTTTAAAACCTAAGACTTATTAAATATTAGCAGACAGAAAATAATCGGGATAAAAAATTTAATGCTGTCGCTTCTATGAATTAGGGCACTTATTAACTTATTTAGGGATTATTAAATATATCTATTCATAACTTTAGTCCTTCATTTTGTACAATAATTTCAAATTCAGCGTCTGTAAAAATTAGCGACTCCAAATTTGAAGTGGGAATATTTGCATGACTCATCCAGACTTAGTTTAAGATTCTTAGCACGTTTTTGTCTGTTACTGCAAATTGTCAAAAGCTATACAAATATTCGAAACTATATAAAACACACTAACTTCTTGAGAAATCATGACAAAGCTAAAACAATTTTTATTTGGTAAGACTTTACAAGCCTTGATTAAAATTTGCTAAAGAACACTAGAAAAAATCAGTAGAAATTAGTGACTGTTATTTAAGATCTCTTAAAAAAATTACAAATCACAATTATTATACTAACACAAAATACTTTAGAATATGTAAAGAGTGTTTAATGCTGTCTTTTCTACTAAAATTGTTGTGTAAGAAAAAAATAAATAAATTTTCTGACTAGCCAAAGATTTTCCAAATTAAAATTAAAATTTTTCAATCGAATGTGTGTTTTTGCCCAGGGTGCGACCCTGCCACATGCCACATGCCACCACGCCTCGAGTTGCTCTTGCTTTTGCACTTATTATATGCGCGCTCTCGCATTATAACGGTTCGCAATTACCATTCACCGCTACCAACGCAAAGTTCGCCCCGCTTTGCCGCTAATGTGGCTGCTAGCCTGGCTGTCCTCCACACTCACAGCCCCTCTGCCACTTGGTCTCCACTGCCTGCCGCATAATTAGTCATTTTCCTGTAGCGCCTCCCGCGCCATTGTTGTCGCTGTTTGTCGTTGTTCTCGTTTTGATATTGCGAGTCAACAACGTGTATCTCGTTTTGTGCTTTTGTTTCTTTTTGCCCCATTCCGATTCGTAGCTAACTTCTAATGGGCCGCACTCTTCACACGCCCCCAACCGGCAAGCGACTACAGTAGAATCTGTAGTCGACAGTCTGCAGTCTTCAAGTCTACAGTTTAGAGTCAAGCTTCAGCATCTTCGAAGCTTCAAAGCACCACAAGAACAGTTGGATAAGTCAATTGGCTCAATTGCCGTCTTCAAGCGTGACAGAAATGGAGCAAAGACATGTTAGGCACTTGTGTACTCAACTATAAGATACCCTGTGCATGGAGCTGCCTATGCTGCGAATTTATCCATGAATCTTTCAAAATAAAAAAGCTTTTTAAAATGTTCTATAAATATCTTAATTCCCAAATAACCAGTGCAAGCCTATTTGTTTCTAATAAAATAATATACAGTGAAAGCTCTACTCGCGGACAGCTGCCTCAGGCGGACAGCTTCCTTAGCCGTGCTAATTTCATAGTCCCAAGTTGCTTGATTTCTAAACAAAATACGTTTACTTAGGCGGACATATCCCTTGGGCGAACAAGAATACTGAAACCATGGCTGTCCAGCCAACGAAGCTTTCACTGTATTAGATTTCCTGTTGCAAATTAGTCAACCAACTAGTGTTAAAATGAATTTTAATTTCAAACTGTCTGTGCTAAATTCTTATACTTCTTGTATAAACCTTTTACCAAACCTCAGTCTCAAGTTACGAAAACTCTTAAATATTTTTATAATCGAGTATTCAATAATTAGTTTGATTATAGATTTTTTAATAAAGTAACTTAACTATTGAGATGATTTAAGAATAAATCAAATACTTTAGTTTTTCCATTGAAGTGGTGGCATATCATAAGAATCATTTTATTTTATTCTTGGGGAATATGAAATAATTAAAATAAAAACATTCTTTAGCCACTAAACGTATTTTTATGCCACCAAACTTAACACCTATAAAAAGTTACTTTATTATAGTAAATTTAGCAAGCAAATTAAGTCTAATAAAGTGCATGGCATGTTTACAGGGTATTGCTAAAATACATGTACTATAAAAACTTAAGAGCTCTCTTACGGCTTACAGGGTATAACAAGCTAAATCCAAGTGACATAAGCCAGGCACCAGCAGCTAGACAATGTGTAGTAGCCAAGTCGGGAAGGAGTATCAAAGGCAGGTAAAAGGCAGTTGAGGTGAAGTGAGTAAGTGAAACAAGATGCGCAGGCGTGACGAACAACGTTGTCGTTGTCGTTGTCGTTGTCGTTGATTCTGATTGTTGTGATTGTGATGTTGATTTGCTGATTTGGCCCAGCTCTGATGAAATCATTCTAAATAGTTAGTTAGTTAGTTAGTTGGCCTCAACGTCTCTTAAATGTTTCTTTTCGTTCCCGCTGATGTAATTCACAGTATTCACAGGCACTTGTATTCATCCACAAACTCATACTCATACGATTCACATTCGTAGGGCAATGCGAGTGCTTGGTGAACCGTTAACTTGACGGTCGTGAATGATGCATGATGAGAGTACGTGAAGACTCTGAGACACGCAAGCCTACGACCTACATATCAAATAACTGACTCGCAAATACTAATAGTTAATATACACAAGTACATCTATGTCTCTCTCTGTCCGTATATCTCTTCCCGTCTCTTTCTACTCGCTGGTATCGCTTGTTGCTTAACTCTTTTACTGCCACACAAAGTGACGAAATACTTGTAAAATTATTATTGTTGTCATTACCTCATTTAACAGCATATTTAACATTTACACCAACATCTTTTTCGCTAACTTCAAGTCACATATATTGACTAGTTAATTTTAAGTTAAGAGTTACTTTTGTACAACAAAATATGTAAGCTTACTGCGATTTTAACTTATTGCTACATAATTTGTCCTTGTATTAAAAGAGAGAACTAAGAGAACAACAAACTTTAAAAAATGCATTCTTTAAAAGTAAATTTTTACAAAAAGAGCCACTTAAACTAACTTTTCATTACGCGATGAAATAAGTCTCATTTACAGACCAATTGTTACTAAAATAGAATCGAAAGATTCCTAGTACTTAAAAAAAAAAAACTAATCTCCATTTTATTTAAAGATTTCACGTATATTAAAAGAATTTCAGTGGGTAATGTATTACATTAAATCCTAAATATATTTTTAACTTATAATTAAGAGAGAAGACAGTGCAGATGGAGTTCACAAAACGAACTGAAACATGCCCCTCGCTTTGCTCGGACAGCACAAGATCGAACATAGTTTCAACAGTTAAATAATTGGCACTTGGATTGGATAAAGGATTAACCTGGAACACACATGTTAAGAAAATAGTTGGTATAATAAACACCAGGCTTGAGAAGATGAACTGCAAAACTACATATCTCTAAAAAAACAAAATACTTTTATATAAATCCCTTATAATACCAATTTGCAGATATGGAGTAGCAGTCTGCGGCATTGCGGCTCGTACTCACATTAAAAAAATTCAATCATGTAAAAAAAAGGATATTAGACTAATTGTTGGATGTTAGGAGTGATTTGAAAGTCTCTTCAGTGGTGTTTATAATAAACGAAGTGTCTGTAAAACAAAATATTCGGCATGAATGTCATCCAAAATTACTTGCTTATGCTTTACACTTTTCTTACACTGTTCGTCGTCGCCTCAAATGGATTTTTATAAACCAATTACATAGCGAATCTTATAATATCAGTTTACAACATATAATGTTCCATGTCCAGGATCTGTTTTGGAAAAAGTTAATTAGAATGAATCTTTCTTTAATTTATATGACAAATAAAATAAATAACGTACAATGCGGTTTTCAGATTTGAAATGAAAAATTATAGTGTCTAAAACAAGTTCGATTTTTTATCAGTGTTTGCATATTCATGGTCCAGCTGCGTTCTGTAAGTTTGATGAACTCCATTTTCGATAATCTTCATTGGCATTGACGCATCCAAGTGCGGATATGAACTAAATTAAAATATGAGTGTACATCAATAACACAAACAAACTTCAAAGCCAAGAAATGCGCTACAATTCAGTTCAATTGAGTTTGAATCGGAGTCCAGGTCTGGCTCTGACTTTGACTCTGGCTCTGGGTCTCAGCCAAAGTCTGGGATTGAGACTGACTCCGAGATGCTTTGGAAAATCATTTTGCACACTCGAGCGTGGACGAGCTGACACTTGAGGTGCACTGAGTTGCGGTTCCATTTTTGCAATAGATTCCAACGTGAACCCGCTCGATGTGGGACATCGGAATGGGGTGGGGAATATAGGAGATTTAGCCAGGCATGCTGTGGTTCCCATACAAAAAATCATACAACACACTGAGAGAAATAAAGAAGTAGTTAGCAAGAGTAGTTAGACATGTGAGAGAAATATGTATATTTCTGTATTTATTATTAATTTGTGTAGTTAGTTGCAATTTATGCTATAAAGTTTTTAAATAAAATTAAAAAATTTTTAATTAGAGAAGTTTTCTTAAAATAAATGTCATTTTTTAATTGTATTTAAAACTTAAGCCTTTTTTTGCCAGTGTATTTTATTCTAATTGGTATATGATATACCACAGTCAATTGTTTGGGACATCATCATCTTTTTGATGCATTTTATTTAACATAATGCCAGCTTTTCTTATTAGTAAATTTTGCACAGTGTATGCCTTGCATGCCATAGCATCCCATTTCCATCCAAGTTGATCTACAGCATGTTTGCTCGTCCGCATTTCTGGCAGCGTCTGCTCATTTGTCGCTTCGCTGATGTTCGCTGACAGTCGGCCTATTGCGAATTGCGAATTGCGATTCCCGACTGCGATTGTGCTCACACTTGAATCACAGTGCATCAATCTGTCCATCAGTCAAGCAGTCATCCATTCATCCAGTCATCCAGTAAGTCTCAGCCGAATAGATCGGCTGCTGAGGCCTCTAGGCGTTTAATGTCTACACTCATACTCATGAAAGACTACTTCATATTTTGCCTCTTTGCCTACTTCTTCATCTTCTTCTTCTTCCAACTTGGTGTACTATTTTGCCAGACGATCGAATCTTCTATCGGAAGACAACTTCCAGCTGAGATTCAATGCGTGAGCACACACTAAAGATCTACATAGATTAATGCAGTCTAGTTCAGTTTTACTAGTTCATAGCAGTTTGCATAGCTGAAAGTGCTGTGATGCGGGTGCAGCTTTTTCTGCGGGTCAAAAATTCCCCAAAAGGCAATGCAACACTGCAATACCCTGTAATCTTGAGGAATTTATAAGAAATATACAAAAGTATGTTAAACTTGCTAACACAAAAAGCAACAAAAAATCATTCTCACATTCCGTTTGTGTTGAATGCCTATGTTTACATGTGACTGACAAATGAAAGATAAGCCACATTCAACCGACTGACTTCATGTTTCCTTTCAACGTTGCAACAGCATCCCCATAACATTAAGTACATTCTTTGAATGTCATTGCCGTTAACATGTGAGTGACAATTAAAGAAATAACTAATTGAATGGGGAATGTCAATGCCAACATGTAAGTAAGTGAAAATTTAAGAAATGCCTAATTGAAAACTGGAATTTAACATGAGAGAAAAGAAATACAAAACTGTTTACTGTCTACGTTGACATGTGAGTGACAATTCACTAAACACTTGCAGCAGAGAACCATTGTCTGTCATTGCAAACTAACTACGTTGTCGTGTGAGTGACAATTTAGAAAAGGGCAAACATATGCTAACGAAAGTGGGAGTATACGTCAACATGTGAATGACAAACTGAGAAAGTTCAAGGTATTAATATCTAAAAAGGAACAATTAAGAAAGGTAATAGTCCAGCAAGCCGACTGTAAAAGACCCCGTACTTATTCTAGTGTGAATTGAACTATACAAATAAGTCATTTTTGGACCGATTTCTCCTGTGAAAGCTATAGGCTATAGTAGTGCGATCCTGATAAAACTTGCTGAGGCTTGTCATAATGGTGCAATATATATAATATGTAAATTTCACCACGATAGCTCTAATAGTTTTCAATATAAATGAAGATTTTTACATTTTACGGTGGCGGTATGGGGCGATAGGGGGCGTGGCGCCAGTTTGGAATAAACTTGATCTGCTCACGAAGTAGAGGAACTTTCCTTACAAATTTGGTGTCTCTAGCTTTTATAATCGCCGAGATCTAGGTGTTCATATGAACGGACTGACGAACGGACGGATGTAGGCACGGACATTGTTATCGCTACTCGGCTGTTGATACTAATGAAGACTTTATATATGTATATATATGTATATATATGTACTTCGAAACAGTCTCCTACTTGGTACTCACATTTTGCTTCTGACAAACCTAGCATACCCCTTTTTTAGTAAGGGGTTTAAAGACACTAAAGTATGAAATTAAATTTTAAAAAATTTCCCAATTTTAATTTGACAAAAAATTGAGTGTTTTCGGTACTGTCATAAGATTTTTATAGCAACAATTTTTCATGTCTAAGGGAAGTAATAAAAAATTGCAAAACTTAATTGAAAAAAAAAAAAAAACTACATTGTAAGCTAATGGGAAAGGAAAACTTAAGTATTTTTTAAAGGTCTTCTAATTATTAATTTGTTGGACAGCAACTGGACAGTTTTCTATCAAGCCAAGCTCATCAATTTTCAAATTGAAAACGGACAAGGTAGAAAAAGTGGAGTAGGGGGGGTGGTCTTAAGGTAAGATGGAGTCAAAGAAGAATAAGAAGAAGCAGCAGGTAAAGGTGTAGGTCGTCTCTTGATGATGATGATGAAGCTAGCGAAATTGGTGTAGAAATATCTAAATGGAGGAACAGAAACATTTAGGTACCAACTGCCCATTGTACTCAGTGCCTGTGTGTGTTGGTGTGTGTGTGGTTGTTGCTTGGGTCATTTAGTTGCCAGTTTAGCTGCAGATTGGCTGTTGCTTGTCTGTCACTTTGCTTGGCAGTTAAAAACTTTTTGATGCCACGATATAATTTTTGGCCAAATGAAGCATAAAATGGCAACGTTTCCAGCAACAGCAGCAGCGACAACAGCAACAGCCGCAAGAACAGCAAAAGCAACAGCAACAATAACAAAAACACCAGCAACATCATGATCATTCTGAGTGCTCATTGTCATTGCAGGTAAATTCTTTCTTAGCCAAGTTTGCAAGCGTTTGCCAGTTGGCCGTTTGTGAAAGTCCAAAACCGCAGATCAAGTTGGCTGGGCAATCGTGTTTACCCTAGAGTAGGAGTCGCTAGACATGGCCATTGGGCAAACGGGCAACAGTGCGGGGTGTTGTTGTTGTCCCTGTTGTTGTTGTTGTTGTTGTTGTTGCTGTTGCGGCTTCACTGGTTAACTGGCATTTGCAGACGTTCGCTGACTTGGGCGCACTTGAATTTCGATTCCCATAATTTTGCAAATTATGCAGAAACATTCACGCACACACACTCGCACAGCAAAAAATAGATAGAGACACTGAGACAGGCCAAAGAAACCTGGCCCAAGACATAGATAAACGCAACAGATTGCGGTCTCTGTGAGTGGCCCAGGAAATGGACATTGACGACATCACAAGACATCAGCAAGAGCTACAACAACAACAGCAAAAATCTTAGACCAGCATGTGGGAGAGAGAGAAAACCTGACCATGTCGACCCATAAAAATGCTCGTTATGCCAGCAACAAAAACTGTGAAGAAATTGCATTTGTGGCATTTTGGGCAGCCTTCATCAAAGTCAGCTGTCTGCATATTTCTAAATAATAAACCTATGCATATACTTTTAAAACTAACCATTATGATAATCCTACACTGCTCAATACAATAATTCAGTTTTCATAACTAAACTTAAAGTTCCAAAGAAAACACCATCAGCTTTGCTTTGGCATCAGTTTTACAAATTTATGATTTAAGTTGAATCCAAACTTTAAAAAAATTTACAAAATCTTTTTTAATATATTTTTAAACTTAAATATTTATTAAGATGCAAAAAATATATTTAAATCACATAATTGATTTAATATTTCATATTTTTTTAATAAAACTCTTGGAGTTTACTGCTCATACTTATGCCTTTAAATTAAAGTTACAAACTCTAGCAGAAATTTTTTATTTAAATTAAAATTTGCATTTCTCATACAAAAAATGTATTTCTTATTTAGAATAAATATATAAATATACCTTTAATTGAAGCTCTAATTTTAAATACTATACAAATTGTTCATTGAAATTAATATTATTTTTTAAGTTGCAAGTTTTATGTTAATAAAATTAAAACTACAAGTTTTAAACCTTTCAACTGTTTTTCTACATTTTCTTAATTTAATTCCTTATACATTTTTGTTTCAGTGTATAAAAAAAGTGTATTAAAAAAGATAATAATAATAATAATCATAGGCAACTGTTTTCGCCGCTGCTGCTGCTGCTGCTGGGAACTGTTTGTTGACCCGCATTTTTGCCAATTTTTTTCGATTTTGATCAATTTAAATGTGAATTGAGTGTGTGTGTGTGTTGTCGAAATGTCAAAATCTTTTGAACTTGGCCTTGAACCTGACCTCATCTGTGGATTCGCTCGTCAACAACTGAGCAACTGAATGATCATACGTCTCAGGACTACTGTGAAGCAAATTGTCTGTCTAATCCAAAAATGAACCAACATAATGATTTTATTGTTGTTGTCAGTTCTAACAAGGTAGGTAGAGCCTCTTAGCCCCCTTTTGCCATTAACATTAAAGCCAATCAATTTCTGGCACAGGCCCATGTCCATCAAAATTTGTAACAAGCGCCTGCGGTGCACTCAAGACTTCTTAGCTTCAAACTCTCAACTCCTTTTTTTTAAGTTTCCTTTTTTTTTTGTTTTTGTATTTTTGTTCAGCTGCTAACTTGGCCAAGACTGTGAATCTGTATGTTGGCACTGACAAGGCTCTGACGCGCCAAATGATTAACATGTTTGGTTGAGCCCTCAGCGTTCAGTCTTGAGTCCTCAGTGCACAGTCTTAAGTCCTCAGTCTTTAGTCCTCAGTACTCAGTGCTCAGTCTTGAGTCTTTTGGCTGCAGTTTCTATTCCTGATGGCGTGACGAAAGCTTTGTCCGACATGCACAACAAACAATGCCTCAAATGTTGAATGACTGCATCAACACTTTCAACAGACATTCTGGGCTCGTCCCACGAAACTTGGATTCGAGAATGGATTGAGGCGGCTTTTTTCACACGAAATTCTTTTATTTAACAAATACGAAAAGAGGGTGTTCAATCAATCAACAGAATTTTGCCTTTTTCTAGTCACTAAGTCAAGTCTAGGAACTAGAACTTTTCCTTTAACTCAATTAATCAATTGTCTCTTTGCCAGAAGCTTAATGCATTTGACTGCTAAAAATGTGTGTGGAAAAATTAAATCATTTATTTCCTTTAGCAGTTCATTGCTGTTAATAATTCAGCAACAAAACTGAAGAGGATTATTATTTTTTCTACTACAGAGCTTTAAATTTTAAAAGCCCTGATCTTATGATTTTATCTTTTTATCAATAAATTAAATTAGAATCTTGTCAATTTATTTTAGAAGTAAAATCGTTTACCAAATTTACTATGGTGTCCCAATAAATGATTCTACTTTTCGTTGCCTTTAGTTACTTTGCGGCTATCACCTTGAAAACAAATTGAATCCTTTAACTTATAAAAATAACTCAGAGTCTTCATACACAAAATTTCCCATGTGCAACTTCTACAGAGACCGAGTTTTCACAGACTGCAATGGGGCTAAATTATGGTCGGATCGATTAACACAAATGATGATTAGCCGACTGTAGCCAGACAGCTTTGAACTAACCGCATAAAATACTAGAAATTAAGAAGTGAAAACATAAGTATTTATTTACACAACACACACACACACACACACACACATGTGCTCGTATTTGTTGTCTTTCGCATTTAAATTTTATTTTTAGTTTTTGCGCAAAATCATTAAAATTAATTCAAATGAATTGGTGAAATGCAAGAAATGTTCAGACTTTATTTTTATTTCTCTTTCCACTTTTTGTTGTATGGAATTGCAATTTTAAGCAATAACAAGAGTCTAGGCAGCAGCAGCAGCAACAGCAGTCACCACTAAAGTGATCAGCACCACCGCGACCTGTAGCACCAGACGGATGTGGTGCTGAGGCTCATTAGAGCACCGCTGATGGAGCTCGATGATGGGGATGAGGCGTCGTTGACCAGCACGAAAATTCAATTAAGCCAAATTACAATCTTAAAGCATGAAAGTGATTCGATCAAGAAGAAGCAGCTGGAATGCTAATGCACAGTAAGAAACACAAAATTCAAACATCGAAATAAATTTAAAAATACAATAATTATTTTTTAAGAACAAAAATTGTGTCTAGAAATGTATATATAATTTTAAATTAAATTTAAAAATACAATAATTATTTTTTAAGAACAAAAATTGTGTCTAGAAATGTATATATAATTTTAAATTAAATTTTAAAATACTATAATTATTTTTTAACAACAAAAATTGTGTCTAGAAATGTATATATAATTTTAAATTAAATTTTAAAATACAATAATTATTTTTTAAGAACAAAAATTGTGTCTATAAATGTATATATATTTTAAATTAAATTTAAAAATACAATAATTATTTTTTAACAACAAAAATTGTGTCTAGAAATGTATATATAATTTTAAATTTAATTTAAAAATACAATAATTATTTTTTAGCAACAAAAATTGTTTCTAGAAATTTATATATAATTTCAAATTAGAAGCTTTGGTCTTAAAGCTACGATATTTTCACTAAAACTTAAAATTAAATTTAAATTTGCTTTTGGAGGCTTAAAAACACAGAGTAAAACCTCTTAAATTAAAACTAAATTTTAAATATAAATATGTTAAACCTACTTTAAGTTAAATACATTTTATTTTAATTTCAACATGATTTTCATTTATTTTTAAATCGCCTACAAATAGCTCAAATTTTAAATTGTTTTCCTCGATACGTAAATAATTTAAAATATGATAAATTTTTATTTATTAAAAGCATATAATTTTTTAAAATTCTTCTTGGTCTTCTCAGCTATTGATCTCTTTTATCAGTGTATCTATTTGCTGCCAACTCATGGCTTCTACTTGAAAACTGTAGCTAGAAATTGTCTTGATCTGAAGTTGAGTTGTCAAAAGGTTGAAATTAGCATTGACCCTCATGGGCATTTTGGGCTGGCTAATGGGTCTATGGACTGGAAGTTTAGTCGTTGCTATATAGTAGGTGTCTGTTCAATTTACCGTTGCTATCTTCTGGCCGACTCCACATCCTGTCACAAGATGGCACGCTTGGACGCCCCAGCACTAAATTCTTCACAGCCAACACTAACTTCACCGCTGGATTTAGCTACACCTTCAGCTGCAACACCTCCATCCCCTCGACCTCCACCTGCACCTCATCAGCTCATCAGATGATCATTGCTACGATCCAATTAGTTAGCCGCATTACGTTTCCTCCTCCCTCTGGGGAGGCTTGCTTGTTAGTGAATTCATTCGTTTTAACTACCCGTAGAATTGGATAGAAGCATTGGGAGATTCAAGACAGAAACAAAAAAAAAAAAGAACTGAAAGAAAGAAACGTTGAAGACAATGACAAAAGAACAAAATGCTGGAAATGAGGAGAATGAAATTATGATTAAGTGCTCCACGTTCCACGTTGAGTTTTCCAGTCTAAATGAAAGTTACCTTGACGAATGACCCATTTAGCCACAATACCAAAACACACACACAAACACACTTACACACAGAGAGACGGAGAGACACCAACACCATCAAAAAGGTCAAAGATAAATGCCGTACTACACCAAGGAAACCAAAATAATAATAAAACAAAACCAAAAAAAAAACTATATAAAGAGAAGAACCCACAAACCAGAACACAAGTCTAAAGCTCACAATGTAGCATCTAAATCTTGGGATCGCTGATTAATTAAATTATTATTTCTGTTATCTTGCGTCGCTTCATTCTATGTGCATGCCCAGATCTATTAAGTGTAATACCCTGGAATATATTTCTGACTCACTCGCGTTTAACCAAAAATTTCTTCTAATTCAATTACTCAGACTTTCTATTCGTAGCACTCTTTTCAAAATGTATTTTGTATACCCCTTAGGCGGAAATTTGATGGGAATGTGAAGTATTCTCACTGATGAAACAAACATTTATATAATTAGTAAAAAGGAATATTTATATATCTGAAATACAGTTACGTAGTGTTGGATTATGTCTTAAGATGTGCACAAAGTCTGCAAAATGTATTTAAGAATTCAAAATTTGGGTATGTTTTAGTAGTATACTTATCCAGTGCCAAATTGGGAGTATAATGTTAAGCTTTGTTGATGTAAAATGCAAGAGAAAAGGGTTTACAGGATATACTGAGGTGTTTTCTAAGTACAAGCAAGAAAAGCTACGGTAGAAGAAGCCGACTGTAAAAGACCCCGATTGGTCCGATGGTAGCTTTAGGATAAAGTTGTTTGAACCAAAGTTATATTCATAAAGGTGCCACAGGCATTATGTGTAAATTTCATCACGATAGCTCTAATAGTTCCCAAGGTCTGAAAATGTGAAAATATGTTGTTTTATTATGGAGTCTAAAAATATCGTAGTGTAGGCATGCACTACTCTACTTAAGCACCTAGGTAAGAATAAAGCTAATTGTTAACAAAAAACGAACCATTTGCTAACTAACACCCTTAAATAAAATATATCTCATTCCCCATGCCAAAAGAAATTCTAAATTCTTCTAAATTCTTAAGTTTCTTCATTTTTAACAATCAAACTTATTTATTGGCGAATTCTTTGCAATTTTAAAAAAAAGTTTCCTTTAAAACTAATAAGAAAATTCAATTCTTTAAATAGCTCATAAAGTTAATCCCGTTCAAAATATAAAAAACTCCCTCTAGTCCCCAATTAATCGTTTTCGAATATCTAAATTGCTCTAAAACCTAATTTAATCAAACGAATTTTGAGGTCTAATCAATTATGAACTAAGTAGAACGCAAACAAATTGAATTGAAGCCAAAACTTTTGAAAATATTTATTAAACACAGAGAGAAAGGGAGAGTGGTCGAAAGATAACGAAAAAGAGAAAGAGGCAGGAAGAGAGTTAAACAGATTGAGATCACAGCAAAGAGCCTTAGGTTTATGATTTGAAGAAAATGCTCTGACTGGAGGCATAATTATATAAATTAAAGAGCGTTTAGAGAATTCAGTTGTTCTAATGACCCCAAAAAACGAGAGCGAGAGCGAGAGCGAACGAGAAAGAGTGAGAAGTAAATGGAGAGTAAGAGAGGTAAGTGTAATGCGTCGTGTTTTGCGGTCTTGATATTAATCTCCAAGTTGCCCACATTCTCCGGGCATTTGGCACGAGAAATGATTGATTCCCATTCCCACATGAAGTGATCATACGCAGACATGTGGATGCTAAGACGCCTAAAGATCTATGCCGATTGCCGATTGCCGATTGCCGATTGCTTGGTTTCAATCATCTAACTATTGGGGCATTACGAAGACAGACAGATAGGGAATGGGTTACGGACAGGAAGGAGGACCTTTAAGTAATCATTGCAAATTATAAGAGCTTTTTCGTTGTTGTTGTTGAAAATGAAATCAACGTCCCAAAATGAAATGCACAAAATTTGTGCCTTAGTTTAACCAAAGAAAAAAATAGAAAACAAACTGAAACTGGGTTAAAAGAACATCCACAAAAGAAAAGAAAAACATTTAAAGGTTCTTCAATTCTACGGTATTCAGACGTAATTTCCTAATGTGGCACATGGCACATGCTCCACTGTAAACATATGGAGAAAGTAAAAGTTAAATACTTGTAACTGGAAATGAAAATAGAGCTTGTACGTGTATTATCTGGAGTAATAAAAAAGTTGTCCAACATCGACATCGGCTCAAGCATCTTTCATTCTCTCTCTCTTTCTCTCTCTCTCTCACTCTCCCTCTCTTTCTGCTCACTTGCTCTCTCGCACTCTCTGAGTCTTGCTCTCAGACCTTTCCAATTAGACGCATTGTTAGCTGCATTTGCCGCAACTCCTTAAAAATCAATTTAAAACAGGTGTCAATTTGGTAAGGCATGTTACTATTAACCGGAACTAAGTACAGCTAACACTGGCTATAATGCTCAACGTCTTGTTGGCCGGCAGTAACTGTTGTTGATTTGTTATGCCTGACTTTTATGTCACTTTTATGTTCTACGGACTCTAAAGAATTCGATTTATCTGGGTTAATATTGATTACAATCTCTTAACTGTTTATTTTATTTTGGCATTTATTTAATTGCCTGTTATTGTACATAAATTAAATCAAGCAAAATAATTAATTTTTTTAATTTACACTAACGTCTTTACCAACTTAAGAGTTATCTATTCCACTTTTTCGGTTTAAACATTATTTTTTTATACATATTTTTAATTTGATTTTTGCATTTGAATATTTTAAATACTTTTTGCATTTTTAATTTAATGTTTCGCTTATAATTCACAGTTTTTGCCAATTTTATCATAGCTAAACTCAGACAAACAAATGTCTGTCTGTGAGTCTGTTCTTAAGTGGCCAGAACACCTGTGTGGCAAACGATCGTCTTGGCATCATTTTCAATTGCTGCTAATTGTGGCTATGTAAGTGGATGTTGATGTGAATGTGGCAGGGGATGTGGATAATCTGAAGAACCATAGGGACAACTTGCGGATACGATTACAAATTGCTAGTGCTGTGGAACTGAGGAACTGAGGAACCGAGGAACTGTTAAGATTGAAAGTCTCTCATAGCTTGTAAACCGACAACGAAGAACCGTTTGGGGATCTTTAACGAGCCAAATCCCATGGGCATTCTTGGTTGGGCATAAGGAACCGATGCTCAAAGAATTCAATAAAAACCGTTAACTTACCATAAAAGCAATTGAACAGCGCAGGCAGATAACCAAAGGTGGGTGGCCAGAAAGGGGCGGTAGAACGAAGGGTGCAGTGGAAGAACTGGAGGGGCGGGGGGTGTACACAAAGTTTTCAATTCTCTTCCCATTGACGAATTGACCTTTTATGTTGGCTCAAAAGTTAAAGTACATACAAGTACTAAAGTTTGTCTCGTTTGGCCAAAATGCAAATGCAAATGCTGGACATGAACATACATGCACACGATACTATACCGTTCAATTTCATTTCATATCATTCCACACCGTTTTCCTTTGCGTTCCGTTCCATTTCGTGTGGTTAAAGTTTAAGGTTTTTTTTTTTTTGTTGCATTCATAAATAAATGTTAATTTGCAGAAATGTATGTCGAGTAGAAAGCGAGAGTTCTACTTTGAGCGAAGAGGGACGTTGACCCGCTAACCCATCAGTTGGCCTAATCGTGCATTGTTTTCATATTTTTTTCTTTTCTTCTTAATATTTTTTTTTCCTTTTTTTTTCCTTTACATAAATACGTTGTCATTAAGCGACTTCTTGATTATTTTTGCAGTCCATTTGGAAGCAAGTCTCGTTGAATTAACTCAACTTGGATAACTTCCGACTTCTGGTACAGTCAACTCAATGTAAGTAGTTTTGCGAATGTTTTTGGCCTGATGATGATTGCCCCTGCCACATTGCTAATGTCCCCTATACCGTTAGTCGTTAGGCGCTAAAGCGATCATAATTCGCCTATGCTCCGCTTCAACCGGTAATCAAAGTGCGACAGAGACAACCAATGCACAAATAAGTGAGATAAAATTTGAGTCTGTCTTGGAGATGGAGATGAAGCTGGAAATGGCAATGGCAATGGAGATGGAGATGGAGTTGAAGATGATGAGAAGTTTGTTCTTGGTCAGCTTTGATTCAATTTTGAATGCCATAAATTACCGGATGACATTCATTCACTTCCAGCTAATTAACTTGCTCCTTAGGGTCAAAAGCATGTTGGCCAATAAAGAGTTCATTAAATGGGTTCTGCACATGACTTGTATATCAAAGTTCTTACTAGAAATGTTAAAGTTAAAGAAGAGCAATGTGAACTGACATAGATTTAAAATAAGTTTTTGCGCTTTTAGTTGTTGAATTGTTATCATAAATATTTAATATTTTAAAAAGTATGCTATTAATTAGCCTATTTCAAAACAAACAGAACCTTTTACTTTCATTAAAAGAAATGTTAATTTAACAAAATTCATTGAAATTTTCTATATTTTGTACAATTATTTTAAACTTAAATTAAAATTGTGTAATGACGTGAAGTTAAAACAAAAGGCATATAAGAAAATATATTTTTTGTGGTCAAATATATAAAACCATCAAGTAAACTGATTTTCATTGAAAAGTGTACATTATAAAGTAAAATAATTTGATGATTCCAAAAGTAGTTAAAAATATTAATAATTGCAGAAGGTCAAGCATTTGCAAATTTGAACTTTAGTTGAGTTCACTTATTGTCAAATAAAAAACTTTACAAACCATCATGACCAATTGTAAGTTAATGCTTAAAATAACTACAAATAGTTAAAGATGAAAACTTGACCCTAAAACATTAATATCCCCATACAAAAATAAATCATTTAGTTATTTAATTACACTAGTAAAAAAATTATTACTTAATCAATTATTTTACTCAATCTAACGAAGCTGCGACATGACGCAAGATAACACACTAAACCAAAGTGAAACAATTTACACACCCTCCCAAAAGTAGGCAACAGTTTTTGTAACAACTAAAAGTATGCAATGAATTTTAAATGTGTTCCGGCTCTTGTGCAGCACAAACTAATTGTGATAAAACTGGCAAGAAATCATTAGCGACTTTTGGCCAGTCATGTTGGCGTGTTTTTGGTCACGCTGCAGAGAAGCTCAAGAGAAGCAAGCACACGTTGCAACAAAAAAATATAAAGCGATTGAAAGCTGCAACACTGGGGCAATGGTTTTTCCCCAAAAAATATTTCCAATTTTTTTCTTGTGTTCCCTTGGCTAACTAACTAACCAACTAACTAACTGACTAACTGGCTGGCTATCGTAATCGCTGAGTGTCTGCCAAATTGCATCACATTGTTGGTTGGCCAACACGCCATTTTTACACACACACACACACACACACTAGCAAACAATTACACTCTCTCTCACATGGCACACTCACTTAATGACGATAAACGACTATCACCCGGCCACAAGTAGTGGCAAGTTGCGCTTGCCCCACCTTCCAACCGCCCAACCATCAGATGTGCCAAGTCATTGCAACGATAGTTTTCGTGGCGCTTGCAACAAACAACAACAACAACAACAACAACAACAAAATCCAGTTGCAGTTGCAATTTATATTTGTATTGTTGTTGTTTGACTCGTGCCTGCATTATCCAGACAGCAGAGGAAAAAACTGATGCTTTTTGGTTGCGCCCTTGCCAGTTGCAACGCGTTGCAACGCATATTTACCTGTGGCAAACAAGACGCTTTCTTTAAATATTAACTTTAGGCAGCTTCCTCACTTACTGTCTGCGCTGATTGGCAGCTGTAGTCAGCAGATTCATATGTGGCAAGCAGTTCATGCCACATAAATGCCAGGGTGACCATATCGAATTTATGACTAGACCACACATTTGTTACAGCAACAACGAGCCGCTAAACAAACGTTATTATTCTATGACTTAGTAGACAGTTTAGTCATAGTACAAATGCTAAGCAAGCATACTAAGCAAGCAAGCATAATCGATATGCCTAAAAAAATAAACCGAAAAATAACAAGAAATATCTTTTAAAAAAAAAGACCCATTTGCAACACATTCATAGCACATTTGCAACTCATTCGCTTTCATTGGCCAGGCCTGGGCGGAGTTGCAGCTTTGGCTGTTTGTGCCCCATCGAGAGCCGCGTTGCCTGCCACTGAACTGTGTTTTTGTTACCATTTTTGTTAGATTGCGACATTTTGTTGCTGTTATTGTCCACTTGGTACCTGTCCGTTTCACCTGGCATCTGGTCAGTCCACTTGGTTTTTTTTAGCTAAGGCAAAAGTATACTTTTTTTCTATACCCGGTAGAAGAGTATAATCAAGACTTATGTATCATTAAGACTGTTTTGAAGTGCTTTCTAAGCCGTTTAATCAATTGACTAATTAAGTGTAAAATTTACTTTAAGTTTCTAATGAATTATCAAACGTTCATGTCTATGCACACTTATTAATAGCTGATCAGGATGTCAGCGTATTTTACAGTCTAGTGAGCTCAATTGCAAGCTTAAATTTTGTTACTTTTTTTTTACCCTGATATTTGGCGTCTACAGCGTGTCTATCACGTTTTTGTGCACACCCTTCACACCTGGCACCCTCTTAACTATTCACTGGACTTTCCTCTTTTTTACCCCACTCCAATGGTTTTCAAAAGGAAACCGCATTGATTCGTACATACGATTTCATTTTTGGGACTCGAATTTGGCTGCAACATTCGCCAGGTTTTTTTAGTGCACTTTATGATTTCTGCTTGTTTGCTTTATTGTGCTTTTTCACCGCACGCACACACACACACACACACACACATACACTCAGTCGCCTCGTGCACTTGCAACTGCGCTTTGTGTCTCCGTCTCGGTCTGTCGTGCTTAGAGCTGAGCACGTCTCGTGACACGGGGCGAATGAAAATTGTGCAAAATAATTAATCGATCAAACGTGAGCCTAATAACTTTTGAGTAAAGTGCACTTAGTGTTTTATAATTTATAAAAGTAACTTATGTCTACGATCAATTAAGGGGTGTTATCGGTAAAATAAAAGTTAGAAAAAATTAACAACCACATTAAAATTGGTGATTAAAATGAACAGTTCAATTGCCAATGCAATGCTGAGAAATTTGAGCAACCAAACTAGATTTGGCATTAAACCTACGCTGAAAAAAAGTAGTCTAAGCTTAAACTTTTTCATTTTAATTCACATTTTGAGTATTTTGCACTAAGTAATGCAACTTAATACTAAATAACAATTACTCAGAAATTAATGAAACATTTCTATGATTTCGATTATAAAAATTTATTTTAAGACATTCCATTCTTAAATAAAAATTTACATAATTTTATGTGTAACTGTTTCAAAAACCTGACACTTTTCTTTCAGTGTAGCTAAGCTATAAATTGCTTTAGATGTAATAAACTTGCAAATTGGCTGTAAAAAAAAGCTTATAGTTTTGTAGCCAGTTGGTGCTCTCTGAAGTTTGGCTATACACTAATTGCATTACGCTTGATCACGTTGCCATCTCTAGCGTCTGCTCCCTGCGAGTCTCTTGGCGACTCGGCCTGCTGAGCTGCTGCAGCTCTGCCAGTGTTTGCTCAGCTCTGCCTTAAGCTCTGCTTTAGCTTTGGCTTTGGCTTTGGCTTTGGCTCTGGTTCGGATTCGGATTCGAGTACACAGCGAGAAACAATCAAGTCATTCAAACTTGGCTATGATTGGAACTGAAAGTCAAGAACTTTAACCTTAAATCAAGTTGGGTGTTTTAATATTTAAGCCATGATTAAAACCATATACGCACTTGAATTAAGCAGGAATTTTACTTGATTCGAGGTCATTTCAGCTGAAGGCTGCTTGTTTTTCTCGCTGTGTAACCTCGGCTTCGTTTTGGGCCTCGTCCATTGGCTTCCATTGCTGGTTACTTTGGCGGCGCCTGATCAGTCGCGGTTTTCACTTTCATCGCTTCGGTCGAGCATCGTTGTCCAAGTCGCAAAAACGTTCAACTTTAAACGTTAAACGCCAAACGCAAGTCGCCGTCGTGGGTCCAGTTAACAGTGGTGTGCCCCTCTTTTATTTATATATTTTTTTTTTTTTTTTTTTTGTTATCGCTCAAGTGTTGTTGTCGTTTTGTTGTTGTTGTTTACCTCTCCAATTACCACCCAGCGCAGGCAAAGCACCTTATTACATTGCGTGGGCCAATTGCTCATGTTTCTGTCGTTGCTGTTGCTGTTGTTGTTGTTTCCATTATGATTGCCAAACAATTGAATTGCAAATATGTTGCACCACTTTGTTGCTGACTGTTCCCGCCCACAAAAATTCACAACAAACACACAGTACACACAGTACATATGTTGTCCAAGACCTAAATGAATGCAACCATGAGTGAACCAGTTAGTATTACTGCAATATTTGTGTTTACCAGCACTACAAAGTTCTAGTACTTTTTACAGAATAAGACTACAGTTCCTTGCGTGTCACTTGCAGCTAGTGCCGAAAGCACAGCCCAAAAAACAAAGATATAAAACTAGGAGCACAATGAAAGCAAAAATGTTATGAAGGGAATAAAAAGACTTGAAACAATATCATTGTAGATAAATGATAAACTATTTAAAAATTTAAAAAAAATTATTATATTATTTTTTAGAATTTAAAAAATAATTTATTTTATTTAAAAGAATTTTAAACCAAAAAGTTAATTTTTTAAGATTTCTTCAAATATTTATCATTTTATCAAAATTTCTAGACCAAATTTAGACGACAGATTTCTAATATGGATTTAGCTATTATTTAAATTAACTTGAAAATAAAAAAGTTATTAAAAAAATATGATTTTCAAAAAAAATAATTATTTTAATATTTAGTTTTGTAGTGAAATGACTCCGTACATTTTGGCGTAGAAATTCAAATTTTTATACATTTTTCTAGTCACTAAAAAGCATTTGTTAATGAAGAAGGGCCTAAGAAATTTAAACAAACACTAAATACTGCAGATTTATAAGCCATTATCAATTAGATGCCATTAAAAATCAATTAAGCCGATGCTATCGAGAGATTGATTACGGTTATTAGACGCTTACCCGGCACTAATCTCAAGCATTAACCATATGCGAATTATCGTTCAATTTAGATCATGTTATTGAAATTGCATAATAAGGTGAAAATGGCATAAACCGAGGCGAAGATCATCACACCGATGCGAATTGATGGCGAGATGCGGAAGTTATGTAAGAAAAAAAAAATAATAATAATAAATGAAGGCAACCCCGATACTCGATGCCAAATACCCGATCCCCAATCACTGATTCCCGATGCCCACTAACCGATGCTCGATGGTGCATTTTCCAGCGTTCGGTATTCGGCATCGGACCATCGAGCAACGTCGGTGGTCACAACAAGTTTAACAAGTTTAACCAGGAAATTTTGTAATTTTCCTCTGGTTTTTGCTTTCACAGCAAAACAACAACTGCAACAGCAGCAGCGACTGTGGCAACCTGCGGCTGCCCAGAAACAATTAAGGCCATAAATGACAAATCGAATCATAAACAATTGCCAAAAATATAAATTTTAACATCGTTTTAAAACGCCTTCTCAATATCAACGCATTTTCCTGCTTTTCTCAGTGTCACTCTGTGAGATCCTTTATCCTTAAACGAAATATGCATACATATGTTTTATTGCTATGTCTATTTCGACCGAGACCTCCTTTTATGCCAACCAGAAAAGTTGGTTAGAGACAACTTTATATTCTTCCTGAAACTAAAGGAAACTTTTTTCAATCCAACATAATTTAAAATGATTTAAAGTTAACAAAAAATGTATATATATATAAGTGGGATATGTTTATACATAATTGCATTAAATATCACTAAGTATAACTCGACTTCATGTCCAACTTTTTAGCCCAAGATAAACAACTTCATCACACCAACATCGCCAATGAGAACTTTACAGCTTTCTACAGCTGTCCTTTAATACAATTTTTAATGAATTTTCACATAAAATCAATTTGAAAATCAACTTTTAGATGTGCATTGTGAACTCAATGAATTAAACAGTCAAAAAACCTAGAACGATGAAAGTGCAAGCAGAATATAGCAAATCTCCGGAAGACACCACATAAAATTGTTAAGAAAAATGCTGGCTAGCGATTAAAAGTTTCGACTGAAAAGAAATACGGTAAAGTCCGAGCCAGGCCAAAAGCAGCACAAGGACGTGAACAAGTCAAAGACGGAAGGTACCGTCAAGTAAAAAGGAAGGAGACATTGACACTATGTCAAGGTTATCGCTCAGGTTTAAGGCTAAGCAAACCATTAGACGACTATGGGAAATACTGTGCATATTTTTAATAGTCAGTGAATGCCATGGAACTAAGGAGAATACAACGACACTAATCAACACGGACAAAGGCGCAGAAGTTAAGACCGAAGCTGTTAAAGCCTTGGCATCAACTGGACACTTTGTTGACTTTGCAGTGCATCGATTTGGCAATAAAAACAATAACATAACCATATTACATGAAGTCAGCCCAGATGAGCTCAATGAGCCGCCATTAACGCTAAACACGCATGAGGTGCTGCCACTAAAACCGCTTAAAAAGAAGCCATACTTACCGCTGGAAAAGGTGTTGCCTGTTATTGATTATATCAAACCCTCGCATCCATTGAAGGAATATGAACTGCATCCGGTAACATTTGACTTCAATTTGGGTGATCTCGAGGATCTGGAACACGAGGTGATTAAAAAGGGTGATCTTAGCAGCGAGGAGCAGCATGTGCTAAGTAATGGTGATGGGGATTTTAGCTTTAAACCGGTTGATCCCATTGACAACGATACCATCGATGTGGACATTTCGGATATCGCCGATGGCAGTTCCACAGAGCCAACTACAGCCAATTCGCCACCAACAACAACAGCCACAGCGATCACAGCCGCAACATCAACTGCAACTGCAGCAACAACAACAACAGCAATTCCAACAACAATTAAATCGAGCACTTCGAGCTCACACATCTTTAAGATACTGCGAAGTAAACCGGCTGCCAAGAAGGGTCGTGAGCTACTCAAACAAACCGATGATGATATGCAACTGAAAACCCTGGGCAGTACCATCAATAGCATCAGTCGATATCTGAGCAACAATGCATCAGGAACTATTAACGCCAGCATGGCTGAGAGCCTTTATGGATCGGCCAATTACTTTCAAATTGTTACCAATCTCTATGATCATTTCTACTGGCAAATCTCCGAAATTCGCACTTCGGTTCGCAAGGTGTGTGGCCTGGAAATGCAGGCCTATTTAACCGCACTGCAGTCAAGCAACGAATGGGCACAAAAAGGTAAGTTAAGGTGACAAAAATTAGTGTGAAATGAGAAACGAGAGGCGTCTGCAGTCGAGTGAACCGACTGTAAAAGACCCCGCACTCCTTCTAGTGTTAATTTTTTATACAAATATTAAATTTTTGACCGACTGGTTCTATGTGAGCTATACGCTATAGTTGTTCGATCCGGATCAAATTTAGTAAGAATAGTTATATCCACAATATACACATGATGTGTGAGTTTGGTTGCCGTAGCTCAACTATCAGTACATATCTTCATACAAAATTTGCCACTTTTGACGGGTTTGTCCTAGGGGAGCTATAGGCTACAGTTGTTTGGTCCGGTTCAAGCTTGTTGAGGATAGTTATAATGGTACCATACATATGAGGTGTGCAATTGGTCGATTATTCAAATGGTTTTCAAGTGATAATAGTGTTCAAATAGTTTTTTACACTTTGCGGAGGCGGTAGGGGTCGTGGCATCAATTTGTAACCAACTTGATCTGCTCTCGAAGTAAACGACGACAGACGGACAGGCGGACACCGCTTTGTCGACTCAGCTGTTGATGCTGATCAAGAATACATATATTTTATGGGGTCGGCCACATCTCCTTCTGCCTGTTCTGATCTGAACTGCTCAGTGATCACAAAAACTCAATCCCAACTCTGTCTATAATATTTAATAGCTAATAATAGCACAATTACTTTTTCTTTTTGCAGCTTATGATGCCTCAGGTCGTTATCGTGGTCAACTGTTGTTCGGCAATGACAAATGGCTTGGACAACTGGGGTTTTGTCTGGAACTAAATCGTCCGCAGCCCAGTGAGAGTCGCAAACATTTTGAGCTCGAATTCTATGTTGCAGACATATCGTTGCAACTGCCGCATCTCAATCGAACGGTAAGTCAATATTCGTTAAGTAATCTCTAAATATTAAGCATAAATTAAAAACCACAGCAAATGTTGAGCTTGGGCGAATGTCTGCCAAAATCCTGTTCATCCCATGATGTGCAGAGTATACTTACACTGGATCCCTATGCTCGCATGTTGTCGGTGCTGGGAGCACATAATGCAAGCATGCAACAACCGGCATTGAAAGTGCTACGTGTACGCACAGTGCCAGGACTCTACAGTCATTGGAGGCAACTGAAGTTCCAGGTATTTATGTAAGTGTTACTGCAATGGGAATAGTTTGAGACTTAGCTAATGACTTCACTCAATTTCTGTTACCTCAATTCCGACCATTTTTCCATTTCTTTGCTTAAATTTCTTCACTATAAACTCTATTTATAACCTCTGCCTTTGGCATCCTTTTAAATCCACTTCTTAATACCGTTTAACACTCCTCGATATTGCTCCTCTGATACGACTCTTTTTCTTCAAAATTCTACCCACCCCATATGATGTCCTTATCCCTTATTTTATGATCTTCTCCTACGATCGGTCCCTATTATACTTACCCCTTTATTATCGTGGTAATCTATATGATTGGTGTATATTATTACCTCATCTCGAACCTCTTCTTAACTCTTCCTGCACAATGTTTTCCATTTTTGATCATTTCCTGAACTTAATTTTTATGATATCCTCGCATTATTTGTTAAATCTTCCCATAAACCCTACCATACTACAATTTCTCCCAACTTTTCCTTCCATTCCACTCCTTTTTCCCACCTCTGCAGAAGCTTTCTGCTAACACTGCTGCTCATCATGATCGCTGCCACCTACTACCAACAGAAGATTGATGAACGACGTCTGGTTGTGGCTCCAGCCATACCCGCAATAAGTGCCAAATGCGACTCTGCCTCCAAAAATGGAGATTATGACTCTCCCTACTATGGCAAACCGTTTGAGCTCTTCCAAATGCGTCCACTGGGCAGCAATGGCATAGTCACTAGCGACAACATGCTGGACACCCAAATCGATATGAATGGAAATCGGCCACGAAATGGAGATATATCTACAATTGCAGCTGATGTTGCTGTCGATGGCACAGCAACCACATCGATGAGCGGCTCAAATGAAAAGACTGAAATGACCGATTATCAGGTGGAAACCGGTAGCTGCACAGGCGTTACGGGCACCTATGAGGCCGAGCAGCCCATTGGTAGGATCACAGATGATTTCTTTCTACTCCTTAGTCTCCAATTAATTATTATTGTTCATTTCCCAGCGCTACATCAGCAACTGTTGCTCTGCTTTGCTCTTCAGACGAATGCGAAGGCTATTCTGAATATAGATAGGACCAAGGAAGTAAGTGCCATATTCTCCTTTAGATCAGTTTATTAACACGAAACTTGTTTAACAGACACACACATCCTGTTTGCATGGCTTACGCGTCTTCTCCGTGCTGTGGACCATGATGGTTCACACCTATCTGCAAATGTTTGCCATTGGAGAAAACAAGGTAAGCTACTCTCCGGGCAAAAAAATCCCTGAAGAATTCTTTTTAATCCAAAAATGTTTCCCTAGTTTGAGCGCGTGATTACAGAACGTTCGTTTTGGTATCAGATTATTGGTAACGCTACCTTCTCCGTGGACTCCTTTTTCTTCATAAGCGGCCTGCTGGTCACCTTGCTGTATGTGAAACAGGATCGCAAACATCCTACTGAATCCTGTAGCTTTATGCGTCACAGTTGTGTGGAAACACTGATGATGCTCATCTATCGTTATCTGCGCCTCACGCCCGTCTACCTCTTTGTGGTGCTGTTCAATGATTTTGCCGTACGCCAGGGCCTGGACTCATCCGTCTTTCAGCCGGCCAAAATTGAACATAATACGTGCCGCATCTATTGGTGGCGCAACATTTTGTACATCAACAATTTCTTTCCACAGCACGAAATGTGCATGATGTGGAGCTGGTATATGGCCAACGATATGCAGTTCTATGTCATGGGATCACTGCTCCTGGCGCTATCCAGAAAGTAAGCTAAAAACTTTAAATATTTTTCAATAATACATTATTTGTAAAAGGACCTTAACTACTTAATTAGAATTTTCTTTGACTGGTTAGGATTAAGTACGGAGTTCCTAACAGTCGACTCGCTCGACTATACGTTTCATAAATAATCATTTTTATCTTGCAGATACTTTAAGGCTGTGGCAATGGCACTAATTGTATTTCTGATCAGCTCTTGGAGCATTGCGGGTCTTATTTCCCTACAGCATCAATACACCCATAAAGTAGCGCTACCCTTTGAGTCCTTTGACTTTCTCTACGACAAACCCTGGCAGCGTGTAGGACCTTACATCGTAGGTAAGTTGTTCGTCATTGAAAAGAGTACTCTACAGACAGAGACACAGAAACAGTCATAGGGAACAAAGCTATAAAGTCTTTGGCCTACCAAAGGTAGACTTATTTGCTTGAATCACTGATCATTCTATACTTTTTCCAGGTATGTTTGCTGGATATGTGTTGTACAAGGTGAAGACACCGCCACAGATCTCGAGACGTACCAATTTGAGCCTGTGGGCAATTAGCCTTGGCATCCTGTTGCTGGTCGTCTTTGGCGTTTGGAAGGGCGAACTGAGCGTAGTGAATACCGCCTTTTATGTGGGCGTTGGCCATACCGCCTTTGGATGCGGTCTTATCTGGATTGTGCTCTCCTGTTGCTGGGGTCTGGCGCCAATGGTGAATGCAATACTCTCCTATCGTGTGCTCTGGCCATTATCGCGTCTCACCTACTGTGCCTATCTGATCCATCCGATTATAATGTTCATCTGTTCGTCGCATATGAGCGGAACGGTACATTTGAACAATCCGATGATATTGACAATGTTTCTGGGCAATGCAGTTGTCTCCTTTGGCACCGCCTTTGTCATATCCGCCCTTTTTGAGGCACCAGTCATACGCATACTTAAGATCTGCTTCAAAAAGTGATTGGGTATTAAACATTTTCGGTATTGCAGTTGAGAATTTCAACTTCATACTCTCGATCTAGTTATTATACAAGAGTTTTTTTTATAATTTTAATTTGTTATAATTTGTATTTGTAAATTGTATATAATTGGGTACATACATGTACATATATCGAGAGGAAGCTTATGTGTAATTTAAATCTATAATTAGATTTTTATGTTATGTTTCTGTAGTTTGGTTTTGTGTGTGAGAGTAAAGCTTTCGTAATGTTTGCAAATACACATAAATAATAAAATCTTTTGACTTTTATATATGTTAAATTTAAGAAATTTGTTAACATTAATTAGTTTGCACAGACTAAACGCCAAGGAAGAGTAACGAGTAAAGCCAACGAGACACTAGCGAGTAAAAAAGTCGCCCTTAAGCAGTAGCGAGTAGACTCCCAATTGAGTACAAAATTTATGAGTTAAAGCATTAGAGATGAAGTTTATACATTGACACTGCAGCTTACAGCAGACATTTCAACGAGCCAACTTATTAGCAAGTTTACATAAACGACTTAAAAGGAAAGAAATGAAACGAGTAAGCAAATAAGGCAATTTACTTGTGAGCACTCCGAGCAAAAGCTTCTGCGTGTGAGAAACTTAACAAAGCACGGGCGAAACTCTAGACTCATTCAATGGGTTTTAAAATTAGTGACTAACAGCCAAAGGCCGAGAGCGACGTACAACGAGTAAGCTTATTATCGACTCTAAACATAAGTGAGTTACAACTAAAGTGGACTAAAAATATAATTAAGAAAATGACAGAAAACTAAAAGATATACACTGACAAAGGCGTGTAAGGAGTCACTACAACGAGTCGAACTAAAATTTATGATTGATAAAGCTATAGATTGCAACCAGCAACGCATCTCTAAAGACTTTCAACGAGTAAGTGCAAACTAAAGCGACTATTACAACTTTAACTAGTCAAAAGTTAATAAAATAAACAGAAACTACGAGTACTTAACCGCGTAATCATATCTACGAGTCTAAACTTCAGCGAGTAACAACTACAACGAGTCAAAAAGGTAGCTAGTAAAACCAAGAGTAAAGAGTAAGCACATAAGCAACTCAAACGAGTACTGATAACTAGTCAAAACTAGTAACTAGTCAAAAATTTAGAAAAAAAACAAGTAAGAAAAGTACAGTCGAACGAGCCCGACCGTATAATACTCTCTGCTTTTATTCCCAATTAGATAGTTCTTCTATTAGAACACCTTACAACAAAAAAGACAACTTATAATTGAACAGACATATGTTTGTCTGTATGCACATACAAAATGACGTTATATGTATGCACATATATACACTCATGGCCAAATTAATAGGTGTGAAAAAAATGATATTTTTTTTGCAGAATATTATTTTATACCAAGGGTTTATTATCCAAAAATTAATTTTTTTGGTTTGCCCACACTGTCTTCATGTAATTTAGGTGGGTTCCAAAAAAATCAATTGCATATAAAAAAAAATAAATTTTTTTTCTGAAAAAGGAGCAATTTAAGCTGGACACATTAATAGGTGTATTATACAAAATAATTCAAAATTTTTAATTATATCTGTATATGGACTAACATTGAATAGAAAGTATTAGTGTGGGCTAATACCCAGAATATTCATCGTTATTTGAAAGAGATTTGTTAATCCTTCGACGCGTGGACGATACCAAAGTCGCCCAGCGCTCTACAGTATTGCTGGACCAAATAACTTACCTAAATGAGCCTTGTTGGGCGAAACAGTGAATCCTAGTTGATGCTTTAGATGTTGCCAGAGTATATCAAGTGATTTAAGATCTGTAGATTGACAAGGCACTTCAAGGACATCAACAATATTCCCATGGAACCAATTTTTTCGAAACTGTGACTTGTTTTCAGGATCATTATCCTGTTAGGATTTACATTCGAGGGGCATTTCTTCACTTGTATGAGTTAGGACAAGTGTCCGTAACAAATATTAATGAAAAAAACGGTCCATTACAACATATTTTCGGTGTTCTGGGCCAATACCTTAATAGGTGAAACGGCCGTAGCAGATGAGCCATCGACCTTAGAGTTTGACGATTTTTTTTTAAAACCTAATGTAAAATTCTTTTTCTTTTTGACTACGAACATTCCTTTAGGCCTCGTTTGAACACAAAATAATTTTTGTTTCATAGATTCAGAGGATATTTCGTCATCTTTTGAAATCCCTTGGATCCAGCAAAGCTGCGTCCAGGCGACCAACGTCTATCCTCGTCCACAAATTGCAGTGTATACGGAGTGGAATCTTCCGAGCACTTTTTCCATGTAGGTTAGCATCTACTAACTGACTTCCACCTATTTGGACGACACTACTTTCTCAATTTGTCTTCCAATTGTCCTAAAACGCTTAAAGGATCACGCATAAAAAGTGGCATAATGCAATTTTCTGTCTGTATTGATGGGTATTATGATGTTCCACGGTTCTTAATATTTTTTTTCGACTTTCTAATAATAGTATAAATGTTTTGTAACCGGAAAAATAAGTTGGCTAAGTCGTAGAAAGTTTTCCCTTTCTCACAAATTCGTCAAATCATTCTCCTTTCCTTTGAAGGACAGTATGCAATAAGACCCATCTAACCTTAATAAAATTTCAATAAACCTGATTGTTTTATATAAAATAAATTGCCAACATTGTAAATATAACCTTCAGTAACCAAATAGTCCTTCTAGCTATTTATCTTTTAAATCTTTGAAATATACACCTATTAATGTGTCCAGCTTAAATTGCTCCTTTTTCAGAAAAAAAAATTTATTTTTTTTTATATGCAATTGATTTTTTTGGAACCCACCTAAATCACATGAAGACAGTGTGGGCAAACCAAAAAAAATTAATTTCTAGAAAATAAACACTTGGTATAAAATAATATTCTGCAAAAAAAAAAAAATATTTTTCACACCTATTAATTTGGCCATGAGTGTATGTATATATATGTGTATGTATGTATACTATTGCCGCCACACATGCATCAAAAGAGTTCAAATATATGCTTGTATGTTTCTGTCGCGCTCGCACTCATGCATTGACTTAGATATTAACTTTATAATCGGTATCTCTGATGTTTATTGTTGGATTTTTATGCAACTTTCAGCATAGTTTGACATAATTTGTCTTCAAAGGAATCATAAATAACAATACTCTACGATAAGAACAAATGCCTTTAAAACGGCATGCAAATTTAAAAAAAAAAAATTTCTTAAGGCATAAGGGGGCGTGGCAGCTAAAAATTTTAAATGGCAATGCATTTATGCTGTCTCTAAGGACCTGTATACCAAAATTGGTATTCCTAAGTGCCATAGTTTATAAGATATTCGCCGAAAACATCTATTTTTTACGAGGTATGTCTAGTTTTTTGCTCATAGTGGGCGAATGGGGCATGGCATCAAAAAAAAAAGACTCTTGTATTGACTGACTAAATATCGAGTCGATTGAGACCAAATTCGAACTTGTAGCTCTTACCATCTCTGAAATCTGTTTGTTCATACGGACAGACAGACGGACATGGCTATATCGACTCGACTTGTGACGCTGATCAAGAATATACTTTATGGGGTCGCCACGCCTCCTTCTGCCAGTTACATACTTTTGCACAAACCCAATATACTCTTGCAGAGAGTATAAAAATAATCGGATGAGCCCAAAGATATAGTCAGAACAAGTTCACAAAATGACTTTATTGTCAGACAGAAGGGGTTCAGCACGTTTTGGATACAAAAGGTTCTCCAGGAATGCATCCGTTACATCAAAACCGACACTGGCATATCCTGCCGAATTGAGTTCGTTCTCCTCGTCCTCAAGCACGGAGTAAGCATCGCTGGCCGCTAACGTGTCCAGCTCACATTCGGGATACAAAACCTTCTCGGCATCCCGATAAAATAGACGTATAGCTGACAATGCACGCTGTTTGGCCCGTAGGCAACTGATAAACTCCTCTCCAGCCTTTGGTCGTTGCATTAGGGCCTGCTCAAGTTGGGCCAAAAGTCGACGAAATATAAAGTTACCATAACGACGACGACACGATTCGTTCAGTTGCTGTCGATAGATGGCACAGGGCTGAAAATGAGCCAACACAATGTAAATAATAAGCAGAGTCTGCATCACAATTAGCAGACCAAGCATCACCAGCAATGAGCCCTCGACACTACTATCCCAAGTCATGACGAAACTTGTATCATCCGACTGGCCTATTGGTATCAGAGAGCTTACCGTCATGTTGACTATATGTCTCGACTCGGATCGGATCGGTCGCCAACTGAACCCCACTGAAATTTATCAAAATTTACCGATTATACTTGAATTAAATTTGACAATTTCCTTACGTCAAACCGCTCTCAAAACGGTTGACTATAAAGTGACCTAGGCAAAAATACTCCAAATTAAAAAATACTTTGAAATTTTCTGCTTTTAGTATTAGTTATATTACTAAGAACTAAGAATCAGTTATGTTTGCAGTAAAACACAAGTAAGAAAGCCCCAAAATGTATGGAAAAAAAATTCTCCATGGGCAGCGACTTCTGCAGAGATTCAGGTGTTTATACGGACAGACGGGCATATCGGCTTGGCTATCGATGCTAATCAAGAATATATATACTATATGGGGTCCGCCACGCCTCCTTTTGCCTGTTATTCACATTGCGCTCCTGAGAAATCTAATAAACTCCTCTACTCCTTTTTGGAGTAATAATTTTAATTAGTTAAAAGCTTTTATCACATTTGTTTTAATTTAGTTAAGTCTATTTTTGTCTTTTACCGGACAAACAACTACCCCTTGTAAAGTCACACAAACAACACTGATTTATTGCCAAAGGCAAGCCAAAAATACCTCGTAAATTAGCTGACTTTACGAGTTGTTGGCTTATCAATGGATACCTTACGACCTGTCATTCCCATTACTTGCCGATAGGAGCTCACGTTTACTGCTATAAGCTGGGTGCTTCTTTGAGCGAATCCAGACAGTTCAACACTGAACCGCGACATCTTCACTTGTAGCCTTCAAAATGAAAGTTATTATTGCCGTAATACCGTTATTACTCAGCCTTTTGAGTGGAGCTCAGGCTACTGATTACTGCGATCCGAGTTTGTGTGACGAGGGCGAAACTCATATTGCATGCGATAATGATGGGGTAAGGTCCTGAAATCCTGGTAGGGCATAAGCACACGAAAACTTCAAAAACATTTTTGAAAAGTAAATTGTGTCCATGACTTCGCCTGCTGTTACTGATCAGGAATATAACTACATTAAAATCGATGACGCACCCCTTTTTTCCCACAATCCTTATAGATCCCTTTAGGACCTCAGTGTACGGGCATTTAAAATATTTCAGTTAAAGCCTTTTTAAGCCTGATAATGAATTTATATGATTAAGAGATCGCTTCCTTTTTTTAGAGCTTTGCCGAAGAATGTTCCGACGATGCTCATCTACTGGAGATCGATGAAGCTGCACAGAAACATTTCGTTAAGGCGCACAACGAAGTGCGCCAAAAGTGGGCCAATGGCGAGGGCGACGTTGCGGCCAAGGCTTGCCGTATGGCAACTGTACAATGGGACGCTGAATTGGCCTCATTAGCTGAATATAATGTGAAGCAATGTCAGATGGAACACGACGCTTGCCACAATACTAAAAAGTATCCCAGCTCCGGACAGAATCTCTTCTACACTGGATTCAAGGGTGGTAACCCTCCCTCACTGAGTGACGTCATTCAACAGGCTGTCGACGATTGGGAAAGCGAGGGTAAAAATGTGGATCCCGAAATCCTCGAGGAGTATCCGGATAACTACAGTGGCCCGTAAGTTGAGCTGACTTAATGTCCAAACCAGTTGGATTCATAATCTTCCCTTTTGTGTCCTCTTTTAGCACCATAGGACATTTCACTATGCTCGCTCAGCAGAAAAATATAGCCGTTGGTTGTGCCATTGCCACCTATGAAAATGAAAAAGGCTTCACCATTCACCTGGTGGCATGCAACTATGCCACCACCAACTTCATTGGCGATCCCGTTTATAACATATGCGATTCAGCGGGTGAGAAATGTAAGAAACCCAATCCCAAATTCCCCGCTCTCTGCTCCAAAAAAGAGAAAATCGAATACAACTAAGGAGAATGTCTGGACTTGCCCTGAAGTCTCTGTATCTTCTGTGTCTTTGAAGACACACAAATTGTTTATAATTTGATAATTCAAATTTCAATAAACCTGAGCATTACAAATTATTTATTTTACTTTCGGTCTGGTAATTTCAGCTGTTTCTATTCGCATGTCCCGAGGTATGCGTTATAGGTATTACGTCTATTTTTGGTATCTTTAGCGTAATAAAAACTCCAAACACCAAAAACTTTCGCAAAGTGGTAGTAAAACGAGTCTTTTAAAAAATACATTACATGCTAGATAACAATAGTCTATTTTACTAGAATCAACGACTGGTTGAGTGCTACTAAAGTGGTCTGAGTGCAGCGAATTTGAGCCGCATTTTGTACTGGCACAGGGTACATATCCATCGGGTCACCTTAGTTGAAGTTTTCATTACATTTTGTGAACAAATGGCGGACAAAATTATGATTCCGGATTACCGGATTCTCATTAAACTTTCAGGATAGTTTGATATAATTAGTATTCAAACGAATTTTAAACAACAATACTGTACGATAAGAACAAATGGTTTAAAAACGGCATGCAAGTTTGAAAAGTTTTTTATTTCCTACGGAAAAGGGGGCGTGGCAGTCGAAAATTGTTTATGTCATTGCTTTTATGCTATCTCTAGGAACCTGTGTACCAAACTTGGTGTTCATAAGTGCCAAAGTTACTGAGATATTTGCCAAAAACATTCATTTTTTTTTTAAGGTGTGTCTAGTTTTTTGCTCATTGTGGGCGAATGGGGCGTGTCAAAAAAAAATGATTCTTTTATTGACTGACTAAATATCGAGTCGATTGAGACCATCTCTGAAATCTGTTTGTTCATACGGACATACGGACAAAGTCGCCTCTCGACTTTAGGATACCCGTTACCTAGTGTCAATACATTTTTAACAACGGGTATGATAGAAATTTTTCATGCAAATTCATATTTCCAAATCGTACAGCTCCCATAGGGCAGATCGGACAAAAACACGCTATAAATATGAATTAATATGAAAAATGTATGAGTAGACGGACAGACGGACAGACAGGCATTGCTATATTGGCTCGGCTGTTGATGCTGATCTGGACTATATGTATGTATATACTCTATGAGGTCGGAAACGTTTCTGGCTGCCACTAACCCGCACCGGTTTGCACTCTTTCAAAACTGTCTAAAATAAAAACTAAGTACCAAATTTATATGTAATGTGTATTTTGTATATTACAGACAGTTATATAACTATAATTCATATGCTAAAATTTAATCAAAATATCGATTCACGTCCATTTTGTTGCTGTTGTCTTTCGCTGTTGTTCCTTTTGGTTGTTGTCCTTTTTAAAAAACAATAAACACAAAAATTTTCCCCAATTTGATGATCCATCGACGATAAATCGGATGAAATAATTGATAAATATATGGTAAATGTAGTGATTGATCAATTAATCGACTGATCGGCTCAACGATTACTGAATCACTTGGCAACGATAGTTTTGAAGACAGTGGGACGCTTGTGAGCTGGCAACTGGCTATAACAATAGGTTTTAATCGTCTCCAGATCGACATCAGCATCTGGTGACAATATACAAATGACGCCCAAGCGATGGCCCCACAATTTATTCGGAATACCCAGAACGGCGACATCATTAATGCTTGGGTGCGAAATGAGAGCTTTTTTGATCTCTGATCCATAGATTTTATAGCCGCCCACATTGAAGACATCCGACGATTTGCTAAGGAAGTGAAAATTACCATTTTGATAGGCGCAAATATCGCCGGTCTTAAGAAAGTTCTTCGTCGTATGCTCCATCGAAGAATCCAAGGATTTTTCCTGATCAGCAACACTAGCCGGTTGATGCTGCTGCTGCTGCTGTTGCTCTGGTTGTGGCTGTGGCTGTGCTTGTTCCGGCTGCTGTGATTGTTCCATCTGCGGCTGCTGCATTTGCTGCTCCGACTGTGCTGGCACTGGTGGCTGTGGCGCCACCGGACGTGTAATCTTGAGTGGAAATAAATTCTCACCGGAGATTTCCAGTTCACCAACGACAGTGCTCAGCAGCGGGGAGCCTGTAACATGAATTTCCTGACCCATCTCATTGGTGGTCACGGCCTCACTCTTGCAGCTGACCAACTGATCACCTTTGTTGTTTACCAGACGTGCCGTAACACCGACCAGCGGAGCACCCAGTGAACCAGGATGGTAGTCGCCACAGCCGGACGGCTCCTCGAGTGCAGGACCCAAAACCAAACCAGTCTCAAGCATGCCATAATACTCGTAGATATTTTGTCCTGTTATTTCACGCCAGCGATAGAAAACCGATTCCGGAAGTAGACCAAATGCCGTTGCCATCAAACGTGTCTTTTGCCTGCAATGATTGATGATGTACTCGACCATACGCGAATCCTGGGCAAACATTTTATCGTATTCGGCAATCAGACGCTTATAGATAATGGGCATGGCCAGAAAGATGTTAACCCTTTGCTTGGACTTGCTATTGATGCCCAGCAGTGAACTCCAAGCAGTGTGACTATCGAATTTCTGTTGCAACACAATGTTGCCACCAACACCAAGTACAGCTCCCATGGCGGCATGCATGCGGTGCATCGATATAATGGGCATCATACAATCTGTGGCATTTAAATGCCAACTGGAGACAAGACAACGCATTTGAGCATCAATATTCCGATGGGTCAACACGACACCATTGCGACCACTTGCTGAACTGGGTGTGTAGAGCAGCATAGCTGGGGCATTGGCATAGTAATCATTAGGTAGTGTGCTCTCTGGGATTAGAGCACCGTTCAGTCCGACCAACTGTTTGGCATACATCGCTGTCGAGGATACACTCTCAGAGTTGGGCACAAATCCATGATCCAAGACAATGCTGGCAGTTTGCAATTTTTGAGCCAATTCCTGTACCATATTCTCACATTCGGGCGTTCCAATCAATAGTTTCGCCTTACAATCGGTCACCTGGCCGAGCAGCTCATCTGCCGCCTGATTTGGCTCCAGCGGCACGGCCACCTGTCCCGAAATCCAACAACCCCATTGTATAACAATCCACAGGGCATTGTTTGAGCTCAAAAATGCCACATTCGATTGGGAAGCGCTGCCTAAAAAAAAAAAAATAAATTATACAACTTTTAATTAATGTCACTTAATTTTGACGTATGTTGACAACTTACCACAAAAATTGGATATCTGTATGGCCAACTTCTTGGCGGTTATATAGAGCTGAAAGTATGTAAACTCGCCAGCAACATCCTTTACAGCGATCTCATCCGGAAATAGCATAGCCTTCTTAAATGTTGGCACTACAAAATTTTTACCCTCATCCTCCCGAAAGCTGTTCCTCAGCTTCTCAATAAAAGTGTCCTATTGGCAAGATATATAATTAATTATGTACTAGGGAATTGTAGGGAACTCACGCACCTTGTGGATTAGCTCACTGGAACAGAGGCGCACCCAGGGACGCAATTGTAGTCCAGTTTGCAAGCGTCTCAGTGTCAACATCTTTTTGTTTTTATCGAAATAATGTTTTCCCAAATGATTTATGCTCGTTTTTCGATGATAAGTCAAAATATTTGTGATGAACTTCAATGTAACACGAAATAATAAAAAATATACTTAAATTTCATTCAAGCAACTCTTCATAACTTTCCATGCACGCTTTGTTTTTGAGAACGATAACTTAAACTGAGTAATCGACTGTCAAATACCCTTTAGAGAACAAACCCTAAAAATGGTATCCTTAAAATAGAAATGAAATAATAGAAATGGCATTATTACTTTAACTTCTAATTATTTAAAAAATAATCAATTATGCAGATAACTTACAAATATTTAAAAAGTGCACCCTGTATGTACACATTTCTGTAGCTTCTAAGGAATTCATTTCAGGTTATGTTCTAGAGGTCTCCATTTCCATTACTTGCTCCAAAAAAACAACAAATTACTTCCAATACACCTTAAATCTAAAAAATACCGTTAAGTTTACTTCCAATAACAAAATAATTTTGTAAATATTGTAAAATTTGTAATTTTTATTATAATTTTTCGTTCGCTTTATTTACACATTTAATAGGCACGACAAAAATAAACATATTGTAGTAAAAAGTTACAAAAAAAAAAAAAAAATACATGAAAATATACGCAACAACATATGAATTATGTATGTATTTTGGTATATACCAATGTCGTTTACAACGACAACTAACGATGATGTCCATACCTAGATCATCTCCCGCCCATCTACCCGCCTACTAAACGATCATTCACAATATGTATTAACTATGTAAATATATATATCATATAATATATATATTTCAATATATATATTTATATATGTATGTGTATGTACATTTAAAAAGGTTTTTGTTATTAGTTGTGTTGTTTGAGAGAGTTTTATCGGAAAACCTTTAACATGCATCAAGTAGAACCCTAACATTTAACAGTAGAATCACAGTAAACAAATGAACAATCAGTATATCAAAGAAAAAAAAATAGTAATACTATTAAAAAAATACGTGTTAAATACTTGTAGAAAATATCATCATTATGTGTATCAGCTTTAAATATATATATACATGTAATATATAAAATCCAGCGATCGTTTAGTATTATCTTTTCAATATTTTTATGGCAGCAATTAAAAGTGTATATGTTTAAAGAAGAAAAAGAGTTTTTTTCTGAATACTTATGCCGCACAAAGTTGTGGCTTAAATTAAGACAATGAATACTTAGGGAATAAGTTTAAAAAAACTTTTCTCGTTTGTTGTCGAACATGGAATGTTTTGGACTTATGTTGGAATACATTATATAGTGATTTATATATAGTTCGGTTCATAAAATAGTTTAATATTTCTTGTTACACTTTAAAAATCACTAAAAGTGTAGAATACTATTTTAAATACTAAATCATTTGTGTTATAGAAATTTAATGTTATTTAAATTTGCTTTAAAAAGTTTCTGTTTAAAATGTTACATAGATTTTGTTGGAGTAAGTACACCTTAGTGTTGTTCTACTGTAAATGCTGGGCTAGCTGTGGATGTGCAGGTTTTTTTGGTGAAACTGTGCTCGCAAGACGAGAGCTTTTTTGGAGATCCACTGGATATGTCTGCTTAGAATTGAGCACTTTGCTAACTATTTCTCTCTCTCTCTCTCTTTTAATCTTCTTCCAACTCTTGTCTCTTTATGAATTTCGTTCTTTTGTTCTCTTATATTCGAATTGTGCGATTTTAAAAAATGAGATTACCGACTGCAAAATTTGTTAAGCGTGTGTGTGCAAGAGACAGCACTAATCTCTTTCTCTGTTTAACTCGTGCTGTCGCTTGCTGCTCGCTCTTTCTTTCTTTCTAACTAACTATGGTTATATGTCTGTGTTCTCTCTCTCTCTCTCTCTCATATACTCTCTCTTTCTCTCGTTTCGTCTCGTGTTTTTGCTTGTCTTAGACACGCTTGGGCTTGCTAACAATCGTATAATTGAGACCGTTATAGCTGCGATGATCAAGGGCTGCATCGTTGCCCTTATTCGTTGTGGTTGCTGTCGTTATTGCTGTTGTCGTTGTAGGTGTGGCAACAACGCCTCTGGCCAGACATAAATCGGCTGGACCATTGTTGTTGCTATTATTATTGGCGGGCAGTATACTGTTATTATTATTAATATTAACATTGTTATTGTTATTATTATTAGTGTTATTGTTGTTGTTGTTGCTGGTACTGGCAGTGTTGGATTTACGTAGAACACCATAACCCAAATGACTGTCATCGGCCTTGCGAAAACTCTCGATATCGGGACTAGCAATCAATTCATATTCATTCGGAGGCGGCGGACTGCAACGCAGCCGACTTCGATCCGATGTTAGATTCACAATTGTCTTATAACCACTTGAAGTTTTATTATTTGGCGATAGAAAATCCAAGCGATCATAGTTCCCATCTGTCGGTGAGATTAAACCCACTCCAACTCCAACTCCGACTCCTACTCCCACACCAATTCCAACTCCAACTCCCTCGCCGATGTCAATGTCGATAATTTTTGGAGTTGTGCTCGTTGTAATGCTACTAATATTGCAATTGCTTGTGATGTTTAAATCTTTGCGTTTCTCCCGTTGCGACAGTGAACGTTGACGCACAAAATCCGTATCGCAATTAAGTGCGGAAATTCTCTCCTTGTGACTTACATCGCCTACACCTCGGGTCTTCCAGGCATCTGTTATATTCTCAATACATTCGTAATCACGTTCCAGCGTTAATTTGGCAGCGCAACTTTCATTGCGCAACGGTAAATCAGGTGGACTACCGCCAATGGGATTAGATGAGCAGGTGGCACGCATTGGATCCGGTGAGCTGGGCATTAATATCACAGCCGATCCGGTATTCTTGCTACCGGCATCTGTGGTTGACGATGACGACGTTATGGCAACGGGTTCATATTTCACAATATTCTTGTATTTATCACATTGAGTTTGACCACCAATCGACGATCCCGACAAGGATCCTCCTCCCGCTACCGTTCCCACATTCACACCCACAACCGTACCGGATTTAGTGTCCAGCGGTGCAGGCAGTTTTCTCGGTGGCTTATTGGGAATGTGCTTAGCAATTGCTGATTGTGATGATGGCACAGATAAACTGACACTAACGCTGCCATTGGACGAAAAGTTGTTAAGCGAATCGTTGGAGCTTAGAAAACCCCGCAACGAAATGCAACTCTGTGTGGAATTTATCTCAAATTCACCGGCATGTGGATTACTCGATGGTGATGGTGGCAATGGACTACGTGATCCTGGCTCCATACAAGCAGCAGCACTAAACTGATTCTCATTGCATTCAATGCTGCTCAAACTATCGCCACTTATCAACTTTTTCATTGACTTCATTTTGGCGGACATGCAGCGAAATAGCTCCTGGGGATTCGTATGATCCAAGGTGAAGACACCCTCTCCAGTAGTGCATTTACGTCCCGCCTCAAACGTAAATTTACCATCGCGATAACCGTATTTGCGTATAAATCGATACGGCCACATGGCAATTGTCAGATTCAAATCCTCAGATTTCAACTGCAACTCCGTTGGTGTCATCTGTAGCATATAGGTGCGTGGCTCGATGTTACATCTGATCGATGCCTCCGACGGTATCAGCGTAATAATAAACAGTCCGTCCTAAAAAAAACAATAGAAATATTATCAATATTTATTCACTTTTTTAAACAAAAAATTGTGACTGCACTTTGAAATGGGATTTTTCACAAAAATACGATCATTGTTTATTTTTTAAACAGATACGAGTCGAGAAATCACTGGAAACAGTTGCTTTTGGTCTAGCACATGTGTAATACGATATTGCCTATCGTCTGACGCAGCATTTACCCTCAGAAAAGCTGCAAAAAACACTGAGAAAACATTATGCTTAACTATTTACCAAACTCTTTTAAATTGAAAACTCTCCGTCGCCTTGAATTGCCACTTTACCTGATTTTAGTCGTATTATTGGATTAAAATATTAATGTCTGGAATTCCAATTGTTGCTATTCCTCTTTGTGCTATATTCGTAAACGTTCTAAGCATCTGATACATATTTTTCAGTTTCTCTTTGTGCTACCTTCATCAACGTTTTAATAGTTTCCCTTATCAAGTGCTTAAATATTGTCATTTCCCTTTGTGCTACGTTCGTAAACGTTTTACCCATCAATATAATTTTTCAATTCCCCTTGGTGCTATATTCGTCAACGTTTCAGCATCAAATTATGTCCATTCGCTTTGTGCTACGTTCGTTAACGTTTCAGCATTCAAATTCTCTCTTACAAGCGTAAAATCTTATCAATTCGCTTCCTGATCTTCACACGCCATACACTTTTATGTCGTTCTTTGTGCTTATTTTCACAATTCCACTTTGTGTTATATTCTTTAACGTTTCAAAAAAATATTAATAATCTTTTAATAGTCTTTTCCCCATCTAGTATTCCCAAAATTTAAGCATTTCAAAAAACATTTTAATTGTATACAATTTACTTCTATGCAAACCTTATTTTAGTCGATCTTTATTTTATATTTTTAAGCATACTCGAAATTCATTGTGGACAAAATGGACCTAGATACAACCACTGATACGGAGGACGAACTGGCTTTCCAAAATGCCGATGAAACAACCGATGACGAAATAATGCTGTCGAAAAGAAGAGAAATGAACGATGATTTTTCGGTTTACGAATATCTGGAAAACAAGCGAAAAGATTGGGAAACGGCGATACAAGTTGAGAATGAAATGCAATTGGAACGTGAGGAGAAAAAAAGAAGAAAAAGACTAGGAATACACGATGAACCAATTCCAAGGCGAAACAAAGAACTGGAACTCAATGAAAGGCTTTTAAAAGAAGGAATTAGTGCACTAAATCCCAATACACCTCGATCGAAATGGCTGCAACAGGTGAGCGATGAAATGGATATGTTAAAAGAGGAGCGACGTGCCAAGGAAATTGGCTTTCGTCTGATGTGTCCCATAACGGAAGATCGCAATCGTCTGGAAAGTGAATTCTTTGACCAACCAGTGAATCTAAGACAAATAATCTGTAACAAGTTGCCCCAAACGAAACTGGAGGCGCTATTATTTCCAGCAGCGACTCCCTGGGTTGGCACCCACTTGTTGGGCACTCGGATTTCCTATGCCAAGACATTTATACACCTGTTCCAGCAGAACATTGGACCCTCGGTTTGTGTGGTTATCGATAGCAGTAAGCAGCTATATTGCCACTACATACTACTGACACTCATGTCGGGATATTTTGCTCGTCAACGGGATACTCGAATGTTATGTCTACCAGGTTGCATTATAGCATCGGAGGATTTTGTACGCGCCTATCGCTGGATGATTGAACCATTAACAAATCTGACTGTGCGACAATTACTGGAATTATCGAGGGCAGCACATTACTTGGAGATCGAGGAATTGCACAGTCAGTGCTGGCGATTATTATTCGATTTACTCAAATCGGTGGAAAATATCTTGAGCATTTACTTGGGGGCCAAAAAGGTTTGCGGCCTATTGGAAAAACAGTTGTCACCGCATTTGGGACGCGTTTGGTTGCCATTTGCAGCCAGTTTGGAGTATGCAAATCTCTGCTATGAAAAGGTGTATACTCTATTTAAACTGGATAGATTGGCGGTCAATACGGAAATCGAAGTGGGTTAACCAATGGAAATATAACATTAATTGCTTTTGTTATATAACTCCCTTTTTAGACCCTGTACACATTGGTATTGTGGCTGGACTTTGATTTTCCCTCACGTAAATGTTATGCCGCGAGTCTGGCGAAGTTAATACGCTTTGATCTTATGCCCTATATCTTCCTGGTGACCCTCAACAAACACGTGCACAGCTGCGAAGCTTTTAACCATCTTATTGATTGTGCTGAAATACAGCGACATCTGCACGACAACCTAGATAAAGTGTAAGCATTATTTATTACTCTTTAGTCTTTAATTTAAAACTTTTTTCCTATTTGTTAGGCTAAGCCACCCGCATAGATATATAGGTTCCATTTATAACCACAGACGTCATTGGATCTATGATCCTGACTGCAAATATCATCATGGACAGTCATGCAACAGATTTCGATTTGTCGGATTTGATGACTTTCTGGACTACATGGAATACCTACAAGATTCCGGCGCTACCTACGGTCAGCGCATAAAGCTCGCCAGTGATCCGGATATAGTCTGCTGTGGGCTATTAAATAATCGCCATATTTAGCTATCATTATTTTTTGTACACATTCTAATACAATTTATAACACATTTTAAATGTTTAAACTAAGCGAATAACAATTTGAATGACGATTTATGTTTTTAGAGAACAAGGAACAGAATAAATTTGCTTTAACCCTAAATTAAAGGCTTTAAGAAATTGATTTTTAACTGCATTCACTCTTAAAATCATTTCCAAACTTGCCTAATCCTCAAGCAACCCCAACTTTCTTTAATCATTCTTTTCTAACCCAAACTCTTTTCTTATTTAAATTCTTAAAAATTGTGTCTTCTGGTGAAAAATACTCACAAATGAGCTGCAGTACAAATCGTTATCCTCCTCGATGGCACCATGGGCGGCATGCATGCCGCTAATGTCACAAAATGCAACCATTTGCAGGGCAGTGACCCAATCCTTGAGCTCCTCATCGCTATTCGTATTTAGGGTGAGTTGACCATTCCGTTTGACGATCTGTACAAGATTCGCTGGCGGTGGTTCCTGTGTGATCTTTACACAATTCTCAAGTGTAAAGATTTTTGGATTTTTGTCATCCTTATTCTCGCATATCTCCAGACGTGCAATCCCATGGCGACTGGCCTTAAACAGCAGACAGTAACGGCTGCATGATTTCTTCAAAATAAAAATTAAAACATTTATGAATTATACTGTATGTGAGTAATATTTTTTAAGTCTATATGCTCTATGAATATTTTTTTTTACTTTAACAAATAAAAATATATTTTTGTTTCTAAAATCAAGTATGGAAAACGATGATCAACAGTTTTTAGTCAATTTTTATAAATGCCTTACATTGATTTTTAAATTTTTTTTTTATTTCATGAAATAAAAACGAACTTTTCATTTTTAAGACTACAATTTAATTTTTAAATTAAGTGTTTAAATAAAATATTACTGACATTTCAAGAGTTACAAATTTTAATTAAAATCTTAAATTTAGCGTAAAATTTTCTACAGCACACTAAAATACACCAGAGTATAAAACATGCCATTTTGGCAAACATTTCGAGCACATCTCGTAAGTGATTCGATTGGTTTGTAAGTAACCAAATTTTAATGTTGTGCTAATCAAATTTTCGACGAAATTTCGAACGTTACTTACATAACAATCAATACACACAAACACTTACATATACATTTATGTATTCACTGTGTACTTGTGTGTGTGAGGTGAGTGTATTGAGTGCCCGACCCTAATACATATGTATGTACATATGGCATATTAGGTCTTCAATCCACATTTCCTGTCATATGGGACTCAGTGTATATAAAACGCGACACGATGAAACATGTATGAATCCCCCCAAACAGCCGTCATTGCGAGCATACATATGTACATACCACATACATGAACACACACGCACATATAGGCAGGCAAATGTACATGTGTAGTTGTATTTGTGTCTCAGGCGCGCACACGCAAATCGAAAATATGTTCGGCTCGCCGTTTGGCATGTGTCTCTCTTTCTCTCTCTCTCGCTCTTTCTTTCACCTTATGCTACTCATTTGTATGCAACAAGTATGCAGATGGAGATATCTAGACAAACACACGCACACATACAAATGCAGACCACACTCAGATACATCGTACACACACACTAACGCATTCACACGCACATACACATGGCAGTGTCCTGTTTTTAATACGCATTTGCCAAAATATTGAAAATATGCATCTCAATTCATTTCTTTGTATTTTTATGCAATGCATTTTAAAGTTTTTTGCCAAAGAGTAGGTGTGTGTGGGGCTTATGAAAAAAATGTCGGAATATGTTAGATCTGTGCCCAGGCTCTTTTCTTACCTTTTTCGAGATACGATTTAGCGAAAATCCAGTTTGTGTTGGAACATTAAGATATCCAGCCAAAACAGGTATTTCAACATCCATTCTGTTGAGCCCCGTTTGCCGTTGCCGATGCTTCTGTTGTTATTTGCTATTCAATTTGGCCAACAAAAAAAAGACACACACACTCTCACAAGCACGATCTATCATCAGTTTTCATATATATTAAAAACAATGTGGATTTGTTGATTAACTGCAACTAGAGATTCACACTTCATATTTACATTTGACCGCAACAAAAATAAACGCAGCCAACCGCAGGCCTAAAATTCGAGCAACTTTATTTATTTATGCGCTTCCAGAGCTGCATTTCGTATACTGCGATCGAAATCGAATTATGCACAACGTAGCCAGGGCTGTCAAGCAGCAATCGAGTGCCACGATCGATAAAACTTCACCCAACGTTATGTATCGACTGCAATTCAAAATAATGTCGCAATAGATATGTTCAACTTTTATATAAAAGTTAATTTTCTTTAATGCTATTAATACGTTAAATGTTCAATACTTATTGTTTAGTTGTTTAATATTTAAAGCGATGGTGTTTCCCGCCTATTGTAATCAGCTGCTTGCAAACATGCGATAGTCGCGTGTGACTATTGTGAATGGTCTTAGTGCGCATTAATATCGATATATCGCGCAATTCAGCGTTGCCAACCACTTGCCACTACAATGATTTCGCTGTGAATGGACAAAACAATAACATACTAAGGAACTTGCAAAATAAAAAGTGTATTTAAAGTTAGTGTGCAAAAACAAAACAGATAAACAATGGCACACGATAGGGAAGTGCTACGCATGATATGGGAGGGACAAATTGGCATTTGCTTTCAAGCAGACAGCGATGAAATAGTCGGCATCAAACCAGAACCCTTTTATTTAATGGTCTCCCGTCTCAGCTACTTGCCACTGGTCACGGACAAGGTAAAAAAAAGAACTCAACACAAACAAATTATTACTAAAATGCATTTATTTAACTTTTAAATAACAGGTGAGAAAGTATTTCACCCGCTACATTGCTGCCGAGCACCAAGAGAGCGCCGTCTGGTTCGATTTCAATGGAACTCCTTTGAGACTGCACTATCCAATTGGTTTGTTATTTGGCAATGAAAATAAAATTGTCCAATTGTAATTAAATGTTTTGTATTTCGTGTCAGGTGTGCTCTACGACTTGCTGCATCCGGATGAAGATAGCACGCCCTGGTGCATAACCATACACTTCTCCAAATTTCCCGAAGACACGCTGGTCAAACTAAACACAAAGTATATTAGGGGAAAGAAGTTTTGACTTCGGAATACCGAAGATTTGATACCCTTGCAAAGAGATTCGTTAAATTGTTCAATTAGGCTATAAACCACGCAAGTGTAAACCCAACTTGGCAGTCTTGTTTGATAACTCCTACGTCTATATGGTATAGAAATCTGGTTTTAGGCAAAATGGTTTACACAATATATCAGACAATTCCTATATTAAGTATGGATTTGTTATAGTAAATGTTTACTGAATTCCTCAAGCCAATTGTAACGCTATATGATATAGTAATCCGCTTGAAAACCAAACTTATTCCAATATTTCTTTATATTGCTTTTAAAACTTGAATTCTGATTATTTCTATAATAGCATAACGTTCTCTGCAGGGATATATTATATATCGCTTACTAAAAACTACATAAATTCAGGTATTATAATAATAATTTAACATTTTTCAGAGAACTGCTGGAATCGCATTTCTTGTCCTGTCTGAAGGAAGCCGATGTGCTCAAGCATCGCGGTCTTGTGATATCCGCTATGCAGAAGAAAGATCACAATCAACTTTGGTTAGGATTGATCAACGAGAAGTTTGATCAGTTCTGGGCTGTCAACAGACGTCTAATGGAACCCTACAGCGATCAGGAGTCTTTCAAAAACATTCCCGTGCGTTTCTACAACGATGATGTAAGTTATCTTTACTCATAAAGTCAAATCAGTGCATTTAGTACCAAATCTTATGTGCAATCAAAATTTTATTCCGATCGGCCCACTATATAATATAGTTGTCATAGGAACAACAACGTTTTAACATTTGCAGTGATTTTTTTTAACGATTTCGACCAAAAATTGAAACAATAATTTGAACTAGTCCGTTTACACCAAAAAATTCCTCTCTCAAATTCAAAAAATATAAAATAAAGGACATTTTTTTCGGTTTAAACGCCAAAAGCTTTTCTTAAAAAAAAATAATATTTAAATAGTCGACTCTCAGAAACGCTGTTTTTTAAACGCCGTACTCTCAAAAAAGAGTAGAGGGGTCTATAATGTTTGTCGGAATCAAGCAGGAGGCTCGGCCAACCCCAAAAAGTATGTATATTCTTGATGAACATCAACAGCCGAGTCGATATAGCGATGTCTGCCTGTCTGTCCGTCCGTCCGTCCGTATGAACACCTCGATCTCAGAGAATAGAAGAGCTAGAGCCATCACTATTAGAGTTATTGTAACAAAATTTACGCACAATGTGCATGGCAACATTGTAACTTTCCTTAGCAAGTTTGATCCGGATCGGATAACTATAGCCTATAGCTCCCATAGGACAAATCGATCGAAAATAGGACATTCGTATAAAGACGTGAAGTATTAGTTGAGCTATCGTGACCAACTTTACACATTATGTGTATGGTACCATTATAGCTACCCCCAACAAGTTTTATTCGGATCGAATAACTATAGCCGTTAGCTGCCATAGGACAAATAGCCTTTCTTACTTGTTTTTTTGTGTCTATGTCTATATAAAAGTCTACCGATGGATATTTTACCTCCGCCACTTACACCCGACTTCATATTCATAAGGGTTAATTTTACTGTAGACAAGTCGGACTTTTTGCCATTAGGTTACACCGCAAGAGGGGCTGTTCTATAGTTAAAACACAAGTTTAGCTCAAATCTTAGACTGAACCTCATGCCAGTGATTATTTGTTTATTTTTTCATTAAATTTAAACTATATTAAGATGAATTAATTAAATTCCCATTAGGCTATGTAATAGGCAACTCTGTTAACTCTAAACTATCTAACCACATTAAGATCCTCGCTTACCATAGCTGTACTTCAATTTCCTCCATTTCTATTATTTATTTTACTTCTCAAACGTTTAGTTAATTAATATAAATTGATTGAAACAATATTTAAGCAAAGATTACTGAGCTAAACTGGTTGTGTGTGTGAAATTGTTATGTGTTTTATCTAGCAATTAACAGGGAAAAGTATGTTATTTGTATTCCATATTCCATATTCCATATTGTAATTAAGTTAATTTTTTACACGCTCTCTCAATAGGATTTCACGTACATGCAAAAACTAATTTCACCTTTAAGCGAAAGCGGACAAAAGAAGAATCTAAGCGATCTCATGGCCGAATTATCAACACCTGTGCGCAAAGCAGGTGAGTAACGCCCTGCGTCTAGTCTGTAAACCAAAAAAAGTAACAGAAAAAAAAACTAAAAAAGAAACAAAAATCTATAGAGATCGAGCATTTCTATAGACACTCGACAAATGGACTCGGAAAAGGGATTTTCCGGCTATCAATTACCGCAGCGTCCACTCAACCAAATGGGGCAAACAGTAATCTCTGCCTCTCTTTCTCTGTATTCCGTCTCCCTCTCGCACTCTCTCTGGTCTCTGTTGGCCAAAAATGAAAAGGTGCCAGTCAGTCTGGCCGAAACGTCTAACAAATTTTTCTATTGAAACGGTCAAAAGAGAGAAAAACAACGAAAAAAATGCGTATAATGAAAAAAGGTCGAGCTCGAGTCCGTCCGTGTTCGAGCAGGAGTACGAGAGACCCTGCGGCAATGCCAATCATTCTTCAATTCATCAATGTCGCGGCACGGCAACAGCAACTGTATGGTAGTTTCTGTGGGGGAAATCGACGCGAAAAGACCCTGTACAAAGTTTTTGGAAAATCTTAACTGAATATAATGAAATTAAACTGAATAATACAAGTAAAAAGTTAACAAATGATTAAAAAATATTAAACTATTCTAATGAAATAAGATGACATTTTAAAACACAAGTGCATTAAGTCCTTAAGAATTCTAACATTAGTTCTTGTAGCTGCTTAGAAAAGATTTAAACTACGAGTAGGGTATATAAATACAGTAAAAGCACGCTTGGCCAGACAGCTACGATTGAATTTTATTTGTGCGCCTATGGGAATGTTTTATGTATGAAAACGATGCAATTTGGAACTGTAAAATTCGTCCGGCTGTCCGCCTGGGGGAGTTGTCCGCGAGTAGAGCTATCAGTGTATAGAATTAATAATATAGTAACTCTTTTGTTTGTAGATTATGTTATAAACTTTTCATAGAGTGTTCTAAGAAAGGGTTTGTAGATAAAAATCTGAGTTTTGAGCTAATACAAGTTGCCTTATGTAGCATAATTTTGTATATTTATCAAGCAAATAAAATTAGTTCGACTTCTTTACTATTGAAAAAATGTTTTTCATATAAAAATTGTCAAAAATTAACCAAATTTTATATTATTAAATATTTTTATTTATTTTTTTTCACTGCAGTAAATGTTTTTACAATAGTTTTTAATTATAAATATTTAATTCATACATTAGAATATTTTTATTTGTATTTATTTATTTAAAATATTTAACACAAAGTAAAAAGAATTTATATACACTTTCTACCCAACATGTACAGGGCGTGAAAAAAGATAAAAATTATTGAACAATAGCCCCAGGCAGTCTGAGCCGTAATTTCTAAGAGAAGCCTACAACGCCTGTTAGACTTTTTGGCCAAGTCGCTGTCTGAGTGTGCGAGTGTGTGTGTGTGTGTGTTGTTTAGACCATTCAGGCATAGAGGGAGCGCATAGACATTATTTTTCTTTTCTTTGCTGGAAAAACTACAGCAACAATGAAAAAATCAAAGTGCGTGTGGATTTTCGTGGCAAGTTGCAAACGCGGCTGGAAACCAAACTGACCTGCGGCGCCGGCGACAAGTGAGTGCAACAGAGAAAGGTAGAGAACAAGTGTGTGTGTGTGTGTGTGTGTCGCAGTGGCTTAGTTGCAATAATAGCATTGGGAATTCCATAGTTAGACAAAAGGCGGAACTAAATACCTGCGGCTAGGATTTAAGAAAAACACTTACTCGCTCTCCCGCTCTCTTCCACTTCAACTCACACTCTCTCTCACTCACTCACACTGCGCTGGGCTAGCGCTAGTAACACTCCCTTTTTGTTCATTGACAAGAGCATCCTTCAGTTTAGCCAGTCATGGATTCTCGATCCCTTACACACCTTTTTGACCCTCAAGATTCGCCCATCGCCTCTGCTCATCTCTTCTCACCTCAGCTCAGCTCAGCTCACCTTTGGCTGACATCTGTTATAGGGTATTTCCCGTAATACCGCACATGTACTTTTAGCTATCTGTGTGTGCATGTGTGCGTGTGTGTGTATATGTAGCCCTGTGTAGGTGTGAAATTTTTATTTGCATGCTTCTCGCCCCGAAAAAATCTCAATTCGGAATTTCCCATTTGAAAGGTGAGAGTTTCTTTCGAAATAGACCGAAAATGAAATATCTCTTATCCATGGATACCAGAACAACACGTATTTTCCCAAAGGTCATGCAACGTGACAGTTGCAACAAATTGTTGTCCTTGAGTGCAACACACACCTACATCTACACCTACACACACGCGCACACACTTGTAACTTTACTCATTTGTTGTTTTTAAGATCTGACATAGATTAGCCATAGGACAACCGGCTTAAGTGGGCCAATGGATCAGTCAGTTCACCTCGCAAGTATCGCGACTTAAACACACAAGTTAATTCCTGTTTAGGTCAATTGATTGGCCCCCCGTAACTGCCCCGAATCAATTATACTATACTTAGTATAGTTTATTTTTCAGTGGCATACATTATAATCCCAAACGGACTTAGGATCTTGGATCTTAGCTATAAATTTAAAGCCTGGAATTTAAATTTAATTTTTAGTTTTTAGATTTTAACTTTATCAGTTTATTTTATTTAAAAAAAAAAATAGATTTGTTCTCTTTTAAATTTATAAAATATTATTTATGTATTTTCTATATTTTTATTTCAATTCTCAATCACAAATTATTCAAATTCTTGAAATATATTTTAATTATTTTTGATTTATTTGAAACTTTTAATTCATTTAAAAGAAACTTTAGTTAAATTATTATGCTAAGCCGTAAAAAAACAAAAACAACTTTTTTCAGATCTTTTAAAATCCATAAATTAAAATCTGTTATTTAATCTGTTTTATTCTGCTTTAATTTCCCCAAAAAACAGCTCTTCACTTTGAGTATTTTAATTTCTGTAAAGTAGTCCAGACAATCCAAACAATTCTAGAGCTGAGCCAGCAATATCTTTTTAATATATCTGGCATTCCAAATTTTTTTTATTTTAATTACAAAATGTCAAGTAAACGACTGGAAAAAAATTGCGTTTACAAAAGAAACAATTTCTGCATTTTTTGTTACCTTTTTTTCAAAAGATTTTATTTTCGGTTTACAACAATACCATATTATTATCATCTAAAAAAACTAAGAATAAATTCAAATTTACACATTTATCAGATTTTGGAAATTTGAATATAGTACAACTAATAATACCTGTTGTGATATTATACAAAAAATCTTATAATTATTATTATTTTATAAAATACAGTGAATGCTGCCTTGGCCGGACAGCCACGGTTTCAGTATTTTTGTCCACCCAAGGGAATGCATTTTGTATGAAAGTCCTGCTCTTGAAACTGTAAAATTTGTCCTGGTAAGACAGCTGTCCGCCTGAGTGAGCTGTCACCGCTTAATAATAATAATCAAAATATTTAAAAAATATATATTTTTTTTTAATATTTTGTGTTTTACCCTTATTAACATATTTATTCAACTATCCTTCATAAAGTTCGTCTTTGCTTATATCCTGGACCAAAAAAAGCATCCTCTACGTAGCACTAGACACAACTTTTTGAATGCAGCTTTTTAGTTTTTACATTTTTTGTTATTTAAACAATTTCCTTATTTTTTAAACTTAATACTTCCGCTAAAAACGTATGTTTTGCTGAAAATATAAAAGAGCCCACTCAAAATTCTATAATTGACTACTCATTTTGATTGGTTAAATTTTAGCAAAAAACTGTTTCAAAATTTAGAAAACTTTTTCAGTTTTTTTTTTTTTGCAATATTTCATCGAATTGTGAATTAAACATAAGAGCAGCCAATAAACCACATAGTGTAACGGCTAAATATTTATATGGGAGTGTGTGTGTGTGTGTGTGTGTGCATGTATGTCTGTGTTTGCATGCAACGCCCCCAAGTTTGAGATGCATTAACCGAAACGCATTCAATGTATATGTTTATGCGTGTCACGCCCCCTCCCCGGCACCAGCAGCAGCTCCACCACCTGCACCTACCGCACCCCCTTGTCAGCTCGTAATTCGCTTTTAGCATGAGTTGTTTATAGTTAGGTTTTACTTTGCACAGAATGTGCTTCTAACATTGCCTGTAATGATGATCCGTTTAGCTGCCCCCCACTCCCACACCATTCGGCTTGCCCCCATCCGCTGCCTTTCGTATTTTGAGCAAAAAGAAGAAAGAAGCATACAGTTTTGTTGTTTGCCGCCTTTTGCATCCGCATCCGCCACAGAAACACCCACAAATCACATACAAAACGTGGTCAACTGTCTGCAGAATGGTGCGTTGCGTTGCGGGGGCTCAACGCACTTGCACGCACGCACGTACACGAGCAGTGCATATGGGTGTGTATGTATGTGTGTGTGTGTGTGTGTGTGTGTACATGCAATGCGTGCATTTTCATAGAAAATTTGTATTTAAATTGAAATGAATTTCAAATATACAATGCAGTCGCCGTGTCGTGGTTCAAAGTAGATGCCATTCCGAGAAATCAAACAGCAACAACAAAAATAAAAAGAACAACAACAACAACAAGAAGCAAGTAACGTGAACAACAACACCAATAACAGCACCAATAAGCAGCAGAATCTAAGACGCGTCAAAAATAAAGAAAACGCAACGCTGCCTGCGTCGCTGCCAACATCGGCGGCTGTCTCCTTATTTTTATATGTATTTTTGCTTTGCTTTGGATTTTGTTATTTTTTTTTCTCTCTCTCTCTCTTTGCTTTTTTGTTTCTTATGCTTTGCGTGAGCGGTAGTTTTGTGCAGGGGAGGTGGAGAATAGCGCAGTAGAAGCAGCGTCAGCAGCAGTAAACGCAGCAGACAGGCGCTTTCATGATTTGCCGCCGGCTGTTGACGGCGAATTTGGCGTTCACCGGAAAGCAGCAACAGCAACAGCTTCAGCGTCGGCGTCGCGGCGTTTTGGCTTTTTGAATGCTTGCACACACACACACACACATGCTTACATATACGCACACTCACACATTTACGCATAGGCATGCACACGCATACTGTTGTATGCGTTCTCTGGCCTGTAGGCTCTCTCTCACTCGCTCATTTGCTCTCTCGGTTATTTGCTTTTGCGCTTGTATTTGTATTTGTATTTGTGTAGGCCACTCTCGAATGTGTGAAAAGGAAGTTCTGAGATATCACCTCCGCTTATTTGTATTTACACCTCCAACTGCAACACCTTTACTCCCCCTGCCTCTTTCTCGTAGAATTTGTCTCATTCTCATCTTTAGTTTGCTCGTTGCCGTCGGAAATCGCACCTCATGCTCACAGTATTGCGTTTTTTTCTGTGTTGAGTGTGTGTGTGTGTGTGTGTATTTATCACTTGCTCTGTTGCCCCGTCGCCTTGAGTTTTTATGATCAGCAGTTTCGGCAGCCTGCCGCAGCTGTCTCACTGACTGACTCTCTTTGCCCCTCGTTGTTGGTGTTGCTGTTGCTGTTGTTGTTGTTGTTAATTTTGGTGCTGTTGCATTTGCCACCTTTGCATTTGCTTAGTCCCATTTCGACACATTTTCGTTTGCATTTCGTCAATCAGACAAACAATGCAATCAGGACCCTTGCTCTCTCGCTCCCACTCTGTCATTTGCTCGCTCTCTTTTGTATGTGTGTGTGTGTGTCTTTATGTATATGTGCATTTTGGGTGGGCTTTGCTGCTGCAGCTGCAAAAACAAGCAACAAGTTGCTGTCCTTTGAATTCAATTTGTGGCAGACACAAATCCTCTTAAAATCTAGAAACTATTTAAATATTTTAGGAGCGTATTGTGGCTCAATACGGCGCTTAAATGAGAGTACTCTCTCTTTAAAACTGCGCTCTGTTAAGCGTAGCTTAGAGGAAGGCATACAAAAGCTTTTATTTGAGCTTTTTTAAAAGCTTTCGTAAATTGTAATTTTGTCTAAGTTGATCCATTGCCATCTCTCCTCTCTCTCTCTTTTGCAGCCGTTCCTTACTCTTCACTTTCATTTCCTGTGCTCATGATGTTTTATTTATGTCTTGTCTGATATGCGAAAAAAACAATAACAAAACGTTAAGTCAACAAATTTGTTGCCATTCGCCTTTGTCGCCAATTCTCCAACAATTTTCATTTCGTCAACTTTGTTGCTCCATCAAAACAAACTAAAGTGAACTGAAGATGGCAGAGCTTTGCGTAGGAGAACTTGTACTCAATGAAGAAGAAGCACAAGAAAACAAGCAACAACAAAAAAAAATATCAATTGATTAGCAGTTTTAATAGCGTCACTGAACTGCTGAATTAAAAAATATGCAATCGATGTCTCCGATTTTTGACCGGAACTTGAGAGCTTGTGAGCTTGTGGCCTGCAAAAGTATTGCAATCGTTAGCAAATATGGGGCAAAAACTTATAGGAGTGCGGCAGTTGGAGAGAGACCTATGTAGAGCTAGGAGCTTTTGAATTAAAGCTCAAGCAATTTAAGCAAAGCTCCATTAGCCGGTATTCTTGTCCGCTCGAGGAAACTCATTTTGTATGAAAATCATTGAACTTGGGACTAAAAAATTTGTCCGCCTGCGGGAGCTGTTCGCGAGTAGAGCTTTCACTGCAGTTTTTGGTAGAGAGGACGTGCAAAAGCAATGCAGAAAAAAGTTTTTATCGTGGAGGAGAGAAAAAACTTTTATAGTTTTAAGAATACTTTAAGAACAACTTAAAGTATTAAGCAGCTTTTCTTATTAATTTAATAAAAGTTTTCTGAAGTGTATTTTTATGAAAAAAAAATGATAGAAGGAGATTAAGAAGCTTTTTTTTTTAATATTTACAAGATCATAAGATATTTGCAGAACTTAAAAGTGAGTTAACTTTTTTTAAATTTAAATTTAAATTTAATTTTGCAACTTTTTTATGAAGTTTCAAAAAATTTTCTTATTGTATAAAGCTAAAGTAATTTAGTATTGAAAATGTTTCGACAAAAAATAGCTAGAGGGAACTAGACCCTCAAGTAACTGACTGATAATACTGCACTTAAATAACTATTAAACAGCTTAAAGCTCACATTAATTTATATTTATCAAAATGACAGTTGAAAAAGGATTTAGCTACTTAAAAAACTCAATCTAATCGATTTTAGGATCAAAACTAATAGAAGAGATTTGTTAAAGTATTAATATATACGTCTAAGGTGATTTATAGAACAAGTATTAGAGCTATATAGCACATAAAAGGAGCACAACTGATAGCTCATTGTTTGGGTTCAATAAACAGATCAAGATCCAACGATCTAGTCATAATCTCAATCTCACCACACACGTGACTGAGCGGCAAGAATGCGATAGGGAACGAGGAGTGCGGTAGCGGTAGAGGGGCGGTGCGAGGGATGGGAAGGTGAGCGGGATGTAGGCATATCAATGTTATATAGTTGGATTTTATTGGTTTATAGAGCACAATCTATTAAATTATTATGATGATTGGCTTTCTTATCAGATACGTCGTACGTACAACATTTCGCGCTGCAATGGTTTATTTTTAGGCATGAGCTATACGTCTCTCCAACACTCCACAAATGAGTCGAGCAACGACAACAACAACAGCAACAACAACCACAACAATTCAGATTCTCAGTTGTTGTCGCTGTCGATAATAAAAATGGGATCAATAAATTGTCAGACTGTTTGGCCCGATTCTTCTCTACAATTCTTGTCTTTGGGGTGGCGCTTCAATTGTTTTGTCGCTTTTTTTTTTTTTTTTTTTTTTTGTGTTTTTATTTCCAATTATTACGATTATTATTGCGCTTGTTTTTGTTGTTGCGGTGGCTGCCAATCACGTGTCGGCGAGATCATAAACTTGTGTCTTAGATCTTTTCCCAAAAGCTTGTTAAAATGTCGTGTTTATAAGTCGAGTAATGTGTGATTATAAAAAATGGAATTCAATCAAATTCGCTAGAATTCTCTGTATCATTAAATTAAGCTCGTTTTACAAAGAGTGATTATTTTTTAAATATTTTAATAACTTTTATATACAGTGCACTTAAATTTAACTGTTTCATTAGAAAAGCTTTTTGAATAAAACTCCCTAGAGCTTTTAGCCTGTTGATAACACCGCTGGCTTTGACCAAAGCTTTAAGTTTAGTGTCAAATGGCAATTTAACTGTTAAAGTTTAACATATTTTTGACTAAATAATCTACTTTTATAGAGCTTTTAGGCAATGAAAGCTTTTACTAGCTCCAAAGTATTCTGTTAAATTTTAGAAACAACTTTAAAACTTAAACAAAAACGTTCAAGAGCTTTTAATTAAAAGCTTATGAAGACTTGTAGTAAAATGAGGGTATAATGAGAATATTTAAGCTAAGCTCAGGTTTTTATTGCAAACTTGTAGTGCTTTAAAACAAACTTTTATCCTATAGTTTTCTAGAAGCTTAACCATAAACTTGATCAATTTGCTGGTTGTTTGCTTTTTAAGAAGCTTTTTTGGGAATTTATTTAAAAATGTTTTAGACTCTTAAGATATTAAACAAACCCCATGCCTATCTAAAGATTTCCAGACGAAAAGTATAGTGGCGGCTGTGATTAGGGTAGGGAAAAAGGGGTTGTCGTGGGCGTTGGTAAAAAATTAGGGGTTCCGTTGAGGGCGGCAATTACTAAATCATATCAAATGTGAATTGAAATTAATTGGAAGCGTATTTTGTATCGTATCATTGATCGCACATCGTGCATTTAATACGTATGCGTTCGTTCGTTGGTTCGTTCGTTCGTTCTACTTGAACTCAGTTCGTTGCACAAATCTTATCGCTGTCCACATACATTCGCTTCCCACTGTACTATGTAATCAGGCATTATCAGAGCAAATACATATGTACACAGACACATACATTTATAGAGTGATATACAATATGTGTGTGCTACTTACCTATGTAGGTGTTTGTGTGTGTGCACGTGTGTGTATGCGGGTGTGTGTGTGTGTGTGTATGCTGGGCGCAATTCAACTTTCGAACCAATCTATAATTACAATAGACCAGCTATAATTATAAATGACGAAAGTCGCCCCGAAATGAAAACACAACTCAATGATCGTCCACTTGAGATTTGTTTTGGAGTATGCATGTGTGTGTGTGGGGGCGTTAGGGAGGGGTTGTGGTCTATGGTGTGCTGGAACAGTGAGTTGTAGTATTGTCGATTTACGGTCTCAAAGTCTTTTTGCCCCAATGGCCCGATAATGTTAGCCGTGATTTATATGGCAATCAGTTGGTAAGAATAGCTTGTATATGGCCATATATAGAGCACAGATTATGCCAAGTGGGCGCCAATTTGCCACGGGCCTAACCTCAAAAGATGTTTAGTTGCAGTTTATCGATATGTTATCGATTTAAGTTCACTAATACTAGCGTACGATTGATATACTTGGTGTAGTTCGCTAAGGACTACAAAAGTGTTTACTTGTTATCGATTATTAACATATATCGATAACTTTCGATAACAAATTTTAGCTTAAAACAATTTTAGTAGCTTAGACCAAAACCATAACAAGTTTTAACATTTGTGAGCGACCTTTTGTATGATTTGGTAGATTTCTATGTTATTTCGATAAGTTATCGATAACCTATACTGATGATTTTTAGATTATTTAAGTTTTTGCATTACCAAAGTTTTTTTTACTGGAAACTTAATCAAAAATGTGCTAACACTAGCTTAAAATATATGGAAAATCGATAATTTATCGATATTTCGGAATCATCCTATTAGGTTATATTTAAATATTATTACAGATAAAAATTTAACCTAAGTTCACAAACATAACTAAAAAATGTTCATTGAATATTAATCGATAACCGATTGCAGCATTAATCGAGTACCTATATCTCTTCCTCTTTGATTATTTCTAGTCGGCTTTCGCACACATGGCATTGATCTACACGAGGAGACGCAACTGCAATGGATGTCGGAGCATTTAAGCTATCCAGATAATTTTCTGCATTTATCGGTTGACTATAAGTGAAGACACAATTGGAATTCACCAATGAACGCTTTCAGGCGATACCCAGGGCCGATCTGGAGTTGAAACCGGATCGTTATTAACTATAACTTAGTTTGGATTTAAAGCTCTTCGATTAAGTTCAATGTTCATTGTAAAATACAAAATTACTACGGACATTTGTCCCAACATACTGATCGATGTACCATACTTATGCAATATTTATATATATATATATACACTATATAGTATATACCTCTAATGAGTAGCTTGTTTTAGCATTTATACGTAACGCATGTTGTTTCCAGCAAAAGAAATAATGAAAAATAAAGTGAAAAAGTGGAAAAAATAAAGAAATAAAATAGAAAACTTATAAGATTTACACTTCAATTCGATCGATCATATCGTATCGTATTTATTCTCGAATTATTCCTTTGACGGGCAGTTCGTGCTATTTATAACACACCCCCGCCAGCTCCCGGGCGGTAAGACGATAGACCCAGGAAGTCGGCAACGCCAACAAGTTTGGTACACAGACCTACAACACATCGTATCGAAAAATAACCCATTAACGGTTATCAATTTAAACAACACGCGAGTTTTTCAAATATGACTATGGAAAATATTGAATTCTCTACAATTTGTGTTATCCATTAATGGATCGATTATGTATCGATAACAAACTAACACAAGACAGCTTAGTATTTGCACTTGCTGGGCATTTATTGATCATTTAGCAGCAAGTTATCGTTTAGATATAGCTAGTTGGGACAGTTTGGGAGGATTTTTCCAAAATAATGCCTTAAAATATAATTAATCGATTGTATATCGATAACAGCAGAGCGTTTCTCTTTATATTTATCGATATGTAAACTTTTAGACTGTTATATCGATGACAGTAAGCTTTAGACGGCTTTTTGACTTCATATATGTGCATTTATCGTTCTTACTAAATAAAGTTATCGATTACATAAAGTTGTTTAAGACGCTTTCGGAAGATTTTACCAAATATAATGCCTTGAAATATAATTAATAGATTGTATATCGATAACAGCAGAGCGTTTCTCTTTATATTTATCGATATATAAACTTTCAAACTATTATATCGATAATAGTAGGCTTTGGACGGCTTTTTGACTTTATTCTTGTGCATTTGTTGATCTATATAAGTAGATAGTTGAGATTTATTTTCTTTCTTTCATCAGTTTTATAGCTTTAACTTTAACTTAGTAGCAGTAAAGCTTCAGTTATCGATTCGGTTATGAAATTCCGTAAGTTATGCAAAGAAAATAAAAAATATTTTATTTAATTTGTGGATTAATTCTCAATCTGAATAACTTTACTTTAGAAATTTTATGTTAATTTCAATTATAATTTTTATTCTCCATGACACAATTTAGTGCTTACTTTGGGCTTTATTTAAATAAATTATTTTAATTATTAAACCTTAATTAAAAATAAAAAAAGTCCTATTTTAGTCCAATTAGTTCTAGCACTGCTATATACTTGGTTACCTATTTGAATTCACTCAACAATTTAGCAATTTATACTAACTTGAAATCAATGCTTGCAATTACTGGCTTTATATTAAATGAATATAAATTACTTTAAAATTAATTACCTTAAAAAGCGAACTTATGTTTTGAAAAGTGTTTCAATTCTTTTACTTTGCATGTGCAAACTTTTCTTAAAATTGACAGATTTGTTAAGCTCACAAAATGCACGGAAGTTGACAGGTCTATTTCTAGAAACTGCCAAATTATGTTTTATATATAAAAAAAATTGATGTCGGTTGGTTTTTTTTAACTCTTAATTGATAAGACTGCTCCATTAGGGTATTTGTGAAATAAAGAAAAACAAAAATAAAGCACAATCGGAGGTGTTGTTGTTGTGTTTGCCTTTCCGTTGGGTTCATTGATTAGAACACTCGCGATTTTTATCCGTTTGTCAAGATAATGGCGACCTTACACAATATTTCAACCAGTTTCAGTTTCGATGTCGTTGTCTTCTGTTTTTTTTTATATATTATTTTTTTTTATTATTATATTTTCATTAATTATTTGAAGAGCATCGATTTGAAAATGTCAAAAACGTTTTGGGGTAAAAAAAAAGTATATAAACTTTTAGTCTGTGTTTAAAAATAGTCAACGGCACTTGAGAATGATTAATTCGATTATGATTATGATTTCGATTATTATTATTTATCTAGGTCGTTAAGTGAAATGGAACATATACTCTCTTCACCCTTTTCCCTTGTCGAATCGCATGACAAACCGCTTACCGCTCAGATGTCGACATATTGATGGATCCATGTGATTGAGTTCTGCATGATTGGTTTTTTCTTTCACTCCAAAGATATGTACTAAATATTATATATATTTATATGCACCTAGTAAGACATCGATGGAGCATATATTTGTCCATTTGGTCATTGATCGATCCGCTCACTTTGCTCTGTCCAAATTGCTTTAACAATACGCAACGTTGTCAATGTGAAAACATACTCAAGTGGAAACCATCACTTAAACACACATAAAACACACAATAAACAATCGATTCATATGCCAATTGCCATGAGTCGATCAATGTATCATCCAAAACACCAGCTAGACGACAATCCCGGTGATCACTACTCTAGATAGCTGAAAGTTCAAGTACATCAGCTCTACGTGAATCACTCGCGATTTTAGACTCACTTTTGGGTAAAAGGATCTTAGTTTGAAAAGGTTTAAAAGTAATCTTCTGTGATCTTAAGATAGTAAAGCTATAATCTCTATAACATGATCTTCTTATACAAATTTTGGGGTACAAAAACATTTTCTGCGCTAGGTACTAACATAAATTTATAATGATCTTCTGTCAACGATCTTTGTTAGTTTGAAAAGAAAGTATCTTACTTAAAACATAAAGTGATGCTCACAAAAACCATAGGACACATAAACTGAGCTAGGAACTGGCTTCTCCTACGCTGTTTTAGACGAGGGATTGGCTTGTTCTGTTAGGCTTTCGGCAGGAGTGCTAGCTGGAATGAAACTTGGGTCGCCAGGTATCCAAAGCACCCCCAGGTACCCAAGCATCCATGGATACATACTGTTTCACCTATGGATTCGGTTGACGTTTTAGAACAGTATACTACTTCTAGCCCGACTGTCATACGTCAGCATCCAATGCAGAGACATGATCGTACCACCTCGACCTCGCGGGGAGAGTATAGTCGCACTTCCATCGGTACAGCTATGGCAGTAGAACCGATAGCCACTGTTCTACCCCTATATATACTCGGCTTTATGCCTTATACTTCACAAAACAGAGTATGGTCGCACTTCCATCGGTACAGCTATGGCAGTAGCACCGATAGCCACTGTTCTACCCCTATATATACTCGGCTTTATGCCTTATACTTCACAAAGTGTTCATTTTAAAATTATAAGCAAAGAAACCTGTAAACGTTCAGCTAACGGCAAGTTCCCTTTTCTTTGACAATAGTTTGAAATGTTTGCATAAATTGTTGTTCTTTTATTAGCGAAAGCTATGATCTAACACTTGAATAACATATAAAAATATCTGGCATATATATTTGCATTCTGGGAAGAGTCTAAAGATCAATGATCATGTTGGTACAACAAATACTATGCGGGTACTCGCACCCTCTACTATAATAAATGCATAAAATTCTATGAAAAATGTTTATAGTTTTTGTAAATGTGCCGTACTTATGGCCTTGTCAGTCTGCAGCTGTGTTATGCAGCCAGTTGGATGCACCCCCATAAAAAAGCACACCCCTACCCCTTACCCCACAAACTATTAACTTTGTAATTGGCGTTTGATATCAAAGCAGATATAAAACAAGTAAGAAAAGTACAGTTGAACGAGCCCGACCGTATAACACTCTCTGCTTCTATTCCCAATTATAGTGTTTAAATCGGTATCCGGATATTACAATAGATAGTTCTTGTATTAAAACACGTAAAAACAAAAACGAATCATAAATAACAGTGCTGCACTATAAGAACAAATGCCTTAAAAACGGCATGCAAGTTTGAATAGTTTTTAATTTCTTACGGATAAAGGGGGCGTGGCAGTCCAAAATTGTAAATGGCAATGCATTTATGCTGTCTCTAAGAACCTGCGTACCAATATTGTTATTCCTAAGTGCCATAGTTACTGAGATATGCGCCGAAAACATAGATTTTTTCCGAGTTGTGTTGGGTTTTTGACTAATTGTGGGCGAATGGGGCGTGGCATCGAAAAAAAAAAGATTCTTGTATTGACTGACTAAATATCGAGTCGATTGAGACCAAACTCGAACTTGTAGCTCTTACCATCTCTGAAATCTGTGTGTTCATACGGACAGACGGACAGACAGACGGACATGGCTATATCGACTCGGCTTGTGACGCTGATCAAGAATATATATACTTTATGGGGTCTACCACGCCTCCTTCTGCCTGTTACATACATTTGCACAAACCCAATATACTCTTGCAGAGAGTATAAAAAAATAAGCCAAAAATAAAAAAAAAGATGATATAAAAACTAAATTCTGGCAAATGCACATGATCGGACATGATCAGCTGAGAGAACGTGCGGTGTAATGTTGGTACCGCCATAGCGTACCGCCTACGTTGGTTGCAAGTGTCTTTTTGTCACGTGGCAGCGACAAAAATTAAACAAAATAAAAAATACTGCCACAGCAACAGGCAAAGAACAACAAAAAATTTAAATGATAAATTGCAACAGGGGTGCATGGGTTGCAAGGTAGTGGTTGTGAGGGGGTGCAAGGGGTTACAAGGGGTTTGGTGGTGCTGTAGAGCGTGTGGCGAGGCAGAAGCTGAGGGTGTTTTCTATCAAAATAGCTGCAATTTTGGATGCTGCCCAGAGATTAAATAGCGCAAGCTGCACAGGTGAAAAGGTGTGAGTATGTGTGTGTGAGTGTCAGTATTTATACCCTGTAATTGCAATGTAAAGCGGGTATGCTGCAGCAATTACACGGTATGTTATAGCAAAGAAGGCTCAGTTTTAACTGACAAAACTAAGCTATTCTAGTTCTTGATTTCAAAGTCTTGCCACGCCCCTTTAACGCCTCTCTGTAGACTCTCAGAGTCTTTAGTGCCCATGGACTTCTAAGGTTTTTAAAATAACAAATTTTATTACTTTATATTTTAGACAAAATCGCTTTATTTTGCATTAACTAAGTATTAAATTTATTTTTATTTTAAATTCTTACAAAAAAATATTTTTTTTAAATTTTTAACACACATTTTTTTTAGTTGTACCATAAAAACACTTGAAAAGTGCACAAAGCTGTGACAAAAAGCCGCTTTGTTCTAAGTTAAGTTAATAAAATATAATATTTTTAATTGTTTAATTATTTATAAATTTATGTTTAATTTTTAACATTAATTAGTTGAAAGTTAAGTAAGATAAAACAAAAGTTATGAGTGTTTTAGTTGCCAAAGAGATTCCAGCCATTTAAGCGCCTAGTTTTATGCAGTAGTTTTTTTTAAAACTATGTCAATAGTAACATAAAAACTAAATTAATTTATACTAAATTTACTAACGGGTATTTTCTAGCCGTTTTTCGGTGTTATTGTCAACTTTTTGCTGCCTGAGACTCTGGCACGTAGGGCGTTTGGTTGCCGCCGTTTTGGCCAACTTCTTGCAAAGCAAGAAGACATTCTTTGGCAACACAAAGCACAACACATTTATGTATATATCCACTATATATATATAGACGGCTGCTGTCATGTAATGCAGACTGACTGCCGCGTTGCCAATTGACGTTTTGCGTCTCTGTCGCTGTCGCTGTTGCTGTTGCTGTTGCTGTTGGCAGCGCAGTTAGCGTCTGCGTCGTTGTTGGCGGCTCTGTGGCTCGTGATTGGCGCACACATTGGCAAACGAGAGCACTTTATTTTTAAATGTTTTAAAAATACAAATACAATATAGAATTTAGCTTAAGGCTTAGTCATAGCTAACTGAAAGATTGAACCAAAACAGCTAAAAAGAATTGCCAACACAAACCGTACATAAATATACTCTAAAGCAAAAACTAATCATACACACACACACACACACAGTAACATACACTCCCTGTTAGCCATGTGATGAGCTGGCCAAAATGACACACGCAACGTTGACAACGATCACAAGATCACAAAATGCCAATGCAAAGAAAACTAAACGGAAAACGGCAAACGGCAAACGGCAAACGTTAAACTCAACAAAGATCAGATAAGAACACAAAAGTTCGGTAGAAAATTGAAAAATCCCTAACGAAAGATCAAAGCTAAAGATCTGACTGACATATATCCCCATGGATATAGCGTTGATCTTGATCTCGTTAGAAAAGCCCAGAAGCGATTTAGTAGAATTTTTAATTTGAGAAGGATTCAAAATTGCAGATCAGTTTTAAAAACTGCTCGAAAAACCCGTTTGATTGGAGCTGCAGCGGTTAATACAAAGCTAAAACTGATCGATTAAAAATATATTTTGAACATTTATTCATGATTTATTTTTATAAAATTGAAGCTTTTTGAACTCGAATGATTTTACTGTACCACATGAATAGTTTTGTTAACTTTTGGGTTTGTGAAGTAGACCCCGTACATCAAAAAGAGAAGAGGGGTCTATTAGGCTTGTCAGAATGTGTATAACAGATAGAAGTAGGCTTTTCCAAGTATATATCATTCATTCGGCATTAACAGCCGAATCGACATAGCAATGTCCGTCTGTCCGCCTGTCCATATGAGATCCTGGATCTCAGAGATTATAAGAGCTAGAGCTACAAAATTTGAATTGAAAGTTCAACAATTTCGCGAGCATCTTAAGTTTATTTCAAATTTATGCCACGCCCCCTAACGCCCCCGAAAATTATTAAAAAAAAACTATTTTGATAACACCATAACTTGGAAACTTTTGCAGCTATCGTGACCAAATTTACACATTATGTGCATGGTACTATTATAACTAAACTCACCAAGTTTAGTCCACAACGGACAACTATATCCTATAGCTCCCATAGGACAAAAGAGTAATTTGTATGAAAAAATGTGCACTGTATAGAGCCTTTTTTACTTGTTTTTTTTTTTTATAATTTAACTAGAGTTTAGTTAATATTAAAAATAAAACTGTGCTATAGAAATATCAGTTTTACATTTGTGTATAATGTGCGTATACTTAATAAAATATATAATTTATCTATATTCCACTAAAAACAATATTTTAATTTTGTACAAAATTGTTTAAATAATAAAAAAAGCATAATACTACCGGTTTGTAGCGCTTTAAAAGTTACTAAAATTCCGATCGACAGATCAGGTATATAGAGCGTTAAAAGCGCATAAAAAATCACCTAAAACTGCAAAAAAAGAAAGAAATAAAGAAACATTTACAGGTACACCAAGTGATGTAAATATATATAGATCAAGTGATCACATAATACCCGTTTGAGTAGCGTGATCGACGTTGATCAGCAGATTTTCAATTGCATAAGGAACAAAGCGAATAAATCTGTGAACAATTGCCAAGTGATTAAACAGACAAAAAAAAAAACACAACTGAAAGCAACAAAAAAAGTACGAGAGACCCTAAACAAAATGGCGAACATATAGATCAGCGTAGATCAGTTAGAAGTCGCTGCTGACTACAAATCAAACGCATAGAAATGGAAAAGAAATTTATTAAAAAATGTAGTCCAATAAAAGTGTTTGAATATTTTTTGGAAAGATTCTTCCAGAATTTTCACGCCACCCTATATTAGCTTCACTCAAAAATGTAAAAATAACACAATTTTCATAAGTTTTTTGTTATTTGAATAATTTTTTTTTATTTCTTGTTCAGTTTTTGTATTGTTTTCAAACTTTTGCAACTTTTCTGTAAAAATACTGTTTTTTTTTTAATATATATATATATATATATTTTTAAATATTTGTTTTGCACGAAAAAAAACCATTTGTTGTTGTATATAAATATATTGTATATATGTATATTGTTTAAAACTATAACTAAATATATATATATATTTATTTATATATGTGTGTGTATATGTATGTATGTAATTGTTGTTGTTTCAGTTTTGTATATATATAAAGTTTCGATATAGTTCGATATTTATATAGCTATATAATTCTTTATTTGATTTATCAGCAGTTTTTAACAATTTATTCAATTTTGTTTGTCATATCACAAGAATTTTCAATTTCCCAAAAAAAAAATATGTATGTAGTCTATATATATATATGTGTGTGTATATATCGCTCTGTTCAATAACCTCTTCTTCCTCTTCTTCTTACATGTCTATCAGTTATTTAACTGTAAATATTTATATAAATTTTTTAAGCTATGTAAAAAGAATTACACATTTGATTAGTTCCCGTATTTTGTTTGTTAACTCAATTGAGTGGGCTGGCCACGCCCCCATTTCTATATAGCCATGACAACAAAATTCATATGTGTGTATGTGTGTGTGTGTGTGTGTATGTCTGTGTGTGTGTCTGTGTGTATTTGTGTGTTGTTTTTAAAGCTTTCTCTTACAATCGTTACAATTTCATTCTCAGTATTTTTTTTTTGTTTTCGTTTTTTTTTTAATTTAGCGTAAAAATTCTTCTGCAAATTAAATTTTCTGCTTGATTTCAAATATAATAATTATTATTTTATACATATTAAAATTAGTTATTTACACAAAACGTCAAAAAAAAATTAAATTAGCAAAAAAAATGTTATGTATTAAATAAATTTTTAATTAAAATAAAAATTAAAATTAAGCATAGTTAAAAAAAAAAATTGGGCAACTTAAGTGTAATTTGCGTGCGGCTTAAAGCTAATTGCTAAGCTAATTTGTTGCTAAAGTTTAGGCAAAAAAAAAAAATTATTATGAAGTGAATTAATTAATTAATTAATTAAACGAAGGCTTAAAAATAAATTAAACTTAGTTTTTTTTTATAATTATGACAAATTGCTTAGGCTAATTAATGTGTGTGTGTGTGTGTGTGTGTGTGTAGGTTGGCTGATATGTGTTTTTGTTTTTTTTTTTTTTTGGAAGTATTTTATTTAACAATTAAAACAATTTTAAAAAAAACTTGGCGACTCTTTAAAACAAATTTGTTTTTGTTTTTTTTTTAATATAATTAACTTACAAGGCCAAGGACCAGGCCCATGGCCACGCCCCCCTGCTTGGTGGGATTGTATTTGTCAGCAACTGTTGCTGTTGTGCACAACGCGCTATAGTTCTCTCTCGCTCGCTCGCTTGCTCTTCTGCTCTTTTTCTGTCTCTGCTCTCTCCCTCTCTCTCTCTCTCTCTCTCTCTTGGCTGCTCTTATGCCAGCAGCGTTATGGGCGCCGCCCTGGAACTGTTGCTTGGCGTTGTTGTTGTTGCTGCTGCTGCTGTGACAGCAATTGCTGCTGTTGGTGCAGCAATTACTGTTGCCGGCGGCGTTGTTAAACGTGCCACACCCAAGGCGGCCAGCGCCTCCTGATCCAACCAACGTTGCAGCAACTGTTGCTGCTGTAGCTGATGTTGCTGCTGTTGTTGCTGCTGTTGCATAATGCTTATCAAGTTGTCGTTGTAGACGGCGGCATGCAACTGCAGATTGAGACTGTAGCCATGATTGGATTGGGAGCTGGCATTGCTAGGACTGTCGCTATAGGTGGATGAGCTGCTCTCATACCCAGAGACGGGTGATCCTTTGGGGCAACAGAAGCCGGTGGGGGATAACGACGGCGCCGAGAATGGACTGAGCACACTTTGTGGCGTTGATGGTTTCGAGTTGCAGCTGCTTGAACTGGAGCTGCTTGAGCTACTTGAACTGCAGGAGCTGCTTGAGCTGCTGCTGCTGTTGCTGTTGCCGCCATGAAACTGATGCTGAGGACTCCCGGCAGGAAATGCCGGCATTGTGGCAACGCCAGCGCCAGGGAACTGCATCAGCAATGGCGGTGATTGAAAGCAACTGGCAGCATTGCTGGCAAATGGATGATTGCTCCAAATGATGGGCTCCCTTTGTTTGGCCACAATGCGTTTCTTCTTCTTGCCACAATTGGTGTTAGCCAGGCCCAAAGCGTGGCCATTACCATTACCATTGCTGCCATTGAGTGTGGCATGCTCCTCATCTTCGGCATCCGCATCCCGTTCATCCTCATCCTCGTGCATCTGCAGCTCCAGCTCGGAGTCTTCCTCAGCATCGAGCTCGTGTCGCGTTCTTGACACCACCTCCACCTGCAATACCTCCGTTTCCTGCTCCACCGACGCTTCGTCCTCCTCCTCCTCCTCCCGTTGCTGCTGCTGCTGCTCGGGCACATCCTTGACCTCATCGAGCAGATATGGCTTAAAGAGTTTCACCTGCTTCGCTGGCAATTCAACCGTTTCCGCCTCAGCACCTGTCGATCCTACGCCTGATTCTGCCACCGTTTCCGCTTCCGCCTCCGTTTCCACATCGACATCGATGTCCACATCCTCGTTGTCATTGTCGCTGGGCTCACACTTGATGGCCTCCAGTTTGCTCATCTTGTCCGCCGGTCTGCCACCAACTGTTGCTGCCTCAAAGGCGGCAACACGCTTGCGGCAACTCAAATCCACGCAGACACTTGACTTGGGCAACTGTTGCTGCTGTTGTTGCTGTTGCTGCTGCTGCTGCTCACGCTGTCGTCGTGCTGCGCTGCTGAGGGACAAATCCATGGGCGCCGGTGTGGCAAGTGGCTGTGGCAAGTAGGCGGTAGGTAAATGATGATAGGCCGCATAGGCGAGCGATGGCTGAGGAATGTTGCTGCTGTTACTGTTGCAATTGCTGCTGTTGGAGGTGTTGTTTGGCACTTGTTGTGGTTGCTGTTGCTGCTGTGTATTTGAACTGTATGGCAACGCTGTGGCACTGACTGTTGTTGGTACACCGCTGCTGCTGTTGTTGCTGCTGCTGCTGTGCTTGTGATTGTTGCTGCCACTGTTGTTGCTGGCAATAGCAACAGCTGCCACAACGGCAGCAATTTTAGCTGCCGCTGTCTCAGCAACTGTTGCTGTCGTGCCATTCGACTGCGACTGCGTTGGCAACTGTTGCTGCTGTGGCTGTTGTTGCTGGTGTTGCTGCTGCTGCGGCATGTTGTTGACTGGTGGCAGGGACAGTGGCACGGGCATTGCCACCGGTACATGCAAATGTCCATGTGGCGGTGGTGGCGGTGGCGGTGCGCTTGCCAAATGATGATGATGATGATGATGGCCATAACCGTTGGCCAACAAATGATGCGCATGTGCAGCAGCAGCAGCTGCTGCTGCCGCGGCGGCAGCATGATGATGATGATGATGATGCACATGATGGGCCAATGGATGTGGCAGATTGTGAAATTGATGTTGTTTCAGTTGCTGCTGCTGTGACAGTTGTTGCTGCTGTGTCAGTTGCTGCTGCTGCGATAGTTGCTGCTGTGCCAGCGACTGTTGTTGCTGCTGTGTGAGCGTTGATTGCTGCGCGTGTTGATGCTGCGAGTGGTGTTGCTGCTGCTGTTGTTGATGTTGTTGCTGCTGCTGCTGCTGGTGCTGATTATTGGCCACCGATGAACGCAAATTTGGTTCGCATTGCAACCATTTTTGTATCTGACGGCGATGAATGTTGTACTTGCGGGCTGTTGCACGCTGATTGCCCTTGCAATCGTTGTCGTTACGATACGATTCGAGCACCTGCAACTTAAAGTGCGGCGTAAAGATGCGACGTGATCCCATTTTGGGGCTGCATGCATTTGTATTCGTGTTGCAAGTTGTCTCCGACGGCGCCTGACGTTCGCCAACTGTTGCTGCTGCTGTCGTTGGTGTGCTGCCTGTTGCTGTTGTTGTTGCAGTCGCAGTTGTTGCTACTGCTGCTGTTGCTGCTGCTGTGGGCTCCTTTCCATGACGCTTGTGTTGCTGTTGTTGGTTAAAGCTTAATGCTGCTGCCTCTGCCATTGCTGCTGCTGCCATTGCTGCTGCCACGGCTGCACTGCTGCTGCTGTTGCTGCTGCTACTGTTGCCGTTGCCGTTGCCGTTGCCGTTGATTGTCGAACTTTGTTCGCTGTTATCCATTTTTAGTATAATTTGTATAACGTTTATTTGTATATCAAAAATAGTTTATATGTATATATATTTTCTTAATTGATTTATTTTGTATATTTTTTATATATTTGTAGATTTGTTTTAAAAGTTGCAGTTATTGTCGATGTTGCTGCTGTTGCTGTAGGTGTAGCTGTTGCTGCTACTTGCGTGCGACGCTTGCGCTTTCATAACTCGCGATCTGGCAGCGCTGGCACAACAACACACACTGAGACAAGTGAGCGTAACAACAAAACACGTTAACGTTGTCCACCAACAACAACAAAAAAAACTAAAAAAAAAAACTGTTTTTTTTTTCTTCTTATACTTTGTTTTTGTTGCTTTTTCTGCTTTACGCTGCTGCTCTTGTTGTTGTTGTCGTTGTTGTTAATAAATTTATTTATGTAAAAAGTTATAAGAAAACACAAGAACACGAAAAACGCCAAAAAAAAATTAATGTATTGTTAATAGAATATTTTGTTGTTGCTTGAATTCATTTGCACACAAACACACAGAAAATTGTTCCCCTTGTTGCTTTTGCTTGTTGGCTGTTCGCTGTTTGTTGTTTGCTGTTTTATATTTTATAATTTTTTTTGTATTTATCTTCTTTCTGTTGCTGTTGCTGTTGCTTTTGCTGTTTCCGTTTCAGTTTCAGTTCTTTTATTTTTTTTTCTGGTCTGACTACGCGACGCGATCCGCATCCGCACGGCAAGGAATCCAAAACACAATTGTTCTGACTTCTGCGTTCTACTTCAAAGATACGTTCTAGACTGGCTGGCCCGTCGTCGTCGTCGCTGTCGTTGTCGGTTGTCGTCGCTGCTTCTGTCGCTGCTCACTCACACACACATTGACGTGTACTCACCGACAAGCATACGCGAGAACGAAACGAAACGAAATGAAATGAACTGAACGAATGAACGACGCAACGACGGCAACAACAAGAACAACAGGCTAGCGCGCGCCTCTCAGTCTCGAGTGTATGAGTGCAGTCGACGCTCTGTCTGCGCGCTCGTATACCACTTTGTGTGTGTTTGTGTATGTGTGTGTGTATTATACGTAAGTGTACGTTCTAATAGCTCATCAGCAGCAGCGCAGCAAGTGTGCATGCATCTGTGTGTGAGTGTGAACGAGTCAGACACTTGGCGGGCCCCAGAGCCGCCGCCAGACCAAACCAGTTGCTGTTGCCGCTGTTGCTTTTGTTATTTTTTTTTTGTATTTTCTCTCTCTTCTTTTTTTTTGTTTTTGTTGCTTTTGCAGCTCGGCAGCAGCTACAGCAGCACCAGAGCGGCGCTGAGCACTGCAGACAAACTGACGACAATCGTCGGCGAGGTGTCTGCGCCCGTGTATTATGCATGCATGTGCTCATACATATAATAAGTATGTGTGTGTATGTAAGCATGTGCCTATATGACTGTATGCGTGTGTCTGAGTACGTACGTTGAATGTATGCGTATGTGTTTTTTTATACTTGTTTGTGTGTGAGACTCGTTCTTGTTGTGCGCTTGTTGTTGCGACCGCGGCGCTTTTGTGTGCTGGTGTGGAGTTGATTTTCAGCTACAACCGACGACGACGCGTCCGTCGGACATAATGGACAGAAGGGGACGGAACCGAACGACGATTGCTGGCCCTGCCCCCGGGCACGGCCCAGGCCCGATCCGACTGCTGCCTCATAGGCTGAGCTGACTAACTGACAGACTGTGTGTGCTGGCCACTCAAACTGTGTGCACAGTGGGGCACATGCATTTTTAAGGTTTACAAATTTCAAATAAATTTAAATATGTATGTTTTAATTAGTTTATAATTGTTCTTATTTCCCATATATTTGATGTGACAATAGTCAAAAGTGTGTATTTATTTATATTCTGAAATTAAGGCCAATATTATCTTTTAACATTTTTTTAAGAGTGTTGCCCCACTGTACTGCTGTTGTTGTGGCTTTGCGCCAAAGCAGCAGCGGCAACGACAGCGACGACTGCGAACCACGTTGCGGCCGCTGCCAACTTGCGCTACAATTTAGCTGGCACTGCCAGTTTACACATATACACACACAACCAATCACACACACACACATACTGCCCTCAGTGCATGCACATACATCTGACTGTGTATGTGAACTATAGTCGTGGCTGCCAGACATTCTGGCACTAGGGCTCGGCCCGGCCGACATGTTGTTTGGTGCTTTTGCTTTTGCTCTGCTGTCGCGACAGTCGCGTCTGTCGGCGAAGCGACCAAACGACTGAGCAACTGAACGACTGACCGACTAAGCGTCACATGAACTTGTTGAGCGCTGGCCAACGAATGATTTGTGTGTGTGCGTGTATGTGTATGTGTGTGAGTGTTTGTTTGTGGAGCAAGCAATGAACAGAGGGGAAAGTGTGAGCGCTATGCCTCTGCTGCCCCTTCCCTCATTCTAGCGCTTAAGGTTTATACTATATGCATGCGCATGCATGTATGTATGTATTGTATGTTTGGATGCATGACTGTGTGCGTTACGTACACAATCGAGAATCAACTGTTGAATGTGCTGGCTGAGCGAAGAGCGATGCATTTTTTCTACATGCATGTACATACATATAAATATGTTTGTTTGTATGTATATATACATACGTACATACATACATACATACATATATATTTTGTGTTACTTGTGGTTGTTGTTGCTTTTGACTGTGGGTGACTTACAGTCGCTGTTGCTATCGCTGCTGCTGGAACGGTTGTCCCCTAACTAAGCTCAAAAGACAAAAGGGCATAGAACAGTAGAGTGTGCAATAAATATAACAACAACAATGCAGAAATAGCAAGATAGAAACTACACTATAACGACAACAACAGCAACAACGACAATAGCAGCTATAGTTGCACCGCACTTGTTGCAAATGACAAACGAAATTTTCTACACGATAAATGCGCAGAGACAAAAAAAAAATCTGCTGTCGCTGCTGCTGCTCTGCCGCGACAGTTGATGCTGCTGCTGCTGCTTCTGCTTCTGTCGTCGTTGTCGTCGTCAACTGGAATTCATGAATGAAATACATATGCATGTGTCTCTGTGTCTTTCTGTGCGAATATGTGTGTGTGTATGTGTGCGCGCCGTTTGTTGTTGTTGTTGTTATTGCTGCTGCTGTGATGACTGCGTGTGTATGCAAATTCATAAATGAAATATGTGTTTTGTGTCTATGGCAAGTAAGTTGTTGTTGTTGTTGTTGTTGTTGTTGTTATTATTGTTTTTGCGGCCTGGCAGCATCATTTGCGCGTGCGATATCGAACAGTAGAATGGAGCGAGGGCGACAGAGCAAAAAACTTAGCAACAACAACAACAGCAGCATAAAGCGAATAACAGCAGCAAAAGGCAAAAAGAAAGACAGGCAATGCGATTAGGTGCCCAACAAAAACAATGGGAATCAGAATGGAGATAAAAAGCATTGACTCACCTAGTCAAAGGCAGAAGACGAACAAAAAAAAAAAAAAAGAGACAAAAAAAAAAGAAGAGAAGGCAAAACTGCGATGATGCTCGATGATAGATCTCTTTGCTCACGCCAGCAACGATAGAAGAGAGAAGAAGAGTGGACAGTGAGCATAGATTTGGTGTTGTTGCTGTTGCTGTTGCTCTTGCTGGCATCTGAAGAGGCCCCAAAAACCGACGACGCGTTGTCTGGAAACGTTGAGCGTCTTAACGCCGTCTTTGCTGTCGCTGTCGCTGTCGCTGTTGCCGTTGCCGTCAGCTTCGACGCCTGCACATGAAAATGTTTTTTGAATTGCATTTCCAAGTAACAAATAACAAAAACAAAAGAAAAAAAAAGTTGAAAAAGAACGAAACTTCAAAAAAAATATATAAAAGCAACAACAACAGCTACACCACTGCATGTGTGTGTGTGTGTTTAAAATAAAATCAAAAGAATTCCACTTTTGTAGCCCCGTCGGCTTCTAAATCGATTTATCAAAAAGAAGAAAACAAAAAAAAGAAAAAAAAAAACAGGCGAGTAAAAAGCGGAAAAGACGCAGGCAAAGAGATAAAAATTGAATATAAAAAAGGTAAAGGTAACGTAAAAATCGAAAACCTATACACACAATAGATGCACACACACACACATACACACTGACAGACCGACAGACACATGAATTGATTAAAAAGTTGAAAAATAAAATAAGAAAGAAAAAAAAGAAGAGAAAAAAAAAAACTAAAATCATTTGGGAGCCAGGCACGGATTGAAAAGAGTGCGGGGAACATTTATTTCTTGGAGCACAAAGGGCGCGGTGTGATCGACAGTGCCAATGTGTCTGTGTGTGTGTGTGTGTGTGTGTGTGTTATGTGTGGGAAGGGGCGAACAACGCTAGGTGAGGGCAGACAGCCTGAAGGGGGGCACATGATATTCAGCCTGGAACAGCGCCGACGCCGTGCTGTCTGCCTTTGAATGCGGCGCATAAGCCCACACAGACACACACACACACACAGCGAGATACAGACAAACACATGTGTATGTAGAAACGAGTCTGAGCAAGAGCGAGATAGGCGAACAGGGGTGGAAAGGGTATAGGGGACAGCAGAGAGTGTGACAGTTGGAGACATATGCTTATGGAGACTTTTGCGCACGCGCAATTCCAATTAAACTAAAACTAAACCCGAAATCTCAAACAAAATCAAATATTGCCAAAGCTACGAAACTATGACTAAGCTGAGTTTTATCCCCAGAATCTATGAATATAAAACTAATGCAAATCAAAGTTATTTATAAATTTCAGAGCTTTAAATTTAGCTAACCAAAGCAGTTTTAAGCGATAAGGAAAGCATTAAAAAAGGTTTAGTTTTTACTATTTACAGCCATGTTTTTGTAGGCTATGACTATATACATACATAAATTTAAAAAAAATATATGAACATATATTTTTTTTTTAAAATTGTAGAAAGTACATTTTTAAGAAATTAAAAATATATTATAGTCTTCCTTAAAGAAATCTTATAAATTTAATAATCTATTTTCTTTTTTTTAAGGGCTTACATACCTTGAGCGGGATCGAAAAATTGAAATTTTTTTTATTGTATATTATCAAAGTACATTATCTTGAGAGTATACATTCCAAATTTCATAAAGATCGGATCACTAGAACAAAAGTTACAGCAGTTTTTAGTACGCAACTTTCATTGGAACAAGGCTTAGCGTAAAACTTTAAAATCGATTATCTCGGAATATGTTTTTATCAAAAGTACACTTGCGGTGATCACGATAACTCAAAAAGTTGCCAGCCGATTTTCAAAATTTTTTTTTTTATATGTTCGTATTAAAATTCTTGAGGTACTGAACGGATAACTTTGTAAAAATTATTGCAATGAGGGCTACAAAAATTGTTTTTGTAATATTTTTTAACCTCAAAAACCGAATTTTTTGCTCTACGGGTCTCCGTATCGAGAAAAAATTTTTTTTTGGACAAATGAACCGTTCAGTACCACTAAAATAGATTTTCCTTTAATAATCATTCGACTTTTTTCATATCGGTTGAGCTGTTCGCATGCCATCGTGATCACCGCAAGGCTCTTCCAAAAAAAGGTCTTCCGGGCGAGGGGCGATAACAACAACAAATAACACAAATTTTTTGTTCCAAAATATTGAAATATTTTCTTCAAGAGTTACACTATAATGTTGTATACCCCTCATATCAATAGAATCAATGAAACATACTTAAAAAAGAAAATGAAAATCATGTACTTTGATGGGCCTTCAAGGTATGTAACCCCTTAATTTCAATTTCAAATCATTTAAAAAAATATTTTTTTTAGAACTGAAAATAAAAAACTATTTTATAGAGCACATCTAGATCTTTATCGTTTTAAAAATATGTTTAATTAAAAAATAAAAACTCCCATTTTAACTTATTTTGTCTTATTTTTTGGTTTTACTAAATTTTTGAAAATTAAATTCATTTACAAACACAAATTAATACATACAGTAAGAGCTCCATTTGTCGGACAGCCACGGTTCCAGTATTTTTGCCCGCCCAATGGAACTGATTTTATCTAAAATTCATGCTATTGGGACTGTAATATTCATACGGCTAAGGAAGCTGTCCGCCTGAGGTCGCTGTCCGCGGGTAGAGCTTTCACTTTATTATTTACAACATTAATCTTTATATCGCAACTTCAAAATTATTTTGTTTAAAAATTTAAAAGGAAAACAAATTTTACAAAAATAAATTAATTTAAAAATATTTTAAAACATTTTAAGGAAACATCAAAAAATAATCACATTCTAATTTCAGTAAAATTTTTTTAAACTTATAATCATTTTAAATTAAACAAAACTTTAAAAACATTTTTGAGTTATATTTAACTGTTTAAAATTGTATTTTTTAGTTTGAATTTTTATTAATTCACTTTTTATAATTAAAGTCGTATCAAAAAATTTACAAAGTTCATGCTGATTGTCCGAATAAAACTAAATCAGTCAATATGAATCATATCTATTACTAATTTATAGAATACAAAATGATTAGGAACTTAAATATACATATGTCGGAAATACCTGAAATAAAGAAAAAAAAAATAAATTTTTTTTTATATTGTGTAAAAATCATTAATCAACATACCATATTGGTATTTAATCCAAATATAATAATTATCTGTTGCTTCTTTTTCACTTTCTTGCTTTCTTCAACTTATCACTAATCATTCTACAAATCAATAAATTTTGTCATTGTGTAGAAACCATAAAAACCTTCCCAAATTGCACAATTCGACGAACTCAAGCAAAAAACATCTAATTATGTAATCGAAGAGTGCAATTTACTTGATAGCGCTCGGATTTCAAAAAGAATATTGTGACTAATGCAACGAACGAGGAAGTAACATTACATTATTGGATGAACAGTAGATTGGCGCTTATCAAGCAATAACATCGCACAAAGGCACTTTTAATAAATACTTCAGTTTTACATACATATATACCGATCTTTATATATTTATATATATATGTACCTACTATATGTCGATCAAATCTTGAGTGCCTCAATGATATTTCACCAGAAACTGTCATCATTTGATGACAAAACCTGCACATATAAAATGTGTTTATGGTAGGCAAGAACACCCGTGGTACCACTAGGTATACCTACAATGGGTAGTTGTACCACTTGTTGTTATAGACATTCTTTTCAGGTGATTTGCTTTTTCGTAGTGCCCAAGAACACATATCGGTTTGTCAGCAAGTGTGTGGAGTGGGTCAAAAATTAGTAGTGACTGTTGTTTACGGCGATTGGCAAATACCCTGTAGTTGTACTAAGCAATTACATACAATAAAACTAAATACTTAATATGCAAGTAGAGTAAAAGCTCCCTTTTGTCCGCCCAAGGGAGGTGTCCGCCTAATGAAACGGATTTTGTATAAAAATCATGCAACTTGGGACTATAAACTTTGTCCGGATAAAGTAGCTGTCCGCGAGTTAAGCATTCATTCTCTTTGAGAACAAATTTTGTATGGTTTTGAAATATATTTTAATAATTCTTGGAAAAAAAATTTTGAAAATTCTGCCATATTAAGAGAAAATATAAATAATAGCAACAAACATAATTGCCATTAAAATCCGATCATTTTTTACTTTTGATAAGTTCTTTTTTTAAAGATGTCAGTAGTTGAATCAAAAATAAAAAATTAATGTAAATTTTACACTAAAATCAGCAGCGAATACAATTTATAAGAGAATAAATTTTTTTTAACAATATTAAATCATTCAAACAAAAATTTCTTACAATGTTTTAAGGTTAAAGTTCTTAAATTTAGTCTGATTAATGAATTAACACTTTGTTTTTATTTTACTCCAAGAGCTTTCTTTTAAAGAGAAATGTTTTTGATTAAGGAACTTGTTTCTTTTTGAATGATTTATAATGTTGAGTATAAAACTAGTAAGTTTTATACGGAAACAGTTTTTACTAGTAAGACTAGTATTACAGCCATTTGATCAACATTTACAGTTAAATTTTGATGGCTGTAGCTTTCATAGTCACTGAGATCACTCAATCTCTGATCGATTAAAGATTTCTACAAGCAAATTTAATTTTTAAACAAATTATATAGTGCTCTTTGCTTTGATTTTCCAGTAAATGGTCCAAAAACAGTGTTAATTGGTCTGTAAGTTAGCCTGTACTTCCCGTCCTGCCCTACAGAGGGACGCGTTTTGAGGTTACGACGAGTGTTGACTCACTCTTCACTCGTATTACGCAAGTTTCAATTGAAATCGGAAGTTTTATTGCTGTTTCCAAGACTGAGTCTTGATACGATTCCTCGTTCCATCACCCTCCCATAGATGCCTATCCCTTTGCCAAACTGAGTCCAAGTCTGACTAACTGGGATGCTGACCCTTGTCTCGCCCTCGGATCGATTATCGCTAATCACAATCGACGGCGTGTGCGCTCAAGCGTTACTATCTAATCGTAATCAGGAACTATGACTATACTTAGGTATTACCATTTATATATTTCTATATGTATATAGACAAAAGTTAAACGTTTCTAATCGCACGTTTAAAGGGTTCAAAGTCTTTGAACAACAAGTTAAGGTTAAGAAAAGTACATAGATCTTGCGGGTTAATACAAATAGGCGTAGGCGTGGCGATACCTAGTCCGGGTCGAATCAATCCTAAACTATGACAGAAGTAAAGAAATTATATTAAATAATATACTTAGCTGAGCTATTAAGAAACAATTTCACTAACAAAATCAGTAGATCAAGGGATCTGAGGCAATTACGGTTATTCGAGTATGATTTTTCAATTTATAGAATATAATTCCCGAAACCGAGCTACAAACAAGAATTTCAAGAATTTAGTTCATCTTAAAACACGTTTGTAGAAATTTTTTTAATGATTTTTGTATACGATTCTTCCTAAAAAAGTAAGAGCTCTTCAGACTTTTGGTAAAGTATAGATTGTTTTCTATATTATTCATTCCGAAAGCTCAATTTTTCTGGTAGACATTTCATATTTCTTCAAATATGTTGCACACTTATAATTAAAAGTAGTTGAAAACCTTTAGATTAATTAATTTAAATATTCCAACTACTTTCATATGATTTGGTGAGGGCTTAAAGTTATAGTCATTTCTAAATTTAACAGACTTTACTTAAAACCAACTGTACAGAAATCTGAACACTAATTTGAGGACTAAATACGAGTCAGCCGGAGTATTGTATTTGATCTTAGTATTTATATGTTTCATAGGCTTTAAAATGTTTACTGAAGTCTGAGAAACTTTACTCATACCTTTCATACATTTGCCAAATTACTAGAGTGAAAGCTTTACTCGCGGACAGCTCACTCAGGCTAACAGCTCCATGAGCCGGACTAATTTTATGCTCCCAAGTTGCATGATTTTCAAACGAAATCCGTTTGCTTAGGCGGACAGAAATGCTGGAACCATGACTGTACGGCCTAGAGAGCTTTTATTGTATTATTATTATTATATAATTCTTTTAAAATACTGAAACAAGTTCACTCTATAAAGGATTTTACTTTTAGAGTAACTTGTGTCTTTTTTTTTGGACAGACTTTTAAACTGTTAAATTTTAACCAATTCAACGCATTCTTTTCAATTCTACAACAAAAAAACTGTAAAAAAAATCAAATTTTAAAAATGTTGCTCTTAATCAGGCAATATTCGATTAAGTTCAGACGCTGCGAAAGATCGTAGGCAGTCAAAGTGTTGCCTGGAAATTTCCGCAACATAAAACCGAACTCAGCATAGCTGAAACTTTTTTGTTCAGTTCATTTTAGGTTTTTTAGGGTTTTTTTTTCGATTTTTTATATTTTTTTTTGGTTTTATTTTTGCTTTTTAAAGGATCATTTGGCGATCGTTTCATTTACAGCACGATCTTGCCCAATTCCAGGTAACTACACAAGCTGCGATGGAGACGTGGACTGAAGCGGAGACTGAGAGGGAGACATGGAACCTGGGACCTGAGACTGGACTTGGTTGCGAACGTTACGTTGATGTTCGCTTGGCGATCTCAGGCGCCTAATGGATAGTTCTTCTTGGAAAAGAAAGCGGTCTGCCTTTAAGGAACGTGGCTCTGGCCCAGGCCCAAGCTCAGACCCATGTCCATGGTCAGTCTCAGTCATGACGATATACAAGGCGCAGTCGCAGTTACTGCGCAACTCATAGGGCCAGTGCGGAGTGGGGCGAGAAAGAGAAACAACTGAGACAGAGGCAGACATTGGGCCGCCGAAGCTGGATGCGCATAAAAATGCGCACACAACACAAGCACACAAAGTTCGTGTGCGTGTGTGTGTGTGTGTGTGTGTTTGTGTTTGTGTGTGAGAAAGGCGGCAACGCGCGAAGGCAAAACTTTTATTAACTTTTCTAAGAAATGGAATTTCTTGGATCCTGTGTGCCTGTTTCTGTTTCTGTTTCGCTTCGCTTCGACTGACTTTAAATGCGGCTGCTGCTCATGCGAAGCTTCCACGGCTCCACATGCAGGTACCCACAATGCGCACAAACACACACACATACATATATGTATGTATGTATACATACTTATTGAGTGAGCTTCAGGTGTTCTTTGCTTCGATCTTCCATTTCTGTGCCTCTTGGCTTGCGAGCTAGTTAGCAAACGCCGCCATCTCAGTCGCTGTCGCTATCAACGTCAACGTCAGCTTTGACGTCGCAGTCGCAGTCCCAGCATTCTTTCTCCACTAGCAACTGACCTGATGAAGGCGACCATCTAGAGCAAAAGAGAGCGCGCGAGAGTGTGGAAAGGGTTAGGAGAGGGAGAACTTGGCGTTGCCCCGTCGCAGTCGGAGTCGCCGTCGTCAATTTGAGTCAATTTTTGTTCAGTGCCGCCGCAGCGAAATGAATCGAACGAAACTGAACGAAGCGCATAAATAACGTAAAACAAAAACAACAACTGGCTACCCGGGAACGGGGCCCACCAACGCCAACACACACACACACACACACACACACAAACCCACACATATACACACACATATACATATATTTGTACATGTAGACACACACTGAGCCAGACCCGTGGACGCCTACGTGCAGGCAAACGGGTAAACTGCAATGGCGCTGCTGCTGTTGCTGCGGTTTAGATTGTCGACTCAGCGGGGCGGCAGCGGGGCTACAAAGACTGGCGCACTGGCAGACACACTGGCAGCCTGCAGTTGTTGTTGTTATTGCTTTAGCTGCTGCTGCTGCCGCTGCCGTCACTGCTGCTGCTGCTGGTAAAGCGCCACACAATGCACATGTGTGTGCTGGTGAGCAAGTTTTACGCTCTTTCTCTCGCACTCTTGCTCTCTTCTGCTCTTGCTCTGCTGCTGCTGTCCATTTGTCTGAGTGTGTGTGTGTGTGTGTATGTATTGGTGAGGCGCATGTATTTTTAGTACAAGATTGTTGTTTAAACAAACAGGTTTTTTACACCGAAGCAAATAACTCGTCTGTCGGCCCCGCTGTCGCTGCCTTCTGCTGCCCGCAGCGCCACATTGTAAGCATATATACAAATGTATGTGTATTATGGTTTTATATGTATGTATGTATGGCTGCCGGTGTAGCTGTTGCTGGTGCTGCTGTTGCCGCCTCCGCTTGCAATGCGCTGCGCTGTTGTCGATTTTCAATTGAGAAGACGACGGCAGACAATGCGGCAGCCAGTTTCAGCGCTTAACTAATTCTCCATGGCAGCCCTGGCGCCAACAACAACAACAAAAACAATCAATATGAAGAAACCAGTCGCACCGCGTATCGCACATGGCGACGCACATGCAACCCTGGCAATGTCCATGCCCTGAACGATCTACAACAGGTTGGAGCCGCACAGGAAACTGTGTACATTCCTCTCCCGCCCTCGCCAAAACCATCACACGCGGCTTCTGCAATTTGCTGCTGCCCCATGCCAAAATAGTTTTTTTTTTCCTTTTTGAAATTCACACACACAAATAAGCACATACATATGTATACTAACACAGTCACAGGCATGTCGGGCTTTTTTTGGGTCCCCGTGCGCTGATGATGCTATGCGCTTTTCGCGTTAAAATAAGCGAACACCTCTGGTGTGAAATTCCGTTGTAAATAGCTTTGCGCATGACAAGGCAGCGCACTGCACTGCACTCATGGGTTGGTGGGGAGGAAGCGATGCTTACATAGGTGTTGTGGCTTTGTATTTGTTTGCTACGTTTCACGTAATCCCATCTGAAGTAAATCAACGTGCGCCGCCAGCTCAACGTTACCTTGAAAAAGAGCTTTTGTGAGGAGCTTTTTTTGTATGCCATTGCAGAGCTGATCCTCCTCAAGCATACGTGAAAGAGATAGTACGAGAGACAGCCTAAGCCGAAGCGTAAGCTTTTATGATGTACATATGTATAAGCTTACAAGCTTTTGCCACGTTCATAATGACGCATATAAAAGCAAAAGCTTTCAATGGCCGCGCTACTATCGGCGCCTCAACGTCTGCGTTGGCGTTGGCGTTGGCGTCCGCGCACGGATCTGCTGCCGCTGCTGCGACGGCTGCGGCTGTGTAGCGCATACGGTGGCGATCCGGCAAGGTGTACCTCAAGCTAATGTTATTTAATTTATTTTTGTATTCACACGTTTCGTGGCTGCGGCTGCCGCAATGGTGTGGGGCAGCTCACACTCAGAATAAAAAAAAAACAATACAAACAAACATAAATACATACATATACATACAGTCATACTTATAGATATGTACATTGTGGGCACGGGAGCCAAAGAGACACGGGCGCGGCAAGTGACAAACGTTGAGAAAAACGAGTGGGATAGCCAAACTACAGCAGCAGCGACGGCAGCCGCAGCAATAACAACACCAAACGTAGGCAGCGAGCGAGAGCGACAACAGCAAGCGCCAAAAGCATTCTCTCTGCTCTGTGTCTGTGTGCCTCCGTGTGAGTGTGTGTGTGTATGAGTGGGAGTATGTATGTGTAAAAATGAACACAAAATGAATACGTAACTTGTTTTCTCTCACTCACTGGCGCTCTTGCACACTGTATGTTTTGTGTTCATCCAAATTCATTTGTCGTCGTCGTCGCTCTGTCTGCGCTTGCTTTGCTGCAGTAGTAGACATCGTCTGTCTGTGCATTTGCTTGTGTGTGCGTTTGGTTGTGTGTGGGTCGTTCGTTCATTCATTTTGCTCTCCATACACACACACAGAGACAAGCTCGTGCTCATGCTCATAGCGCTCACACAGCATATCGTGCGCTCTGCTCTGAAATGCGGCAACAGCGCATTCGATCGGCACAGACAGAATGTCGCCAGTTCATGCTACGCCGCCAGACATACTGTCGTCGTTGTTGTCGCCGTCGACGTCGTCGCCGTCACCGTCACCGTCGCCACTGCGGCTGCCGCTCTGCCGTAGTTGCTTGTTGCCTTTGCTTTTGCCGTTGACGTTGCCTTTGCCGCAATCTTCAAATCACATTTCACACGCTGCGCCCCCCGCCGATGCTAACATTACCAACGCCCTAACCCATTGCCTGCCAACGCGATCGCTGCTGCTGTCGTAGTCGCTGCCTCTCTATAGCTGCTGCAGCTGACCTGCCGCCCAGCGCTTGTCGCTGCCTGCACTTTTTATGTACATGTATGTGCTATATATACAAACGTTTGTACATACATGAAGATTGTATGTGTGTGTGAATATTTTTGCAGCATATGCAGAAGCGTCTTTCCCCATTCATCCCCCTGACCTTTTCATTGGCTCCAAAAATGAACTGACTGACAATTGGCTATTCGCAGCGTCAGTCTGAGTGTGCATGTGTGTGTGTGTGTGTGTGTGTGTGTGTGCTAGCTACAGTACGACCTCGACTTTGGCAATTGATCGATGCACGTAACACTCGTGAGTAGTATATGGAATGTGCAGAATATACGGCATAAGCATGCAAAAGTACATATACATTATATATATGCATGTATATATGTATATTATATATATATTTGTATATTATATGGCCTGACCACAACGCTTTACAAAGAAGCCTAACACTATCGCTTGCTTGCTGGAATGTTGCCCAGTAATTTTCCACACACACACACACACATACAGTGGAGCTTGCATATTGGCGGTGATCGATCAAGATCTTAATTTCAAATGTGCTCACAAACAACAACAATCATGAGTTATGCTCTTCTCACTGCATTGCTGCCAAAACAAAACTTAACGAAACTTTCGATCAATTGATAGTTCGATTAATGCCCAACTAAACCCAGTGAGCAAACTTACACAGCGAAAAAAAAACGAAGGTGCTTAAATCAAGCTTAAACTATATTAGTAGTTGGGTAATAAAACCGACTTTGGCTAAACTTTTTACAATTATTTTTACCTTCGAGATCACTTTAAAATAGTTGTACCTAATTTTATTGTTCATCAAATTTTTGTATTAAAAATTAAATATTTTCAAAATTTACTTATAAAAAATAAAAACTGCATTTAAAAATTTTGCTAGTTATATTTTAGTAACTTTTTTTAGTGTATGCAATTAACAAGCTTTTTTTGAACTTTGTGCTGCAAATTAAATTGCATTTGAAAATTTTGTATGATGTCATAGCTTAGGGTAAAAACCTGAACGGCCCTAACAGCGTTACACATAGGTTGTACTATAGTATAGCTAGTGCTATGGTATTATTTATAATAGTTAAAATGAACTATTTGCCGATAGAATTATAAAGTTTTGTGCGATCAATGGAAAGCAGTTGAAAACGTTTTAAAAATAATTTCCAACTTAGTAATAACCATGACATCATTTCTAATGAAATTTATTATCTTTTAGCATCTTAGTTGCTAACGGAAAATTCCCTCAACTGAGTCAACTTTGTTGCACCAACTATTCTCTTAAGATTCAGTTAAGTAAGGTTACAATTTGGCATTATTATTGATTGAAAAAAATATTCAATTCCGATTTCCCAAAAGTTAAAAGAGCTTAGTGTACTTCTAGTTTTAGTACACTCATCAAAAATGTCTTTATATATTGATATATAGTATACGCCCACGCCCCAGTCGGCACTATGAGCAGCTTATAAAAATTAAAACTATTTCAACGCGATCAGCAAATTAATTTAATAACAATTATGAAGAAATAACCGAAAAAATTGCCGAAAATTGTAATATTATAGATGTAATTTATATACCAAAATTAAGTTGATGTGCAATTTGAAGACGCGTGCGCTTCAATTCGTTTCGATTTTGAGTAAATTCAGCATTTTTGGGCCCAAAGCGCGTGGGTGGACATTGACCAAGCTGCGTTCTATTCTACTTAATTTTATTTTTCCCCTCTTTTTATTTTATTTTCTTTTCTTCTCTTTTATTTGATTTACTTCTTTTTTGCTGTCGCAACCAGTTAAAAAATTTCCACTTAAAACGCATAAATTGGAAAGTTTTTAAAAGTATTTCATTTCATTTTAATATATGTAATCGAAACAATTCAATTAAAGTTGTTTATTAAAAGATTTTTTATTAGAAAAACAAAACAGTGCTTAAATTATTCTTTTAGTTAAAGCTAAATTCTTTAGATAACATTAAATAATTTAAGTTTACGGATTGTGTAATCGAACATTGGCTTAACAAAATTTAGTATTCAGTTAAGTTCTCAAATTTCTAGCTCATTTTCCGAATTAAACAGACTTAAACTAATTTTTTAACGCACAAATTTAAGAATAAAAAAACGTTTAACTTAATTAAATTGCTTAATTATTTCAATAGTTTATTATATATAGTGAAAGCTCCCTTGGCCGGACAGCCCAGGTCCAGTATTGTTGTCCGCAAGGAGGATGTCCGCCTAAGGTAACGGATTTTGAATGAAAATCATGCAACTTGGGACAATAAAATTCTTCCTGCTAAGGAAGTTGTCCGCCTGAGGGACTTGTCCGCGAGTAGAGCTTTCACTGTTCTCAAATAATTATTTAACAATTTATTTTAATTAATTTTAGTTGACTAAACTGAATACTAAATGAATGCAAAGGAAATTTAAGAGAAAATTCATGTAATTTAACATTCAATACGAAATAATAATTATTAAATTAGGTATAGACGTGATGAAAAATAAAAATTTCGATAATTTCTTGAATTTTTTATGATTTTTTTCGATTCTACTTTTATATTAATCCCAAAAAAAACTTTAATTTGAGTTTGAATTGATTATTCATAAATTTCTTATGTGTCCTACTAAGAAAATTTATTAATGGATTTAAAATTATTTTATTTTATTGTATAGATTTTTCTTTCTTTTTTATACAAAAGTTTGAAGGCAGATTGTGTGTAATAATAAAAATGATTGATCATTTTTTTAAGTTTTTTATGTTTAGTAACTTTCTTTAAGCTACTTAGTGCCACTCCCATAAATACACAGATTTAATGCAGTAGTTTGAAACAAAATCTGTTTATATATCCATATTAGTTGATCAATTTTATTAACATTTTCTACTACTCCCATAAAAAACACGCATTTTATTAAAAACTTTGAAAGATTTCGCAGAAAACCAAAACAGTTTTGAGTTTCGTATTACACTCTAAAACTTGTTACCAATAAAAGATAGTTTTTTAATTGAGCCGTGCACTAGAAACGCCGTGCAGGGTAGTTCAGGTCGTAGGGATGATTTACAGTGCCTGTCTGGTGTTTGCTGTAGTGTTGTTTCTGGTGAACTGTGTGTGTGTGTTGAACCTGTTCACAGGCCCAAAGACGTGCCCATAAATAGGACCGGGTGTTGGCCCTAAACATGTGTTGGCCACTGGCCAGCTTTAGTATGGGGCTTTCCCATTGCAACCAAAACACATGTGTGCGTAGGTGTCTGTGTGTGTGTGTGTGTGTGTGTGTGTGTGTGTTATGTGCTCATTCCAAAAACCAAGCAAACGATCCGCATTGTGCCTCTAACTTTGGCTTAAAGTGTTACAGGCTCAAAGGTCTCGCGACCTGTTCTCAAACCCTGAGGCTCAGTGCTGAGCCGAGTCAGTTCAATAACTTGACACACACACACAAGCAAAGAGTGAGAAAGAGAGGGAGGAAGGGAGGGTGAGATTGATCACCAGACGCACCATCCGGCGGCATTTGTTTTGGATTTCCCGTCGGATTAAGCAACTTAGTGCACAATCCGTCGAGTTTCCTTCAGTTCCGTACTAGCACGACTCTCTCTACCTCTACCTCTACCTCTCCTACTATTTCTGCGGGTAGCGCTAATTGTAATCGTGGGAAAAACCAATCAGACGCAACATTCGTACTTTTTATTACGGGTCAATATTAGCGTAATCCACTTTTATGGCAACTAACCGTAAAGAACTTGCCTTTCCATTTACGGCCTTGGCCATAAAGCACCATCACACCAGTGTACCCCGTACCCTGTACCCTGTATGCTGTACTTAGCCATACCCAGCCATACCTCTTAGCCATATATCCATCGAATGAATCTAGGCCCTTAGTTTCTTGGCAACTTTGTTTGTCTGTAAATCAAATTTCATTTACCTGTTTTTATTTCTCCTACTTTTTTTTTCTCTGTCGCTTGTTTTGTACCCAAATAATCTATCGATCAGTGTGATCACTTCAAACTCTTGACTCCTGCATACCAATCACATTTAATCATATCGTCAATATATCATTTTCCCAGATCTTACGATTGGTTTGATACGTGATGCAACGAGTTTGATTTGATTTTCAATTTTTGTGTGAATTTGGTAAATAACATTTGTAATACACTGAGAAAAATGTCAGGCAAAAATAAGTTTGATTTGGTATTATTAAAATTTATTTTTAATGCATACAAGTTTTTAAATCAAGTGAACAAATTTTTTATTTACTAAACCCATACTCATTTAAGTGTTTTTCATACAATATTCGACCGATTTGCCCCATATAATCTATAATCTATAGGCTATACTTGTCTGAGCTGGACCAAAAAAATGCCTAGACATGTAGAATCATCATATACATATAATATGTAAGTTTGATTAAGATCGGTCAATTAAAACTAAATTTTCTTAAAAATCAAACATTTTCGACCGTTATTTTAGGTTTTGCGGGGGTGTTAGGGGGCGTGGGCAAAAATTCGAAATAAACTGGATCTGCCTGAGGCAAACACCGACTTTCAGTCCAAATTTGGTGGCTTTCTCTATTAAAGTCTTTGAGATGCAGCTGTATGCGGACAGTCAGACAGACGGACATCGCTATATTGAGTCGGCTGTTGATGCTGATCAAGAATATATGTAATTTATGTTGTCGGAAATGCCCAAGAAATCACACTTAAATCAAGAAAGCTGACTGATGTATAGAAGCCTTAATTTTTTCACAGTGCACTAATAAATCATCTTTCCTACTCTAGTTTCGCAGTCTTTTATCAATTGCAATGAACTCAAGAAATCACCTAAGATTCCATAATTGTAAATAAATCATCAATAAACTAGTAATCTAGTATAATAAGTGACATTTTGGCCTTAAGAAATCTATAGTTTAATTCCCAGTGTAATTTTAAATGTTTTTTATTAAGTATTCAAGTAATTATTCATATCTAAAAGGTGAAAAAAGTTTTTGAGTGCAGTACCCTTGGGTTTTTTTTCCAGTGTAATTGCCACTCAACTTTTGAAATCTATAAAGTCACAGCAAACAGGAAGAAGAACTCAAATGTCAAAAACTATGATATAGAGTCCTGTGGAAATTCAGCAGTTTCTGAGTGAAGGCACGTTCCAGTCTTCCCCGTCAGTTGCTATGAACTGTGATGAATGGATCTATATCCGGTTTTGGGCCAAAGAAAATCTCAAGACGTGGCTAAATTTGTAGACTTGGGTTTTTTTTTGGCTACTGGCAAACAAATTTGGTAATTCCATTAGACGCGACGCGACGACAGGTGGCCATAATATAGTGCGTTATTATTTTTAATATATGTACATACAAATATATCTGTATAATAATATGATTTTTATAAAGTCTAATGAGTAGCACCCCATTAGCACCCTCTTTTGTTGCACGTACGCGTGCGGCATGCTTAATCGCTTTACAAATATGACCAACCTTAAAAAAGGTATGAAAAAAAGAGTAGAGTGGGGTGAGTCGACTTGAAAAGACCCTGTTCTTATTTACTTAAAGTAATATTAAGCATTCTAGGTAAGTTTTACGGATTTTTCCCATGCGTGCCATACTTCTAACTGATTTCTATCAGCTCAATATTGTTATTGGACTATACGATTTGGTTAACATGCACCCGATTTGTGAGTTGGGTTGATATATCCCAATTTTATTATACTAATCACTATCTTTTCCAAGACAGCTCTATGATATAGTAAGCCGACTTTTATAAATTTTGATCAGAATACTTTAAATCGTTTTAGGAACACACTGTGTCACTTTAATTTAAATTACTTAAAAACTAAAACTGTTTTCATACTAAAACTGATTTTTCACTGCTTATATCTATGACAGCTATATTATATAGTTAACCGATTTCAAGAAAATTAGGTCAGGGTAAACCAATTAATGTCATAAACATAATGTGTAAGATTCGTTTAGCTAGCTCTAGTAGTTCCAAAGTTATAAAGTTTTGAAGTTTTCAATTTAAATTTTTTTAAATTTTAATTTAAAATTTAGTAGCTCCATCTCTGATATACTCTAAAATCTACCCAGCAAATGCTGCTGCCTTATGCATCTTCTTTTTCCAACCCGACATACCCTTCAATTGTTCAAAATACCGGGTCTCAAAAGGCAATACTACATGAATACTGGTATCTAACGATTACGGATCGTCCGACTGAATCTTTTTGAATTGTGACGTCGACGCGTCGGCGGTACACAGTAGCTGTCCATAAATCGCTCGAAGAGGGTGCTCGAGACCACTTTTGGGCAGGGGGAAAGACAGGGAGTTTGGAGAGGTAACGCTCCCGAAATACTAATTAGTGGCTTGCAGCATAAATCTAAAAGTTTACGGTGCGAAGACACGACTCGACTTGACTCGACACGACTCAAACACGGCGATTCTCAAATGCAATTGGACATTGCCATAAATCAATTTCTTGATTTTCCATTCTCAGTTTTCAGTGCTCAGTTCCTTGGCTTCTCATTCATAGGCGTTACAACAAATCCATATTGGTTCATGACCAACCGCAACATCAAGCACTACCAAAGTAGTGCCCAAGATTATCATCTGACATTTGCCGCAATCCCTTGAATACAAAAACAGAATCAGAAAACAAAAAAATAATTTATATCCAAAATCTCCCCACGTTACCATATTTATTTTTTTGAGTTTCTTTCGGAATTTGACATCGACAGTTTGTCGCAGTTGGTGTCTCTGACAGTCCAGTTTCCAAATTAGAGGACACTTTGTTTGCTTTCTTGCCCAAAACCAGAATTCCAAGCAAGTCGAATTGAGTTGCCCAAAACTTTCTAGCTAAGTTTAAAATTTTCACTACATTTTTCGCAAATTCGTTAATCATTTCAAAATTTGGGAGTTATACGTTAATTCCTGTAGCAAAACAAATTTTTCGCTTATATTAAAAGTCTTAATCCTATAAACTTAAGTATAAATTTGGATTAGAGTCAATTGAAAATTGACTAAAATTCATAAAGAAACGTTTTCTATTGGAAATACATTTTTTGAATGAGATTTAGGATACACAAATTTATTTTAATGATCGTTTAATTCTGCATAGCCTTACTTTTAATCTGAACCAAATCTGTTAGATCACTACAATATAAATATAAGCAATTGAGTTACTCCTGAAAGTTAATTTTTCAGTCATTGAAAGTGAATTCCATGAAATTTTTTACTTTAGATTTACAGTGAAAGCTCCCTTAATTGGACAGCCATGGTTCCAGTATTATTGTCCGCCCAAGGTAGATGTTCGCCTAAAGGAATGGATTTTTTATGAAAATCATGGAACTTGGGAGTATAAAATTAGTACGGCTAAGAGGGAATTGTTCGCGAGTAGAGCTTTCACTTAGCACTATATAAAATCTTTGAAGGGAATGCCAAATTTTATAGGGGACCTCAGAAAAATCTTGGTAAAATTTATCAAAAATCTTTGAATTCATAATAAATAAGTAAATGTTTAACTTCTAAAAATTTTCAAATTTACCTATGCTGTAAAACATATGAAATGGCTCTGAATTTAAGAAAATAATATCAAACTACTCTGAAAAATTGAAAATGTATTAAAAAGTGTTTTAAATAGCTTAAAAGACTAGTACAGTGAAAGTCCGTATTTTGTATAAAAATCATGCTCTTTAGACTGTGAAATTTTGTCCGGCTAAGGAAGCTGTCTGCCCTGTCCGCAAGTAGAGCTTTCATTGTATATCAATGTTGAAAAACTGCTTGAAGCAGTCAATTGAAAACTTCCGAGTTTTTTTCATCAAAGAACTACGAAAATTTAGGTATTTATTAAGATTTTCCAATCCGATGCATTTAAAAGTGCGCGAATATCTAAAAAATGTTATCTTTTGCTGAAAAGTTTTAAAATTTTGAAGACAATATTTTTGAAAAACATCGATTGTTCACTATAGCGAAGCTTTACTGTAGTTAGTTCGTATGAACACATGTACATAAATACATACATATGTATGTATGTAAATTCTAACATACACAAGAAAAACGATGAAACTCCTTAGGATTCCGTCTTAACCTTTTAATTTTTGTTAAATCTTGAACATTTTAGGAATAGTCTTGGACTTGGTCAAATGCGTGTGTGTGTTAATGTGTGTGTATGTGCGTGTGTGTGTGCGACGCATTTTGACTGCGACTTGGAAGTTTTCACTGCAGCTTTGGGCATTTCATTGAAAGTAAATATTTATGTTTGTATGTGTGCGTGTGTGTGTGTGTGTGTGTGTGTGTGCATACAACTATGTTTATAGTTATATGCATATATGCATGCATATTTATGTGTGTGTTTGTATGCTGCTGTCCAAGAAAAGTCTCTGTAGTCGCTTGCCGTTTGTTTATGCATTCGTCGTACGTACAAACAAACTTATGTATGTATGTGCATACTTATGTACACACACATGTATGTATGTATGTATGTATGCGTGCAAGCTGTGCATGTGGCGTCGCCTCGTGGGGATACCTACAATGCACACACGTACAGGAGAATCCATATCAGCACGCCACAAACAACAACAGCAGCAGCAGCAGCAACAACAAAAACATTTATGCCCTGCCAAACGTATAAAAGTTCATGCACACACACACTAGCGCAAGCATACAAACACTCGCATGTGCATACAGAAGAACACAAACATACATACATACATGCACAGAGTTGCCATATAAAGGCACACAAACGTGCGACGACGACGACGACGAATGCCCAGCCAGGCCAGGCGAGCCGAGCCAGTCAGCCCAGGCGAAGTCAGGCCAGACAGTCTGTCGCCAGAAAAATCTACACACAACAACACCAGTACACACCGAATACACCAACAACAAAAGCAACAGCTACAGCTACAAGCGGAAAGGCGACAAGAGCGCAAGCCGAAAAAAAGAAAAAAAAAAAAAAAGTAAACGAGGGCGCGGGCGATGAACGGCGCGACGCAACGCTGTGCGACGTTGTTCAAGTCGTTTGCGTCGCTGTTGGCGTCGCAGTTGGCAGCGCTGTGCGCTGTAGTTGAGAAATCTGTATGAAGCGCAGGGCAAAAAGCAAAGCAAAGCAAAGCCAAAGGCAAAGACAAAGCAAAGCAAAGCAAAGCAGCAAAATTCCATTTAGATTATATTCTTTGCTTATTGTTGTTGCTGTCGCTGTTGTTGCTTTTGTTGTTGTTGTTGGCGCTTTTGACGAGGCAGGCAACGTGTTGTGCGGCAGCTTGGTAGGTGTTACAATACATAATGAACGTCACACACACACACACACACGTAGGCAGGCATAGAGTGAGTGTGAGAAGACAAGAGAGAGAGAGCAATAGGCAGGCACATGCAGTGCTGCCACTGCAGCGTCAACGATATGCATTGCCAGACCGTTCGGCGCGCACAGCCGTCGCATAACGTCATCACCATCATTGCAATGCTACGGTGGAAAGGGGAGGGGTTCAGCCACAGACAGTGGCGTGCCAAAGGGGTGCACTGAGTGTGAATAGTGCCAAATATGACACCTACACTCATGCGCACACACACATGCTTAAACTTGTGTAAATTACAAATTTCCTAGCTTTTGCTGTTTATTTATTGCTGACCCCTTTTCGACTACGCCACTGACTGGGTTGACGACTCGAGTACGAATTTTATCGCCCACGATTTGTGTTGTTTGTTTGTTTGTTTGTTTTTGATACCCAACCCTAGCCACACTCGCATTCGCACACACACACACACACACACACAAATATGGTCACACATACATTGCACATAGGCCACTTGAGTTCTATTGGACTGATGAGGAGTGTGGCATAGAGGTAGGGTCAGAGGTTCGGCGGTTCGAAGGGGGTGGGCTACTCTTCAACGTTGTCGCCATAGTTTGCCTTCGAACAATTTACTAACGTTCATTTCAGACGCATACATGAGCTTACCCCACCTCCTGCCACCCTCGCCACCCTCTTCTTCCATTTCCTCCACCCCTTCAATTCGCTCCTATTGAAGTTCCAATCTGAATTCGAATCCATTTAACAGTTCCTCAGAGACCCCAACGAATCGGCGCATATATACATATATGCATATCGACATAATCTCTATGCAAAAGCAGCAATAACTAAGATAAGTTATCAAAGTTTATCCACAAAGCATTATGCACTGTTATAGTTATGTATGTGTGTGTGTGTGTGTCTGTGTGTGTGTAGATCCAATATCAAAGCTTAAATTTGAAATGTAAAACTAATTAGGTTTCAGCTTAGTATTTTTCCATTTCCACTTAAATTAAAAATTAGTTAATTAAGTACAGTGAAAGCTCTACTCGCGGACAACTCCCTCAAGCGGACAACTTCCTTAGTCGAACGAAATTTATAGTCCCAGGTTGCATAATTTTCATACAAAAATCCGTTCCCTAAGGCGGACATCTATCTGGACAAATACTGGAACCGTGGCTGTCCGGCCAAGGGAGCTTTCACTGTATTGAAAATTTTATATTTAGAAAAAATTTGTAGATTCCAGATAAACTTGGTTTATATTTATAAAGTTACTCAGGTTGAGCCGGACGTCCTCATGAGGGACAGTGCATAGGCTAGCAGTGGCTCCTGGTAGTCCGTTTACGGAGAATAAAGGTATGTACTTAAATAATTAAGTGATTAAAATTTAATACTCCAAAAAGAATACTAGATTCTGAGCTAAAAGCAATCCCAAATTTCCTAAGCCGAGAATGAAATATTTTATTAATATTCAATTTAAAAAAAAATAAAAAATTTTTTAACAAATTCCTAAAATTTTCGTTTTTTTTTTTTTAATTAATATTTGAATAATTAAAAAAAATTTAAAAAGTTTAGATTAGAACGCCTTAAATTAATCTACGTCTTTCTATATATTTTATAAAAGAAGTTTAAAAAGTTCTATAAAGATATATTAAAATTTATAAACGAACAACTTTTTGATATACATATACAGTGAAAGCTCCGTTGGCCGGACAGCCACGGCTCAAGGCAAACGTCCGCCTAAAGGAATGGATTCTGTGTGAAAATCATTCCATTAAGAAACTGTGAAATTCGTCCGGCTAAGGGAGCTGTCCGCTTGAAGGACCTGTTCGCACAGTTTTTTTAACGACTTCCCCAAACTTTTCCCAAAAAATTTAATTTCTAGATTGCATTTCTAATTTATTTTTATAAAATATAATATAATAAATTAAACAATAGGTACTCGTTTGATTTTTTCCCTTTAAATATTTTAAATGTAATTTATGCAACAGTTTTTTTATTTTTGAGGGGATTTTTTGTAAGATTTCTTTGTGGAACTTGGTACTACAAATTTATGAAACTATTTATCAATAAATTTTAAAATTTCTTATTGGTTTTGAGCAAAATTATAATATAAACTAAATCGTACATCTTTACAATTTATAGGGGATTTTTTTGTCAGAGTTATCCAACTATCCATCGAAACTTTGACCTCAATTTAAAATGGGACTTTTTTGCCGAAATACGTTAAAATTCCCCCAAAACAAAATGCGCGGTTAAGAAATATTGGTACATTTTGTAAGCACAGGGTATTAATTAGTCGTGCCACTTGCATGTTGTGCGGAATCGGGATAGAAATCGGAATTGAAATTGGAATCGGGTCGTTTTTCGGACTGCCACAGTCAACTGTACTAAAGATAGAAGTGAACATGAACACGTTCTCAAAAGAGAAGGCGAGAAATAGTAAGTAAAGGAGAGAGATAGAGAGAGAGAGAGAGTAAGAGCGACAGAGAGGAAAGCCGCGCACAGCAGGCGAAGAAGCATACAGGAAATGTGAACGTGTGGACGCCAAAAAGGCAAGGGACGAGAAACGGCAACGGGAATGTGACCGGGGAAGGAGTCGTGGTCGGGGGCAGAGTTGGAAACGGTACGGAGCGAGGCGTGGCGGGGCAGGGCGGAGCAGACGCAGTATAAGTGCATCTCATGATGGTGTGGTCGGGACTGAAACCCAACACTGTTGCTGCGAATATTAAAATACCCACTTAAGGCCAACAATAACAACAGCATAGCAATAAGTAGTACCCTTACACACACACACACACATATGTACACACAGACACATACACTCAATCGCACACACTTAGGCCAAGACAAGCGAAACGATCAACTCTGCAGGAAAAGGCAGCAACAGACATTGGCGCCCTTAAACACTTGGCTTGGGACTCTTGAAGCTAAGAATATCTTTTAGCTGCCACTCGACAGGGCCTGGCGCTCGAAACTAACCTCACTTCAAATAACCTAACCCAACTTAACGTAACTTCACTGCAGTTAACTACCTAAAATATAAGGAAATCGTTAACAAGCACAACAACCGTTCTGTTATATTATTTACTTTATGGTTTATAATGATATAGTTATGATTCACTGTAAGTTTATTGGATTATTAAAACATTCGCGTTAACTGCTCTGCTAAATTTAAATATTAGAACGCTGCGCGCCAATCTCCGACAGTGTTTACACACTTTTCTTATTTTGTAAATAAAAACTACGCACAGTTGCGCAACGCAAAAGCGAGCACGGCTATCGATGCCAAACGATACTGAAGATATCGATAACATTGCAAATTTGCACACACCGTCGGTCGTGTTAGTGTTTGCGTGTGTGTGTGTGTGTGAACGCGTTTTAAGAATTACTTAGAAATATTCCGCAAATTACTTAAATGTCAACAAACTAAATGTTGTTGCATTTTATTGCCATAAACAAAAAGTGTGAGACTGCTAGAGAGAGCAAGCGTAAAGCAGCCCGATTATAAGAAAATATTGAAGCTGCTGTTGCTGCTGGGAAAGCAATAAGAAGAATATACGAAAACAACAACAAAGGCAACGCTAGCAACACGCACACGCACGCACACACACACACAAACATACACAAAAGCGTGGGGGAGAAAGAGAGGGAGTGAGCGAGCGAGACACACACACACAGAGAAAAACAAATACAAACAAAGGCAGCTTTTCCAGAAATTGGGTCGCGTTTAATTCTCATTTAGTGTCGTGTTTTCTTTTTGTTATGGCAACTTTCCGTACATGTATTGGTTAGTTTTCATTTCAAAAAGCTCAAAAAGTAATGCATAAACAAATCATAAAATAACAGTATGATAAAATATTATTTGAATTATTTTTGTATGTGTCGTTTTTGTTGCATGGCTACAGTCTGAAACATCCTGGAGAAGCAGCAACAGCAGCAGCGACTGCAACAGCGGCAGCGGCAATGAGCGTCGTTGGCAAGCAACTTAATCCGGTGCAACAATCATCGTCTGCCTCGTCCGCCTCTGCCTCTGCCACAGCGAGCACAACGGGTGTTGCCAGCGGTGCCTCCAGCAACGGCAGCACCAGCAGCAACAGTGGTGGCAGCAATAACGATGCTGCCACATCGGTCGCTGCCACAACGTCCGGCGGCGGTGGAGCAGCGGCAGCAACGAACGATATCAATATCAACAAACGTTGCATGATAATGGAAAAATCAAATGTTACGCCCGATGATGTACTGCATCTAAACAAAATCACCGATGATTATTTGTGCTCGGCGAACGCGAATATCTTTGAAATCGACTTTACACGCTTCAAGATACGCGATCTCGAGAGCGGCGCTGTATTGTTTGAGATCGCCAAACCGCCCAGCGAGCAGTTCCCAGATGGTCTGTCCATTGAGGATACCATGCTGGCTGCCGCCGAGGAGCTAACGCTCGACGACACTGCCGATCCCAATGCCGGACGCTATGTGCGCTATCAGTTCACGCCAGCGTTTCTCAATCTCAAAACCGTCGGCGCCACGTAAGACTCCTTCTTGTATCCTATCAGATACGATTTATATTATAGTTTGTTTGTAGGACTGCTAGAGGTCTTATTATTTGTTTATTTATTTATTTTTTGGCCCCTGTACATGGCAAAAGAAGAAATTTTCAACAAACAAACCGTATACAGTGAAAGCTCTACTCGCGGACAGCTCCCTTAGCCGGACAAATTTTATACTCCCAAGTTGCATGATTTTCATACAAAATCCGTTCCCCTAGGCGGTCATCTGACATGGGCGGACAAAAATTCTGGAACCGTGGCTGTCCGTCCAAGGGAGCTTTCACCGTATAGTTCTGGTGGTCTCACTGACAATAAGAACCGCAACTTTAACTCTCTTATCTTCTGTATTTGTCATTTTTTATGAGTTGCCCATAACTATATGGAAAATTTTGTGTTAAGAGATCTTTTCTCAACACAAAACTTTCAATACTAAACACTTATTATGTCTAAGATAGTTATATAAAATCGGACAGCTCATAAAAAAGTATGTGTAAAGTATCGAAAACAAGTACAGGGTGTTCAAAAGTAGATTCGCCCTATAGAAGCCTTACTTTCTAGTTACACTAGAATTACTTTCATTCAGTATTAAATTACTGTGATTTTTCTTAATTACTTTTAACCTTTACTCGTAAAGATCTCTGAGACCTTAACAGCTAGAAAAGCCCGAGACAAGCCTACTCTAGGGCGTTATATGTTCTTGAAGGTAAAATAGGCAAAAATATCAGGATTTAGTAGCTTTAGCTAGCTTTAGCTAGCTTTGCTATCGTAACCAAATTTACAGAGTGGGTAGACCAAGTTTGATTCAAGTCGAACGTTTGTATCTGTATCATTTTAGACCCTGTACTCTAAGGGGTCTGTTAAGTATGTCTGAAGTGAAATATGCCTAACAGGCAGCAGAAGGCGTTGCCGAGCCCACAAATTATATATATTCCTGATCAGCATCAACAGCAGAGTCGATAAAGCGATGTCCTTCTGTAAATCGTACCAATATAACTATCCTCAGCAAGTTTGATCCGTATGGAACAACTATACCCTATAGTTCTTATAGGACACGGTTAAAAATAGAGTATTTGTGGGAAGACATGTACTGTTAGTTGAGCTATCGGAACCAAACTCACATATTATGTGTATATTCTAATTAAAACTATCCCCAATAAGTTTGGTTCAGATCGGACAACTATATCCTATTGCTCCCATAGGGCAAATTGGTCAAAAATTTGTATTTATTTGTAAGAAAATGAGTACGAGGTCTTTACAGTCGGCTCGCTCTTTATTTATTTTGTTATGTTAATTATTTTGTATAAAAATTGAAAATTATAATTTAAATATAATATAAGTTATTTTAATTTTTAAATACATTTATCGCCTTATTATGCTTTTAATTTTTATTTAATGTCTTTGACTGAACTTGAATTTTCCTTTCAATTTTTTAGCGTGGAGTTTACGGTTGGCAGTCAACCCGTTAACAATTTTCGAATGATTGAACGTCATTTCTTTCGGGATCGTTTGCTAAAGACCTTCGACTTTGAGTTTGGTTATTGCATTCCATATTCGAAAAATACTTGCGAACACATCTACGAGTTTCCTAATCTTCCACCAGACCTGGGTAAGTTTTCAACTACAGTGTGTACTCGATAGATTTAAACTTTAGCGGCGTGCACACTGTAGTCTTTCAGTTTATTATAAAATACAATCAAATTAATTTCCATTTGCATGATTTGTTCTCTGTAGTTGCTGAAATGATATCGAGTCCCTTTGAGACACGTTCGGACAGCTTTTACTTTGTGGAAAATCGACTCGTGATGCACAACAAAGCGGATTACGCCTACGATGGTGGTATAATTGTCTGAAGAATAAGTTGAAAAAAAAACAAAAAAATGCGAGAGCTAAAGAATTGATGGAACGGTGGATTGAAGCAGCTGCTAAGATAACTAAAAACTAAATGTAAAATCTAAAGGAAAAACAAACAATTAACTACATAAAACGAACTACAAAGCTGACATACACACACACACCACACACACCAAATACACACCCACACAACCATAAGACGTACGCACATTTAAGAAAAGAAAAACCAAAGCAAAGAAATGAAAATACAAAAGGAAAAACCATTTTAGCCTTAGCACAATGTTTTACCCACCATTCCTGTTTATTGTATTTATTATAACACCAACACAAACACACACACACACACACGCACGCAAACTGTGTTCATTTATATAAAAAAACTTAAACAAAAAACATGCAAAAAAAGAAGGAAATTTAATTTTTAAGTGCAATGTGATTCCCTTAATTCTTATGTCCACCCGCCTAACCACAACCCTCCTATTTTCCACCCTTAATTGTATTTATTTATTCGTAATTTAAGCAACATTTATACACACACACACACACACAGACAGACACATATATACATGTACACATCATGCAAAATATTGCAAACAAAAAATTCCATTTACCATTTTTGAATTTCTCAGTTCTTCTCAATGTATTTGTATAAATATTTTAAAACAGAATTCCAAAAAAAAAAAAAAAGAAAATGAAAAACTAAAAAAATGAACAAGAGAACGAGAATTAAATTTACATTTGAAATGTAAAAACAACAACAAATTGTTGAAACAAATTTCCTTTCCTAACTTCCACCGAAATGAACGAAAGAGGGAGAGGGGATATTTATATGGCGCTTTCTCGCTCTAACTGCTGCAGTTACTTTATTTCTTTTTAGCTATTTAGGAACTCGGTAGTAATGCGAATGAAATCATGAGGTTTTTCCAGATGCACCAAGTGTCCAGTGTCCAACCAATGAATGCTCGCATTGGGAAAGTATTGAAGAACCTGAGGCCAGTCATCGGGACTGTAAGATATAGTAATTAAAGAAATTATCTAACGAACTGTTCGAGTTCTGCTTACTTCATGTAGGGCGAGTGTGTGCCACAAATGAAGGTTGTTGGTCCTGTAAATGGTCCCTTGCCACGAATGTTGTCCTGGTAGTTCTGAAAACCAGACAGACTCTGGCGCAGTACATCCACATTGCAGGCCCAGAAGAATCTTATGAAAACCAAGAAAGGTGTTACTGGTTAAATCAAGCAAGTGTCTAATTGTATAGCTTCACTTACTCGCCCGTTTGTGGCCTCTTTCGGAGATTCAATAGTATAAAGTCCACCGAGTCAGCTCCAACAGTTTTTAGAAGCTCCTGTTTTGATTTTTGACGGCCCTCGGATAGGGATAAACTTGCTGGAAGGCTTACTTCCTTCATTGCACCCAATATGCCATCCATTTCGTTAATTGTCCTGGGTATAGAGACGGGGGATATGTCCACAACAATAAGTCGATCGACAAGATGGGGCTGAAATTAAGCGAATGAAATCTTAAATAAAACGCAAAGTTGGTAGAAACCGTAGTGTAAGCGAATTTAAGAAAAGATGGCACCTTCCTGAGTTAACGAGCACTAAACAAGATTTTAGGCACGTTTTGGACTACTTTTTAAACAGTTCATAGGGTCAAATACATACGTTAGACAGAGTAAAATGCATGACTGAGCGTCCACCCATGCTGTGACCCATTAAACAAGTCTTGGCAATGGAATTGGTGGCCATGAAGGCGGCTAAATCCGCTGTCATGCCGTGGGAGTCATGTGTGTTTGTGTGTGGACTTTCGCCATGATTGCGTAAATCCACCGTATAGACCTGTAAAATATGACAAATTAAGAAATACTTCTAAAAGTATAATAATAGTGAACCCTTGGCTTACACGACGGCTGGTTTCTTTGGCAAGTGCTCGACTCACGCTGCGCCAGTTTTGCTTGGAGCCAAAGAGTCCATGGGCTGTGATAAGAGGAGTTTTGCTGACATCAATTGTTGGGCCGTCAAAGTGCTCGAAGCTCATGTCAATGGCGGGTACATTCGATGTATATTGTCGTCGCTGTTGTCCAGCCAAGCAATTGAACTGATTACCATTTTTGGCCAATGCATATGCGTTGGCCACAAATTTTGTATTGAATTTAGCCGCATGAAGCACTTGAAGACAACGTAACGTTCCGTTAAACAGCTGCATTTCGCTAGAGTTGTTATTGACTTATCGATATATTTTAGACATTTCAGCACTGCTCACACTGTAATCGATGCCAACTGTGCGCAGTCGATACTAATATGTATTTTTTAAATTCAGATAGAATAAAATAATTTTGTTTATTTTAAAAAGTTTAAAATTTGACATGCTTTTCCTACGTATTTATAAAAGCCTGTATAGCTCAAGTCACTGAAGTAATATTGATCGCACACTAAATCGACTGCAGTTCAAATAATTATCGATTCTCTTAACATCATTTTGTAGCCGCGACGTTTTTATAACGTTAGTTAGCCTACTCGGAAATTGTGGAATTTTGTTAATATTTGTCAACATTTAAACAATTATTAAAAAAAAGTGACTAACAATACTTATTTTTTTATTCAAATAAAATAAGATGTTTTCAATGGATAGTTAAAACACAAAACTTAACCAAATTTAAGTGTTGAAAACGATTAGACTATCGAAAGTGTAAAAAAGTATCGAAAAAATGTAACAGTGCGATACCTTGATAGTGCCGTCGATAGTTTTTCAACTCTCTTCATTAGTGACAATAGAATTTTCAGCAATATAAAATTGCACGCGCAGCCAACATATTACATTAAAATTCAACTTTCTGAAAATCAGGTAAAAGCTGCAATTGAACATCAACAACATTGCAACAGGGAACTTGCAATTTGAGTCCAAGAAGCCCTCGGTGCTCAAGGGAAAGCAAACGAGACGCACCAAAGAGAGAGCGAGAATTTTACGAAAGCAATTGGCACACACACACAGGCACAAGAAGCCGGAGCTGTCAAATTGCTGATTGAATTTTTCTGCGATCTGGACGAGAGTGAAAGAGATAGGAGGACAAGCGACAACCGCGAACTGCGGTGCGGTTTAGGTGAGTACCAACTACAAGCAAAAAGAAAACTGCATATTGCAATTACTACCAACAATTGATATATATATATTTTCAAGTATTCTATTTTTCCCCTCCAACACTACGTATGTGAAAAGTGGTTTTACACACAACAAAAACTAAAGTTTAACAAAAAAAGAATAATGTATAAAATCTTAAATCGTAGAATTTTGTGACTTCTGTGAAAAATTTGTGCTTGAAATGCAGAAAATTCCGTCTCTTTTTCTGTCTTTCGTTGAGTAAAGCTTGCGCTTCAGTTGAAATTCAATTGTTGAAAAAAAAAAAACTCTGTCGGTCGCGAAAAGTGCGAAAAAAAAGTATACAACAAAAAAATACCGAAAAAAGTACCAACAAGACAGTTGTCATATATAAGTTACATGTGTGTATATATACATATATTTATTTATATATGTATATATTTGTGTGTGTGTGTGTGTCTTGCTGTATTTATTTGTAGCCATGAGAGCTCTGAGCAAGAAAAACGTAGTTCTTGTATTATTGAGATCCGTAATTGTTGTTATTCATTGAAAATTGCTCGCTCTCTGTTGGTTTTTGTTCGCGTAAAGTCGTAAAAACAATAACGTAAAATTTTGAGATCGCACACAAGACAAAAAAATAAAAAAAAGTTAACAAGAAACAAAACTGTATAAAATAAACATAAATAATAAAAGTACAAAATGAAGGTAAGAATTCAACAAAGTGAACAGAAAACTTAAACGTTCAAATACTTTTCTTCCCCCCTTAAAAAAGTAAATGTCAAAGGTTGTCAAAAACACACAAGAAAACCAAACCCAAAAAAAAAAAGAAGAAATAAAACAAATAGAAGAAAATATAACGAAAAACAAGAATAATAAATATGTCTGTCAATCAAGCTTCTTTCCTCTTGATATGTCCCTGCACTTGATCTGCTTTCTTTCCCCATGTTCGTAGTTTTAAAAGGAGACCCAAAGAACAGCGAAGATCTGTCTGCTTGTAATCGATAACAAATCGATCGATAGATTTAACCCTTCAAATTTGTTTGTGCTTCAAGTGCATTTATCGAGAACGAGCTTAAATGTTCACAAAACTGTAGGTGCTCGAAAACGAGAACTTTGTGCAAAATTTCAGATTTGTTTCCATTTCTTTCCTTCTTCAGCTCTCTCTTTCCTTCTATTCTTATCTATGTGCATTTGTTTTTAATGTTAAGGAATCAACGTTGTGCCGAAATCTCGTATTTTCTTTCACTTGGGATTTGTAAACATATACAGAATATATGTATAAATATATATGCTATAGCTTGAACTCAATTTTGATCATACGTAACTAATCTTTAGCATCTCCCACAGAATAACGAAGCGAGCACGAGACACAAAAATCGTTTCGAAAGCCGCTCGGATTGTGTTTACCTAATTTATGGGTGTCAGTATGGAGTCGGATGATGGCAGCTCCAGTTCATCATCTGAATCGCCATCGAATTCTCGGCCAACTACGCCCACTGAAGAATTAGTCGACGTTAACGCTGGAGGCGGTGGCGGAGACATTGGCGGTGGCAGCGGCAATGGCAATGGCAATGGTAACGATAATGGTACAGCAATGAAAATGGCTGTTAGTCCCGTGGGATCGATCTCAAGCAGCAGCTCATCATCAAACTCCAGTTCGAGTTCAAGCCACAGCAATCACTCTCGTACAAAGAATAAGAAAAGCTCGAGCAGCAGCAGTGGCAGCGATAGCAGTGGCTCTAGCAGCAGCAGTTCTAGCGATGAAGATGACGACAACGATAATGAAGCGGCAACAGCTAAAACTGGCAATGCCACATCAGCAGGAGCCACTGCTGCTGCTCGGATGAACGAAAGCGATGGAGAACGGGATCGCATGGCCAAAGCAGACTCCACATCATCGAACAAGGCACAGTTAAGCTCGGTGCGCAGCAGAAGCAACAGTCCAGAACAGATGTATAATCAGGCAGCTGTAGATATCAACATAAGTCACGAGGATCTTAGTGATGTCAGTGACATTGATATGGACAAACAGCCAGCACCGTCCAAAAACGCCAAAAATAACAACGATCACGATGAGGATGATGAGGAGGACGACGATGACGATGACAACGACAACGACGAGGAGCATGATGATGATGAAGGTGCCATCTCAAGCGATTCTCTGCCGCCAGTCTCCGAGTCCCCAACTCTCAATGGCAAGACGGTTAAATCTCCCGACGGTTCAGACTATGAGAACAACAGAAAGGTAAGCAGAATTATCATATCTTACACATACATAGCATAATTGTACTTATTTGGGTTAAATAGGAGGTTGTAGAAACAGCAAATGGCTTGGATGATCTGGTGAAGACGCACGACGATGATGCCCTTGACTTTGAGGCCGAGGAGGGTGAATGTCCAGATCTGCAGAGCAAAGAGGCGGATGCCGATCATGATATGCGCAATGCGGATGGCAAGGGAAAGAAAAGCAAAAAGAGATCCCCTGTTAATAATGATGCGGACAATGAGGATGGTGAAGAGGATGAGGGCAAGCTAAGTGAAGCCGAAGGTGACGGAGAAGTGGAAGATGATGAAGATGATGATGTTGAAAGCGAGGACTCGGCTGGTGCAAGTGGCTCCGACGATGCAAAGAAAAAGAAAAAGGACGAGGAACTGGAAGAGGGCGAAGTCTCCGATGAGGATGAAAAGCGTCCAGAGGAAACTGAACCAAAGCCCGTTTGTCGGTTCTATACGCGTGGCCAATGCACCTGGGGCATGAGCTGTCGTTTCCTGCATCCCGGTGTGACCGACAAGGGCAACTACACCATGTTTGATAGCCTGGTGCGCTCTGTGCCAATTCAGGGGGGCGCTGGTGGTAGCGGCGGAGGTGGCGGTGCTGCAGGTTCTTCACGAGCACCAGCTAACAGTGCATACAGTAATCACATGGGCGGAGGAGGTGCTCCTTCTGGTGACTATCATGACTATCGTAATGAGCGTCCGGCTGCACTGCATCACCGCAGCGCGAGCGCGATTCATCATGCGAGCATGTATGGCGCCGCTGGTGGTGGTGGAGCTGGTGGTGGTGGTCATCATGATGCACGCAGTGGTCTCTTGATGCCCGATGTTCCGGTTGTGGTCGAGAATGCGTGGGAACGTGGTCTGCGCACCGCCAAGGAAATGATGCGCAAGGCAAACAAACGCAAGGAGCAGGACATGGACTTTGAGGATAAGAAAATGAATCTAACTCTGTCGCCAGATGAACTGGAAAAGGATCCATATTACATGAAGGAACGTAGCTCATCGGTCGTTGTTAGAGATTTGCCACCCAATAATCCCATTGTCCATAGCAATCCACGTTCATTTGTCCCCTCGATGTACAATATGTATGGTGTTCCATTTATGACACCCGCCTACGAGGATGTGGATGCTTATGGACGTATGGCACGCTATCGCGAGTTGCCACCACATCGTATGCCACAATACGAGGATGATCGTCGTCTGCGTCCCGCCCGTGAGGTGATCGTACAGCGTGTGGAGACCGTGGGACGCGGTGATGAATGGAGTGATCCCTGGATGCGTTCAAAGTCAATTGGACGCGGTGCATCGTATGAGCGGGAGGATAGACGACGACGCGATCGTCGCAGCTACAGCAGCAACTCATCCTATTCCAGTTCAAATAGCTCACAGAGCGATTCCAGCTCCGATTCATCACGTTCCAGCAGCGCATCGGAGCACAAGCGTCGCTACTCGCACAAACTAATGTCCGCATCGACATCACGACGTCATGCAGTTGGTCGTTCTGCCCGTTCGCCAAGTCAAATACCTCGTCGTCCCAGACGGTCACCCAGTAAGTAACAGAAATGCTTCAATTTCGTTAAAGTTTATTAACAAATCTTATTAATTTACAGAGGGCAGTGTTTCGCCTTCGTACAAACGAACGGCTTTGGAGAAACGAGCTGGTGGCATTCACAGTCCGGCATCGAAGCGCAAGAAAATGTCATCGCCAACACCCAAAAAGCTGGACAAACTGACAGGTCGCCGTCGACGCAGCTCCAGTTCATCGGATTCAGGTGAGGCTAAATCGCCTCAGTTGTGTGCTATAAATTAAGCATATGTTTAATCAATTTTCTTATCATTTTGTTATATTCCTCAGACACTTCATATTCGGATTCGGATTCGGGATCCTCATCGTCTGACAGTTCCTCAGGATCGCGCGAGACGCCACAGAAACGTGTGCGTGCCACAGACAAAGCTCTCAACGAGCGCAAATTAATCAAAAAACGTAAGTTTAACTATATTCAAACAAATCCAGACAATTATTTATTATTTGAATTGAATTGTTTTGCAGCTAATGAACAATCAACCAAGAAGCGTTCACCCATTTCCATTGAGATTAAGAAAACGTCAACAATGGTGGGCGTTTCGGCGCTGGCATCACCAACGAATTCGCCAGACTCTGATAAGGACAAGGACAATAATGGCAAAGATAAGGATAAAGATAAGGACAAGGATAAGGAGAAGGATTTGGAAAGGGAGAAGGCAATCAAGAAGTCGAGGCGTGAGGAGTTGCTCAAGCAATTGCGGGCTGTTGAGGATGCCATTGCCAAGAAGCGCTCCAAATTGAACTGATAACATACAACAATTACACTTAGTTTTATCGCTATATAAACGAACACAAATCACAGATACAGATAGGTTCACGTACTCTAAACAAAACATGCAGATACCACACACATACACACACACAGAGATGCAGTTGCCAATGCAGTTGCAGTTTCAGATGGAATAAGTGATACATTTATACAGATACAGACAGTTACTGTTACAAAATTTAAACACTAATTATGGATACAAATACAAACTTTGATATGGATTCGATCACAAGCCAAGGATTTTGTTACAAGGGTGATAAGGGTACATTTATCACTTGTTGTCTACTAAATCCTTGCTTTACCTTACTTAACGATCAATCTATATCTTGCTCTTCCACCTACGCTTGCTTGCATATGTATCTGTGCATATGCTAAAGTACGCGTATGTGTGCATGTAATATATATAAACATGTATATATATATACATCTATATATATATATATATATTCGTAATTACACACTTGACTTTTTTTTATTTTAGTTTTTTTTTTCTTTGTCATATCTATGCATTAGAATCAGCATCAACATCAATTTTAAGTTTACACAAGAAAAAATACACATTATTTTCTTAGATGCAACAATCGCAGCATTGATAACGGTAATGCGTAACCGTTATAAACGTAGAGTAACAATTCATACACTTCAATGCATTTAGTTTTAATGAATTTCATCGTGAAAATGAACATCTCCAAAATTTTGTTTCAAAATTATCGTACACTAATTATGATAACTATAATGTACAACTGTATAAACAAATAAAAATATAACTAATAATAACGACATAAGACTAGAATTTGTTGTATTTTATTGCAGTGGGTTTAGGGCTAAAAATTGTTTAGATTTTTTTGACAAATTTGCAAGTGTCATTCCACTTTTTTATGAATAGCAGTTAGCTTTTGGTTTGAGTAGCAGTAGCAAGCTCGCAGCTACAACACTTCAATTAAAATGAATTTGATATGTACAAAAAGTTTGGTTTTTAGTGACAACGAATTGAATTAATTGCTTTAAATAAAATAAAATAAAATGAAATAAAAAATAAATCGGTTTAGCTGCCTAAAACTAATTACATCAACTAACAGATCGGCGGTTTAACTTGCTCCAAACTGTTGTCGATTCGTAATCCTTCCGCAGTCGCTCCCTACCCCCGCCCTCCCACCATTTTGGTAATAATTAAAATGGTGGCACTTGTGGGCCTAGCCTAATGCAAACAGTCGAAATGTATCTTTTATAATGACGCGAGTCGCTTTGGAGCAGGAAGTGGACGTGAGACGGTGACAACTTTGCCAAGTGCGTAATTGCTTTTAAAGCCTGATTTCTGTGAAAGCAGGACGAGGTGTGTATGTGAAGGTGACACGCCTCTTTCAAGCCGCCCCTCATATCCATTTGCAGTTTAAGCCAAATGCGTTTGCTATTTACGCTAAAAGCTACGCATTTTCACTTGGCGGAAGCATCGTTGAGCCCACACACATACAGCGCATTGAGATACAATTATTAAGATACAGATACAAGTCTGTTCGGTGGGTGTTGCAACCAGTTTAATGTACTCTCGTTTCCCTCTAACAATACAGTTCCGGAGTCATTTTAGCCATAATCTTTTTAGCCTCTAACTTGGCCAAGTATTTCAGATACTCGACCAATTGTCATAACGTAACAATTAAAATAATCGATTACATACATTGACCAAAATAATAGACTGACTAAACGCAGCTGAGTTTAAATAGTGTCAAGCTGCCATGTTCAGATACAAATACAAAATACGTATTTGCAGATACAGTATGTACAGATACAGATACACAATCGTGTGTACTACTTACTGTAAAATGCAAGTCACTTGGTCAATATCACATAAGATACGGTCAAGAAATGCCGCCAGCGCTAGCCGACACGCAGAAGCAGCCACAATCGGAAATAGATACAGATACATTTGCATGCAATTGCAGTTACAGAAAAAAATTATTATAAATGAATATTTAAGTTGAGTACATACTCATTTAAGTCGGGCTGCTTAAAGAGAAAGATACGATTAAGATTTAAGTGTAGCTTCAAATACATTCTACAGATTAAAAGATGGACTCGTAAATTAACAGATAACAAAGCCTTAGAAATAAGTATACAAATATGTACCCATACAAAGTATATGCGTTAGATACATTATCTATTATATCTATTGTATTACTTAGATAGGCATACAACTAAGCAAGTTCTAGTAAACCATAAAAAACTATAATCCGTAGGGTAAAAATATAAAAATTCATGAAATTTATAAAAGATTATTAAGAATATTAGAAAAGGCGATATTTTGGGTTAGCAACAAACATTTGTATTTAAGGGGGTCTTCTAGTCTAGAGTGCTGAATTTGGAGTGTTTTTTGATGGCGTGTAAAAAAAAACTGTTTATATTTTTACCAACAACTTTTTTATCATGTATTAAGTATTATTTGAATTATTTATGAAAATTAATTTAAACAAGAAAGAAAAGTACAGTCGAACACGCCCGACCGTATAATACTCTCTGCTTTTATTCCCAATTATAATGCTTAAATCGGTATCCAGATATTACAATAGATAGTTCTTGTATTAGAACACGTTAAAACAAAAAAAAAGCTAAGCATAATCGAGCATACATGTGTTTGTCTGTATGTACATACAAATTCGTTTGATGTTAATGTATGCACATACATATGTGTCTATGAATACTATTGGTCGGCACGACTAGCGCTGTCTCTCTCGCACTCATTGCTCTCGAATAAAATCTTTGTTGCTTAATTTCTTTCTTGTTTATAGTCGGATTCTAATGAAACTTTCAGGAGAGTTTGACATAATACGTCTTCAAACGAATCATAAATAACAACACTGTACGATAAGAATAAATGCTTTAAAAATGGCATGCAAATTTGAAATTTTCTTTTATTTCTTGCGGAAAAAGGGGTCGTGGCAGCCCAAAACTTTTGGTGTCATTGGATTTATGCGGTCTCTAGGAACACGTGTACCAAAATTGGTGTTCCTAAGTGCCATAGTTACTGAGATATTCGTCGAAAACATAGATTTTTTCCGAGGTGTGACGGGTTTTTTACTTATTGTGGGCGAATGGGGCGTGGCATCGAAAAAAAAAAGGTTCTTGTATTGACTGACTAAATATCGAGTCGATTGAGACCAAACTCGAACTTGTAGCTCTTACCATCTCTGAAATCTGTTTGTTCATACGGACAGACAGACAGACGGACAGACAGACAGACAGACGGACAGACAGACAGACAGACAGACAGACGGACGGACAGACGGACATGGCTATATCGACTCGGCTTGTGATGCTGATCCAGAATATATATACTTTATGGGGTCTGCCACGCCTCCTTCTGCCTGTTACATACATTTGCACAAACCCAATATACTCTTGCAGAGAGTATAAAAATAAAAAATTATTTTTTAATGAGTTATGCGTTCTTGAAGTGAGAAGGCCGAATAAAAGGCAGTGTCCTCGTCGCCACGATTGCAACCCTTGTGGTGATCACAGAAAGTTTTTGTTGGTTCATGCCATAGAGGTGTGTTTTAAGAATATTCATGCCAAGTTTCAAAAAAATCGGTCGATTGAAACTTTAGATATCGTGGCGCCGGTATCAAAAAAAGTTGTTTCGAGAAAAACGCATTTGAAGTTTTACATCCGCTCAATGCGCCATAGCAGCTACGTCACTAAAACAGCTGTAACTTCGAAAATAATTTGAATTTCGAAAAATCCTTTTGGGGACATATTTATCAAAACTTAAACCATAGAATTACATAAAAAAAATTTTCGATTTTTTTCAAATTTCTAGACTAGAAGACCCTCTTAAGGCAATTAAAAACATAAACAAAAACTCTATTTATAGTTAGCAGTTAGCCATAGGTACATATACACTTAAAGATACAATAAATGAATACTCTATAAACTTTTCTTAAAAAATCTTATACAGATACCTATAGCTACAATAATCGATAGCAGCATCGGATTAAAAGTTTCTCTCTGTTACCACTTGAAAGTATCTTTAAAAATTGCCATCTTTTGTTTATGTTTATTAGATGAATTATTTTTATTTTCGACTTTGTTTTTGTTTTTTCATTAGATGTCATCGTGACGCCTTGACAGCAAATTGTATTAGTGTTCTTGTTGTTGTTGGTTTTGTTTTTGTTGCTACTGCAATTGTGAAACTTGACATTGTTAAAGCGCGTAGTCAAAGATGCGAGGGGAGCTTAAAAGATTGTGGCTAAAAATAGGCTTTAGCTGTTGTTTATAAAAATGTAAAAAAATTTACATTAAATTTAAAATCTTTATATCTTATTAACGGTATAAAAAAAATCATATTTTTTTTATATTCAAACAATCATTTTGCAACAAAATGCTATCTAATTTTTTAACCGCTTTTAAATTTTTTAAATATTGAATTACTTCTTTACTTAATTAATGTTAATTATAAACAATTTTTTATAAGATATTTTACTAAGTTGAATAACTTATTCGCTTATATAGTAGAAAAAAAATGTTTCAAAAATTAAATCTCATACTCACTGAATAAAAATCCTTGGCTTTCTTTTTGTACCAATTTTCTTACTTTTGCCAACTTTTGTAGCAACCCTCGACCTCGTTCGTTCAGCTAAGTATAATCGTTGCTTGACAATGTTCAATTTGTTTTGCTTAGGACTTTGGCTGTTGTTCGGAGCAACTACATGGTTCAGTTTTATAATCAAATTTTGTTTATAAAGTGATACGCTTTGATTTATTCGCGCCGCATTGAAAGACGATCCTCAACTTTATACCTGGGCTTAAACTCAAACTCCAAATAAGATTCGGATGTGATGGAATTTGTGGTCTTCGCTTAGTTTTGGCTTGCACAAGTTGAGTGTGTGGCAACAACAATAAGGCCATCTGGTCAAATGACTAACTGGGCTAATAGCTGTGGCAACTTTATGCCATTGACCATTGTCAATAATCTCGAGACATAATCAGCTGAAGAGGGAAGAAGAACTAACTCCTGCGGGAAAATATATTATACTTTCAATATTATCTACAAGTTTTAAACAGTTTAACATTGTTTTTATGCTTTATTTAGTTTTGAAAAACAAAGAAATTTACAGTATTGTTATTTTAAATTCTTTTGAAGGCTAATTATATCAAACTATCCTAAAAGTTTCACAGGAATACGGCGATCAACAAAAAAGAAAACAAGCAACAAAGTTTATATTCGAGCGCAATGCCAATGCATGAGTGGAAGCGAGACAGAATCATGCCGATTTTAACAAAAGCAAAGAGTACTATACGGTAGGGCGCGCTCGACTGTGCTTTGTATTGAAGAACAAGAACTTTTTAAAGCTTATTTTTTTTTAAATACTTATGAAAAGATTTAAAGTGTCCTTTTCTCATTATAAATTTTTATATGTATCCACTTTGACAATAAATGCATTGATAGCGATTTATTATTGCAAGTATCTAAAATTATCTTTATTTTATGCTGAATTGTAGTATGGGGACTAGGATTTTTGAGGGCATAGAAACAAACTCAGTGAGAAATAAAAGTTTTTATAAAAGACGATGACTAGTCTAACGTACAATCACAAAGTGACTTTAAATCTGCGCCCTTTTGACTCTGAAATATCCTAATTCTCTTGCCACATCGCGTATACGTAACGTGTTCACAACGTTTCTTATTGAGCAGCTTGAAGACTATTGCCAAATTTGTTGAGCCCCGGAGGCCCATTTGGCTGTGTCTGGACCCAACCAACTAGCATGTAATTAATTTGGCACAGCATTTTGGCTGTCGCTCAAGCCCTGCGAGATAATTGATAGACGCATTACGTATAATATTTTTCTGTTTTGCTTTTGTTATTGTACATTTTATTTTTGACATTTAAAACATGAACATATGGAATTGTTAACTAGCTCGAAAACTAGGCGATATCTTGCATATTTAAGATGTTTGGCAAATTAACACGCTTGGAAAAAAAAAAAAACAAACAAAAAAAAGGTTCGATTCGTGCCTAAAATAAGATTTGCATAATCCAAAATTCAAAATGATGCGAAATCACATTTAAAAACGCGTTTGTCATTTGATTAACGCGGCTTTGACAAATTATCGCAGCCAATCGTCGATTAAATATGACATTTATTGTTTTTTTTTGTCTTTTGCTTTAATAGATTTATAGACCATTAAACGGTGGAGACTTAAAATATGTACTTAAACCACAAGTAGAACAACGTGAGGACAAAGGTTTGTACATAAGCTACAGTTAGAGTTATGATTTTAATTTTTAGGGAGTTAAAAATTTATTTATTTTTTTTTTAAATTATTTTTCGAAATCAAACAAATTAAAGACTTCAGTTTTAGGCAAGCATTTTGCTAATAGTTTAACTAATTTTACAATTTTGACAGTCTTTTAGTTTTATTAACAGTTCTTGCTTTAAATACTTCAAAATACATTTTTAAGTCTTAAAAATAACTTAGCAACATTTTTAACTTTTAAAATACAAATCTTAAGAGCGTTAACACAAATTTTGAAATAGAATTTTTGAAAAATGTTCAAACATTAAATAAATGACGGAAATATAAATAGTTTAAAATAATGACACTAATAAATTTTGTCTATCGATTGCAAAGCAGAGCATTAAGGGCAGCTGCATGCGTCACGTGCTGACCACAAGAAAAACAAAAAAAAAAACACAAGAAGAGAAATAAAGCAACAGCAACAATATAAACATTTTGCTGCATAGCATTTACAACATTTACCGGTTTAAGCGACAGCTGATCGTTGCAGCGGCTTCATTCATGAACCCGCCAACTTGCAAGCCCGCTCTCTTTACAGTACACTTGCTCTCTCTTTTGCCTAGCTCTCTCGTTGTGTGCTACATTGCCTGCTCCCTTTTAATCGTTCGTTCGTTGGTTTCGTACGCTCTATGCGCTCGCTCTCTTTCTCAGCTGTTACAGCGCGCTTTAAAAGCCTCTGTCGGCGCCTGCGCGCAGCTCAGACAGTTGATGGCGTTCGCAGCGAGCGCTTGACAAACGTCGCGAGTTCTTCTTGTACGCTGTAAATCGTATAACGGTCAGACCCCCTCTCCCCACACCCCCCCGTTCAACAGCTCGCGCTCATCTCGCTGTAAGCAAATTCGTTTAAGTCGATGTGTGCGTGTGTGTAGGTTTGTGTGCGTATGCGTGCGGAAGTACAAAGCGCATCCTGTAATTTCGCCGCGTTTCGTTTTTCGCCGTCAAAGCAATAACAATTTAACTGGACACACACACACACACACACACACACACACACACACACACACACACACACACACTCACTTCACACTTTAAATTACTTTGTTTTTGTTTAAGTTTTGTGTTTTTTTTTCTTATACTTTTTTAAAATTGTGAAGTGTTTTTTATAGTTGATTAGGCGGCATTTCCGCGTTATACAACGAAAAGTGCTTAAAAAAAAGAAAAATAAGCAAAAACAACAGCAACCACAAACAAGTGTTATTAATAAATAAAAAGCAAAATGCAAATTAATTACAATACTTGATATACAATAACAACACTCGAAGCTAACAACAAACAAAACACACAATTTTTAAGAGTTTCCTAATAAAAAAACGATAACAAAAAAAAAGTAGCAACAAATTGCAGAAAACGATAAAAATTTATTAAAAATTTATTGAGCAAAGTTTTGCATGCGGTGGCGGCAATAGCAGCAGCAGCAGCAGCAGCAGCAGCAACAGCAACAATGAGCGACAGCACACAAGTTGCAATTGGCAATAGCAACTGTTGTTGTTGTCGTTGTTATGGTTGTTATTGCTGCTGTAGCAAAAGCTTAACAAAATACATTTTATTTTTATGGCCTTTACGCGCTGCCGATAATCGCCAAAAGCAACAGCAGCAACAATTGCAACTAGCCACAACAGCAACAGCAACAGCAACAGCAACAGCAACTGGCAACAGGAGTGCGTGACCCCAACACACAATTCACTTGCCGTTATGTGTATGTGTGTGTGTGTGTGTGTATTGGTTTTGGTGTTGCAATAACCTGCGAGTCCACTTGAATGCACGAAAGTGAAATTTCACTTTGCAGCCTGCGTTGTTGTTGTTGTTGCTGTTGTTGTCACTCTTCTTGTTGTTGCTGTTGTCGCTCAACATTTTTGCTTGTTTATCAACTTATTTTTTTTCTCATTTATTTTTCGTTGTTGTTGTTGTTTTTTTTTTTTCGTTTGTTTCGATATGAAAGTGAAATGCAGCTGCAGCAGCAATAACAACAATATTTAGCCAAAAATAGCCGAAAAAAGCCAACAATATAATCATAAAATCACGAAAACTAAATTAATAAGAAAGCGCAACCAAATTTGCAGCAGCCACACATCAGCAACATATTGCACACACGGCGGCAACATCTACTTTTTGTTCACAATGGCAACAGGACAACGTTATGTTTGCCTTCTGCTGCTGCTCGTCTCTGTCTGCTGTCAGCTGAGTGCAGCCAAACCACCAGCGTCTGGCCAACAGGAAGCGGCCCAAACTAACGGTAAGTTGCATATCCGTCTAAAAGTTGTTGTTGGTTGTTGTTGTTAATTAGAGAAAGTGACGAAGTCTGCGTGCTACCCTCGCTAGCAGAATTGTGGCGCATCAAGTCAAAAACAAGCAACGGCAGCAACAACAGCCAGCAGCAACTACTGCCAGCAACAACAACCAGCAGCAACAACAACAAACCGCAACAACATTAGCGTCAACATCAACCGGTCGCAGCTGCTGATGGCTTTGATTTGTGGCATCGCTTTCACTTTGCCAAAGTTCGAGATGTTGCTGCTGTTGTTGCTTTTTGGTGGGTTGGTGGGCGTGCCAAGTCCCCAGCGTATAATAATGATGTCGGCCAAGAGCAAAGCTTACCAAAAGCCAGCACAGACTTGGTCAGCGCTCAACCTTATGGCCATAATTGGATTACGTATCGTTTAGCCTTTATGTTAATTCGATGCTTACAAGTTCATTGTACAAAAGCCAACAAAAAAAACTTAAACAAAAACTGAAAAAGTCCAAAATTGGAGCGAACGAAAGTGGAGCTCTGGAAATTCGCTCAAGGCAAGCTCACAAAAGTATCTAACAGATACTTTTCCTATTTTAAACTGGAGAATTAACAAAAAAAAAATAAAGACTCTAAATTTCTGCTTAGCTTATGAGTGACTGACTAAAATGAAACAATTTTAAATTAAGTTGTTGAGCTTATTTGTGTTTTTTGGGTAACATTTTTCGAATGAATCGTTTTTTTTAGCACTTGAATTACAAATTTTATAGTTGTGTGTGTGTTTATTGTAGACAAAATATAATAGTTTTGGTAAATTTGATTTTAATCAAATGTAAATAATATTTAATATTTTTAAAGTTAAATGGAATGTTTAACAAACATTTAAACAGTTTTAATGGAAGAAATTTTTACTTGATACTTCATAAAACATTTTGTAATATTTGGGGAAATAGTTAAAGTGTCTACACAGTAGAAAAAAATTGTAAGGCAGAAAAAGAATGATTTTCTTAAGAGAAGTTCATTGCTTGGGTTGCTTAAATTATGCAAGAGCTAAAGCGAAATTTAATGTACATATCTAAAGCTTAAAAATATTCAAGTCCAAAAAATCTGAAGCCTATAAAAAATAACACTTTCATAACAGATATATCACCACCTTACAATAGATATCTTATAGTAAATATAAATATATAATATAGCAGTATTAATAGATTTTTGTTGCTTAATGTTAAGTTTAAGGCATTGATTTCTGTACACTGAAGTGTGAACGAAAAGAAATGCAATATAACATTTAGTTAGTTAAATTTTCTTGTATTTTATTGATTTAAGTAAAAATTTTAAAAACTTATTTCTGTTTTGTATAGAAAATTATTGCAAAATAAATTCCAGTAACTGAAAAGTGATAGAAATGGACCTGAGAAAAATACAATTTAATATTTATACAAAATCTATTAGCTAAAAGATTATTATATAAAGTTTAGCAGTGTGAACATAGACAAACAACAAATACTCTCATAGCCACTCATTAAAATAGTAGCAGTTGATGAGTTAACTAAATTATTCATTTGACATTTGATACGATAACTCATAAAGTTATATCAAAAAAATCAAATAATTACTGTAGTCCATACAAAGAAACAACTCTTTCAACAGACTTACTTGAAACTGATATGTTTTGAGCATGAAATTTATATCTTGATCTGCAGATCAGTTGTGTTATATAGCTGGGTATATATAATCGTATGTTATTAGCATTCCCACGCCCCTAATTAGTGCATACTTATACAATTTCCGCTCTGGAGAGCATCAAAGAGGTGCAAACTCCACCTTCGCATCCAATTACCAACTAAAGATGTGTCTGCCAGACTTGCCAATTTTTGTGATACTCCAAAGACGGAAGACTGAAGAGTGTGGACTGAAGAAAGCTGTTGTAGTCGAAAGAAGAAGAAGAAGAAGAAGATGTTAAAAAACTGCCAACTAATTAATCACAGATGAGCAACAATAAAACACACACATAGAAAGAGAGAAGGGGACAGTAAGAGTAAGAGTGAGAGTAAGAGGGAGAAAGAAGACAATAAAAAACTTACAACTTGTCTCGAAAATGAACCGTTAACATTTTCCCAGCAGTTGCAGATGCTGCGTCTTACGACATCTTTAGATATATTTTCTTTACTGTTGTTGTTGCTGTTGCTGTTGTCTGTCTGCCCCAACAACCGCAATACTCTTGCTTCCGTGTTGTTGTTGCTACTGTTGTTGTCGTTTCTTTGTGCAACAATTTAATTTCTTTTGTAATTCCCTTGTAGTCGCATCACTTTTCCCACATTCCACCTTTTATCTGCCAACTGTCAACTCCCACCTTCTGCCTACCTGCCACATGCCACCTTCTCCACCCACAACTCAGTCATCTCTGTGTCATTATGTCATGCGGTCGCCAGTTTCAGACCCAATCTCAATCCTAAGTCTCTGTTCCAGTCGCAGTCTCATGCCCCATTGCCCAGTTGCCCATTCAAATGCTGATGACACAGTCTAATGGCTGAGCCTAGTAATACCCTAGCAGAGTGGGACAGTGGGTATGCTTATTTGGTCAAGTCGAACAGATTAAACTAGAGCATCTCAAAGATGAACACTCTGTCCATCATCATCTATTTCTCTTTCTTTAAGTCTTGACTGTTACCTTTTTATATCTTTCAAATATATTTTGGCTATGCATCTAATTATAGTCTTGCTGTAAAACTTGATACATTTTTATCAATCTATCTATTTAGTTTTGTATTTCTATTTACACTATGTGTTTATTAAAGTATCTTTCTATCTATATATCTCTTTGCATCTATCCTTATGTCTGTCTTTTCACCCGTAGATTGATTTAGCTGTATGAATCTAAATATTTTAAAGCCTATCCATCCCAATATACTTTTATTTATCTATCTATCTTTTTATATATTAGTTTATCTATAGGGTATTCTGTCTGTGTATTTGTCTATCGCTCATAATCATATTTTGAGAACTCTAATTAATTTACTACCTCTCTTAATATCTATCTATTTATGTAGCTCATCTTTATCTTTATCTAGTCATGTATTCAATATTCTATTTATCCATTAGCTATCTGTTAATTCTTTCATAAATAAGTCTCTTTATTTATTTATTCTTCTGTTTCATTTTCATTTTGTTTTTAATTCATAATAATATAACAATTTAATTGCAACATTTATATCTTTAACTTATATATTGATTAGGTTTTTGTTTTCTTTTAAAATACCTTTAACCTAATGGATGCTAGGGTATTTTCTGTCCGTCCTATACAATTAAGTTGTACCTCGGACAATAATTGTTCATATAACGTATGTAGGTAGTTAGTTTTCTTTTACGTTTTCTTTTTTATTAACACTTTTCTTTTCTTTTTCTTTTACCATTTATTTAATTTTTCGTCTCTTTACTTCACATTTTCTTAACAGTTTTCCAAAGTTTTCCGCTGTGCATTGCAAAACTGTTTGTTTATGCACAATTAATTTCCTTGAAATATGTGCTAACAAATGAGAATTGTTAAGTGTAGAAAGAGAGAGAAAATAAAATGAGTAAGAAATAGAAAGAGAGGGGGAGAGAGAGTTAGGGGAAAGAAACATGTTTGGGCCATAAGAAATACCCTTCAATACCCTTTACACTGACGTAACACCAACTTGGTCCAATTATATAGCCTGTAAGCCGTTTGAAGACTTCATTAGACAGCAAGTGAATAAACGAATGAATGAATAATTGAATGCATGATTGAGTAAATGAATTACCAGTCGAATTGTGCACATTTTTCATTACTGTAAGAGTAACCTCTTAACTATATATACAGTCTGATGATATCAAGAGACGCCCCCAATTCGAAACGGACAAAAAAAAAAATAGTTAATAATAATAAATAAAAAACCAAACAAAAATCAGAAACGAGCCGTTAAATTGTAAGCAAACAATTGCCATTCATTTGCACAATGAATGAAATTTAATGAGCGCAAGAAAATAATACAAATACAAATAAAAACTTTTTTTTATTTGTATAAAAATTAAAAAAAAATGTGTATAAATTGTAAGTTGTAAAATTATAACGCAATCGAAAAATGCACAAAAATCGACATTGGGCTTTGTAATACTTTCAATTTTCTAGTAAATTATTCGTTACATTACCTGTAATCATACCTTTCCCTATAATTAACAATTAAGATAGGCTACAGTCGATCAAGCCGACTTTAAAAGACCCCCTAGTCAGTCTAGTACAGTCTTCAAATAAGCAATTTTCGACCGATTTGTCGTATTGGAGCTAGAGGATATTGTGGTTTGAGCTGAATACAATTAGATCAGTATGTGTAGAGTCATGATATAAACACATGATTTGAGTTTGACCGCAATCTCTCAACTAGCACAGTATTTCTTCATACAAAGATTTTGTTTTTGATCCATTGCTCCTATGGGAGCTTAAGAATATAGATGTCCGATTCTAAGCAAAGTTTGTAAGGATAGTCACAATCATGATATACATATTATATGTGAGTTTCTTCATACAAAGATTTTGTGTTTGATCCATTCCTCCTATGGGAGCTTAAGAATATAGATGTTGGTAAGGATAGTCATAATCATGATATACATATTATATGTGAGTTTGGTTGCAATAACTCAACTTACACTACATGCCTTCATACAAATGTCTTATATTTTATCGATTTGTCCAATGGGAGCTATTAGATATAGTTGTTTGATCCAGGTTAAACTTGGTGAGGATAGTAATAATGGTAATATACACATAATGCGTAAATTTTATTGGGATAGCTGTAGTATTTTTCAAGTTATGGTGTTATGAAAAATTTAATACTTTACATACAATATTATTATTCTGATCAGACATTTATATATTATTATAAAAACTAATTATGTTCATAGAAAATTGTTAAATCAAAATAATTATTTAAGTCATTGCACGTAAAATAATTTTTTATAAAAAAGCAATTTGTGTTGATTTTCTATTAGGTTTTTATAAAAAATATAATTTTCTATTTTAAACTTCTATTTTGTTGTGAACTTTATTTTCAATGAATTTAATAACTTATTTTTAGATTATTAAACAAAGTAAAAACTTTTTATTAATGTTTTATACATTTTTTTTTGTCAAAATTAATTATAAAAATTAATTTTCTAGACATAAACTTATAAATATTTAAATAAATTCCATTTTGGCTAAATTTTTCTACAAATAAATTTTCCTACAAAGATTTTCTTATAAAATAAATTTTCTAAGCTTTAAAAATAAATTTTTAAATTCGATTTTATTTAAATTTTTTAATTATAAATAAATGTAAGTTTTTAAAGGTTTGTTATTACATTATAACCATAAAACAATCACTTTGGAGTTCATACCACAGTTTACCAACTCTGACCGACAACAATTAATGAAACTGTAGATTTCCGTTGAAAAACTGTAATAACTATAATATTTTTTATGCACAAAATTAAATTTAGATAAATACAAGTTTATCTATTTGGAATAACTGTTGAGGCAGTTGTTGTTGTTGTTGTAGAACTGCAATGCCGTGAAATCGTCAATTTAGTTATTGTTGATGTTGTTTTTGTTGTTGTTAATAAACGCATTGAACTTTGGCCAAAAACGTTTGAAAGGGGCTAAAAGGCTAAACGGCAGGTAGGCGAGTGTAAACGTAGGCATTGGTAAAAGCCAAAAAAGGCCAAGAAAAAGGCACAAAAACAACAAGAAAAACAACGAAAATAAAACATTAAATTGGAACAAAGCGCAATTTGGTTAATTGTTGTTATTGTTGTCATTGTGCATGGTCTGTTGTTGTTGTTGTTGTTGTTGTTGCTGTTATTATTGTTTAACGGCTCTTAAATTTAAATGCTGAGTTTTAACCTTTAAAAGCAACGAACTGTAGCAACTTGACCGACAGACAAACTGACAAACTGTCAGATTGACGGACTGAGATTGTAATTACACAGTTTATGTGCAAGTTGATTTTATTAAAGGTTTCGTTATTTAAGCGTATTGGGAAATTGATACCAAAAACCCAAAACTCAAAACAAATACACAAAAAAAAACTAAAATTACAAAAAAAAAACATACTCGATTTTAATTTGAAATTGAATTCGAAATGGAATCAAAATTGAAATTGAAAAGAAATGCCGCCTTATTGACCACTTTGATCATCAATCATTGATCGAAGGCAATTGAAATTGGGCAATATTAACGGAGACAAATAGTGTCGCCAAACGGTAGCGACAACGCATAATCATTCATTTCATTTCATTTCATTTAATTTCAATTTCACAGATACACATGCAGATCCACAAAAGATAAGACACGAATACAGACGCAGTAACAAACACAGTTAAAGCTTTATGGGATAATAAAACTAGAGATGAGCTCGTGTTCGGTTGGGCTTAGTGATTTTGAATTTAACTAAAACTAAAATATGATTTCTTACAAAAAAAATAATATGTCCTGGGTTTACTGAATTTAAATATTATAAAACCCCGTACAGAAGTAGAGCACGGTGGTCTATTAGGTTTGTCTGAAGCCAAATGTGCGTAACAGGAGAATGGAGGACTTTCCGACCGCATAAAGTATATATATTCTTAATCAGCATCAATAGCCGAGTCAATATAGTAATATCTATCTGTTCGTCTGGAGGAATACCTACTACTCAGAGACTATTAAAGAGCTAGCTAATTTTATTTTAAAATTTTGCCACGCTTTCTATCGCCCAAACTAATCGTAAAAAACTTGGAAATAACTATAAATATCCTAGTCAAATTTACACATGTGTAAGTTGATCCCGATCGTACAACTATATATGAAATCTCGTACAAGACAAATTGGTCGACAGCCGTCGCGCTTGACTGTAGCCTTTCTTATTTGTTGCATGTAAAATATTATTCATAGTAAATATCGTTTAAAATATATCGTTAAAGTAAAAATTGACAGTGTCATCTCTAAGACCACATGCGACATATGCAAATGAGAAGATCTGAATATAAAACGCATTGCAGTAAATGATCCAGATACGGGCCAATATATAAACAGCTAGACAGAGCAACCTTTTGCTTACATAACTGTACAGACAGATGGACAGACAGACAGAGAGTCAGACAGTTAGACCCACAGACAAACGGCAAATGCATAATTAACTAATTATAATCGGCAAATTGATTTTGATCCATTTTGGGCGAAAGTGCCAAATGGTAAATTAATCAAAATCATGACCTGAACGTGCGGCACATTTGAAATTTGTTTCTGGCACATAATGAAATTAATTTTTTCTTCGCTCTGTATTATTTTTTCTCCCTGAATAAATATATATATTTATGTATATAATTTTTTGAAAGATAAAAATAAATTAACGAAAATGTGCGACATGCTGTGCAGAGATGGTTGGCTAATCGTATGCGAAACTGTTATAAATTAATACCCTATTAACAGAGTAGTTTAAATTTATGGCGTTAGTTTGACTATTTATTGGTGTGATTGGAAAATTAGGAAGTGAAGTCGGCAAAGCTTATAACAGATGTTGTATAACATTTATGCTATATGTTATACCAAAGTTTATATAGTTAATCCGTTATTTTATGATACAAATGTTTATAAGGTAATTAAAAATTACTACTGGTTATGTAATTTAGTGAAACTCTTATACATAAATCCGATTGTGATATGGGAAACTGTTCTACGATAGTCGTACACGTTGGTTGTACGTTTTTTATGCTTATTCTGAACAAATTTGTTTTACAACAGATTTATAACAGTGTTGAAACTGTTATAAAACTTGTATACAACTGTTATACATCTTATTTACAACTGTTATTGAGCACATTTAGTTGTAAGACTCTTGTTTCATAGCTGTTATACAGTTTTGAAACTGTTATAAAACTGAAAACTGTTATACAACTGTTATACATCCTCTTTATTCAGCTTATTTAATAGTAAGACACATGTTGGAGAGCTGTTAAACAACTATTATATGCGTCAGTATTGACCTATGCCCTAATCAATGCCATTTGAGCTGCCTACGTTATACTGTTTGTCAACACATTTCAACAACATTTCCAACAAATTGTTGAAAAATTCTGTGCTACTGAAAAGTAAAAGCTAAAGTTGAAAATGACTAAAAATATGGGTAACTAAGAGTATACAAAACTGATCGTCGCTTGCAATGTTTGTCATTTCACTAAACTCGATGAACTTTGATTAATTGCTTGATCAACTTGGATTAAGATTTACGACTTGTTGTGTCTACGGTGTGTGAGTGTTCGTGTGTGTTAAATTTGTTATACAAATCGAAGTGTGGCAATAGCCAAATTGATGCTTAATGATGTCTTCATTTTGCGCTCTCGCAGTGAAAATAACGTCTCGTAATTGCGCGATCTGTGTGTAGGGCCCGTTGGCCATTTAAACCATTTGGCCACGCACCGTTGGCCATTACAATCAATCACAGAGTTCAGTGAGAGCAGGCGAGATGGCAAGAGAAAAAGATAGAGAGAGAGTGAGATAGAGATAGAGGGGGTGGCTGTGCAGAAGTGAGATGGACACATGCAAATTGCGTTATGGTCATAATGATCAGTTAGGTCATGTTGTAATCCCAAAAAATCAATCAGTTCGTCGACGAAAAGATGAGCTACAACAACAGCAACAACAACAAAACAAATACAAAACATGAGTTAAGCAAGACGGACAACCAAACAACCGACAAACTAAAACAACCGACAGTTCAAAAACAACCAAAAAAACAACCGACAACAACCTCTCGTTGTTTGCATTGCCGCTTGACTGTCATGCATAATTGTGATTGGGGTTTTGCCACTTCAAATGGCGGCAGCAGCTGCCAGCTTGAGTTTTTGGGGCTGGGGCAACAACTTCCAAGTAATTTACAGTTAACCCAACCCCTCATCCTGTCCCCCCGTCCTCCCTTTGCTCGTGGCATCAAGTGTGCTCCACTCTGATTACAATACATATATTTATATGTCCAGTTTTCGGAGTGCTCAACCTAACATCATCATTAGTTGACCATTGATAAGACGCAGTGAGCAGGAAAGACTTGCCCAATCCCCGCCAAACTGTATTTAAAAGGGTTTCGAAAGTAAAACAAGCATTTGCTTCAAATGTTTCAGTCTTTCTGAAAATATTCCTGTATAATTTCAAAGTTGATTTGAAGTTGTCCTTTTGATAAAAACAGTTGAAGATCCTTTTAGAATTCTCGTGTTTGTGGGTATTGTGTGCATTGACACTGTGAGCATTAAAAATTCGAGAAGTGAAAGAATGCTGAAAGCAAACTAAACTTGCTTTCAAAATTCTTGTTGTTTACGTATAGACTGTTTCATAGCCGCTTGGTTTTAGCCATACCAAAATTTGACATGGATTATTAAGTTGTCTTAAAAGCACTTAAATTTATCAATTGCTCAATGTGCTTGTTTTTACACATATTTATTTTTATATTTAAGTGAATTTTTTTTTCAAGTTCATTTGAACTCAAATGTAAATAATTTTTAAAGTTTCTTAACAGTAAGAAAAGAGCAAATTGTTTATAATTTTAAATTATGAGCTGGAATATTTAAATTATTAACATGTTGCTTAACTTTCCATAAGCCTTAGTTATTTTTACTATGATTAAAAAAAAAAAAAATAATAGAACATGGTTTTAAAAAATTTAGATTAAAATATTTTGTTGTAAATTCATTTATCCTTAAATTTTTTATTTACTTGAATTTGATTTATTTTACAAAACAATATTTTCGAAATATTAATTTTTCACCTGCAATATTTATTGTTTTTTTTATGTAATGACAGTTATTAAAACTACTGAATAAATTTATAGCATTTTTGTTGGCATTAAACTGCAGCAAATTGCAATAAATGCAACTGCAACATGTGGCAAGTTGACACAACAAAGCGGAACACGACAATAAAAAACAAACGACAATGCAAAAAATAAAAAAAAATTTACAATAAGACCAACTAAAAATGCACATATATTTAAATACATAAACACATACATAAATTTGTATGTGTATCTGGTATTTAGGCAGCAAAAAAAAAAAAAGCTGTGTGAACTTTTCCACTGCGCCAAGTTCGAAATGTGATTTGCATATTTATGGAGCTGCAAATGCCTCAAGTGGCCCAAACGTGCCCCAAATGTGGGCAAAGACTTCGTGTATTGCATTTGGCGACAGTTCGCTAACCTTCACCTTGTTGGCCAAAAAAAGCCACACATAAAATATAAAAATGCCAAAAGATACAAAAAAAAAAGAAACCAACAAAAATAAAGGAAAATACTCGAACGTGCCATGGCCCCAGTTCCAGGCCTTCTCCTCCCGCCTCCTGTGCCACCTACCGCCCGGCCTATTGACCACTTTTGGGCCAAAAGCTGGCCTGTAAACGTGTTTGGGGCCATTGCTGCTGACTCAGCTAAAAAGCACTTGGAGTGAGAAGGGAATGCGCGTTTAGGCGACATTTAATTACATGCAGCCAAACGCAAATATCACGCATACGCCATCGTCAACATACTAGCCAAAATTCTTAAGCCAATTACGAAGTATATTTACATATGAAATATGTATTTATGCTGCTTATAGCCAACTCATTTTGGCCATTTCGTTTGGGAATTTAAAATGGCCTGAAGCGTTCGTAATGTGCCACAAAATTTGCACGCACGCCCTTGTGTAAATATTTTGAAAGGGCCTACCGATCGCCAATCGTCGATATGAACCATTGATATACAATTTATGATCCATGATCTATGATCTATGATCAATGATTGGCGATCTATAAAACGCCCCAGACAAAAGCCGCATCGTTAATCAAATCAAATCAAATCGAGTCGAATCGAAAATTGCTATTTTATTTTTCATTCAGCTTATAATTATTATTATGATTTTTTTTTTGCATATTGTGTTTGCTGAATGCAATTATTTGGAACTTAAGTACGGGTATTATAATGAATTTTTGATTCGTTTTAGTACAATTTCTTTAATTTTTATAATTATACACAATTGTTAAGCTGGCGAATTGCGCGTTTTGCTTTCAATTTTTGTCGCTGCCTTTGAAAATTATTTCAAATGGTAAAATTAATTTATTTTAATTTTTAACATATATTTTTATCACTTGAAAAGGATAATTAATTTAAGTATGCACTTTCTTTAAATTTGGTTGTTAATTTTTTTATTAAAAAAAACTCCAAAAACTGCTAAAGAAAATTTATTTACATTTATTCTGTTTTTCACATTATTCCATTAAAACAATAAAAAACAAAAATTTATTGAAATTCTTTACTACTTCAGACTTAGACTTAGATGTTATACTATATACATTTGATACTCCAGTTCCTTTTTTTGGCTTTCGCAAGTTCCTTCTTACTGCAAAGACATCATTCACTTGCTTCAATATATCTGTGATCAATGCAATTACAAACTGCACGATGTGCCAAAGCTGCAATGATTGACACACTGGCTGACTGACTGAATGACTGAATGAGTGAGTGACTGAATGACAGCACCTACTCAATCGTAGCACGATGCATTTCACAAACCATTAGAACTACTTACAATATATGTATATACATATAGATACTACTAGTATATCTGAATATAGACACGACTTTGAAGCCCAACGAAGCGAAAATCTATGACTGCACAATGATCATTGAGGCATGCTATAGCTCAAAGAAACAGACAGACGAATGAAGATTGAGATAGTCGGAGAGTCAGTCAGTTAGACAGTCAGTCAGTGTGTCGTTGCATAGAGAACACTAAGTATAAAAACTAAAAAATTATTTAAAAAAACTAAAAAATTTTTTTTTGTTTTTAAACCTCAATAACAAAACGCAACGCAACTAACTAGCGCGTCCTTGGCCAGTCAACATTATATATAATTATTTCTTTTAATTTTTGCACTATGTCTGCCAAACGATGACGATATAAATATGTGTACAAACATTGAGTATAAAGAAACTACTCTGTCTTGTTAGGGGGTGCGAAAGAGCATACCCAACGCTACCACCCACTTCACTTCAGTTCACTTCTTTATCCATAGCTCAAGCCGTAGCTCTACTCCACTCCACTTCACTTTAATTCACTTCAAGTTTAAGACAAAGGCGCAACTTTAATTAGACATAACGATGAGAAACAAAACACGAACCAAAATTTAATATAATAAACAAAAATTCTCAAGAATTATTACGTTATGAAAACTTATTATTATGATTATGTTCAACTTATGAACAATGAAGAAAAAATGTTTGTAATCAAGCGTTTAGATACCCTGTGTTTTTTAATTTTAGGCAGACTTTTAGCCATACATTTTTATAAAAGGGTAATATGCTTTTTTTATTTGAGGATTTCAAAAAGTAGAAGTAAAAAAAAAATGTTTTTTTTTTATTAAAAACTTAATAGAAATTAAGTCTTAGAGTTTATGTGTTCTATACCCTCGAAATTTAAGCTGGATTATAGGGCAAATGTTGAGTTAAGCGACATTTTTTAGGAGATAAGCATAATTCCCACACTGTGTTGTTGTAGTCTAACGACGTACCTGAATATTGCATACAGAGCTAGATAGAGTCTGTCCCTGTCTGTCTCTTTCTGTCTCCGTTTGCATATCTCTGTCTGTCTCCTCAGCAGTTAGCGTCGCTTTTTAAGTCATGTTCATGACTTTACTCATGGAAGACCTGAGGGTCATATGCGTGCAAAGCCAACAACAATAACAATAACAACAGAAAAACAATAAGAACAACAACAACAACAACCGGAGCAACAACGGTGACGACAGCCACACATTTATGTCATGCAACAGTTAGAGAACTCATAAATAATCTTTAAAAGAGCCATTTAAATGCTATTATTGCAAATAATAGCAACAAAGTAGACAGCAGCAAAAATAAAGAAACAAAATAATAATAATATTGTATAATAAATAAAGCAACTAAGTGAGACACAAACGGAATGGCAGCGACTGTCTGTCCCCCAGTCTGTCCGCCAGTCTGCCCCTCTGTCATTTATAACATTAATAATAGCTGCCGCTTCAGTTGGAAAAGTCTGTTCATAATCGCTTTGAAAGAACGTTCTGAAAGACCCTCTTAAAAGTCTTAGCAATGTTACAATTAACTAAGAGCCTTCTTATGATAAATGCACAGCTTACCATTCTTTTTGCCCGTTACTCGTTTTTTTTAACGTATACAATTGAAAGTTGGACTATTTTTAAGTGCAAGAAATAGGTTTTTTCTTTGCTAAAATTGTAGAAATATAATATTTTATTTACCTGAAAGTCTTCTGAGTAGAATGGTATAGTGTGGACTAGTATAAAGTACTTGGTATGAGTAATATTTATTACTGATCCACAAATATGACTGATTCCATATCACCTGCAGCTCAGAGACTATAAGAGCTGTTATCCTACTCGAAATTGAGGCCAAAATGCCCTCTACTTAATTCTTTTATTGTACGTTTGGTAGACTTGTGTAAAATATAGCTAATCGGTCTAAAATATGCCAAGGTAACTGATACACTATATACAACTGTTATATACTGTCAAACAGAAATAATTTTGATTTCTTATAGAAAACTTGCTACCATATGACCAATTTTTGTGTCTTTAATAGCTCCGCACTGTGTATAACAGTTTGGCTTAAAGGGCAAAAACTTTGTATAACAGTTTATCTAAAAAGATATCAAATTTTGCTCATGTTCTGCATGAGCTGTCCCCAATTTTTGTATAACAGTTTTGTGTATAACAGTTTGACTGAAAGGCCAAAAACTGTTGCTACTTGTTATAAACGTGCTGTCCTATTTTTTTATAACAGTTTTGAGTATAACAGTATAACCTAAAGGACAAAAAGTTTTGCTCCTTGTTATAAATAAGTTGGCCCAATTTTTGAATAAGAGTTTGGAATAAATGAGAAAAATTTTGCTACTTGTTATAAATGAGATGTCCCACTTTATGTATAACAGTTTTGAGTATAACAGTTTGACTTAAAGGACAAAAACTGTTGCTACTCGTTATAAATGTGCTGTCCCATTTTTTGTATAAAAGTTTTGAATATAACAGTTTAACCTAAAGGACAATAACTTTTGCTCCTTGTTATAAATGAGCTGTCCCAATTTTTGTATAAAAGTATTGAGTATAACAGTTTTTCTAACCGGACAAAAACTTTTGCTACTTGTTATAAATGAGTTGAGCCAGTTTTATGTATAACAGTTTATCTAACCGGACAAAAACTTTTGCTACTTGTTATACCTGAGTTGTCCCAATTTATTCTATAAAATTTCTATTTGTTGTTAAAAAGAATCATCTTTAGTAAACCGTTAAATGTCAATACAATAATTAATCATAATTCTCTTTCGACGGGAAATAAATATGAGTTTTGTGTTTGAAAATCTTAGAAGACATGACCTTAGAAACGATTGAAAAAGAATTCAGATATCAAATGTCGCGAGGTGCGCCACAATTGAACTCATCTGAGGAAGCCTTCAAGACATTTATACCCAGCCCCATGATAAATGGTTGGCAATGTTTCCATAGTCTTGGCTTGACTTAGAACTACAGAGTGCGGCAGTTGTGAGTTGACCTTGTTGTTTGAATAGTGCAGCCGGCAAATAGTTGCAAATTCAATAATGACAATGTGAGTAATTTATAACATTTGCAGAATTTTTTTTTTTTTTTAATAGGGGCGCTTAAGGTATAGCTCATGAGCTTCAAATGTTAAAAACTCAAATTCAAATTCAAATTGAACGCAAAAAAGAAGAAAAAAATGTTTAAAAAATAAAAACGTTTAAGGTCAGAATATTGGAGATTAAACGATTGTTGTTTATTGGCAAATGTCATGTTCAATTAGTCTGTAAAGCTGCAAGTTGCAAGTGGCAAGTGGCAAGTTGCAAGTAGCAAAACGACGGCCAATGTCAACGTGTGGATGTGGCATGCAACGCGTCGCTGTCATTGCGAATTATGTTAACAAATTGAGTTATGGTTATAGCTTGGCTCCAGTTATGGATGATGACGCATTTGTGTACAACTTTGTTACAATAAACGATATATCAACGAATCATGCAACATCATCATGCAACAGGTGCAACACAGCGCCAAGCATTCAATGTCACAATCAAATGCAGCAATCAACAATTAAGTCATGGCCAATTTCATTGCCTCCGGGTCAAAAGCTGTGAAGACCCATTTGTAAGCCATTAAGCATTATGTTTAACTTTAACATTAAGCATTAACATTAATATTAACATTAGCATTTCGCATTTGGTATATCGAGTTGATCTCGAGAGTGACGGAAATGGAAGTGGATATGGAACTGGAATCTCCAGAGGCTCATCTAATTATCAACTCGACTATTTAAAACATAAACTGGCGGCCATTTCAACTAATGGTTTATTTCAATGGCAACAGGTAGCTCGACTAATGGTAACAAACTTAAGTTGAAGCGTAGCCATTACCATTATCGCAATCGTTAAGATAATATAGGGCGTCTGTAAATATCGTTAGTCGGTTAATATTATATAATTTTTCTTTAGAAAGAATTTAAAACATATCGATAAATATCGATTTAAACATATCGTTATCGCAAGCTTTAAGATAATATAGGGCGTCTGTAAATATCGTTAGTCGGTTAATATTATATAATTTTTCTTAAGAACGAATTTAAAACATATCGATAAATATCGATTAAATCATATCGTTATCGCAATCGTTATGATAATATAACGCATCTTTAAATTTAATATATTCAGTTAAAATCATAAGAATAAATTTTTAATATACGATAAATATCGATTTGAACCTATCGTTATCGTTGTTACTTACAAAAAACTTCCTCCTTAATGATTTAAAAAACAAATCGTTATTCTTATCTGCTAAAAACCTATACACACCGATATTTATCGATCTTATGTTGAGTCATGAGTTGTTAATAAGTCAAAGTTGAATTGTAAACTTAATTTGGGAAGTCAAAAATTCTAAAACTGTAAGTTTAATTTGACCATGTGTTACTAAATAGTTTTGAGTACTTCTATAATTATCGATTTTCTATTAAGTACAGTAGCTGTTGTTATCGACATCGTAAACCTAATATAAGGTTTTGTATTTATCTATATTTTCCACTTATAAAAGATTAAATGCGCAACGATAAATAACGATATTATGCCTAGATTTACTCCAATAGTTAGCGAAAAGTGTTGTTAAAATACAATAAAATTTAAGTTTGTTCCTGTCGCCGTTTTCCAAACTTTAAGCGCCTTTAATCTTTTTGTTATCGAAAATTGTTGACAGATATCATTATATTTAAAACAAATCACATTTCAAGTAGCTTGATCAAAGGTGTTTAAAACAAGCTAGATTTGAGTATACAAATATAAACAAATATTAATTTTATGGACTCGATGATTGCACGATAACATTTTCCGCTTCACGATCACGGGCTTAAGAATGATATATGGTCGCAGTGTGCGCAGACCGTTAGATTAGATCATAAGGAAACAAATTGACATGGCAATAACTGAATTGATCTGCATTTTATACAGCTATTTATGAGTTCTGTGTCAGCGCATTATAGAAAGAACTTACGAACGGGGACAGAAATCGAGACTAAAATGTTATAGTATGGAAAGGTATGGAGACAATCCCCATTCAATTAAAACGAACATTTATAAACGATCAACGTTGTTAGGTCTTATAAAAAGAATTAAGAAACTTGCATGTAAATGCAAAACGTGTGGATGCCATAAAAGGTGCAAAGAGGCGCATGAGACAACAGTTTACGGATATGAAACGAAGTAGTCGAAGTAGTTGTATTCACTGGTATTCATTAGGCTATATCAGTTAACTCCCACTTCGATAAATCGATAAATCAATCGACGATGCATAACTGTTGAGTTTCATGTTTCAATCTATCTATCTATCTTTGTATCTGTATCTGTATCTCACTCGCACCCTTGGTACATGAATTTCTTAATATTTAATTGAGACAGGCGAGGCGTCAAGATTTATGGGCGCTGTCTGGATTGTTTAGTGCGGGCATGTACACAAGGTGTACATAAAATCAAATTGTTTATGCAAAAACAACAAAAAATAAAAAAAAAAACAATGTAAGAAAGACCGACTAATAATGTTGCCAGTGAGCATTGGAATGCCAAGCACGGAATGAACCGAAACTGAAACAGAAATAGAAACAGAAACAGAAACACAAATTGAAATTGAAATTTAAACTGAAATTGAAACTGAAACTGAAACCGAGGTAAGAGACGTCGTCTCATGGCTAAGATTGGCTAATTGCGAGCGCATGTGTGGCAAAGTGTTTTCAAAATTAACTCCAATGCTAAAGCTAATGCTAAACCCAAAGCTATGGCTATACCCAAAAGCTATAGCTAAAGCTAAAGCTCATGCGATCGCATGTTATTGAAATCGGAGCAAACTCATTTATCACTAGGCAAACAACAATATTTTAGACGCTAATTGAACATGAAGCGGTGTATATATATTTATTTTTCTTTGAAGATGGAACAAAAACCTAAACCATAAACTTTGACAAAGGTCAGCGTTACAAAAATTGACAAAGAAAAAACGTAAGAGAAAAAACAGTGAAAAAAAAAACGAGCGCCACAAAACTATAGCAAATAGTTGTACTTGTATTCGTTTCAGAGCCATAAAAAGAAAACGTTCTAAATTATGCCTGTCATTGAGCAAAAATTATTTAATTTACTTGTCGATCGTTCAGACGAGAGATAGCCATCTATCAAAGCCTATCTTCAAGGCATCAGGTATCGTTGTAGGTATCGATGGCAACAATTTAGCAAAGCAATACCCTGTAGACATGAGGTGCACAAGGTTGTCTAGTTTATGTAGAAATTGTTTAAATAAAAAATAAGTAGTTTTGAAAAATAAATTGGCAGATGTAGAAAGCTTAAAATTTGTTTAAAAAATTTATTACTGGATAAAATGATAACTAAATTATTTAAATGATTTTTTTATATTTATATTTATGTTATATAAAAAATAAATTAACAGCTTTTGTTAGTTTTAACCGCTTAGGGTAACTACTCATTGTTCATACTTCCCCAGAGCACTTTTAAGTCGTTTCTCAAAATATATGAGACATCGCCCGTCACCTGTTGGCGACAAATTAGGCAATGATTGTTGACTTTGTCGACTTTGGCACCGAGATCGCGTCCAGCTGCCTATTCAGAATTCTTCAGGCGCAAAAGTGCAGCGCTGTGCGATCGTTGCCTGCATTCCAAATGAATGGCATTCAAACGGATTCAGATACAAAGCTACAGATATATCTATACTATGTAGATGTGCTATAAAAATGTACGATTTATTTCTGTATATTAATTCTTTTTGGAACTGTCCTTGCGGAAAGTTCGTGTCTTAAGTCTTTTGTTCTGGCAGCTTTGACATTTCAGTGAGAATCATCTTTCTGCATTGTTAGCCAGCCAAGTCAACGCAGTTAATAGCCGCAATTGTTGGTCAAGTTAAATGCCATTTATTTGCTTTGAACTTTAAAGTTCAAGTCTAAAATTGTTCACAATATCTTATTAGTCGTTTTTTTGTTGTTGTTTTTTTTTTTTTTTGGGTTGGGCGCCACCAACAGATGCCAACAGTTGCAGTTGGCAGCATGAATGGGCAATAGATTCATATCATATTCATTCCATTTGCGTTGGAGTAGTCTTAGAGTTATGTGCTGTTTGTGGGTTAGTAATAAACAAATTTGTAATTTGAAATACAAAATTCTTTGCAGTTGATGTTAAATAAGGAATATATATAGACTTAAAGAAATTTTTTATTACAGAATTTTTGGCAATTTATTAAGCTTAAAATATATTTTAGGCTTATTATCATTTGTAGTAAAATACTATATATTTTACTGCATATTTATTCAAACGCAAATATTCCAAAAGTAACTCAATTCATTTTAATTATCTAGTCAATATTTAAAACACATTTTATAAACTCTAACTAGAATTTATTAACTGATTTCTTTACAAATTAAAAGCTCGTATGTCAATCAAATGGGCGTTCATTAAAGTGTAGTTCTACTGTAGTAATAAACTTAGCTGTGATGCTTATATGCCGCACCCACATATCACACTAATTGCACTTTATTCATAGTTTTTAACGTATGTGGTATATAATTCTGTCTTTAAGCCTAGACAGATTTGATTTAGATAGAATAATTAAACTATTTATATGAGTATGGCAGGCAATGCGGAAGAATTTTGCAGAATTGGAAGCCCGCAGCGTTAGGCTTTGGGCTAGCAATAATACTACGGGCAGTTCCCAGTTTAAATTACCAAGTTCCAAGGTTTTTCCATAATTGACAAATGGAGCGCACCCAAAATTGATTTGAAATACGAGTAACTGTATGAGTATCTGTTGTGTGATGAGTCAAATGTTGGGATTCAGTTTACGGTCGTGGGACTTGTTTGTGTTTGTTTACAGCAAATGCTGCACACACCAATAGATTTTCACACACAACAACAACAACAACAACAACACAAACAAAATGCAATTTTAATTATGTGAACACTTAAATGAACAATAACAACAACAATAGCAGCATATCTATTGCTGCTTTTGTGTATTTTAGTTTTTTTGTTGTTTGTTTTTTTTTCATTAAGATTTTTGTATGTCATTTGGTTGTTGGGGCTTTGGCGTCCCAGACCATGGCATAGAAAATCAAATGTAACATAATGACCCAACTTGTTGTTGTTTTTACAATTTTTTGTTGTTGGGCATTTGCATGTGTTGCTGTTGTTGTGGTTGTTGTTGTTGCAATTGCACAGTCATCAATATACGGCTCAATGGCAAAATGAACATAGAACGTAGCGCAGTTAATTTATAGCATCATTCATACCCCACTGACCATTGCACAGTGGTGCAAAAAAACCTTTATTTAAAGGAAAAAAATTTTACACACAAATTAAAATGTAGTTTGAATTAATAACTGGCATTAAAATTAACAAGTTGCTGCAAGCAGTTTTGCTTTAATAAATAAATCAATTTTAATGATAATAAAATCTAAGAATTTTTTAACGCTTTTCAAAATCGTATTATTATTTTTATTTATTGCTATGACGATAAGCAAAACATTAAATTAAAAAATAATAAAAAAAAAAAAATATTTAAATATTTATTGCAATGATTTTTGAACAATTGAAAATATCATTTATAAATAATAATAAAATAAATATATATTTAATGAAGTTATTAAACTGTATAAAAATTTATTGTGAAAATTTTATTTAATATTTTTTTTAATTAAAAAAAAATATTTATGCCAATTTAAGTACTAATATATTTTTAATAACACTTTATAAACATTTTAATAAGCAAATATAAAAATAAAATACCTAAAAACAAATATTTAAATAAATTTTAGTGTTTTTAACATAGTTATCTTTTTAAGACAAATTTAGTTCCACAAAACAAGTTTTCACTAGAATTTATCTACAGTATAGAATAACACTTTGCAGCGTCTGTTCGTTTAGTCATCTTCTCAGCATCTTTTCAGCAATTATTATTGACAATTACGAGTAATGTGCAACGTGTGCTTGTCAAGTGGTTTATCTTGAATTCGGATTCGTGCAACACAAACATAAACATATACTATATAAAATACAAACACATACTCAATGACATTGACCGCTTGCATCGCCGGCCGGCTGACCGGCTGACCAATTGAACAGACAGGCGGACGGACGGACGTACAGACTTACAAGCTGAGTCATCGTCAGTGTCAGGCAACATCAGCTCTAGCATCATGCAACGCGGCAAGATTCTTAACTACTTTATAGCCATGGCAATATAAAAAGAGTAGTATGCACTTTGGGTGGTCGGCTAAAAAAAGAAAAAATATAAATTTTTATATATTTTAATCTTAAACATAAATAAAATATACACAAATAATTTTTTAAATTTATAAATAAACTAATTAAGCTATTAGTAGTACAGGGTATAACTTTACTTCTTTACTATATTTATTACCTGTCTACTAAATATATAATATATTTCTGTGGTTTGTTATGTCTTTAAATTTATATTGTAGATAATAGAATATTTGCTGAACTTTAATCAGCGTGCTTAGGGTAACTCGCCACCTACTACAACTACGTATATTTATTACATGCTCACTAGTTAATCTTTTTTTTTGTTTATATATATAGATTTTTTTTTATCGAATTGCAAATGAAGCTAACTAAATGTCGTGTCGTTAGTTGGTTAGTTGGCTAGTTGGTTGCTTGGTCGCTTAGATGGTTAGTTAGTTGCAGCAGTGTCGGCTTTAACTTCAAGGTTGGGCGCCTCAATGCGGAAAGACATGACAAGACACAAAATGTAGAAATAAAAATTAATATAAATGCACATGTACAATAATAAAAGAAAAAAAAGCGAAGAAAAGGTAAAGAAATAATAATATTAAAAAAAAAATGTACAAAACTGTCATTAAATTGTATCATAAAAAGACGCTAATTGCAAATTGTTTGTACTTAAATAATATATAAACAATTGTACAATTGTATTTATAAATATTATAGAGGCAAGTACAGATTTATGTTTATAAACATGAGTGCACATTAAAAACGAGCTCATAAATAACAACAGCAACAACATGCAGTTAACAGTTTTAATTACATTTCCATTGCACAAATTCCAAAACGCACGCCCGCAATTAACTTGAAATCACATCGAGAATTGTTGCTCAGTTCTAGTTTGGTTTGAGATCAAAATTACATATTCACAAATTTAATTCGATGCTTGCATTTTTGCTAAGCAATTTTTTAAGTTGTTTAAACTCGAGTTTCTTAAAGTACTACATACTACACATATAAAGCAATTTTAGTGGTAACTAAACAGTTTTTCTAAAACTAAATTGATTTATGTTAAAGTAATTTTATTTTAACAATTATTTGACAAAAAACTCTAATCCGTTCGAAAAATTACTTTTCTTCTCTTGTCTTAAAAAATACTTTGTACTCTATAGAATCTGTTTTTATTGGTGCTATAGCCGATTTAATTGTTATTTTAGAATTTTTTGGCGCTTTACAAGAGCTTTTCGAAACGCTGGGGCATCAGGACTTAAACGCGTTTTTGAGCACGATTTCTCAAAAACTGCTACACCGATTAGTCTCAAATTTTAACACAAGCTTCTCAGCTTTATTATTTTTCAGAAATATATGTGGTTTATTTTAATTTCGGATAAGCCACTTCAGAGGTAGAGTGGTCACCGTGAAACGTCTTTTTTTAAAGGCTTCTCTGGGATCACCTGGTAGCTGGTTCTAAATACTCTTCGAAGCTACCAATATATAAATGCTTAAAACAGCAAACATTCAAATTTTTGGTGGAAAACTAAATTCTTTATGGCTTCTAACTAACTGAAAAAAATAAATCAGTAATTTGAGCTCCTCATAATTTCTTAAATTAAAATTATAGTTGTTACGTTAATTTTATCAACCAAAGTTATAGTTAAAAATTCTTTAAAATATTTTAAATTACATGTAAATCATTTTTAATTGTGACTGATGTTTTCCGCAATTTATGCTGGTTTGCAGAGGTCAAACTGTTATTGTAATTATGTGTCGACTCTGAAATTGATTACCATTTTTCATGTGGCTGTGCGACATAAAAACCTGTTGCTTTTGTTGGGGCAAGTGAAAGTGCTGTCTGATGATAATTGTGTCTGCTTTGTATTTTATTGCGAATTTTGAAATTTATGAGCTACACTTGCCACACACACACACATCTACACACAGATAACTGGGGGACAGTGAAAACACGCATGCGTTGCTGTAAGTGCCAACAAAGTGCCGGAAAATTACAGCAAGTCGCTGATGAGTTGCAAGTTGCTTTTTTTGGGGCGTCGCCTGTGGCCATTTTATATGTCTCTGTGTGTGTTACCGGCCGGCGGGTTGGTTACATGTAGCATGCATCATAATCAAGTCGCGCAGCAAATTATCGTGTCTGTTTATCGCAAAATATCGAATGTGTGGGCTGCTATGCCCCAGCAATATTTATACATTTCTCTTAACTTATTATCAACTTGTCATTGCACTTTTTTGTGGCAGCAACACTGCCAATATTGGCAACATTAACAACAGCTAACAGTCATAATGCAAGCTATTTATTTTATTTGCCACAATTTGTGGCAAAAATTCGTTCGTTAGTTGTGGCTCAAACGACTGAGTTGAATTTGGGAATCTGTTGAGTGACTCATAGAAGTTCAGTTCTATTTAAGGAGCAGCTAGTGACTAAAGTGGCAAAAAGCTCTTACAATTATATATAAAATATAACTAATTCTCTTCTAGTGACCCTCTCCTTTTCAAAGCACTCAACTACATAAGAGCACAAGTTATCTATAGCTACCTAAATTTATGGGCTGGCAGTTAACCCAGCTAAGCGTTGAGCTAAGTATCATCATCCATGTTGACGTCAACGTTGGTTACAATCAACATAATGAATGCCCATTAAACGCCCACTTAGACGCGGTCGCATTACTAATACGACATGTTGCCAGTCCCTGTTTTTGTTGCATTGCAACAGACATTGCTGCCTATGTGAACAATGTGTTAATTACACGGCTGACGCCCACGCAGCCACCGCATTGCAATTGTTGTATGTATGTGCTGATGGTGTTGCTGAACAAAGCCAGATAATCACTGAATTGTGAGTTTATATTGAAGAAGCATGAAGTGTCATGCTAAAAAATATAATGTAAAATCACTGACAACAATTGCAATTTTTTTTGTGCTCTTTTCTTGAATTGTAGTTGAGTGACTAAACATACTTGTGCTCATGTCATGGTGCCTGAACACACACAGAGATCACAGACTTAGTACATACGCACACTCTTCCCATTTGTTGTGGGTACGACGCGCTCAATTTAACGCATACGCCCCGTTGTACCGCCGGCGTCAACATTATCGTCATCAGGGTCATCATGTTACGAGTACTCAAACTCGTACACCGTGCAACTACACACACACACACACACACGCACATACATTCACACTCCCTACTTTATGGCTATAATTATTTAACTTGCCTCACTTGAAGTTTTTTTTTTTTTTTATTATTTTCTTCTGTTAGTTTCTTTCTCCCAAGTCGTGTATTTGTTTGTTGTTTCTTTTTCACTTTATTCAGCTGGCAATCATTATGAAATATCTTTACTTTTGTTCGGCTTTTCATTTCTTTTCTTCTTTCGCCGTTTTATTGTTTAACACTTTCATAATTCGTGCAACAACAGTAATAATGAAAACTGTTTGTAATTATACCATCCGTCAGTGTTTATCACTTACGTTTGCGTTTATTAATTTAATTTCCAGATTCGATATCATTATTTTTGTTGCGCTACAATAGTTGCTTCATTTCAACGATCATTTCAATTTACAGCACACACACTTATTGAACTTTCTTTTTTTATTACACAGACATGGATACTTTGTCTAATTTCCTATTATTTGTCTTATTTCCATTAACATTTGTATCTGTCTCAGTAATTGATTCGGTTTTTATTAAACTTTAAATTAAACTTGATTCAATTATCTGGAATATTTCTTTTTTTTATGCATTTATTATTTTATTTATTTTTTGTGCTTCATATAATATTTTTCAATAATTCTATTCCACCGTTCAACAATTGTTGCTACTACAATATATTTTTATTGGCTTTTCTTTGTCATCACCCATAATTATATATTTAAATTATTTTCTTAATTAAGATTTTAATATTTATTTACTTATATTTTAAGCATTTACGCTACATATAACTACAAATATATTTTTCCTACACTTCCCACCTATTCAAAATTTCACCATCTATTTTAAATTGTGTACAACTTCAAGTCTGTTTGTTCTGTCACGATTTTTTACTAGTTCTCTTACCCCATCAGTATCTTTTGTGCTTATGTCTGAACTGTATTTCAAGGTCTCGGTCGTCGTTTCATGAATTTTGAGTAACAATTTCTAAAACTTTCACTGCACGTGAAAGTGAAACTGATTGATTTTGGCATTAATTTGAAATATTGTGACTTTTATAGCACTTGCCATAAGATCGAGCTAATGTCTTGTGGGTTTTCTTTCAGGTGTGATCTAATGATTACTTTTGATTACAGCAGCATTCTCTTTTTTGTGTGATAATTCTCTTTCTCTCTCTCTCTTTTGTATCTGTCTCTGGAGGGCAGAGAAAATTGATATGTGTTTCCCTTTGGGGCATTTAATCTATCAAAATCATGCAAATGGAATGCAGTTAGTGCTTTTTTCGTGACTTTCTGAAGTTTTTGAGTTTTGCTTTCGTTTTTAGACCCTGTATATGAAAAGTGTATGAATGTGTATTAAATTTGTTGTCAAAAAATGTGATCGTCAGGCAATAGAAGAGGTAGCTATAAAAGCTTTCAATAACCAATTTCGAACAATGTTCAGTTAAGGGAACTGTTATAAATACAAGGTTTTCATAGAGCCGTCATTAAACTAATAGTTTTAGAATTAGTTAAACTTAAATTTCCTTTTTTGGATTAAACAATGTTTGCTTAAGTACAGGGTCTTCTACAGTCAACATGCTCGACTTTTGCCTTTAATTGCTGTTCACTTAACTGTTGTTGTTGTTAGCGTCGAGTGAATGAGTGAATGAATGAATGATTGATGAGCACACACTCACTTGATGAAAGTGTTGCGCGATTTGTGTTCGTCTGCCACAAAAGTTGCTTTCGGAGTATCTATTCGGATACATTTTCGGAGTTGTTTATTTACTTGTTGCCGATGTTGTTGTTGCTGCCACTTTTAATGCCCCAAGCGTTGGCTTGTGTCTATTGTTTTTATTATTTTGCACAACAACACAAATTGTAACGCTCAAAATTTATAATTATTCTATTTTGTTTTGCTTTTTCTTCGCTTTTGCTTTCAGTTTTTGGTTTTTATTTGTTGTTTTGTATCTTATAACTGTTGATATAATTCATTCATTGTGAATAATGCATAATTTATGTGCAATTTTAATCATAATTGATAATCATCTACGCATTTAGACATTTTAATCGACCAATTTTTGATTGTTTAAATACTTTTACTTTATTTTCTTCAAGGTAGTTGCTCTATGACTGAGCACATTTCTTCCTCTTTGAGAGGAATTCAGTTAAACACACAACAAACAATCCAAACTTAATACAAATACACTATTATAGAAGCACTGATAGAACTGTTCGAAGATTTGTAGTCAGCCAGTTTGAAACTCAATTCTCGAAGCTAATGAAGTTGTAGTCAATCTAGTTTGATTTCTAAGTTACGACTAGTTAAAGCGCTTGTATTCGATTGATATGTATATGTTGATATGAATAATTGAACATTTCATTGTTGTTTTGGGGCCATGCAGACATTGTTTCGCAAATTAGTTGAACACTTATCCGATGATCGAGAAAAGAAAGAAATAGTTAAAACGTGAGATGCTAGCGGCTTAAATCGCGCCAATCGAGTTGATCAAATAAATAATAATAAAGTAATTTATACTTAATACACGACATATCGGTGCTACAAAAGCCAAAATCTGTTTGACCCATTTTTGAGGCAATGCTATCGAAGCAAAATCATCAAAGAAACGTATTGTACAGTCAGCACCCACAAAGCTGAACCCACAAAACGGTAACCAAACCCGAAACATAGCCAGCCAATTGCCAATTACACTTAACAAACTCATTATGTTCCATTTTGCCAGGCACAAGCAGCGAAAAAAAATGTATATAAACACAACCAGCGGGTGTCAATATGCAATCCAGGCCAAAAATAGCAAAGAAAAAAAAAAAAAACTTAACAACAATAACAATTGCAATAACTTTAAGTTCAAGCAATCGAGTACTTTTAATACCCTTGTCTATAATTTGTTCTTGTATTTTATGAAAAGATTTTTAGTTAGTTAAAAAAGTGAATGAATGTTCATTTTTAAAAAGTTTTTTGTTTTTTAAATGATTTTTTTTTTAAATAAATATTTTAATGTATTTTATTTAAATTGAGGGGAGACACTTTGTGAGTTAAATCTTAGCTACATACATATATGATGATAATGTAAGGTATTATTATTAATAAAAAGAAAAATGTATAAAAATAAAATAAAAGCAAAAAATTTTTTAAATATTTCATTTAACTGTTAAAGATTTAAATATACATAGAAAGTAATAACTAACAAAAAACAATAAATGAAATAAAATTAAAAAAAATCCGAAATTATTTAAAGATCTTTTATTTAAATATTTAAATTTTAAATATACATGAAACTTAAATTAAAAAAAAATAACAATCGATTTAATTTAGTTTTATGGAAAGTAAATCCGTTGAAACGGAAATATATATTTGCGCATACATAGTTTTAGTAAATTTAAGTGGTTTGCTCAATATACACTGTAGAACTCTTTGTACAGGGTATATAAATGGCAGTAAAGTACCGTTAGTTTCTCAGTGAAGTGAAAATCGAAATTCATGTTGAAATAATGCCAGCGACAAGAGGCACAGGCAACTTGCCCCATATGAAAGGCGGCTCGTGCTTGTCAGGTGGCAACTCTAGAAGACATGAGGGTATGTCTTTAAGGGGGCGGGGTCAGTGCGGTGTGAGGGAGTGATCGGAGTTGGCTGACAGGCAACATGGCTAGAACAAAATTTATGCCAGCTGCCAGCTGCTTACATTATTATCGACTTTTATCGAGACGACATTTGACTGCTCAACGGCAGCCAGCAACAACAGCAAACGCTACAGCAACAACAACAACCGTTACAATAACAATTGTAACAACAACGACAACAAATTTGAATCTAGCCACTGAAGTTTGAATTGTAATTGAGTGGCACCACTGCAATGGTGGCATAAGGTGGTGCTGTTGTTGTGGTGCAGCGCTTAAGAATTTAATGCAATGATCGTTGATTGTTGATTGTATGACAAACTGCGGGTATTTTTCTGGTTTCATTTCGTTTGGAGTTCACAAAGCCAATGAAATGTGCAGAAGAATGTGGCATTTGATGTGTTGTTGCATGCAACATGCATTGATTTGCTGCCTAGATTGATATTTGCCGATACCCTGTAACCAGCTATAAATTTTGGCCTTTTTTAGATTAAACTGATTGGTTGTAAAGCTAAAAATGTTGGCATTTAAATTTGTTAAAAGTGGAATTGTATCTCTAGTTCCATTATTTATAGAGTATCTTCTAGTCAAGCATTTCTACTTACACTTAGACAACTGAGATTTATGTTATACATGACTTTTCAGTAGGTTGTCAGTGCAAATTTCAGTTGTTTAATAAAGTTGAAGGAAAACCAACTAAAGACTTGTTTATTTTCACCTTTTTACCTATTTTGAGGTTTTTTGAAGATGGCCAGAAATTTTGCATTTCCTAGTAACGTGTCTTTTATGTTCATGCCACTTGTGGCAACGCTGACAATAACAACTTGCAACTTTTGTTTCCTTCTTCAGATTGATTTTTATTTAAGCTTTTTTTTTGTTTGCTGCTCATCATTTCACCACTTTACAATAGCAGTGGGAGCAGACGAGCGCCGAATTGGAAAAAAAAAGAGTCCCGTCCACTCGAAATTGAAGATCGACTTTTAAAGTCGAAGCCCGAACGCTCAAGTGGTACCCATCGAACCTCACTCAAGACGACGACAACAACGAAGACGTTGGTAGGGCTGTTGTTGTTGTTCAGATGTCTTTTTATTTTTGCCTGCCGGAAAGATGCACTGCAATTTCACAGCCTGTTTTTTTTTTTTGGCTGTCTGTCACTCACAGCTGCAAAGTTGCCAATTTCATTTTAGTTTTCTTCTATTTTGTATGAAATTTAATAGCGCGGGTTTTGAGTTATTTTATGTAAATTTTGTATTGGCTTGCTATTGAACTTTTCCTCTACAGAAATCAGCATTTTAATGGCTTAGTGAATAATGACAGCAAAAATTGCAAACGTCAAAATTAAACTTAATAGGGAAGTTTAGGCCAAAATAAGTACGACGGGTTTTTGTGTTTAAAAGTGATCCGTTTAAAGTTAATTACTTGGTACTACAAAATTAAAACAATGAGCTGAATACTTTGATTGAAGTCTGAGTTTAATTTATAACAATTAACTTTAATAATTTATTTCACTTTTTACGTTCTTGCCAACCAAAAATTAACACAGTTTTGAAATTTTCCATCCTTAAATTTTTTTTTTTTTTAGTTAAAGAATTTGAATTTTTCGCAAATTTTAACTATTTCCACTTAAATATTCAAAAATATACTTTGATTATCAGGTTTAGATAAAAACAAAGAAATAAACATTAATTTTTAGTTTTATTTTATTTCCAAGATTTTTATTTTTATAATTTTTATAATTTTAATGATACAAATTTTAAATAATTCTTTTTTTAAGTTTTAAAATTTAGTTTTTTATCGTTTTAATTAAGTTTCTAGTTCAAATTTAAAGTTTTTCCAACTTTTAATCTATTTTCCATTCCATTTTCTCGTTGCAGCTGAGTTTCCCGAGGAGGATAGCGACATGCTGATGGAACCGAATGATTTTACGCCCATAACTGTATTACGCTCCCACGAGCAACAACATTTCCACATGCCACCGACAACGCAGCTGCAGCAGCAACAGCCGTTGCCACATCGTGTGGCAGCAACAACGGTACAGAGTCGCCACTTTCAGGCAGCTGCCGCTTTGCCGCAACAGGAACAATTTCGTCCAATTGCCAATCCAAACACGCAACTCATTTCACGATCGGATGTGAGCACACACCAGACATCAGGTGATTCTCATACTCAGGCGGCACAGAATTTCTATCCACCTTTCTACCATGAGGCACCACCATTGGGACACTCACGTCCCTATTTCGCGGGACCCGTTGGACCCATTGTTGGTGATAATTCGCCGTTGCAGTTGCCATTGCTGACACCGCAGCAACAGCAGTTGCACCACCACCAGCAGCAACAACAGCAGCAACAACAACGTGGATTTGATGCATCGATTTTGGGTAGCGGTGATTTTGGTGTGCTACGCGGTGGCACCTTCTATCCGGAGGAGGAAATGCCCTATCACCCAGATGACAATAGTGATTATATCTATGGGGATGCAAACAACGGGCATGGTCGTCCTAGTGAGGGTTTCATACAGAAGTACACGTATCCGGAGGAACAATTTGCCAATTTCCGTGATTTTGCGGACATTAATACGCCAACAGATTCGGCCTTCTCACAATTTGTGGTTGTCTATGCGGCCAAGAATGCCACCAAGGTGAGCAATCATCCGCATCCGAAGAACATATTCGAACAGCTGGAATTGCTGGATCGAGAGAAGGCGCTCGAGGAGGCGGCGCTGAAGAAACAACAACCGAGCAAATCCAAATCGAAGCTATCAAAGACGAAGCTGCAAAAGAAATACAAGAAGAAGGCAATCGCTAAAGAATCGCTGGACTTGGAGCCGCTTTTGGCGCTAAGCTAAGCGCTAGGCTAAGAAAACTACAAGCTTCATAACACCCTCCTCTACCCTGCACCCAGTACGTCTCTTTTTCAACTGAAAAAATTAATTTGCAAATTTTTCTTTGCTTTTCTTCATATTTATTTTGTAGAAGCAAAAGCAATTCCATCATTCCATTCCATTTCATTCCCCTTCATTACATTCCATTTCATTCCTTTGCTTCTTGCCACACTTTTCCATCACTTGCCACAAGTTTTTCACATTTTCGACGCCCCTGTCAATGAATTGCAATAGTTCCGTTAGTTGTGTGTACTAATTATTATTATTATTATGATTATTAATTATTATTATTAAATTACCTAATGTAATATTTTTTTGTTTATTTTGTTTATTTGTCTCTTTGTAATTGTAGCACATAGTTTACGCGTATTTTTATTTTTATTTGTATTTTTATTTTTAATTTTTTTATTTTTAACTTTTTTATTTTTATTTCTATTTTAATTTTTATACTTCGTATTTTGCTGTTTTAGTTGCAAAACATCTTTATAAAAAAAATTTAAAACATAATTGTATTGTGTGTGTACATAAAATGAGAAACAGCTTTTAAATGTAATTTTAATAATAAAATATAAATAAACAATAATCAATTTAAATCGACTCTTATTTTTCCAACGCACTTTAAATTCAGTTGTTATTGAATAACTTTTTATTGGCATTTGTTGGTTATGTCTAGATAGTTTCTTAGACAATTGTCGATACATTTCTGAAGACTTAAAGATACATTTTAATTTTAACTGGCTGAAAACTTAGCTGAATTCTTGATATGTATTATTACAAGATTTTTTAATGGATCGATTTTGACTGGTGTCAACTCTATTCAATTTTTAATTGGCCTTATTAATAGCAACTTAATTGGTTTTGTCTTCATTAGCCGCATAAAACAAGAAAACTTGTCTAGTTCTTAAATTTTAAAAATTACATAATTATACGCCCGGGGCCTGAATTCATGTCCACACCTACAACACAACGTGGCACCTGTCTCGCACAGTGTATCAATATGAATAATATTGTTTAAAAAATGTATTGTATAATTTATATACTTAAAGCAATGACAAAAAATGAATTGCTGCATTGGCAAATAGCGTAAGTAAAATTTAATAAATGTTATACAAAGTTTACAGTAAAACTTTTTTTTTTTTAAAAATTTTTACTTATGCTATAAATTATGGTTACGATTACTTCAGAATCACATGTTTTATTCAATTTCTTTGTGATTTACCCCACTGTGCTTGGTTATGAGATTCGTCAATCGATCAATCAGAGTTGAGTTTAACGGTTTACAACGGCTTGTTGAAATGCAATTGCAACTGGAACTGAAACTGTAGTCCAAACTGGAACTGGAACTGGAACTGGAACTACGAGTGCGAGTGCGAGTGCGAGAGCGATTGTACCACTGCTGTTACAGCTCTCTCTCGCAGTCATGGTCATTGTCCGCTAGCGGTTTTATTTTTTTGGTGTCATGTGGGCTGCGTGTTAATACCCTTCCCTGGGGTAATAAACTGCTGCCATGCAATTTGTGACGCACGCAATAAATTTTAAAATAAAAACTATTCAAAGTGAGAGATAAGACTGTGAATTATTCCTTCAGGAAATCATGAATCATTTGAATTGAATAACTTGCAATAGCATTTAAATATTATTTGCATTAAATATAAATAACTAATAGTTCTGTTAGGTTATTAAGCTGTCGAGAGCCCGGATCGGAAAGGCGGTTCTTTCTGGTTTTTCTTTATCTACTGTGAGCCGCTAAATTCCCGACTCGTGTGTCCGACTTTGGCATATGTTTTGACATTTGGAGGCTAGCACTTAATTTACGGCCTCACCTTTTTACAAACACACATAGGTAGACGTATGTGTTAAATGTGTGTGTGTGGAAACGAGTGGCAGTCAGACCCAAACCCAAACCCAAACCCAGATCAAAACTAAGCGCAGACAGCAGGAAACGCGGTGCATGAAAGGTGGGTGAAGGGTGGTGAGCATAGCTGAGGGAGTACGGCGAGGGGGGGAGAGAGGAAATCAATGCGTGTGTGAGCATTGTATAGAGGTTTCTTTTTGTTGGGTGTGGGGTTTTGTGATTTTAATTAACCGACTGCCAGTTAGAAACTAATTAAAAGACTTTGTACTGCGCTGAAATTCAATTACTCGGCCTCCACGCCCCTTTTCGCATTTTGGTGGGCGTGAGAAAACACAAAACTCGTTCTAACCGTTGAGAATGCAACCAGCAATTACAAAATTGAAACTAAACATAATTTGTTGGCTTAGGGTGCGTATACTTAATACAGCGTGTACATATCGCGTATACGCATGCAGCTTCGGTTTATATTTTCCGTAGTATTACCTGTAATGAGCCATGTGTTTAATGTTCAATTGATATACAGTCTATTAGCTAATGACTGATTATTGTTTTTTCATAGGCTTTTCCATCAAAATGTATGACACCTGTACCATGAGAACGCTTCCGTTCAAGTTTCAGTTTCAGTTTTATTTTTAAATTGCAACGTGTAATTTGTTGTCATTGTAAATTTGTTGTTTTTTAATGACATTTTGATTGCTACCATTTAAGTTTTTTCGTTTTTTAACATTTTGTTATTGTTTTTTCTTTTGCTGCAATTTGTGGCAGCTGATTGTAAACGATTCCAGTTATCGATCGATGTGGCACGAGTACCACACACTCATTAGTAGTCCAAGTATTTATTGTACATTGATTGTTATCGAATTGCTGACAAATTACAAACTTTTTATTGATTGAAAACTTTTAGGGAAAATTGCAAGGAAATAGTTTTTATTGGCAACATAAAAAAGAGTCAGTGATTAATTATGTGAAAGAAAATTTGATTAAGAGTTATATTATATATCGAGAGCATTTGATTTCCTTAATTATAAAGTTTTATAACTTTACTTTTTCTACTATTTTCTACTATTAAATCTTGACTTGACATAAAAAAAACTATGAGATTATTTAGTGGATATAATTCTTCTTTCCTTCCTTCCTTTCCCCACATATTCTACACTTGTGTGTGTGTGTGTGTGCATGTGAGTGTGTTTAGCACACCTCTGATAAATTTGGTCTAATGTTGTCTGCGCTTTATTTGGGCAGCACTTGAAAAACATTTTACATGTTGCCTTCTGGCAAGCATTTGTCAACGCGCCCTGCCAAAAAATAATATTAAATTAAAAGCCAAAATTCTTTTGCATTGTAACCCAAAATTGTCTGACAATTGCTGCTCTTGTTGTGATATTTTTTTTTTGTGGTTGCTGTGCTTGTTTCAGTTGTTTTTGAGTTTGTAGTTTAGAAGCAAAGGAAACCCAATTTGAAATACGAAACGCGAACACCCACACTGGAGTCAGCTGCATGGAGATTTGCTAATAAACTTTAACAACGCAAAACAAATTTCAACTTTTGGCCAGGCATAACAAGTAAATGCTATACATACACTCACACACACACACACACAACATTTAAAGTGGCATTAGTATAGTTATAATCAGACATCGTTACGATTACAGCTACAAATAAGAAGCATTTTAAGTAACAACACCAAAAAAGGTTTACACACTTTAAGTGAAACAAACACACACACACACACACTCACACCCAATGTTGTTTTTATTTTGGGTTATTTGCCTTTCGTGCCGCTGAAAACTTTATTAATATCCAAATCGTGAGCTTAATTGAAATTTATTGTTAATGAAAACAAAATTATGGCAAAGCAAACTATGGACACTTGACACGAAACAAGAACCAAGATCGGCCAAAAGAAATCCCAACTCAAAACAGTTACAAATTCGATTTCAATTTCGATTTCAATGATCCCGCCGAAGCTACGATAAAGAAAAAACAAAACACAGCTTAAACAAAATAAACAAAGAACATTTAGCTTGGGGTAAACGAAGTTGAGATACCCTTGAAATGGATTTATTTTTGATTCGATTTGCAGTAGGAAACATAGCTGTAGGGACAAAAATGAGATAAAATAATAATAATAATAATAATAATAATAATAATAATAATAATAATAATAATAATAATAATAATAATAATAATAATAATAATAATAATAATAATAATAATAACAATTATAATTATAATTATAATTATAATTATAATTATAATTATAATAATAATATTATTAAATGTTATTGCATTTAACATGATTAAATTAAGTAGGAGCATAAATAAAAGCTGATCGATTTAAAGCTATTAATGTACATTCTATTAGAGTTACAGAGTCTGTAATACAGACTTTACAACGCGTGTTTTTAATTGCTTATAGTGCAGATTTTATCGCCCACACTTAAAAGAAACATAAACCGCAACTGAAATGGAGACTCAGACTCAAAGTAAGGCTCAGAAACAGATTCAGAATTGAAAGAGTCAACCGAGAGTAAATGGCATTTGAGTCACGGCCCGCGACCAAGGGCCCCCAAAAACGATATTGGTTGGCATTAATTTGGCATTTAAACGCTCATTAAGGCGACAAGCCTGACAGAATGAGTGACAGAATCTGTGGGTGGATATCTGACCAGAAAAAAAAAAATAAAAAATTATCATACATATCGTACCATTAGTCCATTATTTATTCTCTGCATAAGATTTGAAAATATAAGAAAAACAACACAAAATGTGTTGACAGTCATTGAACTGCAGTTTAAGTTTTATGTTCTTGAAAAAGTCTTAAAACTGGCTTTAAAAATTATCTAATTATTTTTGTTTTGCCACTGCAAATATGTTGAATGCGTTTTTAATGTATTTAAAGTGCGTCAATCAACTAATAGATAGCTAAGAATAATTCAATTGAAGTATTTGATTTTTTCTACTTATAGTAAGTAATTTGTGTAGGGATTTAAAAGTTAGAAGATTTGGAACTGTTAACAAAAAATCAAAGGTAATTCAAAAGTATAACATATCAAGATTTTATTAGATATATCATTAGATTAAAGTTAATAGATACTAAAAATAATATAAAAGTATTATACTTACTTCAAGGATTATTGTAAGTTAGGTTATTTCTTAAAGACTCAAAATAGTTTCCCGTCACATGTTTTATTCTATGATTAATAAAATATCTAGACTAAAATTCATTTGCTATTTCAATTTTTTCTGAAAAGTCCTGTCCTGTATATTTGAATTCAGATACGGCATATAATTATTTAAAAAATCAGTTGCTTTCCAAAATAATTTATAAAAAATTTTACAACTGAAAAGTAACAAAATATAAATTTTTTTTATTAAGTCGTGATTTAATTTGTTCTACGCACATGCAATTAGGAAGGCCAAGAAACCAACGTCGTCTTTTGCGGATTGACAGACCCAACTGATTGGTGATCGTTGATGGTTGATAGCTGAACGCATTGCTATGATTCAACTGGCAGTAAATAAAGCTTCTTAGAGACAACTTACAACAATTTGAAATGTAAATAGAAGAGCTGCGAGCTTGTAGTTGCGCTACCAATCGGTAAATATTGAAATGTTCGAATGTGCGAAGCTCAAGGCGATTTTGTTGGCAGCGGCGGCTTCTGTTTGTTTAGGCGCTTCCAATATGCTTATATATGTATATATATATAGTATTTATATACATATATTTTGAGTGTTGGTTTTACATGCCTTTCACAGACGGTAGGCATCGTGATGGCTATAATGTAGCTATAATGTTGCCAACTAATGCAAATAAATTGTGTACAGTCACTTGCAAGTTGTAACAAAATGCAACAGCAGCAGCAGCAAGAAATACGCGCCAAATTGTCAGCGTGCTCATCATCCCGAGTTTACTAAATCGAAATCCAAGACGAAATCATAAACTAAGTCATAGTCACAGACGGTAAAGTCTTTGTTTTCGATTTTGTCTTTGGCTTTGCTTTTGCTTTTGCCTTTGGCAAACGTTAATCCTCAATTGTCATCCTCAGCGTTGTCGTCGAAGACTTATCGAGATTTGTGCGATGCGTTTGAACAACTCTTAACAAATGATTGCTGTGACATTATTACCCAACAACAACAACAAGAACAACAGCGGTTATAACTTTGGCAGCAACTGGCGTACACTTTAATACCCTGTAATGCAGTTAAGTTACAAGTAATATCATTTTTGATGTAATGGATAAAAATAACTAAGCTGGGCGAATAAAAACAAATAATTAATTTCTGGGATGAAAGCAAATCAATGAGAAATTTAAAAAATGTGTTATCATTTTTAAAAACTAATTTTAGCCCTTATTAATTATGCTTAATTGCCTATGTAAATACTATTTACAAATAAGTACAATTTTTATGGACAATACTTTTTTTTTGCAATATTTTTATTGCTTTTCTTTTATAGACTATTGAATATTGACAATAGTTTAGCAAAAATACGACTGCAACTAAATTGACTTAGTGCTTTAGGGTATTAAAATTGCTCGAAATATTTGCAGTAGTTGTTGTTGTTACTGTTGTTGCTGTTGCCGATGTTGTCTGTTTGCCATAGTTGTTGGTGTTGTTGTTGCTGTTGCGCTACTGTATGCTGTTGTGTTTGCTGGCGTTCTCGTTTAACTTTTGCATGTTTCCTCTTTGGCAACTGTCAATGTTAAGCTGGAAACTTGAAAATTTCAACAAAAACAACAACAAAGTGGCAAATAACACACATGTTGTTGTTGTAGTTAGCGTTGTTAGTGTTGCTAGTATTTTAGTTGTTGTTGCTGTTGCTAGTGTTGCTGTTGTTTGCGTTTTGTTGTTTTGTAATGATTTTAATGCCAAGCATAAACAATTATTTTCAATTGCAACACATTCTTTTGTTATTTTTTCAGAGGCAATGGCCGTCATTTGTTGTTGTTTGTTGTTTGCTTTACTTGCAATCGGAATTGTAAATTTTTGTGGCCTGTCGAATTGCAGATGCCGCAAATGCAACAGATGTTCACTTCAGTCAGTTTGGCCGCACAATTAGCGCAAAGGGAAGCGACATGCGGCAAGTGGCAAAGTGGCAAGTGGCAAGCGGCAAAAATTATTGATAAACTGTCAGTCACTCACTACACTCACTCAGTTACTCTCAATCAGCTGGCAGTCAGCTTGTAGATTGCCGTTCGACCCAAGAGAGCGCGCACGCGTTGCATGCCAAAGTTCGTTGTCTAAGTCTTTCGTTTTTGATTGAAAGTGCTTGAAGCAGCTGACTTTTTTTTTTTTTTAAATATTTCTTGACTTCTACTGCTGCCGCTGTCTCTGCCACAGTGCTTCGTGTTAATTATGCAACCATTCAATGAATAAACAAAAAAACAAAAAAAATCATTCGACTGTCAGTCGACTTTTGCCAAGTGCCACATGCCACACGCATGCACACAATGCGCTACCCGCTTTTATGCCGTATCATGCCGCACAGGAACTTTAGCTTAATAATCATTGAGCGAATAACCATTTGAATGTGAGTATGATTTGTGCATAACACTCGCAACCGCCCGCATTGCGTCGCATCACATCGCGGCGGCCTGACCAACAGTTCAGGTGCTTTAAAGATTCCCAAGTATATACTTCCAGTTTCAGGCAGAAGGCAGCTAAAAAATTGATTGAGTTTAGTATGACTCGGAGTGACTGTGTGTGTGTCAATGCGTGTGTGTTATCTTGACACTCTCCAATTGCGCATCCTTTCAATCTGTCAAACTGTTTATTTAACCCTTGATTGTGACAGAATTTTTGAGGCATCGAAGAAGTAAAAGACTGAGAGTTACACTGTAGAAAGCATAATAGAAGCATAAGACTCACTAGAAAGCATCAAAGAAGCGAAAGACTTAGAGATACCCTGTAGAATAAAGCAATAGACTAAGAGTTAGACTGTAGAAAGCATCAAAGGAGCATAAGACTATGAATTACTCAGTAGAAAGTATCAAAGAACCGTAAGACCGACAGTTACCCTGTAGAAAGCATCATAGAAGCATAGGTCTGAAAGTAGACTGTAGAAAGCTTCAAAAAAGCATAAGACTAACAGTTACCCTGTAGATAGAATCAGAGAAGCATAAGACTTAGAGTTACCCTGTAGATAGAATCAGAGAAGCATAAGACTTAGAGTTACCCTGTAGATAGAATCAGAGAAGCATAAGACTTGGAGTTACCCCGTAAAAAGCATCAAAGAAGCATAAGACTTAGAGTTACCCTGTAGATAGAATCAGAGAAGCATAAGACTTGGAGTTACCCTGTACAAAATAGAGTAGAATGTCTTAGACAATCAAAGACAAATATATAAGGAGTTTACCAGATACATCCATTTATACCATAAACATTGCTAACCAACTTATAACTATTATTACTTCAAATAAATCTGCCGCGTGGGTGGCTCTTTACCACAAGAGCATATCTCTTAACCAACCTTGTCTTCAAAAAAATGGTTAAATTGTTAATTTAAACTAAATAAACAAATGGCTAAATGCATTAAACAAAAGAGCTCTGTTGACATTTGTTTATATAGTTGTCCAATTGTCGATTATCGGCTTTTTGGGCGTATGATGAAAATATAAAAAGACAAAATAAACATTGCACACTTTATTGTTGTTGTTGTTGAAAAGACGACGACAAAGTGTTAATGTTCATTGTTTGCAATCGCTAATGATCATAATGATGAAGATGATGAGCTCTTCGATTGTAATGATTACTCATGTCAATTATTATATAAGACAGTTGCTTGGGTCCATTGCTCGATTGCTGCTCGATTCGGCATCGAAGCGAAAGCTTTAAAAAAATAAAAGCGGCACCCAAACAAAAAATAAAAAAAAACGGCGGCAACAAAATGCAATTGATTTTGTTGTATAATTTCTACAGCTTTATCTGCTTGTCGGCAGCTGCATTCAATTTATTGAAGATGCGCGGTGCTTTATTGCTGCCAAGTTGCCGAGCTGCTGAGTTGCCGAGCTTCCAAGTGCTGATGATGCTGCCGCACTGAGAGTTCAAAGCGAGCCCCGAACTGCAAGTCTTTGGCGAGAGTTGAGAGTCAAGAGTCGAGTTGTTTAACGAGCTGACAACGACAATGCGACACAGAGAGACACTTACACATAGACTGCAACACTCACACTCACACATACATACACAAAGTGCACATCAGTTTCTCATGGATTTCGCAAACGAAAGACTTAAGACACGAACTATTTTTATATAGTAATTTATTTTTTGTTTCTTCTTTTTGCCAAAGCGTTGAAATAAATTTATAGGGCGCGCTCGTGTCATAAAATTTATCAACCATGATCTAAATTACAATGTGAGCTTGCAGTTTTCTTTATTTTTGCATTTTTTTTGTACAATATTTATATGCATATTGTTTGGGATTTTTTCGCTTGTAATTCATTGTTGCTGCTCTGACAAAGGACTTGCTGCTGAATATAACAAACAATAAATCTGTCTGACTGTCTGTACGCCATGTTTGCGACAATGAATTGCTTCAATCAGTTGTCACTTGAGCTTCTCCATCTGAGCTGCTGTCACTGCATTGTTCGCATCTCATTAGTTGTGCACAAAGTTCATTCAAGGACAACTTTAAGCGCACTTATCAGTTCTTTCTTGGCACATCATGTCTGCTTAATATTATGACTTTGTTTAACTGCATAAAGTTTTTAATTTCTTTTGCTTTCAGCCATCTCTGCTTGATCGTCGTACTCATTTCTGTGGGTGATTAATCACATATTTGCAAGACCTTTATTCCCTTTTTTTTATATTTGATGGAAAACATTTAATATTAATTTTAAATTAAATTGTATAGAAATTTTAATTTTAAGTCAAAAAATCTTTGAACTGCAGTAATGTTCAAATTTTCTTTGCTTTATATATTTTTATTTTCATTTCTACCATGGCAAACAATGACTACTTCCAATTTGGGCAACTCTCAACGCGAAGCTTCGCCAATCAATTTTATAGCTTGTATGCAAAACTTTCCATTTCTCGTTTAATAAAATTGTTCGAGGATTACAAGGAGAATCGATGTAAACCACGAAAAGCTGTCAATTTGCAGTGGAAAAATGTGGAGGTATGGTGAGAGTTTTTCTCTTATTTTTTTTATTTTTTTATTCATGTTTTTGTTTTGATATTGGTTTTGGTTTTGAGCGAAAGTGAAATTGTCTTTTTAGCTGTGGCTTGCCACATGTGGCATGCAAATTGAAAAATACTCGTAAATGTTGACAATTTTGTCTAGTATCCAAAATAAGCATGCTGACAACAACTGAGCGAAAACAACAGCAACAACAGCAACAAGACGGGGGCAACATCACAGCACGATTTTGCAGCAGAGCAGGAAACATTTTGTGCGATTGTGCGACTGTACAACTGCAACTGTGCAACTGCAACGCTAACCGGCCATGAAAGAGGAAATCAATGTTGCTTGAGAAATGCCACACGGCGACCCCTCCTCTCTTCTCTTTCTCCCTCTAAGCTCAATGGTAAGCAAAGAAAATGGAAAAAGAAAAGTCGCACGCTTTTACTGAAAAGCGAAACCAATTTCACTTGCCGTCCACTCAATTGCGTTAGTTATGAGTGCAACAAGAGCTATAGCAACAACAACAAAAGCAACAACAACAACTACATAGACTGCAGACAACATAATCATGCCAATTGACAAAATGTGTCAACCCCAACAGCAAAAACAACTGGGCCGCAAGGCGTGGAAGAAGGAAAGCGAGAGTTTCATTCAATTCCAAAGCAACAACAAATTTCCTGTTGGCCAAAAGCGCGTAAATTACTCCTCTTGTGCTATGGGGTAACTAGACAATATTTTGACATAAATACTATAAACAAATATAAATTTAATCATTTTTTTTAAGCACCATACTTACGATAGAATCAAAACTGTTGTCCAAGATTCAAATTCATTTCATTAATATTTTTATTTAACTTGTGTTGCAACTTACAATGTCTTTTTTTCTGCCCACAAAAATCGTGTTTCTTACCACCGTCTGTGGTGGCAGTTGCAGCTGCTGCTGTTACTGCTTAGCAATTTTTCACAATTTGCAACGATTGATTTGAATTTCTTTGATGACATCAGCGAGACTTCCTGTCGAATAGCTAATATGTTGTGTATTTTGCATTTGCCACATTATGTGGCAGCAACTGTTGTCATAGGTAATTAGTTGTTTGTTACTACAGTTGCCACATGTATATTTCTGCTTGTCTTGCTGATGTTGCTGATGTTGCTGCTGGTGTTGATGATGTGCAATCCAATGGGAATCACCGTTTGCGTCTACTACAATTTGCACATTTGCACAACTTTCGTCTTGGGCTTTTGTCGCAGAATCTACTGCTGAACCGGTTCTCTAGTGTTTCAGCAGTAAAGCAATGTGTACTATTGTCAGTTATCTTTGAATAAAGATGATTTAAAGTGGCCTTGGAGCTGTGCAAGTTTGATGTTTAGTATTTTGGGTGGGAAGTAGAGCTGTGAAGCAGCTAAGGAATTGGTTTCAAATACTTTTGCCTGAGACCGATCGAATTTTTGTTTGGCCAAGTATATATCCGAATCGATATGTCCGTCTGTTCTTCCGTTTGGTCCGCCCGTCTGGTCCGTCTGTCTGTTTCGTCCGTCTGTCCGTCCGTCTGTCCATCCGTCCGTCCGTCTGTTCGTCCGTCCGTCTGTCCGTCCGTTCGCCCGTCCGTTTGTCTGTCCGTCCGTCTGTCTGTCTGTGCGTCCGTATGTCCATTTGTCCGCATATAAGAGCTAGAAAGACCCGAGAGGTCGCAAATGAAAGACGCAATGCCCAATCAGTACAAGTTTGTTTTCGTCTTTTGACACGCCCAATTTAGGGCGTTCTATCTTCATATACAGTTAAAAGCAGGTAAAAATAGCATGTTTTTTTGGTTAGTTACGTTATCATAAAGTCGCGAGGCGACTATAGCATTCTTTCTTGTTTTAAGATTCAAATATCTATTAAGTTTAAGCAGAAGTGAGAGAATCAGTTATCATCTTATGATCAGATAAAAGTTTTAGTCTAGTTAGCAAACCTAAAAAAAAATGCTGATGCTAGGGGGCAGAAGGATTACTGCTGTGGCGAGAGGGTGTCGTTTGACAGCGCATTGCATAAATTCCGAAGAAATATAATGATTTCAGCGCTTGACGCAAGATGATGTTGCAAGCAGCAAGCAAGTTGGCAACAAGCAGCAAAATACAACAACAACAACAACAACATCAAGAAGCGAGTGTCATTGACTAATGTTGCATGAAGCGCATAAAGCAAGCAGAAACCACAATAACCAAAAACTAAAAACCAAAAAAGCAAAACCAATCTAAAGGCAAACAAAACAATAGAACCAAGTTGCAAGTTACTAGCAACGTTAGTAAAGCGTTGCCAGAGAGTTCGCCACTCGTCAGTCCCTCTGTCTGTCTGTCTGTTCGTCTGTCTCTCTGTTGTTGCAATTTTGGCTTCTGTGGTTTCCGATGCGGCCCAGCCCCAAAAAGCGACCCAACTGACTCACTTGAAGCAAGCTTGGCGCGTACTATGGAGTAAAAATAACAATTTTTTGACAACAAATTTAAGTAAAAAGGAAGCTATTTAATGATATTTTCTTTTTGAATGCAAAACTGCTAGCAATGGAGCGTAATATGGGAAAAAGTCAAAGATTTTCTTAATATTTTTATGAAATTCGATTCCATACTTTTTTTTTAAATCCAAACAACATTTTTCATCTTCTCTACTTTTCACATTTTCAGAAAACTTTTGTATATGCTGAGCATATTGATTTTTGAAATGTTTTAATTATATTTGAAAATTATTCCACAGTGACTTGGCGGCAATATTTTTTTTGATGACTTTTTGCCTATAATTTAATGCTGCTTTGTGTGGCATGCAACCATACAAAGTCGTCTGCTGCCGAAATGTGAATAGGTTGACAGGGTCAGCATTAAGTCTGTCTATTGGTCGCACTCTGTCGTGTCTGTCTATCGAGTGCAGGGCATTGTGGTACTCCTCTCTGCCCTCTTTGCGGCTCTACACTTGTGCTGCTCTCTGCTGGCGGCATGTGGCAATTAATTTGAGCAGCTGCCAGAGCTTGACATTTGCGGCGAACGTGAAAGGGCGCAATTTTTACAATAGAAACATTTGTCGCAAGACACCTTTGAGCTGCCCCCTCACGTCTTATAATGTTGCAGCCCCCAATCACCGTTGCCGATCAATTCAACGCAGTCAATGTGGCAACCACATTAAGGCAGCTTCGATGCCCAAAATCTTAAATGGGACAACACAACGACGGGTCGGAGTTGGAGTTGAAGTTGAAGTTGATGTTAATGTTGGAGATGGAGTTGCAAATTGGATACCGAAAACGCAGGTGAGGGAGTCCGACCACTTGCCACACCAATAATCGCAACTGCAACAGCTACAGCCACAGCAACAGCCACTGCTGCAAACAATAATGAATGCCACCGCAACCAGGGTCTCGTTTTTTTTTTTTTTTGGCTTTTTCTTAAATGTCAGTAAAAATATTGCCAAAATCTCAGCATTCCAAGCTGCAACATTTAATAGACAAAATGGGTTATAAGAAAATCCAACTGCAACTCCAAGTTGGAGTCCAACCACTCCTAGCAGTTTTTTTTTCCGCTGTGAATCGAAGAAGCTTCATGGTTGCCCCATCTTCCTGCCTCAACCCACCGCCCCAAGCAGTGACAGAGGCAACTGCTTATATTTTTATGAATTTTGTAACTAAACTTTTTATACCCACTAGATGGGACAACCACTTAACGGGTAATTTCAGCTTCAAACTACGTGAAGACAATAAATTTCGAAACTCCAAATCGAAGCTTATTTAATGTACAATATTCAAAATGAAGCTTATCCCTTGAATCCCTAAGGAATATTCTTGTTCTTTGTTTTACTTAAAGGGTATCAGTCACTGGCATAATTCACAGTACTTCTACACTCATTTGTTTTCAAGGTTTGCTTACAAATTGAATGGGAATCTGCAAGTAAACTACACAAAAGACTAGAGAAAATTTCATTTGCTGCGCTCAATGCCAGCACGATTAGACTTAACTTGGGAATTCCACGCCTCAAATTGATCGGCTTTGTTATGCGAATATCTTCAGTCATGGGAAGTTCGTTGACTAACTCGCCAAGTCAAACAACTCATACTCGAAAGAATCTTTTTAGCCATGAGCTTAGCAATTTAATAGAAGATATTCTCTGCTGATAGTCTTTCGCTTATCTTTAAGTTTTAATTATAGTTATTTGCCCAAGACAATTAACAGGCTAAAATGTGCTTAGCTTAAGAAGCTAAATTTAATTGGGATAAAATGATAAATTGTAAATGTTTTCCTACTTGAAGTAATTTCCGATTTTTCCCCTGTACTAAAATGTGTTTGAGGGAAATATTTTGGTTGATTTATGCTACAGATTTTCCTTTTCTTTTCTTCTTTACCTTGAGGAGAATAGTTTATTCCACATTCCTTGTTTTTTGATATTCAACACGAATTTTGTATGTTATGCAAACAAAAAAGCTTAAAACACAATGTCAACTGTCAGTCTTAAAAGCCATCAAAAATGTGACACAAATGTTATACTTATGTTTCATTTGTTGTAAATCAAACATCAAATCAATAAACAAAAAGTCAAGCAATTACTTTGTTGTTCGAAAGTTGTTGGTTAATGGAATTTGTAGAGATCATGGCTTAAGAGCAGAAATCCAATGATGGGGACCACATGGCGAATGCATAATAAATGTCCTATGATTGTCAAAGTACTGTCAAATGTCAACGAAATGTCAGTTACATGGTCGCATGGCATCGATTGCGCTTCTAACAGATCATTGATCGTTTATCGCCGATCAATGATCAACAATCAATGATCAATGATCGATGAATGCTAAAAGCCAACTGGACACTCGACTTAAGCTGTTTGATCTGATTGCGACCTTGACTTTCAAGCGACAATCAGTGAAATGTCAAACAGTAAGAGCGAGAGTAATAGAGAGTATAATAGAGAGAGATGGCGAGAGCTTAAGCGTAGATCAAAACAAATAGACAAAAAAAAATGAGTCAAACGAAGTGAATTGTATTAAAGTCAAATCAATTCAATCACTTACAAATTGTATATATTAAACGGATTTATCCGGTTTATCTAGACAGGAACACAAAACGGAGTCAGACTTTTATGTCATGTATGTATCTGGCATTTGACATGCGGATTCAATCGACAACAATCGATGATCTCAAGGCTTTAACTCGCTCGATTCTAAAATTCCGAAATGCCAATAGAACCTGGCAACAAATAACGTGTGGTATATGGTATATGAAAAATTAATAATAATCAAATACACACATACACGAGTACCAAACAAACAAATTACCAACAATTGAAATTTAAATATGTTTTCATTAACGTTTAATTGAGTTGAGCATTGCTGGGGTTAGAGATGGCAGCGTGAAAAAAGTTGGGAGGAAATATCGTCACATAGCTTTAATTTTTATAATATAAAAATTAAATTTTAATTTGGAAATTAATTAAATTTTTGTTGTTTTCGAGTTTGGTAAAAAATATACAATTTCCAAAGTTTGTATAACTTAAATGTTAGAAGTGTCTTCAAAAATACCTAATTTTAATTATTTATAGAAAAAATTAAAAATTAAAATTTGTGTAACGACTGATATTTAAATATCTACGCCGATATTTTAACTTTAAAGTAATGACTGTTATTTTATTTAGATTTTCGTGACACGAAATATTTTATTCTCAATTGTCGATAAGAATCTTTTAAGTAAATTTTGACTTTTGTGTTTGGTCATTCCATAAGCCAATGGCCAATGATTGTCAGCATCGTCGAGTGTGATTGATTGATGTATGATAACTACAGCAGGGCGGCTCAGGCCCCCTACGATAATGTAGTTTTATTTAGCTCAATTCATTTGAGTCTAAGGCCCACTCACAAGTCGAGTAGCTGCCTACCCTATTGTTGGCTACGGCGCACCCAAATTTGGCGATTCTAAGACAACGGCAACGTCGACGACGACGACAACGACCACTTAAGCGCTCGATGCTGAAGCTAAGATCAATTTGAGGCGATAAGATTAGAGGGCGGCCAAGCGACTTGTGTATGGAGCCAATTGAACGCCCACATCGTCGCCACAACAGCCACGGCGATCACTGATCCCAAAAAAAAAAAAATGGAATAAATGCTGCTATGTAGAAGCATCGGGCATTTTTCAATTCAGCTATGCACAGTGGTTGACAGTGAGTAGAATTCTTTAAGTAAGTTCAATTTTTTTTATGAAGCTAATTAAAATAATTTTTTTGTATTTAACCAAAATATATTACTATCTGAATTTTTATAATCATTTTTTATCACCTACTTTGAAGCTGAACTATAGCTTTTTTTTAAGACTTTTTAAGATTATCTTAGTCATAAATTTTTGTAATCCTTTTTTGACACTGTGCAGCGCTGAAAGTCGCTTAGCATAAGTACTTCTTTGTACGCTAGTCATATATACGTATATACCTATTTTGAGTGTGTGTTGTTTGGTTGTGCGAGCAAATAAATGCCTTTTGTATAGACGATTGCTCTGGGACTTTGGCACAATGCTATAATGTACATACAATGTAGCGATCATACAAATAAGGAAGCAATTTGCTATGGCTCTGGGCTGGCTGGCCGCGAGTAGGAAACGAAACCTAAGCCAAAAAGCAGCGGACAAATTATGCGCGACGTTGACTGCGACGACGAAGGCAACGGCAACGGCAACGGCAACGCCAACGCAGAAAATAAACGAAAGACTTAGGCAACGAACTCAGTCGATGCTAAGAATTTTTTAAGCGCATGCATTCATTTATTATAATAACAGTTGCAATGCAGTCGCCTGCCACATGCCACAAGCCGCAAGAGTCGTGGCCGTAAACCAACACAGGTTGTCACAATTGTTGGTTGTTGTTGTTGCAACATTTGTCAGCTTATTGCTCCTTTTTGTGGCTTGGCTCATGTCAAGGACACAGCCACACAGCGGCCTGATGGGCTAACAAAGTTGGCCAAAAGGTCAGCTGCAAATAACGCAACATTCATTTCCATAACAACAACAAAAACTAGCAAAAAACTAACGGTTTAAATGCTTAAACAAACAATTGCAAATTGTTGAGATTTTGTTTAGGTTTTCTTGAGTATCAGTTACAGTTGCGCTTTGGAGCATTGCCAAGAGGCAAGAGGTGCGGCTTGCTGGGTCAATCAGTCAGTCAGTCGAATCGACTCGACTTGAGCCCCTAACGGCAGCTGCTTATTGCATGCCACAGCTGAAGCTGCTCTTCATATTTATGGATCAACAGCAACTCAATTGTTGTGGGTCGCGCTTATCGCGATTGTCCACCGACGCCGCCAACGCTGGCGGGCATTGTACAATGGGTAAAACTCACAAAATGCGCAAGAAATTAAAAATATCTCTAAGTAGTTCTATGAAAAAACATTTAAAAACTTAATTTACTACGCTTTTGAAATAGTTTAAGTTGTTGAAAAGAAGTAAAAAATAGCTACATAAGCCCACTGTACAACCAACAAAGCTTTGCGTAAATATTTGCAATTTTTTTATCGATGTGCTATTGTGTTCAGTTGCTTGTTTGCTGTTGTTGTTCTAACTAAACACAAAATAAGCCAAGTTGCAGTCTCCATTTGAGTCTCAGCACTCAGTTTTATTAAATGTTTAGCGAGTTACATCATGGATGGTCACATCAGATCGTATTGTATTGGATGGCATCGTGAGTCAAAAAAGATAAAAAAAACAAAGCCTAATGAACTTCCGTTTTGCCAATGCTTTTCTGTGTCAATTGCCAATTAAAGTTTTGCGACTGAGAAGCTAAACAGAGAAAATCGTTAAGAAAACGTTAAGAAAATGAAAAAAAAATCAAATACAATGCAGAGACGGCCCAGCCCCGGCAGGCAATTAAGAGTTACGTGATCACAGGCAGAAGACATTGGATATATCTAAAGACATACTTAAAGGTAAAGTTTTTATTACAGAATACATAATTAGGACACTAGCTTTGTCTAAAAAATCAGAGATTACTAAGTAATCAGCAACATCAAAATTTAAGATAATGATTTGAAAGTTAAACAAGATTTTAACTTAAAACATTTTACTGTTTTTACCTTGTCTTGTTAGACCCCGTACAAGAGTAGATGGGTGTATTAGGTTTGTCTGACGGGAAATTTGAGTAACAGATAGAATGAGGCCTTTTCAAACCAATAATGTATATATATTCTCGATCAGCATCAACAGCAGAGTCGATATATCACTGTCCGTCTGTATGAACACCTAGATCTTCGAGACTATAAGAGCTAGAGTCACAAAATTTAAAATTAATGTGAGTCTATAGTTGACGAAGATCAAATTTTATTTCATAGCGTAGCCACACCCCCTACCGCTCCCGCAAATTGTATAAAAATAATTGTCACCTCACTTAAAACTATGTTCACATTACCATAACTTGAAAGCGACTTGAGCTATTGCCACCAAACTCACACACTATGTGTACATTATGGTTATAACTATCGACACCAAGTTTGGTTCGGATCGGACAGCTATAGCCTATAGCTCTTATAGAATAAAACGGTTGGTTGCGGTGTCTCTTACTTAACTTACTTCTTACTTAACTGTAGTGTATTTAATTATCAAAAATATATACATAAAATTTCATGTTCAATGTTACATAAAAAACAATAATATTGATAATAAGTAAGTTTTTAAAGTAATGAGTTTTGAATGTGAAAATTAACTTAGTACTAGCTTTTTAATTAGCTATTAAAGCGACTTCTTATGTCTAAAATTTAATTATTAATTCTTATAAGAAGAAGCGTTTCAATTTTAGAATCATTTTTACATAATTTAAGTGCCAGTTTAAACAGTTAAGGCCATCCTAAAGTAACACGTGATCTTTGTCAAGGTAAGTCTTAAACTGTTACCTTCAGTAAATTGCAGAATATGTATTCTTGATGATAAATTGAAGGGCATTTTTGAGTGCTCTGTGACACTTTGGAGCTTTGATTCTATGCTTTATATGAAAGTTCTACGGGGTATTTGTCTTCGAGAAAACTTAGATCATATTCATTTTAGCTGCTTGCTGCAGTTAAACGAACAGGTGATAAAACGTTTAAGTAGTTTACTTGATTAACCAAAAAATACCAGACATAAAAACAATAAGAACAAGTCACTTTGTAAGCAATTCATTTGTGTGCAAATCACATTTCAGTCAATTACTAAAAAAAACTAAACTAAGAATTTAAAATGTAGTTAAATTCAAGATTTGCATACAAAATACGTGATCAAATGATGGTCATAAACATGGATCGAGACACAACGTAAATTCGACAAACGCCTACGCAAATTGTGGCAACTGTTTTGTGGAACGCAATTGATTGGATTGACTGCGATGCGACTTGAATGGATTGGATTGGATTGGACTGTATTAAATTAAACTGAATTGGATGGGTAAGGTTGATGCGTTTGCCAAGTCCAAGCCGAAAGACAAAAACAAAACTGAAACTGAAACTGAAACCGAATTTGAAATTGAAAATCAAGTTCTTCTCAATTACATAGACGTCTTTTGGGATCTTTCAAGAGCCGCACTTGACACACGCGATTACCTGACTCGAGTTGTTGTTACTGTTGCTGTTGTTATTGTTGTGGCAGCCACAGTGGCAATCAGCCCTGCTGTTGCTGTTGCTGCCGCTGCTGCTGTTGCCAGTCGCATGTTGCAGTGATTGTTGTTTTAATTAACGAGCTCGCATTTTGATCGCTTTAAAAAATCAATTGCTTCGTTTCTCAGTCAAGATTTGCCTGCTCCACTTGAGCTTGGATTTCATCTGTATCTTGTATCTTGTATCTTTTTTTGGATTTTCGTTGTGGCTTTTAGAAGACATTGAGGCATTGAATCATAGCTCCAATCAAAATCTGTAATACACTTGCAATATTTGCTTTATGACTGCCGTTTTCGCCTTCTTTATTAGCACAAATGAGCTCGCATTTGATTACGACTAGTTACTTATTACATTCTCATGAATAGATATTTTTATGCCTTCCCCCTACCCTTGATCCACAAATACTGCCAGCAAGGCTAGCTTCAAGTGTGTGTTTGTGCGTGTGTGTGTGTGCACATACTTATTGGATTCAATATAAACACTGATCGACAGATATGCGTAGATTCGACGTACTTTGAATACTAATTCAAAGCACAAATGCTTAAAATAATGTTTACAAGTTTAAAATATTTGCTGTCTTAACTTAAATTTAATTCACTTGAATAATTATACTACATAACCTCAAACTGTTCTACCGCAGATAATCAACTTTACTATGCCATGCCTCTCTATTTACCTGGAGCCTATTAAATTAAGTTTCTTGGAAAACCAAACATAACCTCACTTATAATATGACCATTTTTATCTGCAGCAATTATTTTAACGCTTCAAGTACTACTCTCCACCGTTAGAATCAGTCTGAAAACGGTATTAACAACCTACAAAAAATCTTACTTAATTTGGCTATGAACTGAGACATTAACGGTTATCAGTGTTTACAACTGTTTAATAGCCGACATAATCCAGCTTAGTCCAAAACAACCAGTTAATTTTATTTCCTAATCAGCGACAGCGACACTAACATGTGTTATAACAAGAAAGCATAATCAAACCTAACCACACTTATTGTCTAGAAATAATTCTATCTAATATACTTTATTTAATGATTCACCATAACCTTACTTTTGCTATGCTTTTGCTAACCAAGCAGTCATTTATCTGTATTTTGCCATTATTATCGATAATATATGTGCATTATCGATATTTTATCGATAAAAGTTGCTAAGTTTAGTTACAGCAGATGTTATCGATATTCCAATCTTCTGTTCGAGTAGTTGGCGTCGTCTAAAGTGTCAAGAACTCAAAAAAATAACAATAAAAACTTTCTAGGCACACGTATGATTCATAGTTTCAATTACGTGCCAACATAATCAAACATAACCCCACTTTTGTTGTGCTCAACCTAACCTCAATTCAGCCCTTTAGTTAATAATAAGTTTGGTTTCGTTTGGGGAAAATTTGTTTAATTTTGATAAATGCGCATTGAACTTTTTGGATCGGTAGGTGAGGAGATCACCGACTGATTATACAGGGTGCTCTTCTCATTTGATTGCAGATAACTTGGAATGTAATTTCTCTAGGCAAATCGCATACATTTGGCCTTCTGGGTATATGTGACAGCGCCATATTCCTCAACAATTTGATCAATAGCAATTTTGTTGAGATTCTCCAGATACAGACGAGTCTTGCGAGATTGTATGATATAGCTGATGACATCATGCATATTGCTAAAGAATAGAAAGCCAGCTGTACCGCAACTAAGGTCCAGATAACGAAAACGATTAACATCGCATGTGCAGCCATCATACAGGAAATAGATGAAATCATTGTTATTGTGGAAGCGAAAGACCACATAATTGCCCCACGGTGCCATGACAAAGACACGCTCCGCACAGCGAAATCCGGCACGGAGGAGCTTGCAAATGCTATCGTAGCATCCATTCTCGGACCCAACAACGGCCATTGTTTCCGGAATGCGCAACAGAGCCGGGTAATGATTGGGCTGTGCGCGAAGCACATCATGGGGTCCAGTGGTCTCTGGACACGGATCGAGTGGCTGTATCATTTTCGGTGGTTCCGGACATGGTGGACATTCTTGTTGTACAACCGCAGTGGGTGCTACAATTGTTGCCTTCTTCTTGCCCTTCTTTCCCTTGGCTCCCTTGCCCTTGCCCATTCTGTTCGCTTAATCCAAATTAAACAATCGCCAATCTACAACAATATGACCTGCAACGAGTTCCACCTTCTCATATTGTCCAGCAGCAGCCTAAATTAATTATTTACTCACATACAACACAATTGATTTGTGCTCGCTGCTACTCACCTGGTAAATTGGTAAACTGGTTGAACTGTAGCTGTCGTCCTCTCTTTAAACCCAAAATATTTCCCGTACAGAATTTTTTATTTTTGTGCTTTTTATATAAAAAACTGGAAACCAAAACTGAGAATTTTTTTTGTTCTATAAAATGAATTTTTCTCAAATTTTTTCCGAGATTTTTATTTTTGTGTGTACAGATGTACAACCAGTTCTGATTCTGAAAATAATGCTTTATGCCACTATATCGACTAGTTTGGCCAGTGACACTAATCTCTCAGGATACTTTGACCGCTTGAAAGTTGAACTATTTAAGTTGCTAGGTTTTTCACCTACTTCGATTTTAATTTTTCTCAGTTTCTGTTGAAATCATTGTAATCTATTATACACTTAGTGTAATCTATAATAATAAGTACGCCCTTCATGGGGGCAGTGCATAGGCCCTTGGTGGCCTCTAATGATGCGTTTCTGGAGGCATTTTTTACTTGTACTCTTGCAGGATGCAAGATTACTTGGACAGCAGTTGCCTTGGATGTGTTTTGGAGGCATTCTTGAGTGAGTGTAGTACTGGTGCATTATAATTTAAATTTACTTAATTTTAGAAAAATAAAAAGATAATAAATTAAGAATCACAAAGTTACAGAAAAGATCAACAGAGCTAAGAAGAGAAGACGTGGAGAATATAAAATAAAATTAGGTGTAAACTTTATTATACTACATAACGGAATCTTCTTAAAAATAGTTAACTAACAAAGCTGTAAAAAATGCACAAATTATAAAAGCCTGAATATTCTTTAGAACTGCAAGCTACAAAGAAAAAAGTACAGAGTTGGTTAGCTCAGACTTGGTAAAAATAAATTTTGATATTAAGCGATAAATCAAAAAATTGAAGAGATCGATAAGCATAAGTAAGTGGCAAGTATCAAAAACAGTGATTACATCTTTTTAAATATTTGCCTTTAGGTATATAATTATGCAGTCATGTAGAAAGATAAAGATTTAAACAGCAATATAATATGATGTAAATTAAAAAACACTTTTTATAAACAAATGCATTTTAGTGCACAGAATATGCTGCTGTGTGAATACCACAGCAATGACTGATGCTCAATGAAAATAACATTTTATTTACTCATTTACAATGCTACGCGCTGACTAATCAAAGACTGCAGTGCAAACACTGTCAGAGTCTAAGAAATAATTAATTTTCTTAGCAGCTGTTTGGTCAAACTGCTGCCAAAATCACAGAACATCTATCTCACTATGTGTCTTTATAACTGTCTGTCCACCTGTTTGAAGTCTGAAGTCTGTGAAGCGCATCTGACAGAGTTTTTTGAAGTGCAATTTAGCGGCTTGTCTAAATGATAACTTTGCTCGTAAGATGTAAATGAAGCAATTGACCAGTTCGCGACCAGCAAATGGCCAAAACATGAAATGCCAATTAATTAAGCTGTGTGTGTGTGTGTTAAGCACTTGATAGCGGGATGGCTATGATGTACCCAAGGGGGTGGGCGGTATGGACTAGAAGAAGAGAGGCAGAGGGAATGAAGAGGAGCAGCACCACAGGCAGATATATATATGTATTCTTGGGCAATCAAACGTGAAACACGATTGCAAAAGGATCCAAAACTGCAAGTGACATCGCACACTCGCCTGACGCTCGCTGTGGCAATTTACACAAAATGTAAACAACACACAGAACTGCTAAGAAAAAATAGAAACAGAAAATAACAAACCAAATAGCAAGTGAATGTCTGGCACAGCAATTAAAAATTGTGGCGTCTCAGACCCTTGCCACAGAGCGAGAAGAAACAACAACATCAAGTGGAACAAAAAAAAAAAAACCACACAAATTGTTAAATAATTAAAGCTCACAGAGCTTGAAAGCAACAACAACAACAACTGCAACGATATTAGCGCGAAGAAATAGTGGAAGGAACTGCAACGTCGATAAGATCGAAGTGTGCATACTCTTTGCTATAACTAGCGGCAAGTTTTGGTCAATTAATTAAATAGTATTAAGATATGACTCTAATTAAAAAGCTAGCTAAACAGAAAAATATTTTATGAGTGTATTGGTAGTTTAACGGTAAAAAGGCGCTTATTGCAGCTTAGAGCGAAAGGCGTACATCCAAAAGAAGACGGAAAGATATTCTTGTAAATTGTTTTTAATTAATTCTTTCTCCTCTTGGTTAAGCTAAGACAACAATTAAGAAAATTTAATTTAGTGTATTAAAAATAGTAGGTGTTTTTGAAGTAGTCATTTGTTTGACATTTTAAATTCTATTATATATTATACAACTTTTGCAAAAACCCTTTCCAAGATTGGCCAGGCTAAGCAGGACAATGCTAGTAAATGGTTCTGTAGTAAATAATATTTTGCAAGCTGTTATCCTCTGAGTGCTGTTTGATATAGAAGTTCCATCTACACAAAAATTGGGCAGCTTGCGTAAGTTAATATTATAAACAAGTCAGAAAAGCCACAGTCGAGCGTACCGACTGTAAAAGACTCCGTAATCATACAAGTGCGAGTTTTTCCACACAAATCCACATTTTTGCACCGATTTGTGCTGTGGGATCTATAGGCTATAGTTGTCCGATGCGAACCGAATTTTGTAATGATAGTTATGATGGAACCATACACATGATGTGGGAATTTGTTCACGATTACTCCAGTAGTGTTCAAGTTATGGTGATGTGAAAATAGTTTTGTTTAGAATTTGTGGGGGCAAAAAACTTGATCTGCGTACACTATAGACGGACTTCAAATTTGGTGGCTCTAGCTCATATTGTCTAAAAGATCCAGGTGTTCGTGCGGACGGACAGAAGGACGGACGAACGAACTTACGGAAGAACTTAAGGACGGACGAACGAACATACGAACGGACGGACGGACAGACGGACAGACGGACATTTCTATATCGACTCGGCTGTTGATGTTGATCGCTTCTGATAAACCTAGTAAAGTGGTTTACTCTTTTTTAGAATCCGGGTCTAAGTTTATTTCAGTCTTAAACTTCCAAATAATTTTAAAAATAATTCAAGCCCTTAAATCCATAAATTTTTATATTACAGGAATCAATATTGAACACGCTTAGATTTTATATACATTATATAAAATATTTTCATATTTATTAACTAAACTGAACTACCCCACACGTAGGGTAAACAAAGTAAATAAAGAACCTGTTGCCCAGGCCGAGAGGCACTCGAACAAATGAAATACTATACAGTGATAAAAAATAATATTTATGCAATTACCGAATTCAAATAATGTGTGCATCAAACAGCTGCACAGTGCACAGAAACGAACATTTTAGCCACTTCAAATGGTCGATGTATTAAAATACACTAATTGTATATAAATTAATAATTACTTTACTGATGCAGCAAATTTGATTTGTTTTCAGCATTAATTCGCACGATTAAAACTGCTTTAAAAATCTTGAACAACTAGCAAATACCGTGGAAATGTCTTAAATACTATTTTGTAGGGTATGTTTGGGCAAGCCAGGGTTGATTGGACCCTGAAAATCTGCTTGCCAAAAGCTGCTACGCTTCATACCCTGTGTTTAGTCATATATTTTTTACAGGGTATCATAAATGTGCCGTGTCTACAGTTTTTAGCATTTTTCCCACTGTGCATCTGGGCATAATCCATTTGGATTCCCAGTTCTCAGTTCCAGTCGCAATTCCCATTCCAATTCCAGTCTCAGCCTCTCAGCTGGACATTGTGGCATTTGGCATGTGGCTTGTGGCACATGCAGTCGCCTTCATTGGTTGCAATTACAGGCAACTGCACAATTTGCATCATTAATTTGTTTGCCGCTTGAATCTTGCATGTGTGTTGCATGTGGCAAGTGGTAACTGAGGGCGACAGTTTACGACAACAGCGATGAGTGCCACAGAGTGCTCTCTTAGCTTGCTTCACACCTCGCAAACTGCCATTGCAATTGCGGCATCATGAGCTTGCAACTTGCTAAGCATAGCCAAATATTTTGATAGTGTCACAAGCTTCACTGATATGCAGCATCGTTGCATGCCACAGCAAACAATGCCACCAAAAAAATAAAAAAAAAGCAGATTCGCTTTTTGCTTTCTGGCGTTTTGTTTCCGCCAACACTTTCGACACTCCGTCTTCAGGCATCTCCAGTTCCATTTGCCAGTCCATGTTGCATGTGGCATGTTGCATTTATTTTTTATTACTTCATCTTCAAGTTGCCAGTTGCCCAGAGAGTTTAGCTAATAGGTTAAGGAGGCATACGCCACCGCCTCGCTTGTGGCACGCCACACACTCATTGTTTGAATTGTGTTTATTTATTTTTATTTGCCTGTTCAGCTGAAGCAGCTCGTGCACTGTGAGAAAAAAGTGCAGATTCCATGAATACATTTTTAGTGTAGTTCAGTTAAGCTTTATTTTTTATGAACACCAAGTGTGCGGTCAGAACAAGTTTTCTCCATGTGTAGGATTTTAATTTTCACCTTCTTCACTCCTTCACTTTCTACATCATATTTGACTTGAGGTAAAGAGCAAGTCAACCTCATTATGTAAGCAGAAGCAGCAGCTGAAGTTGCAGTTTCATTTGAATTTAGGTCAACTGAGCGTAGGAGTCTATAAAAGCATAATTTTCCACCCGAGGAGCCTGAACAATATATGAAGTTGCTTCAGTAACTGATTGAACACTCGAATATAATCGATGGAAAACTATTAGAAAGGTCTTTAGTTGAACAAAATGACTGTAAAAGACCACATACCAATTCTGATGAAATTATATCAAATAAACAATTACAAAAATTCTCAAAAGTCTGCAGTTTTCTGATTTATTCCGAATTTCTATAGTATATATAAAATACTTGCAGGCACACAATTTAGTTGTTTGGTTGAGTAACTCAATTTCATCTTATAATCAATGTGAGCGAATACAAAATTTGTTAATTTTTAATTAATTTTCGCTTGCAAAAATAATAGTTTTTAATCAAAACTGTTTTTTATAGGAAATAAAACACGTAATACTGGAGTAAGGAAGCGATACCTCAAATAGTTCTTTAATGATTAAATTTTATATTTGGTTTATTAGTCAACAGTTTCGGTTTATAATCAGAGATACAAGTGTTAAATTTTCTTCAATTTTATTGTCTTATTGTCTAAGCAACGTTGAATTTTGGTGAAAATTTGATTGGATTTTTGTGATTTTAAATACACAACTTTCATGTACTTTCAATTTAGTTTCAGGCAAAAACCCATGATATTGCTATGCAACGTTACTAATAATATATCGCGTACTTAAACCAAGAAAAAGCTAAACTTTAAAGCTTATAAGCTTAGAGGAAAAGCTTTCGCTGAATAAGTTTATGCTGCTTTCAGCGCGAGCTTTTCGCAGGGGAAATGCAATGGGTAAATATGTATCGTTAGATGGGTATTTACGGTATGCATCGTACTTGTTCATAACTATGCGAACAGCTTACTATTTTGGTGTAGTCTCATGCCCTTTTGGCTAGATTAATATGTACAGTATTCAATCGCGAAATTTACTACGATAAGAGCATTCGAATGCCTTGAACCAAAAATAGTTCAACTGCCAATGCGAAGAACAATAAAAATGAAGAGAATTGAAATTGGGTGGATGATTGGCATGGAAGTCCTTATGCGGCAATACAGAATTCACTTAAGGACAGTTGAACTGACAGCTGAGTTCTGTTGCATAGTTGCCAAAAAAGTGGAAGAAAAATACAAATGACAAACTGAAAAATTGGAGCGACGCCGCGGAGTCTGTGGAACACACACGAGAGTCGCCGTTGAAACGGAGTCATTGGGTCATCCAACCCAATGAAGGACGCCAACAAGCCGCAATGCACGACCCAGTCACAAAAATAATAATAAAAAAAAAAGCCAAAAAAACTGATGGAAAAACCTAAAAAAGAAAACAGTTGAAATTGTGAAAAATATGGCAAACACTGACGCTGGCGCCAACATTTATATTTTCCGAGGTAGAAAAAAAATAAATGTGGGAAAATGCAAAACGCGTTTGCACGCAAATCAAACATCCGGCCAGGTCTTTAAGGGAGTTGGATGCTCAGTGTGCCTCGATGTACCCCCATATTAAAAAACTTTCAAGTGGGAACGCGGACAAGAGGCTAGAAGAAGAAGAGCAGCTTAAAATGGCTTAGTTAAGTGCCGGACTCAAAGATACCTGTTACTTTAACAAAACTTTAACATTACGAAAACTGTTGCATGTTTTTAGGCGCTTGCAATGCTAGAAGAATTAAAATAACTTAATGAAACTTGGTATAATTGATAGAAAAGGTACACCAAAAATTAATTTTTATAGTTAAAAACATAAGTATTTAAGAAAAAATTTGTATACAGAAGATTTTGGCAGTGAGTGAACAAAATTCTCCATAATCATAGGAATTTGATTTAAATAAGACAGGCACAAAATATCAAGTAAATGTTGCTTAGGTTTTAAGGACGCATAGAATCTGTTACTCTATATATTTCTGATCTAAATACTAGTTAGGATTGTTTATAAAATTGGAGTACATGGTGCACAAACAAATTCTAACAGTCTAAGCTAGAAATTAATGAAACCATTTCTAGCTTTTGCTATATAAACAGTTAAAATAACTTTTACGCTTTTTAACCCACTTAACAATAAATACAATATACCCGTGCTGTAAGTAACGGAAGTAAAAAGAAGAAGGAAAAGACGGTATATGCTGCCTGATGCCGCTGATTCTGTGGCATGCCGTGCGCTCGATTCCCTTCGATTCGCTTTGCCTTTAGCATGCCTTAATCCTAATCCCAAACTCAGCTCCAAATTGTATCTTTAAGTTGATGTTGTATATGTGTGTATGCGTGCGGGTGTGTATGTGTATCTTGTTGTTGTTGGTGGGTTCGCCGTTTTACGAGTTTCCTGTTCAATGAAGTTGCACGTGGGCAGGCCAAAAGAATTGTTTGTTATCGTTACGCAGCATCAGCTCTACATACATAATGTAGCTCTGACCTGCAGTTCCCCCCTCTGCTGCCACAATCGAACTCCAAAGCGACCCAGAACAGACCTGACTTGACTTGTCTTGACTTGACTTAACCTCAGCTAGTAAGCGCCTTCTAATGGCAAAAACAACCAAAAGGGGCTAACGTGAACCTTGAATTGGGCAACGACTTTAAGGTTTCTAAATGGAGTTAAAGGGGGTTTCCCACTGATTTTTATTAAAGCACAACTAAAGCAACTAGTTGAGCTAATAGCGACATCTATTCCAAAGACGTGACTATTTGTTTGGATATACTTACTTAGCACTCTTTGCCCTCACTGACTGACCAGCATGGGGTGCAAGTAGTGAACGAAATACAGTACTAATCAGACAATTTAAAGTTTAAATGTTACCTAAAAGTTTTCATAATAAACAATTTGTCCTGAATAAATGAACTTATTGCGATTTGTTGCGATAATGTCAGTTCTGTCAGCTTTATTCATAGGCCTCAAGTTCAAATGTCAAATGCGTTATCAATCGTACTGAATGATAGATTCGTAACCAAAACAGATATATATATATTGTACTGAATGTTGTGTATTGTATTGTGCTCAATTGTTTGACGTCAACTTGAGTTCGCTTTTTTCTAACAAATTTGGCAAATCGCTCAAATTGATGCGACAGCCACAACAGAAGCATCGAGCAATAAACTACTCAAAGGCTTTTTCTTTTCCTTTTTTTTTCGCCTGAAAGCAACAAGCTAAATAAATATAACTCTCGAAAATTGGGGAAAAAAATAAGAAGAAGAAAAAAAGTGAAAGAAAATCAGTGAAATGAGCGTGATTGACTAGCAGATACACTGTAAGCAAAGCATTAAATATGAATTGTGATTGAAAAGGAAGAAAAATTTACAATAATCTATAAATGAAAATAGCTAATTTTAAACGTGTGTGGCTAATAGATACCCTATAAAAATGATAAGTCTATGAAATGGAATGATTTTCAACTGAATTCCAAATTAAAATTAAATAGAAATAAAATTTAAGTTCACGACGTGTTACCTTAAAAATGTTGTTTGATTAATACTTTATGTTTAAACATATACTTGCTTTTCTAGCATACAAAACTCAGTAAGATTGAAGAGCTCGTGAGTCTGTGTGACCGTTTTCGATGCTTGGCACATTTAACAGGGTATAATAAGGCATATAAAAATGCGCAGAAGTGAACCGAAGGAAATGGGAAGCATACAAATACTTATATGTATATACAAATAAATGATAAAAGATGCCAAATTGCCACCATTTTGGCTTACAAATATGGGGAACAAATCATTTAACGAGTGAATGCATTGCAATGCTCTACTCACAGTTACCCTGTTAATAACACAAGTGTAAAATACATAAATTTATTTAACTGAAACAATTAACTTTAATTTTTATTGTTTTAAATACTTTAGTTACCCACATTTAAGTAACGTATAAAATCCTTAAGTTTGCAGGGTATAACAAGAGACAGATGATTGCAATCGCGGTGAGTGTTAAAGGCAATGCAATTTGCTTGCTTACGAGTAGCACTCGCTATGTGTGCTGAGTGCGATTTGGGTGTTTTTGTGTGTGTGTGTGTTATTTTAGGCGCAAATCCGTTGGTGCGCTGAAATGCGCATAAGAAATATGCAAATAATTTGCAGACAAACACACACACACAAGCAAACAAACATAAACATACAAGCGCATGCAGGGACCAAAACAAACCCCAATCGCGAGCAAACATGACAAGGATGCGTTGAGTGGATAAGGTTTTTTTTGCATGGGCGTAGCCTCAAGCTGCCAAAAGTTAGCGCATACTCAGACCTTTGACGGTGCGTAGGAAACCATAGATGGTGTTAAATCTTCGATTTAAGTTCAATAATCAAGTTTTCCTTTCAGTTTTTCGGTTTTATTTAAATTTTCTCTACGATAAAAAGTTCAGCACCTAAAAGTATGCACTGGATTTTGTTTCACCAACTACTTATCAATACATTGCCCTTTACCTACGCCCATGAACATGTGGCATGCTGACTGTAAACATATCAATACTACGTATTGCCGCTGAGGAACCCATATCAGTAGACCATCAGCATAACCCCACAACCACCACCACTCCCCATGCCCAACACATGCCTTGTGCTGAGTATCTGGTCTGGCTAAGGTGATAGCTAAGGAGGCTTACAGGTGTTGATGATAAAGCAATTTGCGCTCAGGGCAAAGAGCGTAAGGAGACTGAAAGAGATAGAGTTAAGAATTGCGTGTCTCAGCGCAAAACGCAAAAGGAAAACTCAAAACGATCCAAAAATTGCCAGAAATCCTCCATTTGGTGCGTTGGCATTTTTCCTACGGCTGGACACTGTCCAACTGTCTAACTGGGCGTTCAACGTTGTGAGATGGAAGTTAGGCGTGGCAGCGGCATAAAAGTGCGTCCTTTGATGACGCACCCAATAACAACAACAACAGCAACAAAAATAAAAGAAGGAATTGAAAAAGAGAAGAAAAATACAAAAACAAGAAATACAACAGAAATCTACAAAGGTAAGCAAAAATTGTTTGTACACGACTTGGGGGCAATTCCAACCGTGGGATGGGCTCTGTGTGTGTGAGTCGCTGACGGTGGTACAGGTGTTGTCAGTGGGCAAGTGTAGCTGGAGGCGGTAAACGCATTGGATGTCATCCAACGACCTGGGTACAAAAAGCAGCAGTGCTCATATCATTCGTGTGTGTGTGTGTGTGTGTGTGTATATATATTCAAGTAGAGGCAAACTATTCAGTCTTCCCTCTTCAAAGGGAGTTGTGTCCACTGATGCGCATTGAAAGTGACACTGTGGTGGAGGCGACGCTAAAAGGAGTTAGTTAAAAAAAGAAGAACTTAATTTCAAATATTAATTTGAGATCAATAAATGTAGATTAGACTTAGATTTGTTAATATTTTAAAGAATAACAAATCAAAAAAGAATTTTTTTTGATTAATAAAATGATGAAAAATGACGATAAATTATTTAAAAAGTTTGAAATATAAATATTTATTAGTTAATCATTAATTTAATTAAAATAACACTTAGTGTGTTAAACTGTTTTTTTCACACCTTTCGACCCACGATGGTCGCGTCTGCAACGTGAAGCTGTGACATTGGCCACAACATTCAATGTCATTTAGCATGACAAACGTATTCAGCTAATGTGTAATTAGGATGCCACGCCCCCCTGTGCTGGGGAGAGAGAGTAGGAGGAAGAACGATAGGCACTTGAGCAGGCTGTAATGATATCCTGTGACGTATCCTGAACCCTAACAATGGTCCCAAAAATGTCAATGTCCTGGCGCTTCGGACAGGAATGTGGAATGAATTGGTCAGAACTATAAACGATAGAAATCAAACAGTGGGGCACCAACTGCCCATTAAACACTTACACCAGAGACCTGCAACGAGTATACTCGAGTATGTTCGAACTTCTCATCAAACGATCGGGTAACGAGTAATTCAACGGGCTGTCCGAAAGCGGCTCGAATCACAACGATCAGTTGCCCGTTTTGTGAATGATTCGAACCTGATCGTTTGAAATCAAACATTTTGGTTGCGATCAGAACGATCAGCCCATAGATTGTTTGCTGATCGTTCAAATACTCGTTCGACGCAACCTTCTTCAGTACAAAACGTTCAAGTATCAAGCAAGTTCGTTGGTTTGCTTGCGTTGCGTGACGTTCGGAGTGCTGTCATTTATTTAGAGGAAAATATGCTTGTTTTAGCGGAAAAAAATCAAAAAGGCTAAATTCCAATGAAAAACAATAAGAAAATAGTTTATATTTATATTTTTCTTATTCTTGTAACAATTTAGAGAGCAACACAGATGACACGCGCAACAAGCTCTAGACTTGTCATTGTTTGTGTGTATTTGGGCAAGCAAGTATTGATGTGTTTGGCATACCACTCAGAAACACCCAAACGAAAGAGTGTCAGACTACCTGCTTGTACAAACAACCCCCTTTACAAATATCAGCGACGTCACAGTCTGGCCTAACAAAGGAATTTCCAAAGGGTCAGCCCGTCTACATTTAACTGTTAAGCGTTGCAAAAGGGTTTCAATAATTGTAGTTTGCAAAGTGACTCATTTTAATTGTCAAGAATTTCGTTTATTATTAAATATTAATTTATTTTAAAAAAATTCTGCAACGCCGTCAAAACATTTACTATAGTACAACCGCATGCAAATTATTAAAAGTTTCTGTGTGTCTTGCTTGCAACATGTTGAACAACGGCAAAATACTCGAGTATATACCCGAGTAAAACGAGTACAAGCAGGCCCGCGGTACGCATACAAACGATTGAGTATGAAAAAATGTTCGAGTCAAACGATCACGAGTAAGCGTTCGAGTATAATTCGAAATTTTTATACTCGTTAAAGGTCTCGGACTTACACCAAGCAAGCAGTACGGTAATTTAGTTATTGATAACGTGGTATTATTATCACGCATACGCCGTGTGCTGCAGTGCATAGCCTTTGTCTCCGGCTCTGATTGATGCCAAACCATTTGGCAATGTCGTAATGCCCCCAATTGGCCCACTTCGACTTCGTTCTTTGCAGAACTTCATTGTTCACTGGGTTTTTTTTTTGGGCACACGGTAAATGGTAGACGCCTTGCACGGCGCATTAATCATACGCCGCGTGTGCCGCCAGACAGTTGATAAATGGAATGAAACTTAGCGTACGCAAAACAACTGAAACTGCAGCGATGCAGTCACTTTCTACTTTCCATTCTCCGCTTTCCATCACAACGTGCACAGCAATTTTCGTTAGTTGCCACGCAATCAACTTTAGCGCATTCTTAGCAAAACAATTTGGCAAACTATGAAGTATGCACCACGGGACATTGCAAGTAAAGCTTTCAACGAGCATCACTCGGTGTTGCTTAGACATACTTTGCGACTTCAGTATAGCTTTTGAAGTAGCTTTGAAGTGCGCTACGTTACGAAGCATTAACAAGCATTTATTACATTTCTCTGCCTTCGGTATGATCAGCATTTAGTCACAAAAGCATGTGATTTGATCATTATTATGTTTTCAATTTGTTTAGTTAAGCTAAGGTAAATTCAAATTAATCTATGATTTTAGTATTCATTTTTGATAAAAGACATAGCTTTGCATCGGTAACTTTCTTTGATTTTTAGTAATTATATCTGTATTCAATATATCTAGTTACTTTAATCATTTTTCATAGCGTTTTATTAATTTTTTACAAGCATAAATGCTTTTACTTAGAAGCCATGCATATTTTCTTACCTCCTTATAGATAAATAAGCTTTGTTACTTTGAAACAAAACTCTTTATCTATTTTATTTTCACTTTTTGAAAAATATTCTTTCATGCTCTATACAATTTACCTTGAATCTTTCATTAGCAAATTGTAAACTTGAGCTGCTTTAGCTTGGATTGAATTTACCCAGAACAGATGCGATTCGAGCAGGAAGTTCTCTGATTTAACACAGAGAGTGAGAGAGACAGAGTTAAATCACGTTGCACTAACACGCAGCATGTTGCATGTGGCATGCAGCGTGAGGCTTGTAATGCCTGTCCCTAATTATAGAGAGCACAAAGTAGGCAAAGGTAACACGATGTGTAGATGCTTCTAGTTGGCAGCAAAACATCGAACGTTAAGCAGCGCCTGTTGCACTTGCCATGTGATCAGTTTTCTTTAGACTCCTTTTCTCCTACCCAGTTATAGTGTTTCCGTCTCAGTGAGCATTCAAGCTTTTTCTGCATCTCTAGCTTTTTAATTATACTTTCTTAATTAATCTTCATTTTGTTTAATTTTTAGATTAATTTCCTTACTACACCTTGCTCTTCTAACTCTCACTCATCTTTCTATGATCAATTTTAGAACTAAAGGGAGTATATTTAAGAAGATAGGAGAAAGCCATTTCTTCTCTTCCTTCTTAACTTCCTCCAAATATTTTTAGAGTTTTCTTACCATTCATCTTTATGTTTTCACATGTTTAACTCCTCGTTTGCTTTCCCATCGTTTTCCTTAATATTCCATTCCAATTTTCCCCAGGCTCTCCATTCCGTTTAGCTCCTTTCCGTTGCTTCTTTCCCTTTACCATTTTTGGTTTTCAAATCATTTCTTTTCAACATTTATTTCCTTCCTTCTTGCCTCACTTTGTATTCCCTTTTCATTACGAATTCAACGTCTGCCACATCCCCTTTTTCGACCCTTACTACCCACGTTAGAGGTGAAACTGGCGTGGCACACGTGTCCTAACTACATGATGTTATTAGCGTTAATTGTGCCTAAGTGGATTAGGTAGATTTTATGAGTAGATGCGATGCTCAAGCTAGCGAAGCAATCAAACCAAAGCTCGAAAAGAGGAAGCAGCCACATTGTTGCCTCTCAGGTCTCGTTCCCCCATTCTCTCTCTCTCTCTCTCTCTCTCTCTCTCTCTCTCTCTCCCTTACTCTGTCTCTTTTTCACTGTCTGCGCTTATGACAGCCGCTTTCTGACGTCGTTGACAGCCGCTTGGAAGCAAGTTGAAGCTTGAAGCTCAAAGCGTCGTGGGATGTTAGACGTTGGACGTAGAACGTGGGACGTAGAACGTGCGACAAGCGCCATCATTCCAACTTGGCACATAGCCCACAGGTGTTGCCGTACAGGTGATGATGAATATGAGGCAACAACAACACAGTATTAATGTTGTTTTTGTTGCTGTTGTTGTTTTTGTTGTTGTATGTGGCACTTCCTGCTTGTTGTTGTCAGTGTTTAGCTTGTGACATTGACGACATGTCTACGATTTCCATGACGCTTCCGTTTCCGCAGGCCACACACACACACATAACCACACTTACCCACACTGACACACACACACACACAAGACGATACACATATTGAGAACACGTGCCCATTTAACTGGCTTTAACTTAGCATCGTGTGCTTCATTTTGTTTGTGCCTCACGGTTATGACACGATTTGTTTAATGAAATTATTCGCATGCATTATAAATAGCTCTTGATATTTTACGTTTAATTTGACAATAAATAATTACATGTTGTTTTTCAGTCACGAAATTTGCCCCAAATCTGTTTTGGGCCCATGCTATTTTTGTCCTAATTGTATTTCTGTTCCCGTTCCTGTTTCAGTTCCTGCCCCAAAGTTTGTGGCACGTATTTGCTTTAAATACTAGCACACAGTAAACGTTTGCTTCATTTCTCTCCCTACCTCTCTCTCTCTCTTTCTCTCTCTCTCCGACTCTCCATCTTTCTCTTTCAATCTTTGTGCCCCGTTTTGTTGCAGAGCTTTAACGACACTCTGACTTCACATCTTTTTCAAGCTGACACACCTCTTGGGAAAGCTGAAAGTATTTATTGCTTTCGATTTGCATGCCGATTAGGTTGTCGATTTCGATTACCCATTAGCTGTAACGAACAAAAATAAAAGGTTAAACGTATGTTCTTTTGCTCCAGAGACTTATCATTTACCTAAAATCTGCAGAAAATTAATACTTAAAGTCCACACATATATTCTAAGTCAGCATTCAGCATAAGTCCGTCTAGTGACATATGTTAATGAATATAAATACATAACTTTCTTAAAGCATAGCAGATTTTTTAACTCTTACTGGCATAGCATTAAAAATATTACGTATACGCCACGTATGACTGAGATATTGTTATTAATCACGACTGCTTTGATTCTTCTTGCTGATTCATATGCTTTACACATGTACAGAGAGGGGACTTTACAGAGCGCAAGCCGTTCAATGACTCTGCTCCACGAGTTCGATGGTTGTGCTTATTATAAGCCATTAGCTTTTGCTGCTTGCAACATTGATAAACAACTCTTGATTGAAAACTAACAAAGCGCATGGCTCAGAAAGTTTTCCGAATGCACCTAAGGGATTGAATCCCATCACCTGCCCCTTATGCCACGTCCTTGTGCCTCCCGCGTCTCGTGCACGAGCCCAACAATGTCCTTAATGTGGAAGAATGGAGCGAAAAACAGAGAAAACTAAAAACAATGGAGGCGGCTAAATATTTTACAATGTTGCACATGCCACGCACACACACACACACACACACACTCACACACATACACAGGCACTCAGCGACCACATTCCGACACACGTGAACTCGCTGTTGTAGTTCGACAATCGACGTCCTCAACTGTTCGCTCCCCTTGGGCAACTAATCGGCTTTTCTGGCTCTCCATGCAACAGAGTCTCTCTCGCTTCTTCCTCTCTGCCTCACTCTAGCTAGTTCTCTCTGACGCAGCTTGTCACTTATTCTTTTGACAAATGTCGCAGCTTCTCTGCTCTGTCTTGCATGTTGGTAGTTGCAACGTAGAGTCTTTTGACAGGCCACAAGAAGTGTCTATGCTGTTTGCAACTACATGAATAAAACAAACACTACAGTGGGAAAGAAATGTGGATAGGCTAGTGAAAGAGAGGGAGAGACAGAGATGGGGAGGGAAAGAGTTTAAATTTCAGCAATACTATGACAAAAGTAAGCTTAAAGTGTATTAGAAAAACTTTAATTAAACTTTATAAATTTCTATTTAAGGCCTAGACGAATTTAAGGATAGATTAGAGTACGCTAATACTTAGCTTGTTTGTTTTAACTGACACAATCTACTGTTAAAATAGTTAAAGGCTTAGAAAGTAGTTTAAGTAGCGGATTTAAAGCAGTAAGTAACGTGCAGAAGGTAGTTGATGTAAGAGACAGAATAATAATTTTTTACTTAAAGTATATTAAATTTTAAACTATTAAATTATATTATTAGAACAAATATTAGATATTTTGTCCATTATTAATTATCATGTTAGCACAAATACAAATTAAATGCAGCAAGGCACTTAAAGAAACTTTAGAAAACGTTTCTTAAATTGCTAAATTTATTGCTTTAGCTATATTAAATTTAGTTATTGTTCAGCAAGTTTGTGCAAGTAAATTAATGCAATTAGCTAATGCTTTGTCGTAAGTAGCAATAATATAAATTATGCTGTTTAAGCCGAGTTATAAGCAATTTAATTGTTGCTTGAGTGCTTGACTTAAAGACATCAGTTTGTGAGACACTTAATAGCCGTGATTTAATGCCAAATGAAAGAGATTACTCGTTCAGAATTTATGTTAAGAATTTCTTAAGATGTTGCATGCAATCACTTGTGACACGTCCCTTAAACTTTCAGATCTTGTTGTTGCTGCAACTGTTTATGCGCTATTAAAGATGCTGTCAAATATTTCCATAGCGAGCAATAGAATGGGACAAATGAAAGCAAAAGCTGAAATTGAAATGTAGACTTCAACTGAGTGAGATAAACATGGCGAGAAAGAGACAGAGTTCTCTCTCAGAGAGAAGGAGAGCAAGTAGTTAGGGGAAAATCGTTTGTATTGGGCGTGTGCTATGAAATCCCTTGGCGAGTGCAAAAGCTTAAGATTATGCAAATCGAAGTACAGTATGCAAAATGCAACAAAAGGCAAACAAGACGAGGCATGCAAAAAGGGGCGTGTAAAATCTTTAGGGGCACAGGAAAATGTGAGAAACTCAAAGACTATGACAGCATGTGCGCAAACAGTTGTGGCTGCTGCTGCTGCTATTTTTGTTGTTATTGTTGTTTGAACTGACACAACCAATATTGAGTCTGTCAGTGACCCTCCCACACCGTTCCTCATTCGTGTCCTATACACTGGCTTAGAGGCTGGACCATTAATGATGTCAGGGATTTAAGCGAAGAGACGACGAGCCAAGGACAGTAATCAAAATGCAAAATATGCAGCCATAAGGAGTGCAGAAGTAGCTACAGAAAAGCAGCTAGCTAAAGTGAGACAGAGAGTGAGAGTCATAGGGGCAGGATAAAAATATATGACTCATGGCCCTCATGACTAATTTTGAAATGCGGGCATGGCGTATACTTAATGCCCAGGCAGCTAGGCTTAAAGTAAATCAGCTTAATTTTCGATTCTGTTTGTCATGGACATGCTTCGTGGTTAGACAGTGTACATACAGTAGGCTGGGTGTGCTTTAGGATGCTTGGGGGGCGTGGCAAAGTGGTGAAGCTTGACTGTTAGCTGAACTTTTGGCTTGGGCTCATTAATCAAAAGATTGGCGTATTTATTGAATTTAAAACGCCTTACGAAAACGTTGCCACGCCCCTCTATTAACCAACAGCCCTTAAACTCGCCTGCTGCTTTACCAAAAAGAAAAAAAATAAAAGGAAAAGGAAAAATGTGTGCGGCAGCGTCCAGCGTTTTTGGCAGCAACAAGCCTCATTAATGTTGCCCCAAAATGTCAAATAAGTGAAGGATATTGCTTTATTTTATGCGATTTTATTTGCACGCACACCCAAAAGCACACCAGACACACACACACACACATACACACACACACAAGCAGCATGTGTCAGGCGCTGCCAACAACAGTCAACAACAACAATAACAACGAAAAAGTTCTGAGCGTAAATTGGGGCAAAAGGCAATGGGCAAAGATACATAGAATAAAACAGCAGTGGAGTTAGTAAAGCTGAAGAAGAAGACAGCAATGGAAATAATAAGAGAGCGAGAAAGGGAAGCAAATAGTTTGAGGAAAAGAGACAGAGCGAGTGTGCTGGCTTGTCAGCGTGCAAAATACAAATAATAATAAAAGAACTTAATGAGATTGGAATACAATAAAACTTAAGCGCATTTTTAAGGTTGAGTTTTACTTGACTTAAGCCAAGAAAATCGATTGCTGCTTTGCTTGGAATACACCGCCCGCCCTTTGCACACTTCGCACTACCGCTTGCCACTACCAGATACTGCCACATGCCATATCCTAGCGTAGCAGGCACACAGCATTTGGGGCAGAGGACACTGACACCAAAAGCTGCACGCAAGCAAACGTTGTTATATTAAACCAATGCCACACACTTCTTTCTGCCACTTGCCACTTCTCTCACTTCACACTTCATTCTTCTCACTTCTCTGCAGTCGCAGCTTCCACTTCTATTGCTTATTCTGCTGCCTTCCTTTTTTATTTCCCTCGCATTTCTCAGACTAAACACTGCGATAAAGAAAGCAGACGACATACATGAGTTTATGCGCAACACTTGTTGATAAGTTTAAACCAATTATAGGGTATTTTCTGTTGCAGAATGGTTGGGGGAAAAGAGCGGAACGCGTGAGTTTTTGGCGCTATTGCGACTTTAAGGATTCTTCGACTCTATTTATTAGCTTTTAAACTTACTAGTTACTTTTTAGCTAAATGGAAATTCTATGTTTAAAATTATTTAACTGATAAAATAAAATTTAAAGTTGTAAACTATTAAACTACAAATTTTCTTCAGCATAATTCGGCTGTTAGTAGAAAAATAATAAGCCTACTAGTCAAAGGATTTAATTCTAATTTAAGTATGCGGAGATGACATCTGAAGCGAGCAATATAAGTAAATTGAATTCTTAATCTAAGAAAAATCTATTTTTAATTGAGTATATGTCATAAATATTTAATATTTAATTTTTATTTAACCATCAAATGCATTAGTACCTTTATGCTAATTCCGTTTAAAGCAGAGCTCAGTAACTTTGATACTATGGTAATTAAACACTTAATTTACATTAATCCAATTGATTTTAATTTGTACTCCAATTTTTATACAGATGAATTAATGGTGATACTTCACTTAATTAGCATTAAGTAAATTGGGCTGCCACTTTTAAGCGCCAATAAGTGGATAGCAATGAAGCTGTTAGGTAAGGGTCATTTAATATCGCATATTGTGGTTAACGAACAGATGTACATTTTTTAAACCATTTTACTTTTTTTTTGAGGTAGATTCCCAAATTAGGTTTTCAATTTATTGCACTTAAAATGGGCAACTTTACATAATTCTGCTATAATTCTGTTTGATTTGCTTACGCATAAACCTGAAGAAAACGACTAAAATCTGTTACCATCAGTTGCTTTCGATGTGGATGTTTATTTCGTTCATTTTGTTGCCAACACGCAAAAAAGCAGCAACAACAAAAAAAAAAAAAAAGATGAATCATTGGGCTCAAATATATTGGCCAAGTTCGAGCCGAAATCCAAGTCAAAGTCCGAGTTGAACTCAAAGTCCGATTCTAATGCCGTTTCTAGACTGAGAACTCATGCTGGGCAGTTGCCTCATTACAGCATTCAAATCACATCGATTGCACGAGTGAGTACAAGTATATGCCTTATATAACGGTACAGATATACAATATATATGTATTATGTATGTTATATGGCATACGGTCTAATGGTCTTACGCCTTCTTGTGGTCTCCTTCAGTCCAGGGAGCTGTCAATCTTAAACAATTTGCTTACTCAGTCAAGTATGCCAAACAATAACAAGCGTAAATGAGAAAACCCGTAGCAAAAGCAGGCAAATGGGTATGCCAGAACGCCATTGCATTATGGCTTTAATTTTAAATTTTTACTAAAATTATTCACTTAATTTTTAAATTTATTCTTATTTTTTAAACCTTTTGATTAAAATTCGAATTGTTTGGTTTGTTTAGTACAAGAACCACAACTGTCTTAACCACCTCGTGCTTAAATTGTTTTACAGGGCATAAAGTGGCTGCCGCTAAAGCCAAAGGAATGCGTGCAAAAATGGTAGGCGTGGCACAAGACGAAAAACAAATTCATTGCAGATGTCAGAAAGAATAGGCGAAAGAAGAAGGAAATTGGGATGATGCGATGAGGGAGGAAAGGCGGTAGAAACGTTTTGTTGTTGCTGTTGTTGCTGCTGGTGTTGGTATTGCTGGAGGCTTGGTAGCAGCATCAGAAGCAGCAGCAGCAGCAAGTGAAACGAAATGTCAAAGTATTGTAAGGAATTTGAGAAGGTTCCTTTACTGATTTCTGATTTGTGATTTGCTTCCGTCGCTGTTTCCTATCAGTATCCTATTTAAACGTATCGATGACATGTTGAGGCTATCGAACTGAACTGGACGGAACTGGGACTCGGGTTAAACTCAAACTTTACTTAGTGTTATAGCCGAACAATGTCGGACACTTGACGGACGCTTGGCATGCGTTGATTGCCTCTTGGCATTTAATCTCAGCCACATTCTCTGTGGGATGTCTGAATGTCTAAATGTCTGACATTGTCGACAACATCTATCTTTTTTCTTTCTGTCTTTTTTTTCAGTGGCATTCAGGGGTCCACTTTAGAAATATGCACTTAAAATGTTAAATGAAAATACGTTCTTTAGTAAAAGTTGAACGGAAATCAGCTGTAGTAAATATTACGCATACGCAGTGTTAAGCTTGCAACTATTCTAAACAGCAGTGCAATAACAAGTGCTACATAGTTTTGTCAACTCTGCTAAAAATATATGCATATTTATATTAAACAAGAAAGAAAAGTACAGTCGAACACGCCCGACCGTATAATACTCTCTGCTTTTATTCCCAATTATAATGCTTAAATTGGTATCCAGATATTACAATATATAGTTCTTGTATTAGAACACGTTAAAACAAAAAAAGCTGAGCATAATCGAATATACATGTGTTTGTCTGTATGTACATACAAATTCGTTTGACGTTAAATGTATGCACATAAATATGTGTGTATGAATACTATTGGTCGGCACGACTAGCGCTGTCTCTCTCGCACTAATTTCTCTGGAATAAAATCTTTGTTGCTTAATTTCTTTCTTGTTTATGGTCGGATTTTTATGAAAATTTCAGGAGAGTTTGACATGATACGTCTTCAAACGAATCATAAATAACAACACTGTACGATAAGAATAAATGCTTTGAAAATGGCATGCAAGTTTGAAATTTTCTTTTATTTCTTGCGGAAAAAGGGGGCGTGGCAGCCCAAAACTTTTGATGTCATTGGATTTATGCGGTCTCTAAGAACACGTGTACCAAAATTGGTATTCCTAGGTGCCATAGTTACTAAGATATTCGCCGAAAACATAGATTTTTTTCCGAGGTGTGACGGGTTTTTTACTCATTGTGGGCGAATGGGGCGTGGCATCGAAAAAAAAAAAGATTCTTGAATTGACTGACTAAATATCGAGTCGATTGAGACCAAACTCGAATTTGTAGCTCTTACCATCTCTGAAATCTTTGTGTTCATACGGACAGACAGACGGACAGACAGACAGACAGACAGACAGACAGACAGACAGACGGACAGACGGACATGGCTATATCGACTCGGCTTGTGACGCTGATCAAGAATATATATACTTTATGGGGTCTGCCACGCCTCCTTCTGCCTGTTACATACATTTGCACAAACCCAATATACTCTTGCAGAGAGTATAAAAACAGTTTTTATTGCTTATAGTCTAATATGCCCACTTTTTTAATACCCTGCGGTTCAAGCCTCTGAGATGAATGCAAGAATTTCAACTATCTCACACATATTTGCGGTTCAGCATACAAATTGAATCACAACAAAGTATATATATATCTACAGTAGAGTTAAGAGTGTAAAACTCGTTCTATTTCAATGGTTTAGTTTTAAAACTTCAGGTTTTAAATGGCCATATTTTGTAGAATAATTATGGAAATTAAACTTTAAAGTGCAAAATAAAAAAAAAGTAACTGCTTTCTGCACTTGAGTGCATTTGTCAGAGAGTTCACTGTATGTGCATGTGTAAATTTTTTCGTTTCTAGTTTTGCAAACTTTGTGTGGTCAACTATCGTTCAACTGATGGCAAAGAGCTTGGAATCCTTAAGACTGAACTATGCAGACAGAAGATAGCCAGAATATTCAAAAAAGTCCAAGACACATGGAGACAGGGATAAAGAGTGAATAGGGTCAGAAACTTGGCTAGTCTGTGAGTTTGGGAGCTAACTGAAAATAACAAAAGTTGCTGCCAGGAGCAGTCCCTGGAAAGTTGTTTAACAGATTTGCATTACCCACATGCCACAATGTGGTGCAACGAGAAAGCAACAAAGTTTTTAATTTCCACTCGTAATTGTGAGAGAGACCATGAAAACGACAATTGAATTTAGCCACAGCCACAGCCATACGCACACATATACATAGTCAACAACATTATTCTTTGTCCATAGCTACAGATAAAATAAACGAAATATAAATAAGAGCTTAGACAGTTTCAATTAAATTAGTTCATTTAAAGATTAAAATTATAAAAATAATAATAAAGAATTTGAGCTAATTAGGGGTTTTACTGCATTACCAATATATATATATTTTAAATTTAAGTGAAAACATTTGGATTTAAAATTAATAAGAAGACCAACGGCTTTAGCTGATTTAACAATTATTTTCTTATTTATTTTGGAATAGTAAAATTCAATTCAATTATCAATCAACACTTTTACTATAAAATATGGTCAACTTAAGAAGCTGTTATTCTCTCGCTGTATCTGCCTGTCACAGCTCTGTTCCTCTTACCTTCCTGCCTTCAATCAATGAGCTGCTAACCCACACACAGACAACAAACACATCTGTTAACATGCAAATCAATGTAGGCTCTTTGGTATGTGCGAGTGTGTGTGTGTGTGTGTGCGAGCGTGTGTGTGTGTGTGTGTGTGTCTAAGCTGCTTCTATCTGCATGACATGCAACATTATTTCCGCATCAACACTCAACAACAAGCCCACAGTTGGTCCTGTCCCATACCGCACAGCTTTGCACCACTTCACTCCGCCGCTTCTATGCTCCTATCAACTGAATATCTGAATCAGTTGAATCATTATTAATCGTTGAGATTTTAGTATCGATTTCATCTATATTTCACCTTTTCTCTTTTTAATAAACCTGATCAAGCTAACAGCATAAGTTAACGTATCGTTTTATAATGTGTCTTAGCTTAAGTTTCCCAAATAAATAAGGCAACCTAACTGAGCATTACGGATTTACATACACTTGTCGCCTAGCCTCCATTTTGCATGCCATCTCTTTTCTTACACCATACCCGTCCCTGTTGCCCTCTGTGTGTGCAGCATGTAAATGAAGTCTGCCTCTGGCTGACTGTCTATTCACTCCACTCCATGCCATTCCACTCCACTTTACTCTATCTATGCATCTATAGATACGTAAGTACATCCCATTCCCATTCCCAATCTCAATTCCAATCCCAATCCCAAACTGAATGTCTGCCTTGACTCGACTCAGTCGCTCTGTGTGGGGATTATATTAATGCCGTATGGGTGCCACATGCCAAATGGAAACAGTTCAATCATAATAAACTCCAAGTAAATTTTTTTAATGACACAAAAAAAAAGTTGAGCACTAGACTAGCGCATATCCTGTTACTCAAAATATAAAAATGAAAACAAATAAATTTAAATTTTGATTACAATAATTTTGTAGTATTTGTTTCAGTTTCAAGAAAGTTTTTGAAATCTTTTAAAACTTGTTTGAATTAAGAAAATATTTTGTAGGTTGGCTTTTTGTTTTTAACATACCCGACACAAAGCTTAGATACAGAGTAAGGAGAAAAAAAAAAACAAAAGCGTGTGTATATGAAGTGTGTGTGTGTGTGTGTGATAAAATGATATAAACTGTGTGTTCCAAATGTAAAATTGTTTCTGACTGCGGGTTAGGCGGCGCATGATTAATTTTGATGTGATTTAAATGCTTTGCTTGAGCATTGAATTATTAAGGTAAGCACCAGAGCCCCTAACTTCTCATTCCCATGTATGCCTTCATTCACTTGCCATTCATTTTCCTTTACCACTCCCTTTTTTGTGCTCTTTACAATTATTTTATGTGGCTCGCATAAAATTTTCATTGACGCTCGTTAAACATTGCGTATACGCGCCGTGTGTTTTGAAAGAGAGAGCGAAAGGGAGAGGGAGGGAGCAAGTGAGAGAGAGAGAACGTCAAATAACATAACCATAAATTATATGTATATACATATTCTATATATTTACATATACGGATATGTGCATACATGCACATAAGTCCTCGAATGAACTTAACGCTCAATTGATTTCAATTTTATTTTAATGAATTTTGCGGGGTGAGCACAAGTTGTTGCCACGCCCACACAATGTGAATACAAATGATCTAGCAAATGAATTATGCAATAAATTTTCATATACTATGCATTTGTTATAAAATGGACAGTTTAATTTTATTTTAAATACCTAAATGGAAAGTAACATTTAATAATTGTTTATAAGTGACTTTAATTTAACTCAGTTATGCAGTAATTAGAACTAACTTGAATTACAAATCATAACATTTAATTCAATAGAATAAAAACTTAATTGAAAGCCTGGAATTTACTGTTCTTTGGAGGCTTTTTCTGACTATTTTTTCCGCTTCACTTCTTTAGCTATTTCTCTACCGCTTTCATTGTACACTCAAGTCTTTGACCTTTTCCCTTCAGCTTTTTCTGTCTGAATATTTTGTTACGCGCTTTAATTTGCTAACCTGAGTTATAGCTAGTCGTGCTGTGTTTATAACATTTTATATTCTTCTTTTTTTTCCTTAAACCATGAACATAAACATTCAGTCGAATGCCTTTCTTTTTTTTTATCTATTTATCTACTTATCTTATCTACTGCTTATTATGATGTCTCAGTTGTTTAATTGCTTTCCCTTTACATTTAACTACAAATTTAGATGCTACCTGAAGCGATTTTGATTTGTTTTATTAAAATTAAAATTGGTTACCGAACTGGGCTAACAACTAAGTTAAGGCACCAGTTATAGTTAATTGAGCTTGAAGTGAGTTCAAAGAATAAAGTTTATGATTGTGAAGGTTCATCAGAATGCGAATAGCTTTAATTTCTTGTTTATTTATGCCAATGCCAATGCACAAACGTTCAATTAAAATTTCAATTATTAGCTGGAAGCACAGACAAACACGGCGAGTGAGTTTTCCTGGTCGCAGCCATCGTAAAAACGAGTAACAGCGAGTGAGAAAAACAAAGGACCAAGAGAGCGAGAGAGTGAAAGAGAACGACAGAGGGAGAGATAGGGAGAGTGTGTGTGTGTGTGTGGCATCAATAAAACGCGACCAGATACAATTGACCCCAAAATGTATATTACGTCCATTTTGTGGCAAGTTGGGCTACACTGTTTGGTGTGAGTGTGTGTATGTGTGAGTGAGAGAGACAGAAAGAGAAAGGGAGAGTGAATGAAAGAGAATTGCCTGTAAACAGCAGCAGAGTGTACGGCACAGATGTAAAGTCGAGCGGCGAGGGGATTAAACAGGCAGCCAAGTGGAAATGAAATTTCAGAGCCAGACAAACAGCAGGCAACAAAATGTAGAAAGAAAACCAAAATGAAAAGCGGCCTGAAAAAAAAAAGATGAAAAATTGAAAATGATAGTTGATGGATTGATGGATGTTTGAAGGTGTAAAGCACGAAGAAATGGTTTGTGGTGAAAATAAATTGAATATGTTGCCAATAATGCAAGCTTCTGAAAATTCAACGAACATTTAATAAATTCTAGTTATTTCTATAGCAAAAATACGACTACTTTTACATAAGTAATACCCTGTAATTAAAAAAGTTAATAGAACAAAACAAAACCTAATGAAACTAAACATTTTTATGAAATTTTGTGTTGTAAAAAATAACTGATATGTGCAAACATAAGTAAAGATGATACAAATTTAACATACCCTATCAATAGTACCCTGTTTACCGAAACAATATTCAATTTAATGTATAGTATGCTTTTATAAAATTATAATTAAAAAAAACAACAATTATTTAATTAGTAAAATAACTCAAATTCATCATTACGAAGTTACCACGAGTGCGAATAGAGAATATTTTAGCAGACAAATTCATTGAATTGTATTTTATATACGTAGTTGCCAAACTGGAGTGCCATTCACACACACACACACACACACAGACACACATACGCACACCACAAACAAGTATGTTCTGCGGTGTATATGATGCATTTGGGATAACGAATTCCATTCTTTGCTTAAATAATGTAATAGATTTCTGTTAAATTGAAGCTCAGCTGAGGCAAAGCAAAATCCAAGGATACAGGATATGCAAAGAGCTAAGCGTGGACTTATATGCTTATAAAGGGTATGCAGATAATGTGGTTGAAATAATAATAATAATAATAATAATAATAATAATAATAATAATAATAATAATAATAATAATAATAATAATAATAATAATACTTTCTATTTATATAATCCTTCCCCTCTATGGCATATTTCCTATCAGCATAAGACCCTCTCATTAATTTAGGATTGCAGGGATTGGAATAGACGTAAGCAGATACGAACAGTTTAACTTGTGAAAACCAAAGCTCATGCATACTCATGTCTGTCAATCCGTCATTCAGTCAAACTGAAGTTTAGTCTCTCAGTCACTCAATCAGCAGAGAGTCTGCTTTTGAATGCATTGTAATCGCCTTTCTGCACAAATGATGAGAGGCATGGTAACAACACCAAAGTGATACATGCATGGAAAGTGTAAGGAACATTTTGGAAATAGCATATGAAACCTGCAGCGAAAATGGTATAGCAAAAACGGTAATTCATACATGCAACAGTTAAAGGAAGAGCCGAGGTGAGAATTTCCGTAATTATTGCGCAGTAGATGGCCAAAGTGATACGTTAGACGATGGAAATTTACATGCATTAACAAGTGTGAAACATGTTTCAACTTGTTCAACAAAGATAGTTGCATTTAAGCAGTATTTATTGTCAATAAGTAGTATGACAATGGCAATTAACACAAACACACGTGATGAGTAGCTTTAGATGATAGCAAACGTGTATTAAATTATTGTTTATAATCTTTTGTTGTTGTTGTTATTGTTGATAGATATCAGTAACAAATTGGCTATTGTTAGGTCAAGCGAATTTTCAATTGAATATTGTGTTGGCCACTAATTAAAATATGATAATTTGCCTTTCTTGTATATTGTCTACGCTTGGCTAAAACCTATAATTTATAACTAATCAAAATGTGTTGTGAATAGGCTACAATTATTGTAAATTGAAATATTGAAAAATAATTGTACACCTGTTAATATAAAGAGTACATTACGTGGAAATACCCCGTAACTTAATGCAAACAGACAAGTTAATACACATTTTAATAGTCAGAAAATTGTATTTGCTTTTCTTTTCAACCCATGATTTACCATGGGTCAACTTGTTGACACCTACCCAAGGGATTTCAATTGAATCTGTTTTCTGATATCATCTTTAAGCCACGAACTCACGAAAACGCTGTTCACTTGCTGTTGAAATTGCTGCAATGCCTGTTATGCCTTTTGCCTTATAATTGCATTTTAATTTACAGCAAATCCAATTATGCCACATGCCATGTTGTTTATTCAATTTCTGTATATTTAACCTGCTCCCATTCCTCTTCCCGACAGTGGCATGTACAAATGCAGCATGTCAACAGCCAATTGAATAATACAAAAATAAAAACATTTTAAATACTGTTGCTACTTTTAACGAAAAGACGTGGAAATTAAATAATATTTCATTTGCTGCAGATAATTAATAATAATATTATTCATGTCTCTTCACGTAACTGACTGAGTGTGATTGGCTAATAAATGAATCTAATTTGACATGTAGAAAATTTATTTATTTCAACCATTAAGGAAAAACTTTCAAATCAGTTTGACTTTCTCTGTCTTAAAAGCTTTCAAGATTTGTCTTCTTTTGTGTACATTTTCGTTACACAAACCAAATTGATATTTCATGACAAAATGGAACGCGAACTGGTTTCAATTCTTGAAAGGAGCACGTCAACAGCTGCTGTTCAATTACAATTCAATTAAACGAGCATTTGATTTATGTTCGAGTATTTGTGTGTTCCCAATCCCAAATACCACCCAAAGCCAATGTGGTGAGCCACTGCCACTGCCATTGCCACTCCCACTGCCACTTTGCCGCCCACTTATCAAGCGTTACATGAAACTGCACTACATGTGTTGAAGTCAGTACTAAAGGTCAACAATGTTTCAGATTGAACATGGGGATTGGCTTAATATCACATCCATAGCAATGACCAAAGTCACACACATGGTGTCTGTGTGTGTGCGTCTCCATGTGCGTGCGTTCTGTCTTTGGAAAATTGGTAAATCTAATTTCGAGTCGAATTTCTGGCATTTTGAATTATTTGCCACCTTCAGCAAAACATTTTGTGTTCATATTTCGATCTTTTGCACAGTTTGTTTTCCTTTGTCGACAGTCGACAGTCAGACAATTATTAAATTGAGGAAAAAACTAAAAACGTGCATCAGTTTAATTGTAATATTTGTGCACTTAATTTCACGACAAATATTTATTTATATACAAATTTTAATTGCACACAATTTAAATAACTTTCTGCCCAAAATCACAATTTTACAATTCATTCAAATTCATTTGATACTTTTCAAGTTTTTAAAGCTGTATTTGAGTCGAAATCGTTTTAAAAACTTTGTTAATTTTTTCGAAATAATTTTATTTTGCACCAAACTTTAAAAAAAATTGAAACAAAATTCAATTTAATTATTTAACCGACGGTTGTCAGCTCATTTTATTTGGAAATTGTAGTCAAATCCAACGAATATCAGTTATTTTGAAACATTGCAAACTTTCCTGTAAAAGGTATTTTCCACAGTTCAAAAACAATTTTTGCACCAATTTTATATTAAAATCATATCGTTTAAAATAACTGCAGTGGGAATTATGTGTCATGCGATATTTGAACGCTTTGGCAACGTCACCTTGTTGACAATGACTGTGTCCTCATTTTCTTTTTTTTCCTACCAATTTTCTTCATCTCTTTTTTTTCAGTTTATTTTTGCCCCTTTTTAGCTCTTGCTACGTTTCTTGGACAGTTTCTTGGCTGCTGTTTGCTTATTATTGAATGGTAATGAAAATTTTATGATGCCAACGTAAAGGAAACTCGACAACAAGAAGACAAAGAGCAGCAAGAAGAAGATTGGAAAATGGCAAGCCAACCATATTAAGGCGTAAGACGTGGCGTAAGAAGGGGGCGTGGCAGGAGAAAGGGGATTGGGAAGGGAACTGAAGCAAAGGACACTGGAAACGGGGACATGGTAATGATAATGAGACAATGACGATGATTGATTGATGAGTTCTTTTGCTTATCATTGTATTCAGTGTTGCTGCTGCTGTTGCGACCAGCTGTGGCAGTAACAACAACAGTTAATTAGTGCTGTGCTGTCTTAACTTGGCTTTTTGCATACGCTGCGAAAAAAAAAACTTAACAGTGAGTTTTATAAAGAAAATTTATAAATTTAATTTGTCTTAAAATGTATTATTTATTTTTTTAAATTTTTTAAGTTAAATATACATTTTTAACAGTGTATGCCGCACACATGTGTAAGTGTGTATATACCTCATTGTCTAGTTCTTCATAAAAGTGTTTCAAATTGCAAAAATGGGAGCTTGAAATTAGTGGATATGGTATTACTTGGTTTCACTTTGTTGTTTTACTTGTTGTACTTGTTGTTGTTGTGATTAGCATTGTTGTTGTCTTGTTGGTTGTTGTAGTAACTGCCTTGTCTTATTGTGCGGTTCTTTTTTGGGTTCCTTAGATATTTATGAGCACATAATAACTCTTTCAACTCTTAATACGGGCCACACACAATGCCGACATGCATGTTTAATTTAACACACCCGCACACACACACACACACACACACACACACCCTTATACATACACACACGCATGTGCATACTCATACTCATGCTCATTAATAGATACTTTCATACATAACTGGCTTTTATGGCGTTCTGTGGTTTTGCTCGTCAAGGCAAGAAGCTTCTTACCATTTCCCGAAGTTGCCACTCGGCTTAAGGGTTAACCAAATTTTACTCACACAGACATACACCCTCTCACACGCACTCTAACACCCTCCACACACACATGTCTGCCAGTTGATAGATGCTTTGACTGTGAACTGAACACTTAAGCAATGTGACCTTTGATCGCCACCTACAGCCACGTCCTCTGGTCCTTTGGTCCTTTTGTCCTTTTGGTCAGGACCTGCTGTTGGCTATGCTCTTGGCCTAAAAAGGCCAAAAACCCAAATCAAAATTTTTTGGCAACAGCGTTGAGCAATTTATTTTATTGTTGCTCAAATTAACTTAAACAACAACAATTCGCTTGACCTTTTTCATCGGCTTTTGTTTTTGTTTTTGTTTCTGTTTCTGTTTCTGTTTCTGTTTCTGTTTCGTGTCCACAAATTTCCGTTTCGTCCCAAATGACGAACTGTCTATCTTCAAGTTTCCCTCTCCCTTAAGTGTTACGCTCTCCATTGGCAGAATTAGTGATGTTCCCTTCTGCGATTAAGTATTTCAAATCACGCACAACACTTGCTTCAAGCTGGAAATCACTGATTTGGGTGATTGAAAAATATTCTTCTGTAAATAAGATATAATTTTTTAATTACTTACGTTAAACTCAATGAAGTTGAACTATGTGTGTTTCTTAAGGCTTTTAAACCTTTCGTACTGCCACTCACGATGCCTTCACTAATTGTAAACTTTCAACTGGTTGCAAGAACAAAAAACAGCACACAAAACTTGTTGTTTTTGTTATCAAATGTCAACGGCTTTAAATGTTTTGTATTTCAATTGTTTGCTGATGTTTTTTGCTGTTGTAGTTGTTGTCCTTGGTCTCTTTGTGTTGCTCTTTTTATGACGCTCTTGACTTTGTTTCCTTCGTGTCCCACACCCATTTGCATCACACATTGTACGTACATACATGAGTATTAATTGAAATTTTAGTGGCATACCAAGGCGAAAATAAACACACACGCGACACTCACCCATACGCACACACACAAACATACACACATTCGCAGACACACATAGCCCATCTGTCTGGATTTCGATAGCAACTTGTTGTACATTTCGCTTAACTGGCGGCTTTTGGTTTTGTCTCCATGTCGCTACAAAGTTGTTGTTTTAAGTATACCCTACATACGTTTTCATAGCACGGGTATGCACAGTGCTTAAGTGAGAGTTTCTTGCAGAAATAATTTTAAACTTATATATTTTCATTGATATAGTCATAACCCTCTTGTTAAACAACGGCTTTTTACAGGGTATACAGCAAGTTACATCAACAATTCTAATGGTAGTAGCTAACATCGTTGTCAGCAGGGTATGTGGTAGTCAATACTTAAAGTTAACACTGTTCTTTTCACTATTTATTCCATTGTGCTAAAAATACTGCGTTTTAATTAGAACGGTAGAATTAAAAGTGAAATTTGTAATTGAATAAACTGTAAATAGTTAGTTACGCCGAGAAAGGTTTATTTTATACTGTAAATATTTACCATAAAAAAACCTTTAAATATTTAAAATAAATAAGTTTAACCTTTGATTTTGTCAGCAAGACATGCCGTTTTGGCGACTTTCAACACTTAAAAGCGCAGTAATTCAACACAAATTTAACATGTTTTAGAGGAAATTTGATCTGCAATAAATGGAATCTTATTTGAGGGTATAACATAGTCGTGTATCTAACTTATTGCTGCTGTCCTTCTTACTCCTGCTGTTATTGTTGTTGGTGTGATTGCGTTTAACTGAAACCGCTTCCAAAATCGATTCTTCATTTACCCATTTGCCCTTTAGACCGATAGGTGGTGCCACGTGCCTCAGCCAGCTACAAAGTGTCAGTTGCATCTGCATTTGACGTTGCAGTTGCTGTTGCTGCCTGAATACTTTGTTTGCAGCAATTGACACCTGACCGTTGCTATCAGTTTTCCCCATTGATGGCAACAACCAACAATTTGACATTGCCAATGAATATTTGATGCCGTTTTTGCTTCCACAACAATTGTTACTGTCACAGTTGCTGTTGTTGTCGCTGCAATATCAATAACAGTCTCGCTTACCAACTACAATTAAATTTGTAATTTATTTAACCAATTAAGCATTACAAATTTATCTCTAATTTTTTTAGGTAATGAACTTATCAGCTATTAATTTTCTTTTTTTTTTTTAGTTACCTAGCTTGTAAATAAAATACAAATTTCAAAAAAATAACTAAAAATTCAGATTGACTTTACAGATTACTATAATATAATTTCCATTTAAATTATAAGTAGTTTCCTATACTTCAAAGCCGTTCTTGTTACATAGCTATGCACAGTCTGCTTGGAACTGTTGGGTAAGAGAGTTAAATAATGTATTAAGTTTTGTATTTCAAGTGAAAAGGGTTACCACAGCAGACATTAAATTAACAAGTTTACGGCTACTTAAAATACCCTTATTTAGCACTAAACCAAAACATAAGCTATTGACTTCAAATAGAAAAATATATTCGATTTTAGCCAAGATAGGACTAACAGTAATAATTATAGATAATATTTTAAATAATGAATTAAATTCAAATATGAACTTATATAAACCATTTTCAGCATTTTCTACTTTCAATCAAAAACAAAGACCAAAACTCACTCCTACAAAATATTACGTATACGAGCAGTTAACCAGTAACATCATGTGTGCATAGAAAATACTCAAACACATTCACACACAAAATTGTTATTGTTGCGGTTGCAGCTGTAGCTATTTCTGTTTCTGATGTTTTAAATGAACTCCTAATAGCATTGTAAAAATAGAAGCGAGGCAATTATCGAGATAAACCACAAAATACTGGCCATGCACTTTGAATTGCATTTTATATACGTGGCACTGCGATAAGCGTATTACGTTAGACACGCTCCAAACGGTCTAGACAAATAAAACAGCAGCTTTAGTAACAACAGCAACAACAACAGCAATACGAAGGCAGAGTGCCAACAGAATATGCCGAGTGCAACCTAATCGCGTATACGACATGTTTATCAGCTAATTAAAAAGATTTATGGCATTGCAATTATAAACTGCAACGGACCAAGCAACCAGCCAAGCCGTGTCACAATAACACTTACTAAATCAGCCAATTACCCAACACTACCACGACCTTTCTCATACTGACCACTCTCCTGCAGCACTGTCTGTGGACTGGACACTTCTTTTGCTACACTGATCAAAATTGTCGACTTGTTGAAATAGGCACAGACTTATTAGCACTTTAGTATCAAAATAACCAAATTAATACTCTTAAGAAAATGTTTATACATGTTTCATCTAATTATTATAAGTAATTATGTATGTATTTATTTATGCTTAATTCTAAATTTAAAAACATTTTTTGTTCAGTGCAGTACGCATACAATTACAGCCTTGAACAGTTTAACACTAAACGTGTTTTTGTTTTTGGCTTAAATGTGTATTCAGCCTAGAACTTGCGGCAGCTCATTATCATTCGGTTGCATAAACCATTCTCAAGATAGAACTGCCCTCGACCGCTTTAATGTTTTATCGACTGCACATAGGTCAACTAAATGGTGGTCCACTTAAATTATTTCCACACAAATTTGTCCCAGTTCTAAAATAAGCTATGACTCAGCCAATCTAAGGAGAAAGTCTTTTAAGGGATTTGTATTTGAAATTGTATTAAAAATAAATGAAAGCAAGTATTAACTGATTTGCTCAACAAAAGCAAGAAAAAAGACATCTTTGAATGCAACAAAATAGGATTTATGTGGGTCTTTCAGCATTCAGCACATAAAGCATCATAATTTCTAATTTCTATGGACGTAAATATGCCCAATTGCACATGTGTATAATATGTGTAACGAAGTGCTTTTTACATATTCGTAAGTATATCTAAACACGGGGGTAGTGCCAAGAGTATCAACTTTAAGTAAGTCAGTAAGTAGCTCCTCTGTTTATTTGTTATAATTTAGATAATTCAGAGCTTTACCTAGCCAAATGAAGTTACCATGCAGTTCTCTTGGTGAAGCTAAAAAAAATATAATGAAGCATTGATAAAAATTTCTTGCCTTCGGCTAATATATATTCAAACTTAAACAAGCACGTAATGCAAGAAACGGTGTTAAAATGGTTTTGACTTTTCAATCACCAAATCACTAAATTTTCATTCTTATAATTCAGTACTACTAGAGCAGCCCTCGCAAGTAGTAGTACTACATTTTAACAACAAAGCAGACATTGACGATTAATAATGGAAAGCAATAAATAATTCGACAGACGACAGAAGCTATTATTTATTGTAACCCAAACATTTGCACTTAATTAGTATTGATAACCATTAAGTCCACGTGCATTTAAATAAATAAAATTAAATTTTTATATATTAAATAAAATTAAATAATTTACTTTTATGCAGGTTTATTTAGTTTACTATTCTTTAATATTCTTTTGGCAACCCTCTGTGAAGTCTACAAATTATTATCAAATTTTTTAATTGAATTCATTCAAACAGATTTCATACAGCTGCAACTTTTAAAACAACCCGCATGTGCTAACATGTGTGTATCGCGCTGTGTAGGTGTGTGGGTGCTAGTGTGTGTTAGTGTAGAAATTCTATTGATAAGCTGTTGCATTTGCACGCACACACTGAAAGCTTTAGCAAACGTCCGAAAGCTTTGCATACTTTTATGCTTCCTCAGCTGCCGTCGCTGTCGCTGTCACTGCGTTGTAAGCATTCAGCAGCGTCGACGCCAACGGCGACGTCGTGCTAAAGCTTTTTAGTTGAACATTTCCCCAGTCTGCTTGGGCACAGCTGTCGACGGAAGCGCAAAGCGAAGCAGCGCGACGCGTCGCAACGTCTGCTGCCAGCTGCCATTTGAATTTGGATTCTCTGCTACTCTTGCTTCTGCTGCTTCTTCTTCTTCTTCTGCGTGTTGTTGCTTAGAACAGCAGCCAGGAGATGTGAAGGCGTAGTGCATGCACTTGTGGCGCTGACATACTCCCCGTCCACCTCTCCCTCCCCCTTTACCTTCAACCCCCCCTTCCCTACCATCAACTCTCACCATAAACAGCATACCCTTTGCGCACCTTTTTTGTGGCATGCTGTTTCGTATATTTGCAGGAGTCGAAAGGCGATTTCGTGCTTCGGATTCACATCGTGCAGCGTCGTGGCACGCTGCTGCTGCTGCTGCCACTGTTGCTGCTGCTGTTGCTTTTGCTATTGCTGGTCGAAGGCATGCATCAAGTGTAACAACAGTTTAGTTTTTCCCGGGAACTTGAAGCAGCGTGTTGTTAGCTGCTGCTGCCACAGCGCCACAGTGCCACAGCGACACACAGTGTGACAGTGCCACGCAAACGCAACACAAAGCAACTAAATCAGAACTTCAAATATTCAAATATTCGCAGTTGTTGTTCTCGTTGCTCTACGCTTTTTTGTTTCACTTTTTTTTCCAGTTATAGTTACAATTGTAATTCAAAATTACCAAACAAGAAAACGGTTCTAGTTCCCATATTGTTTTTTTGAACGTGAACAAGGAAAACAATTTGTAAACTCTACGTAAAACTGAGTAAAAACAAATGAATTGAAATCAAATATTAAATAAACTCCAAAATAACTAAACACAAATTAAGCAGCAAATTTACTCAACTTTAATACAGAGAAACAGGTATAAAATTAAATATTTTGAAACGTTCAAAATTCATGGTTTAGTTTTAGAAATTTAATATTTAGGTTAATACTTGATTAAAATATTATTTTTAAAGCTTTCTATTTAAAATGTGGTGTTCAATTTGAGTGTATTTTTAAAATTTGAAATTTGTTTCCGCTTAAGATTCAGAAATATTATATGTTGGTGAACTGTAAAATATTTAAATATTTTTTTTTTTTTTGAGAAAATTTAATTTGCTTTTAAATTTTTATTAAAATATTTATGTTTTATACATACTCCTCGCCCTTTGATTTACCCACCATTAAGCATACGATCATCAAAATAAAAGACTTTTTTGCTTTTTTCAACTCAGCTTTCCCTCTTTCAGCCAAAGGCCATTCAATTGGTTTTTTCCAAGCATATCTCTCTTTCAACATAAATTGCAAGTCGTACGATCAAATTATTTAAATTTTTTCTCACATTTCTCGAACTCTTTTTATACCTTCCTTACATTTTCTTCTTCACTCTATATACCTTCCATTCTCCTTTTTTTTATATTTCATTGAAATGCAAAGTTATAAATAAATTTTCCATAATAAATTGCGTCTGAACTGAACCGCAATTTACTATTGATATATTTTTCCCAGACGAACTGTCTCTTTCTCTCTTTCTCTCTATTATACTTCCTTATCATTTTAATTTGCATCAATCAGACATTTTTATGTGTATTTAACTAAACTACTGTATTTATCTAAAACTACAAAAATATTGACGATTTAAAATTTACAGATTTCCGAGTAATTTTCACTTGCTATTTTCCCCCAAAACATTTTCCACGCGTTCCCGCTTGCATGCACATATATCATAGTATTTATTTTAATTTTGCTGTTATCGTTAGTTACAAATGTATATATTTAGCCGGAACTGTTAGATAAGCTCGAATTCTGGCTACCGCATCTATTGAAAGAACTCATAATCACATAAAGCTCAATGCGATAATGTATGTGTAATCAACATTGATCGTAAATGAACTCATCGCTTGTCATAATTAATTCAATGAATAATTGTGAATTGTGCATGAGTTGTGTGGTATAAATAATAAATGCCATCGTTGTGGATCATTTTAGTTGATTTGCGCAGACTATTGACAGACCGCGTTGCGTATACGCAACGTGAGACTCAGCAAACGATTCGCTCAATGTAAAAACTTCTACTTAATGGGATGAATTTTCTTCTCAACTTTTCTTGCTAAGCGTGTGTGTGTGTGTGTGTGTGTGTGTGTTTATTTTTCCGTTGGTTGATTTATTATTATGCTGTTATTGCTTCATCACTATAAATGACCACACCTTTGATAGCAAAATGGCCGCTTATTAACGGTTATATCGATTTATGTGATCCTGTTAGTGTCAGCTGCTTATTTTGAATATATTTTTTTATGATTTCTGATTGTATAGGTCAAGTATGAAATTGAATAATGTTCGTCTCATTAATATTGTCAGTTTGCTTTGTAATGCACGTCTTTTGCTCCCATGTTGTGCTTTGGATACACCTTAAAACAAAATTTTGATTTGTTAAGGAATGTTTATAAAATGTTTGATTGTTTTTTTTTTTTTTTTTTTTATTGCATACCACAATTTTTGCTTTATTTTCACGAGTTTTTCTATTTAAATTTTTCTTGAATTTCTTACTGTATTTCATTGGCCATAAAGCCAAACGAAATGAAATTCTTTGTATTTGTTTTTGTTTTATGATGCATTGCTCATCTTTTACTTTTAATTTGTTTACTGATATGCCAAACAGTAATCGCAATCGATAATGTGATAAAATACTTATAGCATTTTTTATATTGTTTTGTTTTTGCTTTGGCTTCCCCCTCTATGCACCCACAAATGATAAAGATAAGCGACGCCAAAGCCCCCAGAGAGTATTAACAATGCCATTGTCATTGCCATTGCCATTCCAATTATCATTTCCATTGCTGTAGCTTTGGCTGGAGCTACAGCTTTTGTTGACTTTTGCTATTACTCATCAAAATAATCATTATCGCCCCACTGTCACTATGATCATTATCAGTATCATCGTTTTTTTCATTATCATTGACATTGTCATTGTTGCATTCAAAATTTAGTGGAATCCTTGCGGTTTTTTCGGCGATTTCTTGATTCTATTTATGGTGAAAAAAGTTTTGTATTTATATTTAAATTTATAATTTATTTATAACTATTTTTTCTTTGCATTTCAAATCATTTTATGGAATTTCTTAGCATCAATTTTCGTTTGCATATTTTTTTAAAATTTTTATACTACTATTTACAAAGGTTTAAAGCAACTTTCTTGTACTGATTTTGAGATTATTTTTCTATTCAGCATTTAAAATGTTTGTGAATGCTTTAAGCAGATTACAGTCTCCGCCAGTCTCCACTTTTCACACTCCTCACAATTATTTTTTTATGGACTTACATATATTCATATATGGAAGTCCCCTGATACAAAAAGTCTAATGCATATACTTGGTGTGTCATCTTTTATCTTAAAGCCTATTAAATGTGCTTTCATATCTTCTACTCCATTGTGGCTTTCTATGCATCATTTTGGTCATTAGCCAGTCCCAAGTTTTTATCTGTCTCTCATGAGTAATCGCGCAGTCAATGACGTATAAATACACATTTTTGTGATTATCTCGGCAATGCTGATTAACGGCACGTCTCTTCCGATACAAATTAGACTACTAGACTACAGCTAACTGTTGTTGTTTTCCAAAAACGAGACAAGATTAAGTTGAGTACTTGACTCTCATGAGGCCAAACACCTAGTGAATAATTAAATACTTTGCACATATTTCATTTATTAACAATTATTTGATGTGTTAAAAGTTTTCCCATTAAATCCATCAAATTCTATTGAAATTGAACAAAATATTTTTGTGAAAAAATTATACTATATTGAAGTTGTTTAATAGCTGAAACATTTGCAAATTAGTTGGAAAATCAAAATGAAAATTCTGCTGAAAATAAATTCACTAAATAATTTAAAAATGTATTTTTCATAGCTACAAATTTAATATAAAATATACTTATGGTCAGTTGTACAGTGGCTTCTAATCGACGACTTCCAGTGGTAATACCATTAGCCGACAACAGTTTTTGGTGTTTTCATATATTTGCTTAGTTAAGCAAAAAGGCAGCAAGCAAAAAAAGGTGTTACACACTTTATGGTCTCGACGGAATTATACCCTACAAAAATTGTTGAAGCGTAAAATTTTCGAAAGTATTTAGCGTCCGTGTTATTTTTACGATGTGAAAAATTGTGAAAATATTGAAAAAATGTCTGCAGAAATTTCGTTTACATTGTAGCCACTTTATAGTGTCAGAGTTGCCGCCTTTTAATGTAACTTTTGATGGTCGCCAGCATATAAAAAGAGGGACATAAAAAGCTGTCACAGCAATTCGAGTGTTTGGAAGTGTGTGTGTGTGAGTGAATAAGTGTAAGGGAGTGTGTGTGTGCCTGGAGAGAATTGAAGCTTAAATATTCATATAAATATGGACAGGCACTCATTTGGTTTGGCTCGCTGCCTCGAGGGGGGCGTGACTCTTGGCCTTGTTTTGTGGCATTGTTGTAGTTTGGCAAACACTAATTGAAACGCTTACAACAACAGCACACAACCGCACCCACGCCCAGACTCACACACATGGACATGAACAATAAAGGCGCGCTAATGTGACAGCTAAAGGAGATGAATACTCATATACTCAATGAGTATATACTCATGACCATGAGCTGGGGCGACGCATTTGGCCCTTTGGGCAGCCACAAAGCAACAAGTCAGAGCCGACAGTTCATTAGGGATCAAATTTAAGTCAACACACACACAAAACTAGTGAAAATTGTCTCATTAGTACAAGTAAGAAAACACACACACACGCACACACTCCCACACTCTTCCAGAAAACAGGCCATAATTTTCTGGTAAGTCGCTTGCCAATAAAAACGAGCACAAAGTTGTCGATGTTGTCGTAGGCTTTCAAACCAAAGGACCACGGCCACGCCTACACACACACAGGCACACTTACGCCTCCTTCAGTGCCACCACGCCCATAATAAAAAAAAAAACTAATTCATTCGCAAACAATCCAAAGTCTAACAAGAGTGTAGAAACTACAGAAAACTAGAGCTTACAACAAAAACAAGAAATACATGCAGGGAATACAAAAAAAAAACACTTGCACATAAATTTGCAGGCACTGTGGAACTTGAGGCACTTAAACTCGTTGTGCCAACAGCAGAATAAAATAATATTAATTATGTTCTCTATGTTATACAACTTATTTTCCAATAACATATTTAATTTTATTTATAGTGAATATTAAATGTTTTTTAAATATTCTTAAAAATTATTTTTAATTAATTTTACCGTTTTAACAAATAAGAAAGGCTGCAGTCGAGTGAGGCAACTGTGAAAGACCCCGTACTCATACTAGTGCCCATTTTCCCTACAAATAAGTCATTTTTTCAGACTTTTCCTTTGGTAGCTATAGGATATAGTTGTCTGATGTGAAACAAACTTGTTGGTGATAGTTATAATTATGATATACACATAATATGTGAGTTTGGTCATGATAGCTCAACTAATACTACACGTCTTCGTAAAAATATTCCTTTTCCGACCGATTTGACCTATGGGAGCTATAAGCTACAGTTGTACGTTTCGGACCAAAACTCCTGAGGATAGTTACAACGTGACCATTCACATAATGTGTAAATTTGATTACGATTGCTCTAGTCGTTTCCAAGTTATGATAATGCTAAATTTGTGGGAGCGTTAGGGGCGTGGCATCAATTTGAAATAAGCTTGATCTGCTTGCAAACGTGACGGACTTTTGTGTCAAATTTGGTGGCTTTAGCTCTTCTAGTCTCTGAGATTCAGCTGTTGATACAAAAGGACTGACAGACGGACATTGCTGATCAGGAATATATACACTTTATGGGATCGGAAATGCTTCCTTCTGTCTGATACGCAAATTTAGCCTCAAACAAACCTAGCCGCTCTACTCTTCTTTAGAGTACTGAGTCTAATTAATTAAAACTGCTCATTAATATCCGCCTGTTGTCTACTTCTTTTCTACATTTTTTCATAAAACTCTTGGAAATGTTATTTGACTGAGTAGCACTACTATTAAAAAGATTTGATGTAAAAATCTTTTAAAAGGTTTTAAAATAAATCTAGATTTTTTGCAGCAATTAAAATTGCTTTTGTGCCACTGTAAAGTGCCCCTTGTCTAAGTAAGCGTAGTTACAGTCCATAAGTGATAACGGGCTTGGGTGTGCCTACGTGTGTGTGTGCGTGTGTGTGTGTACGTGTGTGCTGTGCTGTCATTTGGTTGTTCGGGTCGTTGGCTTCCCTTTTGACGTGTGTTTTTTTTTTTTTTGTGCAACCAAGACTATGGTTGGGGAGTTGTTATGGGGTGGACAGGGGAAGAGACAAGGGTGCGTGGGAGTACAAGAGACTGAAACTAAGGCTCGGCTCGGCTTGCCTGCTTGATTGTTGTAGCCACTGATAAGCGCTGCCAGTTGTTGTTATTGTTGTGTTTTGCTTGTTGACAGTGCGTGAAGTGTGTGGGAGAGAAGGGGTGCCAGGAGAAGGGTGAAGAGGAGCTGCCTGTATGTGTAAAATTGTTGTAATGCCTGCGGCAACAGCGACGGCGACGGCGACGGCGACGATTGCGGTTCCTAATGCGCAGCGTCAATGTTTGTGGAGCACAGCACTCACATACTTAAGTATGTGTGTGTGTGTGTGTGTGTGTGTGTGTGTGTGTGTGTGGAGTTAAGTGTATATGCATGTGTATGTGTGAATGTAGTTTAAATTGCCTTTTTCGTGTCATTCGAAAGGCGCAGACACAAAATTTGTGCCAAGTAAAAATCATACATTCATAAAAAGTTAAAGCAGCAAGTCGACTTTAGAATACCCTGTATTTTTATGAATTTTACGTACATGCCAAAGAACATAATTTTCAACTGAAGTCTACACAATTTTAATGTTTTTGCTCTAAAAAGGCTATGAAAAACTAGATAATTACATGGGGAGGCATTTATTAACTTTTGTTTAAATAATTCTATATCATTTGCTTCGCCCTCAGTAGCCACAAAATACCTGAGAATTATATAAACAAGAATGTTTGGCTGCCTTAAAAGTCTGCACACTCACACACACACAAACACAATCACATTCAAATATCGCACAGCAGTCATGAGTGTATTCATGAGTATTTATTTATGTTTGCTTTCTGTGTCATTTGAATTGTCTTGGCGCTTCGTGTGCTGGTTACGCTTATCGCTTATCCATGCCCCAAAAAACAACAGTAGCAACAACAGCAAAAACCCCAACAACAAAAACAACAACAAATGCCATGCATAATTACTTGAGCCAGGGGCTTAGGTGTGTGTTTGTGTGTGTGAGATTAAACCCCAAAATGCTCGGATCTAGCGGTATGCCACCATGATGGCCCTTAAGCCGTCACATTAATTGCTACAACAAATATGTCAAACTACACACGGCACACACACACAAACACACACACATATCCGTTCATACGCACACTCATATAATCACTTGGCTTTTGGCTTGACGATGCACTTGGAGCCCATAGTTGCTTATGGTAAACCACACATAACAATAAACGGTACACGGGTATGACCGACTTAAGTAAACCCTGTTTTTAAAATACAAAAACTTTTATTAAATAGTGATTGGGATGACATTCATAGAACTTAATTTAATTACTGCTGAATTTAAAGTAGAAGTACTGAGTACAGAATTGTATTAAGTTTTTCAAGTTTCGTTTCACATTTAAAAATATTTACCACGACTTTGTTTTTGAAACGATTTCAATTGAATACGACAAAAGCTTCCCTTAAATGTTTGGCAATTTGCTGTGGTCTTTAAAGTTTTGTACACATCCATGGGATTATATTTTAGTAATCCACGTGGAAACCGAAAAATCCAGCGACTTAGGGTTTTCCTGTTTCAAACTGGCACATAAATATAGCGATATCGCATTTCAGGCGAAAAACCAATTGGCCTTGAATCAAAGTGTAAAACAATCAAAAATATGATGGCTGTTTTATTATTTTCTTTTATTTTTCGTTACTTTTTTTTAAGGATTTGCAGCTTTTTATTATTATTGCATACTTGCTCGTTGCCAGAAATTATTTTTAGCATTTATGTATTTTATTTATCGATGGTACCTGACACTGAGCCAAGGTCCAAGCTATTGCCAAATCCATTGAGTCTCATTGTATTATTATTGGGGCTACGATTTGCGCTCGAATGCTCGCAATTTGAAATATGGCTACACCCACGAGAGGAGAAGCTGAAAAAAAAGATTTGTAGGGAGTGGAGCAAGGGACACAACGACTGAGTATCGGGAGTGTTTTCCCCATTCTGCATGGCCATCCCCATAGCCATTTCCCTCACTGTTTTTCCATTAGCATTTTCATTTTCATTCAGTTTGATTCGCTTTTGGTTTTTAGCTCTGTTTTCTGATTGTTTGTTTGTTTCGCTTGTTTATTTGCTTTTCATCAGATTCCTTTGCTTTTGCCTCACTTTCTCGCGTTCTGTCTCTTTTCATATCTCCGTCTCTTCCTCGCTCTTTCTTTCTGATTCATTAGCATTTTTGTCGCATTAAAAATTGTCCCACAGGCATTTGTTTTATCTTTGTTTGTTGTTCTTTCCTCTCATAGTTGTTAATAATGTTTTTGTTGTTGTTGCTGTTGTTGTTGCCCGCCAGCCTGTTGCTATTATGCATTAGTATTGTTGCCATTATTGTTGTTGTTGTCTGCTGTTGTCTGTCAATATTTTTGAGGCCATGTTTTGTGCGCCTTTGTTCGCCTTAGAGTTGGCAATTTCGTCAGCCATCTCAGGCCCGCAGTTTGTCAGATTTTTTATTACCCTGTACAAGTACTAATGACAGAGGGTATGATGTTAGCTCTATAACAACATTACTGTAAGTAAGCCAATTATTCTGTGTGTTAAATATTTTGTTTTAAGAAAATAAATAAATAAAATAAAAATAAATAAATTTTGCTTTATGATGTGTCAGTGGATCATACTCTCTTCTTGTACCTTTGAGGTAGTGTACCTCTTTATTTCTTTAGTATATTTACAAAAGAACATTTGCTGCCATTGAGGAAAAATTCAGATTCTGTATACAGTATAATTAACTACAGAGTATCTGCTAGTCAGTCAGCTTTTACATAAATAATTTTTGACTCATTTAGACACAGATATTTAATACAACATGTCTACTTACAGAGTATTCCAGATATCTACTGAGTCCTAACAAACCTAGTTAACTTTCTTTTTAAGCACATGCTTTTTTTACACATTAAATAAAAAGTTTTCTTTGGGTACCGCCTGGTCGAGTGTGCTCTATTTTTACAGCTATGCAGCTGTGTCTTCTGCTGTTTCCACTTCTTTCACATTGTCCAGGGTCGCTGGTTGTGCCGAGTGTCTTGGGGCAAGCAACTGTGGCAGCTGTGCCAACTGTTATAATTGCACGAAGATAGGCCCAATGTGAAACTGTATGTGTCCGGAATAGAACACTTCATCCAAAGCTCTACTGAAATATAATTATAAACTAGGTACGCTCTTATTAAACCTAATTAGACTAAAACTGTATATATTTATTTGTCTTTTAACCAAGAACTTTCTTTATTGGCCAGTTATTTAAGTGCTAAAATGTAGTAATTTTAAAGCTTAAATATTTAAAAGAAAATAATCAATATTAATTAGGAACTCTTGACAGTCAGACTAAAAGAAATTTAAGTTTCTTCGTTCAAACAAAGTAACAAAATTTCAAATTTTTTTTTTTTTTTTTACATTTAAAATTAAAGAAAAATCTTAAAATTGTTAATTTGAAAAGCCCAATTTTTTTGACAGTGCATTCATTTTTGTATTGCAGATATGCATATTGTATGCTTATTATGCAGTAGGCCGCACCTGACCTCCATATAGCCGAAAAGGCCAAATGCAGGCAGCGCCCTTAGCACAGGTCACAGCCATACACATACCTTACCCAGCGCTTCCCTGGTGGACACCCTATCCCTGATATCCCGACACACCCGATATGGTTTCTACTTCGGACCCTCTAAGCTCTAACGGCAGTCAGAGCCAATTTCAGTTTACCATTTTTCTGCTCTTTCTCTTTTTTTTTATTTTTAAGAGCGCCATTAAATTTTTATATAAACATAGTACAGTCAGAGAGCTATGTATTTATGTCTGTGTACATACATATTTATGTATTTCGCTGTATACCACACCGTGGCTTCTAGCTTTGCTTAGGTATGCTTTCACCTTTCTGTTTTGCGTGCTGCACCTGACTCGCATTTTTCGCGAGCGCTTTGTGAACATTTATGCCAATGCATTTATACACACACAACCACACCACAACACATAGACCTACACATCACACACGTACATAAAACCGGAGGTAAACACATACCAAACATGTGTGGCTAATTTAACACGAATGTGCTGCAAGTGCTGAAAAGTTCGACCCGAAAATACCCTGCGATTAAAACAGAAAGCGACGCATATGGGCCAAGTATTGTGTTGGTCTAATTCTAAATTATCTTTTGCTTCTGTTGAATAGCTTTATACTTACCTTTTTATACAAGATAAACTAAATAAAATTAATATTTTTTTTTTCTTTCAGTTTTTATTTTGTATTTGCCATTGAAAGCAGCTTAAACTTATTCTTCTCGCAAACACTAAACTAAAATATATTTTAACTTCTTTACTGGATTTAATTTCAATATAATAACAAATCAAACACTGAAAGCGATTACATAAATATCCAACAACACATACAGAGTATCTGCAAGTCACTGTTCTATTATCTAACATTCCTAAAACATTTCAGCCATGTTTTATTTTCGTTATTTATATTTTTTTATTCGCACTTTACGATTGCGTGACAGACACAGCTCGGAAATCGGATAGAATGCGCGGCTCTTATTACGCTTATTATTTATAATTTTATGGCACGTGGTTATTTATCTCTGGAATTGCATTTGATTGAATGAGCGAGGCAAGATAATGGAACGAAATCGCAATTTGGCCAACAGCAAATTGAGGCTCTAGCTAAAAATATGAATTATCCAGTACAAAAGTGCCGTAAATAAGTAAACACATAACAAATTTCGTTTTAGACGCTAACAAACAGTTTTTGATGCTAAACTGATTAACCAGACAATTTCTTGCCGCCTTTATGCAAATCGAAAGCCAAATTCAATTGAAAAGTTTTCGCTTTTGGCCAGATTTTATAGCTTTTTGCCTGCCACAATGGACACGTCTCAGTTCCGCACTTTGATAAATAAATTTGCGTGGAATTGAAAGGAAATGAGATATTCCCCCTTCTCGGTAAAGTTATTTACAGAACTCTATGTTAATCATACATATATCCTATTAAAATTTCTAAAATGAGTTTTAAGTTCAACTAAAAGACTTGAGAAAGAAATTAATTTACTAGCGGTATAAAATATGAGTCTTTTTATTTAATTTATATAAGTATTAATGCTATTATTTCTTATGTTCATCGTGTAACTTGTGGCTTGGCAGAACCTCAATTAAAACTGTCACTTTTAAAGTTTAAAAGTCAACCAAAAGGTTAATTAATATATTATATTTTTCGTGTTTAAAGGTAGCTTAAAAGAGTTCATCATTATGCACACTGACGGCAGATTAATGAAGAAAAGTTACGTTCACGTTAAATAAACTGCAAATTACCAGTAACAAATGTGGGTATAAATATGAACATGAGCACAGATGTGCATGAAAATTAATTGCGAGTTGTGTAAATTGACACAAAGTGAAGCACACTCACACACACACACACACACACAGCGATACACAAAGAGTTACATGCATGCAATTATAAACTTTGAAATATGCCATATGCAGCATGAACAGTACTGAACTTGAAACTTGTTCTTACCTTTTGGGATGTTGGACTATGAGTTGTAACCACAATTGACCTTAAAGTTGGTTGCAGTCAAAACCGCTGAAAATTGTTAGCTTACAGCACGTTCCAAAGCGCTTTCTCTCCCTTTCTCTGTCTGTCTTTCCTACCTTTTTCTCTGGCTCTACTACCATTTCTCCGAATAGCTAAAGAACCGCAAGCAATTCTCAGTGCAGCAAACTAGTGCAAGAACAACAGCAGCTCAATACTGACTAACTGTAATCCATTTACATCCCTATTCCTTTCTCTTTCTCTCTTTATTTCTCTTTCATTCACTCCCGTTGCCCTCAATATTTCTCAACTCGTTTAACTTTAACAAATTTGTGTGTCTAAGCCACGGCGAAAGTTATCCAGCAGCAAACTGAAGCAGAGCAACGTGAAACAAGGGAAATATTTTGGCCAGTGCAAAATCGCCTTAAGATACCCTCCTCCCCACACACCCTTTCCACAGCCATCATTGTCCACCCTCTCTTTGGATACGTATTCACTGCCCTTCAACCGAATGCCAGAAACTTTTGGTATGCCTAAGCGCATTTGAGCCAGACTCAAGCCTCAGAATGCCTCCCTCGGCGACAAGGCCACAAGAAGCCAAAAACAGTAAAGGAAGCTGGAAATGAAGATGAAGCGAAACACCAGCATCAAAGTTTCAATATCCTTATGGAGCAATTCAAAAAACTGTTCCCACTTGGCAATTCTTGTGGATTTTTATACACACCCCACTTGCACAGAAGCACACACAAACATCACCCATACGTGTGTGTAATATAATTATCTCAACAGCCAAGCGATAAAACTTGCCCAAAAAAGTAGGCAACACAAATGTAAACAGTTTATTACGGCTTTTAAAACTAGCGTTATTAGGAAGCAGTTAGTGCTTCCTTCAGCGATTCGTGCCTTTCCCAGGAGTTAGTTAATTTTTGCATCAAAACTTGTTTAGAAAAATTGAATGTTGCTTAGTAAATAAAGGTTTAAGAATAAGTAGCTTAATTCATTAAATTTTATTTAGTTATTTTAATTATTAATCCATTAATAAATAACCGACGTAACATTTAAATGATTTACTGTAGAATCCATAGATTAATAAATTTATTTTAAGCCCATTTGACATGCAATACAACATTGCCCCAAAAGGTATGCTACATTTTCCTAGAATTCAGAGTTTTATAAAACTTACTTATAAAATTTTATGTTACTGCTGAAATGAAGTTAACGTATCGCGGCTTGAAACAAGTAGAGCACTTTTTCTTGCCCTCTTAGCCAACTTATTTGGCCACAAAAATATGCATAATACCATATAATTTAATCAGTTTCAAGTACGCTCTGTCGGCTTTCACTAAGCTGCTCTGTCAATCTGATGGGGTCTAGTCGACTGAACAGCTGAATTATTTCTTCAAATGCAATTCTCAAGTACTTAAGTAATTTGGCTTACATACCCTGTAAGCAACGGATGCTTAATAACGGTTTGTTAAAACATTTGCAATGAGTAATCAAATACGAAGCAAACAAAATTTATATGTTTTAACAAATATTAGGGTATCTTACTGTACAGCACTTATTCTTTAGACAGTCAAATGTGCTCACTTTGTTAGTTTTAGCCAAGTTAAGTAAAAGCAATTCACTGCGTGGATTGAATAACATCTAAAGCACATTTACAGCGAACTTGATTCGTGAGGACAAGCGCAACAACAGAAGAAAAAAAAGAGAACACTGTGCAAAAGGGAGGTGCAGAACAGAAGATCTGAAGGAGGCGCAGACAGACAAACGAGAGAGAAAGGCAGAATAGAAGAAGCGGGCGACAGTTTTATACAATATGTAGATAAAATTTCGCATTTTCCTCGTATTCCATGGCACTTTTGTACTCGTATTTAAATGCGACTCATGTGTCTGCGTCTGATGGCTCCATGCGGTGTGCGGCATCTGTCAAATGGGTATACTCTCTATCTCTGTTTCTGTCTGTGTGTACGTGTGTGTGAGTGTGTGCTCTCGTGTGTATATGGTTGTCCAACATATGAAGGTGATGGCTTTCATTTGCCCACATTACCCAGTTTCTGTTCCTGAACCGTACCAGCATTTAATGAGTTCAACGCCTGGCCCTGAATACAACTTATCCATACTCGTATGTCATGCGAAATGCAACCGTGTTTATTTTTATGTTGTCTTCCGCTCTTTTTTACATAAACATTCTTTAATTTGTTGATTGCATGAGAAAAAAACTTTTCTAATGGAGATAAATGGGGGAACATTATGTGAAACAACAGCCATGATAATAACGTATAGACATATAAGGAAAGAAATAAAATGCCTAAAAGTTTCCGTTGTAGATTATTAGAAATATATTGATATTTAAATTAAATAAATATTTTAAATATTTTTGAGGAAGGCAATACAATAAACTATCTTTTTAAAAGTTAAATTCTGTATCATGTTACGAAAAGCTCTAATTTTAATTTTAATAAACTCTTTAAACATTTTTCCACAACTTTCTAAAAGTGTTGATTTTTCAAACTACCCAATCAAATGCCAATTTAAAAACTTTTGCTTTAAATACTTTGAAAGTAGAACATCCGTCACGTATTTCAGTTTATTTTTGGGTTTTTGCTTAAAGCCTTCTTCATTTTAAGCCAAAAAATGTTTATTGCAGCAGCTGTTGGCCTCAAATAAAATAAACATTTGTAAAAACTGACAATGAGATCAGGCGACAAGTATAAGCAAATTTGTAGTTGACACTGGAAACGGAAACCGGAAAACGGAAAATTAAAATGAATATTTAAATGAGAATTTATTACAGTTGGCCAGTTGCAAGCTGTAATTAGCCTGGCTTATTAATAGTTCACCTGGCCAACAAATTCAACTTTCGCATGCAGTTGCTCAGTTAGCAATTTTTATTTCTGTTTTAATGCCAGTTTGGTTTCACCGTTTTGTTAATTGCTTGGAGTGTTTAAAAGTTGTAAAAGTGCAATATTAGACCAGAGTTTGAAGTGTTCTTTCGATAAACTTTCCCAGCATTTATATAGATTTTAATCATAATTTTAGCTGTACAAGTTTCTTGAAGTGATTAAATATTTAAATTAAAATAAGAAAATTTAATAGTCACTAACTATAAAACGTAAACAGTTGGTTTAAAAACTATCAACATATTTATATTTTAAATCTTAATGAAAAATATCTAACACACTAAAAACAGAGAAAAACATTTCTTTCTTTTGAGCTGGAAGCTTTGAAAGTCTTGCGATAAACTGTCGCTGCCTTGCAGTCACGTTTTACAGGGTATGTTGTTGGTCTTTATTGTCATGGCCTTGTTTATTGCAAAATAACTGCAAAGCTGGCTAACTAACCAACTGACTGTTAACTGTTAACCATATTCTCCCCGTATTTCTTCCCTTCCGTCGGAATTTCCGTCTCTATCTCTGTCCTTGTCTGCATCTCTATCTCCGTTTCTGGATGCGTCTTTAGGGAGCTCTTGGTACTCTGGGTCGGCTGTGTCTCGGCTTACAGCTACTTTTGTTCAGTTCGGCGGCAAACATAAACAAAATTAAGCAGCAGTGGAGACAGTGAAAGAGACACAGAGAGAGGAAGAGGAAGAGACAGCTTTCACTTCCACACGCCTCACATAAATTTGCTTAATTACTTTGCGCGCAACTTCAGTGTAGACGCCAACTGTAAAACTTTTGGCAAATGGTTGCGTTTTAAGTTTAATTATGTCTGTTTGCAGCAGCAGCTGCTTATACACTTACACTTAAAAGTATACACATAATCAGCCAGAAATTGTATGCACACTACAAGAGTTTTCCGACTTTGCTTTGTTTATATTTTTCAAAATAAAATTAGGGTATATCTTTGTCGTATTTGTTTACAGCTTTTTGCCTTTGGTGTTTGCTTTGGCAATTCCATTTTCCATTTTCCATTTCCCTGGCTAGAAGCTGTAGTTAAAGCATTTAAACGGAGTCAGACAGCATTTGTGTCTTTTCGCTCAGCTCAACTTGTGTTCTATCTTTATTGTTATCTTTATTGCCATCTCGCTCGGTCATTTCTATTTGCTGTCTCCGTCACAGTTGATGAGGGAAAATGCTGATGACTTGAAGCATTGGCTAATTTATGACCACTTTTGTCTCTCGCACTCAACTTACGTTAATTTTCAATTTGCAGGTACATTTACATTTTACAATTATTCGTCGCGGCCTGAAACCTGAACTTCAAATTGGAATCGGAGTCAGAGTCGGAGTTGGAGTTGGAGCTGAAACGGGAACTGGAACTGGAGTGGGAGTCAGTACTGAAGTTGGATAATTAAAACAAGAGCGGGATATATATTTGCATAAAACGCTGACGGGCTAATAAGTAATGAACTAAGCGAACTGAATCATCGCACAAAAACAGTTTAAAATTAAAGATACAGATACAGGTAGAGATACAGATACATTTACCTTGTGTATATAATAAAGTGCATCGAAATTTATGCAGCGCCAGCGGCAAAGCTACAACGTGAGCACAGATATATACTACATATAAAAGGCTCATATACATACGCCCCCACACACACACACAGAGAAAACTACATATATATATATCTTTAGCGAAAGTCAGTGACAAACAGCATATAACAGGATTTTTTCGACTGATTTACGGTTGCTGTGGTTGCACCCCGAACGACAAAGCCAACGCCAAGGCTCATCAATCCTTTTTTGCCAAGCCAGGCACCTGTTCTAACAACAACAACAACAGGTATATCATCAACAACACCAACAACAACAACCAGTTGCACAACAATCTTTTTTGCAAAATGCGTGGCCGCCATTTGCGTCGACGCTTCAGTTTGCAGCCCTCGTTCATGAAGGATGACAGCGCCGAGGATAAGCCGAAGCGTGACAAGTAAGTTATAGCTCACAAATACATGTGCATGCATGATTACACTCACACACCCACAAAGGTAAGAAAGCTGAATCAGAGGAAGTAGCTGTGGGTAGGGGGTGGGAGGGTTAGAGGGCTTAAGATAACCGCATAACCTACAAAACTTACATATTGTTGTGATATGGAAACCTTGAGCATTTCCTTGTAGAGTTTTTGGATTTAAATGGGTTCTATCTTAAATATTGCTGGTATTACAATTTTGTCAAAGAAACTGTTAATCGATGTGAAACTTTTAAAAGTAAATTAAAGCTAATTTTAAGACGATAGTAAACGATAGGTAGTAGGTGAACAACAATAGAAAGGGAGGGTAGGTAAGTGATAGTTAAGTAAGCTTTTTTCTGTAGCTACAATCTTATATACTACTATCTTATGGTAGAAAATGCATGCGATTTTGTTAAAAAATAAATTAAAATAAGCGAGTTTTTGTAATATTGTGCTAAAGTTTCAACAGAAAACACAAGATTTTTAATGCTAGGCGATTGTAAACAATAGTTAGCGTAATAAAGTGAGCTTTTCGATAGTATGCAATATTATGCTATATTATATATTAGTAAACGATAGTATGCACTAGTTAACGATAAAGAGATTAAGGTCTGTAAGTAGAAATTTACGAAAGTCTAAACAAATACAGGACTTTACTTAGGCAATTTAAATTTATAGACAACCAGCAATCAAACGACAATACAACTTAAATAAATTCACTCAGCAACTGTAGAAACTGAAACTTAACAGCATTATTAAAAATATAAATCAATTTAACTAGTAAAACAAAATATTTAGTTAAACTTTATGTATAAAAACATAGCCACGCTTGTGCTCAACAGTTGGAGTATTCAAACATTGCCTGCCTGTGGCTGAATGATAGATTCTATTATAATAATGAAAAAGAGATTTAATTTTAATAAGCTGCAAGTTTAGTTACATTGAATGCTCGACAGACGTCTTAACAAATTTCCATGAAAATAAATAAATAAAAGACTTTAATTTGTAATTAAAATACAGTTTCAATGAACGAGAAAAGAAAAGAAAATTCAAAACAGACTAATAGTAGTCTCAAAAAGCAAACATTTAATTAATTTGAACAACGTTTTTAAGTAGTGTATTAAAAAAACTTCAACTACATTTAAAGCAAAAGCTCAGCGAGTTACTTAAAGCTGTCTGTCTCTGCTGTGTATGCAATAAAAAAAGTAGTTTTTATATTTGAGCAAGAGTAGAAAAAGGAATATTAGAAATTTCTTCTTGATAAGCAGTAAGTAACACACAAAAAAATAAAAATAAAAACCAAGAAAAACTTGACCATGACCAGATGATGACCAGGTGGATGTCAGCTGTCAACGGCCAACAGCAATTGCCAGATTAATTTTTCTACACAAAATTTTTTTGTTTGCAATATTCTTAACAGTTTGCGGAAGGCGCTTTTGTTTTTTCTTTTCACTTTTCCTTATATACATATATAAATATATATATTTTTTGCTTGTTATTTGCTCATCAAGACAAACCTCATGCCAGCATCAAAAAAAAAAAAAGAAGAGAAAACAATGATAAGAAATTCTTTGGCTGATTTGTTGTCCGTACTCGGACGCAGACATAAACACAGTCCCAGATCCGGACCCGACCCGTACCCATACCCATCCCCAGACTCAGTCCCAGACCCGGATTTAGACAAAGACACCGGCGTCATCGAACCAAGGGACCAGAGTTTGGATGTATTCCTTTTGTTTTGCATGCCAAGACAAGAATTTTATTTTATTTTATTTTATTTTCTTTTCTGTTTTAGTTTCATTTTGTTTTTTATTTTTTCTCGTGTTTGTCTTTTTTCCTTTGGCGCTGATATATTTTTATGCATTAGAAAAAAACAGTAGCAGCAACAGAATGAAATTATAAGTTAGTAAGGTGGCAAGAAGCTGATTGTCTGCAACACGATTGAAATTCTATTGTCCAAAAAGTCGACCAATGTCGAGAACAGCTTCTCAAATTTATTCTTTCATTCGCAATATGGAAAGTTTTTGCTGAACACCTCAGGTAGAATCACAATCTTTCAATCAACAGCCAAGTTCTCAACTTCTCTCACTGTTTCTCTCGTATTTTCTTTAAAAGTAAATTCCCAAGTTATTTACGTTATCAAAGCTCATCTACCTGTAAGACATTAACAAAGGATACCCAAAAAATAAAAAAAAATAAAAAAAATGTGACAACAAGTTTCGGAATAGTATGAGTTCAGTTTTCTTGGGTATATCAAGATCTGTAGACGAAGAAAAAAACTAAAGTTTTGGTTTCTCTTTTTCTTTCATTACTTGCAAACTTTTGCTTAGTTTCAAAGTGCGCGCAATTTCAAGTTATTTTCAAAACAAAATCATTTTAAAGATTTAATTTAAGGGGAGAATTAAGCAGATTTTTTAAGCAACAAAAAAACACTAACAAATGTGATTTTCTAATGCTGCCATAATAAGATCAAAGCGTTGACTGATTTTATAAGTAAAAATAAAATCCGGTGTATTTAAAAATTAATTAAGGGAAAGCAGAAAAAACAAAGGAAATGCTGCTGAAAATATGCATGCATGCAAATGACTTTAGCGGCACTTACATTCCATTAAAAGTACAAAATTATATTATAAAATATGTTAAATATTATTAATACCCTGTAAAGCAGATAAGGAAGGGTTATGGTAAGTAGTTGTAGAGCTTGGAAAAGTCTTTTCTTGACACAAATGACTACAAAATAAATTTTAAAAATTAAACAAATACTAAAGAATAAATTCTAAAAATGAAGTTAAGCTAAAAGTGCTCGAAAAATTTATTAAGCATAAATTATTAAAGACGATACCTTTTTCCATTAAAAAACAGAGTATTTGACAAACTTAAATACAGCTGCATTTAACAAAAGAAAAAAAAACTCTCATTTGCACGTCTGTTCGCGTCGCATCATGTTGCCTTGTGTCGTCTTTTATCTGTATTCTCTTTGTGCTCTGATGGGGGAAATGATTAATTTTAAATGTAGCGCACAGTTTTAATGAGTCGCTGAGGAGATTAAAGCTTTGCACGAAGCTTTCTTACCACAAATACAAACACACACACATACATAAACACGCATATACCCCTCTTTCGATTGGTCGAGAGGGAGGTACGAGTACATGCGATTAAATTAATACACATGATAAAAGCGAAAAAATAATTCAATTGAAATTAATTCAACTTTAACTCACTCTCTTTTTTCACTCTCTTTTTCTTACTCTCTTTATATTTTTTTATACATATATATATATATATATATATATATATATATACAGAGTGGGTCGTAATAATGCGGTAGACGATGCCATTGGACCGGCAAATGCACGTCATAAAATTGTGGTCATGGGCGCGGCCAAAGTGGGCAAAACTTCGATAATCACACAGTTTCTATACAACACATTCACGACCAAATATAAAAGGACCATCGAGGAAATGCATCAAGGGAACTTTTCAATTGCGGGTGTTAGCCTAACCCTGGACATACTCGATACAGCCGGTTCCTACGAGGTAAGTGCTCACTCCCAATCATTCTGCCCTTTGCCACGCCCCTGCTGCTGTCCCAGCCCATTACCACTAACACCTTTTCCCACTTTACACACTTTGCTGTCCTTAACTAACTGAGTTCATTATGTGAATCAAATTGTTTTTGGTTTTTGGACCTGGACTTTTAGCTTGTTCAGTTGCATGTTTCTGGTTTCCTTTAGTTATGCCAGCCGAATGTAGGTGTATATAGGTGTGTAGTGTGTGTGTTGCTGTATATTCTGCTGCTTTTAATTTTTAAATACTTGACTCTAATGGCTTTCAACACAGCACCACTAACATTTAGTTAGTGTTTAATATTTCAGAGCAACGACGACGCTCTGGCGCCAGCTCTCTGTGTGCATATAAAAATGTGTGTGTGTGTGTGTGTAGGTACTGCTCCTTTTTTATACCGATTTTGCTACTGCTGCTTTTGTGTGCAGCGGAAATTACAGGCTGCGATTCAATTTCGCTGCCACTTCCGCTAAACGTGAATTGAAATGCTTGTTCATAAAAATGAATCACAAAGCAACAAACGGCAACAGCAGGTGGCAAATGAAAAGAATTATGAATGGTGCACACACACACACATATATATACACCCACACACTCACTTTTACACACACACTGGCAGCTCTTGCAAGCCAAGTCAACTGTAACTACGTCAAAAAGGATGCTCAGCATCTGGTTATGTCCTTGGCACAATCCTTGGATACAAACTGAGAGCTTTGAGCGTACCAACTGTTTCTCTTTTTTTTCTTTTTTTTTTTTGCATTCTCATCCGTCAACATACAGTTTGCACTAACTGTAATATACATAAGTTTTATTGCGAATTATACAAATTGAGTTGGAATCTACAACACTATTATGGGCACTGACTGAGTGCAGTTTAACAATCAATGAAATCGCCTTTTGTATTTCAAATGCAACTGTATTCACTTGACACTAAACACTTTTAATGCCAAATGATAAATTTGAAAAATAAAATAATAAAAATAATATTATGACTTATAATATATTTGTAGTCTTCTAAGACTAGTTATTTCCAACAATTTTCTTTGACCCTTGCTGTTGTAGGAAAATGAGTTTTTCATCCATATTAATACGAAATATTATTACTTTGCTCTTGGCTTAATCTGAATCAAATACAAATATGTATATTTATTTCATTAAATGAATGAATCAAATCAATTGTTTATGTTAAAATGCTTTTAAGTAGTCTAATAATCATATTTATACATTTAACAATTATTTATTAATTTAGATAGCCTAGAATAGAATACATTTCACCCAAGAGCATAGTATTTCTCAAGTTCTACGACTGCCAACACAAATGGTTCCCAAAGTAACACTTGCACACAGTCTGTAAGTTACTTCCACTTGAGAGTTGTAGTACTCCATACGGTGTATCCACAGTTAATGGTTGCTTTACACATCGGGGGGTAGCTCGACAGGACTACAGGACTACAAGACTACAGTGAGACAGTGCTACAGTGCTACAGGCGCTTATTAATCGATTCGAGGCTCGTATGGCAAGTTTTTCACTGAAATCTTTTGCTGACATCATTAAACGAGCACAAATTTTATTTCATTTTCCCAATAGATACTTATTTGCACGTGCGCAACGTATGTGTGTCTGTCTGTGTGTGTGTGTGTGTGTGAGAGTGAGTGTGTGTACTAGCAGATACTTATGATAAGAAATTCGTTCATACATGTATAGATTTTGATGTAGCAACTGCTTTCTTTTTCTTTTTTTCTTATTTTTTTACTGCTCGTTCGCAATTTCCGTGCCTGGACAGGCAAACAGTAGGCGGTCGAAGCCAACGGAATGTAGTAGCGAACAAAATGATGCAAAAGTAACAAGTTGCCTGTTAACAACAGCAAACGGAAATGTATTGTGGGTGTGTCTGTCTGTATGTGCGTGGGGTGTATGTGGGTGTGTGTGTGTGTGTGGGTTGCCTACTTCCCTTACCTCCCAGAACTCAGTTACCCATTTGGCACAGAAGTACTCGACATTGAAGCCCACTGCGTGTCGTGACACGAATCAACATGTTACTCAAAATTATTTCTATAATTGCTAAAACTAAATGATGAAAATAGTTATTTTTTTGTTGTATAAATAAACTTTTCAATAGTAATTATTTTCAAAACTCTGAAATCATACTAGAAAGTTGTTGGCGCCCAACGTGAGTACGGATAAAAATTTGTTACGTTATTCACACTAAATGTAAATTTTGTAATTAGTGTAAGTGCTTGCAATTTGTTTGGAGCTGTCATGTTGTGAGTTTAATCTACAAAAAGGTGAACAGTGAAAAATAGAGAAAAATTTTAGCAAAAATATTAAAAAAAAAAGTTATAAATATATATATAAAACTAAACTAATTATAACTCAGACTTTACAAAGTGTAAACAATTTGTATAAAGCATTCAGCTCGTATCACGTATACATCTCTAACGTGGCGCCCAACGTGTGTACCACATATGCTGAAGCAATAGTCGCAATTGTAGTTGAAAGTATATACACATATACATATATTTATATGTATACTTCCTGCTGCAACAAATCAAATTTCGTTCACAGACATCATCGTGCACATAAATAAATAAATAAATACTTAGCCAGACACAACATCACATCTATTATTCAAGCAACAACAGGGCAGACGACAATGTCAAGTCTCTAAAATGAACTTATTACACGTCAGCAAAGGTTTACACAAAATACAAATTGTAAAAAAAAAAAATGTTTATGACTGATGGGAGAAAAAACAAAGTAAAAAAGTTTGAAGCCGGCAGATTTGCACAGATTTGAAAACCAAAAACAAAAATCTACGTTAGGTAGGAGCAAAAAAGGCAGCGAATAGAATAAAAAAATCTACAGGGTATGGTCAAGGTATACAAATTGTATAGCACTTATTAATGTTGTTTTTGTTTTGTTCTGTTTTTTTTGTGTCCTTCCATAACATAAAATTTGAACACTTTTGCGCATTGCTCATAAATTTGATGAGGTGTTGAATATGCCCCCGGGACGCAGATACTCGGCAATCCGTTCAGTACGGAAAAGCAGGGCAAATATAAATCACACAGTGGCAGCTGTTTGGCTCATGTGTAGCACTCAACCATTGTGAGTGGCTAATAATTTAGTAACTAGCCAACAACAAAGTGAGCCAACAGCACTGGGGGAAAAATGGGCAAAATGGGCAAATTTTCCCTTTTCTCTACGATCGGTTGATGGCAAATCGAAGTACCAATATGTATCTATATATGTGTATGTGTTATGACATTTCAGTACTACATAGTGTACATATAGTGGCTCATAAAAGTTTATGTCAACTGTAGCCTGTAGTAGACACAAAAAACAAAAAAAGAACACTAGAAGTGCTTTTCCACCCAAGATGCCAGAATGTGTGCTTGCCAATTTTTATTGACAACACTTTCTTCAGTCTTATCATCAAATTCGACCTTCAGTTGAAGATGCCTTGTAAACTGAAAGCTGTAAAAAACTTTGTAGTGCTCGTTCTGCGGCTGTTAAAGCCAACTAAAACTTCATGTGTGTTAACTAATGCTCAGGTTACATTTAAATGCACTAAGGGCAGTTTTAGCCCTTTGGCTACAAAAAAGAAATACGCTTCTTGACAAATACTCTGCATTCCCTGACCAAAATTGTATCTCCAACAGCCTAGTGTCCTTCTATATCTATCCAAACTAGTCTCTCACTTTTAGCTATGTACATTATGATGCTTTATTTACTCATCCAAACTTGGTCCAAGGCGGACAAATATATCATATAGCCCACATAGACCAAATCGTTTGAAAATTGCTAATTTGTATGAAATCTATCACGTTTAATGACCCATGCAAACCAAATGCACAGCACGCACTTATTGACATTCTAAAAGTGCAGAATATATCTCAATCAAATCGGTATACTATATCATATAGCTGCCATAGAAACGAGATGTTAACAACTGCATAAGCTCTTTATGAAAAACTGAATACTATTCCATGAATACAGTCTGAAGGTATTGAAATTCTGTATAAAGGTTGAATTCCTTGTTGGGGAATCAATAGATTGGAGAATTTTGAATAGTTTGAATGCGTATACGCAATCAATTTTAAGCAAGTAGCCGTAACAAACGGCATTGTATTGTGGTATCTAGCACACGCATACAAGCAAACACATACACATACACACACACACACATACATATTTGCGGAAATGGTTGCTTTTGCGGCACAGGTTATCAGCTGCGTTGACGTTCACTGTGCGCTTATCGCGGTTGCAACAGTTGCAGCCTCTGAGCCCGAGAGAGGTGTCTCTGTATGTGTGTGTGTGTGTATGGGGGGGCTATACGTGGTTTTGCGCTTTGCTGGGTCAGTGGAAATAGTTTCCATTGGCTAAGCACAAATGCTAGCGGTCACTTTGCAAACAGTTGCATAGTCAACAGCAGAAACAGCAACTGTGGCGCACGGTGCGTATGAATTATTATTTTTATTTCCTTTTTTCCTGTTCGCTCCATTTTTTTTCCTCTCTGGCGCAAAGATAACATTCACAGTATATTTTATGAGTGGCTCTTTATTAATGCAAACGGCAGCAGCAATAAAATAGTTGACAGTCCAAAGACAATATTATAATACACAAACGTATTTTCTTATTTATGTATTCTTCGTACCAAACTAAAACTGCCAGAGGCGCAGAACACTTTGCGAACTGCAAATGGAAAAGGAAATTGTAGCTGAAACTTTTTAAACTAGTAATCGTTATCAAAAAATTGGCAAACAACGAATTAAAGACTTTTAGTTTCATAAATCTTAAATCGATGAGGAAAATAAGAGTATATGCTGTACGAGTTTGCCAAGCTTAATATTTTATCGAAAAGTGCTTATTATACCTATGTAAATATTGATTTATCTATTTATTTCATTTACTTCATTTTTTTTTGCTCATTATCACGCAATGTGTACATTGGTTTACCGTTGGCAAGTTGTTCTTATCTCGATTTTAATTCATTTCACAGTTTAATCAACATTTGAACTTTTTTCGTGCCATTTTTCCATTTCTTGCATTAAATCGAGTCCACTCAAATGTTTTTCTTTTTTCTGATTAATTTGCAATTGTTTTTTCGTGTGTGTAATTGTTTTTTCCCAGTGGAAAATGCGTTTTTCATTTATTATAAAGTTGATTTTGCGGTTTCTGACTAAAACATATATTTATTCTATTGATTGTGTTGCACTTGCAGTGCATATCAGCAGCTTATTGTACTTATCACCAATAAATACATATTATTTAAGCATGTGATAGTTTTATTTTGCATCTGATTTATATAGTTTTTGATGTATTATTATAATTAAAAGTGATTCTAACAAAACACTCATAATTAAATGCCAATAAAGACAGTTAAGCTGTCATTAATTAAAGAAAATGTTTCAAATAATAGGGGAAAGAGATTGAGAGTTGGGGGAGTGATGAAAACATACACGTTTATCTAACAGATTTTCTCTTACTGTGCTCTGCTGGTAAACTTTTATATGAAATAAACAAAAAAACTCTATCAAATCTGTAAAATTGTAAAAGCATTGCTTAAATCTGTCTGGTCTAAGAAGACATATGTATAAATAAAATAAATTTAATTAGCTTTGTAAGTACACTTTCTGTAGTAGCTTGACAGCTAGATACCCTTTAACTTCCGATTGGGAAGTCTTTAAAAAAATAAAAATAAAAAACAATTTATTTGAGTAAATACTTGCAGATATTGGTTGCATTTTCTTGTTTAAAAAGAATATTTAAAACTAATAAACCATTGATAAGTTGGCAGCTCACTGCAAAGCGTTCATATATCCCACTCTGCTGGCCCTATTTACAGGGCATTCGACACTTTTGCCACATCATTGCTATGCGAAAGCCTAAAATGCAGTTGAAAAGTTTACAAACTTGGAGTGAATATTCACTCAACCACACACACACACAAACATACACACACAAGCACACACAGTGTGTTTGGTCGGTGTAAATGAAATTAAAAAATGTTTTTCTAGTTTCAGTAACACAATTTTAGAGTTCTTGAGCTTTTGTTTTTCAGTTGGTTCAATCTTTGTGTGCGTTTCGGTATGTGTGTGTGTGTGTGTGTGCGTGTTTTTGTTTGCATGCATGTGTTTGTGCAATTTTGATTAAATTTGATGCTGCTTTTATTCAATTTCAATGGCAGAGCTCAAGTTTTGCAAGCCAATAAACGTGTTCACCCAATGACTAACTTTCACACAATCAAATTTGGCGACATTTGCAGCTAATGCGATTGTTGTTTTAGCATGACCCTGTAGTGGGTTCACTTTGGCAGCAAATCGTATTCAATTTAGATTCTATATTTTAAATATTTGTAATTACTTGTCTGCTGAGAGCTTTTATCCTTAAAGTACTGGACATCTCTCCAGCGTAACTTAAGTATTAGTTTAACAGCACTAGATGCTGGTCCCTGTAAGTCGCGCTCACTCAACAGTAGCCTTTTCGACTAGCTCCTAATCCAATTGTAGAGTAAGCACCGAAAAAACGCAGTGAGTGCTCCAACCAAAAAAAAAAGAGGCACACACCAAATCAGCACTACAAGTGGCACCAATTTCAACTCCATTGAGAAATCAAGCGCCAACATATGCGAAACACGAAGAGAGGAGGAGAGGGAGAAAAAGAGAAAGCGGCTGAAAGCGGAGCAGCTGTGCTCAGGCATACTTGCGGTCTTGACTCCCGCCTCAGCCTCAGTATCAGCTGTGTGAATGTGTAACGAGCGGAAACCGCAGTGCCACATATGGAGGAGATTGGAGGTGTATGTGTGTGTGTGTGTGTATGCGAGCGTGTTGCATGCAACATGAGGAGCTTTTGGCAAGCGAACGTCTAGTATGTGCGAGTCCTATCTGGCTGCCACAGCCACAGACACGTACTGGTTGAGTGTGCATAAAAATGGGTCAATTCATAGACAGGTTGCCAGGCATGTGGCTGCCACATGAGCTGCTGCTACTGCTGCTGCCATGAGTCTTATGCTGCCCCTGTCCCCAGCATACCACCTTTCTCTTAGTCTCCCTCTTCTGCTTATTGCTCTTGCCGCAGCTGACAGTTTCCCAGCAGGAGCGGCTTCCCAACGTCTTCTTCAACTTGCCTTCATTGAGTTATTTGCAATAATATGGAGTAATAACAATGGTGGGTGCAACAACAACAGTCAGTCGTATGATAAAATTCAATTGAAAACATTTTGATCGACTAGCGGATACCCTATGTCAGGAAATGCTGGCTAAACAGCATTTTATTTGATTCATTTCTTAAAGAAACTTAGATTTATGCATCAAAATTAATGATATTAAGTTATCGATAATTATCGATTTCGTTTTTACTTGCCAACAACAATATTTCAGCACATTTTCGTTAAACTATGTTTAAATTAGTTATATTTAAGAAGTTTTATATTGAGTTAAGTTCTATTAAACTTAAAAATATAAAATAAATTAGTTATCGATAGTTATCGAACTATGAAATTCTTATGGCATACATATTGAAGTTGTAAATTGAACTTGTAACGCCGATAAGAATATTTGTTTCTAATGACTTTGACATGTTATCGATACTATCGATAACATTTTATGAGGTGAATAGGTTAAGATATGTATCATATAACACAATACTATTGCTTTTCAACTTTGCTGCAGATGCAGATTTTTACTGCTCAACTTCCTTAAAAACTTTTTTGGCAATAAAACACACATACATACTATCGATAATGTTATCGATGCACTTAATTTTCACATATTCAACAATACAATCATAATTTTTTAGTTGTTTGGGGTATTTTAAAAGCTATTGAATTGAAGTACCTTTTAGTATAATACAGAGTATTAAGTAGTCTGCTACTTTTACAAGACGTAGTTCCTGCTACTGACAACCAGATACCCAGTTTCCCAGAACACAAAAAACTGAGCATGAATGCGAAATGTACACACTGAAAATTATAACATGCGAATGCTCTGAGGCTCTTTTCAGTTCTTTGCTGTTTTTTAATAGCGTTGCCCCGAAATTCGGCTAAATGTAAATATTGATTCACCTGAACTGTCAGCCTTTGTAGGAAACTATATACTCGCTCGAGGCGAACATTCATCTGTTTGCCGTGAGATACAAGAGCTCTTTAAAATATTTTATAGTTTTCTCTCTTTTTTTTTTTTGATTTAACTAAGAAGATATTAAATTTAAAAACAAAATAAACAGCAGAATTGGGGGCATAGCATTAATTGGAGATAAGCTTGATCTGCGTACACAACAGACGCACTTTTATTCCAAATTTAATGGCTTTAGCTCTTAAAGGCTCTTAGATCTGGGATACAGGCGGACGGGTATACGGACGCATGGACTGATAGATGAACATCGCTATATCGTCTCGCCTGTTGATGCTTATCAAAAATATATACATGTACTTTATGGGGTCGGTCTGACAAGCTTTATAGACCCTGTACTTTTGAGTCCCCGTCTGATAATTACTTAAAACTAATATAATATATAAATTATTAAAATAAAAACTGTACAATAGCTTTATAAAACGCTTGTTAAAACTTGCGATGTCAAGGCTAAAAGTGATCAATTTAAAAAATTTAAATGCCGTGAGCTTCATGCTATCAAATGGGCGTATGAGAGATGATGTGTGTTCAATGGTTTTGCTGGTCAGGTGCAAGGTCAACAAGGATAGCCGCTATGTGTTGCATGGGGCATTGTGCAGTTTACCTGTGTATGGCCCCAACATATGGGCGTTCTCTCTTGGCCTTTATTATTTGGTTGACTATTGTGTTTGAGCTTTGTGCACGCATTCTGTTGATTTTCATGTCTACATTTTCCCAATTTCGATGGCTACATATATATTTTTTTTGTATTATTAAGAAGAGAATGGAATTAAAGTGCAATCCTATCATTGGGTTATTAGGTATATGGCTTCATAGAGCTTAAGCCAAGTTAAATCTGTGCATTCAATTCGAAGGCAGCTGGAAAAGCTCATGATTTTGTAAGCCATTAGTGTTAGATAAAAGCAAACAGCTTCAACAGACATCAAATCCCAAAATGTTGCGGTCCTCTGGGCCACAAATAACAACAACAACAGACAAACGAGTTCCTGTCACGTGTAGAGCAAAGACAATGCAAGCAGACAACAGTTAGCAGTAACCAGCTAACAGACACACAACACCCTCTTATAACCCTATAAAGCTCCTCTTATGCTCAACTGATGCCCCTTTAATGCCATTTCAGCCCCTCCCCTTCAGCCTCTCCCATGCCTGGGCAACTCTTGCTCTTCCTCTTATCTCCGCTGTCTGCTGGTTGATTTCTGATGTCGACTGTCTGCTCCTCTAATTCCGTTTCATTTGCCATTTGTTAGTTGTCCTCTTCCACATGTCTACAATGCTGCAGGCATATGCGTTTTGTTAGACAGCATGTTACACTGAGAGAAAACTCAGGTGTCCCAAAATCAAGCCGTAAAATACTATCTACCTCTTTGCGCTAGTCTCTCTTGTCTCCTCAACATCTTCAAAGTTTTTCCCATGTCTTCTTCAACTAATACATGTAAATAGTATTAGAGCAGAGTACAGGATATTTCTTAGTTCAGCTTCATTTTTGCAGTTGCTCTAAACGTTGTTAACGTTCAATTTGATAACCAGAATTTTGCATTCTGTTTGACTGATTAAGCGACCCCATTGCGTGATGCTACAGTCTAGCTTCGCTATGGTGAACACCTATACAGTTGTTGCTCCATGTTTAGTGTATGCGACCAAAGTTTTGATGTCATATGATATTTGATGTTTGAGTTTGTTTTCTTTTCATGCTGTGGAAATTTGCTTAATTGAGTTTTATGCAGAAAATGCTTTTCATTTCCCAGTAGACACATTGGTCTGTATTATTCGTAGTTGTACTCTTAGTCGGACTCTTAGTCGTAGTTGAACTTGACAACGGTGTCGTTTCCTTGGGTCTGTGACTGAGTTCCTGCTAAAAGATTTAAAACATAATTCACAATTTGTGTGTGAGAGTGCATTCGCTTCAGTTTTATTGGTAGCGAGGTCTGACAGTGACACAAATGTGACACAAACACACACACACACACACACACGCTAACACACATGCGCACACGTCCTTCGCCGACCTTTTACAGACCCTAAGCCATAACCGTTACCCATAACCGTCCTCATGTCCGTAATCATAGCAAGGGTCTACTTTATGACTACGGATTTCACAAAGACTCTTAATTAAACAAAATAGGTCATGCCCAATATATTTAAAAAAGACTTAATTCTGTCATTTCCATGCACTTTAAAAAGTTACTTTTGAAAGCTAAAGTTACTCAAAAAAAAAAAAAAAAACAAAAAAAACAGCTGACTTATTATAAAGTTTACTTGTATAAGCCTCAAAGCGTTTTCGTAAAGTTTTCGTATATTTTAAAGCGATTTCAAATGGCTTTTAAAGCTTTAATATCCCAACAAAAAAAATGAAGAGCAAAATTAATGTTAAAATATTTCCAGAATAAATTTCATTATTTTTTTACTCTCTGCAAGGGTATATTGGGTTTGTGGCTGAAGGTATATATGTATATTCTTGATCAGCGTCACAAGCCGAGTATAGCCATGTCCGTCTGTCCGTCCGTATGAACAAAAAGATTTCAGAGATGGTAAGAGCTACAAGTTCGAATTTGGTCTCAATCGACTCCATATTTAGTCAGTCAATAAAAGAATCTTTTTTCGATGACACGCCCCATTCGCCCACAATGAGTAAAAAACCCGTCACACCTCGGAAAAAATCTATGTTTTCGGCGAATATCTCAGTGACTTTGGCACTTAAGCGTACCAATTTTGGTACGCAGGTTCCTAGAGACAGCATAAATGCAATGCCATTTGACTGCCACGCCCCCGTTTTCCGTTAGAAATAAAAAACTTTTCAAGTTTACACTTATCGCACAATATTGTTATATATTTATGATTCGTTTGAGAATTATATCAAACTATCCTGAAAGTTTTATAAGATTTATGAGAATCCGACTATAAACAAAAAAGAAAACACGAAACAAAGTTTATAATTGAGCGCAATGCCAATGCAGGAATGCAAGCGAGACAGTAGCATACCGAATTTAACATTATAATCGTAAATAAAAGCTCGACTCTAGTTTTCTTTCTTGTTTACCTTATAACTAAGCCATTTTTAAGTTAAACTAATCTAAGAAAGTTTCTCTCAGCTGTTCAATAAATTTTAAAAGGTTTCTAAATTACTTTTCTTTCGTTTTTGTTTTCGTCTTCAAGAACTGATCTATGTCTTAATGTTTTCAGCATTTCTTAAAGCAATTTCACTTACTCTAAATAAATAAATACGCGATTATCAAATTCTTAACAGCATTGTGGAGTCCAGAACTTGTGACAGACACACGTATAAATTTTTGGTACATATTTTGCGTACACAAATCTAAAATAAGCCTTGCTTTGTTCTACACACAATTTTTTCTTATCTTTCTTATTTTCCTGCATAATAAAGCTATAATAATGCTTAGCAAAAGCTTTGCGCACACATAACAACAAGAACAACAACTACGACAACAAGTGAATGGAAATTTTTTCAATTTTATTTGGAAATTGCGCAATTCGCGAGTTGACAAGAAATGCGGCAAGTTACGGGTTTGCCTCAAAGCCTAAAAATGCGTCAAAATTTACATTATTATCTGTCATTATAAAAACGTCTGAGTATGGGTAGAACTGTGGGTGCGTGTGTGTGTGTGTGTGTGGGTAGAGTGTACAAGTACTTAGGTGTGTGTGTGTGGCTGCGTGTGTATGCAAATACAATAATAATATGTAAATTTACGTTGAATTTTATATGTAATTTAAGCTGCTTGTTCAACACTTTCGCTTCCAGTTGCCCCACTCTCTCGCTCTCTCTCTATATTACTACTTCTATCTCAGTCACACTTATGCTCACATTTTGTCTATATTTTTCTATGTATCTGTTGACAGTTTCCGGCTATGCGCGCATTATCCATTTCATCGGCAGATGCATTCATTCTGGTCTATGACGTCACCGATGCCACCACATTCGAGGAGGTTCGCGCTATACGCGATCAAATCCACGAAACAAAGGCAACCACAGCAGTGCCAATTGTTGTTGTTGGCAATAAAATCGATCTTATTTCCGAGGACAGTGAACTACGCGAGGTAAGTCAGCAAATTAAGCTAGAAATCGGTATATTTTGGATAGAAAATAAATAAACTCCAGTAAAGTGATGGGTATAGATTTTTTCAAGAATAAAATAAAGTTAATTAATAACTTAATATTAATATACAAAAGTAAGCTTGAAATACTCTATGCCCATAGCAACTTTTGTAGCCTATTCTTGGCAGTTAAAAAATTTGTAAGACCAAAGAAATTCGTACTTTCATTACTTTCCATGATTGATTTTAACACGTAGACCCGAATTGAATTTTTCATTATTCGTTGTTTGTTAGTGTGTTCTGGGACTATAAATCAGGGATTGTTTTTTATCAAGCTATGTGCAGCCCAACTGCTGGTTGTGCACACCCCCTCGAGTGCTATCCAAGTGATTATTATTATTATTATTTTTTGCGTGTTGACATTTAATTCGCAGCGCGCCTTCTGGCCCAAAATGACAACAGCAATTTTAACTGATTTAATTGTTGTTGGCAAAAGCACTCAAAGGAGTGTTTATACAATAATCGTCGCACACACCCAGAAAGCGTAGCGACAGAGAAAGGACTATAAAGAAAGTCGTAAAGTAAGAGCAAGAGAGAGAGAGGATAGAAAGTGAGAGTAACTCGTAACCCGTTTATAAGCTATGCAAATTGCTTTTGTTTCGGGACCAAGCAATTATGTAAAGTTTGTCAAGCGTGACCAGCTTCAATGCGAATGACTGAGAGCGCACTGACAACGTGTTTTTTTTTTTTTTGTTTTTGCTGCCAGAAAAAGTTTGGGAGTAAAACGGAGCAGCAAATAGCAATTCTCCCGGGCCTTGTCCACACGCCGCGACGACGCGTCGTGTGAATGCCAAATTGCTACGAAATTAAGACATTTTCGGTCCAAGCACAACAAATCGCCAACAGCAAAAATACTTTACTCCCACCAAGTAAAAACATACACCCATTTGACTCGTTTTCCTACAGTTTCCTAAAGTTGTCTCAACAATTTGCCCATCATTCACTTAACGCTGCCTGTAACAACAATAACAACAACAATTCGATTTGAAATGAATAAAAATCGTTTTATAAATAATTTGAATACTTGAAATATTACTACAATTCTGACTTTGATCAACTTTTGTTTCTGCTTAAATCATTTTTGCATAGTTTGAATACAATTGTGCACAGCTGGCAAATAATTTTGTATTGTTTCTCTTAAATAAAATTCGTAGAAATTCAGCAAAACATCAAAATATTTTGCATTCTTGCATTAAGGAATTTGTGCGTTTCATTTATGGCGAATAAAATGTGAAATAGTAAACGAACGAAATGAAATGATAAGTTAATTTAGCTACTTGGAGCCTACAGCACACATATTTGTCAGCTAGTTAGCTTTAAATGAAACCAGTTTAAACTTAGTACTGAATTGTTTAACAATTATACTCCAAACAACGGACCGAGAGACAGGGAGAGGAACATTTTTAAGTTGTTTTATTATTAAAAGTTAAGAGTAGTCCTCAAATAAAGCTAAATTAAAGTGAACTTAACCTCTAATCTAAGAAGGGCATCTGTGAGAGACTCTGCTTTAGTTCCTTGAACAAAAGTCCACTACATTCTCGTCGCTTTTTTAAGATCGAAAATTTTACTGTTAATAAAATTTCATCGTTTATTTGATCAGTGTAAATAGTTATTTCGAGTATACTGCTTTAACTTTTTCACAAGTTTTACATTATTTTTATTTCCACTTTTTTGTTGTGCATTTTTCTTTTGCGCGAAACTTTACAGACCCTTTGCTTTAATTAGGTACAGAGTCTAAAAACTTGAAAAACACAAAATGAAACGAAGTTTGCAAATGAAGTGCAAACTCAGCGCGAAATTCACACGAAATGAAAACTCATCAAACGCGGACTTCTTTCTTTGTGGACCGTCCACAGTTTTTGCATAATTACAAAGACTCGACGCACAAATGTATGCAACAGTTTTTGCAAAAAGGGTTACCAGACGAGCTGGAAGTGGCTAGGGAATAGTGTACAAAATAAATACTTAAATCTGAGCGATGTGCATTTACAAGAATACAATTTTAATTCTAAGCTACAGATTTGGTCTCAGATTAAAGTATAGTAAACTTTAAAATAATGTTAAAAATGTTTTAAGACTGAAAAAAAAGCGAAAACACAAAACAATATACTTGCAAGACACAAAATTTAAATATTTTTAAAGCATGAATTAAAGATTTTTTTTAAAAACATGTTTTATATGCAAAGACGCTAAGCTTGAAGTATAATTATTTATTCGTAGACATTTATTCTTTTGCAATTTGTAACTCTTTACTTGGCATATATTTTAAAAATGAAACATTTACGCAAAATCTTAAAAATACAAGTAAGAGAAGATACTGTCGAGCGAACGTACTGTAAAAGAAAAAAGTAATCCAATACATTTTTCCATACAAATGTTATTTTCAAAGGATTTGTCCTATGGGAGCTATAGGCTATAGTTGTGCGATCCAGCTCAAACTTTGTGAGAATAGTTATAATGGTACTATACACATAATGTGTGAGTTTGGTCACGACAGCTTTATCAGTTTCGAAATTTTGGGGTTGGGGACGTGGCAAAAATTTGCAATAAATTTAACCAGCCCTAGACATATAGATGGACTTTCATTCCAGACTGCTCTTACAGTCTCGAAGATCCTGGTGTTCAAACGAACAGACGGACAGACATACGGATATACGGATATACGGTCATCGCTATATCGACTCACCTGTTGGTGCTGATCAAAATTATACATATATACTTTCTAGGGCCGGAAAAGCTTCCTTCTGCCTGTTACGCACATTTCACTTCTGCCTAACGTTACAGACCCCTCTACTCTTTTTTAGAGTACAGGTTCTATAAATACATTAGTCTTAATATTAAATATTCAAGCTTTTTGTTAAATTGAAATCAAAAATTTTCAATCTGGCAATCTGATGTTTAATATTATTCTGTTGTTTTTAGTTTGAATGTTTTGGACTTGTTAGTTCAATTTACACTAATTTAATTTATGAAATAAATATTTTATTTTTCAGAGTGCTTTGCTTTGCTTCACTTACAGTGAGAAAAACTGCATTACAATTTAAAAAATATTCTACGTGCAAGATTTGTTTGGAAATAGGGAAACAAAAATTGTTCATAAATTTGATCCGCTTACTTCTCGATTTTGTTCAAGTTCACTGAATTCCGTTCTGTATTCCGTCGCAAAGTTTGTCAATTGCAAGTTATTGTCGTTTTTGTAGTTGGTTTCTTTTGACAAACACCTAAAATTACAAAGAAATAAAAAAAAGGAACAAAAAAATAAAATAATAATGCACTGTAATATTATATGTGTGTTAGTGTGTGTGTGTGTGTGTGTGTGTGAGTTGGGGGTTGTAGCATATCTTAAATGATCATCGTTAGGGCAAATGGCCAAATGGAATTTTGTATTAGTTTATGCAAATTGCTAAAAGGCGGGGCCAGCTGTGCTTTTGCCTTAGGGCAGGTACAGTACTTAAATTTAGTAACGAGTACTACGAGTATAACAATGCACACACACACACACACATAGCCAGAAGTCGGAAGAAGTGTAAACGAAGCTTTAGAAACTGTTTTAAATGGATACAAGTTCAAGTTAAGTTCGTTGCGCTAAATGTCAACTAAATTCAAGTAATTTTCATAAAATGATTGGATTATGTCCAAGCGAAGCGAAAATATATGCATATCAAATAGGGTGAACCTAAAAAAACAAAGGCCAATTTAAATTTATGCAAACTTAAATACATTTTAGTAGAAAAAAAGCTGACTAAAAACTTAAATAAAGCGAGCAAAATATTAATTGATATCTTTTTAACTTAAACACAACTGTTGCTGTCTAAACGACTTAGGTTTTGTACCAACTTGGACAGTTTTTAAGCCCCAAGTAATTACATAAAATCAATTTGGCATTTTGTAGAAAATTCCCTTAAGAAACTTGTAAAACAAAGCTTAATTTAAGTCCACATTATATTAAATAAATTGTTATTGTTATTTTTATTGTGCCCAAATCAAGTTGTCAAACGTGCAACAATTTAAGTCATTTGTTGCAATAAATCACAAGACTGTCAAATGAAATCTACTTATATCAATTTAAATTACTTTTAAATAAAATGAGCAAAACCCTTTTTTTTTCATCCTCTACTTCATCTTCTTCTTCTTAAACTGATTCTCCATCTTTTTTCTGCCTTCCTGTTGTGTCTTTTTTTTTTTTTTGCTTCATCTTTGTAAATTTCAATTTTAATTTATCCCTTTGGTTGTTGTTGTTCTCGTTGTTGTTTGGCACCAACGTTTGGTCCACTTGGCGCATACTTGATATTTCATTTTGTGCCCCTTTTTTCAGCTTCCTTAGTCTGCGTGCCTTTTTTTTTTGCTCGACTCACACACACACACAGGCACACTGTGACAGTGTATTGTCAGTTTCAATAGTCGAGACAATCCTGGCTGCCAAGTGTCTTCTTTTGGGTGTATTGACTTTAACCGACTTCTAATATAATAAAAATGCAAATTGTTCAACGCCAACAGCGGCAGCAAACTGTCTCATTTATTTTTTTGACATACCCTGTAAATAAATCATACGCAGCTAGTGGAATAAAAGCAATTACAATGAGTTAGAAAACAAATTTTCATTTTTTTAATTCTAGGTAGATTTATTATAAATTATAAATACTTTTAAAAATCCCAAAAATTTATAATTTTGACTTGATATTTATTATAAATAAAATAAATTCAATACTATTTAAGTTTTAGCTTAATAAAATACATAAAAGCTTTTTAAAAAATATTTATTTAAATTAATTATTTAAGCTATGCGAAAATACTTTTGTTTCTTCGAAATCTCTTCTAACTCCTAGTAAGCAATGACTGCCTGCAGGGTAGCGCTTAGTCTGTCAACTGTTTCCGCATTGACGCCTGCCTTTTAGTCGTGCGACACTCTTCTCTATCAGTCGTTTTGTATCTTCTTTGTTTAACGAAGTGAATTTAACTTTTTTTCTATGTATTTAGGTTATGCGGGGACACAGTTTGTTGGCCGTTTTAAAGCCAATGTTTGCCCTGTACTCGTATAACTCGCTGACTCTCTCCCTTTCTCTTTCGCTCTCAATCTCTATCTCTATCCATCTCTCTGCGGCTGACAAACTGACAAGCTTGGGAATCTGGCCAGTTGGCAAAATGGCCAAAAAGTGGGCAACTGAAAGGAAGCACGCACGTTTTGCCTTTTTATGTTTTGGTTCGTTCATTTGGAAGAATTTGGCTTGCTTCACTTGGGCTTGAGTTTTACCAAGTTTCGGCACATTTTTAGTTCTGTTCGGGTTTTGGTTTTTAGCCAAGGTTCTCATTTTATTCAGTTCTGTTTCGGCTTAACTGCCTTTCTATACCTTCCTTCATTTATCTCGTCAGCTTTCTTTCCCTTTATTCTTTTCTTTTTTCTCCCTTTTTTTTTGGAGAAAAATTTGTTATTTGTCAGCAGTTTGTTAGCCTGTGTGTTGCGTCTTTCTTTCTCTCTCATTGTCACTCTTTTCCTCGCTCTCTCGCTCTATTGACTATTATTTATTTTCACTTCATTTTTTCATTACTTACCAAAGCAATTTAGACGTCTATGTGCGTTTCTGTGCCGATAAGAATTCGTGAACTTCATGCTGAACGACTTTTGGCTCGGGCAACCAGTGGGGTACGATGAGCATATGAAAATATAGGGCAACGTAGTGCACAAGGTATAGTAAGGTAAGGTTAGACAAAAAACTTTTGAAAGGAATGATAAATACTTAGAATTTCAGCAATTCTTCAGTACTTTTAAAATAGCTATAATGATGGGAACTTAAATTTACATTTGGGACAATAGTTTACCCAGTGCGTAAAAGGCAGAAGGAATTCCGATCCAATAAAGTATATATATTTTTGATCTTGTATGAAACTAAGTGACTATATGAGCTAGAGCCACCAAATTTTGGGATAAAAGTTCGTCTAGTTTAAGGGAAATTCTTGATAGCCCGTGCAAACTGGAAACTGCTAGAGCTAGAACTAGAACTCATAATGTGAACGGTACCATTAACCTTACCCTTACTAAGTTTAATCCGCATAGAACTGTAGCTTATTGTTCACATGGGACAAATCGGTTGAAAACAGCTGATTTTTAAGGAAAATGGGCACCAGAATGGGTAATGGGTCGTGTACAGTCGTCTTACTCTGTTGTAGCTCTGTTGTATTCCGCTTTAAATAAAAAATTTTAAAAAATTTCCATATATGCCTTTTATTGTCAAGATCTGAAATCAAAGACTGCCAATTGATCAATACACGAATTTTATTGACTGATTAGTGTATTGAACACAAAGAATAATTGTTAACAGGATGTTTTTGTGTGCCTTCAATAGGAAAACATTTTGATTTGATAATGTCAATCAATGGGAACATTCTATGAATTACTAGGACATCGAGATTAAGTTGATGATCTGATGTGCCTTGAAGTATTTTTCAAATCATAAATCGGTTTTCCCTACTGTTTCTCTCTTTTTTTGTTTTGTTTTTTGTTGCTTATGTTGTTGTTGCTGTTGGTGTTATTGGTGTTGTTGTTAGTGTTTGTATTTTGTGGTGCCCGTCTCAGAAAAGTTGCGATGTTTTAATGAATTGCCAAGTTTTGCATTGTTTTTCCTTTTTCTATCGTTGCTGTCACTTCAAAGTTTTGTTGTTTTTAAATGAGATCATTAGTTGCCGTTGCTGTTGCTGTTGTTGCTTGTGTGGCTGCTGTTGCTACTTCGTTTGGAATTGCTGTTGTTTCTGGTGTCATTGCTGCTGCTGTTGGTGTTTCAATTGCCGTTGCTGTTGCTGCTGTGGCACTTCCATTACTATTGGCATTTATTGGCCAGTTGGAAATCTTTTTAGTTAGCATATTGTTGCTGTTGTCTTCAGTGTTGCTGTGGTCGATATTGTTAATGTTGTTGTTGATGTTGTTTGGCTGTTGCACGTTTATATGCTGCACATTTACTTGATTTGGAGTTGGATTGTGTGTCATATACCAAATGCGAAATTTACCTGCTGGTGTTGCTGATGGGGCGGCTCCACTGTTGCCATTGTGGACAAAAATTGGCGCCTTTGCATTGAGGGCGCCACAGTAAGGCATCGGTTGCTGCTGCTGTTGCTGTTGTTGCTGCTGTTGCTGCTGCTGTTGTTGCTGTTGTTGCTGCTGCTGTTGCTGCTGCTGTTGCTGCTGATGCTGCTGATGTTGTTGCTGATGTTGCTGCTGCTGTTGCTGCTGCTGTTGCTGCTGCTGTTGCTGCTGCTGTTGCTGTTGCAGTTGCTGTTGTTGCTGCTGCTGTTGCTGTTGCTGTTGCTGCTGCAGTTGTTGCTGGTGCTGCTGTTGTTTTTGTAGCTGTTGCTGTTGATGCAACTGCTGTTGTTGCTGCTGTTGCTGTTGCTGCAGCTGTTGCTGTAAGTGCTGTTGCTCCTGCTGCAAGTGTTGCAACTGTTGCAACTGCTCAATTTTTTGCTGCTGCTGCAGTTGTTGTAGCTGTTGCATCTTTTGCTGTTGTTGCGGAGACACCTGTTGCTGCAACTGTTGCTGCTGTTGTTGTATTTGTTGCTGCTGCTGCTGCAACTGTTGCTCCTGCTGCATTTTCTGTTGTTGCTCTTGTAAATGTTGCAGCTGTTGCAGTTTCTGTTGCTCTTGCAAGTGCTGCAGCTGTTGCTGTTGCAGCTGCTGTTGTTGCAGCTGCTGCTGCAGTTGTTGTTGTAGCTGTTGTTGCTGCAGCTGCTGCTGCTGTTGCTGAAACTGTTGTTGCTGTAGCTGATGTTGCATAACTTGTGGCTGCACTTGCTGTTGCTGCTGCTGTTGTTGCTGCAACTGCTGCTGCTGTAGCATTTGCTGATGATGTTGCTGCAGCTGCTGTTGATGCTGCTGTTGCTGTTGCAGTTGTTGTTGCAGTTGCTGCAGCTGCTGAAAATTTACGTGTTGCTGTTGCTGCTGCTGTTGATGCTGTTGCTGTTGTTGCTGTTGATGCTGTTGTTGCATATTTTGTGCCTGTTGCTGTTGCTGCTGGACAGCTGGCATCATTTGGCTGCCAATTGGTGGCTGAAATTGCTCCTGGTGCTGATGCTGCTGCTGCTGCTGCTGCTGTTGTTGCTGATGTTGTTGCTGCTGCACAGTTGGTATCAGTTGATTGCCAATTGGTGGCTGAAACTGCTCCTGGTGGTGGTGCTGCTGCTGCTGTTGCTGCTGCTGTGGATCTTGTTGCTGCTGTTGTTGCTGTTGCTGCTGGTGCTGCTGCTGCATGTGATTCCTTGCCAGATCCTGTTGCAACTGCCAATGCAACTGACGTTTCAGCAACACATTCAATTGCCGCAACTGCAGCAATGTCTGCTGAAATAGCTGTCGATTTGGCAGCGATGGCAACATTTGATCAATGCATTGAACCAAACGACGTGTCTGCTGCTGTGCATGCAGCAGCTGCACCGTCAATTTCTGCATCTGTTCCAGCTGCAATGGCAAATTCTCATACGACGACGGCAGCGTCGCCTGCGGCAGCGCCTGTGCCAGTGACTGCGCCTGCAACTGAGCGTACAATTCGGACTGCGTTGATATTGGCATCGGCAGAGATGTTGTCTTCTTGGGCGCATGCTTCTGTCCACCGGACTTGCCATCCAATAAATCTTCAGTAAAACGCCAAGGCTCATACTGATGACGTTCACGTTCAAATTGACGCTCGCGTTGCCAACGCAACCAGGCATCCAATTCGGCAGTAACTGCAGGAGCACCACGCTAAAGAAAGATGAAAATTATTGATGGATTTCACTTTGGGGTTTCACTTGAAAAAGTCAACGACTTCTAACTAAATATAGTTGTAATAGCTACTCACTGATGGTACTAAGAAAAGAGGGAACAATTGTGGTATGGGTTTGCTTAAAGCCCTTGTTTTTGTCCATTTATAAATTATAATTATAACTTATTCTACTCACCATTTGCGGCATTTGCCGACCATTCGACCACTGATTCTCCTTGTCCGGATTCAGATTGATATTGAGACTATTCATTGCGGCCAATCTTTCGGCACGCTCTGATCCAATTGGCGCCAGTTTCTGCATTTCATCCATTTTCGAATTCTATTTGGCCTATTTAATTTTGTTTGTTTTTAATTCTATTAAAAACTGGTAATGCCAGTGGTAGAATTTATTGTTAAATGTTCAGTTCCATATCCAAATGAATTTTCTACCAAAGCCTTCTATACAAACAAATTTATATCAACTAAATCTGATATGACATATAAATCAACTTCAACTTTAACATGCATTGACAGTTGATTACTGTTATCGATTACCATTAACCGCCTTTAATTCTATTTCTTTTTTCAAATTCAAATTATTAAGCATTTTTACTTACCCAAACAATAAATTACCAACTGCCCAATACTTTTTCAATTTTAAGCAACGTTTCATGAATTTTCTTACTCCCGATATACGATAGTCCTAGAGTTTATGAGTTGCTGCATCTAATTAAAGCACTTTTTTCAAGCACAAGTAATGTGCAGAATTTTTCGGTACGAAAATAGCGAGTCTGAGTGTAAAAAATTACAAAAAAAAATAGTTGAAAATAATTTTAAAACATTTAAAACGAAAAACAAACAGTTTGCTAGGGTTTTGGGCTTCAAATGTTGGTATGTTTACTAGAATTTTGAACTGGGACTTAAAAAATTCAAATTATAGTGACAGCTCCCTTGATGTCCAGTCAATGGTTGCAGTATTTTTGTCCGGCCAGGAAAAATGTCCTAAGGGAACGGATTTTGTATGAAAATCATACAACTTAAGAGTATAAAATTCGTGCGGCTAAGGTAGCTGTCCGCCTGAGGGAGCTGTCTGCCATTAGAGCTTTCACTATATTTAATTTGTTTGTTTCAAAACGATTTCTTTTTATTAAAAAAGTTTACAGTTTTGTAACTAAAGAAATTAATTGATTATTTTTAGGTGGAATACGCCACAACCGAGTCCGTGGTGACTGTTGACTGGGAGAATGGTTTTGTCGAGGCATCGGCAGCGAACAATGACAACATTACGCAGGTTAATTAATCGCTACACATTTAGCTTGATATCGGTATAATGTCCATATATTCAAAGGTATTCAAAGAGCTGCTGGCACAGGCGAAAATCACCTACAATTTGAGCCCGGCACTGCGTCGACGTCGCCAGTCATTGCCCCAGCAGATTGGTAACAATGGACCGGGCACGCCACTGCACCATCATCACCATCATCATCATCACAATCAGCAGCAGCAGCAGCATCAGCAACAGCAGCAACATCAGGGTACGTCTCATGGCTCTGGCTCTGGCTCGGCATCCACTTCATCGGGGGCTGCTGGCGGTGGGCATGGTTCACATACGCCCACGCCCGCGCAGCTGCAGCATCTGCAGCGCATCCAGGAGCGCAGTTTGGGCGCCAAGCGTAATTCCTGCACAATTTCCTAAGCACTTGATTAGTAAATATTTTTTCTCTTCCATTTCCACCAAAAACTAAAACTAAAACTGAAACTGAAACTTAAACTGAACAAACGGTCTCCTACAAATGGTTTTCAATGTTTCACAAAATAAACACAAAATGACTTATAAAAATACAAATACAAAGGAACAACAAAATAATAAATAAAAAAAAAATAAAGCTAAAAACTAAAAAGTAAAAACTATTTAAAGATTTACACTAATGTATTTACGATCTATTATAGTCACAACTCAAGTGTACCTCTTGCTAATCAATTTAGTACCTCTATTTTCTTGAGCAACTTTTCGCTCCAACTCTCTTACTCTTTCACTGTCCTTCACTGTCTCTAACTCTGTCTCTTTCTCTCTTGTGCTATGTCTAGTTTTTTGGAACACGACACGACAATATCTGAAGCGAAACGTTTCCAAAAAACATAAAACAAAAACAAATAAAAAATGCAAGACCAAAAACAAATCCAAGTATAAATAAAATACCAATTTTGTTATTAGGAAAAAGAAAATTAGTAAACATTTTTTTAGAAATAATCTACAAATATTTGCCGACTCCAAAAACTAATAAAAATCAGACAAAACATAAATAAAAGAAAAAATAAAAAAATTAATTGAAATCAAGTCAAGTGAAGCGCCCAAATTGTAGGCAACTGTAGAACCGCTCCTGCGGCTGCGATTGTGTGTGTGTGAGTGAGTGAGTGAGTCTGTGTGCGTGTTAGTTCCGCTACTTAAAACGTTAAGGTTGCAGTACTAACTAAAAGGTTTGGTTCTGCGCTAAGAGCGAGCTTTCAATTGTGAAGCTTTTAATTTTTAATTTAAATATTTATTTAAAGAAGTTTTTACAAAACCTTAAGCTAAAAAAAAATTTCTGATTTGTTTCGGAATTCCCCCGACTGTTGCTGTCCCTTTTGAGTTCGTGTGCATCGGTGTGTCTGTGTGTGTGTGTAGTTCCAAGTTGAAGTTTAAAGCAAATGCATAGTACGTAAAACTTAATAGAATTAAATTAATTTTTTTTTTTTAATTTTATTTAAATATTTATTATTGATTGTTAGCATGTATTGTACTGTAGTGGATTGAGATAAGAGAATAAAAATAAAAATAAAAACACAAACAAAGCAAAAGGTTAAGATTGAAAACGCAATGAAAACACCAAACAAAATGAAACTAAGGCCAAAGCAAAGTAACAAAAAGCAACTAGACATGAAGGGAAATTGTTTGTATCGCATTAAAAAATATAAAAATGATATATTTTATTGTATATGATAAAAATGAGGATGGATATGGTATGATGATAAGATGTTAAAGCTATCCATAATCACTTAGTGAAATATGTGTGTATACAACTACAAACTACAACTACAACTATAACTACAACATATTTGTGTATGTGTCTGTGTTAAATACTTAAAATATACTAAAAATATACTAACTAAATACTATATACTATATAAACTAGCATCAAACGAAGCATAAAGGCAAATCCAATGCATATGGTAAATTAGCTCGTTTCTAATTCGATGAAAAGCGCAAAAACAACAACTTTTGTGTGGATGGAAATTAAAGTATCGATCGTTTTGGTTAATGCGGGCTATGCCGCGTCATACCCGCAAATTCCAGACCTGTATACCATATAAATAAGCTAACTATACGATATAATTGATTGACGAGCATTATTATTGTGTTTGCTTCATTGAAAGTTGTTTTCTTGATGGCATGACGTCATGGTATCGACACCATATATATCTTAAAATATAGTATATAATGCATTATCTGATGTGCAATAAGACAAACCGAATTCAAACCAAGCTCAAGTGTTTATTATTTGAGCGCTCAGAGTGTTATACTTAATATTATCTAAAAAAATATATGGAAATGTGTGTGGGAATGCAGCAGAGTAGCAAGACATAAAGAAAGAAAATTGTTTAATATTTAAATATTAAATATTAATACTATATCGATATGTTACAATAAACAAATGCAGATAACTAAGTGAATTTATGTAATTATTAAAATCAAATCGTATTATTATTAAAACGTAGCGCGTATTCATGTGACATTTTGTGTGTATACAAACATTATATAAGTACATTAATCTATAAAATATGAATGGCGACAAGTGTAATGATAAATTCAAACATTTTGCACTAAATTGCAGCTAATTAAATTCCAGTACTCCATCCAATTTCAACAATATTTACTCAAAAAATGATTTTTAAACAGTGCTACCTATGAAAAATGATTCAAAATCCCCTTAACCTATGTCCTATACCCTCTCTGAAGATTTATCCATTAGCAAAACACATTCTGCGTATTGAATTTATTAAAAATAATTTTTATTATATAACTTAAATATAACAAAATAAATAAATTTATGTGATTTATTTAATTAGACAGCGCATTGTGGCTGACAATTTGTTTTCTATCCCTTTTTGAGTATATCCTTCTCTCTCAAAACTGTGTGTGAGGCGCAGCCAACTTAACTAGCCACAATTGGGTGTTGCCAGATCGTCAGATTTAATCTACCGAGTTCACAATGCGCTAAGTAATACAACATTTTTGGGTATTATGAAGAAAGAAGTAGAGTAGAAGAGAAACCAAGCAAGGCCACATAGAATTGACTAGAGCGCTTACAGAAGACGCTAATTTAAGGCAAATACCAAATTCTTCAGATAACATACTCGAGTCTACATATATTTGGTACTATAGTTGTGCTATATATGCCTAGATCTGTAATTTAAACTGGAGCTTATGGTTGTGTCTGCTGTATACGCCGCTGCAATTTCTAAATGACATTTTATTGATGTGAATTTAACAAAAATAAAAACAAAATCTAAGGAAAATTCAAATTAAATATTATAAATAAATGAAGTAATATATATAAAATTTGTGTGTATGACTCGTACTTGTCTTTAGCGCTATCCAATAAATAAATATACTAATAAATACATTTTTTTTTTCATTTAATTTTAATTGTTAGTTTTGTGTTTGTGGCAATTTGATTTCTCCCGAGTTCCTAAAGTTAGTTATTATTATAATTATGGTATAAATTACTATTTCCCATATAAAAAGCATAAAATAAAAGTCATATATCGAAAATATATATATATAACATATACGAGAAAACACATAAATACATACATACATATGTATTGGAAAACATACGGAAAATGCGGCAATACACATGCATACACAAATATACACCTAAATATTAAATATTAAATATAAATATATATTTATAATTATAAATGTAATTAATAAAGAGCAAAAAAAAATAATAAAAAAATGAAAAAAATAAATTGTAGTTTTTTGGGCTTAAAAATAAAGAAAGAAATAAAATTTAAATTATAATCAATTCAAAATTCTCACTTAAAAAGCTGTCTGACGCAGGCTGACTGCTATGGCTGCATTGCACATTTATCGATTGCATGTATCGATAACAAACCAAAGTTCATCATATCAGTCCGCCTCTACCAAATTTAATTGACTGTTAAAAAAACTTGAATATTTTACACTTAAAAGCAATTTTTTTTTAAATTTAAATAAAGGTTTTTCAGCTATTTCTTTTTGTTTTATGCACAGTGCCGGCCTTTAGCTTGAGCTTTAAAGCTGAAGATATTCTGTAATGATTTATTTATTTTTAGGTGCTTATAATTTTGAAAATAAGTTAATTTATAGAATTGAAAATTCGAAATCAACAATTTTTTATGTTGCTTCCAAAACATTTAACACTTTGAACTGTACAAAAATGTTAACTGCAGAGTTTTATTAACTTATATTTCATTGTTATCGCTTACTAATTGAATATAATAAAATATTTTATAATTGCTCGAAACAATCGACTTCGGCCTGCTACAAACACATAAAACTTGTTGGCAGTTTGTTACCGATTAATTCAAATTAATCGATTAATTCGTTGCTTTCAAATGAGTGGCGCCATTTTGAGCTGCTAGTGGAAGACTGCTTGCTATGTAACTTCGTCGGAAGTTTGGCTGACAAGCTGCTTGCTACAACACTCAGCTTGCAGACTTAATGTTTACAAAAACTCGTTATAACTTAGTTTGCACTTGAAATGAAAACACACAGAAAAAAGCAAATACACACGCACTCACCACACTCACACACACACAGACACACATACATGTTGATGAATTGTAAATGCGCATATATGTGTGCTTGTCTGTGTTTCTGTGCATATTCTGTATGTTTACTTAGTTATTTATTTGTTTTTCGCTATGTTTTACTGATAACGGACAAAAGGGGTGTGGCAAAGCGGCAAAACGGACAAAAGTAATCAATAATAATGGGCATATTACGGTTAAACGGCATTGGGGGTGTGTGCACACTATGTGTGTGTGTGTGTGTGTGTGTGTGTGTGTGTGTGTGTGTGTGTAACATCGACAATAACAAAACACAAGCACAAGGCCAAACAAATAAGCGTAAAAAGGACCAAGCTCAAGGTTAAAGTCAATGTTGCATAGTCTACTGTATGCGACTACCAAATACCCTATGAGTAAGACGAAAGAAGACTTCAGGCGACTCTCGACTGTTGGAATATTTGATTTGCCACCTTTAATGTTAAATTGGAAGTTAAAGTCTCTTAGGTACCTTAGTTCATACAGACAGACACACAGATTTGGCTATATCGATTCGGCTGTTGATGCTGATCAAGAATATATATATTTCAAAGGCTCGAAGGCGACTCCTTTTCCATTTCTCCTTTGGACAAGATCATTATCTACTGTAGTCTACCCGTTTACTGACATAAAAAGGTCACAAAAGTTCTCTGTTTGAAAAAGTCTTGTGTTTTGATCTGATTATTGCAATATATAGTAAAATATATAATTAATTTAATTTAATTCAATATTTCAATGCATATACCCTTTATATAGCTGGTGCTAGCGTAGTGCAAACAGGACAATGTCTTTCAAAATAGACGCAGGCGCAAACGTGTTCACGCTGCGTATGAGCAATATAAAGTTGTGTGTATTTGTGTGTGTGTGTGAGTGTGTGTGTTTGTGTATGTGTCTGTGGCACGTAGTACTCACGTTGTGCCTCGTGCTACAACTACTGAGCATTCTACTACGCTTACTACAGTGCGAGTTTTGTGCCTTCGGTTATTGGGTCGCTGGGTCGCTGCTGTGTGTGTGTGTTTGTGTGTGTGTGCGTGTTTGTGTGTCTGTGTGTGACACTGTTTGTGTGCGCCATGAGGCCATGGCCATCTGTCAGCAGCAGTTAAAGCAGCAGCAGTTGCAGAAGCCGAAATCGAAACCGATATCCGAAATTTTGTAAGCGGATTCGCGGCGCCTTCGACCCCAAAGCTCAAACTAAAAAAAAAAATAAAAACTAAAAACGTCGCTCCGTTAGCATCGTCATTGTGAACTGGCCAGCAAGTGGCACGGAGCTCAACTTGCAACGCGTTGCGCGGCACATCGCACATTCCGTCGCTTTGTTATTGTTTTTGCTGCTGCAGTTTCTGTTGTTGTTTGAGATTTAAAGCGGCCGCCTAAAAGTATGCAACGCGCTCTTTTCAACGAACTCGTCGCACTTCGAAGAAAACGATATGAAATACATATAAACAATTTGCATAACGCGCCGGCCGGCAATATGTGTACTTGTTGTTGTTGTTGTTGTTGTTATCATTTGTTGTTGTAATTTTGCTTGTCATTTGCAACTGGCGCCAAAGTGCGCAGATAGTAGAAAGTGGATTCAACTGCAACAGTCACTCCTTTCCCACCCCCTTAACCCACACTCCACCCCCTTTGGGATGCAATACAACGTGAATAACTTTGCATATGCATGATGCTGCACGTTTCAACTTGTTCGGAAGTGGAAGTAAGCGTCAGAAACAGCTGCAACTACGTATATACAGACATATAGCTCTGCGTGTGTGTGTGTGTGTGTGTGTGTGTGTGTGGTTTGATTGGTTATAGACACACTTTGCTCGGTGATAGTGCATCGGGGGATGAGCACGTGTTTGCCTTTTCCTCGAACAAGAGTTGAAAGAACTTTGCATATAAAACCAGGAGCTCGGCTTGCAACAATCAGATATCTTGTGACGCCGCAGCTAATCACTTCGAGTAAATTAAAAAAAAAAAAAGCTTAAATAAGTTTAAGTTCAACAAAAATACAAGCTAGTTGTATTGTTGGCAACCCTGGGGTTGTAGAATCAAACAATATTTTTTAAATTGTTTCAAAACAATATTTTTTAATGAGATATCTAAAAAAAAAATTTTATTTTTGTTTTGTTAAGACTAAGTGTGCGATGGCAACCCTGGCTATGTCAGTAAAGTCAAAAAATACATTGTTCAAGGAAAAATATGTAAAAACACAAAGCCAATTATATTCTGCTTTTTTTTTTCTACAACAAATTGTGTGATGGCAACCCTACTATTCAAATCAATTTATAACATAGCACATAACACATATGTAAAAAAAAAAACATTAGTTAACAAATCTTCAAAAATTTGAAATTATTATCGTCAAACAAAATTGGAGATGGCAACCCTGCAGTTGGAAAAGTCGTATTGCAAGCAAAGCAAAACTTTTTTAAATAACGAAACGATATATACATAATTTTGTTGTATTTTTTTAGTGGTTTCTAAAAAGAGTGTGAGGGCAACCCTAAAGTGGGATTCGGGAATTGTCATTAATTTCTATAATGTTCAATGACAAATCCCCAAATTATAATTCTAAAAATAAATATATACATTTTTTTTTTGTATGTGTAAACAAGCATGTGGTGGCAACTCTAAAATTGAAAATTCATTCATTTATGATTATTTTCTTAATTATGCAAAACCCAAACGTTATACGGCAATCGACAGCCCTACAAGATAATGGACAATTGCATTCTATAAAATCGATACAATTTGTAGGCTGGCAACCCTGCTACATAATGAGCAATGGGTTAATTTATGTAAGTAATAAGTTAAGCATTCAAATTGATATTTAATCAAAAACAGAACAAACGGATATATATTTTTTGATATCCTGATTCCTCTCTGTCTGTGTCTCTCTCCCTTTCTATCTCTCCCTCTACCTCTCTCTCTCTCTCTCTATATATATATCTTTTATGGGTTAAAACTTGGTTAACTTTGATTAAAGCCGAACCACAATTACTAATAACCGCAGTAATTCCCAATTCCCCTTTCCCACTTCTTTAGTCATTGCTACTAGTTTATTTTATCAGCAAACCTTAATTCCAATAATTAATTTGCTTATATTTGCAAACCTCAAATGAACCATAAAAGATTTCCAAATGTCTAAAAGTGCGCTGGGAATTTATTTCAAAATCTGTGAACATAAATCTGAGATCTGAGATGTCGTGTATAGTAGTGTTGAGTGTTTAGCATCTGGTATTACTCACAGCATTATCAGATCGGATACGAATACCAGAGCAAACTCGTACGACCCTTGAGATATAGTTTGTGGCTGTGCCCTGGCTAAATATACATGGGAAATGAGTATATGTGTGTGTACATATGCGGAATATAGGGGACCATACCCTCATGCTGGAGTATAACATTATAACGGTCACCGCACACACAGACACACACACACACAGAACCCACAAATACACTGATAAAGGCAACGTTAGGCAAGGAAACTGGGAAGTCTGACTGATAAAATCCAAAAACAGAGAAAGAAACAGAAAATAAAAAGAATAAGAAACACCAACCGAAAACAAGAACACGAATTTTAAAACGAATCAGAAAATTAAGAAGCTTGCAAAAAAGAAGAAGAAGATGAAGTTCAATATCTTAACAATTATAGGATTAATAGTCAATACATAATAGTAAAAATAATAATAATAGTCATCATAATCATCATAATAATAGTACTAATATCAACAATAGTTATGTTGATGATGAGAACAATCAAGATATAATTATTTAATATAATTATAGTTTTAATACCCAGTACTCAAACGTAGGAAGGGGGTCTTTTAGATTATTTTAAGAAAAAACTGGTAAAATAGGCGCTAGAAGTCTTCGTCCGTTAGATGTCCGCTAGATGTCCGTTTATCCGACTTAAGCCAACAAATTTTGAATCGAATGTGTCACACAGTTCCAGCATATGGTTAGTATATAGCTCGACAAGCCCCCGCATTGTTTAAAAACAAGAAGAGATATGTATGAAGGGTATAACTTCATATACTAGCACCAATTAGGGATCAGACAACAATTGGTTCAGGCACCTATATCATGCATAGTGTGATTTAATTTACTCTATATTATATAGCAGCCATTGGACAAATCGGCCGAAGATTAATCAACAATGAAACCCAATCCTTGTGGAGTACTCGGTCTTTTTTTGTCGCTTTGCTTTACCTTCGTTCATCATACCAGTGATTTTCTTAAATAACTAAAATAGCTTGAGATGTCAATTTAAATAAATTTATAAGCAAATATTTTATAACAATTTTAAACATTTCTTTTATGTGGAATATTTTCAAGAATTCGTTGGTTTGAAAACTGAAACTATTACCCATAAATATATATTTTAGTTATTGAGTTTGTTATGACTTATGCTACTGCTTAGGGATTTTGGAATGCTGCCGTTGCTGGCGGTTGGGAACCTTGATATGTGGGTGACTTTCAGTGCGATAAGCATTATGGGAAGGAAGAACAAGAACGAGACGAACAAGTAAACCTAAAGACATAGTAATAATTATTTATATGCATATGTTAATGTTGGACTGTTGTTGTTGTTGTTGTTGTTGTTGTTATTGCTGTGGTTGCTGTTGCTGCTGCTGTGTGCGGGTTAAGATTTTCGATGGAATGCTTGTGTTGCTTGACGTTTCATATATATTTATCAGGCATTATCCTAATCTATATATTGTATATATGTGTTTGTGTGTGTGTGTGTGTTTCTTGCCGCCGCAAGTTGCCCGGCAGCGATTTATAAAGCCGCCGGATCGACTCAGCTAGCAACAGTTAATATCGGTTTGTCGCCAAAGCAACAGCAGCAGCTTCACCAGCTTCATACGCAAAACAAATTCAACATTTTTTACAATTTTTTTTTTATGTGCTACAATTGTTTTTTATTTGAATTTTTTACATTTTTTTTTTTTTTTGTTTGAAGTGAAAATGTGTTTTGTGAAAGCGCATTGCATGTGAGTCTTTCATTTGGCGCGCTTAGCTGCTTTTCAATACGATATTGCTAGCTGCCTTGTGAAGGGCTTACGTGTGATTGTAAATCAACTAAATTTTGTGAAAATAAATACATTTAATCCATATATCAAGCTAAACAAGCAGCCGCATGGATTTCAAATTGGGCGCGAACTTTAAAATGCAACCCTGCTACTTAACATCATAGCGCTGCTATTAACAGCAATGCTACTGATTTTAACAGAACTGCTCCTCATTTTAAAAACATTGCTCCACACGCGAAAATATTATCTCTGATTTAACAGTATCATCGATAATATCGACTGTGCCATCGATTGTTGTGCACCTCTGGCTCCGAGAGCTAGAACAAAATAAAAAAAAAAAAAAAATAGAGAAAAACAACAAAAGAAGCAAAAATAGAATAACTCGAGAAAAAAAGCGTTGAAACAGCAGTGCGCAAATGTAAAATGCCGCTGTGATAATAAATCTGGACGACGCAGCGGCAGCCGCGACTCATAAGCTAAAATCCCACAACATCGTTGGCGGCGGCGTCGAGAACGCGACTCCTAACGCGCGTGTGTGTATATTTTTGTTGTCAGTTGCCAATCTCTGGCTGTGTGCCTGCAAGTGTGTGTGTTGGTGCCCACAGTGTACATGTGCATAAATAATACATGCATACATACCACACACCGTACACATATGCAAATGTGTGCGTGTGTTATCAATAGAAAAAGTCGACGACAGTAGCCCATCAAAAGCAAGCAATTCATACACGCAGGTGCGTACATACTTATAAGTAAGCTTTTTTTTTTCTCATTATATACTCATACATAGGTGTATCTGTGTGTGTGTGTGTGTGTGTGTTGAACGCGACGCAGCCGTGAAGAATTTTCGATTTTCCACTGCAATTTCTCACTGGGCCTGCTCCGCGCCAGGCACCAATACATAGCCCCCAAACATATACATATATACAAATCCACAAACATAGGCAGCGGTGCATGTGTGTAAATGTGTTAGTGTATGTGTGTGTGCACGCGCAGGGCAACGCAAAAGTTTCAGAGCAGACAGCCGCAGTAAGCAAAAAGTTTTTCACGCAAAATCCAATCCAATTGAGCAGCAACAAAACAAAAAGTAACAAAAACAAAAACAAATTCCGAGTGCCACATGAATTTGCATGCGCTGTCTCAGCTATTTAGCTTAATTCTCTATGTAAAATCTAATTGAATTCATCAGGCGCGTATGCAAACAAAATGGCGTCGCTCTATATACCTGCATACACATAGATATGCTGTATGCCAGTGTGTGCGTGTATCTGTGTGTCTGTGTGTGACTTCTGTTAGATAATCCATTTGAGCCTTTGGGGTATCCTAACTACGGATAACTAAATGTGTGTGTGTGTGTGTGTGTGTGTTGGTAAATAATGCTGGTTGCCTTTTTTGCTACCAGCGGCAGCGGCGCTGTAACAATATAATTTAAATTTCTACTGCGAATGTCCGTAATTCAAACATGCGCCGTTCCCTGCGCAACGTTTTTTTACATTTTTACCAATTTTTTAACTGACTTTCAATCATAAAATGTGCTGTGAAATAAGTTAATTTACATTGGCGTACTTGACGTATGCGTAATACATACATAATTCTCAAGTTGCCGTTTCCTCTGCCATTGGCTTTGCTTTGCTATTTTCATCTTGTGCTTTTTCCACTTTTCCTTTGCCATTCCAATTCCAAGTACGAATTCCAATTCGATTTTTTTTGGTTGTTCATACGGGTGTAGGCACTCATGCATGTATACATACAAGCATAATGCCCTGTGTGGGTGCGTGTGTGTGTGTGCATGGGGGTTGGAAAGCATAGCCCACCCTTGAAATAAGGGCAGGCAGATACACACAGCAGCCGGCAGCAGTGAGAGGCACCCCTTTGGACACAAAGCTTTAACTATGCACATTGAACGGGACACCATTGTACTTCAAAATGTGTACCTTTTTTCTCATTGTTGTTATTTTGTGGGTGGTTGAATTTTGGTTCCGATAGGGGGAGCTGTTGTGTCCAAAATTCTTATTTGAACTAGCCAAAACAAGTACAGTTCCAATTGGACTCGAGTTGACTCATTTTTACTCTATTTCGTGTTGTTCGTTTTTGTTTCTACAACATAAAACACAGGGCATGCGTTGGCTATTTGTACGGGTCGATGAGTGTATGTGTGTGTGTGTGTCAGTGTTGGAGTGGGGGGAATTGCAGGGGTTTTGGGTGTTGGTGTGCGCCGTCGCCACTGCTGCGACCGCCGCATGCGTAACTTTATTTTTATTGTTGTTTCTTCCACATTCTTTCCTCTACGTTATCGTCTTATTGTTTTTGTAGACGTTGCGTCAAGTACAGAACGTCGCATGGGCGAGAGAGAGAGAGAGACTAAAGAAAAAAGCTCGCTCTTCAAAGAGCGGGCTAGCAAACGAGCGTATGAGCGAGCGAGCGAGAGTCAAACATGACAAAAACAATAGCTATTGATTATTTTTTATGTGGAGCGCCGAGAAGAGCAGACTATCTGTGTGCATGTGTATGTGTGTGTGTGTGTGTGTGTGTGTGTGTGTGTGTGCCTGTCTGTTTGGTGCTGAGCGCGCTGACGCAGTGGGAGAGCAGCCTGGTTGCATGTACTGCTGCGTGTATTTAGAATAGATTCTAGGTGACGAGCGCATGCACTTACTTATGTGTATATGAGTGTGCGTGTGTACGTGTGTGTTTGCTAGCAGCGCAGCTCGCTACACGAAGAAGAGCAGCAAAACAGCTTTCGAGTATTTATTTCTATGATGTAGCTACACGACTACAAAAAGCTTCTCCACAAGACACAAAAAAACACTTGGCTGCAAACGAAGCTTTCTTTCTCTCTTTCACTCTCTGTGGCCTTTTAGCTGCTCTTTCTCTCTCTCTTTGAAATTGTAACAAAAATAGCCAGAGGCGATAATAGAAAAATGCATTGGCCAATCGAACAAAGCGCAGGCGCCAAGTGTGACCCTCACCGCATTTCAAATCAATGCATTTTTTGTGCTTGGCAAGTGCAGTCGCTAGCCATCTCTTTCTCTCTCTCTCTCTCTCTCTCTCTCTCTCTCTCTCTCTCTCGTGCGAACGTATTCAATTTATAATCAAAAAAAAAGAAAATCAATTGGAAATTGCCGTTAGCGCATTTCTTATGGTTGCTTTCACGCACTGTTAGGCAAATGACACGAGTGTGTGTGTCTGTTACTGACAGCCCAAAGCTTGTAGCATGCTTCTCAGCGCCTTTGGCCAAACTTTGCGCAATGTCAACACACACACAAACAGCACACACACACACACAAAGGCAAAGTTGCATGAACATTGCGCACGCACCACTGAAAGAACATCAAAATCATACAAACAGCATACAGTAGCGGTCAGCAAAATGTGCACAGCTTTAAATACTAAGACTTTTATTTGGTAAAAGCGTCGTGGTTTTTTAAATATCTTTTATATATTTTGTACTAACATATGCATTTCTAATATTGAAATGCAGTTATCTGCTACATTTGCCTGTTGTTTGAGGTAACACACTTACTACGACCACCACTGTAACAGTCTGTCTAATCGTCTGACTGGCACGCGCAAGTGAATCGAGCTTACCTAAGCAACTACCCCGCACTGCTTATTTTCTAGGGGGTAGTTCTCACTCTACTTTAGTTTTTTAATGGTGGTGCTGTCTTTGGTGTTGGTGTTGGTGGTGGGTGGTGCAAGCAGTGCATGCGTAGCCATATGGCTCATAATATTCAACGGACAGTGTATAAACTTTATGATTATTGTTCAAGCTCAATGCGTTTGCGTGCGTTGTTGTTGTTGGTTTGTTTTTTTTTTCTCCGTTTCTTCTGCAGCGACGTCAACCGCTGCTGCTGCTACGTCATCTTAAAGTTGTGCTGCTGCCACTGCAGTGTTTGTGGGGGATGTTTCTGATTCGCTTTTGGGGGTAGCTGCGCAGCCCCTTTTGCTAACGCGTCTCACACACAGTGACGTGTACGTATTTTCATACAAATGTACAAATACATGTACACAAACACTTGCATACACAAACAGAATACATAGTATAGTTGTCTCTCTTACGCTCAGAAAGAAGGAGGCATGTTAGGCTGGGCACGCATGCAAGTGACAGCTTTTGACCTGCCAAGAGCAGCTTTTCGTGAAAGCTCTCAATATGTGCGCACGCCAACTGCCCTGTGCTGAGCTTGCATATATTTTCTCATTTTTTGGCAAGAACCGCAAAAAGGGAAAAGGAAAATACATGTATACACAAAAGCAAAGGTTTTTTTTTTTTTGTTTTGTTTTGGTTTTTTTTCTCATTGTATTTGTTGTTTTTCCGCCCGCTTTAACTCAAATATATACACACACATACATACATATTGGCATGTACACATACATACATACATAAGTACGAACACACAGCCGTAAGCACAGGCAGCGATAGCAATATGACCATCTCTGTCGCACTTTCACTTGCTACAACAGACGAGGCTGCCGGCTCACGCGTCACAAAGCGACAACGTCGACGCATGGGCGCAGTATTGATTTTTAACTGCGTCGACGCCGCCGCCTGCGTCGTTGCTGACGTCTCGCGTCGCCGTCGCCGTCGTCACCGAAAATGAAAATGTGCATGCACACGGCGGCGTCAATCCGTGGGGTGGTTTGGCGCAGTGTGGTCGCCTCTGCTCGTTGCTCGCGTCTCGTTTGCTTCTGTCTCTCTATTTTGCTCTTCTTCAGCACATTTTTCGTCGTTGCTGTTTTCGTTCTGTTTTGTTCTACGTGAACTGTGTGCTGTTGTCAGTGTGCGCCGCGTCGCGTCGTCGCTGTCGTCGTCGTCTGAGCAAACGCAAATAGAACTTCAACTGGGCAGGCGGAAAAGCCGCCACCAACACAGCGCAGCGCAGAGCAGTAGCAGAGAGCAGCAGTAGTCGAAGTAGCAGCGCCAGCAGCAGCAGCAGCAGCCAGACCAAAGATAGTACAACAACTGCGAGCACAACAATAACAACTGACAAACAATAAACTCTTCTTCACACTGTCGTTTATAACTGTAACTTTAACTGTAATCAACGCGTTCTTAAATCCAAAAGCGTTTCAATTTCGATTTCAACAAATATAAACAATCATTTTTTTTACAATATTTATTTTTGTGCTGTGTGTGAACAACAACAATAAAAAAGTGCATTAACAAAAGTGCAAAGGCAAGCTAATTAAATATTCTTTAAAACATGTAAATAAAATATTTCAAGTGTATAAAGAAGTAAAATGTGAGAAAAGCAAACAGTTTGCGCACGTGCAGCGTACCCGGCTGCAGTTGGTGGGCGCGTAGGGTCGGGGGGTTATAATTGCACCTGAAACTGTCGAGTCGGCGCATTCAAGTTTTGGGTTTATTCAAAACTCAACACAAAAATTTTAATAAATTATTTTAGTTTGTTGAGAAGTGCTGAAGGGCTGAGATGTTAGGGAAGAAAAGCTCGTGTGGAAAGCTTTGTTGTTGCTTGCTACGGCTGGGAGCTTTTAGAGCTTTTTTAAATAGGGGAAAGAACGCGAAATGCATGCAGTAAAGCAACGCTAAAGTGTGCCAGTAAAACTTTATTTTATATCACTTTTAGACAAACATTTAAGCGGAAAAACTTGTAAGCTGCAACTACAGTAAACACTCAGTAATTAAAAAGCTTTTGTGCACAAATTTAAATATTTACAACTTTAATATTTACTGTATGCAAAAAATTATAATTTTTAACTTAATCTTAGCACTTGTCGCATATACTTAATGAACACTGTATTTTGAATATTTGAATTACATAGATACCCAATTTAAAGATTGTTTTCTTCCCACAAACTTAAATTTCCATTTGTATTTTGCTTTAATTATAAATATTCAATCTGTGCGTGCGCCAACAACGAGTCTCCACTGTACTCGTGCTCGTATTTAACGTACTTACGAGCGTATTCATTAGTTTATGTGACGTTGATGGCGTCGCTAATCAGCGACTGTTCACTCAGTGTTATAACAACGCACAACAAACACACACACACACACAGGGTGTTGTTTTGTACTAATTTAGTTTGTGTGTGTGCATGTGTATATATAGCGCTCATTGTCGTTCCTCAATTTGCTGTTGTTCTCGAATGTTGCGCATGCGCGCTTTTGACCTGATTCACTCAACGCTTATCAGTAATGACTTTTTGCTGTTTTTTTTTTATAGTTTTTAAAATTTGTTGTGTGTGTACACTCCGCGTCACACACTTAGAAACAAGCGGCAAGTGGTAAAGCTAGAGAAACAATAAGACATTTTCTACATTTCATATTGAGCGATCTCTTTTCAGATTCAGATATGTACATTTTACTTATTCAAATTTATTTATAAAGAACTACAACTAAACGTTTTATATATTTACAGAAAACTTTACAAACCACCCGCTTTTGATTGTCTATGTAATCGGAAGATGTTTAATGTAGTACAAACAATAGATGCCAGAAGAATAGAACCAGTTTGTTAGTGGGGTTGTTCTTATCCTAGAAGAATTATAATTTCTGTACCTGTTTCTGTACGCATAGGATACAGCACAATAACTCCCTTATTTTATTTTTTAATATAATATATTAGAAATGGTTTAGTTTTGAACTACTTTGATTAGTAATGTCCTAGGTAATTACATTATAAAAGTACTAAAAAGGCTGCAGTCGAACGAGCCGACTCTAAAATTTAAATGCCTGTTAATTTTTTTTTTTTTTTCAAACAAATAAACAATTTTCGAGCAATTTGTCCTTTGGAAGCCATATCAATCTTAGTCAGTATAACTATAATTATGATATAAACATATGTAATGTGTGAGTTTGGTTGTGATAGCTCTACTGACACTACATGTTTATATGGCAGCTATAGTCTAGTTGTCTGAACCGGATCAAATTTTATATTTATTTTATAACGGGTTAGTTATAACCATGACAGACATATAATGTTTGAGTTTGGTTTTTCGACCGATTTGTCCTACGGGAGCTATACTCCTAATCCGATCCTGATCATATTTGGTGAGGATGGTAATAATGGAACTATACGCCTTTTTAATTAAGTCACGATAACTCTAGTAATTTCCGAGTTAAGGGGTAATGAAAATGTTTTTTTTTTTTCGATTAGGGTGGTAGGGGGCGTGGACAAATTGTTAAATAAACTTAAACTGCGTGGACTTTCCTGCCGAATTTATTATCTCCTTATTAAAACTTTATTAGTTTTATAATTAATTTGTATAATAAACAATTAAATAATGAATTGAATTAATTGTTTTTTTAGCACCCCCAGCACAGTAAAAGGAAGAATTCGTAGAGTCCACGTGAGAGCAATATACGTTAACACCTCGCAACTCGCAGCACTGCCCATCAGTTAAGAAGTGACCGCAGCAGTCAGCAAGCTGGCAACCACAAGCTATCGGCTGGTTGTGGCGCCGGCCGGCAGCCAAAGGAGCGGTGGAAATGTTGTCGTCAGCACCGGCGGCGGCAGTGGCGGTGTCGTCAGCGGGAATGCGACCGTCGTGAGTGCAGTTGGCGGTAGCAGCAATAGCTCTGGCAGTGGTGGCCTTAACGTGACCACAATAACGACCACGAGCAGCAGCGGAACACAGGCACAGTCCACATCGGGTGGCCAGAGCAATGGGACGACATACAAAATCGAAATGTTGGACGATGACATACAAAGTTTGGCCACTGATGACGAGGACGATGAGTTGATTAGCAGCGATGGTAGCTTATATGATGGTGATCTCAATACAATTGCTGCCAACGATGATGTTGCCCATCAATTGGCTGCTGCTGGTCCAGTGGGCGTGGCAGCAGCTGCCGCCATTGCCAGCTCAAAGAAACGAAAACGTCCGCATTGCTTTGAAACGAATCCATCGGTGCGTAAACGTCAACAGAATCGTCTGCTCCGAAAATTACGTGGTATCATCTACGAGTTCACCGGACGTGTGGGTAAACAGGCTGTGGTGCTGGTAGCGACACCCGGGAAACCAAACACCAGTTACAAAGTATTTGGGGCTAAACCACTGGAGGATGTACTTAGGAATCTTAAGAACATTGTGATGGATGAACTAGACAATGCGTTGGCACAGCAAGCGCCACCGCCGCCACAGGAGGATCCATCGTTATTCGAATTGCCCGGTCTGGTTATCGATGGCATTCCCACGCCCGTTGAGAAAATGACCCAAGCACAGCTGCGTGCGTTCATACCGCTCATGCTTAAGTACTCGACGGGTCGTGGCAAACCGGGTTGGGGCAGGGAGTCGACACGACCGCCATGGTGGCCCAAGGAATTGCCGTGGGCGAATGTTCGCATGGATGCACGCTCCGAGGATGACAAGCAGAAGGTGGGTGGGGTGGGTGTTCAACAGCCTCCCCAATATGTAGTTCCATTTACTAATCTATTCCCCCTCTCTTCTCTCGGCTTATCCCCATCAGATTAGCTGGACACATGCACTGCGCAAGATTGTGATCAATTGTTATAAATACCATGGACGGGAGGATCTGTTGCCCACATTTGCTGATGATGAGGATAAAGTGAATGCGTTAATCTCACAATCGGGTGATGAGGACGAGGATATGGAGCAGCTATCGAATACACCCACCATACAGACGGTGCAAACGGTCACTCCGGCTGTTGCCACCACAAACAGTCAAGTGAGTAGAGAGCACACTGTTAGCACCACCTGTATAGGGATGGGTATCCACACGTACTATGTGCATACTAGATAATTGAGTACTAGAAAGAATTGGTGGAAAAACTGCTGCTATAGCGGTAGGAAAACTTCAGAGAAAGTTAGTAGCAATGGCTGTAGTCATGCAAACCAACCTTATAAGACTTATTACTTATTCTGGGGAAATCGTATCTAATAATGTCTCTAATAATATTATAAGATAACTCAAATAACAAGAGGTTTTTCTTACTAATTACTGTTTTACAAATGATTATCACTGTAGAAGCTGTATTATGCTAAAGAAAATTCATTATGATACAATGATTGTATTGGGTTAACATATATCGATATACACAAAGGAATACCATACTAATCACAGGTTTTTTGAGCGATTTTCTAGGGGTTCCATATAGTATATTCTGTAAACAATTTTACCCAAAATATAAAGCTACTTCCGGATTCAAAATTTGACTGCTGTGACTCTTAAATTAGTACGAATAATATATATTTTGTTTAGCCTGGATTTCCTTCTGGCTCTTTAATAGCCTTTTATTCCTTTGACTATTCTGGCTGTGTGTCATGCTTCATGATCAAAACTTAAGAATTCTTTACTACTATATCATTTATCTCTCTTAAGATTGTTCGCTATAAATTGAGTCTTTGCTACAAAAAACTTGATTTGAAAACTGTTAGTGTAGTTCCTCGATAACAGACCAATTTTAACTAATATTAGGGATCTATATAATCAAACTGTTAGAGATACAAAACTTTATTTTTCCTTACAATACTAAAGTTAGTGTATTTAGTCTAATTAAGACCTAACTTCACATAGTTGTCAGTTAAACCATCGGTTGGGAGTCTTACATAATAACAATAAAGATATTAACATTACTCAGTAGTCTTTTCGATACTTGTATCGATACTTTTGGCCGATACTCATCCCTGGTATACAAGTCTGGGATCCTTTGGCACAAGAGTTTTTCCCGCATACTCACATTGTTTTCATTACTTCTCCAAATGATTAACACACGCACACACATTAACTCACACACACACACACTCACACCACCCTCATCACACACACTCACACTCGAATGCCTACACAATCGGAACTGTACATGTAAATGCAGCCACAGCAGGTGAATGTGGTGAAAATCAACAGCGCTGGTACAGTGATCACCACACACACGGCTCAATCCAACACACCGGCACCAACAATAATTCAGAGCACGAACAATCAGCATGTGACAACGACAGCAACATTGCCGGCATCTACAAAGATTGAAATCTGTCAAGCGCCAGCACCGCAGCAGCAGCAACAACAGCAACACCATCAACAGCAGCAACACCATCAACAGCAACATCATCATCACCAAACAACTGGCAGCAACACGGTACACATACAGGCTGTCACCCAGGGACAACCGCAGACCATACAGCTGACAACGGCGAGCGGAACGGCAACTGCAACGGCGGTGCCGACAACAGCAGCAGCTGTAAGTGCATCAGCAGCTGCAGCGGCAGCCGCTCAACAGCAGCAGCAGCAACAACAGCAGCAGCAACAACAACAACAACAATCGAATGCTGCCCAAACAGTCACCGCCCAACAGATTGCCAATGCCCAAGTTTGCATCGAGCCCATAACGCTCAGCGACGTTGATGTTCGTACTAATCTCTCAGAACTTGTAACTAAACCAAAGCTAGCTAAATATCTAAAACATAATCACAGCAATCTTGCAACATGTGGCACATGCCACACAGTGGTGCCACAATCGAGTGTACTCATTGTGTTTGCTGCTCCTGCACGAGTTGAAAGAGTTGCAACAGTTGCACTTTGTTATCAGTTATCAGTTGTCAGTTTAGCGAGCTCTAAATATAGTACTACATGTTGATCAAGATAAGGCTAAAAATAGCTAAAATGGGAAGGAGCACTAGCAGAAAATAGCCAAAGATAACGCTATATATTAGATCAAGTTTATAAAACGACAGTTTAATTTATGTGTTAGTTTTGTAATTTAAAGTGTATCTACAAATTAAAGCTTCTTTCGAACTGTAGATAACAGACCAACAGTTTAAGCCTTAAGATACACTTAAAAAAAAAGTGTGAATATTAATATCATTTTATTTATGACTTTTGACGCGCATTTATCTATCAGATAGCAGAAGAAGAGCTTACAAATAAAAGAAATTAGTTTTCTAACTGACAGTTCAATACTCAAATTATTTTTAAATCAATATTTAATTTTTATACAAATTTTAAGCAATTGGCGTCTGTCCGGTACAGTTCATAGGTTTATTTTATATATAAAAAGTTTTTTTAATATTTCAAATAAGTTTCTATATCTCTGATAAAACTCACAGAGAATTTGTCTAGACTTATGGACACCAAAAATGTATTTTATAATTATCAGTTAAAGTTTTAAACGTTACTTAAGGTATTTCTTTTAAATAATAAGTCAATTAATGTAAGAAAATTCAAATTTTGTAGTCAGCTTAAAAACAAAAGTTTTCTATTAAAAACTTCTTCCAGAAAACTTTTCTTTCTCAACTAATTTCCCAAATGGTAAAACATCATAGGTACTCAAGTGTTGTAGTAATTTAAATGAATTGAATATTTCCCTGCCTCATTTAATTGGCTTCCATACACAAGCTGACGTACAAGAACAATATTTTCGTATTTATAAGCCTATATGCTCAGAATATCTTATCTTTTAGACGATATATAATCCTAAGATAGAATTACTTTCTGTGCTTTCACCACTCGTGCATAGGACAACAAATACCCTGTAAATAAGTTGCAAATTGTGTTTTATTTTCACTTTTTAATTGTTGTTTAACTTTTCTACCCTTGTAAACTCTACCGTTATTATATTTTTAGGTTATGTTCGATATACTGTTATTTGATTTGCAATTTTAACAGCACTTTATAAATTTAGTTATTTATTGTTTACAAACATAAGTTTAACTCGATGATTTATGCCATTTAACGCAATGTTATACATACAAATTTATAATAATATTTTAAATATTTTTTTTAACATTTTTTATGAGTTATTTTGTTTATTTTTTTTTTGTCTTCTCGTTTGCAGCTGCTTTTAAAATTGGTTTTTATTTCATTTCGTCCACTACAAATGCCACACATGTAAATACACACGCACAACAACACACACATACACATACAAACACAGCTCCTAGCACAACAACAACAGCAACACCGAAAAGAACAAAAAATTATGCACAACTTTATTTTTTTTTGCATGTAAATTTGAATTTTTTTTGCATTTATTGTTTTTTTTTTTTTTTTGTGCGCTTTTAAAATTAATTTTTATATATTTTTTTGTTGTTTTTCTGTTGTGATTTGTTAGATTTACAGAATTAAATCAACAGTCGATGTTAATTAACATGCGTTTAACATTCTACTTAACAGTACACCACACAGACCGTGTTGTCACAAAATGCTGATGGCACCGTTTCGCTCATTCAAGTGGATCCCAACAATCCCATCATCACACTGCCCGACGGCACAACCGCCCAAGTCCAGGGCGTGGCAACGGTAAGTGCAACGAGTGACTTAGAAAGGGACAGAGTGAGGTAGAGAGAGAAGGATATTGTGAAGTACTGTTAACTTTGACCAAAAGTAACTGATACACTTTTTCTTCTTCCTTTTTTTTTAAACTGTTGCCACTTTCACTGATGATTTGCATTTCCTTTTTGCAGCTGCATCAAGGCGAAGGTGGCGCCACCATACAAACGGTACAAAGTCTCACTGATGTGAATGGACATGAGAATATGACGGTGGACTTAACTGAAGCGCAAGATGGTCAAATCTTTATTACCACCGAGGATGGCCAAGGTAAAGGGTTGAAAATTGTAAAGGTTTCTTTAAACGTAAAGCGTTGGGACATAATTTAGTTAATAAGGTCTACACACAGTACAAAATATAGGGTATACTACCAAAATCTTTTATGTTTAAACGGAATTTATAGTAATTGTGGTATTTCCACGTACTCAAAAAGAGTACATGAGTGAAATGTGCTTAACACGTAGAAGAAAGCTTTTCCGACCCCATAAAGTATATACATTCTTAATCAGCATTAACAGCGGAGTCGATGTCACTTAGATCTCAGGGACTACAAGAGCTACAGCCTCCAAAATTTGTATTGAAAGTCTGTCTGCTTCGAAAGCAGATCAAATAAACCATTTTCATAACTCCATAACTTGCTAGCAACTAGAGTTATCGGTACTAAATTCACACATTATGCGTACGGTACCATTATAACTATTGATACGGATCGGAAAACTATATCCAATAGTTCCCATACCCCAAATTGGTCGGAAATAGGAAACCTGTATGAAATAAACCATTTTCATAACTCCATAACTTGCTAGCAACTAGAGTTATCGGTACTAAATTCACACATTCTGCGTACGGTACCATTATAACTATTGATACGGATCGAAAAACTATATCCAATCGCCAAATTGGTCGGTAATAGGAAACTTATATGAAGACATTTAGTTTTAGTTTAGCTACCGCAACCAAACTCAGATATTATGTGTGTATTATGATTAGAACTATATTCAGCTAGTTTCATCTGGATCGGACAACTATATTCATTAGCTCCCATAGTACAAATCAGTCAAAAATTGGCGCCAAACGCGCACTGGAATAAGTGCGGGGTCTTTCACAGTCGGTTCGCTCGACTGTAGCCTTTTTCACATGCTTGAAACTTTCATTGAATATATTTTTGAATTTTGAAAGGATTTAAACTAACTTATTCCCCATTTGTTGCAGGTTATCCCGTGTCCGTGAGCAACGTCATTTCGGTGCCCGTGTCCATGTATCAGTCCGTGATGGCGAACATGCAGCAGATTCACAACAGCGATGGCACCGTGTGCTTGGCACCCATGCAGGTAGATAACAACAGCAACAACAACAGCAACAGCAATGCGACACGCAGCAACAACAACAACAACAGTAGTAGTAATAGCAGTAGTGGAAATTCGTCTTTGATGGGCATTTCTGTAATCAATGCCGGTGGCATGTTAGGCAGACGTAGTGCAGCGTCAACAACAGCTGCTGCTGCTGTTGCCGCTGCGGCTGGTGTTGGTGGCAGTGGATCTGCTGCAGCACAAACAGCTGCGATCACGTTGCAAGCACCGCCGGGTACACGCCTCTTTTGGGCGGCCTCAGCGCCAGCGACCTCAAGTGGCAGCAATGCCAGCTCAAGCTTTAATCTCACTAACACCAACAACAACAATAACAACAACAACAGCATGCTTACTAACAACAACAACATTAAAATGCCGTTGCCCATTGTCCTGACAGCGCCAACGGCAACGTCAACTGCGCAGCAGCGTCGCAGTCGCTCGTCAGCTGCGCAAAAGCGACGCAGACCAGCAAACAGCAGCAGCAGCAGCAGCAGCAACAACAACATTAAAAATGCTGTTGTTGTTGGCAAAAGCAGCGCTGTCGCTGCCACTGCTGCTGCCGCTGCCGCTGCCATACGCTGCGTCGACAGCGCGAGTCTGACGAATGCGGAGAGCGCGCACCTGCAGTTGCCGGCAAAAACAATTAAATTGGAGCACTTGGAGTAGAGAGCACACACATGTAATCGAAACTTGCCACGCCCACAAATCCCACATGCCAAACACATACGCCCACTTTGGCTGTCCTTAAGACTGCCAAAGCGAGTGCTATCAATTGCAACTAACTAATCTAGTCAAAGCGGCGCTGCAAGCACAAAACACACACACGCACACACACATACTTGCCATACATAACTGTACATACACACACACACACGCACAGAAAGGAATGTGAAAGCCAACAAAAACCAAAAAGTGAAAAAATAACAATTAACAAAAATTATATATATAAATTACTAAAAAAAAAGAAAACTCCCCTACCCGCAACCCCCTGCACTCCCTACCCACCCCAACTTAAATTTAAACTGAGCGAAAACCAAAAAAAAAAATTAATTTGTTGATAATTGAAGCCAAAACACAAAAAACAAAAACAAATCGCATAAATCAAATCAAATTTGTCATGTTCCTACATAAAAAAAAAAAACATAAAAAAATGAAACATTTTAGCAAAAATAATCAAAACATTTACTACAGAATTTCTTAGTAATTAGTTTTGTTAATTTAAATTTTAAATATATATATATAAAAATTAAATTTTAGCATGGATTTTAAAACAAATTAACATAGTTAAAAACAATGAAACACAAGCCAAATATTTACGTATTTAGTTTAACCAAAACAAAACAAAAGAAAAACAATTTATTTTTATTGATTTCATTTTTAATTTTGCTTTTATTTATTATTGAAAAAAAAAAACACGCTAAATTTATATAGTTTTTTTTTTTTTTTTTTTTTTTTTTTTTGTGCAATTTATATGAAATGTTATGCAATTAATTAATGAAAGTAGTTTAAATGAATTTTGTATATTTAAGTTTTGAGCTTAGCAAACAGGGAAACAAAACTAAGTAGCATTGCGGGCATTCCGCAAAGCAATTTCGCTGCAATTTCTACAAAATTTCAAACATTTTTAAATTTAATAAAATGTTTTAAGCGCAGTTTTTATTTAAATGTGTGTAAATTGTGAGAATTGTGGCGAAATTGCAGGTTGGAAGTGCGCCATAAAGCTATGTAAACATATATATCATATAGTCATCTTGTTAAACTCGTCCAACGTAGCCAATTTGCATTCAAAATGTAGCAATTAAAACTAAAAAGCAAAAGTTTAACAAAACCAAACAAACCGCCCACATTTGCCATTGGAACTAGTTAAAAAGTTAACAACAAATCAAAACCAAATCGAAAACCAAAAAATATATATATATAAATATATATTCTAATCAGTGTAAAATTGATACAGATTTGTGTATATTGTCGAAAGTCGTGTGGCCAGAAAATTAAGTGCATACAATTATTTTATGTTGATTTCATTTATTATTATTATTGTAATTTTAATTATTATTATTATTATTGTGTTTAATGTTTTTATTACTGATTATGTTTATTATTATTATTCCAGTTGTTTTAGAGCAAATTTTATTTACGTGTAAAACAAAGCAATGAAGCGAAAAACAAAACAAACAAAACCAAAAACCATTGAATAAATCTTTTGTTGTTGTGATTTTATAATTTTGTCTTTTATCTACTTTTTTTTAGCAGCTCCACGATGCTCGGTTAATTATTTAATTATAAATTTTAAACTTATAATTTTCCATTTTATTTTTAGCAGCTTAAAGGTCTTGTTTACAAATATTTAATGCCTCACTTTCTGTAAGTACACGCTTGACTGATTCCCACAACGAAAATGGTTGATAAATTTCTATAAAACACTTTAATTATTAGCTATAAGTAAAGCTACGATTTAAGACTAATTTGTTTTCACTTCATTTTTTAGGTTGAAAACGGCGATCAGTTGGAAACGATTACAGTGTCGCCGGGCATGCACCAGATGATGATCCAGGGTGGACCTGGCCAGGAGCCGCAGCTGGTTCAGGTTGTTAGCTTGAAGGATGCGACGTTGTTGAGCAAGGCCATGGAGGCCATTAACTCCGGTAATGTGAAGGCCGAGGATACGATTATAATGGAACAATAGAAGCAATTAGGTGCTGCCAGCGGAAACAGCTCTGGTTCTGGAACTATCGAATATATATACGAACTCCAGGACGAGGACATAATGGAACAATAAATCCTAACCATTATGTACGTAGCTGCAAATGAAACTGGTAGTTTGGATGAATTTGTCAAAGACGAAATTGATGCAAAACTAAATGGAGCAATAGATACAAAAATTTGATAACGGAAAACTGAAAACTATGGAATATATATAGTATACAGTACTATAACTGAATGATGATCTCTCCAAGCATCACACACGCCAATGTAAATGCTTGACTACACCACACACCCACACACACACACACACACACACACACACACTCATGAATACATTTTTTTTAAAATGATTATACTACGTACGATTACGCATCTTAATACTCGACATGTACGACGCATAAACGAATATATATTTTATAAGTACCTGAAAGGTGTTGCTAAAAACAAAAGCTAAACAAATTATTATGAAAGAAAAGCAATTCTCATTTGATTCATCGTTATGTTCTATTTACCTCTCGAGTTATTTGTATACGCAACGAGTCGATATACAAAAAAATATAAAAAACATTGAATTAATAACAATTCTAGTCAAAAGTATCCAGTCAACTGTAAGCACATGTATATTATTTTTTTTTTTATATAGAAAATCAGTTTAAAAACGTCTTAAACTGATGGAAATCGTTTATCTGTATTTTAATTTTAAATTATTATTTTTTTTTTTTTTTGTTGGTAAACTAAGTTTTAAATGAAATATTGTCGTCTTTATAAATAGTTCAATTACAATTCCCAAAACATAAGATATCATAAAAATGAAAAATGAACACAAGAAATAATTCTAAACGAAATTTCTTCAATTGATATAAAAGTTTTTTCGGTAACTTCTACCCAAATTAGTCAGGGGGAGTGCCGCATTTAATAGCTATATATATGTATACATATTATATATAACTTCTATATTGCTAATTATATGTAGGAATTATACAGAGTTACTTGTATGTATGTTATACACACACTCACATAGGAAGACACCTCATCATCACACACACATACAAAAGACACACACATGCTATATATTAAATTTGCATTTGCAGCATCTAGTCATAAAGTTAAATTAAATATATAAATATTTAACAATAATAAACAAAGTAACAAATTTCACCTTAGGCCAAAACAAAATAATAAATAAAACAAAAACGACAACAAGAACAAATCATGCAATGTAAACAAGAATTCACTTTAAATTTAATTATTAACTATAATAAATAAATAAACTGTAAACAAAAACTTAACTATAAATGGAGAATTATTTGTATACCCTTGCAGAGGGTATATTGTTTTTGCCACGATGCTTGTAACGCATTGAAGGAGGCGTTTCCGACCCTAAAAAGTATATATTCACGATCAGCATCAACAGCCGAGTCGATATAGCCATGTCCGTCTGTCCGTCTGTTTCTATGCGAACTAGTCTCTCAGTTGTAAAGCTAACGTGTTGAAACTTGGTACACATTTGTATTCTCTCTGCACGCAGTTCATATCACTATATCATATAGCTCCCATAGGAACAATCGGTTCAATCGGTGAGCTAGCTCCACCAAACTCAGCCTATATGCATTTAGTACTAAATCCCACGTGCAAACCAAATTTCATCCAGATCGGACCACTATATCATATAGCTGCCATAGGAACAATCGGTTGAAATACTTAGTATGAAAATTTTCGATGTCTATTGAGCGATTTTAACCAAATTCACGCAATATGCATTTGTTATCATTCCCAATGTGTTTAGAATGGTCAAAACGTATCGAAGAAAATTTATATGCAGCAGCATAAAAGTATGCAAGCATTGAAAATGCTTATTGGCATAAATTCACATGGAACAGCATAAAAGTATGCAACACTTTAAAATATTGCGCTTTGAGAAATATTTACTTGAAACAGCATAAAAGTAGGCAACATCTTTTTGTAATCGATACGCCAAATCACAAACGTGGTTTTAGAAGCAATTCATTTTTAACTTCTCTGGTTAATTCTGACAGCATTGGTTAGCTTTAGCTTTTTAAAGGTTTAAACAAGTTTCCTTTAAGGATATGCACAAAATTTACAGGATGTGCAAAAGTCGAGCAGCTGTGCAACTTGATGTGACTGCCAGTTGGTTTTTAATGCTTGCGGTTTTATCGTCTGTTTTCGTTTTTTGTCGAGCTTTTAATAATTTTTAAATAACAACTCAAGTGGCGCGTCTGCACACACAAGTGTTAATGTGTGTTTTGCATCTGTGAGTGCGAGAGTGGTGGCGAGTCGAAAGCCAAAAGCTGCATACCCAAGTGCCACTCAACACAAAACACACTCGTGTTTCCACTCATACACAAACTCCCTCTGTCTTGCCCAGACTCACACCGTCTTGCGGTTGCACGCTCGCACTGCCCCACCACCTCATTTATCTCGCTCTTACGCATATCAGCAAGCCAAAATAAAAAAAATGTTGCATACCCAAAAGGAGCCGACCGCCGCAGTTGATGCCGACGTCGCTGCAGCCACAAAAGCACTTGAGCATTTTTATTTTTAACGCATAAAGTGCATGAGTGGTCGTCTGACCAACCCACCGACCTTTGCCCCTTAAAGCCCATCTTCGCTCTCATTAAATTAACACCCTCCCCGCTCTTTAACTTCCCCTGCCCTTTGACAACTATCTGTCTGTCTGCCTCTTTCTCAGCCCCCTGTCTGTTTTTCATAATTTCGACGAAGGTAAGCTCAAGAAAAATGTTGAAAGTGCTTAAAAATTGACAAAATTTTGATAGCTAATTGACATTTGCCTAAAATTGGAATTTCCATCGGATGCTGCTGTTGGAGCATAAAAAGAAGCAAAGTCTCCGAAAGTTGTGAAAAGCAATTCGTTGGATATCGATCTGTTTGATGTGCAGAGCTAGTGACATGAACAACTTGTGAGATACCCTGCTTTAAAGTTGGTAAATCTTTGAAATGTACACTGAAAAAAAACTGAAAACAAAAATCTTTATTTTGAGGGGCGCAGCAACGCGAAAAGTTGCTATAGTTTATGAAAGAGTCTTTGAGCTGTCAAACTGTCCAATTTGTAGATAAAGTTGCGTTGCTGCTGCCTGCCCTCCTTCCACTTCGCTTCACTCCCCTTGCTTGCTCTCTTTCAGCTACTGTTTTCTTGTCTTCTTCTTCTTGTTTTTATTTGATTTTTTTTGTTTTTTCTTGTTGCTGCTTAAAGTTTGTGTCTTTAAGGCGAAAATAAAAAGTTTTGGGGCAACATGTTGTCAAAAAAGACGCAGCATGCTTTTAGGCGTGCGCATAAAACGGCGACCTCACACACATATACACACACACACACACATTGTTGAAAAGTTGATTTCAATATAAGTTTCTCATTTTGTCCTTTAACTTGCATGTAATGAGCCAAAGCGCACAAGTTGGTCAGAGGGGAGTGAAGTGTGGAGAGTGGAGAGCGGAACGCGCAACGCGGAGAGACACAGACTCTAATAGCTGTTGGCTATTAAACTCTCAAACTTGATTAAACGCCATTTGCAGCGTGGCAGCTATTAAAACTTTTGATCAGACTTGATTCCCAATAGTTTTGGCCAACTGCGTAACAGCTTGAAAAATATATATATCTGCAGCATGCACGATTATTAAATAGATCTATCTGGAGTGTAGATATGCAAATTTGCAGTATATTTTCTTCAACATAACCTCAAACCAGTTTTTGTGGCTTACAAAGACCTCTCTTTCTCTCTCACTCTTCCACTCTGGCTATGCACATACATAAATATATATTTACTTAGAAAAAGTAAGTGTTATTTAGCACAAGTTTTGCAAGCATTTTCAATAAGTTCGCAGCAGCAGCAGCAGCAACAACAGTTTTGGCTTCTCAAGCAAACTTTTGCTGCTGCGAGTTCTTCTTCTTATTCGTCTTCTTCCTTTTCTTTTTCTTCCTACTGCTGTCCTTCTTTGGCTGCAACTTCAATAATTTGCGTAGCGCGCGCAAAAGTAGTTTTAGCAAGCTCTTCTATTAGCACAAGTCTAGCTGGAGTGCGAGCAGGACAGCAAGCGCAAGCCGTTGCCTGAGAGCGCATTGTTCTTGTTGCTCTCTTTCTTGTTGTTGTTGCTGTTGCTGTAGTCGAAGTTAGCAAAGCAACTTTTGCAAATACTTGGCACAAGTAATAATTACCGTTTTGCATGTGGTCCGATCTTAAGCCGCTCTCCTACTCTGTTGCGCTCTCCCACTTGGCTGCTCTCCCACTTGGCCGCTCTCCCACTTTGCTGCTCTCCCTTTTCGACGCTCTTCCGCTCCGCATGCCAAACACTGATACAAACTCTGTGCAATGTTTGTCCAACAGTTTTTGTACACACATACACAAACACTCACACACACACACACACACTTACACGTACATCTCTGCTGCACAGCTGCTATGCATAAAATGGTCGCTGCTCGCGGCAATTTTGTTGTTGCTGCTGCGCTGTTGCTGCATCAACAAAATTTTAAGCAGTAAAATTTGATTATTACACACTCACAAGCACACACACGCACACACACACACACGCACACACGCACACACACGCATCGCCACAAACACAAACGGGGCGTGGCAGTCATAAAATTTGTGTCATGCAAAATATGGATTTCAAAACGAATTTATGCGCGTTTGTATCGCTGCGACTCTTGTTTCCCCCTCTTCCCCTACCGCTTCACCTCTCTCACGTCTACACCTATTAACAGTGCTGTCAATTTAGCTTTTATTCAGTAATTGAATTGCTATGACAAATGCTGGGAAATTTTAGTTAAAAAATTAAATAAATTAAATGGAAATTATATTTTAAATGAATAAAAAATTGTTTTTTTTAAGAAAACAGTTGAAATTTATTAGTTAAACTCAGTTTAAAAATTTGTTTTGGCATACTTTTGATAATAAAATGATTAAAAAACTCTTTAAACATAACCAAATTTAATGTTAAATTATTTAATTTTTTTTACGCATTCTGCTATGACAAATGCTAAATAATTTTAGTTAAAAAATTAAATAAATTAAATGGAAATTATATTTTAAATGAATAAAAAATTGGTTTTAAAAAAAAACAGTTGAAATTTATTAGTTAAACTCAGTTTAAAAATTTGTTTTGGCATACTTTTTATAAAAATATTTTTAAAAAACTCTTTAAACATAAGCAAAATTTAATGTTAAATATTTTAATTTTTTTTTACGCTTTTCTAGTTTCTTTTTAGCTTTTTTTACGCTTAAATGTACTGGCATCACTATGGAGCACCCTCTCCACTCCGCTACTCAGGCCACCCCTAGCTATACCTGCCTGCGCTTAGCCGCATTTTGGTAAATTTTCGCTTCATTCGCTTTTCCGCAGCATCAAGCTACTAAAATGTTGACCATATTTTAAAGCTTGTTGCGTATTTATTACAAATTTGAATACATATTTGTTATGATGTACGCAGCGGGGTAGTAGAGGGGTACTAGGGGGTGGAAGAGAGCTACGAACATATGTATATAACATGCAGATAAGAGTGAACCAGCGCTTAATGCTGGCTTAACGGTTCACTGGCTATTGAGGTAGACCAAATGTATACAAATACTCCCGCAAATTTCCCAAAGCTCAAGGGAGTAGGGATAGGGAGGGAACTGAAGGGATAGGGGAAGCGAAGAGTAGAGCGCCTGTCAGTCAAAGTCAAATAGGTAATCCCCCTTGATGGTCAGTCAAACTGAAAATCTGTCAAAATGTTTGCGACCGGCTTTAGTTTAGGTCTGTGTTTTACATGCTATCATAGGGATATATTGAAACTGTAAATCCGATGAAAGTTGCTGAAAGCAGCACAAGTGTCACGTAAGCTTGACTGTATTTTAGCTGGAACAGACCTTGTTTCTACTTATATACCTATTAGACCGCGTACTCTAAAAAAGAGTAGAGTAGACTAGCAGAAATAGGCAGAAGGATTGGTGTTCGCCCCATAAAATCAACAGTGGAGTCGATATAGCAATGTCCGTCTGTCCGGGAAGACATCTCCGCTCATATATAGAGTATTTTAATTCTTGCATAGCTGTCTGCTGATATTCCTGTTTGCCTGGTATACCAGATAGCACTACTAACGATTTTGGGCACTTTAGATCGGTCAAAGAAATCAGCGAAAGGCAAAAAAAAAAAAAAAAAAAAAAAAACGATATCGCTGGGTGAAACACCAGGCGAACAGAATCAGCTGCAAGCGACCGAAATTAATTTAAATGCAATTAAAGTGAGTAAGAACAAACAACCAAACAATAAGATGATTAAAAAAGGAAAATTAACAGTTAACAGCAGGAATTTTCTAGACCTTGAGTGGCCTTTGTACCTGCGTCTGTAAATTACGCTCTATTACCTATACTGTTTGCCTGGTTTTTTGGCTGAAATTTCTGCCCCACCCACCATGAAGACTTGTACTGTTAGTTAACATACATCTAACATCTGCTGTTGGCGTTGTACTGTTACCTAACATGAACGACGCACTGCTGTTACTGTAAAGCTGGTGTAACATTTTGTGGATTTAACAGCGATTGCTTGAGCTGTTATGTTAACATTTCTAACCGCTGTAACATTTCTGCTGCTGCTACTTTTGTATAGTAAGAATAAACTTACCATTTAAAAAATTCTGTACAGAGTGCAAGTACAGGGACCAGAGCTGTAAAATAAAAACAGTAAAAGCTTCACTCGTGGACAGCTCCCTCCGTTCCCTTAGGCGAACAACTACTTTGAGCGGACAAAAATATTGGAACCTAGACTGTCCGGCCAAGGGAGCTTTCACTGTATATACATACCAAATCTGCTCCCAATTTTTGACATAGGAAAAAAACTCAATTATTTTTTTTTTTTTGTTGAATTTGTCTTTTTATTTATATTTATATTTAATTTTAATATTTTATGTGTTAGGAAAACAATGCAAAATTATATGAAACTTATGTATAAGAACTCGTTTTTGTTTTTTGTTTTTCTTTTCATTTATTTTTACTTTTATATCGATCGTAATTGATTACAGTTAGTTAAAAGTGTTAAAATTAATTGGGTTTTGTTTTGTTTTGTTTTTTTTTATTGTTTTCTTTTTAAGTTATATAATTCTTCTTTTTTGATTTAGCAACTTTTCGTTCTTTGCAAAATTATTTTTAACAATTGTCGAGATCCTTTCCAACTTTCTTCGTAGCTTTCTCACTTTCTCTTTTGCATTCTTTTTGATGAATATGCAAATGAAAAAAATACAAAATTATTGTAAAAAAAAAATATTTGTAAAAAAAATAATTAAAGTTGTATAATTACAGTTAAAAAATTAGTTGACAAAGATTATTTAAGGGTAAAAAAAATTTATATAATTACTAAAATTGATTTTTTTTTTTTTATAAAATATTTAATACTTTTTGCTTAGGCGAATCAAAAAAAAAAAAAATTAACATAAAAAAAATTGTTTTTTTTTTTTGGGGCAAGTTTGAGGCCTAATTAATGAATGAGTTAATGAAGTTTTCAATGATCGCTAGTAAGTTTAGCACTATATTTAATTGGTTCAACTTTGCTTAGTTAGACTATTTAGTGCCGACGATTTTACTGAGCGTTTTTCATTCTTAAATCAATTTCACTTAATTTAAACAATTAATGAAAAATCAAATGAAATTAATCATTAATTGGCTGCCTGTCGATGTGAGTGTGTGTGTGTGTGTGTGTGTGTGTAGGGGTATGTGTGTGTGTTAAGCTCATTTAATGTTTTCTTTTTTTTACTTTTATGTCATGCAAAACTTAGCGGGAGTTTGTGTGGCTTGCAAATTGTATCTGTCACTACTTTTTAGCTATAACTATTTTTAATGCATTTTCGAATTTCTTTTTGTTTTTGTTTTTTTTTTGCACTTGTGTGCGTATGTGTGTGTGTGTGTGTGTTTTTTACTTGATTTCTTAAACATTTTCTTATATATTTCATACATGTATATGGAAATTGTTTTTACTTTAATTATGATTAAGTTTAATAATATTTATTTATTTTTTTCTCTGCTGCAGTAGGATAGTGTTGTGTAGTGTACTGTCGTGTCGTGTAGTGTTGTGCAGTGTCGCCATTGTAGTGTTGTACAGCTAGCTTATACATGCTAATATGAAGTTCTGTCGTTAACATTTAAATTGTAATTAGATTGTAACTGTAATTGTTATAGATTAATGTAAATTTTAATTAGTATATGTATATATATATATATATTTTTATATATAGTATGTATGCAATTAATATGCTCATTTTACACATACATAGGGGGTATACACGCACATACATCTGTTTGGATGTATAACTGCATACATATATAGGCTATATATATGTATATATAGCTTATCCTATTGAAATCTCTATTACATCATTCTTTGTTTTAGTTGCGAATGCAAATTATTACATAATACATTACATCATCATTACATTACAATTCTTAATTACATCTAATGCACTTACGATCTAGCCATAGTTTTACGCTATATATATATTATTCTCTTTCGTTATCCGATTTCATTTCATTTAATTAAAAAAAAAAATTAACTTTATTTCTCCGAAAAAAAAGTATATATATATATATATTTGTATATATGTATATCGATTGTGGGATTGATCTATGCCTAAGTATTTACTTGCCATTTAGTATTTTAGTATTTATGCTTTAATAATTTACAATTTTATAAAATTTCTAACGTGAATTTATTCGTTTACTTTTTTCAGTATTTTTTTTGTATTTTGGTTTTTTTTTTTAGTATTTCTTGTAGTTGTTGCGTCTGTTGAATAAACTTTTGTTTTGAATTTAAAACTTGTTTTTCTTTCTTGAAATATATATATTTATATTTATATATATTTTCTTTAAATATGCATATATACGATTATATATGTATGTAATTTATGCATTTTTGTACCAAACTAACTAACCTACACAAAAAAAATGTAATATTTATATTTATATGGGGTTTATTTAGTATTAAAATGGGATTTTTACATACTGTTGTGCTTTATATGTATTTTGGGCTTTATGCTTCTTCTTTCTACTTATTCTTCTTTACCACCTTGTCCCTTCTTTTTCATGCATTATTTCATGCATTACTCTTCGCTTGTATCACCCTAATATTTTATTTTCTCTTTTGTTTTTATTAGTAAATACTGCATGCTTTTATTTTCGGGATTTCTTTCTTTTTACTGTTTGTTGTGGTTTTCTGTTTCGTCTTGTTTGATTTTGTTTCTCTTCATTTTCTTCTCCTTTTTTTTATATTTTTTTTTATGCTTTTTAATTACTAAATTCTACATCAGTCGGTTTGGCACACAAGTCACGCTAATTGCGCGGGCGAGATAGAGATAGACAGTTAAAGAGACAGAGAGAGTGTGAGAAGAAGAGAGCGCGAGTTAGAGAGCAGGAGTTAAAGAGCTCCAGTGTTTAAGAGAGTCAAAAATGTTAAAACATTACAGCAGAACTGTTAACCGCACTCTGTTTAGCAACATAGAGTCTCACACTGTTACATAACATTCGCTGTTATTAAACACTGCTAGCTTTTAAACCTGCTGTTAGCTAGCACTGTAGCACTGCAGCACTGTTACTTAACATAAACTGCACTGTTTTCAATTTAGCAGCGATCGCTTGCGCTGTTACGCTTAACATTTCTTAACCTACTGCTACTTCTGCTGTTGCTGCTCCTACTCTTATTCCCCTTCTTCTTCTGCTACTCTTTCTGCATCTTCTTTCTGTTCGCTGCTAAAGAAAAGGCAATTTTTGAATGATCCGTTAAATTGCAATTACTTTTGTGCTGTACGGTAATTGCGGTAAATGAACTAAACCTCAGTGCCATCTTCGCCCTCATCATCGAACAGCTGACTCGTGCTGCCCTGACCGCTGCGTGTCGCTGTCACCGACATTTTCTTCTTGGGCTTTGGCGGTGGACGCGGTGGGATTTTAGTTATTTTCGGTGAATCACCGCTGCCAGCAACATGTGTTGGCGATGCCATTGCTCCTGCCCCACCAGCACCTGCAACGCCTGCCCCCATGGCGGTGGGTGAGGCCAAACCGGCACCACTGATGCTTGAACCGGGCAATATCGTTATACCGTGATGTCTGGCCCCATAAAGCGGTTCCGTTTCCGCATTGTACAGTTGTTGTTGCTGCTGCTGTAGTTGCTGTTGTTGCTGTTGTTGCAGCTGTTGCTGCTGCTGTGCTTGCATCGCTTGTTGCTGCTGTATCAACTCGTGTATGGGCTCATAAATTTTGCTTGCATTTGCCGCCGATGCCACCGAGGTCAAACTGGGCGTGGCCGGCAAGGGTCGATCCCGCATTGTATACTGCTGTTGTTGCTGCTGCTGCTGTTGCTGTTGTTGCGCGCCCTTCTCAAGCACCTTGTGCAGATTCAGAGTAGAGTTGCCTCCGGCTGTTGTGCGTAGTCCCAAATTATCGTAGACCGGTTCCGCCTGCAATTCCGCCGTAGTTGCAGTGCCCGTTTCGCTGGGATTCGGGGAGGTCGGAGATTGGAACTCACTTAGCTGTGTGCCATGTTGGGAGAGAGATGTTGCTGCTCCGGAGGTGCTCGGTGCCCAGCTGGGCACACGGGGCTTCCGGGGTATGGTCATGTAGCCCTGTTTCATGATCACCGGCTGGGCCGGAGAATAGACAACGGGTGCGGGCAGAAAGGGTGAAGCCGACGACGATTGTTGGTGTTGTAGGGCCAACTGTTGTTGTTGCTGTTGCTGCTGCTGATGGCGACTGTTGGCGGTGGCAATCAGTGCCAAATTCCTTGACTTTGGATGTTGCAATGTCATGAATCCGTTGTGGGTGGCAGCCGCAATCGTTGTCGTGCCATAGATGCCATGCGGTGTCATGTGTGCGTAGACGGGACTGGTCAGCGGTGGTGGGGAGCGTATGCCGTAGATCACCTGATCGGGTATGTTCGACTGCGAGGATTGCATCGAAGGCGAGGTCGGTGGTACACGTGCGGGGAACGCCAACAGATCCGGAGGCAAACTGTTTACATAGGTATCATCCACGTAGGTGTGACGGGATCGTGGAGTTGTCGTCGTGTCCGATAATGCCACCGAATGGGTCTCATCGTCGCGGGAGTGATTCGCTACTTTCGCGCCAAGGTATGACAACGAGGGATACACAAAAAATACAGAGAGGGTTAGTCAAGTTTGTGGAGACTTAAACTAGAGCTAAGCTTAAAGGAGCAAGTTGAGGACTGTCAGTGGTGGCCTGTGACAAGAGACAAGACGAGAGAGTTCAAGTGAGGGAGATGGGGAGGTAAATGTGGTAGGAAAAAGTGAATCTAGAGAGTTTGAGGATTAGAGAGTTACGAGAAAGAAGAAGTTAAGGGGGCGATAGGAAAAGGGAGGAATAGGGAGACACGGAAAGAAGAGAAACGTCTAAAAAAAGGAGAGCAGAAAAAGACTGTTTGTTGAAAGGATAAGGAAAAGTTATCGCCGTAGATAAAAATAGAATAAAGAGAAAGGAATGTGCAAGGAAACAGTAAGAAAGAAGAGAGAGAGAGTGAGAAAGGAGCGGGAGACAGAAGATTCCCTTTAATGATTTCTCTTGAGGAAGATAGAGTGCAAGGGGAAAGAGGAAATAGTTATATGCAAAACAGAAATTACGAGAAATGAGGTTAGGTTAGGATTTAGAAAGGATGAAAGGAAATAAGAAAGGAAGAAAGGAGTTAAATGGGATAACTGAGCACATAGTGAAGGGTAGAGAAGGCTTAAGAGTCTTGATGTTCAAGAGAGTGAGAAGGAGAGAAAGAGAGAGAATGGGACAGAGACAGAGAGCGAGAGAGAGAGAGAGAGAGAGAGAGAGGGAGAGAGAGAGAGAATCTTCTTAAATAAAAACTAAATCTTATCTTAAAAAAAAAACAATTTAAACAATTCTCTTCCTCCGCCTCTATTCCCCGCACCCTCCTCTCTTTTCAGCCCTCTCTGCTTCTTAAGTAACTCTTGGTAACACTCACAAATAAAGTGCTTTATTTGCTAGTGTTTTGGCTGGAGCTTTAGGCCCGTGTCATTGGCTAAATAATCGGATTGTGTTTTTGTGATTTTGGTGCCTTCCAAATCAGTTGACAAATCAGTGCTCGAGTTTGGCTTTTGGCACAAGTCAACGATTGTTTTAGCCAAAAAAGAAAACACAACAACAAAGAAAAGTGTTCAATAAACAAGCCAACAACAAAAGAGAGAGAGAGAGAGCAGAACAATGAGAAAGAGATAAGAACAACAATGAAGTGCATCAATTGCATTCAATTGGCTTTTCAATTGTCATTGCAATTCAATTGCCAATTGGAAATTTAAAGCAAATATCCGCTGTTGTTGTTGTGGTTGTTGTTGTTGTTTTTGTGGGTGTTGTCGAGTGTCGGTTGTGTTTGCTTTTGTGTTTATCCGAGCTGCCGGCCAATGTTGCCAAATGCGGCGGAAGTAATAGATACAAATGTATCTACAAATTGCATCTATATGTGTACACATGGCTCTGTATCTGTGTGTGCACGGGTGTGTGTGTGTGTGTGTGTGTGTGTGTGTTTTGTTGTGTTGGTTGGCGGGACAAAAAAAACGTAGAATTGCGAGCTAAATTGTCGAACTGCTGTTGCACTCAACTGGAAATATTCGACAAATAGATCAAATGTGCAATTTGCACTCACACACCAACAGACACACACACACACTCACACACACACACACACACACACACACTTAGCTGTGCAAATACAAACGTCGCCACATCGTCCATTGTGAATGGACAAACAAACAAACCAACGAAGCTACAAAAACACACAAAAAACAAACAAACAACAAAAAATATACAAAAAATGCTTAAGAGCATTGCCTTTGAAATGCATCGTGGACGCCATTTTGTATAGCTGAACATGCATGGACTTGCAAGAATTACAAAGTATTCACGATAAATAACAGTGCTCACTTCGATAAACAAATTACACGTAAAAACGTTTGAGTTCTCAGTAAAAAGCTGCACTTCACTGTGAATGGCAATTCGTTAATCGAAACTATCGATAGACAAAAAGTAATCTGGAAAATGTAATGTTATTTTTAAATCCAATCTGAGAACCTACGAGGACATAAATAAAGGGAAATTCATGGGGGTTACCCCAATTCTATTGGTAGTTCACTGTGAATGGCAATTCATTAATCGAATCTATCGATAGACAAAAGTCGTCAGGAAAATGTAGTATTTTTAAAGCCAATCTGGGAACCCTAAAGGTTATAAATAAGGGAAATTCATGGGGATAAGACTAATTCTTTTAGTAGTTCACTGTGAATGACAATTCGTTAATCGAAACTATCGATAGACAAAAGTCGTCAGGAAAACGTAGTATTTTTAAGCCAATCTAGAAACCCTCAAGGTTTTAAACAAGGGAAAATTCATAGGGATAAGACTAATTCTTTTGGTAGTTCACTGTGAATGGCAATTCATTAATCGAGTTTATCGATAGACAAAAAGTAATCTCAAAAATTTTTAAATCTAATTTGAAAACCTTCGAGGATAAATAACTTATTTATAAATGACTTGTTCATGGGGATTACCCCAATTCTATTGGTAGTTCACTGTGAATGGCCATTCGTTAATCGAAACTATCGATCAATGAAATTAAGTTTTGACGTGTTTAAAGCCCTTGAGCGCCCTCTCGAAGTTATCTATACATGGAGGTTCCTGTAGGTATGACTAATTTTTGTGACAGTTTGTTGTGAATGGCAAAAAAGACAAAAGCTTACTGAAGTTATCGATAAATGCACGTAACGATTGGTACAGATGGATAACACTTGAGCTGCTTCAACGATTTTGGCTCTGTTGCATTGACTGTGCATGGTAAACATTGAATTTTTATCGATAACATATCGATAGAGTGTAAAGAACTACACAACTGGCTTCTGCTTTCGACTTCTATCTAAGACTTTTATTCCTTTTCTTTCTTTTTATTTTCTACTGTCTCTCTCTCTTTCTCTCTCCGCCACTCTCTGTCTCTTTGCCTTCTAAAAACCTTTTTTCCGTGTGTTACTTAAAAATAAATTCTTATATTTAGATTGGCTCAGATTTCATTTAAACCGATTCTTAAATAATAATTCATTTATTTACAAGTTTAAATTATTAAGAGACTTCTTCAAAATAGTTATCTTTAACTAGTTTTGGATTAAAACTTTAAGTCGTGACTTATTTACTAGTATTTTATAGAGCATTCTTCGACTTTAAATACTACTGTAGGTAAAAAACCTTAGATGGGCTAGTTCTTAGACTTTTTGGGCTTTAAATTGAAACTAAATCTTCGCGTTTAATCTATGACAATGGTGCTCATAGTTCTCCACTTACCGTAGGCTGTCTCATCGAGCAGTGTCTTTTTGATCTCGTGTCCATCGTCGCCGCCATCGACGCTCTCGATGTCCGTGCGCCTCGGGGGCTTCTCTACGGGATTCACCTCGTTGAGTAGACTCTTTTGCATCTCCATGATGACGGAGCCCTCGAGAATGGAGCTGTTGTGGGTCTTGTCCAGTTTGCAGGAGATTAGACCATCT